>OX421973.1:6184427-7484427 GCA_949128135.1 Parasteatoda lunata
TTTATCATTTGTTAGAAAAGTTATAAGTATTTGTGTATTATATTTTTTTGATTCTTTATTTTCTGTAAATAAAAAAAGACATTTTGTAAGTACAGTGCACAAAAGAGAAAGAGCAAATACTTTAACTACTTCTGATATAATTTGACATATAGTAATTTTTATAGTTTAAGGGTTTGACCTGAAATATTCTGGTTAATTCATTCAAAATAATATTTTGAAGTAATAAATTCCTGCAACGGCTTGTTTTGAACCAAGGAGTCATAAAGGTTAAGGCTCCACAATTTTACAACTAATGTCGTGAGTGTACAGTTGCAATGTGATGGGCGTGATACGCAAACTGAAACTAGGTAGATTTCAAACTGACACGGAGAATTGTATGAATCCCTGCCCTTTACAGCACAGTGCTTTTAACCATTGTGGCTCTCATATGATACAAGTGAAAAAAATTTCATATAAAATTATCTTTATGTGAACAAATATACCTTTTTTCACCAGGTATTTAAATTCTGGACCTCAGAATATGCAATCTCAGAGATGCAATCTGGAAAATGTAGTCCTAATTGTTACGTCAAATGAGTAGTTGTGGTTTTAGACTCTTTAATTTTAATGTCATTTTTTTTATATATACAGTCGAACCCCGCTATAGTGAACCTGGGATATAGTGAACACTTGGATGTAGTGAACTTTTTTAGCGGTCCCGTCCGTACTCCTATTTAAATAATGTTATTTTTAACGCTTATAGTGAACAACTTAGAACTTGGAAATTCAGTTATAGTGGACTCAAATTTCATTTCTTTAAATATCTTTTTCTGTCCTCCAACTAAACTTGCAGGGGTTTGGACTTCAGTGTTTTCACTACAGCGCGAGAAAGCGAGAATCTCGCATATTTTTTTTCTTTCCTCGCATTAAAAAATTATTAACACGAGAAGTTCGCGCACCCTATTAATGAATTTCAAAATGCATGAATCTCGCGAATTTTGGAAAAAATTTCGTCTTCCGCATTTCTAATGAAATTCGCTTCGTTTTTCTTCTTTAATCTTTCATTATTTTCAATATCGGTTATTGTTATCTAGCTTCTCTATTTACCAGTATTGTTCAGAACCAGAACACCGCCTTCAGAACACATTTTCTGCAACCACGTGTTCACTGTAGGTAAGGTTTCTTCATGTAAAACGTTTAAATTTTTTGTGCCTGAATGTAAGATGGACAAATACATTAAGACAAATGTAGAAACGGTAAAAACGAAACAAATACGGATATTTAATGGATATGGATCAAATACTAGCATGAAGTATGAACTTGGAAATAACTTCAACGTACTTCGCGATTTTATAGCAGAAAGAATTTAAAAGCCTATGCTGGCTGATGTAGAGGATAGGAAAGTGTGTGCACAATGCTACAAATTTAATTAGTGTTTTCAATGATTCAGCATCTCTTGCAAGGTAATTTATCACCCAAAACCGGATTAAGACAAAATATCGTAACAGATTGACTGATGAGCATTTGAGCAACCTAATGAGAATAGCTGATGAAAAAGTAGATATAGAACATTTTCCATCTGATGATGCAGCAAAAATATTTAATACTTTAAAAATTAGAAGATGTTAAAAATGTTTTACAATTAAAGAAATTTTTTCTATTTATTTATTTATATATTTTTTTAAATTTTTAGAAATCTTACGGGATTATTTGAAATCTCACCCTGTTTTTGAGAAAGGGTGAGAAATTCTCACCCATTTTTTTTCTGTAATGAAAACACTGGACTTTAAACTTGCAGGTGTTTGGACTGAAAATGAATGCATTCTTATAAAATGTGTCATATTTCACCCCTTTATGCTTATCACTTTTAACTATACAGGAATAAATGTCAAACTGAACATTTATCTTATACTCCCCCCTCCCTGAGAAGCCTCTCTTTGTCTCTTTTCCCCAAGCTTGCTCTACAATTAGTTAACTTGTCCACCTGCTGAATTTTTGGAATTTTCTTATCTGTTCAAACCATATTCTTTACAAATCACCCCTTAACAATCAAGAAGGGGAACAATTTAACTCATTCTACAGCTGTTCTCTTCATATTCTTACATTATCTATTTGAGACAAGATTTTTATTTCAAAAGCAGTGAAAATGGCAAATTCTCTAAAGAGAAAAGCGTTTTCGATTGAGGACAAAGTTAGAATTGTAAATTGTATTGAAGATGGAACCAATCAATCGACACTGTGTAAGGAATTTTCCTTGTCTAAATCTACAGTTTCAAACATTTGGAAAAATCGAAGTGTAATTCTTGCTGCATACGACAAAAATATGGTTTCATCGAAAAAACTGTGTGGAGCTGAAAGAGAAAACGTAGAAGAAGCTTTGTTAAAATGGATAAGAAAATTGATGAACTCTATTTAAAATCAAATTGTGTTCAATCAAAAATAATAAAAAAAAATTTCATAAAAAGTGAAATTAAAACTAATATTTAGCGACGTATGTCTTTTTTCATTAGTTTTTGCTTTATTATCTGTTAATTAGTTAATAATTTTTTTAATAACTTATCTAAAATTGCAAACCCAATTTTCAATCATTCAACTGTCTTATGCAAAAAATATTCTTCAAAAAATTTGGATATAGTGAACCATCGGTTATAGTGGACACATTACTGAGTCCACAGACGGTTCACTATAGCGGGGTTCGACTGTATATCCTCTTATATCCGAAACTATTCCTGAAAATTAAAGAAAATAATATCATCCATTTATAAATCTTTTTTATTCTCAACTTAATTACAAACAGAATAAAATTCTTTAAGATTATTTTCTATTAAAGTTATTAATGGTTGGTAAAAAATTTGAACTGTAAAATTTGCAAATTTTTACATAATTTTAAGCTATATTTTTCTAAATTACAAAATCTGAAATTTGAATGAAATTAACTCAATAATTGCTGAATTTCAAGAATTAGGTACTATTTATGAATTTTCCAGTCATTTTTGGATTAAGTATTAAAAAATAATCATTAATTATAACATTTTACTTTTATGTAAATTATGTATATTAGATAATTTTTTTGATTTGCAAAAGTAGTTTTGGAGATAATATTAAAAACAATTAAATATACTATTCAGAAAACGTATTTACTAAATACGTTCATAATTTAATAAGAATTTTGAAATTGGACACCTTGCATAGTTAAGATGGTATGATACTAGCATGTGAGAATCCAATAAATAGATCAAAAATTCCATTTTTTTTACTTTGTGCTCTGTGCAGCAATGCCAAATGTTAGTTTTTGTTAGAATTTCAAACGTATTTTGTTAAATGTATGAAGGTTTTGTTGTTAGTTAAGCACAAAAGGAGTTTTATTCTTTGAGAAATTGATTTTTTTGATTTTCTTTTAAGTTTTATTAAAAATGTAAAAGACTTTATTTATAGAATTTTATAAAATAGTACATCAAATTTATTCCCAACAATTTATCTTCATTATGTAAGTTTTTGCAAAAAATACTTCAAAATATGTAAAAAAAAATGAATAAATAAAAGATTTCGAGATAATCCAATTAAAAGATTAATTTTAAGTGACTAAATTAATAGCACTTCATACCTTAAAACAAAACCAAGATGTTCAGCCTTTTTATGCTTTCAAATATTCAGTAATAATGATTTATTATTTGCTCTTTTCAACCAATATATTTCAAAACTAAATGAGACTAGTTTAATGGGCCCAATAAAAATAAATAATTAAAATACATAGTTTAAGGATTGACCAAAGTAAGTGTATCTAAAAGTAAATTTTTACACTGATTATCAATACTTGGCTAAAAAAAGAATGCATGCATTTTTATCTGTTTAGAGCTCAAGTTTTTGTACTAGAATTTGCTCTTGTGAAAAAAGTGCATGTTGATTTGCACTTTATCACCAGTTGTTTGTTAACTGTCTTTGTAGAAAAGAGCTTCAATGTTCCTTTGCTAATCTTTTTCTATAACAACTTTTTTACCTTAATATTGATTAACACTTTTATCATAAATTAGAAATATTGTTGATACTTGTTTTAGGCATTAATATTAATATATATCTATTTAAATTAGTCAGTACTAATTTACCATTATTGATGATTACAAATCAAGTTTTTAATATATGAATTTTTTAAAACTGGATAGCCCGAGTGTTTTTAACATACATAATAATCTTCCATAGGTGTGTCTAGGTTTTTCTGAGAGGTACCTATTTTGTAAAAATTTCGACATAATTTGTGAAAATTATATTAAAAAATCAACACAAAAATATGGATTTATCGTTTCTTACGAGACACAATAAAATTTTAAGAAAAAGTATTTTGTGAAACTACCGTTTTCCCGAAGGTTTTATTTGTGAAGGTACCGTTAAACAGTAGTAAATTTGGCTTGGACAGACCCCTGCCTTCACATACATTAAAAAATTTCTTTATAAAAAAAAAACATCCTGCATAGTTTTAAAAAGCTCTTTCACTCTACACAATTAATTTATACCAGTGTAAACAGTTTCTTTAGAATAATTCATTAGTTTGAATAACCTTTCTCCGCACTCTTATAAACACATGATTAATTTTTACAACATTGTCATATTGCCCTTTTCCTCATGCATTCATAATTTCTGTGCTGAATTGTATGAATGATTTCTCTACTGAATTATGCCATCCATTTTCTTATGCCTGACCATTATTGCAGAGTAGAAAATGTAAGAAAAAAATAAAATACTTTGTTTCACCTTAATTTGGCAGTGTTGAGAAAGTCAAGGAATGTAACAGTGTATTCAAAAAACAGTTCTAGGTTTTTTTTTTTTTTTTTTTTTTTTTTTTTTTTTTTTTTTTCAAATTAAAAAATTAAATGCTTATGAAGTTGTAAATGAATGTCATAAATTATAATAATTTTGTTAATGAAACATTTATTTGGAGTTTTTTTTTGGTTAAATGTATTTAATTTATATATTTCTTTGAAATAAATCAAACATAAAAAGGTGAAACAATTTCATTTGACAATTTTTACTTTGATTATGAATGCTGTTAACTAGACGATCTACACATGGCATTTTGTATGACAGTAGCCATGATCAAGATTGTATGCATTTATCAGTGCTGCCAAAATAAAGTAGAATGAAATAGCATGAATATTCTAAGCCATGAAAATTACGCTTTGTATGTGAAAGTCTGCTCTGAAAACCATAGGTGATTCAGTTTTGTTTTTTTCTTATTGTGGTTACATGGGTAAATGTTTGACTTATTATGTTTCTTTTCATTATGGTTATTTTGTTTCAAAGTTTATAACTTTTTTTATCACTTACTTATCAATTTCTCTTAAAATTTTTGGATGTGCCAAACTTATCTCAGACATGTTGTATTAAATTTCGAAAAAGAAAGAAAAAAAAAACTTTCTTGTAAGGAACTTAACTAAGTAAATAATTATTCTGCTCTATTATAAAGCTTCCATCTGAAGTATATTTTAATTAATATTATTTATTATATCTAAGAAAGGTCATTTATTATGCTACTCATGCAATTAATAACTGTTTTGGCTTAATATATAACTGATATATTTGTGAAATTAAAATAGGAGCTGTAAACTCTGATTGCTCTACTGATGAAGACATAACATTAAGTGAACTGGTAACCAAGAAAAGAGAACAGCCTACTAGAGGTAGAGCCAACAACAGAGATAGTCCCATTCCAATCGAACCTAATAATCGTAGGCCTACCAGACGAAGATCTGGTTCAAATGAATCACGTCACAGTGAAGACATGAAAACCCGAACAACTCCCCGTGAAAGTAAAAGAGAGAGCGTCAAAAAAGAAGAACCAACACCCAAAAAATTACCAGAAAGAACAAAAAGGGGGACTTTCAAAGGTGTGTTGATTTTAATACATTTTCAGAATATTAAAATAATATACAGATTATCCAAAAAGTTTAGATAATGTAAAATTTCTCAATTAAGCATCAGATCAAAATTTAAAAATACATGTATCAAATATTTTCAAAAGATGTATGCTGTTTCAGTGAACTCACTTTAACCCTTGTCCTCTGAGTGGAAGGGGGCTGAGGAAGTTTCAAAATCTAAAAACTCCTCTTTTATTGCAGATTTGGATTTGCATGAAAAAATCATCCTAATTTGTATAGCAGGTTTACTAAAAATCAGGGACAAATTGTTAAAATGGGAGATATCGTGAATCGAAAAATAAAAATCTCTAAATGAAAATGCACAGGTTTGATGTTTTGAAGAATGCATCTAATAACATTAAACTCGACCCGTCGACCTGGCCTCCCTCACTTTAGTAGGGTAGGAAGCAACTTCAAAATCTTAAGTAGTAACTCCGATTTTTTATTGCAAATTTGGATCTTCCATGGGAAACCACATTGATTTGATTTTTAAATTATGAATTTTAGGTTTCAAAATCTACCGAATTGTGTTTTCTGGGTGCGTAGCAATTTTAAAAAGTGCTTAAAGGTGCTTATTTTCGATTTTTAAAAGCCCTTAAAGATGCTTTTTTCATTGGGTGTTTTTAAAAAGTGCTTAATTTTCCCCTTTACAAAATGAGATTTTTCCTTTACTATGTTGATTTTCACTTCAAATTATTCAAAAAGACACAGTTCACTGTGTTCTACTCAACGTTTTCGTAATTAATTCGACCCCAATCTATTTCGGCATATAGTCAGTCCGTAGTTTATGAAAACGCCATTCGTTTTACGTGATTCAAAATTTTATGATTTTTGACAATTGTCAAAAATAATGCCAGAATTTTTTTTTGACATGACGGTGAAAACAAGATAAAACCGTTGATTGTCAATAACCAACCCTGCCTAATTATATTTTTTAAGGTGCTTAAAAATATTTTTTGAGTGCCTGAAAAGTGCTTAAAAGATGTTTCTTTTTTGTTGAATAATTTGACTATGCACCATGATTTTGTATCTACAGTGCTATATTTACAAGGTGCGTAGCGTTTTTAAAAAGTGCTTAGAGGTGCTTATTTTCGTTTTTTAAAAGCCCTTAAAGTGCTTTTTTTCATGGAAGTTTTTTCCCTTTTTAATTAATTCCCTTAATTTTCCCTTTTCCGATATGTGATAATTTATTTTACCGTGTTGGTTTCGGTCACAAATTATGCAAAAGACATTGTCCTATTCAACGTTTTCACAATTAATTCAACCCAAATCTATTTCAGCGTACCGGCGGTCTGTAGCATATGAAAGCACCATTTGTTTTACATGTTTGATGAGATACTTGCGGGTCCGCACTTGCGTATACTGAGCTGGATTCAGTGGTAAGGATATTTGACTCTCATGTGCAACCCTGCTGCATTTTGCAAGAGATACTCAATTTCAGACTTCATTTTCCGCCCTCTGAAATAGAATCGAAAAATCTCTCAAATTTTTGCTGATTACAGGGACCAATTAAACATTGCCAATTTTTTTTCTTTATTAGTGATAGAAAATTTCATTTCTCTTGTTAATTTCATCGTTTGTGACGCGCCATCGTCACTGTAAATAAAACCGGATAAAACCTAACTTGCCAACCCTGTCTAATTATGAAATTTTTCAAAGTGCTTAAAAGGGGCTTATTTTTTGTTGAAAAATTTGACTACCCATCCTGATTTAGCACCATATATCCTGGAGTGGACTTTTCAAACCCCCAATCTCTCACAGAAATCAGGGGGTTGACTTATGCACCAGTAAATAAGTCCGATTTGTGTGCGAAATATAAATGCATTATAAACAATACGGTAGTTATGAATAATTCTGTATCAATTTACCCTTTCCTTAAATACTTTTAATATATTTTATATACAATTTTGTTTTTTCTCTCATATTTTCTTAACATATAAAGGTTTTTTTAGAAACAATACTTAAAATTACACCCAGGAAAAAAAAATAATAATAATAGGGATTTTTCTATTTAATTTTTTAAAATTGTCCATGACCCACTGAGGTTAGTGAAGTTTAATATCATTTAATACATCTTTTCAAAATGTTTGGCATCCATATTTTTAGGTAACTGATCTCATGTATACTTCTTGAAATTTTCGACCATTTTTATACTTTTGGGACAGTCTGGATTTCTTAAATTGAGAATTATATATTTGTATTTTGTTAAAATTTTCTGAAAGTTACATTTTTAATTTTTCAACTCTTAATAGTTTTATTTCTTACCTCAACATGCTCGAAATTGCACACATTTCAATTACCTAAAAGTTATGCCTGGTGTTTAGATGTAGGTAGTTTAAGACTTAGGGTGACCCGGGGTAATTCACGATCACTCTTTTTCTGGGGTAAATAATGATTACCTAAGTTTTAATTATAAAAAAATTATTCTTTTTTAAATTTGAGTCCTGGACAAGAATGCTTGTACACTTTACTAAAGTATAACTACATTTACTTAATAATAGTTTTTTGTTTAATCTAACAAAATAAGTATCTTTTAAACTGCTTTCTGTATTTTCCATTTCAAAGATGGGTCTTAAAATATGCCCATTTCTGCAAAGATAATAATAAATAATAATTCTCTTGATAATAAATATTTTGAGTTACTTTCTTTTTCTTTGATATGAAAATAGTGTAAGCTTTTGTTTAATTGTTTCATATTTACTGTAAACATTATAATTGATTATAGGAAACTATATCAAATGTTGACCCCTACAGATGGGGTAATTATTGATCACTGGGGTAATTCCTGATCATTGTCATTTCTTTTTATAAATAGTATTAAAAATAGCTAATAAATAGCTGATTGTCTCTTCTTAAATAACAGTTCATATTTATTAAGTGGAACAATCATAAAATATATTTTAACTGTAATCACAAAATTTGTTTTTAACTGTATACAAGACAAATGTGTTCTGATTTGCACCATTTCTGGTTTGTCCTGGATTCTTTACTTAATTTTATGTGTTTACATTGTTAGAATAATTTTAAAGTTTATAAACTAGCCTAATATAAATATGGTGAGAAATTATAAGCCTAAAAAGAATACTAAGCTTTTCTAAAAAGCAAAATTAGTGATTTTTTTTTTTAATGATTGAAAATGAAAATTTCAGTGTGAGAGCTGTTGACATAACTTTACTCTCTCACTTAATGAAGTTACAAAATCCAGCTAAAGAAACCCATGTGGGAACTCTTATGTTCCAGCAGAATGAGTTGGCTGCTTGCCTAAAATGTATGATGATGCAAAGAGTTTTGGAAAGTGTTAATCTTTATTCTTGCTTTTTAAATAAATCGTTTTATTAGCTGCTTAAACATATCTTTTTGATTTATTTGTTTGATCTTGATGTCTTATTTGTTAATTACCATTGTATAATTATTTTTAAACAGCCCCTTTACTATAAAAACTGGTGATCAGTAATTACCCCAGAAATGATCAAGAGAAGGGGTAATTCCTGATCACTAAAAATTTAAAATCTTTTAAATTCTAATTTGATTTTCAAACAAAAGAAGGTAGCATAAGACTTATCTCATATAGCCTAAAACTTCCAGTAAATATTAAAATTCTATCTTGAATAATTTTTTCGCAAAATGGATGTTTGCATTTTTTGACCAGGAATTACCCCAGCTCACCCTATAAATTTTCATTTCATTAATTTCTATTTATTTTTTCATCATCTTTAATTTTTGAAAAAATAATATTTATCTAAGCATTTTTAATTTGATGTTCAGTTATAATTGTTTGCTTTTTAATTGTGTGTGTCTGTTGTTCACAGTTTCCTTCTCTTGTTTTATTGTCTTAAAGCAGTGTTTCCCAAACTTATGACTTTTGTGTACTCTTTCTAAATTTTTCGTAAAGCTGTGTGCCACTAATAAAAAAATGAATGTATTTTTTATTATAAAAAAATTTCACAAAAGTTAAAATCACAACTGGTTGTTGATACCACTAACTGTTAACTCTGCAAAAGATAGCCAATACAAAAATACGTAATCGTAAATTTTCATGACTAGCTTTGTTTTTAAATAAAAAAAATTTTGAAATTTTCGTTTATTGCAAGATATTTTGCATAAGAACGCATACCTCCTCTAAACTGTTCCTGTACCCTTGGGGGTACGTGTACCACACTTTGGGAAACACTGTCTTAAAGTATGTTTAAATTAATCAGATTCAGGCAGATATCCTATTCCCATAAGAAATAAATACTTGCTAATATTTAATATTTTCCTGGTGAGCAAGTTTTAGTTTTGTTTTAACGATTTGTGTCCTGAACTTATGAAAATGCAGCATAAATCTTTTGAGATCTTTCATACCAACAAAACAATACAATTGTAATTTTCTCTTGAAATTCATGTATTTTCTTTTACTGGTGAGCATGTTTTAGTTTTATTTTAATGATTTTTACACATTTCGTTTAACGATTTTTACACGGAACTTTCATGTAAAAATACAGCATAAACTTTTTGATCCCATGTAAATCCCTCCTTCATGGTTTTCCCTCTTACATTTGTTCCTTAAAGGACTAGCCTTTTTTATTTTATTTATTTGCTTTTTTTGTTTTATTATTATTTTTTAGATTAACATGAATCTTTGTTAAAACCTTTATTTTTTGAAACTATACAGTAAAAGTTTTGATAATCCATTCTCATTACACCTAGTTATATTATTATACACTTTTTCAATATCACTCAATTCAGTCCCAACATGCTTTTTATACAGGACTTATGCTTGAAGAATGTGACATCTGCAGGGTAGGCTTCTAAGTTATGGATAGTAGTTATGGCGTTTTCCCTCGGCTTGGGGGTCGCTCAAGCCTCTAGTGACGAAGAGATAAGATTAGTTTAATTTTTCAAACACATCCAATTTTATTTCAGACTTATATATTTTTATTCTTATGATCTGAAATTTATTTCTAGAGATATCTTCATTTTAAACAATTTGCTCCCTATAAACGTTTTTAAATTACAACACCATCCCTGAATCGAAATACAAAATTCTATAGACTAAATTAGGGTACTTTTTTCTGGAAAATCCTAGTCTGCAATAGAAAGGGGATAATATTTAAAATTTTTTAGAAAGTTTCCCTATATATCCAAGGAGTGAGGTTAGGAAGTTGAGTTTGTTATTATGAAATTCCTAAATATATTTCCTTAGTTTAATTTCAGATTTTTAATCTGAAGCATATTTTTTTTTAAAGATATTATACGATTCCCTTACTTTTTGCATATGCTCAGTAAAACAATAGCTATAACTACTAATAAATAAATGAGCAAAAATAACTAGTAAACAATTTTTTTCTTTTAAATATGTACTATTTAAAAAAAGGGGGGATTATATATTTATTAAAAGAAAGCACTGAAAAAATGCACAATTGAGTCCAGTTTTTACTTTATTTTATTTGTTTTCTAATTTATCTTCTAATTTTGCATTACAGTCCAGGATCAAGTTCTAAGTTCAAAAGTTGGTGTACAGAGAAGTGGTAGGATCAGAGACCAAGAGTCTAAAGCAAATTTGTTAAATAACAACAAAGAAGAAAGTAATTTTATCTCAGCTAAAAGAAAAACTCGTGGTACTGCTGGTGAGTTTCATTTGAACTGATATTCTTTTACACAACTTTGTTAGAATCATTAGTATTTACTTTTCTTTTATAAATATACAAATGGTTCAAAAATGTTCAATTGTTTTATGTATAAATTATTTTGTTTGATGTAAAAAAAAAAAGGTATATTAGGACTATGCTTTAAAACGTTTATGAATCTTTTGTCTGTTTTAACTTCTTTGAATCTGCTCTGCAACTCCCTAGAATATGCTACATGCTTAATTTTTCGTAATAAATATTTTTGGTACATGCAATTATTTGCTTCTGAATCTAACTGATGTTGAAAATAGCTTCATTTCTAATGAAAGATTTTAGTCAGTTTATAAATATTTCAATGTTGTTTATATTTCTACATAACACTCAGCAAAGTTATTTAAATATTTTACATCAATAATTCATGTCATACAATATTTAAAAAAAATTATCTTTAATAATATAATTTTAATTCATATTTATTGTTCCAAAAACTGCATCTACAGGGGTCTGTCCAGGCCAAATTTACTACCATTCAGCAGTACTTTCACAAATTCAACTTCACAAAATACTTTTTCTTAAAATTTTATTTTTGTATCCCGTAAAAAACTATAAATCCAAATTTTTGTGTTGATTTTTTATTATAATTTTTAATTTTCACAAATTATGTCTAAATTTTCACAAAATAGGTACCTCTCAGAAAAACCTAGACAGACCCCTGATCTATTTTCAACACACCATGATGTAATGATATACCTACTTCTTATGTAATTATTATTAATGTAATCATCAACGGATGATTATGTTATTAATATTTGAACACATATTTACATCAATAATTCATGTCATACAATATTTAAAAAAAATTATCTTTAATAATATAATTTTCAAACAGGCTCATAAAAATCTGGAATAAACTTAAGGAACTTTATTTCTGTTTGCCTCTATTTTCTTCTACTTGTCAATCCTAATAATTGCTATCCATTATAGATAAAATCCAGGTGCTTCAAAGCTTTTTCATGTTACAACACTACCATCGTACAATATTTGTCTGAACTATAATCAGGATTCAGAAAAAGCCAGTTTCCTAACCCTTTTGGAAAAAAAAAAAGTTTAAATTTAGTTTAGGTTTATTTTCTCAATCTATTGGAATAAAATTTTAATTTAATTTACACAGCTTACTCACCTATGTTTCTCACCAACCCTACTCTAAGCACCAGACTGCTATCTTCCTTTCATTTAATTGTCTTGTTTAAGATTTGTTATTTTTATCTCATTGGTCAAACTACTTTTTCCCCTAGTGCGAGTTATTTGTCTTTGTGTTTTCTTCTGTCATTTTGTGTTTTGACATAAAGGAGGGGGATCTTTTTTGTAGAACTGAAACTATAATATGTTCCTTTTTATCCTATTATTTATGTTTTGTGCACACTGTTTAGCACTTTATTTATACATAATAAAATGTAACCTTTCTTAATTTGTATTTGTTCTTTAGAACAAAAATTGTGAAAGCTGAACACGGGTATGAAGTAGAAAAGGGGAAAAGTACTTTTTTATTTATGATAACTTTCTTAGTCAGGCTATGGTACTAATATAGTTTGCGTTTTCATAAATTTATCATGAATTTTTTTTTTTATAAATATTAACAGAACATTATTAAGGAATTTATATCAGACTTAAAGTCACGTACAATTCACATATAGTTCCTTTATTATGGGATACTGACATTAACGGGGGGGGGGGGGGATCTCTCACAGCAATGTCTTATTTAGTTTATTTTGAATATAAGTTTGACAGCAGAAAGAAAAAGTGATTTAGAAGTAAATCTATGTAATGTTTTGTATATGCTATTTAAATCCTACTATTGATTTAAATCAAAGTAAATAGTTTTAACAGTATTTATTATAGGGCATTAGTGGTTGAAAAATCTCTGTGTTTCTGCTGCACAATTTATTATTAACATCCATTTAATTTATTTTGACTTTAATAAGATGTCTGATAATTTTTATATGGTGTTCAACTCTGATCATTAATTTGACGTAACTTTCAAAAATAGTTTTAATGTACTTACCTTAGATGTTTAATGAATACCTTAAGATGTTTAATAAATAAAAATACCTTACCTATTTAGGAAGAAAAACACTTTCTTATAATTAAAGAAAGATTTTGTGCTTAGAAAGAATAAAAATATATATTATTTAAAATTTCCTAACACATGAGATCAATGTTGTTTATTATTACTCTCTAAAGAAATCTTAGTTACTGCTAAGGTTAGGGTTTTCTACATCTTGAGCTGACTATGGAAACGGAAACATGGTATATATTGCGCTAAAGTGTTTTAAAGTACGTATATATCTCGAAATGTTTAAAAAAAACACTCATTATTTAACTCACAATACGTTTATACCATTCTTGCAATGAACTTTAAATATTAATAATTATCAACTGAAAAAACATTTTATCATACTATTAAGATTATATTAATACATATAAAATAGATAATTATATAGATATATTGCTTAAGCTCAAATAATACTTGTACTTAACTTACTTGTACTTATTTTATTTTTTTAAAGAAACTTGTACTTTAAAGTCCATAGTAATTTCACAAAGTCAGTTTTTTTTAAAATAGGTTTCAATGACAAGATCCCAAATTAAAAATTACGCTTTCATTTACAATTTTTTTAAACTGTTATAGCATTGTGCTGATAAAACTACCCTAATATAAATAGTTTTAGTCTGACAGAAAGTATAAAACCAAGTATTTAAATTGTCCTTCATTCATTATATTTTTAAGACATAGACCCATATTTTAAAATAACTTTAATAAGTTTTTAATTTTGTATTCAAGTTTATTGCTATTTTCTCTCTTTTAATACTGCTTAAATGAAACTTATACAAAATCTGCCTAAGGGCAGTTGACTGAAGGGTTTTTGTCATCCATGAGTTTAATTATTCACAGTTGCCTTTTGAAGAAAAAAAAAATTACCATTACTTCTTGCTATTTTTTAGAAGATTTGTCGACTCTCCTACGTGTTCTCTATATATGACTGACCAGAATGTAATTGCTTTGCATTTAAGCGAGTGGTGAAATACTGCAGAACCCGTGGTTTAATCGCTTAGCGGCCAAACAACGGATATTTGATAAATTCAATAAAAGGGTCTCACCTTTTGTCTTATCTACCACCACTTCACCTATACATTTTTTTACGTAGGGTGTCATTGAATGCTCATTTGAACTAAGCAAAAATTACTATCAAAGTTGAGGATTGTTTTAAATTTGATTTGAAAATTCATTTAATATGAGCAAAAAATAGACTATTAAAACAAAGTGTATGCAATCTATCAAAGAAGAAAAATTAATCTATCAACCGGGAAGAAAAAATCAAAACAATAAATTTCTCTTCTTTATGATTGAATTTCTCTGCTCAGATAAAAAAAAAAATTTTAAATTTAAACCCATAGTTTAAATTTCACACACAAAAAAAAACAAAAAACACATAGTTTAAATTTCAGAAGAAGAGAAAGAGAATTATTGTTTAAAAAAAATTGCTTGAAATACTGTGGAGAATAAATGCTAGTCTGTTCTTTTTATAGAAGAATTTTTTTTTTTTTTTTTTTTTTAATGATAAAAGTATCTATAACTACTTCCATACTAATTCATCATTTTTGAACATATATTCTGCTAAGACTTATCAGTGTTTTTCTTTTAATGAAAAGATCATTGTACTTGACAGAATTAGATTCTAGAAATCTTGTTTATGTTTTCTGTTTCTGAGGGTAGAATAAATGAGTTATCGTTGAACATATTTAAGCTCTCACATTCCTATTTCATTATGGATGTTGAAAAATATTCTTAGGCTGTTATGTAATACAACTCTAAATGAATTATGAATTTTAAATTCATAATTCTTTAAAATTTTTGAAAATTAAAGGTTTGAATCTGCAAAAAAACTTTTTTATAAGCACTTATTAGTCTTTAAGGTTGATTTAAATATTGGTTATTTCACAATTTTTATTTATATCATGTTTTTGCATGATCTGCAAAAATACTGTGTGGTTAATATCATAAATCACATATACCTGGGTGGCTACTGAGCAAGGTAATCACGGAAAACTGGGAATTTTTATCAATCTGAAAAAATCTGAGATGTGTCTGTGAAATTAGAAATATCTAAAAAGTCTATGAAAATTATTAAATTAATGATTGAGGCACCCTATTTTTTTCTAATCAATCAGTCTTGTTATAACTTTTCTTAACAAAAAGATTATTTATTTTCAATTCTAATAACGCATAAGTGTTTTGGAATATATTTTATGATGAAGAATAAGGCATAGTTAAAAATTTAATAAAATTAATACTTCCTGTAACAAAATTAGAGTAATTTAATAAAATCAGTCTCCAGAATTTTTTTCCAGATTTATTAGAGTGTTAGTGACCACTCTAATAAATATGTTGTGATTCAAAAATAGCATAAATATGAATTATAGTATGTGATTTATAAATCATGAGTGCAAACCTTATATGAATTTGTGCCATAATGTTATACGAACAGTAAATATATCTTTGATATTTTTAATTATATTTTATTGCCGCCCGCTGGCAGACAATATGTGATGAATATAGATCCAGATCCATACTTCTTTTTATTCTGAAGGTTACTAGGATGAAAAGGATTAACAAAGAATCCAGTTTTTCTTTTTAAAAAAAATTCACGAAGAAATTTGATATGAAAATTTTCATATCTAAAAACCTTTTTTTGACCAATATTGTTCTTTGACATTTATATAAGATAAGAAGCACATTCTTTTGTTAATATTTTTTTATTAATGAAGGTATGCTTAATTAGTACACTTATTACTTTGAATTATTGAAAAATTATTTTTAAATTTGAATAATTTATATTATATTGATAAATAGTAGTAAATTAAAAATTATCAATTATGAGTATTATAAGTTTTTATGAGCACTTAACCCATATATTTTAATAATAATTACACACAAAAATCATTATTTATATCTGGTGCACTACGAGCCCCCTTTTGGATCTGCTACTGAATAATTCACTTTGTGATACTCTGATTCAAGTCATTTTTATGCTATGTGATGTTGTACTATCACTGAACATTTGATGGTTTTTATTTTCTGGCACACCATTTGTTCACTGAAAGTTAAGTAATTAGGGTTTTACTGTATTTTAAGAGTCAATTTTGAATGTCATGGTTTGTATTTTATTTCTTTCAGATTCACAAGAATTATTAGTACAGGTGAAAAGAAGACGTTTTTCTAAAGATGGTCACAGATAACCCAGAGCTGTATTGTAAATAGTCAGATTGTAATCTACATTTCTCCTCTTGTATATATAGCATCACTGTAAATACCAAAGTTTGACATTCACATGTATGTGCATTCATGTATAGAGAATATAAAGAGAGTGGTGGAAATTTAACATTGTGCAATTGTTTGAATTTTTTTTTAAAATTGCATTTGTCAGCATAAAGAAAAAACTTAAGTTATTGTTATTTTATTGTCTCCTACAGAAGTTTTATAAACCATTTTAGTGAAACCAGCTTTTAGCTTGCTTCAAATTTTTGTATAGTTTTAAGACTTAAATAAACCATTGTATTTTTGGACCACTATAAAAATTCGAATTTTCACTGGGTTTTTTTTTAATGACACATGCTTTATTTATTAGATGTATATATAAAATTCAAACTTGTTATTTATATATTTTATTTTCTGTAGAAATCTATGAACTAAAAATAAAAACCCATTAATTTTGAAGATATACATTCTTTTTATATTTTTTAAGTTTGTATCAATCCACTCTTTTTTTTTTTTATGTTGTTGATAAATTTTTTATGCAATTGTCTGAAGATCTACTAATATTCAAAATCGCAAAATTTCTTTTTATTGGAACAGCGTATTTACTACTACACACTTAGAAAAAAATTGTCCTGTAACAAAAAATTAAGATGAAAGTCAAAGTTAGAGTTATTTTTATGAGCATAAAGTTATATTAAATTAAATGATCATATCAAATTTACACTACCATTATTTTCTAATTTAGAAGTGTAGGTCTTTTTATATCTTTAAAGTTCGAAACTAACTAGAAACTTAATATATCTCCTTTATGGTTTTTCACAAATTGTTATTATTAGTCAAAAGGTTATTTTATTTTTTTACTTCTATAGTAGAAACAATTTTAACAATAGTAACAATTATAGTAGAAACAATAGTCAAACAGTTGTCCAAAATTAGGATTTTGTTGCACAACCATGTTAATTTGCTTCCCATTAACATATATAAAAAAAGTTAAAAAATAGCTCAATTCAGAAATTACTTCATCATAATGTGCTAATCGATACCAGTTTTTAATACATGCAACAGATTCAATTTCTTAATAATATAGAAGATAATTGCAATGTTGATGTAGTGTTAAAAAAATTAATTGTTAAAATGTCTAGTTCAACACTAATGTGACTTTATTTTCATTATTTAAAAAAAAGATAAACTACAATAGCAGAAAAACAATTTATGTTGTTGTTGCTTATGCCCACTTGACCAACAGAAGCATTAAATCAAATCCATGAACTCATCCTAAAAGTTCCCAAAGCCATGTACTATTTCAGCAGGGTTGGAAACCAGGTGGCTCTTCTGGCAGCCAATACACGATAGGGTGTGGGCAGGAGCAGACTGATTCACATTGCACTTAGGGCAGGGTGGGTAGACTTTAAGGCCCGCAACGTGACGTTGGGATCGAGTGTGTCCGCTTATAAGTCTGGCAAGCACCGTTTGGACACGCCTATTGCTTGCCCTGATCAGAGCAAGACCAGGCCGGTCTCCCCCGTACCAATCATGCACAGGAGCTTTTTCCCTGCAGGAACCAATATCTTGCCTAATCCGGGTTGCTATTTCTAAGAAAGTAAGTAGGTCATCGCCAGCAGTATCTACTGTTCACGGGCGAGACAGTCTGCAATTTCGTTCCCGTAGACATTCACGTGCGACGGTACCCACTGAAAGAAAATCCTAATGTCGTGACTCGAGCAATTTAGAAGCTGGACAATGTTTAGTCACCATACTTCCACCATTCAGACAGATGCTGTATGGAGCTACGGCTGTCACTCAGAATCCATACATCTGAATCGACATTGTCAGCAATGCAAAATTTCACAGCTTCCTCAATAGCTATTAGCTCTGACCTAAAAACCATGCAAAAATCAGGATTTTTGATACAGATCTTGATGCCAGTCCCCTTTAAGATGAAAATTCCACTACCCGAGATAGCACCCATGCTACCGTCAGTGTAGATCTGTAAAGCATCATTTGGAATTTTATGAATAGTCTCCAAAGCAAGCTGTCTGAGATACTCTGGGTGCCCTTGTTGGTATACGAGCATAAAATCCGTTCTAAAAAAGACTCGTTCGTGGAACGATGTAGAAACATCCATGCAACCCGCCAAAGAGACATATTCTACTTTATTGTGTAGCCAACCCTCGCTTTCAGCGCGCTCTCTCTCTCTTAAGGTGACGGTTGTTTTTCCAGTTGCGCATAAAAATAGAGGTTCTGTGCTGGTCACCATAACTGATGAGTTTAGCAAAATATTTGGTCAAAAGATATCTGAGAGGTTGCAGATCAGCTTCGTACAATACAATATCCCTAGGACAGCTGTTGCGGAGACCGGTGATGACTCTGGCAGCAGAGAGTTGTACTCTTTCCAGTTTGTTAAGGTTGCTGGCAGAGGCAACCTGATACACCTGTACACCATATTCAAGAATGGGTCGAATGAGAGTAATAAATGTGTTTCGAAGGATCTAGGCATCCGCTCCCCAGTCCCTGCCAGATATGTATTTTAAAATTTTTAGTCTCTGTTTGCCTCTAAAAACCAAATTGTTAATATGCACGTGGCCCAGAATCTCCTGGTCCAGGATGAATCCCAGATATTTGGGATGTTTTTCACATTTCAGTCGCCTACCTAGTAGATAAATTTCAGGCTCATAGTTATAAAGATGTCTATTGGTAGTAAAAATACTTAATACAGAAGGGTTGAAGATGATTTTATGTTCCGCAGAAAACCTTTCGAGCTGAAGTAGGTAAGAGTTAATATCATTCTGAGCAGTAGTTAAGCTTGAATTGCTGCTCCAAAGAATTATATCATCCGCATATAGACCCATACAGTCATTGGAATTTGCCTCGACCTCCATTCCAGCGATAAATAAAGAAAACAAAGTGGGACTTAGCACACATCCCTGAGGGATACTTTGGCTCAGTCTAAATTTTCCCCATACAGTGTCTCTAAACCTCACTCTAATATATCTTGCCTTTAGGAAGTCAGCAATCCAAGGCAGAATTCTCCCCCTAACCTTAAAAGAGTTGTAAAGCTTGCAAACAACCCTGCACTTCCAGACCCTGTCAAAGGCTCTTGAAAGGCTGCTATTGTGGGACTGAGATTATGGGCGTCGCTGATCTTCTGGCCAAAGTATAGAACTTGATCCATCGTACAATGACCTTTTCTAAAACCATACTGGCCTGGGGGAATTAGGTTATTTTTGTCAAGATAATTGGTAAGTCTAAGCAGGACAATCCTCTCCATGAGTTTGCACGAGATGCTTGTAAGGGCGATTGGTCTATAACTATCCGGATTATTGGCCAGTTTATCTTGTTTTCTTATGGGGATGATAAAAGCTTTTTTCCAATCCCTATAGGGATTTGTCCAGCGTTCCAAGAGGTATTAAAAATGTCAAGGAGAAAGCTTTTGCCCAGGGGGCTCAAGTTGACCAACATCTGCCCATGTATTCCATCCACTCCAGGCGATTTGTTAGTATCCAACTCCATCATTGTAAAATCCCTGTTAAACGACATTTATGAATAAAATCTCTTGCTGATTTTGCGATCAATTTGTCTTCAGAAGTAAAAGCAAGTTTGCTCTCTTTTTGGTAATGGTTGCCCAACAAGTTCGCAGCCTCTTCATCACTACACAAGGAGTGTGTTTAAAAGTATTGGTCATTCCATACCGTCACTTGCTTTTGTATCGTTCGACAACCAACTTATCTTTGGGAATATCGGCATGCACACACGATCATTTTTACTGGTTCTGATTTTGTAGAATAAAGTGTTTCTAATCCAAAAAGAAAGTATCACAAAGCGCGTACCAACATTCTAACATTTTGCTCTTTTTATCTTAAGATTGCTTTTATGCGTTTTCAAGGCCATGAGTTCGTTGTCTTTTGCGTGGTTTCATTAGTAAAACTTTTTTTTAATTATTATTCTGTTCACTGTAGATGATAACATCTTTTTTTAAAAAATACTTCCCCAATTGATTTATTTTATTTTATAAAACCTTCATTGAACAGCCGCCAATTTATTGGGTTTATAACTACTTTTGTTCAACTCTGTAGCCTTGTCATTTTGAACCTAATCCAAAAGACAAGAGAACTCCTGGATTCAGTATTGGGAGAAATTCGTCTTCATGGAGGACTTTTCGATGGAACTAACTCGCATGTGCGTTACGTGGAGAGAAAACCTCAACGGTTAGCCTGACAGCAAGGAGACTCTAACCCATGTTCCGTGTAACAGGATATTTTTATGTCAGCACTGTGGTCGGTGCAAGCCATATGTAGAACTCATATCGACCAGCCATCGCTGGGATTCGAACCCGGTTCACCTCATTGGAAGGCAAAAGCTCTATCCCCTGAGCCATCACGGCTCTCCCCAACTGATTGGCCAATCCTTTCTCTTATGACTTTGATCACATTTGCTGTCCTAACCATTCTTCTGACTCCACCTCTATGATGAGTTAGACAATCACCAGTGCATCTGATTCTTTTTGGAGTATAAAAAATTAATTTTTGAATCACGCTAAACTTTTTACTCTCTTGAAAATTTCACAGGATCTCAACTTTTGCATATGAAGATTTTGATTAGATTTGAAGTTTTCGTATGGTATCCATTTCGACTGTATCAATTTAAACGACATGTTCGCAACGAGGTTCATCCTTTAAAGTGAACCTAAGAAAATTTTTCATGTAAACAAAACTGATGAGTATAAAGCAATTTAAAAATTCGAGACACCTATTCTGTCACATCCTGTAAAAGTGTCATACGCTTAGTTTTATAATAATTAGCGTATAAACTAAAGTATTATATGGACGTTTTACAAAATCAATTTAAAAAATATTTAATTCCACATAAAAAAAATTTTTTGTAAAATTAAATTTTTAAATGCACTACTTGTTATGTAACACGTATATTTTCATAAACAGACTCCAGTTTTAAAACCCAATGTCAGGAAAAAAATTCTCAACTTCCTAAGTATAAAGCAGTATTTTACAGAATGATATTCGTAGGAACTACTTGAGGGGGGTTTAAGTGAAAATGGAACCCGGCATTTTAAACTCAATCATTGCTGCCATTCATTAGAAATCACATGAAACCAGGAGCAGACAGTCGCCATGTTAGTAAGAGATGAATGAAAAATGGTGTGTAATTAATTGTACGTCCAAGTTTTGAGAAATTCCGACGACCCTTCATGGGTCTTCCTTAGAAGCTTCTCCCCAATCACATTGGTCTCCTACTTTCAGGCTGGCAAGGTCCACACAGTCTTTCCATCTCTTTTCGGATCTTCCTCTTGGTCTTTTGTTGGAGGGGGAAAACCCTCTCTGTGCTCATTCTTATAAGGTGTCTCGTTCTACTTAAGTTTTATGAATTTGATATTATCCTTACGTTTAAAAATTCTAAAATTAAATCTTTTTCTTCGGATATTATTATCGAGAACATCACGAAAAATGGTTCTCAAAATCTTCCTTTCAAAGTTCTTCCTCCTTTTTTTTTTTCCAATCTAGATCTATGTCTTTGATGCTTCTATCAATACCTTATACAGCAAGATTTTTGTCCTTTTATTATATGAGATTTCAATAGTGATCTCAAACCGAAGACAGTTTTTACCCGATGCAACGTAACGAGGTCTGTTATTATCTATAAAGAATAATAATTGTTAACGTTAGTATATTTGGAAGAGGGAACATTTTTAGTTTATATATTACAAAGAGGGTGCAACACTAAATCGATAATTTATTGTTTCACATAATGAATTTTTTTTTAACAAGACAAAGCGAATTCACTTAAACGAAACTGACTGTTCAGTCTATCTCAGAAGAGGGGCATTTTCGCTTGCAAGGAATGTGACCTTCTTTTCTTCATAAGGTCTGCTACTAAGTTCCCAAGGCAGATTTGTGCTTAAGAAAAATTTTCTTTTAGAGTCATCGCATTCTTACACATAATATATTTTAAAAAGTGTTTTCATGTAATGCGGGCCGACAAATAATGTTTCGGCGCATTGAATATTAGTCTTAAAAACCAATTCATTTTTTTCTATCCGTCATTGAAAGGTTGTTGCGGGTGAACACATTATTGATTAATCTTGTCCTGTACAACTGTTTTACTTTTCGGTCCCCTTAATAAAACAGTTGGTCAGGAGAATGAAAGCAGAACGCCTCAGTTTAGAACTTCAAAGTTATAAGAGCAACAGGTAAAAACGCAGATCTTCAAATAATCCTACAGGAATAAACAGTGTTGCAGACGATAGACTAAAAATTCTTTATTTTTTCCTAAAATAATAGAGATGATTACCTGGACCAGACATGAAAAAAGTTGGGATATTCTTTCAAATGATACACCATGGTGAATTAAACGGATTAAAAATATTATTTTACAAATTTTATTCAGAGTGTCCCGTAAATGTTGCGACACACTTCTTCTTGGGGAACGGCATCAAAAGGAATCTCCTTAGAAAACATGAACGGAAATGTTATCGTATGCCGCTAGGGTCCCTTTTCTATTATGAACATCAGGCACTTTTATTTATCTAAATTATCTTAATTTTTTTTTCTATTAATTATTATCAAAAAATGATTTCAAATATTTTTCAGAGGTCGATAGGTTCATAGGTTGAATCATTATTATTTGACCAAAATTTTTATTTTCTTTTCTTTTTTTTTATATATAAATTAAAAAAATTTCAGAAAAATCTGGAGTTCTATCACTTCAAGTCTCAAGAAAATAAATTGATATAAATTGAGTTTGTTGTTGAAGGGTACGTGGTTCCTTTTTGGAATTTTTCATAATAAATTTTTTTAACATTTATTAAATTATCACAAAATTAATTACCTTCTAATAAAAATTAAATATCTTTAAAATAAAACATTTTCAAGATATGCAATAATTTTATCAAACTTAAACATATTTTTATTACCCCAAAATCTCAATGCACATAAAATAAAGAAAATTTAAACAATGCATAATTTTAAAAAAATATATTGAGATGCTAACCAGTTGCAATCCTCAAATGATAAAATAATTTTCAAAAGAGAAGCTAATTAAAATAATTACATTAAAAAAACATAATGGTATAACAATTGAAAGGGTATGGATTATTTCGTCAAACTATTAAAGTCAGTTATTAAAACATTTTTCAGTGCACATCAGACACAACCAGTTTAAAAGTTGCTCTCTTTTCAATTATTACTTTATTTAACTCATTATAAATACTAAGCAGAGTGGGTGGTCAAGCCTATTTGGAGAGCTGAGTACCTAAAACCTTCATTTTAAAGTAGAAAAATAGATTTTCGGTTGACTTTTTAAGTTTTTCTGGTGATGAACTATTCAAATGATAATCAATCACTATTTGTTGAAAAAAAAAATGCAAACTTTTTACACGAGAATATATTTATTTTAAAAAAATATATAATGCAATATTGTTTATTCTTAGTTTTTTTTTATTTTATTTATTTAATACAATTTATAAAAAGTAAGATTTTCAAGAGCCTCCTGACTGCTTGGGTCCCCCGGGGTGCCCATGCAGTGCCGGATTACCCATTGGGCCATGGCCTGGGGCCCCCATAATTAGGGGTCCCCTTAAAAACTTTTTTTGAAAATAAATTTAAAAAAATTAAGAAAAACAATGACGTTTTTAAAAAAAATCAATTTCAAATATATATTAATAAAATACGATAATTTTTTTACATTATTATTACATAATTTTTTACATATTTATTTATTACTTATTTTAGTTATTATTTATAAGTATTATTATAGTTTATGTATTATAATATTTATCAAGGTTTTTTAAGTTCAAATTTGTCTTTTGATTTGCGCGCGAAAAAATTGAAAGCAGTACTATAGCGAGCTGAGACTTGTTTAAACAGGAAGCAAAGAATTAAATGTTGTTGACATTATTGAGACGTTTTAAATGAAAAAGAAGTTATTTAGTGTCTCAACTGAAGTGTCTCATAATTTTTTTAGTGTTTTATAATTATTTAGTGTCCGCAATTCTATTTGATCTATAAATAATTACAAAATATTTTACTAAAAGGTAAGTGTTTGTTTATTGTTTTATATACTCTAGAAAAAACTCATACAACTGGTCACTTCAATCAAATTTTATACTGAAATTGTCACTGTTTAAGAGGTCCAGGATATTATTTATTTTTATTTCAAATATGCTTCCTTAAATGAAAATATATATAAATACTTTTATATTTGAAAAAATAAAAAATATACGAGAAAAAAATTTAATCTAAGGGCCCCAAAAATTTGAATGGCCTAGGGCCCCGCGTACGCTTAATCCACCCCTGTGCCCATGCGTAAAGACGGTGCTGATACATTGAATTTTTTTAAATTATTGCCAGGCTAATTATAATCTCTCACTGTGACATTTGAATTCCGTAAGAAGGAACGATGTCCAACGCCTGGTATAGTACCGGCGAAGACTATAAAATGACTAAAAAAAAAAATAAAAAAAATAGTAAGCTAAACATCGTAATCTTAAGCCTTTCAAAGCTAAAGCCCGGACCAGAAGAAGCATTTCTCTTATTTTAAAATTTTTTTCTTTAATGCTCAATAACTGAGTCCGTGCCTGCCCGAGCCCGAAACCTTATTTAATACAAACGAGCTCGAGACCGAGTCGGACTAAGTCCATCTCTTCTCTACTGTATGTCCCTCTGGGTGGGCCAGTGACATACATCTTTAAACGTTAAAAAAAGGAAATATAGAATTTTGGAAATTTTTTTTTGTAGTTTTCAAAAATTCTGGTGTCGGAGTTTACCATTTCAACAATCGAAAAACAGATAAGCTTGAATTGAATTTGCTATTTAATTTTTAAATTTAATAAGCTTTTTTTACCTCAGTTATATAAATGTAAATGAAGGCAATTTTATTTTATTTTTTATTACAATTCAACTCACTCAGTAAGAAAAGTTCTTTGTTTTCCCGTTCACTTATTATTATTTTTCTTTTTCAGTTGATAACCGTCAAAGAAACGATCCAAACGTAAAGATTATTATTACTTGATAAATGATTGTGAAATCTTCGCAGGACTTGCGATCAAAATGAAAAGGAAAGTATTTTAATATGTATAATTAATCTGGAGATCAGCTTTTGACTTATGGTTAGTCATATTATAAGCTGTCAGCCATCTTACTGACGTCATCTATAAACTATACATCACAGTGACGAGGGAGTCATGGCAACTGTTTATTGTTTAAAAATGACTATACTTCTGAAGGTCATTGAAACTTAGAAGGCATCATCAATTTGTTTTCTTAAGTTTTAAATTCGTCAACACTTTCTTCTTTTTTGTTTTCATTCACGAGGTCATTGAAATTTAAAAAAGTTTTATATCAAATCAAGTTTACATGAGGACGTTGAGACTGAATATAACACTTTGAAAATGTGCAAAGTTAAAGCTTAATTTATTAGATCAGGAGTGGCCAACCTGCGGCTTGCGAGCCACATGCGGCTCTTTGAAGGATTATTTGTGGCTCTCGATTTGTGGCCGAGTTTCATTTTCATTTTTGTGCTATTATATTTTAACAAAATTATTATAGTTCCTTGACGAATCGACAGATATCACAGATCTTCCGCAATTGGCAGCTTTTATGCGTTTTGTTTCAACTGACTTCGTTGTTAAAAAAGAATCATTAGATTTAGTAGCACTTCAAGAGTCGATATTAAAAGTGCATTAGATTCCATAATGAAAACTTTTGATGCGCTACTTAATAAACTTGTAAGCATTGCAACTGATGGAGCTCCGGCAATGCTGGGTAAAAAAAAATCGGTTTTATTGGGATTTTAAGAGATGATTCTCAAATTCCTCAATTCATACCGATTCACTGCATAATTCCCCGAGAACATCTCGTTACAAAATATTTAAAATATCCAGATGTTATGAAAACAGTGTTACACATTGTAAATTAAAAATTGAAATGCACCAATGCAAAAAATCGTCGACAATTCAAAAATTTCTTTAAAGAATTAAAGGACGAAGAGACATTAATTTCTTTTGCATTGTTAGATGGTTATCTAGCTGCAACGTATTAAATTGTTTTGTAGATTTGTTTGATTCGATAACTGCATTTCTAAAATGAAAGGAAATAAGCTATTCAGAATTAGACGATGACGAGTGGTTACAAGACTTTGTTTTTAACTGATGTCATGGAACATTTGCAAACACTGAATTTACAATTGAAGGGGAAAGATCTCACAGGGTATATTTAGTTTTCAAACTAAATTACAACTTTTTCAAAAGGACATTAAAAATAAAACATTTTGTCATTTTCCTCGAATTAAAAAAATTTGTTTCAAGATTAAAGAAGAAAAACTCAACGAGTTTATAAAGAAGGTAGAAGGAATAGCGAGGGAATTCCGTAAATAGATTTAGATTTCAAGAATTGAAATATTTTAAATCGTCTCTTGATTTTTTTCTGAATCCATTTGAAATTGACTTAATTCAAGGTGAGTTTTCCATTTCCAATATAATTATGACCCAAAAAGCATCTGGAGAATTAGAATTAATAGAAATCAAGCTCTACAATTAAAATATAAGTCGACCTCAATTACTGAATTTTGGAAATTTGTACCAGAATCGAAGCATCTTGAATTAAAAAAGGCTGCTTGTCGAATTATTTCAATATACGGAACAACGTACTTATGTGAATGATTTCATTCCACTTTAAAATTCGTGAAATCCAAACACCGATCAGTAATAACCAAAACACAGATAACATGAATCTAGAAATCTAAAAGTAAAATATACAATGATGCAAAATAAAAAGGTATTTACTAATTTAACTTTTTTATTTTCAGATTTACATTTTTAATTTTAAAATGGTTAGGCAATATTTAAAATGTATGCGTATCCTTAAAATGTTGAGTGTTAAATATAGAATGTTAAGCGCACATCGTACTTATTTGTAAAAAATATGGAAATTTTTCTAAAATAGTCGACCTGCTTCTAAATTGATGTTATCTAGATTTGAATTCCGGTAGAATATAGTTAAGTTTTACAGTACTTCTGCCCTCAAAGAATACAGTGTTGGTGCAAAATGTACACTGGTTAAAACAAATCATTCCATTGTCGTCAGACTAATCATGAAAAGTTTTTGTTCTTTAGATCTCCATTTTGTCCAAATGGTCGTTAGTTTCACTTATAATATTCCTGTCAGAAGGCGGATTTGTGGCGATGTTTTTCATAGGAGAATACATCTATCATTTCTGTTACAGAATCTCTATAAGATATTTTTGTTAAACCATATCTTTTTAAGGTTTACGTTTCAGAATCTCTATTAGATATTTCTGTTAGAGAATCCCTATTAGAGATTTCTGTCGCAGAAACTTTATTAAATATGTCTGTTATAGAATTTCTTTTAGATATTATATGATTTCGATTAGATATTTCTATTACAGAACATCTATTAGAGAATTCCGTTACTGAATTTCTGTTAGAAATTTCCGCTACAGAATCTTTGTTAAGATATTTCTGTTATGAGAAGGTAGGGCGTTGAGTATTCCTGTTTCCTTTACGAAACTTTACCGCAATGTTATGTTGTTTTTTCAGAACGCTGATAAGCCTGACAAAGTTGCGATGAAAATAAGCATTTGCATTATCCCTTAGTTTACCATAACAGAAAAAAAATAAAAAAAATACCGAAAACAGATTTTAAAAACTTAATAAATTTTAATATTAGTCTCAAAACTTTGAACGAAAAAAAACGCTTAGTAAAAAATTTATAAATAAGTAAATAAATAAAAAAAACGTAATCATAACTTTACAACGTTTAGTTTTATTTCGCATCTTTTGGAAGAATTCCTTTTTTTTATAGTTTATTGGTTGTATTATAAAGAACCTTTTTTTTCTCCATTTTCTCAGTGGAAAAAAATCCATAAAGATTCTCCTTTTTTTTTCACAGCTAGAATAGCCTAACTCCTTGATAGCGATGTAACATGCAGCAGAAGAAAGAAAAGATTATAAACTTAAACATTTATTTTTATTTTTACTCTTTATAATAATGATAGCGTAAAATATAACTATTTAAAACGATTTTTTTTTTCTCACTTTCTTTTACGTAAAATAGCTTAGAGTAAAAGTACAGTAAAACCTGTTTTTGTGCGGTGGATAGGGACCGCATAAAAGAAATCGTACAAAAGAAAATATTCGAAAATTTTATAAATTCTTACATATAAACAACTTTGTACGCTATACTACCTAAATTTTTTTTATGCGGTGGGTAGGGGCCGCATAAAAAAAGTCGGACTTAGAAAATACATCTATGACTTACGGAAATTGTAAAAATATTTAATTCTTAATTGTACATATACATGGAGAAGTTTTCAAATTATACATTAAATTGCTGCTACTCGTCGTCATCCAAAACGCGCATCTTCTTGTGATGAATTGGTTGAAAATCGCTTTCGTCGCTTGAAGATAAGATTTCAATTGATTTGTTTTTGGTACCATAAAGTCAGTGATCAGTTTTTGTGACGACGGTCGACTGGTCAATTGCTTGTAAACGTCACGACAGTGAGACATGCATGATCTCAGCTCTTTTTGGAATTTTAAGCGTCTTTCCGCATTGGTATCTATTTTAAGAAAATGCGTTTCCAATTTTTTCGAAATCTGAATCCCTGCATATATTTTATCTGCTGTAATAGATTCCGGTTCTTCTTGTCCATTTTCATAATCTATCAAGCTATTGATAATGTCACTATTCCATTCTTTTCATCTATTCCAAGAAATGAATGGCTTGAGACACTTAATCTGTGAAAAATTCGACTACAAAAGTGCATTGATGCTGGAGGAGACTACTTTGAACACACCTAAAAGTTTGTAAGTGTAACTTTAAAAACCTAGTTGTATCTCAAAAATTTCAGAGTGACCCTCGTATGTACGTAACTGACTCTGCCTTGTCAGGAAATTGTTTAAAATGAATGAACAGCATTGTGAAGTCCAGATACATCGTTGTCAAGGAGACCACGTAATCAGAGTTCGTCCACAACGTGTATATGTACATTGATAGGAAACATTAAACTGGTGCTAACGCCGCTAAGACTCTTACACCGCATAAAAATAAATCGCAAAAAAAAATCGCACAAAATTAATCGCACAAAAACAAAATCGCATGAAAAAGGACAGCACAAAAACAGGTTATACTGTATATAAATTTCCGAGGATAAAAGAGAGAAGAAGATGTTCCTTAAACAAATAAAATGTAAAACTATTTCAGATAACATGAAGCAACTTTCCTCATTTATTGAATATGAAATAATTGAGTTCTAAAGACTTTTATGTTACTTGAAAACACAATTTTATTGTGAATAATCTTCAATCTATAAATAGAGCATTATTTACATAAAAAAAAGCATTCTGTCGTTTTCAATAGAAAGTAGCAATCACAAGAGGTCCATTTTCTTTTCGAATTCTATCCCTGTATGGGTTGTTGAAGCTAATAATGATGTAGACCGCAAAATTCTTTACAGTGAATGCTTCGCTTGTTTTCTTTTAAAAACTATACTTCTGATTTCTTTGTTTGTTTATTAAGTTGTATAAAAATATACTTTCACAAGTACGTTTCCATGAATATATCCTAAAACAAATATATATATATCGAAAGTTCTCGAAAAATGACTCAATCACCTAAGATATGTTTATAAAATAACTTAGTCGTCAACAAATGACACCATCCAGCATGAAAATAACTTTATTAACTTATGACATCATCAAGCATAAAAATTTCTTTGCCGACATATGATACCATCCAGCACAAAAATAAATTTTGCTCACATAGGATATCTTTGAGCATATCATCCGAGAGAACAGAATAAAATTTTGTTTTAATATATTATAAGGTACACACTCAAGAACAGTGCTAAAAACGATTATCCAGCTCGCATGGTTCCTGTTGCAGTACCATAATGTCTATATTTTAAAACGGTAACACCTGCTTTTTTCCCCCCATCGAAACGTGACTTTTACTATAAAACTAAAAATGGAGTTGCGATTGTATTTTTAGCATGAAAAACGACAGCGCTAGGCAGAGATTGAAGGAAAGAATGTTATGTACTTTTTCGACTCGTCTACAAATGATCTGTACACTGCATTCAGCTACATTTCCGCTTAGAATCGCTATTATTTGAGATAAAAGTATTGTTTCGACTACATTTTAAGTTTTTCATCGTGAGGATCACATTTTTCTCTATATTTAAAGAAAAAAAAAATAAATAATTACTGCCGTCGTCACCATTTTTTCAGGACATTTTCACCGAGCGTGCTTCTCACTGTCATAACTGCTGCAACACTATAAGAATTTGCACATTACTAGAGAAATGTTTAAAGAACACTCTGACATCAAAATGTTATTGTTGCGGTCATTATTTTGTGAGTTAATTTATATGAAAGTAGATTTCCTTTTCGCGCTGCATAATTCAGTTTAGCGAAAAAATTTTAATATACTTGTTTAATTTATATAAATTTTGTACAGCAACATTTCCATAATTATAGTGGTATTTGTAAACTATATATAGTGGTTTTATAGCAAAGTATTATAGCGGTATGAGTAAACTATAGGTATAGTGGTATTAGTAAATTATTATAGTAATATTAGTAAACTATATGACTCTACAGGGTGTGCCATGTTGTGATTAAAAAGTATATATTGATGATATTTCGGATTTTTCATTATAAAAGAAAAACAAATCGCAGAAGAATTAAAATTTTTCGTAGTCACATACCTTTATTGACTGAAGATTAGGAAACATTTGACCTTTTTTAAAATTTGGATTTAGATTTTTTGTGATTACGTTAAATTATTTTTATATAGATATTTATAATCCCGAAATGTTAACAAAAATATGTATTTTTTTCGTCTTTTGGGACCCCAATAAAATATTCTCCTTTTATTAAAAAAATATATTCGATTATTTTAACTTGGGGCTCGATTCATTAAATTGTCAATTAAGCAAACTAGTACTGTCGATACTTTGTCTGTTACCGCCTTTCTTCTACTACGATCTGGAATATATTTTATTTTATATTTTAATCGTCGTAGAACAGCCCAACCATTTTTTTTTGGGTTTACGACTACCAATATTCAACTCCGTAGCCTTGTCATTTTGAAAGCAATTCATAAGACAAGGGAACTCCTGGATACGTCTACCACTCAGAATATTTTACGCCAGCACTGTGGTCGGTGCAAGCCGGATTTGGAACTCGTGTCGACCAGCTATTGCTAGGATTCGAATCCGCTTCGCCTCACCGTCTGGAATATATGCCTGAGAATGATCCGAAGTCACGCCATTACAATTTTGATAATCGGAATAGGAAAGATTACCCCGCTTTTGTAGCCCGACGATCTGCGCGAGTAGTTGAGTACTTTATGGTAGAACAATTTAACGAGGACCAATACCGCATACTCTCGGCCCACTCACAGGCTGATCAAAGTGGTCAAACACCCGCTCACACACTGCAGCCAGTGATGCTTGACTTCCGTGATTTACTGGGAACCGTATGCGATCAGTCTAATGGGTGACGAATCGGTGAATTAAAGAATCAGTGAATCATTGAATTTAGGAATCAAAGACTAGAAGATTCAGTGAGTAGAAACGATTTTTTTTCCTCCAGATAAATAAAAATTGTATCTTAATGTGTGGTGCAACCGACAACCACTCCGGTTTTGTTTATTGCAATCCTAATGTTCGATGTCATTGATTATTATTGAATCTTTATTTTATCGATTGATTCTTTTAAACGTGCTAGTCACTTTCGCTTTTCCGAACATTTTTTTTTTGCCACCAAGAATGAAAAGAACTTAATGACAGCACTATTTTTCGCAAACATAAATCTTTTTCTGTTATGTTTCACTCGATGTCGTTAAACTTTCCGCACCTTCGGACAGACATTTAAGGACACAAAAGGCCCACAGAACATCCGTATTTTGTATAGTAAAAAAACAAACAAAAGTGACGTATGATAGATGAGTCAGATAACAAGTTGAACTTATTGGTTCCTTCGACGCTCTAGTTAAGGTACTTAAAATTGAATTAAGTTGACTTAAGCAAGAACATTGTAAAATTTTTTTTTTCTTTTCTAGAAGAGTTAACATTGCGGAAGTGGCAACGCATAAATCGCTTCGTTTGGGATGGAATGATTGATGGAATGAAGTTCATTTAGATTGTCGAATATTTAATTGATGACATCTTTTCCTGTTACTAGAGGTCAATCACAATTTTTACTTCGAAAACTGTTTACGCTCAATAGAGGTAAATTTTCTCCGAAATAATAAATTAGTAGTAGAAAGGATAGAAAAAACCTGATTGATTTTATTTTTTATTTTTCAGATTTTATTTATTTATTTTTGAGGTGTTTTTCTAAGTTTATTGATAATTGTTGGAGAAAGGATTGTATTAATCTTATGGTTTCAAGCGTAAGAAGTTTTGTGTAAAAAGTACCCCACTATATTGATAAAAAGATTCGTAAAAAAATAGATTTTATGCTAATTTAAATATTTGAAATCTTATCTTTCTAATGTTAGTGAAATTTAGTTGGCACGATTAATATACCCCAATAAATACTCTTATAAACAAATTTTAAGAAAGTTACGGATATCTTAGTATCCAATGCATTTTCTAAGGCAATTAAAATGTTCTGATTCAACCATTTGCAAATCATTTGTCTCTATCACCCACCGTTTTTTAAATATACTTCTTTAACCATTTATATTTCAGAAGAGCCAGTTACTGTTACATTGTTAGTCAGATTATGTTACGGTATGGAAATATCTAGTTAAAAATACAGCAAGCATAAAATTGATACGAACTGAGAATACATCCTTCATTTAAGGTATACTTCTGTGTTGTATATACCTTGGACATCTACACAGTAGTAAATGTTAAATAGAAAAAGAGCATCGAAAAATATCACCGAAAAGAACCCGAAAAAAGCTCCAGGAAAAAAAAAAAAAAAAAAAAAAAAAAAAAAAAAAAAAACACTGAAAAAAAAAAAAAAAAACACTGAAAAAAAGCTCAAAATAAAAACTATAAAAAAAAACCCCACCTCTTTAAAAATTATTTAAACTTACGTCCAATTTGATTTGTGCCATTTAGCAAAATAAGCCGAATTTAAAATAATTAATATTTATTCTAAGTATAAAGATTAAAGTTCATGGAAGGAACTTCTTACTATTTAACAAAATTTTTAGAACTCTAAAACAGCTCCATTATATTCCTGGCTTCCAATAATTACAGTAGTAGTTTTGTTATAACGTTTTATCAACAGGTAATTTAAAAAAAAATTGTACTGAAAATGAAATTTTTATTGTTTTTGTGAATATTTTTAGTTTATCATAAAATTAACCTCCTAAAAAACTATATTACTAATTGAGAAATTATGTATAATAATACTTTTAAGTCTATTATATAATTCTATTATGATAATTAAGAAAAATAAAAACATGCATTGAAAAAACGTTTCAGCAAGTTTCAAATAATTAAACTTTGCATAATAATCAGTTTTTAAAAAGTATCTAACTAGATTCGAATAAATATTTAATTATATTAAATTCATGTTTAACAGCATGAATCAAATCGGTCATTAAATTCGCGTCATTGCTTACGTAGTGCTTTTTTACGATGCTTTTTTTCCTCACAGAGCTTTTTTCAGTGGTTCTATTATAAAGTGTCACTCAGTGCAAACAGAGCTTGACAAAGACAAGGGCATACGGAGCAGTTGCCCCGGGCCCCACATACAGACAACAAAATACAAAAATACAGAATACAAAAATACCACATACAAAAATACAGACTTCTAATTGTCCTAAGTGAGCCATCGTAATTGCGAAAATTTAGCTGAATTCCGCCTTAATGTCAGCAAGGATATGGCAGCTAGATGACAAATTTAATAATCAGAAAACTGCATTCATATAATTGCATGGACATATAGAATTGTCAGAAAATCAATAAAATGGACAGGAATGATATTTTGTCTGACCATTAGAGGGGGGACTTAATAGCTGTTTTAGGTTCCAGTCAATTTTCTTGTTATATATGTATAATGAGGTGAAAATTTTAAATACCTCCATAAAGTTCGATTCTTCATTACTAAAGCGGAGGGGGCCCCGAAAAAGATGTTTTTGCCCCGGACCCCAATTAGGCTAAGTCGGCCCCTGAGTGCAAAGAAACTGAGTGTGACAAAAATGTCTCGTTGTTGTTGTACACAATGCAAGCTGATTTTATTAAAATTAATAAAATAATTTAAATTGTATTTCTTTAAAACTAACTAATTGGTTGGCAGGGCGCTGGACTCACGTTGGGGAGAGCGGGAGTTCAATCGGCCGAAGACATGTGTAGTAAATGGTGACTGGTGTATGTTAAATCTGTCAGGTCACAAAGTCCTCCCATGACAAATTATACCTCTGAGGATACTGATTTGGATCGTTCTCTTGTTCAAGTCAAAATTACGATCTGTGAATGAATGAATGGATGTCAGAATGGATCCGCCCTCTAAACGGGTGTGGCAGAAGTCGAATTCTTGGCCATAGATGGTGCCACTGGAAAACGGGAACAATCGCACTCCCTTGCCTTTTCATACACTATTCTAATATTTTTTCAAAGATGGACTAAAACTTTTGTTATATATATGAACTTTTTTTTGTTGAGTAGTTTTTAATTAATATGAATTGTGATTTTTTAAAAATATTGTTATAACGCTATTAAAATTGACATAACTTGTTGTCTTAATTTAAAGCTAAGCTTTCAGTCTATTTTTAAGGCAGTAATTGCAAGTATAATAGATGAAAATAATTTCTCAATAACTTAATTTTGAAACGTTTTAGAACATAAATGGTGTTAAAGAAACGCTTATTTCTACCAAGATTTTCTTTCTTGACATTGCTAAATTAGTACTATCAATTCATTAAAAATAGCATCAAAAAGGCTGAACTAGTGCCGAATTAGACACACTAAGCAAATTTGAACCGCTATTTTGAACACTCGTAAACGAAAATAGATTAATTTTAGTATAAGACTAATAAAAGACTTTAAATAGACTTTAGTTTAGTTTAGAAAATAAATTAATTTAGTTCAAGTAATAAAAAAAAAGTTGTTCTTTAATAAATTCAGGAAATATAAGAAAATTTTGTAATAAAGAAATCATTTTAAAAAGTTTTAAACAGCGTCCCAAAATGAAATCAATCGGAAATAAATAAAATAGAAATTAATTAAATAATTAACCTACTGATTAATATTTAAAACATAAGATTTTTTCATAGTTTCTTTGATGGCGATACTAAGAAATTTTCAAAGATTCTTTTTATTTTTACATAATTTGTCATTTTTTATGATATTAAGTTCAATGTTCATCCATATTGTCCTGTTGTTGTTTTTAAACCAGCCACTTGCAAAAACCAGCAAGCCTTATTCGTGAAACCAAGCGAGTTTAAGGCAGAGAGTGAGTATCTTGTTTTTCAGTGGCGCCAATTATGGCCAAGAATACGACTTTAGACACACACACGTCACAGCCGATTTAGAGGGTGGACGGACCTATTCATACATCCATTTATTCATTCACAGATTTTAATTTTGACCTGAACTAGAAAACGATCCATCTAAAATTTAGTACCCTCAGATTTGTTATGGGAACTTGGAGGACTTTGTGACCCGTCAGATTTGACTGCACCAGTGACAATTTACTACAAGGGGAGTCTTCGGCCGTCAGGGATCGAACTCACAACCTCTTGCACAACGCTCTACCAACCAGACTATCCCGTTCTCATGATGCCTCAGGGGATAGATCGTTCGCCTTTCAATGAAGAGAACCGGGTTCGAATCCCAGTAATGGATGGTCGATACGAATATGCAACTGGCTTGCACCGACCAAAGTGCAGATGTGAAATATCCTCAGTGGTAGACGGATCATGGGCTAGAATCCCTTTGCCGGCAAGCTAACCATGGGATGCTCTCGTGGTCTTCCTCACCATGTAACGCAAATGCGGGTTAGTTCCAGCAGAAATTCCTCCCCGAAGGCAAAATTCCACCCAATACTTGATCCAGGAGTTCCCTTGTCTTCTGGATTGGGTTCAAAATTACAGGGCTGCGGAGTTAAACATTAGTAGTCGTAAACTCAACAATTGGGTCGGCTGTTCAACGACGGTTATAAAATAAAATAAATTGAAACTAGTTTTTCCGAGTTGTAAGAGTAATTTACATAGTTTAAAGAGCTCTTAGTTAAAGTTAGCTCTTTTGGTAAGTTTCTAAATAAGGACAAATGAGTGTTTACAAAAATGGAAATAGCCTTTGATTCCGTTTTTCAAAATGGCAGTCACTTACCACCTTAAAAATTTATCAAAATGTGTAATATTATGTAATAATTGAATGTGATCCTCAACAATTAACTTCTTTTAATAGAATTGTTCTTTATTTAAGAATAAACTAATGAATCCAAATAAAGTGTGATATTGTCCATTGGTATAAATTACTTGATATATTTTATTGAATTAGACTTTTTTTTTAAAGACTTTAAAAATCGAAAGTTGTTTTTACAAGGTTACCGCTGGTGCTATATAAATTTATAATAGTGGTAGAGAATTTACGTTGTAGGAATTTAGAATTTTGAAAACTCATGTTATCGTTGCTCTGAGTACGAATACGAATCGTCTGCTAAGTTACATCTAAACTTTCAATAGAAATTTCGATCATTTTCGACAAAGTATCTAAACCAAGAAAGAATAATGCATCGTTTTCTGACATGTCACAAACAGTACTTAAGTGCCATATCAATCACAACCCCTTTCGGATGAGTGACCGAGTTTGAAGTGAATTCTTCTTGTACTTGATATTTTCTATGGGGTCAAATCAAAATCTTTCCGAGAAAAACAAACTGAAATAAATAAATCTAAAAGGAATAATAATAATATAATAAAAAAAAAACGTTATGGTACTGTACGGTACATTTATTTACGTTGCACTGGACCTGCAAAATGAGCTATTGGCGGCAGTCTTGGAAGCATCCCTGAGTATGATCCGGTGACAACATACATACCTCACATCCCGTTTTACAGGGAGGACACATTCACACACCGTCCATCTATCAGGGCACGATCAGTCTCCGATTCAGTACCCCCAGAGGTATTAATTTGTTATGGGAAATAGGAGGACTTTGTCACCTCGACAGATTTCGTGTGCACCAGTCACCATTTCGTACACGTAGAGTCTTCGATCGACTGGGATCGAGCTCACGACCTCTCGGACCAACGCGAGACCACCCTGACTTTCCCGGCCAAAGAAGTCGGAAAACATAGGATGCAACTTTTTTGAAATTATAGGGATTTTCGGTGGTGATTGAAATTAATAACGAAAGTGATGCGCTTCAAGTTTCTTTCGTTCCGGTCAAACAAAATTAAAATTATGTTCTCTTTTTAATCTACTTGAATTATTATTAATTAATTGAAAAAGTCAGACTTTTGATGAAATCTAAGTATTTCATTTTGTTAATCAAAAATACGAATAAAGTAAGTCAAAAATTGTACGTGACGCAAATTCTAGAACTTTAAGAATATTATAGTAGGTAAGTGCATACTGTTAAGTGTTTAATATCAAAAATTGAAGGATTTATCGTGTCATCAAGTATAAAAAAATATTATATTGAGAAAAAGCAGTATCAAGTTAGTGACAGCTTATTTATTTGATTTGAAAGCTGTATTTTCTCCATTTATATTCCCCGTTTTTTTTTTCCTTAACGAGTTTGAATGTAAAACTATCAAATATATTATAATAATTATAAATACATATATTATTATTTTTTTATAAACTTAATTTTTAAAGTTAACTTTATTTTTAAATTCTAAGGTTCAAATTTTCATTTCAACAATTAAAATATAATATTGAATTTCAATAAAAAAAGTCACTAAACTTTTAGATTTTTTATCTAAACATTAGTAAGGTTAATTTAATTGTATCAAATTTTCTGGTAGAAAATGTTTTAAAATGTCCTAGATTCAAAATTATTCCAAAAGATCATTTAAATTATAAGCTAAAAAATTTTGAAATTTTCCTGTTATACTTAAGAGCTCTGCTTAAAATCACTACATATTACATTATTATAGCCAAAAATATTATTTATTTTATAAAAGGTTCAATGTTTCTTCTAATATTAAAATTTATCTTTAACATTAGGATTCTAAAATAATTTATTTAGGTGCATATTTTAAAAAAAAACTAATGTTTTTTTTCTCATTTAGCTTTCCAATTTTCAACGAAATTTAAATATTTATAAATTGCACTACAACTTTAATTTGAAATATAATAACAGTCAACCGTTTATATTAAAGCGAAAGTAATTCTAGGATATGTGAATAAATAATTCATCCCTTAAGAAGAAATTTTCATTTAAAAAAGAATAAATTACGTGAACTCTTTGCATTAACACCCGCAATCATTTCTGGCGATATTTGAAGAAACGAAAAAACAAGTTGGCTAGCTGGTTTTTCCGCCAAACACGTTTGGGAAAACATCACAATGGAAACACCTTCCTGACTCTCACTTTCAAAACAACTTTGATTCTAGAAGGAGGTACGCCAATTGCGGAAGAAATCTTCAAGTCACGTTGTCTCTTCACTTCGTGTGCCGGTGGTTTCTTAGAACAAAAATATCAACTTCATGATGACTGACTGATTGATCATTCCGGATATTTTGTGGATTACTCCTTTAGCTTTGGATATATATTGCCATGATACATCTCGTTTTTTAATACCTGTCTTTGATAATAGTACTGTCCTGGTATTTCTTGTAAAATTGTTTGTTAAGTGTTTACACATGACAAGTTTGGTTTATTATTTGGAAAAGGGGTGATACTTGTGACGTTTTTGAAAAGACAGAGACAAACTTAAGCATGAGTTCTCTTTCTGGAATAAAGTGCTGGGGAGAGCCTTTGCCCCCTCCAGAATTCTTGAGAAAATATGGCCTGCCCCAAATTGTGAGGATCTTTGAAAATAACAAAGTACAAGGGCCGGCTAGAGTTGATTTGGACAAACCTCTACTTTTATACAAGGCATATATATGTCAACAAGTGCATGCTCGCAGTATAGATAGAGATAAAAATGGTGGCATTACTTGTGTGGGTCCACCTTTAGTTTTGCCCGACACTTACACAGGTAAGTGATATTTTTTTTACCTTCTGTTCACGACCTCAATCTTCATCACGTTAAGCGGTTGACGAGCTTTTTTTTTTTACAAATAATATGCATATTATCCTTGCTGTTTTAATCCATTTCTTTTCGGAATGAGTTAATATGCTTTTGAAGCATTTTTAATCGCATGTTTATCTCAAGTTTTAGTTTAAATGCATAATGAATGTAACTAAACAAAATCGGTTTCCAAATAGATATATTAAATAAACTGTTTTGAAAATACATTTTTCTAAGTAAAATCGGCTTTATTAACAGAAAATAAATGTCGGTGCTGTTAAGTTGCAGTCGTCCATAATATGACAAAATAAAAATCAGAAGTTCTAATGTGCCATTTAACATGTTGAAGGCTCTGCAATTCGAAGCATCCATAAACCGTGCAGCTAATTCTTTAGAAGAACTCATAAAAGCTTCCTATCTACTTAAATATTTGCGAGTTTTAAAAATATTTCGCTTATAACACATTTATTAAAAAAAATTTTATTGAATAATTGTTTTACTTTTTTTGCAACCTTAAGATTGTGCTGAGATATAAAAATCTAAAGTGTAGTGATGCCTAATAACGTCCTATGAAAATCCAACGTATGATACAACTAGTTTTAAATACGTTAAACTAAAGTTTTTGATGAATGCGTATGAATATTTTCTGGGGCATGAATAAGTTTAACCGTGCATTGTTTTTATCACTGCATAGTTTAGATGTATAGTCACTTTATCAAGCGGAGAACTTTCATAGTTTATACAAAATAATTATTGAAAAATTTCTTTAATCAGTAAGGAGAGTTGAGAGGGAGTAAAATTTTAAGGTGGGCTTAAAAAAAATTTTGGCCGATGAATTAGTTTTTTTTTTTTTTTCCTGACAGACGAAGAATCTTATTTCTGTTAACGAAAAATAAAGAGAAAATGAATATAAACTTCGAGGGAAATAAACAGAAATGAAAAAGCAAATCTAAAACTAATCAAATAAAAAGCTTTTATATCAGTATAGAGATACGAACTAGAACTAGTTCACTGCGCAAATTAACTCCATAAAACAAAAAATCGGAATCTACATTCCCCCCCCCCCCAATAATTCTCACTATTTTATATTTTAATTTCGAGATCTTACTTTTGATTATTTGTGAGATTTCTTGTAAAGACGTACGGCTGCACTAAATGTCTTAATACTTAAATTTACTATCATTTTGCAAAAAGTGGAGTGAATCATTTTTTGCACTGAATGATTCAATATGCCGACTGAATATCATTAGAATTGGTATACTTTTATTAGAAATCATTACTTTAACCAATCCTAATTACAATTGAATTAAAATTCTTTGAATTATAAAAATAGTATTACTGATTTCTTTCTCATCTTCTACATGTTTATTGCATTTAAATGAATATTCATGCAGCAAGATTTGGTCAAGCGAGTCAATTGAATGAAATTTTTTTAAACATGCATATCTACGTGTCTTTCATGCTGATCCCAAAATTTGTAACAAATTGTTTGAATAGCTCTAAATATGCATATTTGGACGATATACAACGATTTAACCCAAAGATTTTTTTTTTTATTAAAAAATAGTTATAATGAAAAATTGTTGTTTTTTTCTTTTAATCTTGGGAACTTAAATGACTTCATATTAAGCATAAAAAGTCAATTTTTAGATTTAAGTTGAATATTTTTGTCTAAAATCAATAATTCCCTTTATTTTTTATACACATTTTTTGATAGTTTCTCTTCATTTGATTTAATAAGTCGCTTATTCCAAAGACCTTTTGAAGAAAAAAAACAATTGTGACTATGATCTAGGCGGGTTTTTTTTTTTTTCCTAATTATTTCCTAACATTCTTAAAAGTTGAAGCCTATATAAGTGAATCACCAGGTAGATAACTGAATTTATTTGAGACAAAAATGATATTTAAATTGTTTGACAATGTTGTTTTTAAAACTACTTAAAAATGAAATCAAATTTTTAAAGATTAAAATTGTCTTATTTTCTTTTTCAACAACTTGAGATATTAATTTTAGAAGTTTACGTTCAACGATTCACGATAAGCAAAAATAAATAAAAACAAATTAATAAAGTTTACAGAACAGTGAATAAAAATAATTCGAAGCAATAATTTACTTTTTTTAATTTAGTGTATAAAATATAACTAGGTATTTCCTTATGGGCCATTTGTTTATAAAAATTACCAAATTTTATTTATTCTTAAATCAAGGGCTTCTTTTCTTTATCTTAAAACTATGACCTAATTGCTCAGATAAATTTCTGTAGAATCTTAAATTTTCTAAGATTAAGTTTTTCATATAATATCTTCTGATTGTTTTACTTGTATAGATAGATATTATAATTGTTAAGTATCGAAATGAACTCATTCTTTTCTTTTCTTTAATGGTCAAAATAAAAAGCTCTATTTTTACTATTACATACTTTTTGATCTTCAATTTACTATTTGCAATATTTATCTCTTTAAAAAAATGAATCTTTAATTGAATATTCTAGTTTTTTTTCTTCTCCTGCAGTTGAAAATTCTAACCCTCTCCTTTGTCCTTTTGCGCAAATGGGACGCCGGTCTCTTTTTATGTATTTTTTTTTTCTGGCTCTCTAATTATAAGTAAAATTATATATTTCTAATTATTTTAAAAAGTCTAATAGTTAAAATTTGTTAGATTATTGGAATCCTATTTGTACTAAAATATAAAATTCGAAAGTAATAAGAATTTTTTTTTTTCAATTCATATTCAAAAATGTATCAATAATAGACTTTTAAAAAAAGAGATTTTCATGATGATTTATTTTTGCTTTTAAATATCTTAGTTAAAAATAACTTTAAATAAGAAAAATTATTGATTGGAAGTGAGCCGTGTTTGGAAGATTTTACCTTTAAAGCAGAAAAAGATGCCAGTATTCCATGCTGTATTTCATAACCATAAAGTATTAAAATGCTAAAAAATATTTTTTACTTGTTTTGAACTAAATTAAAACAAAATAAGGAAAAATATGTTTAATAAAATTTCTGCGTCAAAGGGTTGAAATTTTAATAAAGGATGGCGGTTGTAGTTGTCGATAATTTAAAATAAAAATACAATATCAAAGCAAAAAAAATAAACAAATAAATCATCCGCTGATTCGATAGAATTTATTTCAATTTCGAATATCATTAGTAAAAATTGTAACACATTTGTTGATGAAAAAAGTGTATTTCTCATATTAAATACGCCCCAGATGACTGGTACACGATTTGCGACCCTTAATATCAGGACTATTTTTTGCATGGGTACAAACATATCCGTTTTCAAATGAAAACTATTAAATGGATATAATCCCCCCCCCCAAAAAAATTTTGCCTCCCTAGTACAAAATCCGGTAATGGGGAGTCGATCCGTTTATACGTGAAATGCACACATTACGTAAATTGCTTACGGTGAAAATCTGATCATGGGTTACTCTTGCCGTCGGGCTAACCATGAGACGAAATGCGAGTGACATGTATAAAAAATAAGCCCTCTTTGAAGGCGAGTTTGTAAGAATGCTTGATTAAGGAGTACACTTATCTTCTGAGTTGGGTTCAACATTAAAAGTGGAGTTCCAATCCAATGTTGGTCAGCTATGCAATGTCAGTTGTGAAATAAATAAATTATAATTGTAAAAATATCAAATGATATTTCCGGCTTCGTTACTTTGTTTGGTATATTTAAACGATTCATAAAAATTTATCAAAATTAAAATCTTATTTGTTTTAAATTTAGTATTGAGTTATTGGGAGACTTAATGTCGTTTTGGTGGGGTGAGGTAAATAACGAAATATAATCTTAATGCTAGAATAATCAATATCAGCGTTTGGCAAAATTTTCTTATCGGATAAAAAATAAATCTTAATAATCAATAAATATCCGTTACGTAAGAGATTCTTAAACATATCAGAATCTCGAAACATTTTACATTTGCATTTTAATAAAATAAAACATCCTATATATTTTTTAAATATACATTTAACATGCAAAAAATCTTTTTTTGTACTTAAAAGCCATTTTTTTAATATATTCTTAATAATTGGAAGCAATACTATTAACTTCAGAAAATTTTTAATGTTTTTATTCATATTTTTGTTATATCCACTCAATATTCATTACATTTCAAAGGAACTTTCGAATAAATAAAAAAAATTGTACTTTATAAATTTTTTCATTGTTATGCCATCTTCTTTTATTACGGTGTAAAGGTTAAAGCGTTTCGAGATGGATACGTTTAAAAATTACCAAATTGATTTTTATTACATATTAAGACTTATTTTTTATCAGATAACAAACTTCTTTCAAGCACTCATATTGACTCTTAATTTGTGGAAAAGCTATCAGCGTTGCAATCGTTACGCGATTTATGTGTAAGAAAATGTCTTATGTTACAAAAATATTTTATAAAAAGTACTTTAAAGTATTTGAAAATTATTTTAAGGTTAAATAAATAAGTTAAAAGTTACTTTTATCAATTGTCTATTAAAATAGTGTTGTTTCAATATTTACATATGGAACTTATCAAGTTAACCCTTTCTAAAAATCTCTCTACTTGTAAAATATATCTCCTGCTATCATTTGTTAAAGTAATCATCTTATTGAATTTTTATGATCTTCTTTTTATTAGTTTAACAACTAGAAACTAATTATTATTATTATTTTTCTTGTATTACGCTCAGTGAACAGTATGGGAGTCCAATATTAGATTCTTTTCGTTAGAAATAGCAATTTTCTAAAATCTTTTGCACTAATGTATGATAACTCCTATCGTTGAACATAATTACATTTTTGGATTAAATTTAAACTTAATTATTTTAGGATTTAAGTTTACATTTGTATTTTGTTCCCACCTATTGAGATCTGCATACTATATTACGTATTAATGACGAAGTTTTTATTCTTATTTATAATTTTATTCAATATAGAATATAATTCAAGAATATAATTAATTTTTCGATGTGATAAACTAAATTTTGTACCAAAGATATTTTATGTTAGCATTTTTATTTTATTTACGTAGTAAGAATATAAATGATTTTTCAATGTCATGAATTGAATTTCGTACCAACAATTATGTGTTTAATATTTTTTTAAACTATAGGTTTAGCCTATAAAACTTTATTTAGCAAAAATATAATTAAAATTTTGGAGTATAATTATAATTTTGTAACATAATTATAATTAAATTTTTGCTATAATGATTTGAATCACGTTACAAAGAATAATTAAACAAAAATTTTCTTTTAGAATTAATTTAAACTATTTTTAAATAAAGAGAGTATATCTATGTAAAATATGTATGTGTATTTCGTACATTCTTTTTAAACTGTGTTGTAAATATTTTTGTTATTATTCAAAAGAATTATAACCAATTTTAATATGCTGAATTTTATCCCAACAGCGATGTTTTATTGTTAGCATTTCGAACTTCATTACGTAGTAAAAATATAATTAACTTTTTCAATGAAACAAACTGAATTTCGTACTAAATGTTTTATTGTTAAAATTACTATTTCATTAAACAACGAGAATAAAATTAATTTTTCTATGCATTGTGTATGATGACGGTATAATGAAATTCTTCAATGGTTACTATTTAATAAAATAACGTATTTTCGAATTTAATTGCATTAAAAGGGCTCTTTTTCATTTTCCAATTACGGAAAGGTCATGGCTACTTCTTTAAACAAGTAGAATAATTTCCAGATATGTTTTTTCAAACTCTCACGATTATAGTTATTCTCGAGAATATTAAATGCAGAGATAATTCATGCATAATGCATTAAAGAAAAGAGAAAAATAAACACTTCCTTGTGAAGGTCACGGGCCATATTTCGTTTTCATGAATTTCTTTAATCAATAATATTATTAAAGAGTTGCAGATTTTGTTTTTTTAGATGAAATAAAACTATGATTTAAAAAAGAAAATTCGACACTCCCTGCATACTTAAATATAAATCTTAGAATGTTTTTATACAAATGTTGGCAATGAAGAAACAGTTCGCTCAGTTGTGAATTACCAAATCACGTAGTTTGAATGTATGAAAGTTTCTTTAAATATGATTTAAATTTAGGGTTTAATTTAACACGATTTAAATTTAATCAAGTATGTGCAACATTGTTAATGAAATGGGAATACACCCATTCGGATGTTTCAAAAAGTTTTTTTGATTACACTCGGATTAAAGAGGGTCGTGGGAATTTTCACTTTTTCACACCATTATAGTTATTTTCTACTTATCACCATGTGGTTTTCTAATCTGAGAAAGTTATTCTCGTTTTGAAGTAAAACAGTTTTGATTCATGAATAGTGCAATCACATTTTCTTAAAGTGTGCAAATTTCAATAATAAATGTATGCAGTGCCTAATAACTAGACAGTTCCGGTATTTTTATGCCCTCGAATATTAATGATAGTCAAGAGAAATCTTTTATAATAATCATTTGCACTGGGAAGACAAACACCCTATGCTTACGTTTGTAAGTTATAAGCTACTCGTTTTTTGCTTTAACCTAGATATAATCTGTTTATAAGAATTTTGGGAAATAAAAGGTGCAAACTTGCATAAAAAAAAAATGTATGTTTTAATTCATTTTATTTAAATTTTGTAATAGGTTGAATATTTTTCCTAACCCTTTCCCAGATGTAACTTATAAATCGAATTTTGAATTTTTCCTGGATTATTTTTCCTCTAGTTTTTTATAAAATGTTTTGGAGAATTTTTAAAACGAAATTGAAAACAAAAAGATTTTAAGGTCTTATGTTAGCATTTTATTTTATGACCGGCGTTGAACTGGTTACCCAAAACTGAGTTTACGACCAAATATGTTCAGCTCTGTAGCCTTGCAATTTTGAACCCAACCTAGAAGACAAGTGAACTCGTGGGGGAAAACTAGCCTTCGTAGAGCACTTTTTGATGGGACAAACCTGCATTTGCGTTACATGAAGAGGAAAACCACGAAAATATCTCACGATTAACCCGGAGGTAAGGGAATTCGAACACATCCGTTTACCACTGAGGATATTTTTACTTCAACATAGTGATCGGTGCAAGCTGGGAGCAGAATTCTTATTCACCAGTCACCGCTGGGTATCGAACATGGGTCACCTCATTGGGAGGAGCACGCTCTATTCTTTGAGCCTCCGCGGCTTTTATGTAAGCATTGCTTATGTCTTTCTTTCCCCTCTGTTAGCCAAAATAAGCTAATCACAACTCCAACGGACTATAAGCGACGAACATTTTAAAAAAATAAAAATATCTATATGTGTATCGCCGTAATTTCACAGCTTTCGAACCTCTGCTTTAAATGTCAGCGGAGAAGAATGAAATGTTTTTAAAATGACTCGGTTATTAAGCTGAATAAAAATTTGCTGCTAAACGTAATTTACAAAAAATCAAAAAACACCGAGATGGGTACATGTTACATTTCTTTTTCGTTGTACAACAGCATTATAAATAAAAACAAATCGCGAGTCATTACAAAACTAAATTCATATTTTCATTGAATTAAACTGCCATATCATCAAGGGTAACATAATGACAAATTTAATCACGACTTTCCTTTTGTTGAAAGATCGGTTTATCGGAATAAATGAATTCTGGTTAATTGGGAATTCACATATGAAGATCAGAATCAAAATAAATTAGAAAACTGAAAGATCGTGACCTACCCACGGGACTTGGAATACTATTTAATAAAAGGGTGAAGTCTTTTGAGTTATCTCCTTGAAAGGGGCCCCCACTTAGATCATCATGGCCAAGTTGCCCTAACGGTAAAGTTGAATGACCTCACTGGCCACTCCAACTTCTCAAACTGTTTAAAAGATGACTACTAAGATCGGTTCTATTCATTATTTTTCTTATTAATATTGGTTTACTTATTTTTTATTATTGTTCTATTCATTATTTAACTTATCAGTTACATTTTAGTTATTTTTTATTTTCTTGCGTTATGTAAAACAATATATTTTATAACCGGCATTGAACAGCTGTCTCAATTCTGAGTTTATGATTACCAATATTCAATCTTGTAATTTTGAACCCAATCCGAAAGACAAGGGAATTCCTGGATTGAGCATTTGGGGCAAACTAGCCTTCTTGGAGAACTTGTTGATGGAACTAAAACGCATTTGCGTTCCATGTAGAGGAAAACCACGAGAACATCCAACGGTTAGACCATGATCAGTGTAGCATTGATGATATTTTATGCCAGCACTGTAGTCTAGGCGAGCCGGGAGCACAATTTGTATTGATCAGTCACTACTGGGATTCGAACCTGGGTTACCTCATTAGAAGGCGAAAGCTCTATCCCCTGAGCTACTGCTGCTCAAAAATATATTTATAAGCCGTATATCCGTAACCGTATAAATCGAACCTTATTTTTGACTAAGGGACAGCAAATTTTTTATATGTCGGATGTATAAGTGAGCAGCAGCAAAAAAAAAAAAAAAAAAAAAAAAAAAAAGAAAGAGAGAACCTTTAAAAAAACATTAAAAAAAAAATAAATAAGTCTACGGAATTTTCTTAAGCTTCCCTCTGAATGTAATGCTCTCAAATAATGAAGCTTTTAACAAAGACTTGTAAATTCATACCCGACGCGTGGGTAAAATGAGGATTGAAATGTTGTTGTAAAAGTCTTCTAAATAAGTGGAATTTCGAATTCTTTGGATGGAGGTGAAAACTATTTTTTTTCTGTGGGAATTCAGCAAATGAGGATGAAGTAGAATCCATTGCAGAGGGGATTCCATAGGACGACACTGAAAATATCGTTGAAATCCGACCCAGGTGGTGGTCTGGAATTTTTAAAATTGAAGCTTTATGATATGTTGTAAAAATTTTCATTATGTTATATTTTTTGAAATACAATTGAAATACTATTAACTTATTAATTTTTTTCTGAACGTAACTTACGGTATTGTTTCTAAAATGTACCTTCTATATGAAAATTTAATATTACAAGAGATAATGCAAATTTAATTGTACATAACATAGTTTTTTTTTTTAAGGAGTAAATGTATATAGAGTTATTTATATCTATCTCATAATTTAAAACGCTTTGATATACAAAAATCAACGAACGTCAAACTTAATTACCAGTGTATAAGTCAACAACTTGATTCTCTCAAAATTTAAGAGGTTCGGAAAGTCGACTTTATACAACGGTTTGTTTCTGTATCAGGTTATTACAGACTTTTATGAAAGATCAGTTTTTGCACATAGTAACAGTGAAAATAAATATCTGGTTTAGCGAAAAAAATAAATAAATAAATAAATAACGCACAAAGCCATGTGGCTCTAAGAGTTTCAGAATTTCGTAATAGAATCTTTTATTAAAGGCCCACTTTTAAGATTAAATATTTTATGGGAATGTTAGTTAACGGATCCAAATTTTATCTAACATCACCTCTGGTATTGCATATGTTCAAGGTCTTATAACATTTTTGTACAAGTTGTATTATTTTTTCAGCTTTAAATTCTTATACCTTTTTTTTTTTTATTAAATTCGCATTACCTTTCTTTTTAAATTCACTGAAATTTTTTGTTATTTATCATTTTATTGTTAAATTCGTTTAATATTTTATTTTTATTAATTTCAGGTAACATTTATTTGTTTAGATTTCAAGTAATTTTATTTTTGCAAGTCGTATAACTTTTATTTTAGTTAAAACAGTGTAACATTTTACTGAATTGAAATTGTATAATTTTTTTTAATATAGTGCAAAATTTTACTTCAGCTAAAACCATATTTTATTTTTCTAAAATCATAACATCTATAAATCTATACAATTATAAATAGATAAATCTATACAACTTATTTTTGTTAAAATTTATACAGAAGACGGCGTTATTCTTATTTGAATCAAAACATTAAAAATTATTCTTCAATATTGTTTAGAAAATTTGGTTACGCTTCAGATCGCTAAACACCACTCGAAGCAAAAATGCAAATATGAAGATTCCTAATATATTTATTATTTTTTTACTAAAAAAGTAAACAGGAAATATAAAGAATAAGAATAAGCAATAATCTCAAGCAATAAAAAATAGTAAAAAAATTTGTTTTTTGTAATTATTCCCAACCTGCAGGTATTTATTTGATTTTATCTGTTGCATAACTTAGGTAAAAAATTCATTATTAACTATCACTTAAAATTGCACATATAAAGAAAATCATTTTTATTCCATTTCAGTTTCATGCTTGACTGATCGAGCATCCCCCTTATAATGTGCCCTTGATCTAGATTTCCCTTTTCTGAATTATTCATGATTTTAAAAAGTTAATTTTTCTAATTTATTCTAAAACATAAGTTTGAGTGTGATACATTTTTTGTTTTCTACAGAAATATTATGATATTCATCAGAATTTTACCCCATTTCTATTAGGGTGAAATTGAATTTTTTAGAATCTAAGGTCTGTTCATTTTCACCATTATTTGAGGTTAACAACTTTCACTTAGCATTTCGCATGTTCACGTACGTATGATTTTCAAGTAACTGAAAGAGCTCAGTTCCCGAGCTGCACGAGGTTTTTTTTTTTTTTTTTTTTTGCTCTCTCTTTTATTTAGTGTCTTTTTCCTATAATATTTGAGAGATATAAAACTGTCAATTACTGTTCCGCGTGTTCACCTACGTATGATTTTCAAGTAACTGAACAAGCGCAGTTCCCTAAACGTACGAGATATTTTAAAATTTCTTGCGTTAATGGTCTGTTTCCAGCAGTATTTGGGAGATATACAGGTAGAACTTTAAACCAATCAGCATGTTCACGAATGTGTGATTTAAAGTAATCACGAATGCATGGTTTCTTATTATCTACTTATTTAACACTTTCATGCTCAAAAATGCTACTATAGTATATAATCACAAAATAGTACTATAACCCGTTCACGTATGTGTATGATTTTAACTGAACGAGAGGGAATGAGCAGTTCACGAATAGAGTAGGCGATCCCGCTCATTGTGTTTGATTCGGGGTTCGGCTTTACTAATCCCGCGAGACCCCGAATTCTTGCGAAACTGCCAAGTATCCATTAAGGATTCCATTCAAAATTAGAATAATATATTTTAATTAGTTTTAACTATAAACAGAAGTAGGAAAAAACTAAGAGCTTGTAAACAATATGCAGGGGTCTGTCCAGACATTTTGTGAAAGGTCCGTTTTTGTAAAATTATGAAACAATTACTCGTAATTTGTGAATATAAAATAAACGTTTAGTCACATTCTTTCAACCAGGGTCCGCTTTTGTGAATTTGTGGAACTTTTTCAAGGAGTTTTTAAATTGTAAAGACATACAAGATTATGCTCAACACTGTAAAATTATAATTAAAAAAATTAAATTTAAAAAAATTAAATTTTAAAAAATTACTTCCTGGGAAGGGTTTATTCAATTAACAAGACAATAATGAAGATAAAGAAATTTGTGAAGGGTCCGTTTTTAAGTTAAAATATTTTGTGAAGGATCCGTTTTTATGAAAAGATATTTTGTGAAGGGTCCGTTAACGGACCCAAATTTCTTCTAAATAGACCCCTGATATGACATTAGATCTTTTGTAAAAACAACACTAAGAGATTTCTGAAAACTGTGACCTTAAAACTATATTTACAGACATTTCTTTAATACTAAAAATAAGAACGAAAAAACCTAAACATAGTGAATGTCTTGACCCACTGGGGAACAGAATTTCAGTGACAAATACAGCACTCGATGAAAATTCTTTTCTTGAATCCGCTGATGTTTTTTTCCATGGATAATAAATACAGTTTCAAGTACTCGACCCCGTTGTCCAACCTCTTCTAAGATACTTATTTCTTTGTTGATTACAGAATCAATTTCTTTTTTCATATCATTTTTGTGAGGGAGCCCTTGCAGTTTTGTATGACTAACTAAAGATTATCTTTTAATGAAATCTATAGTCCATCTTCAGTTTTTCCTTTTTTTTTTTTTTTTTTTTTGTCCATTTCTCTCTTTATACGATTACCCTTTGTCGTAGAATTTTTATGAAACTTTATTTTTCAGACTTCTTTCCTTATTCTCCACTTTTTCCACTTAGGTCAAAGTAAGTAAAAAAATATTATATTTAGCATCTCAATAGTTTATGGTTATGAAATACCGGTGCCTTTTTCTACGTTAAAAGTAAAATCTTCCATACACGACTCACTTCCAAACAAAAAATTTTCAAATTTTTTCTTATTTGGTGTTATTTAGATCTGAGAGAAACAGCTACTTTACATTGTATTTCTTTAATTTACAAAATCAATTATTGATAAACTTTTAAATATGTGTAAAAAAAGAAAGCAATTTTTTTTTTTTTTGGATTTATTATTTTAATACAATATAATTCCGATAATCTGACAAGTTTTTTTAGTAATTATTAGACTGTTTTTAATAATTAAAAAATACCAAAATATGTTTTGTCTTGTAATTAGTGAATCAGAACAAAGATATATAAACACCGATGTCCTGCGTCAAAGGGATAACGAAATCTTAATTTCTCAGTGTCTCATATATTTTTTTAAATACTCTTTTTCACTTTCTTGCGCGTTAAGGAATTAAAAAAAACTAGTTAGTTTCCAGATTATCGGACTGCTTATGCAGATACTGCAGAACGCTGCTCGTATACGGTCTTTATTGAAAGGTAGTTTCAAGTACAAATGTTTAAAACGTTCGCTTAAGTCTGTTTTTTGACGACAATCAATTTTTCTTAAAGAAAACTTCCTTAACGAATTAGTTGTTAACAATTGTAAACGCTTTCAGAGACTTTCGACAGCTATTCTAACTGGCTGCAGTGCATATGCAATCTTAGAAACTTGCACGATTTTTTCCTCGAAAACAGTTACTGCCTACTTTATATCAATCAGAACTTTTTGTGAGCGTTCTTTCAGTTTAAAGAATCGTTCTAACTAACATATCTTAAAAAAACTTCCATCTTTACCCTGATCGTACCGAACACTATGTTTGTAATCACGATAAATTCAAACTACGCTTCAAAAACAGAATGAGTTGGAAAATTCGTATTCTATGTGCATTCCGAGAAAGTTTAAAAACCCCTGTTCCACCTACATTCAAAATATGCGTTGGTCGTGAACGATAAGCCATATTCTCAGTTCAATTTGTGCGAAAGTGGGTAAAAATCTATTTTTGAAAACATCACCTACACTCAATTGGCGAAGCAAAATAATTTCTACTGCTTTAGAAAACAGAAGTTGTGTACGATTTTTGAATTGTTAAAACTCATCGAAATAGAACACAACACAGAAATCTATACGTTTTTTTCTAATGGCTCAACAACAGTTGGAGAAAAGTTGCTTTAATTAAGAGTTAGCATTGTTTGTTGCGCTTGGCTAAGCTCGTGTTTGGAAATATGGAATCCTGATTCTGTAATTTCAGATCATTTTAGGGAAGAACGCTGTTGCCACCTTTCTCAACAATACTCTTGAGTATTTCATATGCCGCATTTATGAATGAATATATTTTCGGCTCGTTAATTTTGATTAGTAATTAATGGGCGTTTTTCACATAGATTATGCGATTATTATGTTATGATTAAAAGAAAATGATGAAACTTGTTAATTGGTAAATTTCTTTAATTATGTCAATGCCGCTAAAAAATATTATTCGCTGCACCTTTTCAATTATCTGATTATCTGTTACTTTTATCATTTCTACGCCTATAATTAACAATGCAGTTTAAAATTTAAATTCTATTCAATTTGTTTAAGTTTAAAATAAATTATCAGATAGTCCAAGATAAATTTTGAGAAGAATTATGAAAATGTTCTGCTCAGTTGTTGTATTGTTTAAACGGAAATCCATGTTCTCTTTTAGGAAATTACTGAAATTTATTTGATCCTAGGGAAAATGATTATATACATTTTCCTAATTATCGGAAACGTTAAGCATTTACAAATTAAATTATTGAATAGAAATCGATAAAAAAAGGAAAATATAAAATTGCTTTTTGTAAATTATTAAAAATATTTTAAATGTTTTCAATTGGGAAGAAACGTGGTTAGAAAGAAAAGCTTAATTAAAAAAGTATTGTTTTTTTTAAATGCCTCATTGACTTATTTTGCATTGAATTAATTTCATAGCAGTGATATGAACATTGTTCATATTAAGAAAATAGCCGCATATTTTCATTTAAATTAATATATAATTTCTTTTGTCTCCAACCGCAATAGTTATAAAAATTTTACAAATATGCAACGCATTTTTAAATTGATTGTATGACATGGTGTGCGTGAACGTTAATTTCGCAGGAAAGTTCAGATATTGAAATCTGTTTCCTGTTACTTAAAAGATCATATCGATCAAAAATTAAATTGGAAAGATTTAAATCAATCGATCCCATTTAGATTCATCTGTTTTTATTAAAATCTGAGCAAAAACTATTAAATTTGTTTAAAAGAAAACAAAAAGAAATCAGCCATTCATCGTAAGTATTACTTTTGTAAGTAATGACTGTATTTTACAGTTGCATAATTTATTTATATTCCATAATAGCATCTGAATTATGTATAAAGCACTTAACTTTTTAATTCCTTTATTAAATTGAAGTTATTGGGGGACGGGGTGTAAGTGCTACCCCCCCCCCCGACGCTTATGATTACACAGGCCTAAACACAGTTTTGTTTCCGTGTTTCTTTGAATTGATTTTAACTACACTGTAAAAAAATTTTTTGTACAGTTGCCAGTATTTTTGGTGTTGAGATAAATTAAATTTTTTTTACAGTGCATGTAATCATTTTTATTTACTGTTATAATTTTATTTATTTACTTTTCGTTTGTTTCTTTACTAACAACACTTATTTTCATGCATATTAGAATCATATGGAATATACTGGCTTCATTGCAAAGACATTTCTTTAAAAAAAAAACAAGCATATTTTTTGTATCATATTCGTAAAAATTCTTTCATACAATTATGTCAATTTTATACAATAACTACAGTTCTGTACTTAAAAATATACTTGGACACCAAAAATGTGCAAACACTTTCTCTCTATCAGCTCTTCTGTTTAAGATTCAGCTCAGCCAGGGCGAGTATTACAACTCTTTAAATTTAAAAGACTATCTATATTGTAATAATAAAATCGCATTTTTTTAATATTAATTACACTAAAGAAGTAAATGTTCCAAACCTGAGAATTTGCAATTATAAAAATAGTTATATTTAATCATATTTAACAAGGTTTCAAATCGATATATGTTTTTAAGCGCATTGAACCCTAATGCAAACGCAAGTTTAACTTGATACCATAAAGTTGCAACAATCTTGAACGGTATTATGGTTCCAAAATTCATAACAGTGTACTTTAAGAGCAATTTTTTTTTAGATATGTTTTATCTATAAAAAATGGAGTTCTGTATTTTAGTATAAATATGGATTACTGCAATATTGAAGAAAAAAAATTGGTGCAAGTCTTTTTTTTTTTTCTAAAATGATTACAACTAATGTTGGTTATATTACAAATATTTAGTTAAAAAAATAAGAAAATTAATAGATTTTTATTAAATAACTTTAATTGCGGAAGAGGAATCGTCTCCCTGAAAAAAGATAGTTTCTATTTCTGGAATACATAAAAAAACAATCACCAAACAAGATTTCTAAACACCTGTTGTCGTCAATGATAAATTCGCCTGATAACCAGGTATAACAATTACCTAAAGATGATGTATGACTGGATTTTAATTTAACATTTACACGATATTTACTGAGCCGTGTACGACTCAATCAACTTTTGACCCAAATGCTGTTTAAAAAAAACATATAAAAAAATATCCATAAAAGCATCTATTTCATTCCTTTCGCTTTCAGAATTCCCGAACGTCAAACGGTGAATAATGAATTGTTTTAACTGGGTGGAGATTGAAAACGAAACTGAATGGTTCCGTCTGTGAATTCTTAAGGAAGCCACTTGTTTTTCATAACTCATTTTTTTCTTCTTCAGGTATTCAATAAGCATTGCCATCAGCGATGAAATCTTTGACCTAATTTTTTATGATGTTTTAATAGGATTGTTTTAGTTTTCTTTCATCGGTATTAATTCAAAATCAAAATCAAATCTGCGTGGAATTGACGTAAACTAAACCCTTTCGTGAAGTATTGGAATAATTTTTATGCTATCTTGAGACAGTCATTATTTCAAAAGCTTTGTTTTCACTCAAATGGAATAAAATCGTGCTAACTTTAATGTAATTGATGCTTCATTAATAATAATTGATATGTTTTTTTATGAAAAATGTATTATGTAAAGTATATTATGTAAAATTGTTTTTTTCCTAAGGCGGATTTGTGAGTTTTCCTCGATCTTTCCACAAATTGAGATGCTATCGTTACATACAAAATGCTTTAATGTTTAATGGTAGATTACGATCGACTACGGTAAATGCTATTTTAAAATCGTGCAGCATTTTTACATAATTTATTGTAATATAAATAAATAATAAAAGATAAAAAGAAATTCAGAAGTTTTTAAAGCAAGTAGCATTTTTGTAATTTTCAAAAATTGATTTTAAACATTTTTAAAAAAACGAACCCATGTAATATCTTTTTTTCTTCCAAGATTAATTCAAAATTAGCCTTTGTTAGGCCGAAACGCCTAAGTTTAGGTTTGATTGCTTGATAAAACTTGATGTTTCTACTAATTTTTCAACTATTCCTTTTTTCATTTGGTTTGTTTAACATTTACAGTTCTGGATTCCTCGTTTGTTAGATTTCTATTGTGTGTTTGTTAAGCAACTCTTAATAAGTAAACATATAATTATTTATTCTATTTTTGAAAAAATTTCGAAGGATATATAATGACAGTTACTGCAAAAACCTTGTCTTTCTTTTCTAATTTATTTCACCGTTTTCTTACGTTTCGTTCTACAGGTACACTTAAAAGCTACGGTATAGATCGATTATTTAAAACAGGGGATAAAATCATATTTTAAAATGATCCGATTCATGTCGAAATCTTACATTTAAATGGAGACAAATAATTAAAAAAAAAAAAAATATTAGAAGTTTGCTTTTTACTCATTCCACAAACCAACACACGTGATTGCATCTCATACAACATTATTATTTTTTTAAGTCTATATATATATTTTTAAAAAAATCAAGACAGTTTTGTTAAAATAATTTTATGTAAGCCCACTCTAATATGTTAATAGTAACTGATAAAATGATTACCTGGTTATGAAACATAATCAACTGCACTAAAATATTAATAATCAAAAATCAAACTTTTGGAAACAAATGACAATGAAAACGTTAACGATGCAAAAAAAAAAAAACGTTAACGATGTATCACGATGAACTTATGTCATTAAGTGCATTGAATTAGGAAACTATTTGCATCTCTCTTGAACTCTAGAATTAAGTTTATATGTTTAAAATTTTCCCGTATAAATGTTAAAATGTTATGTCTGGTAACATCTAATGTCTCATTTTTTCTAAAATTTCCACATTAACTTAAATTCGAGCATATAAAATAAAGATCTCGAGAGATATAAATAAAAGTTCATTAAAGATACTCATTATTTAAAACAAGAAAAAAAAAAAATCGCGAAAAAGTACTTAAACTTGTTTTCAAACAAATATGAATTTCGTAGGCATAAAACTTACGTTATGTTAAATAAAATATTGCCTTTTCAGCACGTTAAAGTTCGACTCTAGTTGCCTTCCTCTAATCTGCAGAGCAGTTAATAACTATAATTATTTAACACTCTAAAATTCTCGAACTATTTATCTAACATAGAATTTTTTTATATCGTATTCCTCTACATTTTTCTACATATCACATAAATTCTCGTTTCTTAGGTCTTGTAATTTTTGCACAGAAAAAAAAAAAAAAAATGCAACGCAAAACAGAGACGACGACCGCGTATGGTTTTTAATATAGATAGATTGGTATTTTGAATTTTGTTGTTGTTGCAATTACTGCTGTTAGTCCTAAAATTTATTGTGCGTTTCAAGGAACACAATTTTCTCTCATTCCAACTGCCCTGGAAAACTTAGTACTTTAAATAGGGTTGCTTATTTAAAAAGATTATTAGAAGAGATGATACAGAAAAGGCTTCTTTGTAATCCTGTATATTTTAGTAAAAAAAGTTTCGCATTCGGTTCCTTTCTGAATAATAACACCAATTTTGATAACTATTTTTTACCATTGAATTAAAAATTTTTCCTCCATTATTCGGTAAGTTCAAGCATAATATGAATATTTTTAAACTACTGTTTTTCAAAAAAGAATTTTAAAGCTTCGCAGCTTTTCATGGTTTTCATAAATCATAAATATTGTTTTATTAGAAATAGTATTTCCAAAAGTTTTAACCATGACATTTTAAACTGTGCTAACTGTTGTGAGGAAAAAAGTTTGTTTTTTAAAGATAGTTATCTCAACTATCTAACTTTTTTCAGGAGTGTATTTAGACCTATATCGAAGCTCTACAATTTTTACTTTTGTGAAAAAAACCTCAACATATTGTTCCTTTGTCGCTGTCACTGTGCAAACATGTATATTGAGAGTAGCTGCATACATGATCTTATACCTTTGCGTGCATATTGCAAGAATAATCAAATGAGAACATCGGGAACTTTAAAATTTAGCTATCTCATAAAATTAGTTATCCAAGTCTTCTAAACCATAATTTTTATGTGCGAATGATACATTTTCTAATATCAAAAAGAGTTTCAGATTTCAAATAAGATAATGAAACGGTTTTAAAGACAGAAAATCAAAGAAAATTGACTCATTTCGTTTTCCGCAAACTATTTTTGAAAGTGAGAGTTCATAAGTTGTTTTCTGGTATTTGCTTAGTCATCCTTGACTCGTGATGTATAAAAAAATTATCTGACTAGCTGTATGTCAACTGGAGCATTTAGAGAGTTTAAACTATTATTTTCATTTTAGTTCCTTTTTCTCACGCTTCGAATATTCGTTTTGAAGTTTATGCAAATCGTTTTCTGTTATGAAATCATTGGAACTGAAATGAAGTGATGCAGAAAAAGAAAAGTCTAGTTGTGACAGTATTTGTATCCGATTTCGACGATGACATAATTTAAAAATAATGAAATTTTTCAGAAAAATAATCTTGACTAGGAAAAAAACGCTCAACAAAAGAAACTTTAACTCGCAGTTTTATTTTTTGTATACGGAAGTACATTTCACTGTGAAAAATGTTTTTCACTGAGTGTTTTCATATACAGAGATAACGGGTATATTTTCATTGAATATGATTAAATAGATATAAAATAATTTTCTGCTAGAGTATAATTTTCTGATTATTGCAATTTCGTCGTTCAATTTATATAATTAATATGTTCTCATATAGGTTTTAAAATTTTAATTTTGCTTAATTTTAAAGTTTTGCTATTTTTTTTAATAAATTGACCACATTTCTGAATAATATTTTTAAAAATATACTGGATTAATATCATATTTTGGATTCTTCACATTGAATCAGTATCGCGTATTAAAATTTCTTTGGTTTTAAACGGAAGTTAAAAACATCCCTTTTAAATAAATTACCTATTACCATTTAACAGTCAATTATAAGCTCAATTAACTATTTTTATTGGATTGCAATATTTAACTTTCCTCTTAAAATTTTAGTTCCTCATTCAGTTTTTGTCAGTTTTCAACCGTAAAATAACGAACTTGGGAAACAGTTTGTCGAAGAATTCGGTTAAACAAAACCCTAACTGAATTAACTAGGTCCTTAAAACAATAACTAAATGTTTTTAAATTACCGTTTTTAAACAGTATTCATTTCATAGTAGTTAAACTGTGTAATAATGAAGGTTAAATTATACGAACAGGTTTTTCATATCTCGCTATCTCAGTTTTTAACAGCAATCACGCTCAGCAACAACCTGGTATTTTAGATCTCGTGGAATTATAATGCCAAATTACCTGCGAACAAAACAAACACAGTGTTTTTCAAGCGCCAAGCTACTGATTTCGATACTGAAATTGGCCGCCGCGCCTGATCGACTCGCCTAACCACAAAAGAAACTGTGAAAAATACAATGGTGTACCCGCTAAGTTCGCTTGTATCTCAAGAGCAAGAACTGAGCATTAATATTCTGGACTTGTGAGTGTATTAATGCCTTCTTTATAATTCCAGGCGTTATATTATTCGATTGCTAGTTAGCCTTGACGAAGTTACACCCTCTCCGCTATCTTCAAACTAGAGTTACTGACAGGTACCTAATCTGGTGAACTTCCTGTTCTAATTTGTGAATACCTAAGCTTGCCCACGCCATCACTTTTCGTTCATTTTGTTTATAAAAGCCGAATATATTAAGTTGATGTTACTTGCAAATACCAATTAAGAATTGGTTAGCCCCACCTAAAGAAGAACTTTAGTCAAGATAAAACTACAAAAGAGTTTCTTAAAAGAATATATGTTCTAATTTGGTTTATTTTAATAATTAAAAGTCATGTTTCGGTGTTTAAAAATAATTGAATCATATAAAATGATCCTTGAAGTTTCCTTGATGTCATCCTACTCTTTGGAAATCAATTTGATTAAAATGAAACTTATGAGATGGAATTATGGTCTTGCTTCACTTTCTTCTTAGAAAACAATGATTAAAAAAATCCAAGGTTTTCATATAATTTAATTATTTTGATTTTTGAAGTAATTAAATTATATGAAACCCTTGGTTTTTTTTAATTATTCCATACTACACATTGTTTGAGTTAATACTTTTTAAATGAGCGGGCAACAATAGGTTTAGCTTTAAATTCGTTTAATAAGTTTCATTCTTTGTAATCCACTATTCATTGTAATCAATTCTTCATTCGAATATTTATTTCTATGTTTTAAATTCATTTAACATTATCCTTGATGTTATCCTCTATTCATTGCTTGAGTTAATATTTTCCAAATAAAATTTTTGCGACGATATAAAGGTAGCTCTTAATCTATGCATTAATTTTTATTATTAAAAACAATCCTTTTTAAATTAAGTCACTTAAAATCCTTGAGTTTTGTTTGATTTCATCCTGCACATTGATTTAGTGAATGTTACCTTTCTAGTTTTCAAATAAGAAGACAATAGTATCAGCTCTAAATTCACATATTTACTTTTTTCATTAAAATCCATATTTGTATGCTTTTAGTTTAAGTTAATATTATCTTAACATTTTCCCTTTATATTACCCTACGCTTTGTTTGTGATAATAAAAAGTGAAACTGTGTGAAAAAACAATTTGCAATCTTCTGGCTTACTTTTTCTACTTTTCAATGTTATCCATTGTTCAGTTCAATACTCCTGTGCACCAATTTATTTAAAAATGTAAAAAATCTGATTTGCATTTTGAAATAATTGCGTTAGTTATATTTAGATTGCATCTTAGAAAAAGATTAATTTTTTAAAGAGCATTTAGAAGATAGTATTTTTGTTAAAAAGATAATTTTGACTAACCCATTATGTAATTAATATAATTTTGACTAACCCATTATGGCGCAGTGTTTCTAGTCTGACGACATGTATTCCGAAAATATTGCAAACCACTAAAAGCGTAGACTATTGCTTCTAAAGGTCCATTGTATTTTCCCAATCACTATCATTTAAAGAACAGAGTTCAAGTATATCTGTTTATTAGGAATTTATGATGAACGGTCGCATCAGCTAAAATGCCTGTTTAAAATTTTCTGTCAAAAATTTTCTGCACTGGAAGAGAGGATAAACGTTCTGAGTTTCACTGGTAGTTTAAATTTAGTTTATCGCATCTTCCAATTTTAACGTGAGTATCATAAGATATTGGCGATTTTCACAGTTTCTCTAGTCTTTAGTTCTCCCTTATATAATAGTTTCAAGTTTCACAATTCAGCTTATTTCATTCCATTTGATTTTTACGCCAAAAACTATTAGGCTAAAAGGAGCTGCAGGCGACTATGTATTGTCAATATTTAGATGTATTGTTAATAATATAAATGTATTGTTAATATTTTAATAAAGGATACACTAAGGGAAAAGGTCCATCAACGGAAAAAAATTATACTCAAAAGGTTAAGAGAATAAAATTATTAAAAAGTTATGAAATACAATAATAAAAAAAATACATTTATATAACTTACAATAATAAAAAATTGCAATGAACTACATTTTACATCATCTACTTAAGTACACAGCAAAATTTCGAACTAAAATATTTTATTATCATTCGGCATTTTTTTAGTGGTAAACCTGCTCATAAACGTTTAAGCGCAATCTAATCTTGATCTAGTCTAATTGCTGATCTAATCTTTTCAGCTAGAATTTCGAAGTTTTTTTAATACAGTCAAACCCCGCTATAGTGAACCTTCAAGGGACTGAAATTTCAGGTTAACTATAATCGGGAGTTTACTATGTCCATACTGTAAACAATTTTAACTAATTTTTCGAACTGCTCCCCTTTTATTACACATTATTTAAATAAATGACAAATAAAAATAAATACAAAAATGATTAAAAAACAATAACAAAAAATATTTTATTTTTTATTACTCTTCGTCTTGCGTTCAAAAAATTTAGGGATGGGAAACTGAGATAGAAGAATCAAACAAGAAAAAATGCTTATGGTTACATTCCATTCAATAGATGGTTTTAAGAATCGGTATGTGTGTTTTATGAAGAAATTTCACAATTACCTAAAAATGAAGAAAAAAAATCAGTCAAAGACAGAAAAAAGTTCATAATATCCAATTTCCTCTCTTCTTTTGGTTCATTATATCCGCCAAAAACAATATTACATGTGTATAGCAAGGCACGGGAGCGAACATTTCGTTCACTATATCCGGGAGTTCACTATAAACCATGTTCACTATAGCGGGGTTTGACTGTAGTTCTTTTGCTTTGGTACTTTTGCATGGTATTTGAGCAGTTTTTAATTTCAGGAATACTTTTTAAGTGACTTTCCGCACTTCAGGAATTCTGTTTTATCTGGAAAATGCTTTATAATGAATTTATTTTGGTGTTAGCTGTCTTTGAAAACGTTACACTATTACAAAAATAAAATCCAACAATTCTAAGGATTATTATTGCGCTATAGAAGTTTGAAATTGATCTCCGTTCTCGGCGTAAGGGTCTAAAGAGGAAGATAAAAAGTTTTGATTGATATTTAATATTTAGTTTCATCATAAAATAATTTGATTCACTAGTTCAGCTTAAGTTTTTAATGGTTTGGGTCCCTTTTTTTTAACTCACAATTCGCGAATCATTTTTAAGGTATGGATCATAATTGTTCATGAGAACAGGAAATAATGATTTACTCCGCTATGATCCTAAAATTACGTCATTAAGGTCGAAATACAATTCATTACTACCAAGAAATAGACATCTTAACAAAACTAAACATCGGTAGTTGGTTTCCGTTTCATTGTTTCACTTTTTGCTCTGGGGAAGCTAACCCTAAAAATAAATACCGCCAAAAATCTAACCTACATTAGAACCACAAATCAGGAAGTTGTTCTTCCTTATTAGAATAATTTAAATAGAATGGTAAGCAGTTTAATTAATGCTGTTTTGCGAACGATAGTTTTGTCTGGAACAAAAATTTTGTTTAAGGTTATTTTCTCGTTAGGACTAATACAAAAAAAAAAAAAGGGCGTTACTCTAGTCTTTAGTTCGATGACATAAAAAAGGAGTGTTAGTTTGCTATTGGGTGTATCAATGGAGTGTAAATGAAGTGGGGGGGGGAGGAAAATAAGAGTGATTATTAAATAAAGAGGACCTTGGAAAACATGGGCCTGTTCACATTGACACCATTTTTTAGTTACGATACGCTTTTTAATTCTGCTTCAATTAACTGTTTGTTTGTAGAACTAATAGAACAATGATTGATAATATTGCAGTCATTGTATTTTTTAAAGAACAATCTGATTTCAGTTTAATTTTAAATCTTATTTATTTCACTGATATATTACACATACTTTCACTCATTATATATACTTTTTAAATTGTTCTAATTGTTGTACTAATATCGAGTGTTTCAAGGAAGAATCAATATTTTAGTTATAGATTTTTTCCTCAATGTTGATATGATAGGCTTATACTAGTATATAAAGAAATTCTATGTACGATGATCTCGGGGTTCAAATCATTACAAAACGCCTTCAACATAAAATATATTTAATTAACAAAAATGAGTGATGCTAATGCTACAGTGTCTTAGAGGATTCTAAATAACATTTACATAGATTTTAGAAATATTAATATTGTTTACATTGAGAAATATTATTAACAATATATGATAGAAAGATAAGTTTGCATCTAAAATCTTTAATGAAAATGTCTTTAATGTAATCTGTAATGAAACCAAGACACAAAAGATAAGGTAAATACAAAGCGTTATTTTTAAAGTGAATATGAGTTTTATCTTAAAATCCATAATTTTTGTCACCTCAGGGACTCCATGACCTCGGGGTCATGAAACCTGAGGTACCTTTTCATTGTTATTTTTGGGCCATATGTAGTTTCTAGTACTGTTTGATTTTTCGTTAACCTTGCATAGGATGTTCCTTAGATTTTTATTGTTTGGTGCAGAATGGCCCTCATCGGCCATTTGTGTTATTCAGTTACAATTTAAATCCATGACTATTGAGCTTTATTGATAAATTTTGAATATTGATACAAGTGCATAATAGTGATACATATTTTTAAAAAAATATTCTGGTTTGAATGTCAGAAATAGAAGTAATATATGATTGTACCAAATCAAAAACAATTTTACATATTAAATCATTTAAATGAATGGTTTGCATGCAAATTGCTCTAAATAAACCCAATTCTTATTAAAATGAAATTTGAAGCAGCCGATAACGATTATTTAAGGATTATTTTCAAATGAGATCTTTATTTTACAAGGGGTGATCAAATGAAAAGGTACGAAGCGACACGGTGGGTACAAATGTAAACTTTATTCAAAATACACACCACAGGCCTGAGCACAACAATCCCACTGATGAACAAGCCGCAGGATTCCTTGTTCCCAGAATTCCTGTGGCCGTGACGAGATCCAGTCCTTCACAGCGTCCTTGAGTACGCCGTCCGAGTTGAAGCGCTTCCCTTTCAGGTATTTCTTTAGTGGACCAAACACATGGAAGTCGCAGGGCGACATGTCCGGACCGTAGGGCGGATGGTCCATCGTCTCCCACTTGAACTTGGCCAGTTCCATGTGTGTGACACTCTCACGGCCTGCACGAAAACGGGTACTTCATTTTCTGACAGACTTGTCAGAGACACATTTCTCCCCGTAAACTGTCACCATCCGGCGATGAATAGCTGCCGGTTTCACACTTTCCGCTGTAAGAAATCGGATAACACCTTGCTGCTCCTCAATCGTCGAATTTTGCAACGCGAACGCCATCCTGTCCTCATACGGACTGGCGCATCATTTGGACGCCGCTTTTGATAAGAGCCCTGCACTCTCCTGCGCACACGGGCGTCCGCGCATGCTCTGATCCCAGTCAGAGACTCCAATCGCATCCCGAGATGTCTCGCTACGTTCTTCCATGGCGGAATATGCAAATATTTAACTGTTACGTTTTTACGTCGTTTCGTACCTTTTCATTTGACATCCCTCGTATATCCGTCGTTGAACAGCCGACCCAATTTTGGGTTTATGACTGTCAATGTTCAACTCCGTAGCCTTGAAATTTTGAACCAATCCAGAAGACAAGGAAAGTTCTGGATCAGTACCCCCAGAGGTATTGATTTGTTATCGGAACACGGAAGACTTTGCGACTCGACAGATTTAGCGTGCATCAGTCACCATTTACAACACGGGAAGTCTTCAGCAGGCTGGGATCAAACCCACGAACTCTTGGACATGGGCCCAGTGCCTTACCAACCAGGCCATCCTGGCATAAATGAGATCTTTAGTAAAATTAGTTGTTTTATTTAAGTGGGCGTAGTTCACATGCGAATGACGTATTAAGTTCAATTTTATTGTCTACCGTTATAGTGTTAATTTCAAATGCAAATTTATTATTTTAGCTGGTTTTCAACATAAGTTTTTTTTGCGTTAGAAAGAAAAGTACAGAGAAATTGATAAGGAAAAAAAAAAGAATGCAGCAAAATTTCTTTATGGGTTCACCGTTTAAGTTTACGAAATATGAATCTAAAATATTTTGTAATAATAATGACATAAAGAAATCTTAAATTTATTGCCTATGATTTTCAACGCATTTGCTTAAGTTTGAAGTTGTTAAATTTATTTTAATCTTATTTCAATTAGAAAACTAAAACAGGAAGGCAGTTAACTTTTCAGTTGTATATTTCTTAAGATGTGGGTTTCTCATCATTATATTGAGCCTTAACAATGAAGGCATTCAGTTTAGAATGATACAAACTACACCGCGATAAATTTTTAACGAATTTGTTAAAAATTTAGTTAATTTTGTTGAAAGGGATTTAGTACTACTAATAACATGAGTGACTCAGAAACAAACGTAATGAATTGCCTGTGGAGTTATATCAATTACATTATTACAATTATTTTACGTCATTAGAATTATATTACATTATTGTACAATTTTTTATTTCTAAAGTGATAACGTGAAAGTCCTTATCTTAAAATATCATAAAACCCATATTTAATCATAAGGTTTTCAAAATACTAAAACGAATCTCTTAAGCGTGTGGTTCATTTCAACCTAATACTGCCTTCATCGGCTTCATTTGACATCGTTTCGTTAACACTTTGACGCAGAATTTATACTAAGCAAATTTTAAAACTTATTTCTTTATTTAGATCAAAATGTTTGAAAAAATATTATATTTGGCATTTTAATAATTTATGGTAATGAAATAGAGCATGACACACCGGCGTTTTTGTCTGCATTAAAGGTGAAATCTTCCATATACGGCTCACATCCAAATAATTTTCCAAATTTGCATTTATATGAAGTTAATTCGATCGAAGAGAAATAGTTATTCATCATTAAAATTGCTTTAATTTACAAAATCAATTATTGAGACATTTTTTACTATGACTGAAAAAAAAATTCTAACTACTTTTTTTATATTTATATTTTAATACAAATATAATTCCGATAATTTAAGAGATTTTTTATCAACTATTAAACTGTTTTTTTTTATTAGTAAAAACTACCAAAATATATTTTTACTTGTAATTAAAGCGTTAGAAAAAATATATAAAAGGCACACCGGTGTTCCCTCTGCCTCAAAGGATTAATAGTAAATAGAATTAAAAATTTCGTTGATAAAGCAACTAGCAAAAATGCATATGCTTTTGTATGCGTTTATGCTAGCTGCTTAGTAACAAATAGCTATGCATTTTGTCTTCCAATTGCATTAAAATAGCAAATTTCCTTAAATTGAAATTATCTTTGAGCTTAATACTTAAATAAATTGATTATGTTGAATCCCGTACTTGATCTTTTGCTAAACAGCACAATCGGCGTAAGAGGCTGTTACTTTTAACATTTATTAATGTTATCGTTTTCTCTTGTTTACAAACAAACAAAACTATTTCATTTGCTGACGGAGCTGAGAGATATTAAAAGGCTAAAATGTTTGAAATAATATGTGATAATCCGACGTGAGAAATGTCACCTAATTTATTGAGGGTTAAACTCCTAAATCAGTTTTTTTTTTCTTTGTAGTTTACACCTAATGGATGAATCATTCTTTTGTATCTTCTTTTTATCTGTCACACTTAGGGTGTTAACGATTTTTGATTCTTTTAATCCCCGCGTGATGTTTTGAACAGTTAAAAAAAATCTTTTTTTTTTCTTTTTTTTTTTTTTTTTTGAGGTCACTGTGGTTTCAGGCTGGTACGAAAAAGATTCCTCCGGAGATCTTATTTGTTTGCACAGTTAGAGCCGAACGTAATCGTTCTGCAAATGTTTAAACTTCTTTGCGTGGAATTCCATTGAGTTCCTTATGGGGGCCCATCTATCTGAAATAGAAAAAAAGATTACTGGTTCAAGAGGTGGGTAGAATTTGCAAACACAATGAAAGTAGAAAACTCTTTTCTTTGTTGCTCATTCCATTGAATCCTCTCTTGCGTGAAGATCGAAATTGTTCTATAAATATACTTGCATGGATTCCGTATTTGCTTGTGAATGATGTAAAACAAACATCGCTTGTTGAATTTACAATCGGAATCGCGTTGTTGCTCATTTTTGCTTGTTGAATAGGGTAGACATGAAAATGGGGAGAGATATTAAATTCATTATTTTGCACCGATTCACTTATTTTGAGTACTAGAGATTAGTTTCGGGATCGCTTTTGGAGGTCAGGGCCCGAAAAATTTAACCAGAGCCCACCCGAGTCCGAGATGTGCACGATCACTTATAACCAGAAATACGCTAGACTATAAGGCACGTGAATTTTTTTTTACAGCATATTCATCTGGCGTATATTCAAACTTCTTTAAACATTTTAAAATGAATAACATTTTGTCTTAAATTCATTGTAGCACGCATTTGTTTTAAATTTAATTTTTACAAGGAATTTTTGAAATTCTTCGTATAATCTAATTTAAAACCATTTTGAAAATTGTTTTTTTCCCTTTAACTAGATCTGCCTAGTGCATCACGAGTAAAACATTTTAAATAATAAAGTTATATTTACAATTCATAACTATTGTTTAGTGATTTTAATAAACGCAACTGTTCAAATTGATTACTAGGTTTTTAACTAGTTTTCGTGTCTGTGACTGATAATCGTTTCTTGCACTCATAACTGCAATGAACTTTTCAGACTAGCTAGAGCACTCACATCTTTTCTAAAGCTTCGCTTCTGACTACAATGCAAATTTCATTTTTTTCTGTACCTCTACAAGTAAACTTTTTCATCCTATTATCCCCAAACAAAATGTATCGCCCATAAAAATTCCGACCCTTTCCCAATTCATTCTCAAATTTCATCTAAATCTTCATTCTTACATGATAATACGAATATCAATAGATTCGTAATCGCAGAATTGAAGATAAATGTGGAAGAACGGCTTATATCCATAAAAGCTGATGATTTTCAGAAGAAGGAAAAAAAAAAAAACTATTTTTATCCGAGGATTGAAAAAGTTTTTTTTCTCCAACTCACAGGTCATTTTCAACGTGTAATCAAATCCTCGAAGAGAATTTATTTTCTATGTTATTGGTTTGCCAAAACTTAGTAATTCTAAAAATTTCACAATTCATTCCATATGTCATTTTTTGGAAAAAACTGACACAAACCGTTTTCCCCCCCTTACTTTTGATCTTAAAATCGCTGAGGCTATAATAATGGATCGTCATTAGGAATTTCGTTAACTTTCCAACTAGCTAGAGAGCTCTAACTTTAGCTGAAGATCTGTGCTTGATGGCCCATACAAGTTGCGATTGGTGTTTAATTCTTTTAATTCAAATGTATGGCCATTTTATTGACAATCAAAATAATGAGCACTTTTCGATAAAAACAAATTGACAGGATAGTAGTATAACAGGATATAAACGTAAATAAATATTTTAAAAGCTACGTTTCTGAAGTAAATTAATTACAAAATGATTTTATCAGGTGATAAACTTATAGGCGCCTCACCCCTCCCCCTAACTTTAATCGACTCGGAAAATTCCTCTATTTCTGTCAAAAGTGATACGCTCTATTTTTATTTTATTTTTATTTATTTATTTTTTTTAAAGTTTCAAATCTGACAAAATTAGGTTACTCAAAAAACTTAGTTTTGATATTTTTTAAAAAAATACCCCTTTAAAAGCTTGTTTTTAAAAATCAATTTTTGTCCAATTTATTGAAATTATTATGTGTTCTCTATTCAACATCTTTATAAGTTGTCTGTTTAAATACTTGTTTATCGAACTAATATGAAAAACAAATAAACTCTGAAACGCTTAAACTTCACGGAATTTACATATTTAAGTAGAAACTTTTCACCAACAAAGAACTAGTTATTTGAAATTCCACAGACTATTGTATAAAGTAGTCCTTTTTTTCAGTTCTTTCAATTCCCATTCTTTAAAAAATGAAACATTTTGCGAAAGAAGCAAGAAAAAAAAAATTGAAATTAGTAATTTGACTTTGAAAATGAAATGTCCTTGAAAATAACCTGTTCGACTCATTGTTAGCTTTCCATTCATACTCTACACAAATATATCCGGCTTATTGCTTTTTGTCCAGCATACATTCTTTTTTGTCTTAATTGCGCATAGTTTTTAAATTTTTTTCCCTCACAAATTCAGACTTTAGTTATTTAATCAGACTTATGCGTAGGGAAGTATAATACAGCAAATTTGATTATGAGGTCTCACCCCTAGTAAATGAACAAAACAATATCTTTTCAATATAAGGGGAACGATTGGGAACTTCAAGAAGAAGACCTCCCACACCTGTAACCTATGGCTTTTCTTTATCACCAAAATGGCGTATTAAAGTTGAGCTAAGTTTCTCTACATAAGTTAGAATGTTAATGAACGATAAGTTAATTAAATGCAGAGCCCTGTCGTACATCGAATTAGTTTGAAATATAATTCTTTCTCGTCTACTTCTTTTTCTTAACTTAGATTTATTATTTCTTGATGTATTTTATTGTAACCATGATATTTTTTGTTTTGGGTACCTGGCAACTTCTATGCATAATTAGTTTGTTTATGTTCCACGTGGTTTCGTGCTTCTCCTTGTAGTGAAAGAATTAAAATCTTTGGGACATTTTCGTGAAAGAATTTAGAATGTGCCACTTGATAGGCTGGATACTTGATGGGCTGGGCTTACTCTAAATAGAATGGAAAGAACAGGTGCTTACCTAAACAAATGTCATGTTTCAGCAATCCATCAGTATCGAGAAGCCCACATGACGTCACTTGCAGGTTGCAGGTATCCTATTGAATACTTTTACATTCAGACTTCCTAATTTATTGACATGAAATGTTATGCTGACAATTAGAAAAGGAAAATAGGTGGTCTCCTAACATTCTTAGATTGGATTTAGCTCTGATGATGTTGGGCAAAGGTAGGATGTGAAAAGTTCCAACGGTTTGTGTGTGGAATATCACTGGTTTAAAACTAAAACGACACATCTGCAAACCTATTATGCTTGCAGATGTGTAATTTTAGTTTTGAACCAGCGATATGTTTTAAAACGGTTGCCTAAGTGTGGAAATTATGAAGTTTATACAGGGAATGAAGTAGCGTAGTCTGAATTTTTTTTTATTGAAATAATTAGAGCTAATTACGATTTCCTGACACAGTTGCGTTTACCTAAGAAGGCTATTATCAAATCGGAGAATTTGAGCCGCGATGACTCAGGGGATAGAGCGTTCGCCTTCCAATGAGGCGAACCGGGTTCGAATCCCAGTCGATACGAATTCCGCATCCGGCTTGCACTGACCACAGTGCTGAAGTGAAATATCCTCAGTGGTAGATGGATCATGGGTTAGAGTCCCCTTGCCGTCAGGCTAACCGTGGGAGGTTCTCGTGGTCTTCCTCTCCATGTAACGCAAATGCGGGTTAGCTCCATCAAAAAAGTCCTCCACGAAGGCTAATTTCTCCCAATACTCGATCCAGGAGTTCCCTTGTCTTCTGGATTGGGTTCAAAATTACAAGGCTACGGAGTTGAACATTAGTAGCCGTAAACCCATTAAGTTGGGTCGGCTGTTCAACGACGGTTATAAAATATAAAATAAAATAAAATCGGAGAATTTATAGATAGGAATATTCTAATTTTTTATAATGAGCCACGGTGGAACAGGATGAGGAGATCCGAGTTCAAATCCCAGCGGTGGGTAATGAATGCGAATTTTAATCCCAGACCATGACTTAGAATCACCTTGCCGTCGGGCTAAGGCTTTCCTGGTTTTCTTCATGTAACGCGAATTCGGGTTCGTTTCGTCAAAAAATCCTCTACGAAGGCTAGTTCATCCGCATGCTTGATCCAGGAGTTCCTTTGTTTTCTGGGTTGTGTTCATAACTGCAAAGCTAAGAATTTGAACATTAATAGTCGTTAACGCAAAATTGAGTCAGCTCTTCAACGCCGGTTATAAAATATAAAATAAATTAAAAAAAGAAAATTTAATTGGAAAATAACTTTAGTTTCCGTAGCCTTGAAAAAGGTACCAGCTTTATCCAGTTCTTGGTATTTCCCGTATTTAAAGATAAATGGTGGTGCCAAAATACAGAGTTGCAACATTCCTGAAAAATTAAAAATAATCGTAAGATCGAGGAAAAAAGTATTTTAACAAATTTCCTTCGACAAAAAATATTTAGGAATTAAAAATGTCTTCCAACCGGTTAACTGAACTCCTTAACCTAATGTAAAGTTACAATCTATAAAATTTCCGATAACCTCATAAATTATTTGTCACTCATAAATTTTTTATTTTGAATTTGTTGGCAACAATGTTTATCCTTTTATCTCTGAACGAATTTATTTCTTATGTTTATCCCTTAAAAACTGTCTTAAATGAGATTTGAATTTGAAGCGAAAAACAATTGCTGGTATTATCTACTGTTAATTTAAGATCATTTGTCTTAACATTCCAAGGCAATTTTAGGCTTTTTCTTTTTTAAAAAAAAATCAACTATTATGTAATTTCTTTGAGATTTTGCACGTCTTTTGCCTGAGGTCCATGAAATGCCATTCTAAAATAACCCATGGCTAAAAGAATGAAGGAAATGATTTCGCTTTCCTTCCATCTAATTCTTTACAATTAGAAGAATATTATTTTGCTCTAGGTCAAGGTCATGTCTCTTTAACATTCATTGCATAAACACTTCTATCACTGGAGAAAAAAAAAAAAAAAAAAAACTCGTAACTTCAAGAAATGGAAAAAGTTGTATTGTTTTACAAACCTCCAATTATCTTTTTGGTCGCTTCTTTTAGCTCAAATCACTAGTAGAAAATAATTCTGCCCTCTAATTTTCCATAAAGATTGTGAAAAGTTAAATTTTTTGTTGCAACAAAAACAAAATTGAATTACTTTAATATTCACAATTGATTTTTTTTCAAAAGAACAATGAATTTAAAAAGTTGAAATGAAATTAAGAAGAGGATTGATTGAAAACACTCATTTCTGTTTCATGACGACTCACTGATTGTCACATAAAAATTAAAAATTCTTCATTTCAAAGATACTGTAACTTTTTTTTGTGCTAACAAAACACAGTTTCCGATTCGATTGGAATAAAATAAAATAATTTTTCTCGGTAACTATTGCGTCCCTAAACTTTATTTTTAATTTTTACTCAAGCTTTAATTATCATAAAACTCCCATTTTTAACCAAAACTTCAGTTTTCTAATATTGCTGTTAGTTATTTTGTATTCATTATTTCAAATGCAAACTTTAAGTGAGCTATATTTACTTTTATAAAATATACAATGAAAGTAAATATAACTTATTCATCGTTTCATAATAATAAAAACGTATGCAAAATGTCTTTATCATAAGATGTCGCTTGATAAGGTAATATGCAATATAACTTTCACAACATTATAACACATTTGAAAGCCGTTGATTTTGAATATTAATTCACATCAATTATGTAATAACAGCTGAGATAATATATGATAAATATTAATGGTAAGGGTTAAATATACAATTTACTATTAAATACACTTATAACTTTGATTTTTTGCTGATAATAGCCTAATATATCTTTGATCCTGTTTGATATTTTATCTGAAACATTAAAAACAATTATCTTTTTATGATATACTAGTTGAATACCCGTTCTTCGTAGGGGGTGAAAAAAAAGTAAACAATCAATATATTCGTATTTCACAGCTCTGTGAAATCATGGAAAAAAGTTGAGACACAGCAGCACATGAATAAAGCTAAAATTAGTGAATTTTTTCTTATTTAATATATTTTGTCCTTCGTGGTGGCTTTACGTTATTAAATTAAACAAAACACGTTTTTAGTAGTTCATCCCATTAGAATAAATATTAACTGTTGTATTCAATATCATTTGGCATGATGACGTCAGTAGGTGATGGTAGTCAAAATTGACCACAATCAAGTGATCTTGTCTTTAGCGGTGCCACACAAAATTCTCTTCCCACAGTACCTAGTTTAACGTTTCGAAGTATTGATACAGTTTTAAATAGTTCTCAAATACGCATAATACATTGTTCCTATATTAGTATTATTTATACCAGTTAAAACTGGATCAATTACCTTATTACGCCTATTACCAAAATTAAGTATCATTGGCGTGAAAAATAATACATGGCGATTTTTTACTTTTCTCTTAAACGAATTAGTACCGTTTCTCCATTAACTTTTCTTTTCAGTACATAACTTTAAGAAGAAAAAAAATTCGAGTAATTCCTATTACCAAAATGAATTAAGCATCATTGGCATAGTAATATTGCGATTTTCCACGCACCGTTTTACCGTTTATAGAGGCACGTTTTAAAACCACAACTATAAACATAAACACATGGTTCATTGTCCTTTAAACATAGAAGATTTCATAGCTCAGAAATACTAATTTAGTTGACTTAATTCGCTTATGCTACCACGTTCACGTTGATAATTTAATTAATTTGACAAAACTAATGAAAATTAATTTAATATTGAAAAATATGCAAAGAATTTCTTTTTTTAGTGAGAGCTAGCTATAAGCTAGAAAACAGGGATATCTTTGAAATAAAAACTAAAAACAGTATCGTCTTGAATTTAATTTTTATCAATGGCGAGCTTTAAAGCAATCAGAAAATTCCATTTCGTTTCTTGTTCATCCCGCTCTATCGGTTCCACTAGAATGTTCTAATGTCGAAAATGACCTTTCCCTTGCTTCGAATTATCAGTATGCCAAATTTCATCGCTCTCGGTTTAAAAATGTATAATGGACACACATTCATTTTTCTATGAATAAAAGATTGAAAAATTTGCCTTAAAAATAATTCAAAAATTATTTTAAAGTAAATTCCATTATTCTAGAATAAAAAAATTTTTCTAATATATTTAAAAACTCCGAGATTTTATAATTGATGAGAAATATTATATTTAATACTTTTTCGTACCATACCGATTGTACATTTTTGTAGCAACTGAGCAAGCGCAATTGGGGAATCTGTGTAGCAGGCATGAGCAAAGCAGTTCATTACCATACATATGCGAACATATAGGATGGTTCGCAAGTTCACTTATGCATTTTCTAATGTTACTAAACAAGCGCAATTTCAGGAATCTGTGCTGCAGACTTGCGCAGTTAGCTCAGAACATTAGTCCATGAACTTGCGGGATGATATGCGAGAGTCATTTTCTTTTAGGATTAAGTGATATTTTTGGAACTGTTCGTAGTCGAAATCAAAAGCAACTATGCACATATAATTCAAATTCTATTTTACTATTGTTATTTTCCTTTAATAATTTACCTTGGAAAATAAACATAATCCTCTTCATAGTAACAAAAAGTCATAATTAAAATGAAATTAGCTACTTTATGTTAAGAAATGATTACGTTCTTAAATTAATATCTTTATTACAATATATGCGTGGCTGAAAGTGAAAGCTGTGGCGGAAAAAAGCACGCGCAAATCGACGTAAATTCTAATTCTAAAAGAGTAAACAAATTCGTCAAGGTAACAAAAACTACACCGAATATACGAAGTCAGGAGTCGTGCGAAACCCTTAGTTCTGAAAATTAATGAGCCATCAAATGAAAGTGTACAACTCTCTCTAACCTTGCAAGTAATGTGCTTAAGGAGGGAAGAAAAAAAAAAAGAAACGTTCCTTTTATTTATTCTTTATCTTTTGACGCAATATTCTGTTAAATATGAAGTCTCTTATTATGTCGATGCAGAGAAATGTATGTTTTGAGAGAAAGCTGAGAAAATTCAAGGACAATTGTCACGAAAATACGTAAAAAGTTAGTTCCATTAACATCTCCATACTAAGCAGGTGGGCATTTCATTTACAAGACGAAACATTTTTTTCTTGTTCTTTGTTCCATTCGAGATGCTGAGCAATTGCTTTCAATGAGATCTCCTATGAGGTTTATTTACAATTGTCCTTCATGTTGTCAAGCAATTAATGTTCATAGGTACCTCTAAATTGATTCGAAATCCATCTCGGAGTATTAATTTGAATGGTACCGTAGGATTTTAAGATAGTAATTCGATATTTTCTTTGTGATTTGCTATTTGAGTGTGTTTTTCTGCGTTTTAAAAACTATTTCCTTGTTTTCATACATCTAGGCTTTTTATTTCAAAACTAAGGTATGGTATTGAAAACGTATTTAAATTGATTTGAAGGCTATTTGATGCATGAATTTAAAAACCAAATCGATTTTAGACTGAATAAGAACATTGAGATATTACGTAGATATTTCTTTCCTGTATTTTCTATATCTGGTTAAATTGATTCGCTTTTTTTTTTTTTAAAGGCTCTTAAGTTTTTTTTTTCCAGTTGAGTACGGTACCTGCAAAGCACCCTAATGACTTTTTTTTTACTGCCCCGTTCTTATGTTTGCTCTTTATACTTGGTTAATAGCATTCATATTAATTAACTTCAATAAAATGTCATTAATATATAATGCAATGCACCTTAATCTCAACGTTCAATCCTAATCCCTTATACTTTAAACTTTATCTGCTACAAAACCACACTTTTTGGAATTTTTTTTTTCAAACAATAGTATCTATTATGATTTAATAGATACTATTAAACCATAATAGACCGGCCCTATAAAGTGTTTGACCTTCAGAGCGAAAGAAAAGACTTATGACTATTGTCATTGCTCGGCCATCGCTTCTCCATCTCATCTTTTGGATTGCATTGGTGCCTCTGTGAGGCCTATGACTTGCTGATGCGACATGATCTTCTGGACTTTGTCTAGGGCTCTAGACCAAGGGGATAAGCAATAACATGGTTTAATTCTTTTGTTTAATAAAATTCATTCAAATATACATATGTGATTCGTATATATATATATATATATATATATATATATATATATATATATATATATATATATAAACAGGGCTTCATCTCTGTTATCAGTGGTGTATTTAGCTTTAATAATGCAGTCGTAAGCCATGATACACTCCAAAAAGCTTTATTAATGGTAGTAGGCTGGTATCGATAACAATTCACATCCACACTCCGCAAGGGAGGGGGTGGACAAGACTGGACAATTCCGGAACAACTTATTCAGGATCAGAACATGATGAAAAAGCCATGCGAAAAGCATTGCTCTCGCTTTTATACTAACACATTTTGAAGTAAAAAGGCACAGTCTTTGAAATTCTTGTATCCTTTCGCATTAAGGAAAATCATTTCATGCTTCCTTATATGGAAGTGAAAGGGGGAGAGATTCTAAAAATAACTCAATCGTATGTTATTAGCCTTGACTTCCCAAAATAGAATCTCTCTACGCTTATTCTTTAACAAAGACATTTTATGAAAACGAAAGGGTTTTAATTCTTTTATTAATACAAAAGTATTAATAATTTTTGTATTACATATATATATATATATATATATATATATATATATATGTGTGTGTGTGTGTATGTGTATGTGTGTGTGTGTGTGTGTGTGTGTGTGTGTGTGTGTGAAACAAACATACTGATAGCAAGACGTGGATATCTTAAATGGCGAATCTTAAAAATGAATTCTTGACAGCTCCGTTGCTATTGCGCTACCACTGGGGGAAAATAATTCTCAAGAAACATAAAAGCTCATCAATTTTATTTTCAAGACTTGAACTGTGAGAAAATCTGCACTTCTGAAAACAAACTTGATGAGTTTAAAAACAATAAGAGAAAAAAAGAAAAGCTTACGGATGATTGTCCCTCGTGAATGGCTGTTACGGTGCCATGTATTTCTCAGAAACTGAAGAAATACATTCCCATGTGTTTCTTAGAGCTGAAACTGTTTCCTTATTTTTAGTCTTTTTTTTTTTTTAAGCTTTCTACACACTACAAAAGGCAAAAATAAAATGGTCTTAATCGACTATAACATTACAAGTTTTTGTAAAAAGAAAAGAAATTACCACATTTTTTTAAAAATATATTTTAGTGTGATTTTTATATGACTTTTATACTAATCAGTTTACACTACTTTTTACTAAAATATCCTTAGATATATATCCTATATTAATAATGTAATTAAATTTTAATGTTATGTTCAATACAAGAATTTTTGTGTTCCAAATCAAAGAAAATAGTAACTATATAATTATTTCAGGAATCGGATGTTTTTTAAGCTGGAGAATTTACTGGTTGGCATTGCTTTCTAAGAGTTGTTCGTGCGCATCAATTTAAAAGATTTTAATTTTATGTATTTCAATAACATCATCAAGAAAAAGTCTTTGCGATGTTAAAAGATTTTTAATTTGTGCAAAAAAGCAAAAGAAAAATAAGGGTTGGATTCTTTATCTATATCAAAAAGATAAATGACAATACTTATGTAAAAACACTTATGCCAAGTTCTAAGATTGGTATAAATTCATTAAAAATTAAAGCGACAGCCCAATTGATTATTGCTTGAAATGATTGATATTTTATACAATCAACATACAATGCCTAACAAAACTCTTTGTTTTTGTAATTTTCAAATCAATTTCCGACTAATTTTGTTTTTAATAATTCTGTAATTTTTTCAGCATAAATGTTATTTTTTACATAAAAGAAAAAGAAATTAGTCCTCATTAACTATTTTTCATAAGTGGATTAACTAATTTTTAAAATTCACGATGGATTTCAAACTGATTGCAAACGATATAATTGATGGTACAACAAGATTGGAAAAATACAATGCGATCAATAAGAGGCTATTAAGTTGCAATTTTTTATGATTGTTAAAACTGAAAAGAATTACTTTCAAATAAAAAGAATTAATAATTTCTTTAGCAACCTATGCAAAATGTTTAACAAAAACCACTCAGATCACATTTTTTTTAAAATCGATTTACCAATTATCATATTTTTGATGTATTTAACTTTCACATCATTAATGTGTTCGTTATAAAAATACATTATTTCTCACGAATTAGTTCTTAATAAATGGAGAAACTAATTTTAAAAATTCACGTTATATTTATATGACTGTCTGTAAACGATGTAATTAATGATACAACAAGAATGGGAAAATACAATCCTCTTTTGTTCTTTATCTTTACACACCCGCTGATGCCGCAGACAGTTAACATAAAAGCCGAAGAAAAATGCAAACGAGATTCTGTCTCAAGAACCATGCTTTTTTGTGAACAACCAATTCCAAGTCGTGCTTTGCCGTTACGTGAAACGTTGAGCTCATAACACTTCATGAATATATTAGATTTTGCTCATGTAACTTCCTAAAGAAGAATCACGATTCCGCCATTTTTTTCTCTCTGCTGGGGCTTATTCTCAGCATTGTGCGAAGTATGCTTATTATAACACAAGACAATAGTAGAATACGAGACCATCGTTTAAAAAATGAGTAATTTTCTCCGTATCCTGCGGGCAAAGCTTAAGTTATTTCCGAGTAGAGTTCGTTTAAAAGTAATTCTTATTTTATTAGTTTCGTAAATCGTTTGCTATTCTAGCTATAAATCGTTTTCTAAAATGGCTGGTATTCGCTTATTAAACATTCTACCATTATTTGCTTGCCTATCTGCAGGGTTTTCTATTCATCACGGAAAGAGTGTAAATATGTTGCTAAAAATGCATTTATCATTTTTTGTTTTTACATTGTTAATAACAGAGTAAATATTGACTTCCGTTGAGGTAATAAACTGTTCAAGGTTCAATCACGTTTTCTGAATAATTTGGCTTCACATGATTTCTAAAATACTATTTTTTGTCTACAATTTATCAATTTTTACACTTTATGGATTAATTTTAAGTTTTAAACACAGTTTCTTATTTTTAATTCTTGTAAAAGCTTCAAAATTAAGGATGGAATTTAAAGACTTAGTTTATTGAGTAATTTCTTTTCCTTAATGTTTAGGGATGTTGTTACTAAAAGAGATGTTTATGGATGGTTCTTTTGTTTAGGTATGTGCTTTGGAGGGACCATGCTTAGGGATGTTTCTTTTCTTTAATGCTTTGAGAATTGGTGGAAATAAATGTAAATGACTGAAAGATGCATCATTCGTAACAATTGTAATTAAATTTAATGCTAACTCCCCCCCCCCAACCAATTTACATTAAATTGAATCCAAGAAGACGCAAGTAAAATTTTATTTTTATTTCCGAATTAGTTACTGTACCTTTTTTAAAATTCAACTAATCATAATTTAGATCAATTAGTTTCTTTTTGATTTTATTTATAAAATATTCTGTATATTTAAACAAAAAGTGGAGACCAAACAGAAGGCATTTATTTGATATTTAATAAAATATTTACGTATGATAAATCATGGAAATGGCAGCATGATAAAGTATTTCACTCGTTAGTATAATATTTTCCTTTCCGATTCTGTGTTAATAGGATATCTAACAAAATCTAGCGCAAAGCATCTTTTGTAACGTGAAAGTTACAAGGATATCTATTTTTTGGATATACGAGAACTGAATACTAATGATGTTGAATCTTCCTCGCAAAAATCTTATACTGTAACTCTCGAACTATTTAGCTGCGTTTCTATTTTTGCGCAATTCACTCAAGTTATGTCACAATGAGGGTATAAAAAAAAACATACTTCCGCAAAACAGAAAAAAATTGGCTCATAGCGGGTTGATATCAAAAAAGTATGGAGAAATAAAAAATAAACAAAAAAGAATCTTAACCTCTTAGTCCTATTGTTCTACCTACATGAATTCTGTTTCGGTAAAATGCTCTTGATGGGTTTCCTTGAAATTTTGTCACCCAAAGTACTTTCAAGAATTTCTTCTCGGGTAAGAGCGTGACAGCGAGGAAAAAAATTGTCTAACATAAACGGGTAGACCACGTATTGAACTCTATGAATAACTTCCTCGTCATGATAATGTTTGTTTGGTGGTTTTATTTGTATTTTAATAATTTTGTAAGTATCTATTGCTTTTTTAACTACCAATATTCACTATGCAGTTTTTCGAGTTGAAGAATCTACCCGAATAATGTTTATGTTTATCTATTCCGAATCGTTTATTATATGCTAATCAATCGAAATAAATATTTTATAACCTGAAGATACTTTTAGGATTTTGTTCGAGAGTAAGAGCGCAACATCAAAAATATTCTTCAAAAAAATAAATGGCGGGTATACCACCCAGTAGACTCTAAGAATAATTTATTTGTCGTTTGTTAAAAAGTGTTATTCATACTTAAGTAAATGTGTAAGTATCTTCTTTTAGCAACCAAAATTCACATTTTCATTTTTAGAGTTAGAAAATTTATTCAAATAATGCTTAAATCTATTCGAATTGTTAATAAAATCAATATTTGTGTTCATTTTTCCAAATAAAAAAATAATATCAATCGACTTAAGTATTGTCCAAATAAAGTAGATATTATTTGTTAGAGTGTAGGGGAAAAATAGAAAAGATGCAAAAGATGCATTCTGTGTAGGAAAAAAAAAAAAAAAAAAAAAAACTTTGAAAAACATCAGCTTGAAACAGACTTACAATCTTCAGTACTATAACGAAGCAACTTATTCGGAGGCGAGACAAAACAAGAAATTTTTTATTTATTTAACTAAAGTATTTTGCTTAAGAATGGATTTAGTTTTTAACTCTATATAGATCAATAGAATTTACTATATTAAGCTAACAGGTTAAAAGATTATATGATTTATATACTATCGAAATTTTTACCTACTCGCACAAGCATAGTTTTATTTTGCATCTGCTTTTATTGTGTTTTGTTTCAGTTGAGGATTTTTAACATTAAATATGGTTTGTTTCTGGGCTAGATATATTTTACGTTATTATTATATTTTTAAGTTTTAAGAAGTAGTAATTTAACTAGATGTGTCCGTTATCAATGCTCCCCAATCTTTTTATCGCCGCGGACCGGATAACGTTTTGTAATTTTTCAACGACCTTCTGAAAGAGGAGGTTGATTGTTTATACTTTAGATGGTTTTGATGTAATAATTTTAATGCAATTTTATTTAAATATTCCTTCAAAATAAAATACAGTTGCATTCCCAGTATTTTTTACGTCTTTAGGTGACGTCTCTCATCTCCCAGTTAACATCTGGTCTGTAGAAAGGCGCGCAAACCTGAAAGAAATACACCACAGTAAATAAAATATAAATAATTTAATGTTACTTGGGCGGTCCGAAACCATTTGTTTTACGGACCGGTAGAGTCATTGGAAAGTCCACTAAATAATTAAAAGAATTTATATACTATTTGAAAGGCTTGTGGCATTTATAAAGTAAGATTAGTCACATTTTCAAATAGATCCAGGCAAGCATTGGTCCAAAAAAAAAAAAAAAAAAAAACGCGATTTCCAAAAAGGCAATAAGATGTTTCAGTTTCTTGTGCTGTTATGTAGTGGAAATTCCTAACAATTTTAAAGTGTTTATATTAAGGAACAGTTTGATGTAAAAATGTCATCTTTAAAAAAAGTTAGGCTTATGACTCTATTGCCTACGATATACATCCTTCCTGATATAGAATAGGTCTTTCTAGATGTTGCGTTACAACCTGAATTATTGTTTCGCTTACATGTTCAAAATTTGCACTCTGAAACTATTTTAAAACATAATCGATTATCCGAAGTTGGATTCTTTTATTTTGATGTTCTGGAAGAAGCACTATTTACAATGTTTTTCAATTCTACATTGGTTATTGCTAAAACATTTAAAAAAAAAACACTTACTTCAATAAAATAAGAATATTTGTACTAAAATGACGTCGGTTTTCGGGGAACTAATTGTTCGATACTACACTTAACCCTGACCTGTTTCCAAGTTGCTTTAGCATCAAACGATAATTTATCCTAGCGTTGCTTCCAACTTTTAAGTTCGCGTGATTGTAAAGCTTCAATCTTGCTGAACAGTAACCGTATCCATATTTATGTCAAAATGATTGGCTCCATGAAATTTATTTCTAGTACTTTAAAATGCATGCTACTTCGATTGCTTGCTTTCCAATCTCGCTTGATTCAACAGCGAAGAGAATAGAGTTTTATAAATAAGCTAAATGCCGAAAAAAATTGACTAAGTTCAATCTTCACGGTCAAATCTAAACTGTTTAAATAACAGTTAAGGGACTGTTTCATTCATCAGTGGAGTAGAAAAGAATTCAAGGAAGTAATCGAGTTTTTTCCCCCTAAAAATGCAAAAAGCCTCGTACAATGTATTTAGAAGACTGAAAAAAAGTGAATCATTTGTTTCCGAAAAGAAAGTGCAATGGATTGTTTCGACCAATTTCACTTTTTTAAAGCTATTTTTGTGATAAAACGCGTTGGTTATTTTTACATTTAAGAAAAAAAAAAATTATGAATCCGTTAAAGCATTTACCTTTCATTCAGATTTAAAGATTGTTCTTTAAGCAGAATATTTGAAATAATTCAGTTTTAATGTTAAGTGTTAGAATAATATTTTTTTGTGAACATGTTTACTTTTTGTGGAAAATTTCATGATATCAGCTAAATATGTTTTTATATGAAATTATGAAGATACACAGATAATAGAATGAAAATTAAATTTTAAACATATACTGATTTCGAGAAGTAACTTACCCATGAATACCCAAGAGGTACAAGTTAATAGCAAATTTAAGTTAATAGCAAGTGCATGTTTTTTCTAGTTTTTAGAACCATTCTCAGCTACACGATTTCTAAACCAAATTGTTGGTAAACAAACCGCCGTAAACGGCCTTACAAAAACACATTTTAGGTACTCATTTATTTTTTCCAAACGAAAAAAAGAAGCTTGTTTTCTTTAATTTGCAGGGAAATTATAAATATATTCAAAAATACGCAATACCTGGAAATTACCGTACAAAACACCAACTTTATTTAATTTATTAATTTTTACTTACTCTCAAACTTTAGTTCATTTTTAGATTCATTAATTTCGAATTTACTCGAGAGTCTCAGCGTTAAATTCATGCTCACTTTTCTTAGAATTTTTCGCTCAGCTAATTTCTTCACAGGATTTATATCTATCAGATAAATAGGAGCTCTATTGCACCTTCCTTCATTTTTTATTTTACGCTTTCATTTTTTGCTTCAGATAGCATTGGATTTTGTTACTTGAATACCCAGGCTTTTTTTTTTTTTTCTTAAATTTGGGACCGTTTAGCCAGATCCGGCTCTAGTGCCATCAAGCTTTACATTAAATCTGGTTCAATATTTGATTGCCGTTAAATTTGCTTTTATTGCTCTCGAATCTTTTAGCAAGAAAACTGTCTACCAGGGTAAGGTTTTTGACATGTCACGATCTGGGGAAATTTTTTTTTTTTTTTTTTTGTCATTGGGAACATTTTATTATATAATAAATCATGCACTTTTATTATAGATTTCTATAATTATGATTTATATTATATATCATTTATATAAAAAAAAGCTAAAATTATTGAAACAATTTGTTTTTCTCAGAATACGGTACTCTTAATACTTACCAATATTACTTTCTATAGTATAACTATTCAGTTTATAATATAAGGTGATAATTATTATCAAACTATATATTGATTTTAAATATATTGACTATATATTGATTTTTAGGCAAATTTTTTAGATTAAGTGAAACTAATGTGGTCACCCATCATTGTCTGCTCTCATCTAATAAAATTTCTTTTTGATTCTCAATATTTTATTATTACTTGTATGCAAAGGAGAAGCTTTTTGTGACAAGCCTCCCTAATATCTTTCTGCATGACATATATTTGGTAAAATATGGTTGACGAGGTTTTAAAGGAATGCTAGGTAACCATGGGAGAATTTTCGGTCTAAGGAAAAAAATTTTTTTTTTTTTTTTTAAAGTTAAAAAATCTATCGCTTTGCAAAATTTTTCCTAGAAAAAAAAATTGAATTCCTTAAGTTTACGAGATGGACTTCACTATTTTTTTTTTTGAAATTTTAATATATTTTGATTTCCGTTTTTAACACATATGCTCGTTTGTTCGAGAATTGTGTAAAATTAAATTTTTTTCTTACATAAATTTTACTTTTCAAAAATACTTTGAAAAAGAGCAATTGTACTAAAAAATACTCTCTTGCTTTTAAGAACAGTGTACCAAAAAAAAAAGGACCACCCTATATAACTTTTGATCTAATGATCGGATTTTAACGTTGTACGTTTCAACCTTAATGATTCAAAAGGGTGACCTCAAATATGTTAATTAATGAGTGAATACGAAATTAGACACAAAAGAGTACTTTCCCTGAGTAAATATACCCTTTTCTCTAACGGATTCGGATTTCTGACCTCCAAAATATAAGGGCAATCTGGGAAATAGGATCCCCAAAGTTTGGTAAGGAGTCAATTTGGACTCCCTTCATTTTATTTGCGTATTTTGCCATATCTTTTTAAGTGAATTGAAATTTTTTTTCAATTATGAACAATTTTAAAATTTATTATCTAAGGATAATTCCATACACAAAAACATTTTAGTAAATATTTATTATTACTTTATTTAATACTAGTCTAAAACAGTTTGAATGGCAAGGTATAAATTGTCTACATCATTTTAAAGTATGCCATTTTACGTGGCAAAATACAAATTTCGAGCGAAATCGGTTGAACAGTTCCTGGGAAATTGAATTTTAAATATAAGACTTTTTTAAAATTTGATTTCTCAGGAATTACTAGTCCGATTTCGTTCAAATTTTGTATTTTGCCATGTAAAATTTACATACTTTAAAATGATGTAAAAAAGCTGCATGCATTACAATTTAAAAATTTTTCGACTTGAAACAATAAAAAAACAATAAATATTTACTGAAAGTTATATTTTAACTGCAATTATCTTTGGATAAACGAATTTCATAATTGTGCGCAAAGATTTTTCAATTCGTTTTAAAATTTCTCGAGGCATGGTGAAATAAGCAAAAAGTAAAAGTAGCATTGAAGAGTCAAAACTATTGAGACCATGTTTCCCAGATTGCAAATATCCCCTATATTTAGGGAGTCAGAAATCCATCTTGGAAAATGTATGTTTAATGCGAGAAAGTACATTTTAGTGACTGATTTCATAGCTTAAAATATCGTTTGCACAAATTAATTGAGGTGATCCCCTCGAACCATTAAGATGGAGTCCTAGAAAGTGAAGATCCGATCATTAGATCAAAAGTTATTCGGGGTTGTCCGTTTTTTTTTTTTTTTTTTTTTTTTTTTTTTTTTTTTTTTAGCTGTACGTGAATATTTCCTATAATATATTCCCTGATAACATTGTTTGTTTAAATAAGTTAAAACAAAAATTTCAATCAATTTAAGATTTAAGTTACTATGAATACATTTATTAGAATAGATTTATTATTTTAATATGTTATAATAGTTTAAATACTTCTGTACTATGCAGCTCAGCATCAATCGAAAGAATAGTTTTGAGTTTCTGTCTTATTCGTACTAAACTAATAAATTAACTTAAAGTACAGAGTACTAATAACTATTTTTTTTACAATTGCATGCTTCAGGGAAGGGAGTTAAAATGGGAATAAATTAAAATTGATTTTACCTGTAATGAATATGATGATTTTTTTTAATAATATATTTGATTTTGTATTTTTATTTTAAATAATTAGAAAAAATAACGGAATGGATTAGTTTCAATTTTATAAATTTTTATTTCTAATTATTTAATATTTTCTACACCAAAATTTGGATTTGCTGACAGTAGTTATAAAAACTAAACAAAAAGAGTTCTATCTTTAAATATTCAAGAACATAATAGATTGATCACAGGTTTTGTTTCTATGTTTATTTATAAATACTTCATATTAATAACAGCTAATAATTATTCTTACAGTAAACTTTGGGGATTTTCTCAAATGTCAATAACTATGTCAAAAAAGGGTTTTTTGACTTGACGGTTAAAAAACCATGCTTTAAACCGGGTAGAACCGTCAATTGTCAAAAACTTGCTAACCCTTGCTGTTTACTCGATTAGCTAAACTAAGAACCATACGTTAAATTTATTTGTTTTTTCATTGTTTTATTGCAAAGTTGTTCTCACGGTATAACTTAAATGATTAGCATTAAAAACACATTATCCCCCATTTCGATTTTCAGAAATCGGTAAAAACTTAACATTTTTTGGAGTCTTGACTTAGTCTAATATTATTTTAATGTCTCCAAAAATAACCTCCTTCATTACACCTTCTTTTGCTGGTATCAAATGAAGCAATTTTATTACCCTTTTGAGCAAATAATGAGCTATTCCTCCTCATAATCATAGTTTCAACAACCTTCCAAGCGTGTCCAACAACACAAGGTAAAAATCCCTGTTAGTAAGCTCATTCAGAACAAGATAGAATATTTGTTTTACGTTGCAACTCTGTATATTTAACCTACTTATCTGTGCGCTTGATGACAAAGTAAATTGACCTTGTATTACCATAAGATAGGGTGAAATCTTAACGCTTAAACGATAATACATACTTCACATTCGAGTTTAGGATGGTGAAATTGCTACCCCTCTGAGTAAATATCAGCTTGTTGCCATTCGTCTTTTCATAAAGCAAAATATTTTTTTAGACAATTTATTTTAGAGGAGGATGTATTAAATGGGTTTAACGAGACAATTTACAAGTTGAACGTGTGCTACATTTAAAATTTTCCTTTTCTGCTATGTGTTTATAGCGTTACGCATAATCATTTCCCAAAAGAAAACTAATTTGGGTTATAAAAAACAATGACTTGCAAATTTGTGAATTAAAATGTTAAAGATTTTGCTCTTAACTCTATATTAGCAACGTTGAATTAAAGTAATTTTTTACTTTGAATGGTGGACATGTAATTGTGCACAAGTAACTGCCATTTGCAAAAGTAAGAATTAAAACAGTTTATCTTTTTTTTTCCTTAAAAAGTTAAATTTATTATAGCCTTCATAAGGCAGAATTTAAAATTGACAAAGAGAAGAATTTAAAAAGCAAACGTACTATTTTAAGCAATATGTAACATGTAAATGCAATGAGTTGTCGTAATAACATTATTTAACTAGTTCCTTTCAAGTTATAACGTCACCCGTTATTACTTAAAATAATGAACTTAGCTAACCACTTAGTTCGGTTTTTTTTCTTCTACTTAACAGTTGAAGACTTAATTGCTTTATAAAGAGATTGGTTTGCAATTAAATACTAATTACGACAAACCTGTAGTACTCTATTCGTCTGCTCCATGCTGAATAGTTCTTTCTTTTTTCAAAAAAAATGACATTGGTGGTGGAACAGTAATAGAAGCTTCTTAATGCGTATGACTTGAAATTATCCGGGAGTTTTTTGGAAACACCCTCGCTCTATCCGATTAGAATTTTTATTATTTTCTTTCTTGGTACTACCCAATCAAGAATCTTTATACCCCAAGGCCTAGTGAAAAAAAAAAAAATACACGGATTGAAATAGTTTGTTGTGCTCTGTCATTATATGAAGGTCAACTTAAAGATCAACTGGGCCGTCTCGCGCATGTGATGGACCATTCTTCCTTAAAAGTGCAATGGCTTTTCATGAAAATGTAAAATACACCTTTAATGGATAATCATTTGTCTCTGCAATTGGAATTGTTCTATCTTCCTGGAAATAGTTGGTCCTTACCTTTTGAGGTTCAACCCGGCTGAGGGCATGAAAAAAACATTTCTTATTTTTCATCTCAAATAATGAACTTAGACATTCTCTAAAGGAACGTCGTGGTAGGATTAGGCCCTCTTAAGCAATGATGGGAGAAATGTCACTACTTTTCTTGAACAATGATCTTGTGTTAGATAACCTATAGTTTTAAGTTATATTGGTTAAGTAGCGATTAAAATAAGGCATTTGAGTTCTTGGGTATCTGAGTATTTGAATTACAAATTTATTAATCCACTGTTTTGATTTAACTTAGTGTCATTTAAAGAGAAGGGATCGGTCCGGGTAGTTTTTGGTTTCGATAATGACAGGAAAAAAGAGGCTATTGAGAAAGAAGACTCGATTTCTGGATATTTTTCTTTTTCGATTAAAGTATATTTTCTTTAGTTTAATGATGAGCCCACATTCAAAGGTCATAGTATTTTAGAAAGCTTTTTTTATTTAAGTGTTTGAGTCATGATGAGTTTATACATGTAAGCGTAAAGAATTCTAAGGAAATAGTGATAATGAAAAAACAAAAACATTATTTTAGTCTAACTAAAACATATCCTTAGACAAGTGTTTCCCAAACTTCTCACTTTTTTGTACCCTTTCTAAATTTTTCGTTACGCTGTGTACCCTTAATTCCAAATGAATGTATCTTTTACTGTAAAGAAGTTGCCCAAAAGTTAAATATCACAACTGGCTGTTGATACCCCTAATTATTAACTGCTAAATCTGCAAAAAATAGGCAATAGAAAAATACGTAATCTTACATTTTCATGACTAGCTTTGTTTTTAAAGAAAATTTTTGAGAAATTTTCGTTTGTAAAGTTTTTGTTGCATAAGAGCGCGTACCCCCGCTAAACTGTTCCCGTACCGCTGGGGGTACGCGTACCACACTTTGGGAAACACTGCCTTAGACATACGACTTTTGAATTCAATTTGTTAAAAAAGAAATATTTTTGGAGTACTTTTCGGAAATTTTTCCGATGCCTCGTTATGGTATAGAAAAGAGTTGCAGATATAAAATTTCAGAAGAAAAAATATAATACTCATAGGAACAATAACAAGCCACCAAAGTTAAAAGTGAGGAAATTATTTTTAGAAGTTTGTACTATCAAGTAATTTTGGTAGTTTTGCTGCTTTATACCTAAAAACAATCAAACCGAATGAAGAAATTAGTTTGTATAAAGTAATAGTTTGTAAAAACTTATAATTTGTATAAAGTATGTAAAGTGTGTTTTACTATTTCTGCAAGTTTTCCTATTGTATGTCATTTATTTCAATTTAAATATTTTTATTTCAATAACTAATTATAGACTAAAAATGTTAAATTTTAAAAGATTTTTAATAATTGATTTCAATTCTTAAGATTGAATCCTAGAACAAACCGTATTGACTTAATAGCGAGTATGGTTTGCGAAGTAAACCAAATAATATAGCATGGCAATCTTCGGGGGCTGTGGAGCGTCAGCAAACAGTGGACGGAGTCCACGAGTATTGAATGAATACAACTAGTACTTTATAAGCAGTTTATGAAAGCTAATATCCACTACATTTTGTTTTAAAATTTTTTAAACAGCTCTGCATTATTGAATCAATATTTTTTAGTAAAAGTTTACAAAATTGCTTTTTTCCCTGTCTAATATTTTTTGCGAGTTGTTGGAAAAATAATGAAGGATATAAAATAATATAAAATAGCCGTATATGTGTTAAAACTATTGAAATATAAAATGAACAAACTATCTAATCAGTTTCCATAAAAGGAGAAGTGCAACTACATGTTGTATGCAGGGTCTTAAAGCAGTATTATTAAATCAATATTTTTAATAAAATTTTTAATGAAATTTTACAAGGTTATTTTTTTATAAATATGTATTATTTTCTTATGGAAAAAAGAAGCGAAAAAAATAATGCATGTAATATAAAAAATCAACACGGGATAAAAATAAATGTTAGTGTAAATTTACGTAGTCCACCCGTTAAGTAAGTCTTACACTGGTTTGGTTACACGCATTTACTCATGTAATAAATTAACAGTTCCCAAATGGTGTTCCACGGAACCCTATGGTTCCTTGAGTTAATACTTTTTTTTTTAAACCAGTAATGATTTTTTGATACCTGTATTAGGTTTGTATCTAACCAATAATCCATTATTATGTAATATTCCAATAAAATTAAAATAGGAAATTTTAAAAGAACTTTATTTTTTAATTCAATTACACCTACTAACAAATTTTTTTTAAAGTGAGGGTGGAAGAAAAAAAAAGTTCGATCGTTTAGGGCAGCGGCTCCTAATTACTTTCAGCTACGGAACCCTAAATAATCGAGCTTCTTTTGGCGAAATCCCGACTTTTTAAAAATGTTTATTAGCAAGTGTAAATATACTAACTAAAAAACGATAAATTAATTCAGAAATATTTCAAGTGAATGAATTTTTTTCATTGTTTCGTCAATAAGTCTGTAAAATTAGGATTTATGTTAGGCAGTTGAATTTGCTAGTCTGCAGCTTCTATATAATATTTATCTATCTATATATATTTATATTTTGCTATATAAATTAAGTCTGGTAGTTTTTGACTTGAAATTGAATACAATAAGCTCAATTATGGTTTTTGAAAAGGAACCGTTATTAACTGCAAAAATGGTTATCAGAAAAATAATTCTTATTCTTGAATTTATTTATTTTATTTTGAATTTATAAGTTCGATGAGAAATACTGAGGCAATCATTTGTAGATTCACAGTTTTTTTCTTATTAATTTATTCAATAGATTGTTATTAGAAAAAAATTGCTATTTTTTTATTGTAATTTTTAGCAAATTTCATAAAAATACCCTTTATATTAAACAAACATGGGATTATTGATTGGATACAAATCTATCGCAGGTTTCAAAAATCATTACTGCTTTGAAAAAAAATTCCAACTCATGGAACTCCCGTGACCTTTCCACGTAACCTTAGAGGTCCGCGAAACACATTTTGGTAACAGTTGGTTTAGGATTCCATGGATGAAAAAAAATTAGGAACAGCTTGTATTAAACTTTCCTTAAATGCTATTGTCTTTTACCCAATTAAATGCAATATGCTTTATTAAAGGAAACTCCATCCTCAGAAACTTTTTACATCAAACCTATCCGTATTCAATTCAGAGTCAATTAAAAAAAAAAGTAGAAAGAAAGAAATAGGGAAGAGGTTTTATATTTCTATTGCATGTCAACAGCAAATTTGCAACAAAAAAAGTCATCCTTATTCATATCTAAAATTCCTCATTGAAAATTATTATTCGAAAAAGGTTTATAATTGCATGCTTAAATTTATTTCCAAATGCGGGTATCATAGGCATTATCTCTGCAAAGAAAAACTGAGACGAAATCGAAAGTGACGAGTCTGGAGGTCAAGGCCCGTCGAAAGGTGTAGGTCAAGTGACCTGAGGTTCTAGTTGATTTTTATTCCATTCTCTTACCGAACATCCTTGTTCTTTCCTGTGACGGTAATGAAGCTGGCTAAGCATCCCACTGTTTTTCCTCTGCATGTTTCTTTCCTCTGTTTTCTTTTCTATCTGCCCTTATTTTTCAGTTTATCTTGCGCAAGTGCTGTGACGAATCCATATGTTCAGGTAAATTATGATTGTTTTAATTTTCTTGACATTTTTCAAACTGAAGTTTCGAAGAACGTGTCTTTGTATTTGGAATACAAACTGTGACTTCCACAATATTTTTCATTGTGGTGTTTGTAGTAATGTTAAAATATATATGGTTTCGAAGAAATAGCAATGTTGTTACAGAAAAAATTACGAAAAAAAATTATTTAACAAATCATTTACCAATGCTCGCATTAATGATTCATAGTTTTAATTAGTTTTTATTTTGAAATTGAAATAATTCCATTTTGTATCTTTCTGTGATCCACCTTGAGAATTACTCTTTTATTTCGTTCTTTTATTTTTTTAATTATTATTTTTTAAGAAATTGAAGCAACCCGCCAAAATAGTCTAATCGCTAAATAGTCAAAACCCAAAACAGTCTATTTCAATTTCGATGAAATAATTTAAGCTTGTGGTCTTCAAACAGACTAAGAGTCGCGGAAATTTTATTTTAAGTATAACTTTTAAGGGCCTTATAGTTACAACTTATGCTACATGTATGTTAGATGAAGCGAAATTTTTCAATAAAAATCTCTAATTTCTTTGAGGTCGTAGAAAATTTTGAAGATAGTGTTGCAAATTGACTCTGCAAATTCTACTACGGGGCTGACAAGTAACTCTGATGGGATTCAGATGCTAAAGAATATGAATATTTCACTCTAGCGTAGTCTTATAAATTTTTCAATAAGCGCTAATTAAAAAATAAGGGACAACTATCAAAACCCTATTTCTTTTTTTTTTCATCTTTTATCTTACAGGATAAATATTGGACAGAAATTTTTTTTTAGCACTTGTTTTTTATTAATTAAAATACAAGCTATTTCTTCGGCGTTAATTTGGCACTGACTGTTCAAGATTTGGACTATTTTGAGAAGGTATAGTCACATTCTTTTACTATTTTAAAGTAAGCTTTAAAAGGCCTAATGTTGTTAATGCATGAATGTTTCTACATGAAATCTCTACATAACGAAAATGGTCTTAAGATAAAAGATCGTTGAAACAAGCTTTTTCTAACATTTGATTCTGAAATACGATTTTATTTTTTAATTGAGGACCTCATATCTACTACGTGCATCATTCATCGACTCAGACAAATTCTGTTAGGCAAATATCTTAGAACTTAACTTATGTAAATCTTTTTTAAAAATTATTCAAAGGTATAATTTGTTTTTGTTTGCTCACTGTCAAATAACCTTTTTCTAACTAACAAAAAAATAAAATGTTACAAATAAGGCAAATAAAATTCTCAAATAACTTTCAGTTTCAAATTTTTATAGATTTATTTATTTTTCCAAATTAAGATAACACTGTTTAGTTATTTGTACTTATCATTTTTAGCTTTTAAATTTCCTGTACAGCAAGAGTGTATATTTTTTGACAATCTATTTTGGACCATTTATTTGAAATGTTAAACAATCAAAAGTTAATGACTTTAATGAGATTCTTAAGTACCAGAAGGGAATACGAATTCGTACTTTTATTTAAGAAAAAAAAGTGTTACCTCGTTCAATATGGTAGCCAGAAAATAAAGTTTTTGGTAGAGATAAAATTGCTTGCCTTTTACCTTTAAAATATTTAAAATTCTTGCTATTTAGTATATCAATAACAAAAAAAAAAAAAAAAAAAAAAAAAAAAAAAATCATTATCAATGCACTACTTTCTTGGATGCTTGTGTTCTTGAAATTTGTAGTTTATACCTAGGCATTAGTCAAAGAGCTATAGGATCGATATGTGAACGATTTAAGATTAGTAAGATCTTTAATAAAAATCAGACTAATGATAAAAAATTCGAAAGTCATTATACTTTAAATACCTTTTAAACAAAAGCCTATTTAAGTAATTACTAGGAACTTTATTTTGTGTTCGAATAGTTTTCTACTCATTAAGTTCGATGTATTGATGCATATAGATATTCAGAATTAAACTTTCAGAAAATTAATAGAAAATTACGAAAATTAATTTTTTTTTAAATTACTAAGTAAATTATTAGATTTGAATAAAGACCCGGAGATTTTCTTTTTTTTAAAAAATGAAAACAGTGCTGTATGTGGTATTCAGGAACATGAAAACTTTCCACACTTTAAAAAAAAATTGTATGGGTCGTCTTACGGTTTTCCTAGAATGTTAGCAAGAGGTTTACTATAGCCTAATATTAATACCATTTTCCTTATAATTCATCTTTTCGAACTGCTTTTTTTTTCTCGAAAAAATAAAATTCTATTATAAGTTTTATATTATTATAAAGTTTGATAATTTTTTATCCATTGGTTATCAATGTATGTAAGTTATAACTCTGCACATCATTATCGATATTTCTTCGGGGAAAAAAAAACTTTTGTAGAATTTGCCAAAAACGTAAAACGAATTCATTATTTCCCCCTCCTATTCGGTTCAACATTATTTTTTAAGAAGAGTTTCACTATTAAATGTATTACTATATTGTTTTGCCATAATCATTACTACAAAAGAAAAAGTTCATTGCTGTTTTTATTTTTTCTTTCTGAATTTCACATCCGTGAATGTTTTTGACAGATCATTTGAAAAAAAGTTTATTGATAGATCAATACACACCGAGCCTTTGGATGCTAAACCATTTAACCAAGCGCAGATCGAAGCATATTACAAAAATAACACACGTGATGCGTTCAGCCTATTGTTTTAAGGCAATTTCATCTTTTCGCCGAGGTCAAGGCCTGGGTCACTGAAGACGAGTGAAAGCATATACTACACGCTTCTGCGACCACGGCGGTCAGTGCCGTCGTCCATTATGATGAGGTGATGAACAGTCCGGATGCTCGTTTAGGAGCTCATTTTGTAGGAACAAAAATCTAATAATTGGATAGGATGGACCCCAAACTAGGTTTGACTTTGCCTTGTGTTAACAAAAAAAAAAAAAAAAAAAAAAAAAAAGAAAAAAATGTCTCATTATTTCATTTATTAAAATGGCGATTCCTGTTTCAAATTGGGCATTGTTAAGGTCGAGTCTATTTCTGCTAAACGGAAAAACAGACATTTCATTTTTATTGAAAATAAAATGGGGCTATTTATTCGCATTTTAATAATGTGCAATTTCTGAAAGTCAGAAAAATGGGCTAGAAATACGTGCGATGAAATATGAGAATCGAAAACTTTGGATGATCTGAGAATATTTCAGTTTTTATTTAGAATGATCTTTATTTGGCCGCTCCAGAGTATTTCAAAATTTATTTATTTTTTATAAGGAGATCTCATTTTAAATTTAGTATGATATTGAAACTAGTAACTAAGAATTGAAAGAAAAAGGAAACGGAATGATTTTTAAATTCAAAACATGAAGTAATAATATATAGCTATCTTGCATGAGTTCCCCATTATAAAGCAGTATTGCTAAATAAAAATGGGTTACATTGTATGTTGATCACTTTGTAACCTTAAAATGTAATAAAAACAAAGTTGTATTTGCCAGTATGTTTTAAACTTTAATTTTCATAATTTCTTTTGGGCAAAGCTAAATTAAATAGTATAAAATTGAAACTAAAATGAAACCACACGAAATACATTTAAAAAAAAACTGTATAACTTTATTACATTTTATAATTGCAGATTTTGCTAATTAAATGTTACATGAAACTTCATTTTTGCGATAATAATTTCCACCGGAGTGCATTGAAATCGCAGACAAATTTTTAAAGATAATGCTGAAAATTGAGAGTAAGTTCTGCTACCGTGGTGTTGACCTAAGAAACTGTTTCATTCTAATATATTCTTTTACAGAGATAGATTATATTTAAAGTATAAATAAAATTAGATGATCAAAGAAGAAAATGTACGTTTGACCGTCAATGGTAATACATTTTGCAGCTCTTTTATTTTAATCTGTTACGCAACATATTATAATCAGATTGAAACACTTTCGGCATTCAGAACTGGGGCTATTGTTCTCATCACGTGACTTACTGCCACTGAGAAATTTATCACGAGACAGAAAGAGTTATGTAAATGTGTGTCTCTGTGTAAAATAACATTTTTATTGTGCGTTTAGCATGCTTTTTAAAAAATTAAATTCCCTTTAAAGATAGTCCCATCCATTCTTTTTCTTTTACTTTTTTCCATATGTAAAGTTCATCCTTTCAAAGCAACGCATACTTAAATTTTCAGTTTAACAGTAGTTTTGAACTTTATTTAAAAGACCGATGAATGGATAATCAAAAAGTTTGATTCATTTTCTATGGAAAAAAAATTAAGATTTTATTAAATATGACATTTTGAAAGGTCTACCGTTCCAAAACTATTCTTGTCAATAATTATCGTTCTCAATAATTATAGTATTTTCGATATTTATTATGATACATGATATTAATTAGGATAGAGCGTAATTTTTTCCAAATACAGCTATCATGAAATTAAAAACTATATATATATATATATATATATATATATATATATATATATATATATATATATATATATATATATATATATATTATAATAAATTGCAATTTGATTTATAATAAATAAGTAATTGCAAGGGAAATGTTGGAAGTATCACTCGATATTTGGCTGATTTTTTTTAAAGATTTTCTTTTTCGAAATCATTTATAATATCTATAGTGTCTGTTTGGCCGATCGGACTTTTATAGTGGTCAGTGAGCTGATCTCACATCAGAAAGATTCGGAGTTCAAATCCCGGACATGGCATGGATGTTCTTTCATACTTTGTACGATGTGTCGTCAGGGTGGGAGCCACGCTGGTCCACCTAATAGGATGCCCTGAAAAAAGGATCCCACAAATCTTGTCCTGTTACCTGAATGAATTGGGTGGGTATTGGAGAAAAAAAAATATTGTCTGTTTTGAAATAATTTTTAAGTTATCAAACCATGAAACTTTTTATTATCTTGACTAGTTTTATTTTTCTATCAAATGAAGAAGAGCACTGTTGGATGTAAAAAGTTGTATTTTAAGCAACATTTTTGCAAAAATATTTTTAAACATAGTTTATCTCTCCGCAACTAAATCGGAATAGATAACATTAGGGAACAATTTATTTAATTATTTTTATGTTGAATGAGAGTTTTTTTTAAACGGATATTTTGACGTCACTGATTTAAAATCACTTTCTCTCTATAAATTTATGATGACATTTTAAGTCATATATTTTTTTGTCGAAATGTTTAAAAGCGTTATATGTAACAGGGGTTACGTAAATGTTGTGACACACTTCTAGATGAGTTATGGCACATCATAGGAACTCATACCGGGAAATGTCGTCATAAGCCTGCAGGGGCGCCTCTCTATTATGAACTGTTTCTTAATGTGCTTCTGAACACGTCATAGGATGGAAGCGTCCTTAGCCGCGTACGATGGCATTTCTGGGCATGGTTTCCTATGCAGTTTTAACCCTGAGGATGAGCCCTAACTCCCCTAGAAGTGTGTCGCAACATTATGCTATCCCCTGTGACATATAACTTTTTAAACTTGTATATTTTGACAAAAAATGTAATTTTAAATACATTTTTAGCTTTAAGAGCAAAACTAATTTCAGATTTGAAATCCCCACATCCGAATTAGGCAAGATCAAATATTTTATTGGGGGGGGGGGGGTTACGAAAACCAACCACGGTTAGCCTGACAGCAAAGGGACTCTAACCTATCGTCTGTCTACCACTGAGGATATTTTACGTCAGCAGTGTGGTCGGTTCGAGCCGGGTGCGTACTTTGTATAAACGAGCCATCACTGGGATTCGAACCCTGTCACCTCACTGGGAAGCGAGCGCTGTAGCCATCACGACTCAAGATCGAGTATTTGTATAAATCAACAAAAAATTTGGTTCTCCTTGTAATCTATGAATCCTCTTTTTACAACCAAAAATCTATCCAAAAGAAAAAAAATTCAGCCTGATTAGTGAGTGAACGAGTACTTCAGATACTTATCTTCACCAAAATGTAACAAATTTAAAGTGAATAAAAAAATGCACCTCCAATAAAAATGCAATCTACGGCAAAGAAAAATGCATATTTAATAGCGAGTTGCAGTTTTATTGGAAGTACTGAATAAGCAAACCTTCTTATTGAATGTTACACGCAATATTCTATCAAGTTTTCCATTTATTTCCATTCGGGTCTTTCCAAAAGAAGGTAAAAATAATAATGATTCATCTTTCACTGCAATTGTTTACTTCAGAAATACATTAAAAAAAGTTTCATATGGGTATGATTAACTTCATCTGTGTAATGGTTTGTACGACCTAGCAATCAAGAGAGAGAGATTTAAAGGGAAAACGAGGAAGTGTTTTTCGAAAGTTAAAGGACAAAGAAATTCCTTGGCGTTGACTCGCGCGCCTAATTTAAAGGTAATGAGGATAGATGCTATTCAACTAAAGATTTCATGACCAGATGGAAAGGCGTCAGCATAAAGTGAATATGAGAAAATAAATGATCCCCGCTATAATGTGCCGACTTCATATTAACATCTAAGGTGATAATTTTGAGCTGTACTAACGTTATTTTTTTTATTCTAATAAATTTTTCAGTGAGTAAATATTTGTGTCAAAATACAGAAATCTGTCTTCAAAATTTTGTGTTTAATATTTTTTTCTCGTTAAATAACATCATTCATAAAACAGGTGTATGGTTTTTATGTGTTTAAAAAATAATTTCTCTTTGAACTTTACTCTTTTCACATAGATTTCTCAAAATAATTATCAGTGAAGAAATAATTTTCATAGTATCTCTTCTAAAATTATAAAAGATGCGAGACTACTGACACCTTACGGTTAACCTTTTTAACGTTAGTGTACTGATAGTCCACATATGGAAAACTTGCAAGAAGCCGACAAGGGCCAATCGAAAAATTTCAGTCAAATCTGGGTGTAGAGGAGAAAAGAAGCGGACACTTGACGGCAAAATCGTGAAGGTATCCCTTTTGTCTACCTCCATAGGCTGTGGACTGATCGTAAAGACAATGTTTCCGGTAGAACACGTAAGTCAGGCATCACTCTCTACGGTCAGTAAGCGGGTGGGTGATCACTTTGATCAGCCTACGTAGGAACCGAGGGTGCGTGGTATCGGTCCTCGTTAAACTGTTCTACCGTAAAGTGCTAGACTTCGCACGCAGGTCGTTGGGCTACCAAAGTGTGGGAGCCATTCCCTTCTCGGAGGATCAAAATTGTGATGGCATGTCATCGGATCTTTTCCCAGACCGTCGTCAATAGCCCAGTGTGCAGCTCTAGTTCGACGTCAGTCAATAACTATAACTACTAAAAATAACAAAGGCATAATTGAATATGAATTTTAGTTAACTTTCTCGTATTTCGTAATCCATTATTTTGATACTTTCACAGCATTATTACTTTTAGTATAACTGAAGAGAGTGTCTTGCCTAATTACAGTTCTCGCGTTTAACTTTCAATTTGTCTGCACCTCAAGTTTATCTAAATTTGAAATTGTTTTACTTTTAACCTTGCCAAAGTCTACTGTTCAATACCAGCATAACAGCAGCAGCTCATCTTTCGTGCTAATAGTCACGATCCTAAAGACGAAATATTTACCTTAAACAAGTAATCATTATAGGTTATATATTAACCTTAAAAATTGCTTGGAAACAATCATGTGGCGAGTCATCGGCCCTAAATAACCCTGGTTGCATAAAAGAAAGAAGGCCTGCATTAATAGTAAATGTAATTTTCTATAAAAAGTTATCAACTTATCTCTTTTTGGCTATCGTGAAGTTACCACCCCCTGAGTTTACGCCAAATACGAGATAAAAAGTAAAGAGTGAGTTTGCGTGAGCATTTCCTCCCACTACAAAGAATGAGAGGGTTTTTATCTCTTTAATGTACCATCCTCAAATCATTTAAAATTTGCATATTCTCTGCTTAATAACTTCTTGAAAGAAGTTTTTACCTTTTAATTGTCCTTAGAGTGTGGAGATTAGTTTTGGTCTTTGAATTGACGAACAGTTTGCATTTGCTCTGACGCTGATATTCCCGAATGGCTTCTGAGTTTTATGTTGGACGCGATCCAATTTCAGGTCTTTCTCATTCTGAATACGGATTTATGAGTAAGAGGTTCTTTATCGATAAAATCTGATATTTTCAATTGAAATTGTAAAACTTATAACAATCTCATTGCAACACAATACTTGCGATAAAGCTGTTGTTACATATTGTGACATAAAAGGTAAATATAGAAGATTGCCTTTAGTTAACCAGTTCGCATTTAAAGTGATTGTTTATAGTCTTATCAATAAAGATGCTTTTAACACAGAAATGTACGATTTTTAGTAGCAGATGATAAGCATTTTTTGATATTAACATTTGTGATAAATGAACGCTGTGTACAAAAAAAGGGCTTAACAAATTTTTCCTAACGGATTCCTCTAATTATGGCTTTGAAATGTCTTACGATGTGTGCTTTATACGTTTCTGGTGTTTTCACTATATAATAGCACACTATACAAGAACACTTTATTGACCCCATGGAAATCATGGTGATTTGTACTGGAAAACGCTCTCTCCTGAGCAATTTGAAAATGTGGCTCAATATCGTTTCAAGCTGTTCAGTAACACATTAAGGCTTCTGTTAAAAAAAATAAAAAATTGCGCGACTTATTAAGAACTTACTGAGCTTTCATTTTTTTTTAAAGATTGTTATTAGTGTTTTTTCCCTCTAAAGAATTTTTTTTTCTTCGTGTCTTTAGACTGAATTTAATCTGGTGGAATTTTTAAAACTTAATATGTATAGGCATAATTTGCAATAATAAAATACGTTGATTAATTTTACTAGACATGCTTGTGCTTAAAGGGGAAAAATGAAAAAGCGAAAGTATAAAAAGATTTTTAAATAAATACTTCGGAATAAAATTATTTTTAGTCGGAATTTTCTTCCCACAAACATAATCGAAGGAGGGCAAAGACTTCTTCGTGGGAATACCTGAATGGACAACGTTCTTACTACCCTAGTAGTGATTATTGTGCCGAGAAAAAACACCTTCTGAATTTGAATCGCTTCATTTACACCATTATATATCATATCTGTTAATGGCTTAATCAGGTTTTCATTTTTTGAGACTGATCACTGTAAACATATATCCTTTCCATACGTTGTAGACATTCTATATCGTTGCAATATAACACTCTTTTATCATCTGGGAACATCTGTAGAGAATTCTGCGGCACTGCATCTTTTTACCATTGACCTTAGATTCGAACAATTGGTGATAGAAATGTCCTTCTTAAATTAAGTATGTTCGTGTGTTATTGACATTTATGCGTTCACGTCATTGAACAACATTTAACTTGCAATGTATACAATTCATTGCTGATAATTTTTTTAAACTTACAAAATGTTATGTGCTTGTTTATTGCTATTGTCTACACATAAAAATTTGGTCCGAGGAAATTTAAAAATAGTGTAGTTGTTGTAATGTTAGGTTAAATTTTTGTATAGTTTGCATTTTTTCGTAAATTTAATAATTTGTGAAAATATTTATTTGGTAAATTTGTATGAAAACTTGCTTAACTGTTCTCTGTGAATATATAACGGGTGGAGTCCTTTTGTAAAAGTAAATGTAAAATGTTTGTAAATGTCTTTGAAAAAGTAAATGCATACTATAAATCACTCTGACCACAACTGACTCATTTAATTAGTATGCAAATTTATAATATCGTTAATTCGAAAAGAATTTTTTTTTTTTGTGTTTGAAAAAAAATTTTTTGGAAAAATCTCTTGTTTTAATAAGTTTGTTGTATGTCTTAAAATATTTCTATGATTATGCATTAATAATACATTTTAAAAGTTAATAAATGTTTAACATATGGTTGATTAAAATTTTTGGCGAAGAATGATCCTTTTCTTTCAATTTAAACTCTATTTGTACTAAGTAAGAAAAAAATTATTTGCTTTTATTAACTCTTGCCTATTTAACATTAAACCGCGGGGTTTTAGTCTCTTCACGACTGAGACTATTTCAATTGTATTGTCTAAAAAGCAAATAAAATTTGCAATGCAACAAATCTTTTTCAGCGTAAAAATAGTCTTTCTGCATAAGTACGATTTTCACAAGATTAAATAGCATTACATTGGTATTTTTTAACTTTGGAAAGAATACTTTTCACTTTAAATGATCTCTTTGCTATTTAAATTAATATTTTCTTTAAATAAATACTTTTACTCTTTTGACAAATACTTCTACTTTTTAAAAGAATTCCCTTTAAATGAACACACTTTCAAATAAAGACACTTTCCCCTTTAAATGAATATACTTTCCCCTTTAAATGAATATACTTTCCCCCTTAAATGAATACACTTTCCCCCTTAAATGAATACACTTTCCCCTTTAAATGAATACACTTTCCCCTTTAAGTGAATACACTTTCCTCTTTAAGTGAAGACACTTTCCCCTTTAAGTGAAGACAATTTCCCCTTTAAGTGAAGAAACTTTCCCCTTTAAGTGAATATTTTTTTTCCTCAAACGAATATTTTACTTACAATAGATATAATAATTTCTCCTTCAAATAAATGGTTTCCATTTTGAAAATGCTGAAACTGAGATTTTTTTTTACCATCAAAGTAGATCAAAACATAAGTCGTGATACTCATGCATATCAAGTATTTGATGCTAAGTATTCGATTTTTAAGTTCCATGTATACAAAGTTTATTCATGTAGTAATTAAACCAAAATACTTCTATGTTCTTTAAATCACTATAAAAAGATACCATTACTATATATTTCCTTTCAAAGCCTATTTTCACTGTCTACAACAAGAATCCATTTATCTGCTTAAATCTGGTATAAAAATTATCTTTCCACATCTTTGTTCACGCTAAGTATCACTTTTCACGCAAACGTCCAACTACATTGCGATAAGCATCAGATTCAAATGAGATCGGACACAAAAGGCTACCTCATCCTTTTTATCATCAGACGTCATCTCCAAATAGAAGGTCCAAATCTGCACGTCACTTTCCATTCTAACCTCTTCACCTCTACACGACGATTGTGGCCTTGGCAGGGGAAGTACGTCATTTGAATGCTGCTCACAAATTTGGCAATTGTGGGTGGGTCCGTGTCTAAAGAAAAAGTATTATCTTTCTTCACCACTCAACTCATCTGTGGATGATCCTAACCCTTTGGCCTCCAATAAAATCGTATGTATACTGGAGCTGAAAGCAAATACCATCCGCATTTTCAACGGTCGTAAAAGTTATGGACTTAATTTTATTTTATAGTACTTCAGTGATGGCGTCCTTGCATAAACCACACACGTTTGTCATGGTCAGCCTGCATATTTGTAAATAACTGAAATATTTGTTTTGACTTAGCCCCTTTGGTCATAGAGGTTTTATAATAGTACAATGAACCCCGTTGTGATCATAAAAAATAAATTATATTGATTGTACGCATTATTTTATAGGAAATTTCATTTTTGCTTAAAGAAAAATCTAAATCTAATCTCTTGAAAAATCTAAAAAATTCCAGAAAAACATTTAATACATAAACATGTATTAGGAAACAGTGGGAACACATTAACTGCTTCCGCTAAATAACTGTTATCGTATTTGAAATTAATTTGGTATTTTATGTTTACTTTGTATTCTATGAATTATTACATGAGTCAAATTGCGAAGTTAGTCTTGAGCATTTTTCATATTGTCTTTCATATTTCAATCATAATTTATATTTTTTATTATTTCATATCTTCTAGTCTTGAGCATTTTTCATTTTTTAGAATTTTGTTGCAGAAATCGGTCTAATAATTCGTATTCCCCATTAAGTCTTATGAGCTTTTACTTATAAAACGTAGATAAGTTATCGTTGAACATTTCATCTTTTTTTATTCTTTATAAAAAAAAACAAGTTCTGACATTATTTTTGATAAAAAAAAAAATTAAGAAAATTTGTTTGGGATATAATGGCTGTATGAATTTTATAAAAGAATTTTGTAAAAGTAGCCTTAAGAACAAAAAAATTCGTTAGGTTATGATGAATTTATTTTTATAAAAGGAAAAAAAATTATGTTGGCATGCATGCATTTGCTGCACAAAGAATGTTTTAATATCTTTAACTTCAGTCATAGACTTGATCTTTAAAAGTGTTCTTCGGATCCTTTTCACCAAGAAAATTTTTTTCTTCGAAAAATGCTTACACTGCATTAAACTTGAAGCAAAGTTTTATTTTATGCTAATATAATGGTTTGCTTGAAAAGCTTTTATAAAGAACAAGCTAACTAAAAATATTTTAAACGAATGCTAATTTGGCGAGATTTTTCTTCCTAGAAAAATTATTCTTTCTATTTTTAAAAATTCTCTTCATGAGATCTAACAAGGCATGGGGTATCTTTCCAGATTTTAAATAATTAGATCTTAAACCCTTTTCATTTTTACAAAACTATGGTTTTTCTTTTCATTTTTGCTATTTCCATAAATAACATAGAGGGTTCTGTTTAAAATGAATAACTTAAAAACAGTTAATAACTATGAAAGTCTCATATTACGCAAAGAGTTATTTTATAGCACGATTTACTTTGACGAACAGCTGTGTGCCATACCGCGGGCATATAATTTTTTTCAACATTTTAAACTTCATAGCTTATTGAATCCTCTTTTCTCTAAACTGTAAATTTTAAAATACCAATGGAAATAGCATTTCCCCTGGAATAGTGTCCTCTCAACCCTTTGACTTAGCTGGAACACCCCTTGTATATAGTTTTTTTTTTTTTGACGTTCTAATTAAAGTAAAAATATTTTTTGGTATTTTTTAATTATAAAAGAAAAACAGTCTAATAGTTATGTAAACAAATCTGTTAGATTATCGGAATTATAGTTGTACTAAAATATCCAATCCAAAAGCAAAAAAGTTTAATTTTTTTTCTCATTCATATTCAAAAATGTATCAATAATTTTGTAAATTTAGGAAATTTCAATGATGAATAACTGTTTCTCTTAGATATAAATAACTGCAAATTTGAATAATCATTGTTTGTGCCGTGTTTGGTAGATTTTACATTTAACATTACATGCGGTCTTTAACAACTATAAATTGTTAAAATGCTAAATGTAATATTTTCATTTATTTTTGACCAAAATAATAAATATGAATATGTTTAATAACAAATTTTGCTAAAAATTAAAATAAAAAGGTTAAGATGTTAGAAAATTGTTATTTTCGTAAAAATTTTTCTCTTATTTTAAAGCAACCTGTCTCATTCAAAGTTAAATATTTTTATTGTTATAATATTTATGTTGCCAATTATTAAAATCAAATACAACTATTCTCAGAAATTTCAGCGGCTACAATTTGTTTTCTTTTTCTTGAATAGACAATAAATTATGTAACTCTGATTTTTTTTACAATGGTTATACCATCATATCAAAAATACCAATATAGAGAGAGAGAAAAAAAAAGACATAAACTTAAGACTCGTGATTCGTATTATTATTACTTAAGATCTCACGAAAAAAGTATCCGCGATTCCAGCCCAATCTTTGGCGACTTATTTATGAATGATATAAAAATTCTTGACTTGACCACGTTTGACCTCGCTTTTAGTATTTTTTTGCAGGTGTGGGTCAGAAGTTCGTGGGGGTTTTTTATACCTTATTCTTCTTTATGGCTTTCTTTTTTTGTAGAGTTTGCGGTAAAAAAAGGTAACAGGGATAGTAAGGATTATAAAAAGGCCGCATGTAGAAAAAAAAATGTTGCGGTAATTTGGCGATGTTTGCGAAGATGCTCTCTTGCAAAGCTAAGCCGTTACTTCTATTGTGCTATAATGAACCAGTTTTGGAACCTTTTCTTATGAGTATTTCATACGGCAATATAGTTTTGCTGAAGAAATTGTTCAAAATAAATTTAACTACGTTAAAAGAAAATTAGATTTTTTTTTTTCACAAATAGGAGGAGGACGTTTGAGTGATTGGTAGGAAAATATTCACTTTTTGAATAATAAAATAAATGCATTCATTCAAATTTTTTATGTTTTAATAATGCTTGAAATGATTGAATAAATAAAATGCATTCAATAGATTTATTTAAAAACATTTCACTTTTAATTGCATTTGCTTTATATAGACAAAACAAGTGTTGCACTGTCACTTTTTTTTTTAATGCAGCGCACTATACAGAGATGCCTACTTGCTCCAGGCAGCGGAAATATTTTCGACAGGTAGTTTTTTTAATGTTTGATTCTTGGTTTTAAAAATCTGATTCATAGAGTTTATCACTTCTCTAAATAATTCACAGTACGCCGCAAAGAGCCTATTAAAAAATTGGCAAAATTAGCCGAAAATCTGCAAATATTAGTTCGTAGTTCTACCGTTTTTTAAAATAATTTGTCAAATCCGGAGCAGTTGGCATCTCTACTCTTTAGCGTGAATTACAGTACGGTCAATTATTGCATGACTTAGTTTTTTGTCTTAATTTAAAAAAAATATTTTCGTCAAAATTATCTGAAACAATATTTTTCTATACAACACAGAAAGATAATGGTCTTAAACAATTTCTTATTGTTGTCTGCTTATTCTTATTGGCCAGAAAAAATATCAAATGATAGGATCTTTAATTCGGCATTTGCAAGTCGAGAAGAAGTGAAATGATGATGCCTAACCATGGGATTTAAATCAGATATAAAAGGATATTTATAAGCGACCTCACGCGTATGTGTTAAACCTGATTGGCTTCTGAATCGACAATTGACACGATTTACCTACGATGTTGTTACTTGCAGGTATCCAATTACCGAAGAAAATCAATGTTTCAGCTGTTATCATCAGCACAAAATGAATGAAAATTAAGATATTTTTCACCAGTAAAATATTTCTTTGCTCCTTATTTCGTGATATTTTTATTTTGTTCTGTTTTAACTCTAGAGATCTATATAGATATTGTGTTCGATCAAAGTAAGCAATTACAATATTGAATACAAAATAACATTTAAAAGCAAGTTTGAGTATAGTATATTATCCGAACTGAATCCGAAACTCAATCTGCGGAACCAATTCTGCATTGATACAATAAAATTTTTTTCGGAAATTTAAATTTAATTGTTTTTTAATTTGTTGCAATAAAATTTGAAAGACAGAAAGATAGAGAAACTAATATTATTGGAAAGCACTAGAGAGGATTGTTGAGCAAAGCAAGCAGGGGGCTGATCCCCTTAATACGTTCCTACTATTTAAAGGAACAGTTAACCTCAAAGATGAACTTTTTTATTTTGAACACTAGAAACGATTTCTTTAAGTGTCAGCTATATGTATGCAAAATATCTTCTGTACAAAGTATATTTTTGTTGATTTATAATTTAAAAAAAAAAATTTAATTATGTAGTGTTGGTGCGCTCATGGTTTCTGACTTCATTTATGATTTAGATTTCGTTTTTGTGATTGGTGTTTTAACTTACAAGAAAACAGCAGCATAAAATTCTTATTTCAAATAATTTTTCTTTCAAAGATTTTAAACGAGACGCTGAATTTCAATATTTAATTTATCTAGACACCACTTGAATGTGCTTACAAGTTATTTAAATAATGCTTTAACAACTATTTTATAACAGAAAGAAAAAGATTGCAAACTAATTTTTTAACTGCTTTTAAATTTGTGTATGTTTATCATTATTTATTTTCTTTGTGTTTTTTATTTAAAATTGTTGAATTTTAAAGTATGCAAATTTTACACACATTTAAACTAAAGTTTGAAATTAAAAGAAATCGGTCAAATAGTTCTTGAGAAAAAAACGTTTGCGGAAAACAAGACTATCTTTGAGATACGCAAAAAGTGAAACTAACATTTAAGATCCAAACTTTCTACCTTTTTTGTGCCTAGACAATTGAGAAACATTTTCCAAATTGCAACTGCAGAATTTTATTTGAATTATCCAAATTATTAAAATCTAGTATCAAACTTTTTAGTTACTGTTGTCATAGATATCGTTGTTGTCATGATCAAAAATTGGCTCAATTATTTCATTCTATCATTTTTCTGCACATTTGTTTTGAAATTGTTTAAATTAAGTTCAAAGATTTATTCAAAAAGTTTTTCTCAAGCAAACTAAAAATAAAAGCATATTTTTTGAACTCAATAATATAAATAAATTATAGTAAAAAAAAACTTGATGAATAAATTCACTTTACAATTGAAACTTTTAAAATCTGAATGATATAGCGTTTTAGGTTGTATTGATATGATTTTAAACAACTTTAAAAGTTATATTAAACGCGTATCAATTTATATTAACACTAAACATACCAACACTTAATATATACCTATTTCTATCATAGCCGGTCAAATGACCGGACTTTATGTTTCTTGATTGAATGTAAGAAATATGAATGTTAGGAAGGAAATAAAAACACTTATTTTATAATTAAACAAAATTGTATAATGCCAATTTTTATGTATTACAAACACAAATAATAAGAATTTTTAATTCATTGCTCAACGCATTTTTTACATATACAGGGTGTTTCCATTGTACATTTTCAGCGAACATATTTCTTCTAAGTATTATTATTTCTATAATTTTTATAATTATTCTTATAATTATAAGAACGTCTAAGAAATATGAGAATTATAATTCTTATAATTATTCTTATTATTAATATTATTTCTTCTAAGAACTTGTACTGTCTTGATTGTTTCGACATTTTTCTAGGCAAAAACTAACAGTTAGTTAGAAATGAAGTAAAGCTATCAAAATAAAATATAAGCTACTTATCAAATCATTTAGTTTTTGTCACTTTTTCTTACACAAAAATGCCAATCTGAAATTTTAGGTACTTTCTCGACATTTGAATTCACAGTTATTCTGATTAAACTAACTACGCAACAGTCTTTGCAAAAATGTGCAACTCATCGAAGCAATACGTTGAACACGCATTTCGTCGAAATTTCTCATTCGATAACCTTATAAAGAAGTAAATTGTTCTCCCGGTCAAATGACCAGTTGTGGTAGAAATAGGTAATCCACAAATATTATCCGAAACAAAAAAAACAAAAAATAGTAAAGAAAATAATAATAGAATATTAACTGCATATAATTGTTAGAAAAAGTCATGAAGTCAATTGTGAAAAAACGATAAGATAATAAGCGCATTTTCAATGCAAAAGTTCTTAAACGGTCATTTGACCGGTTATGGTATGTTTAGTGTTAAATGCGTTTTCACTAAATATTTTAACTTTTATACCTTTAATGTGATGATGGTAATTAAGATTACTCACTTAAGAGAAAAGGAAGTTTTCTCTTTACGCATTTTTTTTTTTTTCGCAATCACGTGAAACAAATGGAATTTTCTTCGCTACAGTTACCTGCTCGTAAATTTTAAAGTCTTAAGTAAAGAAGTAAAAAACATAATCAAAAGAAGGTATGCAAAAAACTTGAATAATGCTATATAAGTCCGTTGTTTTGAAGTTTTGTGAGACTTTTAAAACTATTGCTGAACAGAAAGCTTTCAGAACTATTTTCCTTCCATTCAGGTGTATTAAAAGGTGAAAACGCGTTACATTGTGCAGCTGGCATATAAAAAAATGCTTTCTTTTGTACATTGAATAGCTTAGTCACTTTCATTGTTAAAAGTAAGCCTGTTTTTACGGCGCAGTTAACATTAAGTTTTCTTTCTTCATTTGGAATTTTCGTTACTTTTAGGTGCCGTTAAATAGAATTTTAGTATTTAATCGTGGTTGTCGGATACGAAGTAAACAATACTATCGGAATATTATTCTATATTCTTACTCATATTCTTTATAATGGCTTTTATGAACGTTCATAATAAATATCATTTTTGGTGGAAAATATAGACCAAATTTCTGTTACATTAATTGGCCATCAGTATTTTTAATGAATGCTGAATGATCATATGCATTGTTAATAACGATTGATCATCAGCATTGTTAATTAATATAAAGTGACCATCAGCATGTATGATCAATATTTATTGACTATCAATAATGTTATAAAATGCCACCCCTTGTTTGTTGAATTTTTTTTATCAGTGTTGAGTGACCAGACTATTAACACACCGTTTATCAGTATTGATAAACCATCATCGCCGTTAATCGATGTTGATTGACCATCCACCTTGTTGATCTGTGTTGATTGACAATCAGCATTGTTGGCCTGTGTTGATTGATCATCAACACTGCTGATCGGTGTTAATGAACCATCATCATTGTTGATCACTGTTGATCGACCATCAACGCTGTTCCTTTAGGTGACCTTCACTAAAAGAGTGAAGATCTTCTAAGAAATTTGTTTTAAGATATTTATATCGAATTATTTCTTACAAAAATAGTTTATGAACTTGATTCATGTAATTAAAATATGAATGATAATGAATTTTATAAAAATTTTATTTTCTTAACTTTTCAGTAAGAAACTTGGGAAGAGTTCAACATAGTTGCTAATAATACTATGTTGAGCTATCATATTAATAATTTTCTAACATAGTTATATTTTTTTAATTTTATTTTATTATTAAATACACTAAAAAGTGTACTTATAATAATTACATTTTTTGTACTTGCATTAAATATTATTCTTATATTTATTGTATCGATGAAAACTTTCAATTCCCTGTACTGTTACGACTGAATTTCGTCAGATGAATGGGTAAAAACAAAAATTGTTTTTAAATTTATTTCAAATAAGAATTTCTTTTGTTTACATTTGATTATATTGTTAAATCCCACGTTAAAACTTTGCAATCAAACTTAAGTATGGGCATTTAGATTTCTTTTCAACAGTTTGCTAGTTAAAAAAAACTTTTTTCTAAGCTGTCAATTCTCAAAAATAGTTATGCACGATCTCTCTTTTAAGAGAAAAAAAACATTGAATTAATGAATGATTTTGATATGCGTGGATAAAATTCACACAGAAAATAGTAAATTTTTCAAAAATAAAACTAATATTTTCCTTTTATACAGCTTTCACTTTGGTTGCTAAACTTTATGAGCACGCCAAAAATTTTATTTGAATTTGCCTACGCGATGACATTTAGAAACGACATTGCTTTTATGTTTTCTATACCATTACAGAAATATTCGTTGTGTTGTGGGACGCTAAATTTTTATGTATGCAAATTCTTTCTCAAATACTATCCATGATGTTTTATTGTATTTAAAATGGATGATTGTTGAAAATCCTACTTGAAAAGAAAAGTTTTTGTGAATGTCGTTTTCGCTTATCTTTTTTTTTCCTTCTCAATATTAACTATTTATCTGATGTTTTATGATAGTTTAGCACTGAGCCATTACGTGCCAAAGGCGTGCAAGTCAGTAAAGATAATTCCGAAGTAGTTAATACCTTATGGGAAACATAATAAAATTTTCTATTTAAAAGTGTTGCTTGATGAAAATCCAAGCTGAAATTAAACTTCCTTTGTGATTGTTTCGCGTGATTCTTTTTAGCATTTTTAGTTATCTTATAAATTATGTTAGTTTAGAACATTTGTTCCTTTGATTGCGAGCGTGTTAGTCAGAAATGGGGAATTCGAATTAATTAGTACCATGAAAATATATTTTCGAGATTATTATAGCGCAGTACATTATTGCCAGTTCCATGAGTCATTCCGTTTCGTCGTTTCGAGATAATTATAGTATCTTCTATAAAGCTTCATGTGTAATTCTAAAAATGTAGTTTCGAGATAATTAAAGTATCTTCTAAGAAGCTTCATGTGTAGTTCTGAAAATGTAGTTCCGAGATAATTATCGCATCTAATAGGAAGCTTCATGTGTAATTCTAAAAATGTATTTTCGAGATAATCTTGAGGCAAGATCTCTAATTTAAAGTTCATACTCACTGAAAATCCTACCTGAAAAGAAATTTCTGTTCTGAATTCGCGTGTCTCTTATATTATTTGTTATTTATCTGATGTTTCTGTTAACTATACCTTATTAACTGCGATCAAGAGAATTGTAAAGTTATTTTAAAAAAGTAATTTAAGAAAATCTTTACTAATTTTAAAGTTGTTTAAAAGGGAATTTTCGTGATGGCCGATTAAATGTATATATATATATAAAATTAGTAATCGCGCTGTTTTTGTTTGAATACATTTAAGTGGAATGAATTTAAGGAATGAATTTTTGCAAAGGAAAATACACCTATTTTAGCACATAAAGGCTCCTTTTATAAAACCAGTTAAAAAAATTATTTAAAACTATAATATTAAAATTCAATTACCAAATTTTTTACTTGAGACAGATAAACTTTTGGTTGAATAATGTTTAGTTTATATATCTAAACGATTGCTAGGATTAGTCAGAAGAGAATTTTTTTTTTTTTTCCTAATAAAAAAAGGATGAGATAAATTTATCGGTGTCGATTGCGGTTATAATACGGCTCCCTACTGCTCTCGCAATTAGGATGACAAAATTAATAAATACTATGCATAATCATGTAAAAAAAAATTTAAAATCCGGATAGGGTTTCGAGTCGAATATCTCTACCAAATAACCACGACAAAACATCGATACTATTGACCATTAACTCTTTGTAGTCCAAGAAACGTTCGTATAAATTTCAGCCTTATTTAATTTCAGTAATTTCATAAAAATACTAAAATGGAGAATATTTTATTATTTAAAATTCCTCATAAAGGACAAAAAAAAATGTTATTCGAAATTTTTTTAATTCTTTCAAAAATTTGATTTTTGATCGAAAACTTGACAGCTACTTTTTTTTTATTAAAAGAGATGAAAACTTATGGTTAAAAATTACTTTTATCTGAATAAATTATTAAATTATACTCGTGAGCTATCTATCAGCAGTAAAATATCACTTTTATTCCTACAAATTTTTATAATGGAAAAATTTTGCTTTCAAAAACATCGCAATCGACTAAGTTTCTTTCCACTAGTTTTAAGCTTATCTCTCCTATTTCTTTTAAATAACAAGTTGTCTGAATTATCTAGAATTTCTTCTCCGGTTGCTTTTAATGTAAGTAAACATGTAAGAATGCTGCATAATGTAAATGTGACCCAGATTTCGAAAGTCTTTTTTTAAAAGACCCTTATGGTACCCCTCAAAGTAGTGATAGCGGAAAGATATTACCAATCTTCGTCCTCCGCCTTTTTCTAGATGGTAACATTTTCCCTAAAAACCTAATTTCTAACATTTTTTCCTTCCTTACATTCAAGGAGTCACGTTTTTAATTAAATTTCGATTTTATCTTATTAAGAAAAATTCTTATTGTACTAAGCAGTTCAATTATTTATTTTTAATGGTGAATGATAGTTGATAAGAAAGTGTTTTGGATCAGAATTAGCAAAAATTGAATTATTCAATCAATTTGGGGATTATTATACAGAAGCGTGGGAGTTTCTCGAAATTATCCGTTAGCTTTTATTTTTTATTTTTAATACAGTCCTACCTTAATACAGAGTAAAACAACTACGACGAGGGTGTGTAAATATAAAATACTGATTCGAAATCAAACTATAGAAAATACATTAAAACATACAGTGCGCAAAAAAAAACTGATCAACCTGAATAACTTTTGATCTAATGTTCGGTTCTTTAAAATTAATGTTCGGTTCGGTAATGTTCGGTTCGAGAGGATGACCTCAAATATACTAATTAATTAGTGCAGACGATATTTAAAGTCAGTCAGATAAACGTAATTTTTTTTAATAAACATTTTTGCGTGTTTCGCCGTATCTCTAGACATTTTAAAACGAATTGAAAATTTTTTACTCACAATTATAAATTTTGTTTATCCAAAAATATTTCCATTTCAATAATATAACTTTTAGTAAATATTTATTATTTTTTTATAGTTTTATTAAATAATAGTCGAAAAATTTTTTAATAGTATGCATATAATTTTATATACAATTTCATTCATTTGAAATAATGCAATTTTACATGGGAAAGTACGAAATGTGCGCGAAATAGTTCGAATAGTTCCTGAGAAATCGAATTGTATTGATACGACTTTTTAAAATTCGAATTCTCTGGAACTATTTGACCTATTTCGCGCATATTTCATATTTTCCCATTCTTTAACGTTCTTTAAAATAATGTAAACTATTATTTAAATTTTTTCGACTATCATAAAAGTAAAAAATAAATAAAAAATATTTACTAAATATTATCTTTTCCGCGGAATTATCTCTGGGCAAACGAATTTTATAATCTTGTGCAAAAATTTATAGGTGTTACTTATTTTATTGCTGTACCAACTATCAAACGAAAAGTCCAAAAATTAATTGTTGAGTTATAAATAAATTTACAAAAGCTCGGTAAATAACTAATTGACTCTTTAGATTTCATTTAGCTCTCACGTACAATTTGTGGTACTTATTTTGTTACACACTGCAAAAACTATTAAACGAAAAGCTAATAAATTGAGAAATAAATTTCGAGAATAAGCTGAAGTTAAGATTTGAAGAGTGTTTAATGCTGCATGATAATTTTTACTTGGTAATAATAATTTTACTATTTTATTATTATTACTTTATAATAATAATAAGAGTAAAATATACTTAAAACCAGCACTGAATATTCTCATTCATTAAAGTTTGACCTTTCGAAGAAACTATTTCTGAAAACGTTCTTTAAAATTTTACTGGAAAACGCGTATTTATCTGATTAATATTTTATTAAAATTCAACCTATCTGCTGCTCATTGAAGCAAATGATTTTTTAGGAAAAGCTTTATTGATAACAAAAATCACTGATGCATTAAATCCAATGCTCCTTTATAATAGGACAAGGTCAATTGATGCCTTATCCTTCTTCCGCAAAACGTTACATTACTTAGTCATCTGAATAATAGTTTACTCAATTCTTTTTATAACATATTCCATCGAAGGACAGATTTTTTTAATAACAGGCATACAGGGAAGTGTATTATTATGATATTGCACATGATATTAACTTCACAATACGGTATTTAACTTCAAATCTTATTGATGAAATTTTTTTTTGAACCATTCATAACGACGTATTGTAAAGTAAATTTGTTAACAATGTCTAAAATTCTCAATGTTATTACTGATAAATTACAAATTCTATAAATAAAACTAATAAATCTGAACTATTAAAGCTGATAAATATTTCTAAATTGCTTTGTACAAAAATATTCCAACAGACAGACATTGTTGGAGAAATTTAGTGTTCGGGAGAAAGTCTTATTTCACTATACATCATTTATTTATTTTGCCGAGACTTTAAATTTTGCGGATTCAGTGACAATTCAGTATTTTGGAGTGTATTTGGAAAATAAGGAAGCACATTCATTGGCAGCAAATTATGACGTCAAAACTACGAACAATATGACGCGAACTGCTAAAAACAAAGTTCTTCTAGAGATTTAAAGACTCCGTTAAGTCAAAAGGTGACAAAAAAATAAATAAATAAAAGCTAGATATCATCTTTATTTTGCACTGTCAATGTATAAACTATAAACTTAAGTTTACTCAATTTCTTTTAATTGCCACTTAAAGCTTCCATCCATTTTAACTCTTTAATTTTTAAATACAAAACTGAAAAAATCTAATTTCTCTGAGCTAAAACTCAAACATTTCAAAATTTGCAAAGGTAAAACTTGAAAATTCATAAAACTAAAAGCAAAATTTAGTAATTCAAATTTATTAAAGCAAATTTTTGAAATATAAGTTCTTGAAATTAAATTTGATAAATCGCAAGTTTTAGGGGTAAAATTGAGTCAAAGTTGATAAAGCTAAATGCTAAACTATTATTTAAAACTATTAAACTACTTTTTTTTCTATTCTAAAACAGCGAAGCAATTTCAAAAAGAAAATAAATTGATAGTTATATTTTAGTTATGTACTATGAATTTTATTTAAAATAAGCATGATTTTTTTAAAAAAATATAAAATTTTGTATGACGATTCTCAGTAGGATTAATCTCATTTAAACTGTTTTAAAATAATCAGTTTTTTCTTCGGTGATTCAAACCTTTCAAAACCTTCAGTGAAAGGTAATAATTATTTCGCTAGAATTTCAGTGAGTTTTCCATTTTCCCACAATATTACAACTCATTGTGAATAATGTGCATGACATGGTTTGATTTGTCACATAAAGTTAAAGAAATTTCAATTTATTTTAGATTGGTTGACTGATTTTCATGCTTCAATAGTTATCATTTGTCACCGTGTTTATAAAATTTTCCCCGCGACTGTTCTTCGTTGATATTTCTTTTTAAAAACAGCCAAAGGCTATTGAAGTAAATAGATATTATGCGGTCGAAATAGTCCGTAATTATTGTTTACCTTTCAAAACATTGTTTAACATTGTATTAACTAGCTGTAATACCGATGCTATTGTCTCATATTGATACGACCTCTTGTTACACTTGTTTACATAATACATAAAATTTTTAACATCAATGTTAACAATTGGCATAATGTCATATTTGTGCTTGACACAGTATTGTATTGAATTAACTATGTCAATATTTTTTTTATTCAATTTACCGAAGTATGGTATTTATATCATTAAATGTTTTTTTTTTTTTTTTGAAGCTATGGAAGAGTTAATGCCTTAATATTTTGACTCATTAAATTTTGAAAATAAAAGTAACTTTTTTAAGAACTAATTTGTGTTTTTATGTAAAACTATTTGGTACAATTTTGATAAATGAATTTAATTTTGAAAAATATTTTCCATAAACCTTAAAAAATATTTTCCATAAACCTTCACGACCTTAAAAATTTAAGTCATCATAAGTTTTAAATGCAAATGTAAAATTTTAAAGTACGGGCTAATAACAATATGCTTTTAAAATAAAACCAACGAGAATTTATCATTTAAAATTCAACGACCCCGAGCCTTCTTACTTCCTAATAATATTTACTTAATTCTTTTTTCCCTTTTTATTTTTGCGTCAAATACAGTTTATAATTCCTGATTGATTTAATTCCACGGCCTATATGATTGTACTTAGCGTTGTATTATTGCTACGTAGCGTTGTGCTTAGCGTTGTATTATAACTCTGATGCCATTTAAATTTACATACAATAAATTAATCAATACCCTCTTTAACGCATTCAAAATTTATGTAAATGCATTTATTAAATCCCAGATTTCATTTAACTAAGTTTTAAGGAAATTTAAAAATCACATTTTTGAGCTGCTAAAAAATAATTACACATTTTTTTCGTATTCAAATATTTTTTTTTTTTACAGTTTCCTTTACATATCAAAACGTTTGCCACATCTAAAGTAGATAAGTGCGTAAAAAGTCAAATAATTTTGAAAACTCTGTATAGATGTGATTATTGGATTATTGCAGAATTGTTCAGTGTAGAATGTTGCTACGCCTAAAAAAGGCCATATTTAATAACAATCAAATTTAATATAAAGCAATAATAACAAACAATGTTGGTTTGATATTTGTTTGGCTTTTTCCTTCCATTCCAATTCGTTTCCTGCAACAAATGATGCATAATCAAGATAATTGTGAATGATTATAGTGCCCTCTGTTGGTCAGGCAGAAATTCATAACAGCGATGTTATAAATCTAGATGTATATTGTATTTCATAGTATTGGCAATTACTAAACTATTTTGCGATCAATCGCAAAGCATCAAAATTCTGTAATTGAAAGAAGCTCATAAAGGAAATTAGTTCGATAGTGAAAATTTTCTTTATTCTGGCATTTATTTCTCTCATAATTCTGTTTCTGCAATATGTTGCCAAATACTAGAGCACATTTCAAACAGAACAAATTTGGTGGAAAAATAAACCATATAAGAGATTGCTTTGTCGTCTGCAAGGATCAACGAGGCCAGAGCTACAAGTAAGAAGATGCTTTTAACATTTATTTTAATGCGCACTAGTGATGTTTTTTAACACTCAAGCCATTAAAAATATAGCCACTGCTATTATTTTATTCATAATTTTATAGCTGGCATAACAGATAAAACGAAGTGTTCTTTAAATTTTCACACCTAATGGTGTTCGCAGCCTACTATTTATTTTATCAAAAATCTTTTTTAGCCATTAAGCGGCAAATATAAGCCTCTTTATTGAGTCGAAAGTATAAAAAAAGATCGTAAAAAAACTCTGCTGTGTCTTCCAGAACTCTTGTGGCGCGTAAAAAGAACCTTCAGAACAGTCATAGACACCTGCGTACGTAGGATTGTAAATGTCTATTATGAATAAAGAAAGTGAGATTAATTTAGTCTTATAAAATGCTTGGTTTATGTGGGCCTGTAGGCCACAGCCTACCTACTCCCGTCTAGTGATGACTTTACTTAATTCGAATATGAAGAGTGGGCTCGAATATATGTCTGCCTGTCAATGCACTCTGTTAATCCCACCTATTTCGAATGCTTTAGTGTATGTATGAAGATGACTATCGTTTGGTTGTTCACAAATTGGTGAATTTGTAAATTTATGACACGTGTTACGATTCTTATTTTTACGGAAGTTTAAAATTGGATCTAATGTGGGTGTAGGTGATGATGTATAGTGATCGTGCTTTGGTTTGATTTCAATCGTTATTAAAATCGAATCTGTTTTATCCGTTCAAAAAGTGTGTACTGAAGAGTTAAATGTGTAAGAAGGTCCGATAAATCGTTTTTTTTTTTTTTTTTTTTTTTTAATATATCTTGATCACGATATTTTAAAAATTTATTTTTCTCCCGCCACATTACCGAAAAGCTAGTTAAATACGGTTAATATTTTCTGAGATGATTGTGTCGGAAAATTATATTTATAATCAGCTAAATTAAAGATAAATAAATGACATTAAATCTCTTTCTGTATTTTAATTTGTATTTTTGTTTTATAATAACCGTCGTTGAACAGCCGACTTAATTTTGAGTTTGCGACTATGTATGTTGCAAACCGTAGCCTCGCAATTTTGAATTCAATCCAGAAGACAAGGGAACAAGTATTGGAAAAAATTTGACTTTGTGCATTGTTTTATAGAATTAACCCGTATTTCCCGGGAATTCTGACCCATGTTCCGTTCACCGTTAAGGATATTTTACGCGCTGTTTTCGGTGCGTGCCAAGAGCAGAATTAGTATCGATCAGCCATCGAGGTGGTTCGAACCCGGGCCGCTTCATTCTGAGACGAGTATTTCTGGGAGAGTAACACTTAAATCAATTATACATTAATTCATTAAAAATTACATATTCATAAACGGTCATTTTTTTTTAGATTGATGTTCAAAATTAGATTAATGTCCAATATTTAAAACTTCTCAATGATTGAGGAAAAGTAGCATTTTTATTTGTATTTAACCGAGTGATAATTTAAAACCATTGTTAAAATGTTTCTAAAAGTTTTAGAAATTTCAATTTATCTTTTCATTATTTAAAGTAAATCGCTTCCTTAAATACGTAAAATGCATAAAGAAATTTAACATCTATTTTGAATTATTTATACATATATTTACAAAATCGAAAATAGAATTATTTAAATTTATAGCACAATTATCTCAGAAAATGTAAATTGATTTACGCTTACAATCATCCACACAACGTCTATTTTAAAATTATTTACAAATATATTCACAAATTAGAAAATACAATTCTTTACAAATATTAATTTCTGGCATAATTAACTCAGTAAATGTAAATCGATTGACTCCTACAATCATTGCATAAAAAATTAGTATTATGATTATGACATCCAATTTAAAAAAACAACGTAGAATGGACTTTTTGAAGAAGAATAGAAAAGAAAATTAGGGGAAAAACTGTTAACAAAAGCTTTGTTTGTAACATTTTCTATCTAAAGCTGCAGTAAATTACTTATAGTGAACTCACAATTCATTTATTTTAGGAAAATTGTTAATTTCTTCACTTAGCTTTAATTCACTAATACATAATTTTGAAAAATATAGTCGAAACTCAGGATCGAAAATTATATTGCCCGATGTGCATAGGCTTGTAAGCATTCATTCATAAATACTGTAAACCAGTGGTCGCCAAAGTGGTCTATATAGACCCCCAGTTTCTTTATAGAACATAAGTTTCATTAAGTCAGTTTCTTTATAGAACATACATTAATAAACGTATATTTATTCGGTGAAACAAGTATTTACGTACCAGCGCGCAGTGGCACAAACTCTGCACTTCTGGTTTATAAGTTATATGCATAGGTGCGCTTGTCCAAATGTCACGTGTGACGAGCATTGACGTTACAAACGCAAATATCATACGCAGTTTCAGCTATCTTTGCTAACTGTGAACAGTGTTGAATGTTTGCAGTGTCATTATTAAAACTTTTATAGTTTTGGAAAATTAGTTATTGTTTTCGATAAAACCATTCGTTTAGTTTAGATATAAATTTTAATTATCAATACATGTTAAAAAGAAGGTAAGCATTAATAATATGGATTAGTACAGACCGCGACGAAACTATAGCACACTTTGTATTTTTTTACAAAAATTACAAAATTTTTGAAAATACTATAAATAATTAATTAAATGTACTAATTAACTTTAATAATTAATTAAATGTACTATTACTTTAATAATAAATGTTTAAAATCATAAAATAAATGTACAAAAACAGTATCTAATATAGTTTTATTTTAATTAACAGAAAATTACTTTTATGGGGGTCGATGGAGATTTCGAAAAATTATATAGGGGTCGATGATCAAAAAAGTTTGGCGACCCCTGCTGTAAACTATCGATTTTACGTAAACTATCGACTGTAAACTATCGCCCTAAAATTTTGGCGAAATTTTGACTAAAAGCAAAGATGTTGGAGGAGAGACAAAAAAAGAAAATCTATTATTATTGATATGACCTGAATATATTTAAATTTTATTTTACATATAAGAATTGATCAAAAAGAGTTGGCTTATTTTGCATTTTCCTCATTATGCTTATTTTGTTTTAAAGAAAGTTTACTCCATTCACTCTGGATTGATAAGAAAATAATACTGGGAGACTGCACTCCCTATTCGAACCAAAACTGTTATGCAATCTTATGCTCTGTAAACCATACACTCTCTAACTTAAAAAAAACTATTTAAGATATGTAAAAAGCATAATAGCGCGTTAGTGAATATCAATAACAAAGAATAAAATTATTATTGAACCTGCATAAGTAAAATTAAAACATAATGTAGAAACCTTGTTGACATGAACTATTCGCTTTTGACCTTTTAATTCTTTGCAACTTATAACTCAGATTCATTCAAAGATTCATCTTCATTCAGAAATCTATAACTTGTACGTTTACGTTTTCTTGCTTATTACAGCTCACATGCGTGATATTTCAATTCTTTGTTGTCAACGAAAAGGAGAAATGATGACTTTCTTTGTCGCTGTGTAAGAGAAATATAGATAGAAATTTATAATGTTTTAAAAAAACGCGTTGAAAGCCATGCCCCTGCCAATAGAACTGAATAATATTGATACAAAGTTACTTTGTTGTTAATAAGAATGCTCAGCATTTACTCTAACTAAGCTTGTTTTCAATACCTAATATTTCTTTGTTAATATTAATACTTTCGATTTATGCTTAAAATAAAGGTCTTAATGGATATAAATATATTTTGTGTCCATTTTTCAGTCATTACTAATCTAAACATTCACATATTTTTATTAATATGCTATCGAAAAGGATGTTTAGATTTTTTTTATTTTTAAATTTTTTCCAATGTCCACCTGTGTTAACATCGTTAATTCAGGCAGATTTGTTGGTCACTTTTTCGGGGGGGGGGGGTTATATCTAAAAGTTATATCTAAAAAATGTTATAACTTTTTTTTAGAATTAATTACACCATGGAATATCACCATTTGATGCATTCTTCTATATACTATAAAATTACATAGCTTGATGCGTTACATGACAACTTTATAACTTGAATATATATAATGCATAAACTATTTCACTGTATACATATAATCTAACATGGGATTTAACTCATTTAAAGTATGGTGAGCCAGGGCTAAAAATAATAGAAGGGCTAGTTCTCTTCGCTCTTAGAGCTGAAGCTACGATTTCCCTCCTCATGACGTCACTGTGTCCACAGATCTCGGAGATGGCAAGCAAAGATATTATGATAACTTTGCATCTTTCTCTTTGTAAAAATAAGTTAGACTTTTCATGGTTATTGGCTTTCAAACTTTACATAATTAACACATTATTTCCGTTTATAAACATAGTTCAAAAACACTTTCTTGGCCATTATATTAAAAAAATACCATTTTAAACCTATAAAAATATTTTACTAGTTGGCGAAAATGACACTATAAATACTTTATTTTAAAAAGTTCAGTTTTAACTTTAATTATTAAGAAAAATGAAAGCATGTATCGACACTTTTTTATTTACATATTCTTTTATAACAATAAGTTGAGTTAAATTTAGAATCCCTGATTTTAAAATATGCCGTTAATAGCAATTTGATGTTTCCTAATGATTAAGTATGAGCAATCTTAAACGCTAATTACTGAAACAAAATAATAATTTAGGTTCATAATGACATTAGAAATTTTACAATTATTTATAGATATTTAAATTTAAGAGAATATAATTTTTAAAAAAATCATAAATATTTAGAATAACTACATTAAAAAATATATTATGAAATTAGGAGAATTTCAACTATACACTATATATTTTATTTATACTTTTTATTTACGTTTTAATTTTCTTTGACTTTATCCATTTTTTAATTTCTTTCATCTGCCTTTCTTTTGAAATAACGAGGCGGTATCTATTTAGATAATGAATTTTTATAAAAGTTCTTAACGATAGAAAAAACGTATTGCTGTTTTATATTTACTGTGTCATTTCGGAATCCATTCTTTACATAGTTGCTCATTTACTTTAAGGAACACGCGGAAAATTATATTTTTTCCCTTTGTTTTTCTATCAGAATTTTTGCAAGTTCCAATCGCGCAAACTGGCATTTCGTTAATAGTTTTAAATTTTTGTAAATTCCCTGCAAAAACTGAGGAAAGAAAGAAATATAGAAAATAACAAATGTCTTAGAATATGTCACAAAAAGAAATGCTTCAATATTAGTTAGAGCTAGTAAGGCCGAACGCTCTGTTCTTGAAGTAAAAGTGCGAGCTTTGCACCAAAGTGACGTCACTAGAGAAAATCAGAGGATTGGCGCGGCGAGAGTTTCTTCAAAGGAGTGAACCAGCCCTTCTATTCTCTTTAGTCCTGATGGTGAGCAGGGTCCTGAAAAAAACTAAATTACTGGTTGCAAAATTTCTAAAAAGAATATTTGAAAACTAATCTCTTAACCTTTAAAAAATTGTTCTGCTCGAATAATATTAATTTGGAAGATGAAGTAGTTTTCAAATTTGCATAGGAATTTTACTTCTAGTTTTCAAATATTCGTTTATAAATTTTACTGACGTTTTTATAGTTATTGACAACGCTGGTCAGCTTAACTTACTAGGAAACTGTATTAAATCAAGCTTAAGAAAATTACACAACTTTTTATAATTTGATAACAATTGCTCATGCAATAATATTTTTTTAAACAGTGGCTAAAGTAATTGACTCATCCCGGTATAGATGAAGTTTGTCATTTAAATAAAATAAAGAATTTTATTAGAATTATTTTTGAGCAAAAAAGTGCATTTTTTGAAAGAAAATATGCATTTTTTCCTCCCCATTAATCGGCTTTTCAGAAGTATTTCCTGACTGAACGCCTTGGCGATTTCAAAACAATCTCATAAATGGAAGTTAGCTATTAGAGAAAAATTGGGCATCTAAATCCGCATTTATGGAGGCGTAAAATTTCAATGTTTTTATTTATCTTTATGGTATTATTGATGCGCGGGAGGTATTCCGCATGGAAGTTCCTGATTCAGGAACCCGAAAAAACACAAGATCTATGCAAATTAAATTCCGATCTAAGTAGGGCATTGAACTGATGATGAAGACGGAATCATTGGCAACTCTTTCTGTCAGAAGACAGATAGCAGACTAAATATAAACCGATAAAGTATAGGTTTCTGGTGTTTATTAAAAAAGATAAATCTGAACTTTAAATGAAAAGCTAAATTTCAGGTTAGCGATACCTTTCCTTGCTTTCGTTATTTTATTAGTTTGTAAAAATCTTAAACACAATTATTTCTGATTATCAAAATGGTTAAAAGCGGTTTAACTTGGTTTAACCGCTGGTGGCTGTTAGCTACCGTATAACCTAATTTCAGTTCCGTTAACTCTTTGGCGCAGATTTTTTATTAAACATATTTTTCTTAATTTTGTATTAATTTTGGTCAAAATAAGTGAAAAACATTATAATTAGCATTTTAATAATTTATAATTATGAAATACAGCATAAAAAAACAGATGTCTTTTTCTGCGTTAAAGTAAAACTCTTCCAAACACGGTTTCTAGTTGAACACCTAAAGTCAAGCATTACTGGTTTCGATCAGTGACCGGCAGAGTGACCACAGTTGACGTAGAGACCCAGGTTGCGGGTTTCAGTTTTCGTTAAACTGTTCTTTCGTAAAGCGCTCAACGGGTCATTTAACTACCAAAATGAGGGGAGGGAGTCGTTCCTCGGCAGAAAATTAAAATTATATTGATATGTCTTCGGATCATCCTCAGGGATGTTTCCCCAGATCGTTGCCAATAGCCCATTTTGGGTCTCAAGAGCGACGTAACAAACGTATTGCCACTACTACTGAGCTGTAATAAATAGAAATTTATTATAGTTTTTTTTTTTTTTTTGTCAATACTTTTAAAGATAGGTTATTTTTCTATAGGTGGCACCACTATAGGTGGCACAAGTTTAAATTCAATCATAATAATGATATTTTTTTAGAAATTTTTAATTAATCTTTTAAAATGGGATTTTTGGGGGTGAAATCTGGGTAGTTGAATTTATTAAGATTTAATGAGGATGGTATTATCACTTCTATAGTGTATTAGTGGGTTTATGACTGATTTTTCTCAGGGATATTTTTTTTTTTCTGACGTACGCTGAATGCGGGATGGCTCTGGAGTTGGTAAACAGGTCAATCTAGATTCTTTCGCCTTGCTGAAAGGAGGATAAAAGAGACGTGAAGAGTGGCAGGAGGAGCAGTACCACGGAGAGGACGAAGCTTGCCCGCTGGATAGTTGATCCGTGACAGCACCGCGGAGATGGTGGATCGTTATCTAGAAAAAAGCTAAACTTAAGTCTCTAGCAGGATGAACGACCGTGATTAGCCGAAGGCCGATACATTCGGGACTGTGGGCCAAATCCGAATGTACCCATGCTGGAAGTCCGGTGTTTCCCTTGTGCTTGCCTAAGCCTAAAGAAATTGGAATAGCTGGAGTACTTTTGATATCCGAGACTAGGTGTCCGTAGACTTTGTCCACGAGCTTATCGGCATTTCCGGTGGGCGTTCCAGAAGGTGATCCGTAAATTTTTTGGGTACTTATAAAACTTTAACTTTAATTTGAATACCATTTTAGAGGAATCATTTACCCTCAATTTTGAACTGTTTATACTGTGTTTTTACTTTAAGTAGAACCATTGGTATTTAAGCTTGATTACATGATATCATAATCTAAGTTTTAAGTGATTTTAGTAGTTTTAGAATGAGAGTGCTTTTTATTTCTTAAATGTCTTTTTTGAACTGAATGAATTGAGCATGTTAGCATTTGGAAATATGTGGAGTTATGTTTTTTGAAGATTTAGAGTTGCAATAAAAATGAGTTTTAAATGTTAAGAGTTTCTTGTAATTCATTAATTATTTGTCTATTGAAGAACCTGGGTAACCGATACTAAAGTTAAATTAAGAGATCACAGCTTGGAGGGTAACGGTACAGAGCACAATCGTTTAATTAAAAGTGTGCGGCATCCTGATGAGGCACTGAGTTGTCGTAAAGGATTGGGTGTTCAGTCCGATGGGCAATAGCTTGTGTGGGAGGTAAAAGCTAACAGTGCCTAATCGAATCACAATGGGTCTTACTTTCGTCATGAAATTTATGGAACAGTAACCTCTATAACTTTTCTGGCTCACAACGAGCTATTGAGGGGAACTTTACTTTCATAGTAATGTCACCAAGCAAAACAGTGTCATAAATACTGTTGGAGTTATTTGTTACATAGATGTTTTTAGTTGGAGATAGAAGTTTAATCGCTTTCCTATTTTATAACTAATTTTATTATTTTTTTGCGTACATTTTTTTATTTAAATTGTGCAAAATGTTGACTGTGGTTAAATAACATTTATTTGCAATCATTTACTGTTGTTCTATTTGATCCAGTTGTAATTATATTTAAAATTCAACGCTGCGTCCGCATTTAAAAAACAAACTATAGAGAGCCCTCGTCTCAAGAATATACTAATGTTTTAGGCATTGGTTATTACTTTTTGTCCATTATAACCCGACATGTTTCGCTCACAACTCTTTCGGGATAGTTTACAGGCGGTTTCTGGCACTATATTATGTGACCAATAAAGGACCGTTCTAAAATTGTATTCATTTAAATGATGTTGTTTAGATGCTAGAGGTTTATACCAGTTTTCTTTTTTAAATCGTTCAAATTCGCTATGTATATTTGCTATACAGATTTGTATTATGTGTATAGACTTGTGCATGTTTAAACTTCGATAACAATCTCAGATCAGTTTTGCATTTCAAAAAGGTGTAAATAATGCTGTGATTAAAAATGTTGAGTTCGAGTAAAAATACTATAAATAGTCCTTTTATTTGATAATTTACTAATCGTGATAATGAATGTTTGTTTTGTTGCTTAAAAATTATTTAAAATAATACTTAACAAACATAAAAATTGTTATTTATGTGTAATATTTATGCTTTTGTTAATTAAATACGCTCTTTTATTCAGTGTGATTTGTTCATTTATCCAGACACAGTTATACGTGAATCTTGAAACAATCATTTTGAAATCTTAGTAACTGGAAAAGGAATCTAATCTGTCGTACTCACATATTAAATATATTAATACGTGTTAATAACTTTTGTTGATTGCAAAGGCACACTGCTAAAATGCCCCAAACCTTGAAATGTGCATTTTGCCTACTCTTTATCGAATTTATTTATTTTTTTAAGTCCATCTATCCGTATATTTAATATATTTTCTCCCTTCTCACTTTTTAAAATGGAAAGAACGGTTTATTTCTTTGAATTTAAGCACTATTTTAATCTAGTTCGCAGTTAACCTATATAACGATCGTAAATCATCGTGATTTATATATTTCACACATTATTGCACAAATATAAAAGCGATATTCCTTACATTTTGTTTTGACTAGCTGAAAGGTTGCTACTCCTAAACCCTGCCTTTGATTCTGAAATTGGGGCTAAAACTATTATAGCTGAGTCACCACGCAATTTGAACCATAAACATTGCGAAATATATATTCCGTCTCCGAACATTTAGACATGAAAAAGCAACCGTTTGAAACTATTCTGCAAACAGTACCAGTTTATCTATACTGAAAGCCAGAAATCGTCAGACATATAAATTTATTTTTTTTATATCTATTTTTTTGATTTTGACCCTTAAAAGATTTATGATTGAATGAGAAATCAAAATCAAGTCTACTAACAATGAGAGCTTGTTTGGAATCGGCGGATCAGGTAATTTTCGTTGTCTGTCAACCGATTTTTGTAGTCTTCCGAATAGAAAATTGAAGTGAGTCAATTTGCCCGAGTTTAACAGACTAAAGCCAATTCTAGTAATTGCATGGTTTATAGAATACTTTTGCCGAACAAAAAAAAAGTGCCATCGGTTTGTGATGAAATAAACTATTTGGTTGTCAATCATGTAATTCGTGAAGGGTTAAAATTTAGTAAGAAAAAAAATATTGCATGACTACATATGGAAATTAGATAATACTATCAGCTGAATGAGCTCGTAAGCACTCCTTCAACAGATAATAGAATATTGTATAAGTTAGTGTACTAATTCGGAACTTTATTTTATAAGTTGTTTAAATCAAATTTCTTTTTGGTAATGAACAAAGAATCTGTTTTAGGTAAAACAAAGATATTTTTGGAACCAAAACACACGCATCAAAGTTGTACACTAATAAAACAAGTTCACTACTTCTTTATTTACTATTTGTTAAATTAAAATAAATAACCGAAGTAATGTAATGATACATGAAACTTAAATATTTTTAAAGGATATAATATTTCCTGCATTTAAAAGATAGTAAAAGATAAGAACATTGTATCAAAAGATATTGAAATTAATAAAAATGTAAAGAGTTCTTTACTATCTCGGGATAGAATCACCGCGTGGTTTAAATAAATCAAAATTCTGTAATTATTTTTGCTTAATTCAATCATTGTTTTCTCATAATTGAAACATTAAAAAATATTTTCTTTCAAAAGAAAAAATTCATTTGATTAGTTTTCTATTTTGAAAATAAAAATAAATGGCAGAATAAAATTACTTTCAACATCGCACTATTTTATTTGGGTAACTCTTATTAGACTAATTTTAAAGAATTTTCCAATAAATTTATTCGGATAATCCACAGGGTGTGAATAAATAAATGTATGAGAGAATAGGATAAAAATAGTTTATTAAAATAAATATTTTGAGTATAAACACTAAATCACTATGCAAAACTAAAGTTAGTCAGTATATATTAGACAAAAAAAAAATTTCTTCCGATTTCCTTGTGCCTTTCATCGGCTCGATTCTCATCTTTAATTTGAATACTATTGTTTTTATACACGTCTAAAGCTGACTTCGTCGAAAAGAAGACAAAAACGGTATTTTTTTGCTGATCTTTCAGGCCCATTCAGAAAAAGATAATATTTTCAGAAAGACTACATAATTTTACATGAAGTCAAATTGTCAAATATTTACTGTGCTCTTTGTTCCAATTTCCTAAAGCATTAAGGCCTTTGCTACTAAAATTTTAAGTGAGAATTAAGCCCAAGATATTAGAGCCATTTAATTTCTTTTCTAATCGTTGTGGCGCTAGAATCTGAATAATCTTGCAATGTCTGATCGTAAGACCACCGTAATCAAGCATAACTGACTGTGGTCAGTAAGTGGATGGGATGATCACTTTAATAAGCCTACGAAAGAACCGAGGATGTGTGGTATCGGCCCTCGTGAAATGTTCGATTTTGCGTACAGGCCGTCGGTCTATCAAAGGAGAGCCATCTTTTCTGCTGAGGATCAAAATTGGGATGGTATGTTTTCGGATCATCCTGGAGGGATATTTCTCGAACCTCCGCCAATAGCAGTGCAGCTCTAGTGCAATGTAAATAATGTATTACTACTATCCTTACATTCGAAAATGAACAGATATGAGCCCAGTAGCGCACGCTTTACACATTGGATTCTGTTGCCAAACCATGAGCTAGGTAATGAAATTTTCATTCTATCATTAAAACGCTAGTGCTAACTGATCGCAATGTATAGTTACTAGACGGCGAAGTGAACGTTTTAAACTTTGTATTTCAGATTTTAAAGTCACCTCGGTAGCAACACATTAGAGGTCCCTAACATTTGGTTCTGTAAGAAAAGTACTTGATTAATTATTGATATTTTTCGATTTACTGATGTACGCTTGCTCGTGCCCAATATTTTAAATTCGTATTCTGAAAGTCTTATTGCCCTTCTAATAAAATAACATATACACTACATCAACTTTGCATGCCTGAAGTTATAGTGGGTATTGAAATCTTCTGATCTTCAAGATTCCTATTTCTAAATCAGTCCTTAAAAATGGCAAATTTATTTGATTTTTCAATATTTTTTGTAAGAATTTAATAATTTGCAAGAAGAAAGTTTTTGCTTATCATTCAAACAAAATTATACTGAGGTGAAAACTTGTGTTCAGACTTATTAATATCTCAAAATATTCTAATAAATAGGTACCTTTTTATGACTTCAGTATTTTTTGTTCTAATTAGGTTACATGTCTGCCTATATTAAAAGAAAAACCAGTTACATTGTTAGATGCTTCATCAAATGTTAGCATATATAATAATAATGAGGACTTTTTTTACCCCAATTGTGGTTTTATAATAGTCAGAGCTAGTAAGAAAGTAATTGGGCTATTACTTTTTTAATCATTATCAAAAATGAAATGTTTGTAACATTCCATTAAGTCAAAATTTCCTCGTCATATGAAGTAAATACATTTTTAAGGATGAAATTTTTTTTCCTTTGGCTTCCACATATGCTAAAGCAATTTTGGGAAAAGTAAAACTCAACATTTTAATTTACCCAAACTAAAATTTGATCTTCTCATTCAAATCGCTTCCCAAAGGTTAAAAAAGAAAAATTCCTCGAAAAATAATAATAATAAAAAAATAATAATAATAATAATAATTGCTAGGATTGTTAAATTAAACCGTGTCCGCTTATCACTCAATCAATCAATCCTTTTATTGACTTTGTCCAACTTACACGACATCCTTACTGAGTCCAAGTTCAATGATTTGCGTCAGCTGTGGGAACATTTTTTCGATCTCAGACCTTCTTGTTGTTTTCATTGCCTCAGGAGTGAAGAACTTTTAAAGGTGAGGGAACGAGAAGACGCTTTAGGGAAAGAATGAAGATTGGATTAGAGAAAGTTGATTGAAAAAGATGTTATAATACGTTAGACATCACGTTCCTCGGTCGTTGTTATGGCTCCAGACTATTCATTTTACTTTCTGCTCTCCTCTCATGAATCCGGTCAGTGGTGCTAAAGTATTTATTGTTATTTCTACGACTGCGGGTAATTAGCACTCGACCATAGAAACGATTAGTTCGCCGCCTTGTAATTTTAGCGGTCATAGTAAATGCTTTTTTCAGTTACTTTTCAAAACGTTATTCGTTGGATTCTTGAGTTGAATCTTAGAGGCTTTATTAAGACATAATTTCTCTTATTTGAAATAAAATTATTTTTAATCCACATTAGTTTTAGAAATATAGATAAAATTGTAATTTTCTTAATTTTATTTTATAATTTATAACCGTCTTTGAACAGCCGACCCGATTTTGCTTTTATGCCTACTAATGTTTAACTCCGTAGCCTTACAATTTTGAACCCACTCCAGAAGACAAGGGAACTCCTGGATCAAGTGCTGAGAGAAATTTGCTATCGTGGAAGACTTTTTGATGGAGCTAACCCACATTTGCGTTACATGATAATAGAAAAAACGGTGCATTCAGTCAATAAAAAAAAAGTTAGATTTATTATAAATTATTTAGATTCTTAGGAGGAATTAATAGTAATTTAAAATTCAAAGTATAGAAAAAGTGAGTTCAGACAAGCCTAGAATAAGCCATGAAGATTCAATTGCTGAAAAAATTCCAAAATATCAAAATGAAACAAGAGAACTACCCTATATCGTTATCTTAAATTACTCTCTAATAATTTATTTTCATTTTGACATTATTTTTTTCAGTGTTTAAAGCTTAATGGTTTACTCTAGGTTTTCCTGAACTCACTTTTTCTGTCCTTTAAATTACTTCTATAGGTGAAAGAGAATAAGGGATGAAAAGTTTCTCCCGTGGTATAGGTTAAGAGGATGTGTAACCACGAAATACCTACAAATTCTTTGGTGGGAGTCAAATATGTCAGTATTCATTTCGCAAAGGCTGACAAAATATTTATCTTTAAAATACCATTATTTGTCACTAATATTGGTAATACTGAATACAGTTAATCTTTATTCTGATGGGATGAACTATTTAATAAGTGTTTTAGCTAGTTTAATAACGTAAAGCCAACGGAAAGGATAAAATGATAGTAAATAAATAAAAATTGGAACTAATTGTGTTGGTACATGTCTTTCATTTTTGCACTTGATTATGTACTATTGTTCAATACTGATTTGTTGATTGTATTTTTACCTCGTATGGAAAATGGTATTCAATAAACTGGTAAAAAATAAAACAAAGAAAAAATGTCATTTCTTTTATTAAATATTTTCAAAATAAAGTAGTTTTTTTCGCTGTTAATACGTTGTTACAATTGTCTTTATATACCTTTCTCGAACTTTTGTTGCTCAATAAGTTTTTAAACACATAGAGAAGCCTTTCATGGTTTAATACTTATTTTGTCTTCTCTTACTAATTTTCAATCGAAATATTTATATAAAAAAAAATCTTTTAACTAAGTTAATATTGCGCTTCATTTACTAATGATTTAAAAAAAAATTAATCTTCCCCATCTTTATATTTAATAACTTGTTGTTATTTTTACCAACCTGAACACTCTTAATTGCCTAGTTAAACAGGATCAACTTTTAAACTTAAATATGATTGCATCAGACATTTAATACAGTTTAAATTCAAGTAAAGTACTACGTTTAAATGCAACGTATAAACAATCTTAATGTTCCGTTGATATTCTTTCTCTTCTTCTAACCGTAATAATGGATCGAAACCCTATCGTTAATCACACCCGTAACTTTTCCCAGCTACTGTGACCATTGCCTCGAGGTTGGTATTATACAAGAGGTTAATCACAGCAATAGGGTATCTAGCACGTAATTGCTCTAATGAACAATTGCAGCAGCGGGCAGACGATTTATGGATTTCTTATCTCTGATTAGAGTTTTTCTACATTCTCTTGCCATAAACTTGGGTCGAGTTTACTTGGCCATTGACTTTCTCCACTGATTGAACCCTATTTCGAAGTAGTATTAAACAAGAGTATTGTAGTGTTTTGAATTCATTTTTAAGGGTGTGGCGTTGAAAGGATTGTGTGCCTTAAGAATTAAATTATTTGTTTTATAGTGAAATTGATTTGTAAGAGATTAATTTCATCCGGTGGTTGAATACTTTGTTCGGTTATTCAATGTGTGTGTGGCCTGATAGATAGGAGAGATGCATTTTGAAATGGAATGTTCAATGCTTGGGTCGAAAGATTTGGGATATGATTGAGTTTGCTTTTACCTAATTTTCATTTTCGAATCTGATCTGCATACTGATGTACAATTTAAGTAACAGACATAATACAATTTTTGCTTCTTTCGTGAATTTGTATATCTATTGGTATACTGGTATCTGATTAAACTTAGCAAATTTTCCAATATTCAATAAACAAAAAAAAAAATACTTATAAATAAAGTTAATAGTAAATTTGATTATTAGGACAAAAAGTCTAAGTACTCTGATAAATCGTTGCTTAAATACTGCAGATTTTTAACGATATTTACAATAAATATAAAATCAATTTATGATTGTGTTATAAAAAAGACAATTCACAAGATTTCACAGTACACATTATATAAATTAGTTCGTGCGGAATTCATTAAAAGTACGTTGTTAAAATGATCAGCGTTGAGATTTTGCTTATTCAGGCTTTTAATAAGTGATCTTTATTGAAAGTCTTAATAAGCAAAATGTCCAGAAATATATCGTAGGCTAGTTATAAAATTCGGCTCTTTACAAGCTGCTGACGTCACTTTGCAATGCGCCTGGCTAATTGGCAGTCTCCAATATTGAAATAGTATTTTCTAATAAACTTGACAGATATTAGACTTTGTATAATGTGCCAACATACCTTAGTAAGATTTTTCTATTAGCCTACGATACATATTTCTACCGTTATAGCGAGTTAAAAGTTACTCAGAGACTAGAAATATCCTGTTGTAATTAAGATGTTCTATGGGTAGTAAATGTTTCTTTTTCTAGAAAACTTCGATGTGGATCCTCTTTAAATTTAAAAAAAAATTACTTAATGGAAATAGATTTCATAAAATAATGAGCTAAATCATTTTAACCCCGGAGTCTAATTTTTTTTTTAACTTTGAAATTTGCTCTCGTCTAGGATTTTTTTCCTTATAAAAAATACTCTGCTAAAACTGAAGAAGGTAGTATAACAATCACAAAAATAAAATTTGGGTCTATGAATGTTTGGAAGGAAAAAAAGTAAACTTTGCAGAAAAGTTAAAGTTTTACCATTTAAATTTTTTTTTTTTAAAGTCTTTTAAACTTAGCATTGCTTTAGTGTTTTGTACCACAAATCTGACTTTTAATCAGTATTAGCTGTTCGTAAAAGGTAACTTTTAATAATTTTTTAAGAGAAACGTACAATTTACTTATTTTAATCATTCAAATGCCCAAAATACCATCTATCCATTCACTTAGTCGACCTCCGGTTATCGTAAAGGAAGAGAGTAATTGCTGACTCACGTTTAAAATGAAACAATGTTACTTTTTTAAATCCAGTTCTTTCAATTGAGCGTTAGGAAAGACACTTCTCTGAATTACACTCTTTGAATCACAAAGAGACGAAAGAGTGCTGCAGTTTTCTGTTTTTAAAATAACTCCTTACAATCAGAATGCCACCCGGCGTTTTTTTTAAAAATGAGGATTTCTATTTGTTGTTGTGTGTCTTTGTCTTTAATTAAAGTCATTTATCATCTTAAGTGAGACTGAGGATCAACACCCATATTACTTTTGATGAATGGATAGAGGCGCATTGTTGTCCGATGATTACCTTTCTTTCATTATCATTTCCTATACGTTAATTTGAAGATCGTGCCCATTTTAAAATGAAGTTTGGTGCTGTTCTATATTTTTCTAATATTTTTTCATCACAATAATTAAGAAATGAAATAATCTTATGGTCATTAAAAGTGTTTGATTGACATTTTTTCGAATACTAAGCCTGTTCGCTGTCACTGTATCTAATATTTTCTTCATAAGTCCGAATTATTTATTTTAAATGTTCGTAGCAAAAAGAGAATTGTTTGCTCTCGCCTATGCTTCAAACATTTATCTTAGGATTCTGTTGTCATTTGTGTATATAAATTATTTTTCTTAGTAATCATTTTATGAAATGACTTATAAAATTAAAGCTTTAATATCTTAAAAATTTGTCTGGTTACCATTGCAGCTTCATCTACATTTTACTTATAAAATTTCGTTTACAGTTTTAAGTTTTGGTTGAAATAAAAACTCGGAATGTTTTTAGCCTCATGTGATTAATTATTTTTTATGTGTTTTCTTCATGTATTACTTGACTTCACTCATCCGATTTTTTATTTGTGTACTTTCTTCACGCAAAAATTAAATAACGTGTATTCCAACGTGATACTTCATTCTCATACTATTCTTCAGTTTTATTGCAAGTTAAATTTAATTCATACAATACTCATTTTTGTAGAAAGATTCGTTTTTTGCATTCATTTATAAGCCAGCACTCTGTACAAATTGCTTGCCGCTGAAAAATATTTGAAAAGTTACTATTTAAGTTTTGTGTTTGCACGGTAGCATGCACCGTATCTAATTCAAAAAACAACGTAAGTGATTCTCGATTGATTACGAGAAAAGTGGCTCGAAAACTATTTTCCTCCTATTGCTAATGCTATGAGCAATAAAATAGAATTTCAAAAAGCTAATGAAAGGAAATTTATTTTTGAAAAAAATTTCTTTTGCAATATGTAGCTTACTATACAAAGATGCCAATCGTATAAAAATCTTAATTTTGCATTTTTTGTCACTTACGTTGATTTTTGGATTGCATTTCAGTACTGGCCATTTTGCCAACTTTTTGCTACAAGGTAAAAAAAGTAATGTTCTGCGAACTCATTGCACCATGGACTATCATTTTCAAGTACACTGCTTTTGTTTTTTTAACTTTATACATTAACTCATGAATTACAACTTAATAATGGAAATTTTCACCTTAAAAGAGTTGATCATTGCGTGGACTTAAATGTTTTTGGCTGCACAAAGAAATATATTAAGCCTTAAAATTTTTAAAAGCAGAGAAAGAAATTTTTAGAAGTTGAGGAATGAAATATTCATTTATTTCTAGAAAGGAAGAGTTTAAAAATTTAATATTTACTGTAAATAAAATATTTCAGAACGTTTTTTTTTTTTTTTTTTTTTTTTTTTTTTTTACTTATGAGTTACAGTGGCTGTATGGGGAAACTATAAACCATTGTATTGTGATAGGTTGCCATGGTCCAAATTTTATTTACGCAGCATTATTTTCTGAGCAATTACAGCAACTGTTGAAAATTAGTTTCTGTTAGACGTTTTATAATTTTTGATAAGTATAGGCTGATATATAAATGCAGTTACACATTTTGGAGTGCATTAAACCATTATACAATTGCTGCAATCTTAATGCAGTGCTAAATTGAATAATGTTTTCGTGCAAATTATACTATTTTAATCTTGATTTTACGGTATTACAACTTAGAGGGCCTAATGTTATACGTTTATATGTTATACGTCAGCCTAAAACGTTTTACTATTTCGGCGGAAGAAAATTCGCCTTATATTATAGTTTAAGGTAACATTGAACCTTTCTCTTGAAGTGCAGAAGTTTGTACTTTACCGAATCGCTAGTTTGGATCGTTGAAGGGATTCAATAGTTTGAAACTGAATCGATTCTGATGATTCGAGTCAAGGAATCAGTAGATTTCACATACTGTTTCCTATACACAAAATAACAGAATCAAATGAATTCTAATTGTTTTAACTTTAAAAGCTTGTTTAAAAAAAAAAAAAAAAGAATCCTTTCCTGCTGTCTCTCCATGCTGTCTAATCGCGATAATGATAAATTAGATGAATGTATAAAGGGTTTCTTCTTCTTCATTTTTGTAGGTTGGTTGGCTGTAATTACAGAGGAGGGACATACAGCCGGTTACTTCAACAGTGTGTGTGAAATAGCTTCCGCTCAAGTCCCTTATTTCCTGTCGAGAGATCAAACCCAAGGTTATAAGGAGACCACAGATCCAAAAGGAAATCTCAAATATGTAAAAGCGAAGGTGTGTGTTTTTACTTTACATTATATTTCACTCATTTAGTCTCATTTACTTTTATTGAAAAAGTGCAACTTTAAAAATGGTTTAATTCTAGCTTGGATTCGAGCTTTAATCCCAGACTTGATACTGGAGTCATGTGATTACTGTTCTAAATAGTTTTATTTTTACACAACATGGTTCTCAAACTTATTTCTGTTATGCTCCAAATAAGTTAAATTTTTCTTGCTTTAAAAGTTGAAGAGATATTGTTTAAAATGCCCATTTACCCCTACTTTTAACTCAAGACATAATTTAGACAAAGCTACCAAAATTACCATCCTACCAAAGGTTGCCACCTTGCCTGAAAACGGTAAGTTTAACTAAAGTCTTTGCCGTATCATTTAGTGCTTTGCCTTTCGGATTTGAAAAGAGCCCTTTAAATCCGAAGGAAAAATTTATTACATTTATGTTTAAAATAAATGACTATTTTTGTGTTTTTCCTTGTTTCTGTGTAAAAAATTCCATAATCTCATATTCGAGTTTTTAAATAATACTAATTTAGTTGGAGAAGATGAATATTTAGAACTATAGGGGCTATGCAGAGAAGAAATTTCTTTTCATATTAATCGGTTGCTTCGTAACTACAGATAGAAACCTCGTATTAAACTCTTCTTTTTTACTTGCCAACGGAGACGAGTTTGATTACATTTTCTGAAGATCGTGGATTATGTGATTAAATTTTCTCTAAATGCTTCAGAATGTTTCATTGTTAGTAAAACAATATCTGAAAATTTTTCAACATCTTTTGGGAATTTCAAAATATAACTTACAGGTTGATCTGGGGATTAAAGGTTAGACTATAGATCTCATAAACTTCTTTAATTTTTAATTATTTTTTTCCATTAAAATGTTGGGATCTGGAAGTTTGAAAAAGGAACTAATTCTAAGCATGAGTCTCAATGTAAGCGAAATTCCTTTAAACCTAACAAATTATTTATTTTAATAGATTATTTTTATATTTTTTGAATGGATCATTTCATACTAATTCTATGATTTTAATAGCACTTCAATAAAAAAAAACAACCTTCGAATCTCAATTTCGCTAATTTTTTGTTATCTCAGAGGAATTTTTTTTTCTTCAAATTTCCCTGCACTTAACGTTATTATATCGATTTTTTTACTACTAAAACTTTTATTTTTCCCCACAAATACAAGTGGAAAACTTTTTTTTTAAATATATAAGAATAATCTCTAGAGTAAGAAAATTTTCCAAAATTGGAAACGTTTATAAAAATTTAGTGGAAAACCCTGCATATTTTTCTACTAATTGTAAAATTAAAAGTTGTAAAGTCTGCAGGTAAAGTAAATATCTCTTAATCCCGTAAGAGGGGAGTTAAACAATATCTTGTTTCGTTATCCCTTTTCTATGTTTCGATTTTTTTTTGTTTATCTCTTATCTCCAAATTTGAGATATTAATAAAAACTGTTATATATTTAGACCAATCGAGGAAAAAAAACAGATTTATTTTAAAGATTACGAATTATATAAAATTTACTCGCTCTTTTATTAAATTGCATAATAATTGAAATATTCGGCAATAAGAAGAATAACATTTTACGAGGTAGTTTGAGGTTTAAGATGTTTGAATAAGGCTTAAACAACATGAAACGAATACAAATAATTCCACATAAACAGATCGTTTCTACAAAAAATAAGCTCCTTGTTCTCTGTCGAAATACAGAATGTTCCTAAAGAAAAACCATTCGTTATACCGAGTACCAAATAGGATAAATGATTAGATAAATAGTCAATGTAGATATGTGTATACAGATGGACATGGATAATAAGAAGATAGAAATATTATTATAGGAAATTAGAAGATAGAAATATAGGAGAAGAATTATAGAAAGGTAAACAGATATAGTATATAGAAATACCGTTTGCAATGTTGATACACAAAATAAAATTTAGACACTGAAGAAGTTTCTTTATTATATGTAGTCCCAAAACGATTCATGTGTCATCTGTTAATGTGATTTTATCTGTTTATACGATATCATTTTTACTTATTTCATTTTTTTAAGGTTTATTCATGTACAGTACTAAAGGAATTATTTTTTCATTTCAATTTTCGGTGTTTTTCGTGGAAATGGAATGAACTTGTTACATAATTTATAACATTTTTTCTTTTTAAATCGATGAACTTCTGAACTTGACTCTTGCAATATCGTTTTAACAAACATGTTTGGGTGAAAGTACCGGAAACAGTTTCAATTTCTTACTCAATCTAAAGAATTTAAAATCCCCCCGGGGAGAGAAATTTGCCGTCTTTGGGTGTAAACTCTTCCGCCTCGGTTTTCAGTTATTAATAGCAGTCTTGTGTTCTACTTCAATGTCAAGGTAAACTACTTACTCCAGAAGGCGACAGGCTGCCAACTGAAAAAGTTGAAGGGAGGAAAAAAAATAACCAAATGAAGATTCCAGTCATTTTGTAGGTGAGGGGCTTATAAGAAAAAAGCGTTGAAGCTCTTAAAAAGAAAAGGTGAGCTGTCATCTTTAGGCATCACCCACCGTCATTAAAATCTTCGTTTGACGTTTAAATCATAGGATGTTAAGAATTGAGAAACACTTTAAATTCTGAGGTATCTATTTTCTATTCGATGGGATCCAAAGTTATTTCAAGTAATGAACGTATCTCAGTTCTGATTTTGATTGACGTATTAAGAACTTTTCATAAGTTTCCACTTTTAAAGTTTTTCGTTAATTTTTGTGCTTGTAAGTAAGTAAACGAAAACTGCAAGGAAAATTATTATTGATAGTTTTTGACACAAGTTTATATCACTAAACATTCACAAACGTCTTCGTTGTCCTAATATACCCCATAAAAAAATAATTATAAATTATTATTTCAGCTTTTCATCCTGATGTTACTGACTTTTGCGTTTTTAAATTTTAAAACATCCCATTTTCTACGGAGACAAATGCGGATTTTAAAATCGGGTAAAAAATCGAAAGATTTGAATTTTTGATTCTATTTTTAAAAAATTTTATATTATATATAATGCTAATTAAAGTCTCAATATTTGATAGTTCGAACTAAGTATATATATATATATATATGATTCAGACGATATATATATCATAGGACGATATCATAGGATATATATATATATATATATGATTCAGACGTATGAAAAGGAAACAAAATTTATAATTTTACAGTATCAAGTTTTTATGGGAATGAATATTTTTTATTTATTTTTAGCAAATGCAGTAACGTATCTGGTAGAGTGAAGTTTTGTAGTTCCACAACTATTGATTAGTCTCTGTCATTTGGTTTTTAAAATAATTTATCCCAATCAACAATGCAATGATCATTGAAATTTTTATTGGTGAATTAAGGACTTTAAACTGAAACTACTTTAGTACTAGCTGTTTCACTGTTTTTTCGTTTCTATTAAAACACTACTTGAAAATTATGTGTTTAAAGAAGCATTTATTATAAATATTAATAAAAAAATTTTTGTGAAAGAATAATTGATACTGGTTTCAATTGTTCTGTAAAGATTTTCTACGTATTGGCCTCAAATTATTATGAATTGATCAGTGTTTCATTAATAAAATTATATTTGTAGTTAGTTTAATATTCTGTTCTGAATTAAGTTATTTTGAGATAGAAAAAAAATGTATATTTTATATTGTTTCAAGAATAAAACTCATTTTTATTTGTACTTAAAATGAGCAAATTGTAATTTTTTTTTAGTTTGTCTTTTGCTCTTTTTTTAAAAAAAAGAAGCCTAATACATGTATTTCTCTCTATATGAAAAAACTAATCTGTCTGAATGTATGTTCTCTAATAACTAGAGAACTGGAGCAATTTGGATCGTGGTTTTTCTTAACAATTTTCAAATTTACAAGAGGTGATTTGTAAATAATATATTCTTTCTGTCGTTATGTGTTTTTGGGCAGAGTATCGAAAATACGAAACTTCATTGATGACAAAAATTGAAATGTAAATTCATTGATGAAAAATCATATCAAGAGCTTTTTTAATCATAGATTACATTTATTCTTTTCTTGTGGTAACTACTAATGTGTTATGATCAAAAAATGATTAAAACGAAGTAATTCTGCCACCATGTTTCAAAGAATAAAAAAATCAGGACTTGTGCAAGCATAACAACCTATACAACTGCTATACTATATTTAAAATATCCTCTGCAGGTATTTTCTGTAACTCTTTTAATATTTTATATAATTTCTAGTTTAAATTTCTACCAAAACTGTACCTAGTTGTTTAGATAGCCTCTAAACTACGTTGTGTTTAACTGCTTTTTGACCTTGAAAATTTTCAGCCTATATCAGCAGATTTAAAGGACGAAATGTGGTGAACGAAGTAATTTTCTGGCAATTTAAAAGTTATTTTCACTTTTTATTTTTGATTACTCTTCCGGTAATAAAAGTTCTCGATACCATGTAATTTTAGGGTAGTTCATTTTTATACATTTACTTTTTAGGGTCTGACCAAATACCGTGACGTAATACGAAAACTTGAGTGGTTGCGGTTTATTCCACACACAATATTTCTCTTATTCAAATGAATTCTATGGACGGTATTAGTAATTTGAAGTTAAATTAGTTTACCGAAAATGAAATATTGAAATTCTCTTATGACCAGAGTTTTTCTGGTCAGAGAATTAGGCTGTTAATCCAAGTTCCTTTACATTGTGTGGCTTAATATTTTTTAAGTGCTTTTAAAATTTGTTTCAATTTTAACAATATTTAATTATGTGTATAGTCTGCCTAAAATGTCCTTTAAATATTCGATTTTGCGACGAAAGGGAGATGCAGGCATGTACGACTTTGGGACAGAAGTACTACAAACATTAAAATTTTAATACGAAGGAGCATTTTATCTGCACCTGGTAGAAAGTTATTCATTATGAAAGTTCGTCCCCTATTTAAATGGATCAACCCGTTAGGGTTAAGTTTTGAGACGAATAGGAGACTGGGATGCGAGTGTGTTCCACGAAATATTAAATGAAAAAAACATGCAAACAGGGGTCGATCTAGGTAGAAATTGGGGGTCTGTTTGAGCCCTGTCACAGAATTCAAACGCATTCCATTAAAAATTCAACCTTGTATTATAAATATCAAAATATGAAAAACCATGTGAAAAGTGGAGAAAAATGATGAATAATATTCCCAAAAAAAAACTATCTCAAAACTACCTGAAATGACGATGGAATCGTAATCAATCAGAATCGTCAAAAGGTGAGAATTCGAAATCGAAAATCGTAATAACGTATCAATTATATCATAATTTGAAAAACTATGTAAAAGGAGCAGAAAAATGATAAGTAACTGCCAAAAAAAAAACAAATATCAAACAATGTGAAGTGACGATAGAATCAAACGCGTCTAAAAGTGATAACTCAAATAGAACTATTGGCGTCCCAGTTGGTGTCTTAATTTCGTTGGTGTTTTTTATTTTGAACACAGCTCGAAATGCATGTTTAAAAATAAGGACACAGCTCGAAATGCATGTTTAAAAATAAAGACACAGCTCGAAATCCATGTTTAAAAATAAAGAAACAGCTCAAAATGCGTGTTTAATTGAGGACACAGCTCGAAATGCGTGTTTTAAAAATAGGGTCATAGCTTGATATGCGTGCCAAACAATAGCCCTAGAAAGAGTTGATTCAAACTTTACAATAAATAAATAAAATAATGGACGTTTTTAATATTTCAGATAAGGGCAGGAGAAGTATTGCAGTTCCTAGGTGCTTATGAAGACACCACCTATTCGTCGAAGCACTCCAAGCCTCTTCGCTATGCCAAGGTAGTCGATCGACAAGGAGATCTACTATACTTGCCATTCCCCACTCCAGGAAAATTCTTTTCAGTTGCGGGCCGAAGAACCCGCAGCATCAGTCATGTTTATAAACTGTCACAATTACTGGCCATCGCCAACTTACCACTTACAGTGCGGGTTGTAAGCGGTGACAGACCACGAAACTCTCGGTGTGCTTTCACTGGTCTACTGAGACTGGAATGGTCTGAAGAAAGGCACGTCATTCTTGCGTGTGCTCTAAAAAGTGGATTAGGCAATGGTGATCCAACTTTACTAGAGATAGACACCAGTAGTGAGTTCACCTTCTTGAGACCCCTAGATGACCAAAAAGCCAGACTTTCTAAAGAATTCAATAAAATGATTAGGTGAGTATATTTCATATGTACCATTTCTCAATTTATGTACACTCTCAATCTATCACTTTCTATATTTAAAAACCGTAGTTAATCTATAATTAAAAATTTCTATAATCTTAGAAATCGTAAGCGACGTTGACGCCGCTATTATGGCAGTTCAACTTAGCATTATTTTATTTTGTCACGCATAAACTATAAGATTTATAAACTTCAAATTGCGAGTGTGTTTAAAGATGCGCGATGGAATAAAAAAAAATTAACATTCGATTATTTATTCGAGAATCCTTAAATGTTAAACTTGTAATAAAAATACTCTCAGCCCGTAGGAATGCAATTAAAGAGTAGAAATTTGACGTACTGAAAAGGCGGGCTGTATTTATTTGTAAACATGATGGGGTTTTTTTTTTCTCGAAATTGTAATTTTTTAGAAAATTATTGCAATTTTAAGCTCTTTTTTTTCGTGAATTTTTCTATTTATCCATTGTTTTAGGAGAATTCATCTCCCTCTCTCGAGATCTTTATTTTATATACTCGCGCATGAGTTGATATCGAAGGTAGAAAAGAGAGTGTTGCCAGATATAGCATCTAAGATCATAGATATTTTAGATATCATAGATTTTATTTATAGATATTTTAGATATCATAGATAACATTTATATTGAAACTTTTTTAGAAATATTAAAAAAAAATATTTCAAGAGAGATTAAAAAAATTTCATTTGAATATAATGACGTATTGTTATTTCATCAGTAACGAATTAAATTACTTCTTATTTCGCCATACTCTTAAGTTTAATTTTTTTTATAATAGAGATGATTATTTTTCAAACCTACATAAACGATTACTATATCAACAAAATGTACTAACATAAATTTGTAATAATTATATATTTTATAAAATAAATATTCTCTGCATTTTTGAAAAATACCGACTTCAAAGAAAATAAATATAAATTAAAAAAAAAACAACATACCTCTGAATGAGAAGCAATCCGGTTGTTGGTGGGCGGAGCGAGCGGAGAAGGGAAGTAACCTCCAATTAATTTAAAAATTAAATACACTCTGACAGATAAGGATATTCTCTAGTATTTTTATTAAAAAGGGTTTGAATGTACTTAGCATAGATGATTTAATTGCTGCAGACTATCATTGCAGACTTGTATCATTAAAACATTTACATTTTTTTGCCGCTTGAAATATGTTTGATTGAAGTTCTGGCACGAGTAAATTTATTTTGGTGAGTTAACACATAAATTGTACCATACAGTCTGTGAAGTATTCTACACCATATACCCTGTAATTAACCCGCTTCTCTTCAAAAGAAATTAAATAATTAAAAAGCAATTTATTAAATTTTGAACACACATTTTTCCGAGTTTATATTCATTTTGTTCTTTACTTCATATAATATAGGTTGAACTCCGACCCACCCCGGGGGGGTATACGGAGATAAAAGTAAAATTATTACAAGAAACATTTCTCTAAAAACCAAAATTACAATAAAATTTTGCCAAATGACAGTGGTGGTGATCAGTTAAAAATGGATAAACTATAACACTTGACAATTTAAAAACATGTTTTAAAGACAATGAAATCCAATGGTGCCGGTGTAAATGTCGAGAATTAAATGATTATAATAGTAGGAAACAAGAGATAAAAAATCTCAAAACTAAAATCAATGAAAGCTAAGAGTCCTAAGTGTAAGTGTCTAAAGTAAAAGTCTGACTATAAGTCGATGAAATCTAAAATCAAAAGTAGATAAAATTTCAAAATGTAAGGCTAAAAGTTGATTAGTAAAAATAAACGATGACATGCACTTTTGTTGGTTCATGACTGGGGTCAGTTGATCTGGGGCTAAAATGTCCTCGAGGGTTTGTTTAATAATTTGAGTCACAATTTTCCTGCAGGTCAATATAGCAAAGAATTGATGTTCCTCTTCGCAGTTATTCATGTGGGTTCCACGAAGTGCCCGGAATCTTGGACAGTGCTTAATTAAATGTTTAATGTCCTGTCTCACTCCACAGTATTGCATGAAACTGATTTTCTGAAATATTTTTGTTGATAGGTCCCGAACACTCCGTGGCCAGTAAGGAGCTGGTTTAAGTAAAAATTGGCCTTTAGGCGCTTTATGCTAGGGTCTTTAAAAAATTTATAGGTTTGTCTTCCCTTGTCACAAGACCTCCAGTCATCTCTCCAGCGGTTAAAAGTGATGTTCTTAATGTAAGATTTAATTTCACATTTTTCACCCGGGATCTCAAAATCAATCTGGCCAAGCTTAGTGGCTTCCTTAGCAACCCAGTCGGTCTCTTCATTCCCTTCAATGCCTGAGTGTGCTTTAATCCAATTTATATTATAGTTACTACTCCACATGGCTTTGGTGTCTTCTATAAGTTTGAGGTGTTTACGTGGGTCCTCCAGGCTCATGAGTGAAGAATGGGAATCCGTGTAAATGTTTGCTATTGGAGAACCCTGATTTTTAAGCCATTGGAGAGCTGACTGTATCGCAAGGAGCTCAGCCAGATAAATACTGCAGTTGTTATTTAAACGCGCCGAGATGGTATTGATGGTTATGCCATTTACTTCATATAAAATTATCTGAGTTCGATAAGTTCTTTTTTTTCTTTTTTTTCCTTTTTTTTAATGAATATAATTTGTAGGTACTGCCGTCTAAATAGTGAATGAAACTCGTAGTTATTGTAGTATTCTGAAGTTTTATAGTTATTGTGGTATATTTATGAAAGAAATTTATTGTCATGAATAAAATTTGTAGGTATTGTAGTGAAAGGGGAGAGAGCTGGCGCCAACAAATTAAAATTGCTCATCACGTGATGCCAACGCTTAAGACCTCTTCATCTTCGCAGAATGGCGCCGGATCAAGCGGAGATACATACGAGGAGGAAGATTCAGCTGTCAGGTAATATTACAATTGTTTTTTAATAAATTCTCTAAAAACTTGAGTTAAGAGCATTTTAATTTACATTTTATCGAGTCGGAAAAAATTAGCTTTAGGCTGTACAGAAACATCACGCGGTTGTTTACAAAACAACTTTCCCCAATGCGTAATAAACAAATGGTCTGTATTTACAGCTAAAATGTTTAACCCTTTAACGGTAGCCACAAAAAATGATCGACATATGATAAGAACCTACTTCAAAAAAGGGGAAGTGCATTTTTTATGTTTATTATAAATATTTGTTTATTCGAAGAGGATTTTTTTTTTCTGTTATCTGCCACTCTAGCTTTAAAAAAGTTCTTTCACAAAATGAATATTTATATTAATATATTATGGTAGACTTATTTTGTTTATACAAAATAAATCCAATTATTGAAACTCTTGTGCTACTTTAAAGTTCTTTTGTTTAAAAAAATGATCCGGTGTGATGCTGTACAATGTTTTGTGGAATAAAAGCAATTTATAAATCTAACTGATCAATGTCTGTTAGAAGATCAATGTTTTCGTGCGTCATCAAATAACATTATAAGTGATCTGTTGTTTTACTCTTTTTAGTTTACCTGGTTTTCTTATACTATCTTTTAACAATTACAAAGTTAATCTTTACAAAATTCTTTATATCAGAAAGCTTAAAATAACATACATTAAATTCATTAAATGAGTTAAATCATATTTAATTTTCAGAATACATTATTGCATTATCCATGTTACCGTTTAATGTCATAAATTTTAATGTTATAATTTTACCTTTTAAACTCTTTGGTTCGCAAAATTTAATTATTTAAACCACTTTGTGAATTTTTAAGCGTAGTTTTTGCAGGAAACATTTTGAGCATAAGAAGCTGCTACCAGAGCACAATAAGACGAATTAGCGATTAGCAGCAAAAAATCCAAGATATTGTAAATGCATTGATATTTTTAAATGGAAATTATTAAAAAAAAATAATAATTTCTAATATTTGCTTATGACTTAAAATTTATATTTGTGAAATATGATAAAAACGGTAAAAAAAGAAAACGTTGTTTCAGATAAATTCCACATTTATTTAGCGAAATTTTTTTTTTTATTTATTTTTTTTTTTTTTTTGTAGTCTCTGATTATCTGTCTCGAAGTTAAATAACATAATTGGCACGCATTTTTTTGCAGCTCTACTAAAAGATATTTTATGGCAATGGGCTGAATTAAAAAAAAAGCGACATTTTCATTACAATATATGCGAACTAATTTGTAAAATCACGTCTAAATTGTTTATTAAAAGTTGATTCGTGTTATAATTTTATAATAACTTTAAGGATTAAAAATATGTGACGCGAATTTTTTTGAAAATTTGATTTCCTTCAAAATTTATCGCTATTTTTGATCAATGAATCACAAAGTAAAATTTACTATCGTATATGGCCCACTGGATTCAGAAAACTTGCTGCAGATTTTACAAGCCGAGGTTTCTCTGACTTCAGGTTCTGAAGAGAATTTCTTCGTTGAGCATTTTATTCTGGATGTAGCTCAAAATGTAAGAAAATGCACGCAGCTCGAAATATGTGTTTGAGAAAACGGGACTTAGTTATTTAAGAAAATGGACATAGTATTTGATTCCGTTTTTCAAATTTCGCTTATGAAAATTGTTCTTTTTTTAAAGAATCAACTTATGAATCAAAATAAATTCGTGTCATTAGCCTCAAATAGTACATTTTATTAAACTAGTCTTTTTAAAAAAAAATTTTTTTTTAAACGTTGACAGTTTTTACACTGTTGTCACGGATCCTATAAATTTATTTTAGAGGCATTTAAATAACGTTGTTAAATTTTAGATATTTTTAAAAACCTCTTAATACGAAGGAATTTAAGATACGAAGGACTTTCCCCCTTAATGACTAGACTAAATTTAATATTTTTTTTTATTAACTCTATCCATTTTCTGGTTAATTTCAAACATTTATTCAAAATAAAAATTCATGCATTTGAGGGTCAAAATTTTCTTTTTGCAAATATTTTGAGTGTGAAATTGTGAAATGATCTATCTTTGTTGGAATGTAGTGCTTGTGACTTAATATTTATTATACATGATTGTTATCATGTTCCTGACTTATTTTAAAAATTAGTTTTTTATGCAAATCGGAAATTACATTTTAAATCAACTCTAAGTGCGTTTTAGTTTTATCAAAAATTAACAATAAAAATAAAATTTTAATCGAAGTTAAAAATTTTCAATTGCATTTTATTGTTAAGAAATAATAAAAAAGATGTGATTATTTGTTAGGTTTTAATCAATATGCTCGTGATCAACTTATCATTTTAGTTGATTACTTTATTAATCAAAAAGATATTTGCATTTTGGCTTCTAATTAAACACAATTTGCATTTTACAATACAGTTATATGTTTTTCTAATATCAGGACGTTCTCCTAACAAATTCTTTACATAGAGGTTTCATTTTAAATTTAACCTAATTTATTTACTTTTAAGCCTACTTTTAGAACAAACCAGCTTTTCTCAAATTTAATAATTGTTGCAGAAATTGATTAATAAACAAGATTGATATAGAAATATATTATGTAATTTCCATTTTAACTGTTTAAAACATAAGTACCGTAACTTTTTAATAACAGAAAAATCAGCATACAAATCAAATCAAAACGCATTTTCATTCATTTTAATTATTTTTCTCTGTGCAAATCGATTACAATTTTAACAGATGATGTTGAAACGATAATGATACAAATTCGTTTTTTAATTTATTTGCTAACTATTGTAAATGGTTTTTTTTTTTCGACATGAAATTTTTCGCTTTGTTGTTTATTCCACACATCATATTTAAAAAATTTAATTATATTATGCAAAATAAAGCCAAACAATTGACTCTGACCTTAATTTGCATGACTTTTTATTGCGTGAACTTGTAAATTATATTCTGGCAATCTTATATAGCGTCGGCTATTACGTTTTTAATTTTTAAAGTTATTAATCATTCTGTACTTAATTCATAGAAATACATTCAGTCAAAATATTGTAAGATAATTGTGCTTTACTGTAAAGTTACCATAAACTAGTTTATCTTTTTTTCTAATCAGTGTTAATGGAACTAATATTAGGGAAAAATATCCAAATAAATTGATGTTGAGAAGACGCTCTATACCAAGAGAAAAACTTTACATCGCTATTTTTTTTACCTCCAAAACTAATTTACAATTTAAAGTAATAAAAAAGTGAGTTAAGGCGAGCTTCGAGTTATCCATGGAGTTTTAAATACTGAAAAAATAAAATTTCAAAATGCAAACAAATTATTGAAAGAGAACTTCCCAATTGCGTTTTCCTCTCATAATTTGTTTTGATTTTGATATTTTGAAAATTTCAGTATTTGAAACTTAATGGATTTCTCTAGGTTTGGTCTGAACTTACTTTTTTTTAATACTTTAAATTGTAAATTAGTTATGGAGGCGAAAGCGAATTTGCGATGTAGAATTTCTCCCGTGGTACTCGTATAATAATAATAATAATAACTTAGTGCACAGCTATTTCGTACCGTTCAAAGTTACTTGCAGTTGAGATAATTTAAAAATTATGAAATACGTTATTTTTAGCAGGATATAACTGTTCAGAATGCATAGCAAATCGTGATACTCGTTCAATATTTAAAGTAGAGTTTCTTTTATGATTACAACATATACATAATAAATACAGATATACTATAATGACTACATGATCAAAACAATTAAGAACTTTGTTATCAAAAATAAGAATATTTGTTTTTCATAAAAAGTGACTATTAATTGCATATTATTACGATATTACAATAGTATTGATATGCAATTAGTAGTCACTTCGTATTAAACAGTAAAAAGCTTTTTACTGCTTAATACGAAATTATAGATATCGACATTTAAGGGAGGAAATATGTAAAAAATAGTAATCTCTATTAACCAATAACTTATAATAATAATTCAATTAACAAAAGTGTCACAATTTCCGCAAATCCCTAATTAGCTGCTCTGATATTTACATCATAGCATCTTGTTTAAAATGTTATTAACATATTTTGTATTTGCTGACTTTCAGAAAGTTTTGGACTTCTTTGGACACATTTAATGATAATGTAAAAACTGGAAACTACAGAGAAAAAAAATATTTATAATGTAAAAAAAATGTAGAAACTTGATAAGCACAAATAATGGATTTTGAAAGACTGCCGTTTCGGAACCCTGATTTTGTCTTTTGAAATTCTTTATGTACATTCTTTCGTAGTTTAATACTCAAAGACTACTTCTCTTAAACATTTATTTTATATCTGAAGAAAATTGAGTATTTTCTCTCCAACGAAATAGATTCCAGTTGAAAAACTTATTATAGAGGAAATTTCGTTTTATGGAGGTTAATTTCTTTTGCCGTTAATGCCTCAAACTTTTTCAATTTAATTTTTTAGTTTCAGTTCAATGTAGTTTTGGCTCTATATCTCGTCTTCACATACTGTCGCACTTCACATACACTGTCGCTTTCCTGCTTCTCTCTTATCTTTGTCCATTACTCAGTTCAAAATTCTCTCGTATATATATTATATTAGTTTTTAGTTCACTTTTAAATAAAAAGGGAGACTTACATCATGTGCTCAAATAATAATCTCAAACTGAAGTGGAAAGATATGCTTGAAAAAATAAAAATTTCTCTGCTTCAAAAAAATATACCACTCCCCCTATACACAATAAGTGCCCAATCGCAATATACCCTAGATGTAAATGAGGAAAACAAATTTGAAACAGGAAGCGTAAAATTTCCTACAATAAAAAAGAAAAATAAATGTGAATAACGAAACTAGAAAAACCGCAGCGGTCAGAATGCAATTCCACCCGCTATTAAGAAAAACTAAAGTTGTTATAAGAGAATCTGAATTCATATGAATGAAACAAGGTTCCAAAGCATCAAAATGAGTTGATGTGATATAGGGGCAAAGAATTTTGGCATTATCAAAATTAAATGTGTGCCCAAGATTATGGAATAGGAAGATTAGAAAAATTATTATTAAGCAATATTTGTATTTCTAAGATTATCCTATTCTTAATGGCGTACATATCGTGTTACTCAAATCTTAAAACATATTTGTGACTTTACTCTCTCCTGATATAAGCTATAATATAAGTAAAATTAAATTAAATTTATTTTTAAGCTCTTCCACGCTTATAACTCTAGATGTTAATATTATAATTTTATGAATACTTATTTTCTTTGGGTTTTTTGCAGATCATCTACTGTGAAATCTATGTCTTCCACCAAATCTTCGGCCTCTTCAAGACTTTTCAAGAGACTAAAGCTTTTGCATCAAAGTTGGAAAGGTGGACTACACCGTAGCAGCAACAACGCTAGTGGCAGCGAAGACAGTGGGGTGCAAAGGGACCGGGGACTACCACGGCAGCACTCTTCCATTTCGGACTTTCATTTGTACGAAAGAGTTAGGGACGCCAGGGGGTATCAGCAGAGGGCCAGCTGGGGTAGATCTTCTATTAGCACAGAAATATTGGACGATGACGGATATGTCACTTCGGACTTTGGAGGAGACGATTCGTCTGCATATAGCTCAGTTTGCTGACGATCGTTCGATTTTTATATTCACTAACGACCATTCGATTGCATTTTACCGACAACCATTCTATTTTTTTCTTCTCGTAAACGATGCCGGTTATGGTGCCCACATTGATGGAAAAAGATTTTTCTTGGAATGAAAGGGGGAATTAAGAATTATTTTTTAGTAAATGTGTTCGAGCAAACTATTTCACGATTGGTATCTTTAATGGATCTTGTTTTATACAAAATATATGAAGTTTACAATTGAAAGTACTGTTTTTTCCAGATGGAAGATTGTTGAGACTGTTTGGCCTGAAAAATATTTCAATTTAAGGAAATTGTTTTCTATTTCACATACAATTAGCTCACATAAAATATTATCGGGCAATTTTTAGATGTGTCTGTATATAATATATGAAGAACAAAATTTAAAAGCTATTTTTACCTACTTGTTCCGTATATCTTGTAAATATACGGATGTATATCGATGAATATACGGGAATGTGTCTTCCACCGCATAACACTTCAAGGAAACTCTTTCGCTTTATTGTCAAGATAGTCAGATTATAATTAAAATATTGATTTTATTGTTGAGTTTTAATTCATGTTGAATTGCGTAAAAAGGTTGTTATTGCACTAATTTATGTGATATGAAGTAAAAAGATAAACTAAAATGAGTTTTAGCTTTTTCAAGATTGTCTTTTAAGGTTTCGGTGCCTTCTTAAGTTGTGATATTTGTTTTGCTTTAGCTATGTTTGTATTTTCAAAATAAATAAAAAAAACTTTAGTATTTTAATTATTAATTTCAATTCTAATACATTTTTTATACTTCATCTTGGTATTTATAATGGTTTATACACGCTGTTCATCTGTTAGCGCAACAAGACTTTTAAATAAACGTTTATAAACAATGCTTCTTTGTTTATTTACTCCTTATCTTTTTAAAATATATTATGTGACAATACCAGAATATGCATGTGTTAAGTATAAATGAATCATTGAATGATTCAGTTTAAAATTTAATGACTGTCTTAATAACTTAATGATTCAATTAGCGTTTTTTATTAATTCAAATAAGAAATCGTTTTTTTAGTTAATTTTGTATATCATTTAAAGCGAAGTATATTATATTTTGTCTTGTCTAAATAATGATTTTCTATACAAAAATGGAAAGGCAAGTGTATTTTTCAAGTAACAATTCAAAAATAGTTTTTATTTGAAATAATATAAGATGTTTTTTGACAGCTAATTGACCCATTCTTTCTATATAATGTATATGAAATTTGCTAAGTTTCACATGATGTGAAAGCTTTTTATCTTAAATAGATGACTTAGAAAATTAACTAAATAAGCTTCCAAAAAACATTTTCTATTACTTTAAATAAAAGTTATTCCACTAACACAAACTATAGGATTCCTTAACACAATTTAAAATTATTAAAAATATATTTTTATTGGAAATTATGTTTTTGTAAGAGAATAATTTTGGGCAAAAAGACAAACTTTATTCCAAACATTGTGAAAAAGTCAGAAAAGGTGCTTTTTTTGTGGACCAAATACGTAGATAAAACTCCATTTCCAGGGTCCGTGAAAAAACGTTTAACTATTATTGACGCTAGTTATGCTTAATTAACCATAGTTGTAAGTAATGCTGGTATTGTGAAAATGAAGTTTTTTACGGGCCCTGGAAATGGAATAGTACCAATATGTAAATTATAAGCTGTCCAATAGATCCCTTTAAGGCGTCTTTTGTAAAAATAAAATATGATCATTAAATCAAAAATTATTAAGTGGTATTAGTTATTTACCTGATATAGATATAAAGCTAAAATGAAAAGATAATTTCAGATCAAACTTTTTTTTTGGAGATTTTTCAAGTATAAAATCTTATGCTTAAATAATATTCATTAAACTAGCTGAGCCCTGCGTGCCTTGCAACTCTTTCAGTTAGAATTTTAGTTTTGTATTTAAGTGTGTAAATGAGATTTTCGATTATGATTTGAAATGAGAATTTTATTTAATGGTGAAAAAAACCAGTGATAGTCTCAGCACTTAATTCTCTAGGATATCGTTAGCGCATTTTCAAGCAGACATGTATAGTGATGCACACTGACGATAAAACATATTTTAGATGATGATCTGAAATAAGTCTGGATCAATGGCGACATCAGGTATTTCTGCTGGTATGAGCTGGCCAAAATGGCATGGTATGATTTTTTCAATGAGCCAAATCATGGGGCAATCCTCTTTTTTGCCATTCAATAGAATACATCAAACACCGTGTCTCTCCAAAAGCATGGCGCTTCACAATGAAACTAAGTGTAAAGCTTAATATTTGTTTTAAGTCACGTGCGGTAATATCTTAAAGATCCGATTATATTTGCTAGGTTACAAAAGCTCTTTAATTTCAACTCAAGCAGGATTACGTGTAAATGTAATAAATAAATCTGGCTGCCCATATGCACGAACACATGACGTTTAGTGCCATTGTTTAACTGACAACGTTGATTGACTTGATCATTTGTGTTACCCATGAAAAAAATTTGTAGAAATTTATGATATGCACCAGGCAATGGAAATGAAGTAATTTAGAAACCAGAATTGTATCGGCGTATATTCCCCAAAAAATGTTTCGATTGGTTTGTTTGACCTGATAAAAAAGTTGATAATGGCTCGGCTGGTGACGTTAAATCTGGTAGTTTCAGTATGCCTCCAGAACAGCAAATTCCAGCTGTTTCATTTTTAAATTTGAGAACATTACAAAACATACAGAATTGATCCATTTTTCCGATGATGACACTTGGGGGAAGACTATAATTGGTTGTCGGATCATAGTTTAATGCACTGAGATTCAAATCAGAGTATTGGCAGCGTCTGAATAGCGAAATGCGTTCTCGATCGGTTTTCATTCTTGCTTCCCGTTGTTCAGATGCTTCCGACGAACGGGCTTGAGTAGTGCGTTTTCGATCGATTTTCATTTTTGCTTCCCGTTGCTCTGATGTTTCCGACGAACGGGCTTGCGTAGTTGATTTGTTGACAGTCTTCTTTCCTGTTGCTCAGACGTTTCTAAGGAACGGGGAAAAGCATTCTGTTCTCGATTAGTTTCAAGTCTTTTTTTCTCCGTTGCTCCGATGTCTCTTTTTGCACGCTTGAGATGTCAATCGACTAAGAGCGATTTGTTTAGGCGGCATATTTTTGCAAATATTCTCTCTCACAAGCAAAAAGAAATGTAAAAGTTGACTGTGGTCGCAAATTTGCTAAACCGAAAATTCACATATATATATTGTTGCCACTCACATTAAGTTTATCATTTACGTCATGTTTTCTTTTAGTTAATTTTGTATTACATTATCTTTTGAGTTTGTGAATCTGGCAATTATATATTACCTACGATACGTTACGTTATATAGAACCTACGATACGTTACGTTTTAAGGGAATTTTATACGATTTTCATCTTTATAATGTACAATTATGCTTCCAACAAACCTGTAAATAACATATTTTGTAAATATCCCTATTCTGAGTGTTGTATTGTAAAATAAAATAATTTGGAACAAAAAGAATCTCGAGTCATAACATATATTTTAAATAATAGAAAGAGCAATAAAAAGGAAATAAATAAGAAATATAAAAATTATAAAATTTAAAACAAAAATCTATTTTTTAACTGAAAGAAATAAAATGGATGAATTCAAAAACTTTGTAATAATAAACAATCTAATAGTTTTCAAATGACAACTGTCACAGCAATGACATCTTCGAAAACTAAATTTAATTGTGCTAGCCTAAAATTGCATACTAGATATAATTATTTTTTAAAACGTGCATTTTGAATGAAATTTGCTTTTGTCTTTATATTTATTAAACAGTTTTCACTATTCGCGATCGCAACGAACTATAGGGGGCGTTGACTATAGGGCGAACTATAGGGGGCAGGTATGAGACGAATACCTGCGATTTCTATATGAACAGTCATCCAGTTACTCTGGAGACGTCTTTAATGTAGCATTGTTGCGTTCCTTCTTTATTGTGGCTTATTAAATTTAAAAAAAGAAAAATGTTTGATATTCTTTCTTATGCAAACGAAAACAAAATGGTATCTCTTTTTTTTTTTAAGAGAAGGAACATCCAAAACACATCGGAAAATATTTGTAAATAAACAAACAAATAAAATATATATCTTCTTATTAGAGTTAAAACCTAATGCCTGAGAAAAAGTTTTAGTCAATTTAATGATATAACATAAAAGGCCTATTTAAATTTTACATTCTATTGTTTCAAGAATCATATTACTTCAAACATTAAAATGAGCAAAAAGTATACACAAGCCTCATAATTTTATATAATTTAATTTTATAAAAGAAGTTTTTTGACAACAATTTTTATCAAAATATTTTAAGTTTTAATAAAAAACATTATTTAGAAACTAAAAAACGTAAAATAAAGAATGCTTACAAAAAGAAGAAAAAAACAATTCTAAAAATTCCTCACATTAAAATAAAAAACTTTCATGTAAGTAGAGAACCATTCTATAGAAAATTATCATAAAATAATCCTGGATATCATCTTTTGGATTCTTTGTTGCCTTGTTGTGTGCTGATTTTTGACGCCATTTTTTAGTGCTACGAAAATGCGTCTTTGGGATTTGCCAAAAATAGAACAAGATGCAATTATATTTTTTCAGGAGCGAAATATTTTACCAAAAAAAAAAAAAAAAACCAACGAAAATGTGCCAATTCTCATGACATGAAACTTTATTATGGTAAACGTACGTTTTGGAAATGTAATTTCATTTGGAATTTTATTTAATTAGTGTTCATATGGCGACAGCACAATCAGGTAATATAAAATAGAGATTGTTTTGAATTTATGTTAAACTCTATATCGGCCCATTTTCCACCGAAATCCGATTGATTACTTTGATTTTAAATAAAGTGTTTTGAATTTTGAAAGTGTTTTGATATTTTGAATAACGTGTTTTATTTTATGATTTGTTGCAAAAATTTTAGGTGTAGTATGGCGGCACTTAAAAACCGCCAAATCTGTAGTTGCGGTGGCGTTAATACGTAAGTACCGAAATTTTATTCCATACTTTTCTGAATCATATTACTTCAAACATTAGAATATGCAAGAAGTATACATAAACACATAAAGTTATGCCATTTAAATTTTCAAAACAATTATTTTAACTACAATTTTTAATCAAAAAATTATAAAGTAAAAAGCGTAAAATAAAGAATTCTTAGGATAAAAAAACGATTTAAAAAATTCCTCATATTCAAATAAAAAACTTCCATATTGTTTCATTTTTTATTCTTATAGTTCTTAATCAGACGTAAAAAAAACATTCTGTAGAGAACTATCATCAAATAAGAAAAAAAAAATTATTTACAAGAAAATTTTTTATTATAAAAATCATAACACTTACCTGATTTATAAATCTGGAGAATTCCAAAATGAAATGTTCTTCGTTTCAAAATTTTATTTTCAACTAATATACAATCTCTTCATTACTTTTAGAGAGCATACCACAAAGCAAAATTTTATAATTGTAAGATCTCGATATGAATTTTAATATGTAGCTTTAAAACACAATAGCTGAATTCTAGTTGAAATTATTCTTTCAAAACTAAAAAATACTTACCAAGAAAACGATAAAAATGTATTAATAATCAGCACAAATGATACTATTTTAAGTAATACGGATGATACTTTATTGTTGTTTTCTTAATTATGTAGATACAGAAATATATACTATTCTATAAAGAAGAAGAATATTCTATAACTATTACAGTTCTATACGTTCACATTTATTCATTGGAATGAAGAAAGCAATGTTGACTTCACTTAAATTTGTAATGAATTGAAGACAGAAGAAATGTATTTTACCGTAATACACACATCTGAACAGTATGCAATACCGAAGTCAGAAGTTATCAGTTGCAAGTTTGTTGATCATAGAAGTTAAAAATTGAGGAATTTTTCTTCAAATGTTTGGCGCGTTCTGTTTCTGAAAGATTTTCCAATATTCTGGAGAACTTTTTCAAGTTCTTCGGCCCTTTCCTTAGGGAAATTTTGCTTCGTATTTGCTGCTAAAAAAATGGCGTCTGATTCTGCCAATGATTTTGATGGAACTAAATAAATTAATTCCTGATATTTTCAGGCTCCCGCTAGATGGCGTACTCGAGCGTTGCGATCGCGAATACTGAATTCGTGATAGGATCAATAATTAAGAAATCTGTTCTCGTTGATTTTACTTGCTTGTGCTTACCTGACATAAAGAAACTTGCGCGAATTATATTTAAATATTAAAATATATGTAATTTACTTTATACTTTTCAACATGAATAGAACTATAAGATAGAAAATATCACTGTTGTTATCTTCAAGATATTTGAAAACTGAATCGTTTATAGCAAAATTTAAAACAATGGCTAACTTTTAACCAATCAGAAAATTCCATTTCGATTTTCGCTCATACCGCGGGAACGGCTTTTTTCAGAATGTTCTAATGTCGACAGAAACTTTTCTCGTGCTTGAAACTATCTGTATGCCAAGTTTCATAGCTTTCTGTCGGTTGGTTTAGGAGTCCATAGAGGACGAACAAACACACATTCACTTTTATATATATATAGATGACTTTTAATTTTTAATAATTATTTTTCACTAATAACTAAAACTAGTGGGCTGCGCCCCCTGCTCGTTAACGCTCGCCAACCCCCGAAAATTGCTACGCAATCTTATATGGTTTGCTTCGCAAACCAAGCCCGCTTCGCTCGCTACTAACTTAGGTACATTGCAAATGCACAAAATTCTAAGAATTCAAAACAATCATTCAAATCCATATCAGGAATGATAGTTAAATCTTCCAACTTGATTTTTCCATCATGGCAGCATTTGTTATATTTCCCAGAGGAATTTTTTCTTCTGCCCAGAAGTGAGCAGCACAAAAACTACAAATTTCGGTCATGGAACCGATGTTGTGTTCGACAACATCAACAGTTAAATCTTGAATGGCAGCACGTCGTCTACGCATTCTTTCACCACTACGTCTTTCATAGCTGTCATCAATGCTCTCTTCCAATTATCGAGCACGCTTCTTTTGATTATACTTCAAAAGCGTAACAGCACGACTGAGACTAATTTTTCAATGAATAACTAATAACAATAATAAAACAAATAAATTCGTGATATAAATCAAAAATCGTCAAATAAATTCGCAATATATAAATTCATGAAAAAAAGCGTTTTCGACAAAATACTCAAATAGAGATCCATCGACAAAGACTACTCACTTCTGCCTAGCTGAATAATATGAGATTGCCGCAGCTGAATTGAACAACCTGATAGGGTGAATTTCGGAAGAGATCACATTTGGTGACAATGCTCTCTTTGGTTATTTCAGCTTCCATTTTTAAAAGCGCTATATGTTGAGCCACCTCAGCTAGATTTGGCATGTGACATTTTTAGCGGCAATCATTGGTCGATTTTCTAGCGTTGCCATTCGGGGAGTTGTAATGAGGCTTTTTTTTGTCGCCGTGTAAGAGAAATATATATATATAGATATTGCATAAGGTACTACTCAAAAGAGTAAATTTCATCAGAAATTCCAAAATATGTTTCAAACAAAATAAAAATTATTTATAAAAGAGTAAATAAAATGTGTCATAAACTTTATGGTTCCTCATTTTTTTTTCAATGAGATTTGCAACGGTTTTATTTCATTTTTTCATCTTATTTTGTTCAAGAATCTTAGCTTCCTTGTCTTTTTTTTATTTTTGTCTTCTAATTAAAAATGATTTGCGTGTTCCAGCGATTTTTAACGCCAAAAAATAATGTATCTCATAACTCAAACATTGTTTACTTTTAACCTTTTCGTAAAGTTGTTTTTTTTTCAACAAAGAAGAAACTTTTGACAAAAAAAGGGAATGGAAAATAAAAATGAAATGACGAGTAAAATTGAAGGAGGCAAGGCCGCATCTTCATAATGGAAAGAATTCTTTTTCTTTACCCAAGAACAAAGCCCGAAATGACAGCAAAAATTACTTCAAATTACCACGCCACCTTAGATCACGCTTTATGGCAAGAATTAGGCTTCTGTCTTTTTTTTCTGCTCAATTACCTCTCAAAAAAATGACATAATCCATAGAAAAATTGAAGGTCCCTGTTAAACGACGTGGAAAATCTTAGTTATATAATTGGTCTACTTATTCTTAACTTTTGGGTTAACCTGGCGATGAAATAAAATGAGTTTCATTGTCATCAGCTCTGATAGTGTTTGGTAGTGGAATTTAATTATCCACATTCAAAATTGATCTTCGAAGTTCGTCAGAAAAAAAGAAAAAAAAATTTTTATCTCTCAACTCGCTTTCAAGTCTTGTAATTTGCAGCCAAATTTTCAACAATTTCCTTTTCAGCACCTAAGTCTATATTAGAGGTCCGTACTTGCAAGTTTGTACTATGCCAGTTTTAATCATTTTCTGACTGTGACGACCTGAATGTATCGCTAAATTGGATTTATCATTTATTAAAATTCCTGCTACTTTTGACTCATTAAAGTACTCAATTTTCATCTGGAGTTATGGGCAATAGAAGTTTCCATTGTTTTTTGGCGGTTACAAACAGTATCCAGTAATTGAAAATTCTGATTTTCCCGTTTAAGTAAAACACTCGAATTTTAACTGCAGCTTTATGACGAATGACACTGTAAGTTTCCTGTGTCACCACATTTAAACTTTGGCCATTTTCCGATATGCTTGTGCTCTTAAATTCTGCTCAAAGCTGTGGGCTTGGTGTCAGTTGAAGTTAGAATTCCTTCTTGAATCATGAAGATTAGCTTTATCGTCAACCCAAGTTTCGACAACTTACCAACACAAACTTTCAAACACGTAACTGAAACTAGTTAAATTATATAGTAAAATGTTACAAACTGTGTAATGTAAATGTTATAAATATGTTGTAATGTTGTAAACTAAAAAGTATAAAACAATTTTGTTTTTGATAGTTTAAAAATTAAACTACTAAAAGTAATTTAATTACCAAGGCTATTATCAAAGCTTGACAGTTGCCAAGACTATTACCAAAATAGTACAAACAAGTGCGTCGTTTGCACAAAAAGCAGCATTAACTTGGCCCAAGAAATGGTACCAAGGATGCATACGTAATTGAAATTTTTTCGAGATCAACTAAAACATAATTTTAAAAAAGTATTCCAAAATTTTGCACGCTCTTAAAATGAAAAGGTAGTTTTAATATGAAAACCAAAGGAACAAAAGCTACTAGTGATATTAAAATCTTTCGTGATTTTGCGGAGGATTTTGATAGTTTAAATTTCAATTCTGAATTATGAGGTAATCAATTCAGATAAAACTGGTATGAGAATTCTAGCTCGATTAAAATGTTGTCGTGTGAACATTATAAAACAAATTGTTCTAAAATTGGATTGAACGTATTAATTCAATCCAATTCTCTTGTAAGATTGTTATTATAGCCACTGTAATAAAAAAAAGGAATAGTAATTACCACAATAATTAATAAAAAGTTTTTTACAATCTGAATATATTTGGAAGCCGATTACTTTGGAAAAGATTTTTACTGAGCAATAAAAAATGATCTCTTTAGCTCATTAAAGTCCAAATCCTACTAAATCAGCACAAATCCTACTCTACCAAATCTTTATTCATATTATTAACACGACAACCAGTGAGTTGATGACAAACAAGTAAAATTCTTCATTAAAAAGTAATAGGCAGTTGCTAAAATAATATGTTAGATTTTTTGGCATTATTCTTTTGGCAAGAAATAATACGCTTTTGAAACCATCGTGGTAAGTACTACGATGGTTCATCACAGGTGCACGATGGTTTATTGAGTCACCCATGGTACTTCGGGAAAATTCCCGAAGTAATCTTGCGTTACATTGAGAAAAAATCACGAAAACCTCCTACGGTTCGCCTGGCGGCAAGGGACTAACCCATGATCTATCTACTTGGACTCCATTAAAAGAATCGAGATATTGAACTAGGAAAAAGCTGGCAACAAGGAGAGCGACACGGTGAAATGTTCCAATGGAAGGCCTGGGCCCTCTAGAAGCTGTCGAGTTAAGATGATGAGAAGAAAAGAAACTCATAAATACGGTAAGAGAAATTTTCTTAAAAAAAGTTACATGAAATAAATGTTCACTTTTTTCGGCTTATTTTTAATTATTACCCAACGAAAATCTTAATTTTTAGCAGATTTTGCATTTGTAGGTTGATTTTATAGTGTATTTCTTCACGAAACGAAATCCGCTTCCTGAAACGAAATTCGCTCGAACTCAATTAATAAGGCATATGTACGTCATAGAACTATTCAAAAAAGTTGCTTGAATCGAGTTTGCTACTTTTCTCGTGATTTTTCATTGTAATTAATAACTCCGACCCATGAGGATAAATTCAGTTATACTCATAAACATAGACAGCCTCTAATACAACAGCCTTGTAATTTTGAGTCGAACAAAGGAGATTGGGGAACTCCTGGCACAAACTAATCTTTGTGGAAGACTTTTTAATGAACCAGCCAGCAGTTACGTTGCATGGAGAGGAAAACCACGAAAATCTCTTTTTTTTGTGCATTTATGTTTCCCGGTGGCCAGGAGATTGAACCCATGATCCGCCTACCGCTGATCATAAACATTTTACGTCAGCACTGTAGTCGGTGAGATCCGGGAACAGAATTCGTATCAACCCCTGGGATTGGAATATGGGTCACCTCCTTGGGAGACGAACGCTCTATCCAGTGACCCATCACGGCTCATTAAGTGATGAAGTGATAATTTTTAAGTGATATAGTGTATCCAATATATCACTTATTTATAATTTATTTTATAATTTATTCCAATATATCGATCGCTGTATGTTGTGAGATTATTGGGTGTTTCAATGTGAATGCAACATACCACTTCAAAAAATACTACCGTCTTTTTCACTACCATTCACAGTTTTCTGTTGTATTTATCATGAAACTATGATTCCTAACTATGCATGGGGAACGAATCCGAAGCCTTCACTTGGGTCAGACACCAAAACTTGGGTCCTGGGATCTTGAGTGGAAACAGGCGAAACTTTTCAAAAAAAATTAATTTTTTTAATTTGCTTTAATTTTAATAGTTTTTTTTTTTTTAAAATTTAAACCTAAAACATTTTTTATGTTGAAAGAAAAGCCTAAAACATTAAAGTATAGTTTAGTTTATCAATCTTAATACTATAGATGGTTTTTCTTATTTTTCACGCAGTTATGATTAGTAGATAACCTTTACTTACTATTTATTTAACGATTTGGTATTATTCAGTTTGAGCATTTTAATTTTGATTGAATTTTACGTAATAATGAATAGGTAAAAAACACTGTCGATTTAAAAACATGTTTTTTCGTAGTGAAATCGATCCGACATTTAATATTTGTTTTCGTCTGTAAATGAACGGGAAGCATTTGTCATATAACAAAGAGAAATAAAAAGATTTAGGTATAAATAATTTTTTACAAAAAAAAAAAAAAAAAAGCTGTCCTTTTAAAGCCGGATGCAGTATTTTATCTAAATTGGTAGTGATGATATTTTTTTTAAAAGAATTCAAATGTTATTCTTGTTTAAAAAGTTCATGCAGAGTATATAAGAAAGATAACCTATTCTTTAGTTCCAGAAACATAGACCTGTTTTTTATCAATTTCAGAACATCAAAGTACCGCTTTCCTCAAATGTACAGTTTTCGGTATAAATCACTTTTAAACGTAAAGTAAATCATGGGATTAACCAAAACATTTAAAACATGTTATTGTCACTAAATTATAGTTTAATTCTCGTTCTGCTCATTCATGACTTGACGTCATTTGTAAGATCATGATAGTTATTTTTTGAAAATAAATCATATCAAAAGAAAAAACAGAAATCCACTTGAAATGCGACAAATGAAATATTACGCGTATGTATGCGACCATTAAGAAATTAGTTATTATAATTATAGTACATGCCAACAATTATTTTATATATTTTTAGAAAAAAAGAAAAGAAAGTAAATAAATGAAATTTAAGAACTTTTGATCAAGTACTTGAAATTCGTGAAAGCTGGTGTGATGTTAATTACATTTTGCGATTTATTTGATGTCAATAATAATTTCAGTTATAATATCAAGCAGCACAAATAGGTTCTGTCTTTTGAATAAGTTCTTTCAATGAATTCAGATTTTAGGACGTAAAAGTGTCGAAATGCTCTTCATTATTTTCTAACCAGCCCTACACCGTTTATTAAGGTTCAAAAGACAAAAAGGTTCTGTCTTTTGAATAAGTTCTTTCAATGAATTCAGATTTTAGGACGTAAAAGTGTCGAAATGCTCTTCATTATTTTCTAACCAGCCCTACACCGTTTATTAAGGTTCAAAAGACAAAAAGGTTCTGTCTTTTGAATAAGATCTTTCAATGAATTCAGATTTTAGGACGTAAAAGTGTCGAAATGCTCTTCATTATTTTCTAACCAGCCCTACACCGTTTATTAAGGTTCAAAAGACAAAAAGGTTCTGTCTTTTGAATAAGTTCTTTCAATGAATTCAGATTTTAGGACGTAAAAGTGTCGAAATGCTCTTCATTATTTTCTAACCAGCCCTACACCGTTTATTAAGGTTCAAAAGACAAAAAGGTTCTGTCTTTTGAATAAGTTCTTTCAATGAATTCAGATTTTAGGACGTAAAAGTGTCGAAATGCTCTTCATTATTTTCTAACCAGCCCTACACCGTTTATTAAGGTTCAAAAGACAAAAAGGTTCTGTCTTTTGAATAAGATCTTTCAATGAATTCAGATTTTAGGACGTAAAAGTGTCGAAATGCTCTTCATTATTTTCTAACCAGCCCTACACCCTTTATTACAACACTAAAAACTAAAGTTGTTTAAATTATAGAGCTAGTCATTTGTCTTTGATTTAGTTTGCAACAGTTACAGTAATAGAGAAAAAAAAAGAATGTTTTGCTTTAACGAGGTTGATATCGTTGAAATATATTTATGTACAATATAGTATTATGTATGTATATTATACCATGTATAAAATATACTATGTATAAAATATACTATATATAATATACTATGAATAATATACTATTAGAAGTGTTTTATTAAGATACAAATAACATTATTTTAGAATACGGTAGGTTTTTTTAGGAAATTGCAATCTTGCAATCTCAAAACAATTGCAACTAGAATTATCTATAGCAGGTAGCTGCAGCCTAAAAAAAAGGACCCAATGTTTTATGAAAGAAAACCAGTCAAAAGATGAACTCTTTAGTGTTTTTTTTATCTTGTGCGGGTCTCTCTTATATTTTTGGAACTAATTGAGCCAATTAAAACATCTTTTCACTCATTCATGAAAATCACTTATCCATGAAAATCACTTATCACTAATATAATTTCTAGTAAAAATAATATTTAATAATAATTTTATTATTTTTTATTATTACTTTAATGTTAATATTTAATTATAATTTTTATTAATAATTGAAATATATTTTTATTGATAATTATTATTTTAATAATGTTTGAAAAAATTTAGAGTATATACTTTTAAACAATAAAATAGAATGTTTGAGCCACATTCATTCCATAGTTTATTAAATTAATAATGTTCAACAAAATAATATTTTTTCGAATTTATATGGAGCTGTAAAATTATTAATTTCGTTAAAATTTTAGATTTTGACTTTTAAAAAGTTGTTAGAAGTTGCATGCTATGCATATAAAAACTAACATTTCATTGTTAAACAAAATCATGAAAAGTAATATACAGTAGGTGGACAAATTAATGGAAACACTTTTATACTAATAAATTTCTTCATTTTTCTGAAGATATACTTAAAGAATCATTTTATAACTTCATAAGTGTTTCAAATTGTGCAATTTCTTATGCATATCAATAACATTAAAAGCTGTTGGAAGTTTGAAATACCGACAATAAATAACAAAAGGAAAATAGTGATTTTGAACACCTTATGCCAAAATATGTAGTAATAAATTTGATACTTGTAACAGGTATTTAGATTATTATATGCAATAACTGCACAGAATTTTTTAAGCCTAGCTCAAATATTTATGGAGATATGGACATATTTATGAAAAAAAAAATTAAAATTTTTTTTTTTTTTAATCTCACGTTTTTTTTCACAATATTTTTAAAAATATTCAATGAAATGAAGCAAAAGTTTTAGGACAGTTTAAAATTATTTGCAAAATATTTTATTTAAAATTTAAAAAACATGCGCTGAAAATTGTGCAATATATCAGTAATTAAAGAAGTTCTTTTATACTGCGCATGCGCAGAAAAAGTTTAAAATTTATTTTTTATAATTATGTAGTGAATCGTATTTGATAACTAATAAAAAAGTTTGATTTGAATATCTTAAAAATTAAAAATGTTTCAAGCAAGTAGTTTTTGTACTTTATAAATAATTCGCAAAATGATGAGATTTTCTACAAATATTATTTTGCATCATATGACAAAATTAATTAACAAGTGATATTATCTTACAATAAACATTCATGCACCAAAACATGATTGTATAAGGAAACAAAACATGCGAAAGAAAAAAATTTCATTTTTAATAAATTTTGTTTAATAGTACAAAATGAAATTTGTGGAAAACCCCATATCATTTTGAGTTTTCTCTATAAACGAACGAAAAAGACTTCAAAAGTGCTTGAAACTTTTTAAATTTTTAAGATATTCAAATCGGACTTTATTAATTAGTTGCTAAATACGATTCACTACAAATTTAAGAAAAATTTTTCAATTTTTTCCGCGCATGAGCAGCATAAAAGAAATACTTTAATTACTCATATATTGAGCAGTTTTAAACAAATTTTCCTCAAATTTTAAATCAATAATTTTATAATTAATTTCAAATCGCTCCAAAACATTTGTTTAATTTTAGTGAATATTTTTTAGGTTATGGGAACAAAAATGTAAGACAAAAAAAATTAGTTTTTTTATAAAAAAAATGTCCATATTTCCATAAATATTTATTCTAGATTTACGAAATTTCAAGCAATTTTTGCATATAATAACGGAAATAATTGTTATAAGCTACAATAATATTGCTACATTTTTTGGTATAGGGTGTTCAAAAGCACTATTTAATTTTTTGTCGGTCCCTCAAAGCTCTAAAATCTTTAAACTTCATTGATAAGCATGAGAAATTGCATACCCTTTACATTTCAATACTTATGAAAGGATTCTCTAAGTATTTTTTGAGAAAGATTAAAAAACGTGTCAGTATAGAAGTGTTTCCATTATTTTGTCCAACCAATGTAAGTATTTTTTTTTTTTTTTTGGAATGAACAATTTCTGTAATTCATTCAGTAAAGTATTCGAAAGCTTGGGTCACTTTTCATGTTGCTTTCACCACTTTTTGTATCTTTCATTACAAATCTGAAATTTAATAGGCAGATCAAAAGTTTCTTTGACCCTAATATTTAAACTCAAAGGTTCTTGAAAGAAAATTAATCATTAAGTTGTTTTTCAATTCTTGAATCATAAAAGCTTTATAATCTTCTTCAGCAGCAAAATTTTTATGAAAAAAAAATCTGAAATTTGGAAATTGGTTAAATAGTTTCTGTGTAATAATTTCCGATTTCATTTAAAGTTTCTATTTATCATATAAAATTATTTTGTTAAAGATGATATTAAAATGTGCCTTTGTTCGATCATTAATTTTATAATTTCATTCAATGCTAAATTTTATAACTAAAAATACTTATTAACAATTAAAAATTATTTTTTGCATAAATAGATAGAAGAGTTTTATAATTTTGCCTAAAACTTTTTATTTCTGCGCGAATAGGTAAAGAAATAATTCTAAAACCTCAGTTTCAGACTTAACACTTAAAAACATACTTAATTCTATGAGAGTCAATTCTCCGTTATTAAAAAAAGAAAAGCATTTATACATTACCAGTGAAATTCTTATTGGATGAAAAAAAAAATCAAAATTATCAATACAAAAAAAAGCAATACCTCTAATAAGGTCCTCGTTTTCATGTCAAGCAAATGCCATCATTGCATATCCATTGGATTCATTGTCTGATTCGATGATGTAAAAATAAAGAAAGTTGGATAAAATAACAGAAATGAGTAACAAATATATGTTAAACCATCATCGTTTCATAGTCCATGACAAACATTTTAACTAATTTATACTTTCAACGAATCCATCTCTTTTTTTTTTAGATATTTTCCTGTCATTGGTTTTTCTTTACAATCTTTTATTTATTTTTAAATTTATTACCTGAACTAAAAAAAAAAAAAAAGTAAAATAAAGAATCAAGTTTTCTTTTATTTGAAAAAATGCCCATCAGGAGAAGGCGTCGTTAAAGGCCGCTGGATTGGAAAATCGAGCCCGGGCCATACGTAGACCTTATTTGAATAGAAGACCAACTCATCCTATTAAAAAAGTTGAGTTCATGTTTATAGAATTTATTTCTATCTTATTTAATAGCTAGTACAGTGAGTAAAAGGAAAAAGATATCACCTAGAATAACTTTCGTTTTAGTGATCGGATTTTCACGTGCTAAGTGTCAATTTTAATGGTTTTTGGGGGTGACTTCAAATATGCTAATTAATTAGTGCTAACTATTTATTATACTATTAATATAACTATTAATTAATTATAACAAAATCAGACACAAAGACTAAATTTTTCTAAATAAAAAAAAAAAATTTTTTTTACACATTTGGATTCCTGACCCTCAAAATAAGGAGATTTCGAAAAGATTGGATCATAAATTGGGGGGAAGGGGTTAATACAGTATTTCCCAACGTGGGGCCCACGCCCCACTGGGGGCAATTTGATTGTTAAGGGGGGCAATTCAAAAATGGACTCGACGCAAGGTATACCCTTTTGCTCTGGGTCATTTAAATGCAATGCTAGATTTTGGTGCCAAAGTTGAAAGAAAAAAGCAAATCTATGCATAATAATAAACGCGGCTGTGTGTCTGTAATCACAATATATCGCCCCAGAAGCCTCGCCCAGGCACGAAATAACTCGGCACATAACTGTGTTTTGACATAATGAAGAAGTATTTTTTTTCTTTTTCAAAAATTTGGATTAGTTTTTTAGTTATCAATCATTTTGTAAGAAAATCTATGCTTTTTCGTCTTTAAAGAGCCATATTCAAAAAACTATTCGCGATCGCAACACTCGATACGCCATCTAGCGGGAGACTGTAAATATCGTGCATTAGTTCCCACATAACCATTGGCAATGACGGACACCATTTTCTTAGCATAAAAAAAGAAGCAAAATTTCCCTAAAGAAAAGGTAAAACTTTTTGAAAAAACTAATCAGAACATGCTAAACATTGAAGCAGAACACGCCAAGCATTTGAAGAACAACTTCTCAATATTTTTTACCTTTCTATTACCAACAACATAACATGATTTCATGATCACTTGCTGTTACAGATGTGTGTATTGCGGTAAAATAATTTTTCTGTCTTCAATTCATTACAAGTTAAAATGAAATCAACATTGCTTTCGTCATTCCAATGAATAAATGTGTTCCAATGAATTCCATACAGAACTGTAATAGTTATAGAATATTCTTCTTCTTCATAGAATAGTATATATTTCTGTATCTACATTATTCAGAAAACAACAATAAAGAATAATCCGAATTACTTGAAAAAGTATCTTTTGTGCTGATTATAAATAAATTTTTTATCGTTTTCTTGATAAGTGTTTTTTAGTTTTGAAAGAATTTCAACTAGAATACAGCTATTCTGTTTTTAAGCTACATATTAAAATTCATATCGAGATCTTACAATTATAAAATTTTGATGTGTGGTATGTTACCTAAAATTAATGAAGGGATAAACTATGTATATATTATTTGAGAATAAAGTTTTCAAACAAAGAACATATCACTTTGGAATTCTCCGGATTTATAAATCAGGTAAGTGTTATGATTTTTATAATAAAAAATTTGCTTGTAAATAATTTTTTTTCTTACTTGATGATCGTTCTCTACAAAATGGTTTTTTTACGTCTGATTAAATACTATAAGAATTAAAAAGAAGAAACAATACGAATGTTTTTATTGAAAAATGAGGAATTTTTAAAATCGTTTTTATCCTAAGAATTCTTTATTTTACGTTTTTTAGTTTATAATTTTTTGATAAAATTGTTGTCAAAATACCTTTTTTGAAAAATTAAATGGTATTAAATTATGTGTTTATGTATACTTCTTGTATATTCTAATGTTTGAAGTAATATGATTCAGAAAAGTATGGAATAAAAATTCGGTACTTACGTATTAACCACAGCTACAGATTTGGCAGATTTTAAAGTGCCGCCAATCTACACTTAAAATTTTTGGAAAAAATCTTAAAATGAAACACTTTGTTTAAAATCAAAGTAGTCAATCGGGTTTCGTTGGAAAATGGGCCGATATAGAGTTTAGCATAGATTCAAAACAAACTTTTCTCTCACCTGATTCTATAGCCATTATGAACTCTAATTAATAAGATTCAAAATGAAATAACATTTCCAAAACGAACGTTTACTAAGATAAAGTATCATGTGATGGACATTGGTACATTTTCGTTATATTTCACTCCTAAAAAAATAAAATTGCATCTTGTTTTGTTTTTGGCAAGTCCCAAAGACGCATTTTCGTAACACTAAAAAATGGCGACAAAAAAAGAATGGTTCTTTTTGTTTTGTTTCGTAAGCATTCTTTATTTTACGTTAAAATTTAAATGGGCCTTTCATGTTATACCATTAAATTTAGTAAAACTATTTCTCAGGCGTTGGGTTTAAACTCTTATAAGAATATACCTATTTTTTTCTCTTTATTTACAAATATTTTTCCGATGTGTTCTGGATGTTCCTTCTCTAAAAAAAAGAGATACAATTTTGTTTTCGTTTGCATAAGAAAGAAAACAAACATTTTTCTTTTTTAAATTTAATCAGCCACAATGGAACGTTACAATGCTACATTAAAGACGTCTCCAGTGTAACTGAATGACTGTTCATATGGAAATCGCAGGGATTCGGCACATACAACAACGTCCCCTATAGTTCGTTGCGATCGCGAATTAAAAAATGCATATACTTTTCTCCACTCTTATAAATGTATGCTAATGCGAACCTTACAATTGAAATATTAATTTTCGACAACTTAAACCAATAATATACGAAGTAATTAATAATTTAATTGTAAGGTTCGCATTAGTTTACATTTATCAAAGTGGAGAAAAGTTTAACTTTTGTATTAAAAATGTGGCAACATAATCGATACTTAAATAGAACGCTTCGCTTTGATATATTTGTCGCTGTTCGTAATTGTTATAATAAGTTTTTCTTCTTGTTTCCATGCTCTATTTTATTTTATTTTTTTCTTAAGCGAAGACGATAATTTTTGTAGCGATATAGAAATAGAAATTGATACCATAAAAAATTATATAGAAATATAAATTGATACCATAAAAAATTAATTCGTTTTCGTGTTCTTTTCATGTATTTAGCATTTTAGCTTTTTTTTCTTAAGCGTTGTAGCTATATAATATATAAAATAGGAATTTAATTGTTTTTGAAGGAACGATCACACTTACCTTGGATCTCTTTGGTTTTTCTATTCTTTATTTTAACAGTTTTTATTAAATGTACTTAGTTTTTTTCAGAAAATTTCAGTTTGCAGGTAAGCACTTAGATTTTAATATTGAAGTTTCATGTTTTACTTTCATAGTAATTGTTGTTCTAAAGTATTCGTTGACTTCTTAAAAACCCGATTACTGACATGGCAGAACCGCATTCCAAAAAACTTTGTATTTTGTCAAAGAAAAAGATATTAAGAGATTCTCAACGAAGAAGGGCCCAAGAAACGTCTGTGGAACGTCAAAGAAGGATGGAACATGACCGAATTTCGACGAGCAATTCTAGAGCCCAAGAAGTATCAGAGAAACGTCAAAGAAGATTAGAAGAGGATCGTGTCTCAACTAGCAGTGCTAGGGCCCGAGAAACACCTGAGGAACGTCAAAGAAGATTAGAAGAGGTTCGTGTCTCAATTAGCAGTGCTAGGGTCCGAGAAACACCTGAGAAACGTCAAAGAAGATTGGAAGAGGATCGTGTCTCTACTAGCAGTGCTAGGGCCCAAAAAACATCTGAAGAACGCGGAAGAAGATTAGAAAATAATCGTGTCTCAACCAGAAATGTAAGGACCAGAGAAACATCCTAGGAACGTCGAAGAAGGCTAGAAGAAAATCGTGCTTCAACATCTCAAGCTCGATTGCATTTGTGGCAAGACAAGGAAAACTCTGGCGGACAGCTGGCCGCCTTAAGCGGCTAGTTCTTAAATAATTGCGGCCGATAAATATTATGTGACTTAGCGATTTTTTAAGCGACAAACCTGAAATGAAGTATCTGTTAACAGTCGATGGTAAAGCATTTGCGAGTTATTTAGCCGATATCTTTGAAAAACTAAATATATTAAATAAGCAACTTCAAGGAACAAATGAAACTCTTGATGCAAAAGCGAAGATATTTGGTTTCATTACCCTTATTAAGTTATGTCAGAAATATATTAACAACAAACACTTTGAACAGTTTCATAGGCTCCAAAAATGTGAAATAAATGATACCGCTTTACTTGTTATAGTCGATCATCTGAAAACTCTATCGACTGATTTACAAGAAAGATTTTCTGATTTAAAAGAAATTGATTTTCCAACACGGATGATAGTGGATTTGTCTGATATATCAAATATGCAATATCATGAAGAACTCGGAGAAATTATGAGTCAGTTAAAACTTTATTTAATATAAACAGGGTGCGTAGCCAGAATTTTCATCAAAAATAAGCATCTTTTAAGTACCTTTTAAGCACTCAAAAAATATTTTTAATCACTTTCCAAAAAAAAAAAAAAAAAAGACTCTAATAAATAGAAAATCTCTTCTTAAAAGATAAAAATTTTCCTTTACAAATTCACTTTTTACAAACATCAAATAAAAAACCACCTTTAAGGGCTTTTAAAAAACGTAAACCAAAAATAAGCACTTTTCAAAAACGCTACGCCCCCTGATAAAAGGAGTGATGGCATGACTTTGTGAGGAAACAGAAACCAAATACCCAAATTCAACCAAATGTGCAAGAAAACTATTGTTACAGTTTCCATCTTCATATTTAGCTGAATGTGGATTTAGTGCTGTAAATGATTTACTGGTAAAAAACAGAAATGATCTGGATGTAATACAATGGGGAGACTTGAGACTGAAGCTAACCAAATTGGAATCTAACATAAAATCTCTGTGCAGCAAGCATCAAGCGCAAGGTTCTCAATTAATTAAAATATTAAATTATTATAGAAAAATCTTTATTGAAATTATTTCAAATTTGCATTTTAGTTTTTCATAATATGTTTTTTAAAATTTACTTACTGTGTTTCGTTAACAATTTCCTAGTGATTTCCTCCTAAAACGTATCATTAAGTGAACGATTCAAATTTTTAATATTAAAAATTATGTTTATGTTACAAAGGGGGGCATAAGAATTTTAGAAAGGCTTAGGTGGGGCATGGCACAAAAAAGGTTGGGAAACACTGGGTTAATAAGTTTATATTTGGCAATAGTCCCAAAAAGCAGCCAAGCAAAATCGCCACCGCATATGAATATTTTAAGATAACCCATCGACACTATTTTACTCCGTTACTAAGCAATCAATTTCAGACAATTAAAAAAATTGAAATAATGTTCCGTTATTGCTCGAAGAGATTTATTTATGAAAAGAAAATATCTCGAAGTTTCTAGGCAGTAGATAATTTTTCAGCTGGTTTTTGACCAAAAAGCAAAGATTTTTGTTTAAAAATCTCCTTTGAAAAGGAAATTTGAATCGATTTATAAATAATTTATGATTTTCTAAGCTTTTAGAATTTGAATGCATGAACTTTTTATCTGATATTATTTAGGTTTTTTACGTTGTTTTTATTTTATTTATACGAGGATTTTTCATATTAAAACCAAATTTACATAACTTATTTTAACTATATACAAAATTTTAGGGATAGTCATTTTTACAACTTTGATCGAGTCTTCTAGGCAAGAAAGTTTGAAGAAACAAAACAAATGTAGATTGTATAGTAATTCTAATGCACATTCACAAGGTTTTATATAATTTATATATTTCTTTTTTCTATAACTGAAGGAATTGCTGAATGTTTAGTGGCATTTTAGAAACATTGAATATATTATAATTAAGAATAACATATTGAATTTATATGTTGCATATTGTATGATTCATTGTTTAAAAAATCTCTTTATTCTGTCAAATATTTAGGTTACATGGCTTTCTTGGGATCAAATAGTATACCGATGTTTCGATAAATTCTGAAACTTATTTGCGCAAAATCACCATAAAATGTCGCCCAACATGTTCTTCAATTACGATTAGCTACATTTATTATGGAATACAGCTAATATGATTTCTTTAATTTCTTTTATATATCTGATATGATACTCTACTTTCAAACTGAGTTCGTAAGGTCCTTAAGATACTGAAATGGTGGCACTAAAACTAAAAAGATAAAATATTCAATTTTATTAACTCAAAATATTTGATCTCAAAATTTTAATTTTAAAGTTAAAGATAACTTCATAGTTACAATATTGATGCTACGGTTCTTTTACTTTTTTAAGGACCACATGAGCCTTGTTAAAATATTAAAATGCATATGTTTACTTTAACGAAAGTAAAATCCTTATCAAAATAATGATCAAGACCCAAATGTAAAACAGTATAATTGATAATAAAAACTTTATTGGCTTCAAAAAATATGAAAAGGGAAGTAAAAGTGGACATTTTTCGAGCGTTCAAAAATAGGCGCCCGTTCTCAAGACTCGCAGGGCGTGAATAACTTGTGACGTTAATTATTGGACGCTCAAAACCTGTCTACTTTTATTATCATCTATTATTTTTGAAATCAATGAAGTTTTTGTCTTTCTGATTCAGGTTTTTGGGATTATACATTTTGTGAGTGGGATTATTCAATTATTCATTTGGGATTATTCATTTAGTATTCGATATTAAAATAAGTTTTAAAGATAAAGGCATAGTTTCCTAGATTGAAAAACTAATTAGTTACTACTTTCGAAAAAAAATCAATGCAGTAAAATTTCTTACTGCTTGCCTTAATAACACTTTTTAAGGGACATAAAAAAATTCCATTTACAATTGAAATTTTAAAAGTTGAACGTAAAAATTGAATATTCCCTACTACCAAGAATCAAAGTTACAAGAATAGCTATTTCAAACACAAGTTAGCGTTTCCGTTCTACGCGAAGTTGTTTGAAAATGTATTTTTTATTTATCGATTTTAAACTTTATTCTAGATATATTTACTGTAAACTTTAGGCGTACTTCGAGCGAGTTTAATTTTACACCCTTATTTGCTTAAAATTATTAAATAACTAGCTTAAAATAAATTATTGAAGCTATATGATTTAATGCATTTATAGTATAATAGTATACAGGGCTTCCATCGCATAACCTTAACTTTGATACCACTATCATTAAATGAATGGAATAAGCTTAGATAAATAATAATAGTTAAATTTTTTCTCGTTTTACCCTTCAAGCAATAGTCTTCTAATCAGATTTCAATTCTGGAAACAACAAAATTATTGAGTAGATTCCTTGGATAAATATCATTCTTATCTTCGTATGGCGAAATATAGGATAAATTGGTATTCACAGTTTCTGTAAAAAGCGTTACGTTCTCTCTGCGCATTTTTTTAGCAAATATGTGCGAAAATTGCGTACTTTTTTAAATCAAAATAAGTTCGAAAATTGCGTATTTTTTATGACATTTGTCAAGTCAGATGATGAATCTGAAATTGGCCCAGCTTCGGAATTTTTTTTCAAATTTTAGTATATGTTGTTTAACAAAATAAGGCAATTTCCTAATAACAAATTATGCTCTTGAGAATTGTGTTAAAGTTGAAAAATAAATTTAACAAAAGTAAATTTTTTCACATTTCTTTTTCAAAGAATTTTTCTTGAAGTTAACGGTGTAATATATAAGTTTAAACGTCAAAATAAAATTGCGGTTCGAATTTGTTCATTTAAAAAACAAAGCAAAAAATATAAGTAAATAATTAATTGAATATTCTGTGAATTATACGTGGTCAGGCATTTAAAAATTTAATTTCAAAATTAAGATTTTATGACTACATATAAAATACTGAGATATTTTAAGACGCTTAAAATTTTTTACTATGTATTCGACAGCTCTTTATGTTCGGTGTCTTTATACTCTAAGACTTACAAAACATCAGCACTATTTCAGATCATCTATTTTGAAGTCACAAGAAACAAAAAAAAAAAAGCAATGAATAATTTATCTTCATTTTTTGAAAAAAATAGTATGCTTTGTAAAAAGTCAGCTGTTTTGCATCGAATAATTTTAAACAGCAGAATGTTTTTAATTTCTTAACATCGTTTAATTATCAACAAGCAGGCAATAATTTTAAGTTGTTTTTTTTTAATAAAAACTTGACAATAATTTAAAAAGAAATTTTACTTTAAAGGAAAACTCAAATTAAAATACTAAAAACATTGATTTGTTTATTAATTAAAAAATAATAAACGTGGTAGCGTTATGAATAATATTTTTAAAAATGCAAAAATGCTAAAATTTAATTAAATAGTTGGTACAATAGTTCAGCAAAACACACGCGGACTGCTATTAAAAAATTTATTTTAAGATTAAGATGATTTATAAGATGTTGAAAAATTTTTAAGACGCTTAAAAATGGTGACTACTTTAAAATATGAATTGAAGAAATTTATAAATATATTATTCCAAATCTATGCAACCATATGTATATTATTCAAATTTTATCAATAATTGAAAAAACAAACTAAAATATAAAATGTAATCACATTAAATACAATCACAATCGGATGTATAATCACATTCTATTAGAAACATGCGTTTATAAAAATCTACATTCGTTGAATAAAATTTTTTTTATTCAATATAATGTTTTATTCAAACTTCTTTAATTAATCACGAATAAATTTTTAGACAACTAAAAAAGAAACATCGTATTTAATGATTAAAAAAAAGAAAAAGTATTAGCAATCGGTTATTAGCGAAAAAAATAAGAATGAAATTATAAGCTTCGCTCACCTAAGTCAAGTTCCTCGTCAGTTAACCACATTTAAATATTAATCGCCCTATGTAAATATTTCTTCATTATCGCCCATTTATTTTTAAAAATAATTAATTTTAATTTTTCTCGGCTTCTACTCAATAAAAACAGTTGAAACTTTAGCTTTGTCAGTAGAAAAATATGTAGATTAATATCGTATAAAAACATTTATACCTCATAATTCAAAATTTTTTCATCCTCAATTAAATTAAATAGTTATAAAAAACAATTATTGAAAATTATTTTTTGCATGAAATTATCTTTAGGTAAATGGGTTTTATGTGTGGGTGCTTTTTTTTGAATTGCTAAATTAGTTTTAAAAATATGACTAAAAACGCAAAAAGTAAAATTAACAATTATTAAGGGGTCCGAAATTTGGATCGCTCTCCTGACCAAACTATGGGGTCCATATCTCCCAGATTGCTGCTACCCCCTTTATTTTGAAAGCTAAGAGTCAAACTAAGTAAGAACATGCGTTTATTCACAGATAGTGCGTTTTTGTGTCCGATTTCGTTACTTAATTAATAGTTAACACTAAATAATTAGCATATTTCAGGTCAACCCCAGGAACCATTAAGATTGCCACTTAGTACATGAAAGCCCGTTCATTAGAGCAAAAGTTATTCAGGATGACATCTGCGGTTTTTTTTTTTTTTTTTTTTTTTTTTTTTTTTTTTTTTTTTGCTCATTGTACACTTTCTGCTAATTACTCCTAGAACCATCATAAATCATACAATAGATAAAACAAAACATTCATTATACTCTCCGTATTTCAAAATGAGCAAGAATATAATTAAACTATTGTAAAAATGAGACCCTTCCTATTTCCCAGAGCCTGACATTTAAGCCATCATTATATGTTTAAGAATCACGTTAATAGAATTTGAAAATAAAACTATTATTATTGTTATTATTAATCTTTTGCGATGATCACATTTCCATATCAAAAGAGGAGAACGATTTATGTTTATGAAGTTGATTCCGAAAAAAATTGAGTTTCAAGATGGACAGAAACCTTTTTTTATAGACTAAATTTTATATTATTCTAACTCTCTCTGTGGGAACCAATTTTCCACACTATATGATCTGTCAAAATCAGCCGTTCTACAAGTTGTAAAACTACTGCAGTCGAAACTTTCTTTCGTAGTTTGTAATGTGCTACTTCTGCTTTTTTAAAAAAAAACAAAGTAGTGCTGTGAGTAGTGCTATGCCAAGAAACAGTAGTTCATTGCGGCAACTACGTTCAACGTTAGTTTAGTAAAGAAAGGATTAACGCAACTGATTTTTCAAATTTGATGGATGGACCCAATGAAAATGCCTCCATGGCTGCGGCAGAGCGTTAACAATTGCGTATTTAGAATTACGTATAACTAATATTTAAACTAGCCATTATAATAGATAACTTTGGTCACACTTTCACATGCGAATGTATACTCGTGAAACATTGTTACTTCAAAGGAAGGGAAGATATTTTCAATGTGCATTCCTAGAAAAAATAAAAAAGCATTAAACACTTCACAAAATTGCAAATAATTGGAAATTTCCGAGCACTTCTCAAATTAAATATTCACAACCGAGAAAAGAACAATGAGTTGAAAGTTAGATACACGAATTGAAAAAAAAATTTTAAAATAACAAACTGGCTCATGTAAACAGGAATAAATATTTCTTTAATATAAGAAATTTTTTTGTTCAAAACCATTTTGAACATGGATGTAAATTAAGTTCTCCAAAGTTGTCTACTTAAAGTTGTGACAAAATAGTATTAGAAATAGTTGTATAAAAGTAATACAAAATAGAACTTGTATAATAGTAATAGTATACAAACAAAATAGTAATACTACAACAAAATAGTTGTAGTAACAAACTGGCTCATGTAAACAGGAATAAATATTTCTTTAATATAAGAAAATTTTTTTGTTCAAAAACATTTTGAACATGGATGTAAATTAAGTTCTCCAAAGTTGTCTACTTAAAGTTGTGACAAAATAGTATTAGAAATAGTTGTATAAAAGTAATACAAAATAGAACTTGTATAATAGTAATAGTATACAAACAAAATAGTAATACTACAACAAAATAGTTGTAGTAACAAACTGGCTCATGTAAACAGGAATAAATATTTCTTTAATATAAGAAAATTTTTTTGTTCAAAACCATTTTGAACATGGATGTAAATTAAGTTCTCCAAAGTTGTCTACTTAAAGTTGTGACAAAATAGTATTAGAAATAGTTGTATAAAAGTAATACAAAATAGAACTTGTATAATAGTAATAGTATACAAACAAAATAGTAAAACTACAACAAAATAGTTGTAGTAACAAACTGGCTCATGTAAACAGGAATAAATATTTCTTTAATATAAGAAAATTTTTTTGTTCAAAACCATTTTGAACATGGATGTAAATTAAGTTCTCCAAAGTTGTCTACTTAAAGTTGTGACAAAATAGTAATAGAAATAGTTGTATAATAGTAATACAAAATAGAACTTGTATAATAGTAATAGTATACAAACAAAATAGTAATACTACAACAAAATAGTTGTAGTAACAAACTGGCTCATGTAAACAGGAATAAATATTTCTTTAATATAAGAAAATTTTTTTGTTCAAAACCGTTTTGAACATGGATGTAAATTAAGTTCTCCAAAGTTGTCTACTTAAAGTTGTGACAAAATAGTAATAGAAATAGTTGTATAAAAGTAATACAAAATAGAACTTGTATAATAGTAATAGTATACAAACAAAATAGTAATACTACAACAAAATAGTTGTAGTAACAAACTGGCTCATGTAAACAGGAATAAATATTTCTTTAATATAAGAAAATTTTTTTGTTCAAAACCGTTTTGAACATGGATGTAAATTAAGTTCTCCAAAGTTGTCTACTTAAAGTTGTGACGAAATAGTAATAGAAATAGTTGTATAATAGTAATACAAAATAGAACTTGTATAATAGTAATAGTATACAAACAAAATAGTAATACTACAACAAAATAGTTGTAGTAACAAACTGGCTCATGTAAACAGGAATAAATATTTCTTTAATATAAGAAAATTTTTTTGTTCAAAACCATTTTGAACATGGATGTAAATTAAGTTCTCCAAAGTTGTCTACTTAAAGTTGTGACAAAATAGTATTAGAAATAGTTGTATAAAAGTAATACAAAATAGAACTTGTATAATAGTAATAGTATACAAACAAAATAGTAATACTACAACAAAATAGTTGTAGTAACAAACTGGCTCATGTAAACAGGAATAAATATTTCTTTAATATAAGAAAATTTTTTTGTTCAAAACCATTTTGAACATGGATGTAAATTAAGTTCTCCAAAGTTGTCTACTTAAAGTTGTGACAAAATAGTATTAGAAATAGTTGTATAAAAGTAATACAAAATAGAACTTGTATAATAGTAATAGTATACAAACAAAATAGTAATACTACAACAAAATAGTTGTAGTAACAAACTGGCTCATGTAAACAGGAGTAAATATTTCTTTAATATAAGAAAATTTTTTTGTTCAAAACCATTTTGAACATGGATGTAAATTAAGTTCTCCAAAGTTGTCTACTAAAAGTTGTGACAAAATAGTAATAGAAATAGTTGTATAATAGTAATACAAAATAGAACTTGTATAATAGTAATAGTATACAAACAAAATAGTAATACTACAAAATTGTAACAAAATAGTTGTAGTCACAAAAATAATGTAGCTTTTCCGACCACTGATCAAAACTTAGTAATCCTCAAAACAGATGACGATTCAACACTCATTTTTGCGTAAAACGGATATTAAGATTTCTCCTCCCAATGGATCCTTCATTTGTATGTGGGCCTATCATTCTTCCTGTAATCGGTTAAGAACGTGGAAATTTTATCACCATTTTCATTTTATATTTAAATTCATATAAGTGTCGAAATGCTCCTTATTATTTTCTATGCCCAAAAAATAGAGTTGTTTAAATTATATAGCTAGTTCCTTGTCTTTGATTTAGTTTTCAAGAGCTACAGTATTAGAGAAAAAAAGAATGTTTTGCTTTTAAGGGGTTGATGTCTTATAAATTAGCATGTATAATAAATATACTATTAAAAGTGTTTTATTAAGACCTAAATAACACTATTTTAGTATGTGGTAGTTTTTTTTTAGGCAATCGCAATCTTGCAATCCCAATACAATTGCAACTGGAATTAACTACAATATATATTTTTATCTCTTTTATAATCTAGAGCAAATTGTTGATATGAACAATAACTTGGAAAGTATTTTACGATCGGCCACATAAATAATGAGGATGAGCATTTAAAAAGCAATTTAAAACTCATAAACCCGTTTTCAAATGAATCTTTCTTTCCCTTCGTTTTGATAAACGTTTATGTGAGATAATTCAAAAATAATTCGAACTCTCTTACTCATAAAGCATCTATTGTTGTAATGATACCTTTGTCATAAAACAAGAAAACCGACTTTTCAATAAACAGCCTAAAGATCGTTTCGCAATGTCTCCGAACATATCTAGAAAGAAAAATAGAGTAAAAAATATAGAAAAAGAAATAGAATTGACCAAAGAAAAATAAATGTTACTGCTCCTAGAATGAAATAATAAATATGTATCTTTTTAAGATTCTCAGGACTAAATAATTTGACTCTAATCGAAATTCTATAATTAATCTTCTATTGTTGTTGAGCAAAACAAAATAGAATTAATTTTCCATTTTCAACAACGGTGACAACAACGTCCCCCTCTGCTATAAATGTCCTACTTGAAGGCAATGGGAAATCCTGCTTGCTGCAATGAATACGTGAATATTGGGTGAGGGCCAAACCTGCATCACCATCACGCTTGCAGACGCAAATGCAGTTCTTCATTCTGACTGACCCATTCCTTCAGGAAACCCCTCATTACTGACTTTGATTGTTTCAGAATCTTAACATCAACAATTACAAGACTAAGAACAAACCACTTTAAAGGAATGAAAATTCTTCCCTGCAAGAACTGCACCGGTATCTAACTTACCCCGGATCACATTCTCGAGTGCCCAGCCCTTACCTCATATGTTTTACAACTGGGTATGGTATCACTGGCTTCAGAACTTCGTGAAATTCTCTACAGTAATGATGTATTGGAGTTTGCTGATGCAGTTTTGAAGGCACACGAGGCCATGAGGTCCATGTACACGATAAAAAAAATTAAAAATTTTTTTTTTTGCAAAAGTGAAGGTTTTTGATAATAAATGTAATGAACATTTTAAGAAATCTCATAAAATGCACATTTTTAAAACATAAAATGCATTTTTTTAAAAAAGAAATAAATAAGTAAAAACTTAAAGACTTGAAAAGGAAGAAGTAAGCATAATCTCACTATACAATTTGAAACATACGAAGTTTTTTTCATAGCCAATCAAAACTTCAATTTTATTTTATTTTATAACCGTTGTTGAACAGCCCACCCAAATTTGAGCTTACGACTACCAATGTTCAACTCCGTACCCTTGTAATTTTGAACCGAATCCAGAAGACAAGGGAGCTCCTGTATCAGTACCCCCAAAGATATTGATTTTTTATGGGAACTTGGAGGACTTTGTAACTACGAGAGATTTAACGTGCACCAGCACACGGGGATTCTTCGGCCTACTGGATTCGAACTCCCGCTCTCAGGAACGAGTCCAATGCCCTAACAACCAGGTATCCCGGCCTTCAACACTACCATTTTATTTTATAACTGTTATGGAATAGCCGACTCAATTTTCGGTTTACGACGACTAATGTTCAACTCCATAGCCTTGTAATTTTGAACCAATCCAGAAGACAAGGAAACTCCTGGATTAGTACCCCCAGAGGGATGATTTGTTATGGAAAAAGAAGGACTTTGAGACTTGACGACAGATTTAACGTGCATCACTCACCATTTACTACACAGGTTGTCTTTGGTCGGCGGGGATCGAACCCACGACCTCTTGAAAATGTGCCCAATGCCCTACCAATCAGGCTAGCCCGGCCCTCAACACCACCAGTGTAATTTTTCCCCAGAATTTTTCAAATATAAACGGGATTATTCGGTAATATCATAAATGTTAATCACGTGTTAAAGAGTTTCCATGCCTTTGAATACTCAGGGCTAAAGAGAATAGAAGGGCTGATTCACTCCTTTGAAGAAACTCTCGCCGCGCCAATCCTCTGATTTTCTCCAGTGACGTCACTTTGGCGCAAAGCTCGCACTTTTACTTCAAGAACATAGCATTCGGCCTTACTAGCTTTAACTAATATTGGAGCATTTCTTTTTGTGACATATTCTAAGACATTTGTTATTTTCTATAATGACTTTCCTCAGTTTTTGCAATGAATTTACAAAAATTTAAAACTATTAGCAAAATGCCAGTTTGCGCAATTGCAACTTTCAAAAATTTTGACAGAAAAACAAAAGGAAAAAATATAATTTTCCGCGTGTTCGCTAAAGTAAATGAACAACTATGTAAATAATGGATTCCGAAATGACACAGTTAATATAAAACAGCAATACGTTTTTTCTATCGTTAAGAAATTTTATAAAAATTCGTTATCTAAATAGAAACCGAATCGTTACTTCAAAAAGAAAGGCAGGTGAAAAAAATGGATAAAGTCAAAGAAAATTAAAACGTAAGTAAAAAGTATAAATAAAATATATAGTGTATAGTTGAAATTCTCCTAATTTCATAGCATATTTTTTAATGTAGTTATTCTAAATATTTATGATTTTTTTAAAAATTATATTCTCTTAAATTTAAATATCTATAAATTATATCATCTTAAATTTAAATATCTATAAACAATTGTAAAATTTCTAATGTCATTATGAACCTAAATTATTATTTTCATTCAGTAATTAGCGTTTAAGGTTGATGTTTCCTAATGATTAAGTATGAACAAATTGTTATTAACGGCATATTTTAAAATCACGGATTCTAAATTTAATTCAACTTATTATTTTAAAGGAATATGTAGATAAAAAAGTGTCGATATATGTTTTCATTTTTCTTAATAATTAAAGTTAAAAGTGAACTTTTTAAAATAAAGTATTTGTGGTGTCATTTTCGCCAACTAGTAAAATATTTTAATAAGTTAAAAATGGTATTTTTTTAATATAATGGCCAAGAAAGTTTTTTTGAACTATGTTTATGAACGGAAATAACGTGTTAATTACGTAAAGTTTGAAAGCTAATAACCAGAAAAAGTCTAACTTATTTTTACAAAGAGAAAGATGCAAAGTTATCATAATATCTTTGCTTGTGATCTCCGAGATCTGTGGACACAGTGACGTTGCCCTGTTGACGTTGCCTGCCTATTTAGCCCTGTTGAATACATCGACAACTTTTGAGATTTTCTTTATTTGACTTAAAAAAAAAAAAAAAGTTTATTTCACATGGAGTACTTTCCATAGACGGGATAGCACTGATCATTAATTAAATAGTTAACAGTGAGCTGGATTAACACCTCCTAGAAAGAGTAGGCCTCAGCACAGGTTACCATAAATATCTTTTAGTAGGCCAAACGTAATGACATATTTCGTATTTTCAACCACTGCGCAGCTTAGTATCCCGAACGTAATGACATCTTTCTTATTTTTCATCAACTGCGCAGTTAACTTCGTCACATCGGACTACTAAATTGATCCGTACTGAGGCCTTCCTTCTTCTAGGAGGTGTTGGCTTGATCCCATGTCTAATCTAAGACTCGGGGTATAATTATCAATTAATGCGCGTCGAGTCTGTACTACGTCAGTGGGGTTAACGTAAGTGGGGTTTAATCCAGCAATTTGATTGGATTGAATTGAAGAAGGCTCGACATGCAGTCTCAATTTGATTTTTTTTTTTTTACTTATTTATTACTATTTCAATAAAAGTCATTAAAGAACGATATTGGTTATGAAATAGTGTGCAAGTGCCTCATTCTGAATCGGGGACTATTTGAGTAAAACCTTAGACACTAAAGGTTCCTGAAAACGTAGCAGAATTTTACGTGTTTCTATTCTTAAGTGAACTACATGGGAATAGCATTCAAGCGCATAGTTGTAAGACTAGAGCCAAGAAGAACTCAAATACAACGCACCTTCCAGAAAACGACGCACTCATTATCGTGCACCAAAAGTTACTTGTGAACTGCTACGCTTACCTTACGTTGGACGTGAACATATAAAATCGCTTTAAAAGCTATAAACAATACGTTATGGTGCCTTCGTTGCCGAGGAGTTATTATCGCTCTGCCAAACACTCTGAATAGTGGGTGAAATATCCGCCGTAAGCTTGGATTTATCTTTGTATTGTCATTCGCTAATTTGTGTTTACTGTTTTTTAATTTGAGAAGGGTATATACAGTTCTGTATGTAGCACAAAAGGCTCGCAACGTAAAAGTCGCTCTACGAACTCAAAATAAATAATAAATGGAAGAACGCGCTTAGAGTTGATGAGCTGCGCTATGGATCGGAATGAATTGCTTTTCATAGCTTATAACCTTAGTCTAGCTCACTTCAACTATATGCATGCTCGTTTGCAATATTTTCCGGGGAACCTACATTCTTCTTCGCAGCTCCGCACTTAAGTTATTATTTCATTACCGCTCAGTCGTCGCATTTCACGTTCCAAGTCTTGGCTTAGGGTTCGATTAAGGCCGGATGACTGATAAGAAGATTTTTTCCGACCCTATCTTAACAGTGGTTTAGAATCCACTCTGTGATCCCGGATGATTATAGAGACGGTATGGTGAGTTGGCAGGAAAGCATGTTGCAGAGACAGGATACCCGTATCTTTTCACTGATCTAAATTGTGGTAGTAAGCATACAACAGTATTTGTCTTCGGATCATTCTGGTCCCGCAGTGGACCGATCGTTAAGGCATGGTTCCCAGAAGAACACCGAAGTCAAGCATCACTGGCTGCGGTGAGTGTGCAGGTGGGTGACCACTTCGATCAACCTGTGTAGAGACCGAGGGTGCGCGGTATCGGTCTTCGTTAAACGGTTCCACCGTAAACCGCTCGACTTCAAGCGCAGATCTTCGGGTTACCAAAGCTGGGGAGCCATCCCCTCTTCAAAGGATCAAAATTGCGATGGCATGTCTTCGAATCATCCTTAGGGATGTTTCTCAGACCGTCGCCAATAACCCATTGTGCAGCTCTAGTGCGACGTAAATAAAGTACCTACCTGCCTACTAAACAAAATTTATCATAAAATAAAATGTATAAACTCTTCCTCTCTTTACTTTCACGCCTTAGAAGAAGGTACAACGGGTATCATTTATTCCTTTTGTAATTATCGATTATATTTTATCGAAGTCACACAGACTAATCGTAAGGCATGTTTCGCAATAAGTGAAGCAACTCGGGATTAGTGAAGGGCTAACTATTTTAATTAACCGTGGAAAGACGTAGGTTACGCATTATCAGTCCTCGTTATATTCATGTTCTAACGTAGAGTGCTCGACTTCACACGCACGTCGTCTGGCTACCAAACTGAAAGGAACCGGGATAGTCTGGCTGGAAGGGCGTTGGACCCATGTCCGAGAAGTCGTGAGTTCGATTCCCGCCGTGTACAAAATGATGACTGTTACACGCTAACTCTATCGAGATCCTCCCATAACCTCTGGGGATACTGGATCGGATCGTACTCTGGTTCTGGATAAATCTGCAGATGAATGAATGGTGTGTGAATGTGTCCCCCCTGTAAAACGGGATGTGGCGTATGTATGTTATCTCCAAATCAACCTTAGGGTTATTTCCCAGACAGTCATCAGTAACCCGTTAGTACGACGTCAATTCAAATACCGTACTAAGTCATCGGGATACCAAAGCGGGTAAGTCAGATTTGTAATTTACGAATTAAATTATTACAAGATTTATTTGTTCTGAAACAGCTAAATATCGTATCCAGCTAATTATATTGAACTTTAAAAGGCTCATCTATTTGTTTTTGGGCTCATCTACTTGTTTTTGGGATTCTGCTTATAACACTTTGATTTTGACACAATGCCATTTATGTTTGGCGCGGTAAAACCGCTTACAGCTTCCGAAAGTAGAGTTAAACTCTACATTCGTACAGTAAGTTCACAGAGTTTGTAGTGTTAAATTGCATTTTATCTAATCCCATCTTTAGAAAAATGTTAATTGTTAGTGGGATTTATTATATTGCGTTAAACTGGCTAAAAAATATTGCGACGCACGTTTAAATTATTTCAAGAGAATAAAAAGTTTTTTTAAAAAAATAATTAGAACTTAAAATTTTAATCTTGCTGTTATTTCAGATAATGATTTAATTGGGAAAGCTTTCAAAATACGTAATGAAAATGGTTTGATATATTATTTAGTTCAAAATTTAAGTTTTTACTGTATTTTCAATGAAATTAAAGTCATTGAAAATGATAAAAATTTACAGTTTCTTAAAACCAGAATACTGAAGTGAAGTTTGTTCACTAAATTAAAAATATTTTGATTTACTTCGTTTTAAACTAACTTAACAAGTTCTATGTTATTTAATAAATAACATAAAAAAATCGGAATAGGAGGTAATTTTTCAATCTAACCTGATAAAAAAAACAGGTATTTTCTTTTGAAGAAACAAAACCTGATTTGTTACTTTACAAAATATATTTAACAAATTGAAAATGCGTACTTAAACAAAATATATTTACTATTTACTTATTTTGAAGAAATTTATATTAACCGCAAAATAATGTTGATTTTATTCATACTATCAAAATTAATCAAACTCAGCTAAAATAATATATTTCATTAATTTAATAAGAAAAAAATTTGTTTTTTGTTGATAAAAATTGACATAAAACAACTATGACCCTCGATTTATTTTTAAACGCATTTACTAAAATTTAACTTTTACTAAACCGAATTACGAAAACTCACCATTAGTCAAATGACGAAAATGATATTTTTGTATAGTATGAAGAATTGTCGAGATTTTGTCAATGAAGGTCGTAATAAAATCCTGTGGTTCTGTGTTAAATATTTAAATGAGAGCTGCTCCCTATTTCAAATTCTTCAAATTTCTGAAAATGAATTGAGCTGGTTTTTGAAGTCAAGCGTCTCAACGGGGTGATTGAAATTTACTATTGTATTGTGAATCGTCCCTATTGATCATTTTAATTCCCAGAAATTACTTGCACGTCAATCTGTGTGAAAATGCTAATTGCATAGATAATGAGCATCTTTCATCCTCGACGTCAATAGAGTTATCAACGGAACAATGACTGTGCCATTTTAATTTAATGACAGACTACACCCATGGAACTTTAATAACTTTCCATCTTGCACACCTTCCAACTGAAAAGCGTGTCCTCTTTTAATTTTCTTTCCCGCAGCTACTGTTCAAAATATTTAACCACCTCTTTACCCTTTTACCACTCCCTCTACGGAATTCATTACCATTTTTCTAAATTCCAATCTGAACTCGACATATCCGAACAAAGGGAAAGAGAGGCCCTTGGAATTGAATTGCGATGGAATTAGTGAAACTTCGAAATATGTAGGGCGAACGGGCATGATTTTAAAAGATGCAACACAGTTGCAAATAAGATTCAATTAAACCAAATACATTGTCGTGCCAAACACGCCTACCGGAAAAGCGGTAAAAGGGAATAAACAAAAGTGAAATAAATTCTTAAAGATGCGTTTTTCTGGTCAAAAAAGAACGTTTTTTTTTTTTCTTTTTCACTTTTATGGGGAGATGGAAATGGCATGTTTATTGACCTCTTATGTTTTGTAGGTCAAGCGAACTGCTCTTACATTTAAGGTCAGAATAAACAGTTTGAGGAACAATTGCATAACTTGGACAATAGATATTTAGTAAAATGAGAAGAAGAAAAAACTGATGAGCAATTTTTAAAAAAAAATGACTAACAATAATTATTTAAATCGTCATTATGAATAACTGCAAGTAGTGCTAAGTAAGTTTTCGTTTGTTTCAAGCATTACGAAAATAATAAAATAAAACTTAACATGCCGAATGAACTCGTGATGATGTTTGGCCATTTTCAGCATTTACCCTAGAAAAACAAGTAAAATTCTATTATACAAAATTTCAATTTACTCATCACGCCGCCATTTTCAAAATATTTTAACAAATGAAGCTATTATACACATTCCATTGAGCAATTCAGCAAAACATTCGACATGTTGCTTAATATTTCGGTTTGATTTGTTCCATAATTGCTCTGATGTGTATTTCGTAACAAGTTTTAAGAAAACAGTATGAACTATTCATTCCATTGCTCTTCAACAGCAATATTGTCAAATATTACAATGTAATGCTAAAATTTATAAAAGTTTTAGCCTTGAACAAATATATATATATTTTTTTCTTTCCTTTTTCTCGATATTTGCTGAATAGGTTCAAAGTGAAATATTTTTTAATTCGAATTGTTTATTTACTATCTTAAAACTTTTTAAAAAAATGATTATGTTTATGTACTCTGGCCAAGGCTAACCTTCCCCTGATTGCTTTCACAGTGTTATGAGTAATCATTGGTACTAAGGGCTCGTGTGTGAATGAAGAATAGAGATTGAGGGCTTTTAGTTTCCCCAAAGTGATTAATGAGTGCTTGTGCTATTTGATTATCTAACGAAGCATCTGTTACTAAGAATAGATGAAAAGATCATCTGAACTGCTGATCATCTATACTGGGTAATATAAAAACTTCGTTAGTTTTTGAAGCAAATGAAGTTTTTCCATTCAAGTACATTTTTCTATTTCAGTTTCTTAGGATTATCTATTTAATCATCCAAAGTTGTTTAATCGTTTACTGCTGTTACAACATGGTGGTAGTTACCAAAGAGAAATATTCTCCGATTTCTTGTAAGTTTTTTTTTTTTTTTTAACATATAATGTTTTTATATGTTCTAGGAAGAGGCCGTTCTTCACCCGACCCCAAACGTAGCTGTCAAAGGGGAGGCAAAATTCAAAATATGCTTTAACCTGGTTCATAGGGCACTGGGCCCAGGGCTAAAGAGAATCGAAGGGCTGGTTCACTCCTTTGAAGAAACTCTCGCCGCGCCAATCCTCCGATTTTCTCTAGTGACGTCACTTTGGCGCAAAGCTCGCGCTTTTACTTTAAGAGCAGAGCGTTCGGCGTTACTAGCTCTAACTAATATTGGAGCATTTCTTTTTGTGACATATTCTAAGACATTTGTTATTTTTTTATAATGACTTTCCTCAGTTTTTGCAGTAAATTTGCAAAAATTTAAAACTATTAACGAAATGCCAGTTTGCGCGATTGCAACTTGCAAAAATTCTGATAGAAAAACAAATGGAAAAAATATAATTTTCCGCGTGTTCCCTAAAGTAAATGAACAACTATGTAAAGATTGGATTCCGAAATGACACAGTTAATATAAAACAGCAATACGTTTTTTCTATCGTTAAGAACTTTTATAAAAATTCATTATCTAAATAGATACCGCCTCGTTACTTCAAAAAGAAAGGCAGGTGAAAAAAATTAAAAAATGGATAAAGTCAAAGAAAATTAAAACGTAAGTAAAAAGTATAAATAAAATATATAGTGTATAGTTGAAATTCTCCTAATTTCATAACATATTTTTTACTGTACTAGTTATTCTAAATATTTATGATTTTTTTAAAAATTATATTCTCTTAAATTTAAATATCTATAAATTATATCAACTTAAATTTAAATATCTATAAACAATTGTAAAATTTCTAATGTCATTATGAACCTAAATTATTATTTTGTTTCAGTAATTAGCTTTTAAGGTATGTTTCCGAATGATTAAGTATGAACAAATTGCTATTAACAGAATATTTTAAAATGAAGATTCTACAAACTTAACAAATTATTGTTATCGAGCAATATGTAGCTAAAAAAGTGTCGATATATGCATTAAATTTTTTTTTTTAATAATAAGAGTTAAAAAATTAAAATTTTAAAATAGAGTATTTATAGTGTCATTTTCGCCAACTAGTAAAATATTTTTATAAGTTTAAAATGGTATTTTTTTTACATAATGGCCAAGAAAGTTTTTTCGAACTATGTTTATGAACAGAAATAATGTGTTAAATACGTAAAGTTTGAAAGCTAATAATCAGAAAAAGTCTAACTTATTTTTACAAAGAGAAAGATGCAAAGTTATCATAATATATTTGCTTGCCATCTCCGAGATCTGTGGACACAGTGACGTCATGAGGAGGGAAATTGTAGCTTCAGCTCTGAGAACGGAGTGAACTAGCCCTTCTATTCTCTTTAGCCCTGCACTGGGCCCATGCCCAAGAGTGCGTGGATTCGAGCCCCGTCGGCCGATAACTCCCCTTGTTATAAATGGTGACTGGTGCACGTTAAATTTGTCGGGGTCACAAAGTTTGTCAAGTTCCCGTAACAAATCAATACCTCTGGGGGTAGTGATTCAGGAGTTTCCTTGTCTTCTGGATTGGATTTAAAATGACAAGGCTACGGAGTTGGACGTTTGTAGTCGTAAACCCAAAATTGGGTCGGCTGCAAAATGCAATACCGCCCCCCACCCCTGTTACAATTTGACATATCAAGCTGGCGGAATTTCAGATTTTTCTATAGTTTTTTTTTTTCCTGACAAAATGATGTGAATACAATTCTGCAATCAAGTGATAGGTAGTTAAAGGGTATCCGATGGACTGTTTTTAGATTTTTGGTAAGTATTTCGGGTTTTATCCCTCCAATTAACGTTAAAAGAATTTTTTTAATCAAATAGCTTGCAGCACAAATCTCCGTTTAAAATAAGAAAATTAAGTATTTGAAATTAAGATTGAAGATAAATTCTTTTTTTTGGTGATAATAAGGTTAAAAATTGCGTTTGTGGTAGTCAAGAAATGATCGAAACTTGTGATGTTATCTAACACAGAACTTAAATTAAATGGATAGTAGTTGGATCGATAATACCCTTAGGCGATAATATGACGATAAATTTTTCTTAGGAAATGATTGAAACTTGAGTTGCCATCAGATGCAAAGTTCTTGATAAGATTTGAGCACTCTAGTTAGTCGGAATTTGGATTAATGATAAATATAATTTAACAATAAAATTATGTTCAGATCTAATTTTCCGCTTATAACAGTCATAAGTCGATTGAAACTTGCATAGTCATCAGGCACGGATTACCAGTAGGGATTTAAACGCTCTAGCTGGTCGGAAAGCGGTCGATATTGCAAAAATCTCTCTTTGAAAACACGAAAGCTTTAAAGATAATTAATTGCTATAAAATTGAACACTTTTGTTGCTGGTGAAGTAGTCTCCAGATTATCAGTTGAAAAAAATTATACATATATATATATACGAGGGTTGCTATTTATATTTCTGGCCTAATAATGAAAAAACAAATATGTAGGATCGAAATTGGTTTTATTGTTTTTCAAAATATTCTCCATGATGATCAATACACTTTTGCATGCGTTTGAACCAATTTTCAGAGCACTTTTTCCAGTCCGATTGAGGTAACTCCAAAACATGCGTTTTGAATGCATCAACCGCTTCTTCGGGGGTCGAAAATCGTTGTCCACGTAATTTATTTTTGATGTGTGGGAATAAGAAGAAGTCATTGGGTGCCAAACCAGGGCTGTACGGCGGATGACCCATCAGTTCGATCTTTCGCTCCGTCAGAAATGCCTTTGTTTGAATCGATGTGTGAGAGCTCGCATTGTCATGATGAAGAATGATTCGCCTCTTCTTCTGCTTTTTTCGAATTTCTCCGATGACTTCTGGCAAACAAATGGTCGTGTACCATTCAGAATTGACCGTCCTGCGTTGCTCTAACGCCACTGTTGCCACATGACCGTTAATGCCGAAGAAACAGGCAATCATCTGTTTCGATGTGCTTCTTCCTGGAACAACTTTTGTTGGTTTTGCCTCGTCTTGGAAGACCCATACAGTTGATTGCTGTTTTGTTTCCGGCTCATATGCATAGATCCATGATTCCTCACCTATGTAGATGTTATACACAGCCTTTGATGTACTTTGAACGTATTTTTCCAACATTTCCTTGCACCAATCGACACGAGCCTTTTTTTGAGCGTTTGTCAGATTATGCGGGATCCAACGCGAACAAATTTTTCTTACGCTCAAATATTCATGCAATATTTTATTGATGCTAGTCATACTAATGTCCAAAGACGCCTCTATCTCACGGTATGTCACATGACGATCTTGCTTTATCAGTTCACGCACAGCATCGATCTTTTCTGGCACAACAACGGATTTTGGACGACCTGCACGGGATTCGTCCTGGATCAAACATCGACCACGATTAAATTCGTTATACCAATTTTTTACAGTGCTGTAGGATGGCGCTTTATCGCTGAATAAAGAACTAAGTTCATCGAAGCACTCTTGTCTTGACAATCCACGTCGAAAGTTATGAAAAATAATGGCACGAAAATGTTCACGATTCAATTCCATTTTTTGAAAGAGAAGAACATTTCAATTTACTGTCAACAACACAAATGAAGCTATAATGGTAAATCGTCTGCTGAATTTATGTTTAAAAATATCAAAATTTCGATTAAAATCGTCTGCGGTCGCCTAGCAGCACTTACTGTTGCCAAGGCCAGAAATATAAATAGCAACCCTCGTATATATATATATATATATATATGTATATATATATATATATATATATATATATATAATCCGATAATGAGTTCGTTATATGGAAAACTCGCTAAATAGAAAAATCACCTTTTAAAATACTTGAACAACACAAAACAGGTTTTAAATTCATAAACATTAGGCATAATTAAAGTAGCAATGGATGCACCTTTATCTTGTAGACTAGTATCTACAATTTATTTTATAAATCTTAACCACAAAAGAAATTTGTATGGAAAGCAAGCATAGAGCAAAGCATTATTCAGTGTTACACTATTATTCTACATGCATTTTCAACTAAAAAAAAAAGCTAAATTTATGTATAAAACTATAACTGCATTTATTACAAAAGTAATTTTAAGCATACATTACCGCATGCGTTCTTAAGTTTAATTGCTATTGATAAAATCCGATAATTTGGATTGAGTTTTTCGTTTGAAACGCAAACAAAAAGGGAAAAGGATTTTACTGATTCCTCTAAAATAAATTTTAGAGAAAGCAGTAATACATTACATAAAGCAGTGGCATCGAAAATCAATTCAAGGTCATTTCCCCTATAAAATGCGTTAATAAGTTCGTTAAATAGAAAATTCACTTCGGTATTTGGAAGTTAATTTACGAAGAAATTTCCAAAATGTTTTTGGTTCCTCGAAAAAAATTCGCTGTATATATATATATATATATATATATATATATATATATATATATATATATATATATATATATATATATATAATGACACGAATAACAATCGTAATTGTAACAGAGATTATAAGAAGAAAATGTTATTAATTCTTAAAAAAAAGTGCTTGAAATACCGTATACCACATGAATATCACACTATCTGATATTGACATTGCCGGATAGGTTTACTCTGCACATACGATTCAACGTAAAATGCAGGTTTTCTTTTCTTTAATTCTCTGGAAAGGAAAAAAACTAGTTATTTTAGAGACGGAATAGATCAGTCAATTTATACATCATAAAAGGTATTATTAGTTATCATACTTCGAACACAATAATTTCCTTTGATAGTATTTTCGGACCTCGACCATCACGTAAACTGTTATTTTAGTTGGGTTTTTTTTTTCGATACTTAATAACCGTAATAGTAGAGAATAATAAATACGAGAGAAATATATAGCTTTAGGGAACTGTAGACTAGCACGTAATGTTAATTGAAAAGTTTTATCGTTAAAAGTCGTTTTATCTACATTGAAAAAATTTTGTATTGCCTATAATTTTAATTAAAGTATACTTGTAAAGGAAATAGTTGAGTAAAATTACACTTTTTCTTAAAAATAAATAAATAAAAATCATAATCGATATTTTTTCTCAAAAAGCTTTGTTATATTATTATAAATGATACCTGAAAACTGCCCTACTCTCCTCTGTACGCTTCCCTCTTTTTTTGAGGGAAATGGGGTTGATTTGAGGGGGAGAAAAGGATTTATTCTATACAGACAAGTGTGGCATATTTGTGCACCTTACTACATGAATTTAAATATTAATGTTTTTATATTTTATAAGATATTTTTTAATTCACTTTATAAATAAATAAATCCTTAACTAAACTTTGAATTTAATAATTGCAAGATAGTGAGTTATTTTCTTGTATTATTAAGATAAATTTCATTTCAATGTTGTTATTCAATACAATGTTCCAATTTAGTACTTCTCCTAAATTTAGCCTTTTTATCGCGATTCTTTATTAATTCATATTAAAATAATTTAAATTAAAATCTATAAATTAATATAAATTAAAATAAAATGAATGCTTATAAATTCCTGAATGTCTCTTCACAATGTTCTTATTTCATAATGCAATGTTTTTAAAATTATAATAAGTCTAAGATAGGACGCATTTATAATTCTGGTAGAGGCTTGCAAATCATCTAACTCTATGTACGCCACTGTGCGTAAACCTGAAAAGTTTAAAATAAAACGAGTTTTTGATTGGAATCCTCAGGGCAATAGAAAAAAAGGAAGACCTAAAAATATTTGGCGCAAGACGATTGTAAACGAATTGAAAACAATAGGAAATACATGAATCTAGGCAAAATATCTGGCCACAAATAGTCAGATAGAAAGCATGATAGAATTGCTCCAATTCGAAGTGAAGAGGAATGTGTTTACACATTGCCTTGCTATCCAGGAATTATCATAAAATGTAAGGTATACTTATCGATGGAATTTTTTTATGCTGAATTGAATGAGGCCAATCTCGAGACGATCAGATTATTAGTTTAGAAGTTAAAAGTAAGTTTTAGTGTTTGATTATGTAACTTGAACTATCGTATGCCCACTAACTAGTTATCATGAACATGAAATCATCCCCTCGGACCATTAAATTTGTGTCCTAGTACATGAAAATCCGATCATTAGAACAAAAGTTATTAAGGGTGTAATATTTAATTAGATTTTTGCACGCTATATTAATTTTAAAAAAAGTATATATTCTTAAGACTAAAATTTTAACTGCACTGATGGACGTTTTGAATCGTAATGAACCATAATATCGTTCAAATTTACAAATACCTAACTACGATGCCATATAATATTAAGCAAATAAACTCTTCTTAAATTTGATTTCTATGTCATCAAGTTGTATCATGTAATTAGATCTCGATTATATGATGCATCTTTACTGGAAATATAGTTCATTTTAATACCGCGCATAAAGGGTGCATTACATTAGCACCGTTTTGTGATTCAAGGAAGGGGTGCCGATAGTATGACTCAATGTTAAACCAGTATTCTGAGAGTGTGCGATTTTTTGAATGAGTTAAGAAAAAGTATTTTTTTACTATAATCAATCACTTAAAAATGCTTATAAAAATTTTTAAATTACTGTACAAATGATAAAGCGATTTGCATCCATTAAGTTTTGCAAATCTACAACGTGGATTAATTAAAGAAAAAATATCTAACGCAAGCTGTGAAATTTAGTTTCATAAATCATGAGAATGAAAAATTTCCTACGAGGTTACGGGTCGCTATTTAAATTAAAGAGCTCTTTCTTTGTTAAATTTATAAAGTTGGATAAATTAAAGGCGTTGTCAAACTAACCCTTTCATGTGAAACTTGGTAAAAAAAAAAAAAATGTTGAAGAATGCATTATGTATTTCCTGCAAAGCAGTCGTATCTCGTAGAAAAACACAGAAGGGCGTAGAACCTTCAGTCTCATATTAACAACTTCAACCATTTTCTTTTTCATATTGTTTAGCAGTAAAAGTATACATTCTCATTTAAACGAAGGGAAATTGTACAGTAATAATGTAGCCTCGCTTACAACATTAGAGCTTCCTATGTTGCTAACGTTGGAAACGAAGCAACATTATTACTCTTTACTGTACAATTTCCTTTCGTGTAAAGGGAGATTCTTATGTCGTCCCGCAGTGAACTGATCGTAAAAATACGGGTCCCAGTATAACATCGAAGTCAAGCATCACTGAATGCGGTCAGTAAGTGGTTGGGTAACCACTTTGATCCGTTTGCATAGGGACCGAGGGAGCGTGGTATCTGTAAAGTGCTCGACTTCGCACGAAGGTCGTCGGGTGACCAAAGCAGGGGAGACATCCCCTCTGCAGAATTAAAATTGCGATGGCATGTCTACAGATAATCCTCAGGAATGTTTCTCAGACCGTCTCCAATATCCCATTCTGCACTTCTAATGCGACGTAAATAAAATACCTTGTGTGAATTTTTCTTTCCTTTATCTACTAGCTGAAAACCTGTTCTCTGTATGGGGTGGGAAAAAAGTAAGCATCAGTACTACGAAATCCTGCACAACACAATTAAGTTAAAATTATTATACTTTTTTATTTATGTCGGTAGATGCCTTTAGGATTTGAGCATGATTGCGTTGTGTTTCTCAGTTTTGATTTATTATTCACCCCGTGCGAAGAACGGGTATTCAGCTAGTTAATTAATTTAAAAAAATGGAATGTTTGCTATTGTATTTTCCATATGGCGAGTTCTAAGAATGAGGTAAATAATATTCTTCAATAAGAAAATTTTATTCGTTTCGCTCATCTCGCTTGCACGGTAGGGGAGAGTGGGGACAATTGTAACATTTTTTACTTAACTATTTTTAACTAACAAAAAATCCACTATATTATTAGTATTAATTGACAGACGAGTACGAGGGTTGCTATTTATATTTCTGGCCTTGGTAACAGTAAGTGTTGCTAGGCGACCGCAGACGATTTTACTCGAAAGTTTGATATTTTTAAACATAAATTCAGCAGACGATTTACCATTATAGCTTCATTTGTGTTAATAACAGTAAATTGAAATGTTCTTCTCTTTCAAAAAATGGAATTGAATCGTGAACATTTTCGTGCCATTATTTTTCATAACTTTCGACGTGGATTGTCAAGACAAGAGTGCTTCGATGAACTTAATTCTTTATTCAGCGATAAAGCGCCATTCTACAGTACTGTAAAAAATTGGTATAACGAATTTAATCGTGGTCGATGTTCGATCCAGGACGAATCCCGTGCAGGTCGTCCAAAATCCGTTGTTGTGCCAGAAAAGATCGATGCTGTGCGTGAACTGATAAAGCAAGATCGTCATGTGACATACCGTGAGATAGAGGCGGCTTTGGACATTAGTATGACTAGCATCAATAAAATATTGCATGAACATTTCAGCGTAAAAAAATTTGTTCGCGTTGGATCCCGCATATACTGACAAACGTTCAAAAAAAGGCTCGTGTAAATTGGTGCAAGGAAATGTTGGAAAAATACGTTCAAGGTACATCAAAGGCTGTGTATAACATCTACATAGGTGAGGAATCATGGATCTAGCCGGAAACAAAACAGCAATCAACTGTATGGGTCTTCCAAGACGAGGCAAAACCAACAAAAGTTGTTCGAGGAAGAAGCACATCGAAACAAATGATTGCCTGTTTCTCCGGCATTAACAGTCATGTGGCAACAGTGGCGTTAGAGCAACGCAGGACGGTCAATTCTGAATGGTACACGACCATTTGTTTACCAGAAGTCATCGGAGAAATTCGACAAAAGCAGAAGAAGAGGCGAATCATTCTTCATCATGGCAATTCGAGCTCTCACGCATCGACTCAAACAAAGGCATTTCTGACGGAGCGAAAGATCGAACTGATGGGTCATCCGCCGTACAGCCCTGGTTTGGCACCCAATGACTTCTTCCTATTCCCACACATCAAAAATAAATTTCGTGGACAACGATTTTCGACCCCCGAAGAAGCGGTTGATGCATTCAAAACGCATGTTTTGGAGTTACCTCAATCGGACTGGAAAAAGTGCTCTGAAAATTGGTTCAAACGCATTCAAAGGTGTATTGATCATCTTGGAGAATATTTTGAAAAACAATAAAACCAATTCCTACAATAAATTCGATCCTACATATTTGTTTTTTCATTATTAGGCCAGAAATATAAATAGCAACCCTCGTAAAGTAGACTATCCTCTACTAGAAAAAAAAAACCTTATTTTAAATGTTATTATATTAGTTATTAACAATTTTTGACAGTCGTGCACTTGTTACAATTGTCCCCACTTCGATTGTAACAGTTCAGAAATTCAAGTAAAACATAGTTAATTATACATATTATCATAGTTGTGATATATTTTTTTATTGATCAAAATAGTAGTGATATTTTAGGAGTAAAAATAATAATGAGCAGAGACCTAAAGGGTTAAACTTTTAACTTTAAGGGGTTAAAAATTTTAATTTATGCTGTGAAAGGTGACAAATAAAATAATGCACATGCAACATAATATAAATGATATAGGAAAGTATTGGTGGTTCTTAAAGAGTTAAGTAATGGTTTGTAAACATAAGATTATTTATTTTCAGCTGTTACATTCGTCCCTTTACTTATTGTTACAATCGTCCCAAAGACGCCATTTCTGCTTCATTTGTTAAAAACAATGCTAGTTAATTAATAAAACTAATCTTTTTTTTGAAATGTTAATTAAGGTGTCCACTTACATATGCGGCTAATAATTTTTATTTGTTTAAACAAAATTACTTTGTTACAATATAATATTCTAATACCAAAAAAGTACTTACGCAGCGTGAAAATATCTTTTGTGACGTAACTCTTTCAAAAGTACATAAAAATGGTTGCCAGCAGGGGTGTACATGTAGATTTATTAAATACACCTTGTGCGCCACCTAGGAACCAAATCTAGAACCCGACTGTGACATTGAGTCACAATTTTCAATTAAAAATCTGTTTGTAACATCCAAATCTTAATTTTAGTTAATTTCTGATACAAATCCTTAGTTCTTCACCCGTTTCCTCTCTCCCCTTATTGCTTTAGGCAATTGTGACACTCTCCCCATAAAATTCCTTTTCCATTCTTTTGACCCCTCCCTTTCACTAGAATTTTTCCAACACCTGCTTATCGGCCCCTTTCATCTCCATGCCGGTGCAAAGTAATATGCATCTTGTTTCTTCACTTTCAATTGAGAACCCTTTTGTAAACGTTAAGTGTAACTCCTCAACTCAGTAATGTTAGGAAATTCAACTTTAACTTGCAATTTTTAAGTAGTTTAACTTCGACTTTTTCCAGTGAGTATAAATATCGTGCGCTAAAATAGATCGCCAGCATTCGAGTTCCAGATTGTCTCATTTTACTTCTCTCCGCCTAACGGGGATTTCATTTTTCTCCCTCCTCACCCCCGAGGTCGGAATTTTCGACATGGCGTGGTCCTTTACGCCATATTTGCTGATTGAATTTACATCGCCAAGATGATTTTGCCTTCTACATTACTCCGGCTATTTTAAGTTTTTTTAAGCGTTGGTTTACTTCGAGAAAATCTCTATTACATCCTCAGCATGTTCCTCTTCATAAAACTCGTCGGTGTATTCCGTCAAGGTTCTCTTCATTTTATGTTTTTTGCTAAAGGATAACTATCAGTTTTGTTTGATCATGAATGATGACGCACGTCATTTTGTACGTGGATCTAAGTCTGACCGAAACTTCAACACATTTTTTTATTGATAAAAAGTGCCATCCAATAGTTTAAAAAAAAAAAAAAAAACACCAGGGGTTGACGACATGTTTGCTGTATTCTAATCTGCCGATTTTCCAGTATTGATGAATTTCCTATGATGTTGTGCCATCCTTTGTGTAACAGATTATGCCAAAAAGAAATCTTCAAAAAAAGCTTCCTAAATAAAGAATTTGTGCTCTCCAAATAGTATTGATGTTGACTATTTTTCAGAAAACTATTTTTGTGTTTTTTTCTTAGGATTGTTATTACAAATTTTTTTGTCCAAGCCAAAGGTATGTTTTTTAGTTTTTTTATCGGGTTATTTTCAACGCCTCAATATGTACTTCCACTAAAATTTTATCATGTGCCTTTTCCTTTTTGGTATAATTGTCTTTAGTTAAGCTCTTTTCTTAATTGTTTATTCTTCGATACCCAACCTGGAATAGCACACCGACACTCGAAATTTTTGCTCTGTTGCAATTGACCCCACTCTCCCCTATTTAGTAGAATGTTCTAATGTAGTCAATGATCTTTCCCGTGCTTCGTAACTATCAATAGCTCTCGTTCGAATGGTTTAGAAGTCAATAAAGAACTGAAAGACATCCGCTCTTTGTACAGAGTGAAAAAAAAAAAAGAGTAAACAATCCATATGTATTATTATTGACCCCAACACTACGAAAATATGCACAAAATTGAAAGATTACCATAAATTATTATATTTTACCTTTCCTCAATCTAATAACGTATGTTATTAGATTGAGCAAAACTATTTTTTTTAAGTAGTTCATCTCTGGTTTTTAGTAATTCAAAATAATAAAGGTTATCTGTATTCAATATCAATGGGTTCAATTCAATACCTGATAGATCAAATACTGCGGTACTTATCCCCTCAGGAGGATAGTATAAAACCTCTTTTCGCAGTATTTGTTTTAAAGTTTTCTAGTATTGATGCAGTATTAAATATACTAATATAAAATACATTGTGCTTAGATTTGTACATTTTCTACCTATTAAATACAATTTGAACACATCACCAAAATTAATTAAACTTTCATAAAAATATGGCGATTTTTCAAACGGTTCACTTAAAAAAATAAGTAGATTTTCTCAATTAGTTTTGATTTTAAAACATACCCTACTTTTTTTTTTTATTTCAATTATAACCTAGTATCAAGTGTAATTAAGCATCATTTGCGTCAATAATAGTATGGCAATTTTTTACGCTTCTTCAATACTAATCAATACTATTTCTCCATTCATTTTAACTTTCAATACGCTACTTATTATTTTTTCAGTTACTGTTTCATTTTAAATTATTTAGTTTTATGAATTCACGTTTTAAAAGCAATACAAAATAAACACATGGTTTCAAATATCTTAAGAGATATTAATTTGGTGGAGTAATCTACCAGTATCCTAAGTAATGGTATTATGTTCATGCTAATCATTGAGTGTATCTGAAATGAGGCATGAAAAATAATTAAATATTAAGGAACGTACCAAAAAATCTTTTTTAATGAGAGCTATAAGCTAGAAAATATCATCAATGTAATCTTTAAAATATTTGAAAGAAAGAAAATCGTCTGCAGTCCCATTTTTATCAATGGCAAGTTCTAAGCTAGGGAAAAATTCTATTTTTCATATCGAACAAACTAATTGAAAATTTTGAACGAATATTACGACCGGGGCTCCACTGTCCAAATTTCAGGTAGATATAGCAAACGGTACTTAAGAGACACACACATAGACAAACTCTTCATTTTATTAATATAGATGAAATTATACATGTTTACAATCATTTCTTGCAAACCCCATAACTTCAGAACGGCAAAATCTTTAATCAAAAGAGAGTGGTGCCTAGGCGTTGTAAAGAGAATATATTCTACACCTACCTGATAATACTAATTTACACCACTGATTGGCGAAATTCGGCGTGGTTGCACCAGGTGATCAGAAAAGTTGCGATATTTTTGCCCTTCATTCTCGCGAACCCTTACATTTCTTAACATTGTAAAAATCGCTCCCGATGTTTTCAATATTCATTAGAACATGAAATAGTATTCATTAGATTTTTTTTTAATTTTCAAATTAAAATACACATATTTTTTTAGAATTTTTAATAAATTATTTTAATTTTTTTTTTATTCATTCTGAATATAACGTCAAATTAGTTTTGGATTTTTAAAATGACCTGTTGAAAAGTTATTTTACAATCCACTAACTCCACTTAGAAATTCACAGCAAATAAATATTTGCCCTTAAGTATAGTACCCTTTTCTAATTATAATATAACGATGAGTCTTGTTACGTTGAACACGTCGATGTCATCGTTATCTATATCAATAGAAAAAACGTAGCACTGTATAAAAAAAAAAACTATTTTAAATAAATTATGTTGATTAAGATTTTAATTGCCAAGACAGACAAGACACACTCCATGTTTTATGGATAAATCAAAAGTTGTTTGAAGATATACCATCGTGATCAAATTTATCAATTGGCAAAAACGTCAATAACTAACTAATTTTCAACAAATAACGATAAGCGTATCATATGTCATCACTAGACGGTTCATATTAATTAGACAGTAACAACTCAATATTGATTTGAAACAACTAATTTCTAAATTTGTGAATATTTCTTTTTTCTAATTTCCATATAACTCTTCTTTTCCATATATTCAAATAGCACTAAATTTTAGCGCTTTGAAAACTAATTATGTAATTGCATGGAAAGTATCTAAATCGTCAAACATTGCAAAATTCTAAGTGAAATAAAATTAGTTAGCATTTCAAACGATGTTTTAAAACATAGAGAAAACAAAACTTTAAAAAAAAGGCAAAAAAAAAAAAAAAAAATTACTTTCGACATTTAGCAGACGAAAAATTCTCTACTTCTTCATCCATCTATAAATTGAACATTTATAATTATTTTTTTAATTGAAAAACATTTCAAATCAAGAAAAAAGTAATTTTAAACATTCAAAGCTTTTAAATACAATTGAACTGATCAATCACCAAGAATTATTTTCATTCTCAAAAAAAATTTTGCTTCTCTTCACGGTCTATTTAAAAAAAATATATATATTATTTTTGTTGCTATAATGAATTTGATTAAATTGGCGTCCTAGAGGATGCATAATGATTTTTTATGCGTCCCATAGAATAGCCTCATAACTTTAATTACGCATCCTTAGGGATGCATCATAATTTTTTTACGCGTCCTAAGGGATGCATTTTACGCATCCCTGGCGATACATCTCAACTTTCGTTTCGCGTCTTCGTGCTAAAGCAGAATTGGTATGCTGAACAGAATAACAATGAAAAAGGTTAGAAATAATTCTGCTTTTGTTATTTTTTCAAATAAACACTGTATTAAAGAAACTTGTGTTTGTTTGGGAAAAATCAGACGTTGAGTTATTAAGACTTCTTTCATTATCACCTTATTTCTAATAGATATTATTATATTCTAATTATATATGAAGTCTAAAAATCACAAATTAAAGAAAAAAAGTATCTTAATATTGATATTTAATCATTCAATAAAAGATATATAGATATTTCTTTTCGTTTGTTAATGGTATCAGCTCTGTTGGTAAAAGTGAGAAAATTTTATGCTGGTTATAACTCACTATTAGATTACCTAAACTTTTAGATTACCATGAATAGTAAACATTGATATCGATCAAGTTTCTGTGTAAGTTATTTATTCATTTTTATTTTTTGTTTGACAGCGGTAAAAGCTGAAAAGACATTTTCCTTGCTCTTTGAACAAAAGTATAAAAAGAGGATATTTAATAAATTGTTTTTTCTAAATGAATGAAAAAACTTTGAAATTTTGATATTAAAACTGAGGAGGGAAAATTTAATGTGTATTCTAAATAATTTCCAACTTAAACAATACGAAGTCATGAACAATATAAAACAATAGTAAAGATACTATGCAAATCTAAAATAAATATTTAAATTGCAAGTTTCTCTTTAAATACTGCTAAATTATAAGAAAAAGTACTTTTCTGATAATTTGAGGCATTTTCTATAAAAAGAAAAACAAATCTAGAAACTAAAGCAATCTGTTGATCAGAAACAATAGGTTCAAAAGAAGTATTTCATTTTATAATCGTCGTTGAACAAGCCGACCCAATTTTGAGTTTATGGCTACCAATGTTCAACTCCGTAGCCTTGTAATTTTGAACCCGATTCAGAAGACCCTGGATCAAGAATCGGGATGTAAAGATTATATATTCCAGCATATTGATTGCTGCTCAAATGAAGATACATTGCCCTGCAATAATTAGACACTTTCAGCTTTAGCTAAATTTATTTAAAAAAATACATAGCAGATTATTTTATAACTTTAGAGGTGCTTGGGTCATAAAAATTCTAATACTTATCAATAAAGTTTAAAGTCTTCTAAGATTTGAAGGACCGGAAATGAATTACGAAAAAAATATTGCTTTTGAACACCCTATGTCAAAAAAAATATGACAGTAAATTTGAAACTTATATTGATTACTTCAGTTATTATATGCAATAATTGCACAAAACTCAATAAGTCTAGTAAAAATATTTATGAAGATTTAAAAAAAAAAAAAAATTATAGGGATCCATAGTATACTTATAATTGTAAAATCTAGTTAACAATCATTATAATAATTATTATTCATTTTTATAAAAAAAAAATTTGTCTTGAGCTTTTTCTTTTGCGATAACCTTAAAAATATTCAATAAAATTAAACAAAAGTTTAGGAAAAATTTTTAATTAATAAAAAAATTATTTTAAAATTTGAACATTTTTTTTTTTAATATTCCATAAGATATAATAATTTAAATTAGTTCTTTCATACTGCTCATGCACAGAAAATAAATATTTTTATAATAAAAAAATTTGAATGTTTCCGCTGGAAGCATTAAAAAATTTTGTATATAACATTTAAAATAATAAAAATTGTCTAAATAGAAGTTACAACTTAAAATTCATCGGTCAGAAGAAATTTTCAATGAAATAACGATATGATTAAAAGTGAATCACAACAAAAATGTTCAAGAACTTATAAAAATGTTTTTCTTAATAGTTTAATATACATTTGTATAAAAACTTTTATGGGACGGGGGTATGTTGAAAAACTTATGATTTGTTAAGTGGGTGGTGATCTAAAAAAAGGTTGGAAACCTATGCCCTAAATCTTCAAAATTCCAAGTGAAATAAAATAAATTAACATTTCAACCCCTCTATTATAAGCTACAAAACATAGAGAAAGGAGGGGGGGGGAGAACAATGTCTAAGATTTTTCTTTTAAACTAAAAAAAAATTATGAGATATTTAGCAGACGATATATTCTCCACTTCATCCATTTATATATATCCGCATTTATAATTATTCTATCTAGTAAAAGGCATGGCAATTTCAAAAAAAAAAAAAAAATTATTCCCCCAAGGCCCGGAATTATTTTCTTTTTCTCCTTCTAATTCTTTTTTTTTTCTATCCTTCTTATAGTTGGGCTCTTTTATGCCATTTAAATTTCTTAAAATTGGCGATGTATAGCCCTTCTTATGCGTCCCAGGAGATGCATCATGATTTTTAACGCGTCCCAAGAAATGCATTATAATTTTCATTTTACGTCTTCATGCTAAAGCACATAAGCAGAATCAGTTGCTGGTATATGCAATAGCTTAGAAATCCGGCACTAAATTGCGTACGAAAAAAAGTGTTTTGAACACACTATTTCAGAAAATGTGATAATAAACGTGTATTGCTTACTTTAGCGATTATATACAATGTTGATGGCTATTAAGGCAGAGGGGGCGTGATTGTTTGAGGTTTCCAGTGGTGCCATTTATGGCCAAGAATTAGACTTCTGCCACATCCAGTTATAGGGTGAATCCATTTACAGATCGTAATTTTGACCTGAATCAGAGAACGATCAACCTCCAATTCAGTACTTACAGAGGTATAATTTGTTATAGGAACATGGAGGATTTTGTGATTCGACAGATTTAACGTGCACCAGTCACCTCTTATTACATGGGCGAGTCTTCGGCCAGCTGGATTCGAATTCCCGTTCTCCGTGAGTCCAGCTACCCTGCTAACCAGGCCCATTATATGCAATAATTACACAAAATTCAACATATATCTAATAATATATATATTTGTCTTATGTTTTTTTTTTTTTTTTTTCTGTTGCAAGAACTTTTAAAAAAATTCTATAAAACGAAACAAAATCTTTGGAGCAATTTTTAATTATTAACATAATTATCATTGTAAAATAATTTTGTACAAAAGATAACAATTTGAAGTAGTTCTTACCTAATGCGTAAGCGCAGTAAACATATTAACTTCACTTAAATAAAGGGGGGGGGGTCGTTGAAAATGTTTGTTTTGATAAGTGGGTGCTGAGATAAAAAAGAGGTTGGGAACCTATGCTTTAGATGAAAATATTTCCCCTTTCTGACACAGTTTTGTAATCTCAAAATTTAAAAAGTTTCAATTTGCGCTGTAAACTATCTGGTGGAGTGAAGAATGAAAATGCGAATAGTTTCTTCAGCTCTGTTGCAGTACTTTCTCCGTCTTGAAAATGTTTTTTTCAACACAGAATTTTCTTTCCTTCCCGGATTCTTTTTTTTTTTTTTTGCACGCATAAAATTTGTAAACATTATATCGGTAACAGCATATACGGTTTTTTATAGCAGAGTTGCTGACATATCCCCGTATCACTAACGAAATTTTCACTCACTGATTGAGCTGTAAACACACACACTCATCATTTTAAGGTACTAGGTCCTTTTCAAATAAATAAATTAATTAACAATAAAACTAATAGCATTTTAATTTTATACTATTTTCCTTTATTTTGTGTGATTATTCTTAAAACTAAAATGGTAGTTAGCAATAGAAATATTTAACTCCTTACAGGAGTGTGGTTCTCAACGCTATCCACATCTCAAATAAAACTTTATTTAAATAAATTTATTCTACTAGAGCCAAAATAAAATAATTGTGACACTTCTGGTGCTTTAAAAAAAAAAAAAAAAAAAAAAAAAAAAAAAAAAAAACTTCTAGCCTCTCAAAAAGTTAAACATAGAGTTCCACAAAACTATAATTTTTTTAAAAATAAAAAGTAGTTAAAATTTGTCTTTGAAAATATTTTTTCATGAAGTATATATACATTATTTTAATATCTAAATTCTAGTTTTAACTTATTTTGGACAGAAACTACATAATAAGAGTTTCCCCAGGCTTGTACATGTGTAGATGATGCAAACAATTATTTCTAATTCTTAGTTCCATTCAAGAAATAAATCATTCGCTCGAGATTCAATAAGATTCTTATTTTTGTCTGCTTCCCTTCCCACATGAAATTCAACTTAAAAGTAAAAAAACAACACTTTATATACAAATAATAATTCCACAAAATTTGTTTTACTTGTAAACAGCAGAACGAGCCTCTAAATTCGGTAGAATATTTATAATTTGAACGACGGGAATGACGTCGATTATAATCATGAGAGTAAAAGGGTGCAAAACAACAATCAATATTCTGAATAAAATGATAATGGCCTGCTATTTGGAACTAGATCTACTACATTATTGTTTTCTTCAAACTGTAATTTATCCCTTTGATGAATGATTCAAAAAAGAAAATGAAGCTTTTTTTTGTTGGATCAAATTGTTTCTACATTCTTTTTGAGAAGATAAAAATGGTAATTGCTTTAGACTTTAATAAAGACACGTGCATCTTCTTATTTTAGGTGGACAAATACTGAATGTAAATATTCAGCGTTAAATATTTTATTTTAATAAATTACTGTTAAATTGGGTGGCAATGGACTGTAAATGTAATCAGGGTGAAAAAAACATATTTCATTCCCCCGCCTTCAATCTCTGCTGTAATTTATTCTAAAAGAAAAAATTACTTTTTTTCAAACTAATTGATTAGTTTCTTTATCTTTATATACAAGAACAAAATACAATTTTAAGGAATTGAAAATCGCATTTTGTGGATTCCTTTTTTAATATAATGAAATTTCAACTTTAGAAATATCGAAATAATATTTGAAATACATATAGAACATTTGCTGGTTTATTTAGGGGGAATGACACAGTACAAGCCTGTAAAAAAGGATTGTGATAAACTTAATACACTTTTCTTTATCTTATAGTAATCTCTATTTTATTATGTGATAAATACAAAAATTTTAAAAATTAGAGCTTACATAATGCAATGCTTAGAACTATTTTTTAAATTACTCATAACTTGCTGTACTCATAAGTTGAGGGAAAAAAATTATCCAAATTTGATTTTTTAAACTACATAAATGTATTTTTTGTTGCATATAGGATTATTTAAAAATAACTCTCCCCCCCCCCCCACACACACACAAAATGGAGGTGTTTAAAAGAATAATATAAAAATGATGTACATGAGTAACATTTTCGTAGATTTCTCAAAACCAGTATGAGCAAGGAAAACTATTTATTGTGAATATCGTAAAAAAATTTGAAGTCAATTGGTTTAAAACTGCACTAGTTAATAGTTACAGCAAATAAGAAAAACATAGTTCCTAAAACTTTGTATTTGAAGTTTTGTGATCCATATCCAAACTTTTGCAACAACTAACTATAGTGCATTAATCCATTAGATGTTTTTCAATCAACTCAAGTCTTTCCCATTCTCTTATCCTCATGTGACGCCTTCTACGTTTTAAGAGTAGATGAGCGCCTTCTTTGGCTACTGGGCCTACATTTATTTCTAATTGTTTCAAAACTGTCCATAAATCTTTGGAACCTTCACTAATAATTATTATAGCTGAATGTTGTAGCAATTTAAACTATTTATATTGAAAGTAATTTTGTGAAGGATTCTAAAAATACATGTTAGGGGCAATCATTACTTTGTAATTTTAGAACAATCAAATAAAACTTTTTGAAGTTAGCAAGTTTAAATTGTTCTGTAGTAAGGTTTCCTCCTCCTTGACGCTCTTTTATAATCCCTCTGAATTTCGGAACATCCTGATACATATTTGTAGAAAAATCTTCTAAGATTTCGATTGAAAGGTTTAAAATGAACCCTTTATTGGGACATTACTTTTTCTAGTAATGTTTTCTAATAGTTTGCTAGCATTTATAAACGGAAATTCATTTAGCTTATTACCTAAAAGAAATTTGATTTTTAAGACCATTTCTTTTTGGAAGGCGAGATTTTCAAAAATTTAACTGTAAAGAATCAGCCATAAACTCTAACTTCTGTGCCTTTAATTAACCACTATACTATTTATGCTCTAAAATGCAAGGTTAATGGGACAAATTTACGCGATTAATTTTTAAAATGTAACGTGAAAAATTAAAGATAGGTTATAGTACAAAGTTTCTATTTCTGCTATTGAAAGAGAAGATTAAGAACTTGAATGCAAAGAGGAAGGAAATTCATACAAAATATTTACAGTGAAACATCCTGTTATGGACACTTCTGCAAAACGGACATATTTTTAATTCCCCTGGAATCTTCCATGAATAAACCGTTACAGTAGAAGTCCGATAATCCGGCACGTTCGGGACCGGCTCGGTGCCGGACTAGCGAAAATTCCGGTCTATCGGGCGGTAATTATAAGAACAATTAGGTTAATAATTAAACTACAAATACAGTATAACTAATAAACTGCAAATAATTAAACTGCAAATACATACAACAAAGTTTATTTTACATTTCATATAATGTATGTACACGTACTGTAAAACATATTTCACTTAGATTTAAAAAAGTCACGAATGTCTTTTTGTTTTCTTGACTTTTGGCGTTTAGTATAAAATTTATTTCTAATGATATGGAAATCAATAATTTCTGAAGCACTGTAGCTAGTACTAGCCTCAGCAAAAGAGATAAACTTATTTAGTGATTCTGCAGCTTCTGCCCAGCTGATTTTTTCCTTTTCTTCCGTTTCGGCATCTGAGTCACTTTCTTCAAGATTTTGAGTAGGCTGAGGGTTTACTACAATGTTGATAATGTCCTCATCGGTTAGTTCTTGTTCAACAGGCTCATTCTCGTCGATTAGAAGCCACTCCTCTACCTCATCTTCAGGCAGGTTTTTCAAGGGATTGTCAGCACTTCTAACGACATCCAAAACTTTTGTCAGAGCGTCTTGATGGTTTTCTTCCTCATCAGTCTGTAGAGTTAGGTCAGATGCAAGGTTTGCAACTGGCCAAAGTTTTCTCCAGCATTTTTGGAGTGCTGTATTTTTTACCTGGTTCCAAGACAGTGCAATAGCATAGACGGCATCTTTTACTGTAAACTTTTTTTGAAAATCAGTCACGTCACAGTCGGCATTTAACAGGCCTTGAATAAAAGACCTTCTATAAAAGCATTTAAAATTTTGAATAACCACTTGGTCCATGGGTTGAATCAAAGATGTTACGTTAGGTGGGAGCAGAGTAGCAACAATATTTCCAGAAACTAACTCATCTACTGGCGGGTGGGCTTTGCAATTGTCCAAAAGAAGGATGGCTTTAGTATCTTCTGGTAGACCAAGGCTTTTGAAGGATTCCTTGACCTCAGGCAGTGGTGAAAAAACCAGTCTTTAAAGAGGGCGGCAGTCATCCACGCATTAGATTGAGCATCGTATTGGACAGGCAAGTGTGTAACATTCTTAAAAGCCCTGGGTTTTACAGATTTACCTATCACAAAAGGGGTCACTCGGTGGTTTCCAGACGCATTAGCACATAGCAAAACGGTTAATCTGTCTTTGTTTTTTTTTTAAACCCTTGGCTGCTTTTTCTCCTCCCCCAGCTAGTGCAGATGTTGGTAAACATCGTCACAATAGTCCTGTTTCATCAGCATTGTAAATCTGTTCAGCTGTTAAATCATTATCAGTCACGATTTTCTCAAACTCGTCTTTGTATTTTTCTGCAGAGTTTTGGTTTGCTGAAAGCGTTTCTCCAGTTACATCAAGTCTTCGAATTCCATGCCGAAACTTAAAGTTTTCAGCAACTCCTAAATCTTGGCCGAATTTCTTTGCCTTTTCAACAATCATTGGCCCTGTTACCGGCTTTCCTTCAGAACGTACTACACTAAACCATTTGAACAATACACTATCTAGCTGTTCCAGTTTTGGTTTTTTTAATGTTTGTTTAGAAGCCAATTTTTCAGTTGTTACCGATTGAGAAGCAAACTTCATTAGTTCATCTTTTTGTTTTTTAATGTCATAAATAGTTGATAAGCCAATATTAAACTCATTCATTAAAACATTTCTATTCTCGCCTTTTTCTAGCCGTTTGATGATTTCTAGTTTCTGATTGAGAGTCAGTGTTACGTGTTTACGCTTCTCTCCTTTTGAACTCGAAGGCTTAGGTTTTGAAAACATGGTCACTGTACAGTTAGAACGAAAATCACATTTTTATTAACAGTTTCAAAAGTTACGTTTACTGCGATGTGAAATGACACAAAACAACAACGCACAAAAAAATGGCGAAGACGCTTCGTGATTGATTAACGGAGCTGCACTGCACCTGTTGTTTCCTAACAATACCGAGCGCTTCCAGATGATCCCGAAAACTTCCGAATAGCTCTCGAGCGTTTTTATTTGCTTTAAAGACACACTTTTGGAGAAAACTAAAATGTTTACAATTTTCCGGAGCGATGCCAGACTATCGGGCATTCCGGACTGTTGGATGCTGGACTAATGGACTTTTACTGTATATATATTCTCCACAAAGCGGGCACTCCCGTAACCGGACGGTCATTTTTGCCCTGAAACGTAATTTTCTACCTCTTCAAACCGGACATTTCTTTTACTAAATTTGAAAAAAAAATTCTATTTTTGCTTTAAATTGCAAGTAAAAAATATGGAACTTTTTAACCATTTTTAAAGCATATAAATTTTTTGTCTTATCCATAACTAAAAACATTGTTAAGCTATTTCAGTACTGAAGAACCAATCTTGCTCTTTTCACCTTTCCTTATCTTTGCAAAGAAAGGAGAGAAACTGCATTTTTTGATCTTTCCATTTGGACCATTCAGGTTATGAGATCCCTTAAGTTGAAATGCTTTCTTCCACACTCAAAATTTCTTTCATTTTATTATCAATTTGAAGTCTGTATTTAACACAGCTGAGGTTAATAAATCTTTGAGGTGTTCATATAAATGAAACATTCATTCAGGCACTTGATAGATGATCAATTGTGAATAATCAACTCAATAAGTCCTCATGACTTATAGGTATGCATTGTTTTTTTTTTCCTGTGAGTTGTGGGAGGTTTACTTTAAAGAAGATATTAACTATGTTTCCAAAGTAATGGGTAGATGTTAGGAATGTAAACCTAATAATTGAAACCAACCGAGGACTAAAAGATCCTATTCTGTAACATATGTCTAAATTGAATATCTGTGCTAATAGGAAAATTATATTCATTTATCTGTAGCTACATCTAGAATTTTGTATTTATATCAAACTTCTTTCATTTATTCTTTTTATCGAAAAAATAGTTTTTAAAGCTTAAATAAATATCCTTGTAAATAGTTTTTGCAGATTATTTAATTATTTTTATATCTTCGAAAAAAGTATTCTTAAAACAATTTAATGTGTTAAACTTCTTTTTTAGGGTAACCTTCTCGTAAACTGACAACTCTCATAAACAGACAAATTTTTCGGTCCCAAGAATGTCCGCTAACTGAGGTTTCATTGTATATACTAAAAATAGAGATTTGATTAGGTGAATTAATGAAACTATTATTTAAATTGACCTTGTTAAGTCTTTTTACAATGAAAAAGAATTACTTGACTGACATTTTTAGAAAAATATGCATGTAATACGTATGATACCATTTTAAGAATCCAAAATCGTAGATTCATAAAATAATAATTTCTTTAATATATTCTAGTTTTTTTTTTTAAATACGTTCTTTATTTTAAGGTAATTTATTATTATTTCTTTTTAATACCTTGTTTCATAGTGTGAATTATTTAAATATAATTTTAGAATGTTTTGATTAAATATTTTCAAAACGAAATATCTTAACTATTATGAAATATATTAGTGACACTTAAGGGAGTAAGCATGTGAATATAATGTGAGAGCAGTCTAAATTTTGTAACTAATTGTATGTATGTACGATACAAATGATTTGAGCTAAATATAAAAAAATATATACATAAATATGCATTCACAATGATTAATTTAATACTTTATAAATTCATATCATTTAGAGCTTTTAGATCAAACCAAAGCATGTGTGTCATGATGCTTATTTGATTAAAAAACCTGCGAAAAATGAAGTTGACGAACTCATGGTAAGTAACTTATAATAAATTAAATTTTGTATTAATATCACATTTGGTTTTTTATGTCTGTACTTCTATCTATCTAAACATTTATTTATTTATATTTTTTGCACGTCAAATGAATTTTTACTTTTAGTATGCTAAAAAAAATAAGAAACAGCACATTCAAAATTAAAAAAAAAAAAAAAAAGATTTTTAAAAAGAAAACTTGCAATAAATGTTTTAAACATTTTGAAGTTCAATTTAACAATTAGTTTACAATCTATTAATACTGATTTTTAAATTCTAGAGACCTCTAAGCCTAATTGTATTGATAGATTTTTTAAATTATAGCCTTTGAGATTGATTTGTTAAAATATGTGCGATCACTGTTGATCTTAAAATAAAATACTGAGTATAATATTGAGAATTTTTCAGCAGCTACAATAACTAAAGAAAAAAAATGTGCGAGAAAAATACAAAAATGTTTATTATACAATGCATAATGTGAAATAGTGAGGTTAAAAAAATAACCAAATGAATCAAAAGTTAAAATCAAAAAATTCCAAACGTTAATCTAGCTACGTGATCAGTTTTTCTTTTGGTAGATTTTATGAATCCAAGTAATTGTAGTTCAGAAACTGCCTGTAAGAATCGAATACTTTCAAATGTTAAGAATTATAAAATATATATTGAAATTTAAAAACATAATAGTAAAAATAAAACATGAAATATAACTGTCCTAAATTAAAACATATAATTTTAGTAATAAAAATTACCTAGTTCTTCGATGCAATGTCAAATGCTAAAGAATATTGTTTTAAGTCATTGTTTCAACTTGTATTAAAATTTAAATACTGTTTTTCAAAATTTTTTTTTTTTTTTTACATTAACATTTTTATCAAATACTAAAAATTTAATTACACTTCCCACTTTAATAACTTTGAAATTAAACTATTTTATTATTAGTTTTTGGCTTAATTTAAAAATTAGAAGGATTTTTCTTAAATATTTTTTTTTTTTGTATAGAAAAAAAAGCTGCTTATTCTTGTAATGAAATACTACAAATATAAAAAATATTTACAGGGGGTGGACAAAATAATGTAAACGCTTAAAGAATAATTTTATAATTTCAGAAGTGTTTAAATCATGCAATTTCTCATACTTATTAATGAAGTTTAAAGCTTTTAGATGTTTGAGGGATCAACAATAAATTATAAACTAAAAATAGTGTTTTTGAACAGGATATGCCAAAAAATTTAGCAACAAATCTTTAACTTGTAAAAATTGTTTTGGTTATTACATGTGACAATCACACAAAATTTCGTAAATTTAGCTTAAATATTTATGGAGATATTGACATTTTTATAAAAACAAATTTTACTGTCTGATGATTTTTGCTATAACTTTAAAAATTTAATAAAAGTAAAAAAAAAATTTTGGAGCAATTTAAAATGAATAACAGAATTATTGTTTCAAAATGCAAAAGATATGAGCAATAAAAGTAATTCTTATATACTGTGCATGTGTAGGAAAACTGATATTTTTAAAAACTTAATTTTGTAGTGAATCATATTTAGCAGCTAACAAAAAAAAGTCTGATTTGAATATCTTAATATAAAACGTTTCAAGCAATTTTCGTACTTTTTGAAAGAAACTCAAAATGAAAAGGGGTTTTCAACAAATTCCATTTTGTACTATTAAACAAGATTTATTAAAAATTGGGGATTTATCCCCTGTGAGTGACTTTTCTTTCACATTTTTTTGTGTGCATACAATCATACTTTGGTGTATGAATGTTTATTGTAAGATATTATTATTTTTTATTTAATTTTGTTTTATGATACAAAATTATATATGAAGAAAACCTCTTATAATTTTGGGTATCGTTTAAAAAGTACAAAAACTACTTGAAACTTTTTAAATTTTAAAGACATTTAAATCTGACTTTTTTCATCATTCGCCACTACAAAATTAAGAATTTTTTTTTTACACATAGGCAGTATAAAGGAACTACTTTAATTATTTTTATATTGCAGTTTCTAACGAATTTTTTCTCAAACTTTAATGAAAAAATTTTGTAACTTTAAATTGCACACAAAATTTTGTTTAATTTTATTGAATATTTTTAAAGTTACAGCAAAAAAAAAAAAAACGCAAGACAAAAAAATTAAGTTTTTTTTTATAAAAATGTACATATCTCCATAAATACTTAAGCTAGGCTTATGGAATTTTGTGCAATTGATGCAACTACAACTAAATTTTTTGGCATAGGGTGTTCAAAAACTATATTCTGTTTGCAATTTGTCGGTCCTTTAAACTTTATTCATAAGTATGAGAAATCGCATTAGCATTTAAGTATTTCTTGAGAAATGAGAAAAAATTGCATAGAAATGTTTCCATTATTTTGTTCACTCCTGTATTTTATATGCATATTGCTTCTATTTATTTTAAGAAATAGTTTTATAAATATCAGGGAGGGGTAAATACTTGACATTTTAAATTTTTTTAAGAAACTGCCTTTATGTGAAACTATGCTTGTCTTTTTTTAATTTTTGAGGGGAAAAAAAAAACATGATTTAAAAATTTATTAAGGTAGAAACTGATGATCATCTGGAATTTTGAGGATAACATCTACAGTAATTTTATAAAAATAAATTTTTTTTTTTTTTTTTTTTGCCTTACACTTTCTTACTGTAACTGCAGAAATATTCATTAGAATTAAACAAATTTTTTAAAGTAATTTTTACTTAACAAAAATATAATTTTAAAAAATCATTAAAAATTGTGCAAGATATATGCCTTTAATGTAATCCTTTTCATACTGTGCATGCTTACAAAACATTTTCTCATCAGATTCTTAGTTGTTAACCTATGTAAAAAGTCCGATTTGAATATCTTAAAAATATGAAAAATTCTATCCATTTTGTACTTCTTTTAAGAGAACTCTAGCTGATAAGGGAATATCCATAAATTTCATTTTGTATCATATTAAAAAATGACAACAAAATATGATCCTATAAAGAAAACATACTTGCTTTAATAGGGTGTGGTATTATATTAATGACGATGTCATATTTAATTGTACAAAAAATAATTATGATGTTTAACTTTGGTGATCTATTGGGAATCGATATCTACTGTGGGATTTGATATGTATCACTTCTAAAGATATAAAATGATTCTTCTCTAAGTATTTCTTTAGAAATAAGAAAAAATTAATTGATATAGAAGGGTTTCCATAATGTTGCCTGTATTTCATTGTGGAAATACTTTTATGAAATGAATGATCGTTACTATGAGATCTACTACCTAACAACAAAAACATAGACCTTTGCCTCAAAGGTTATTCAAAAATCTTCGAAAGAAGGCTATTTTCTTACACTCTGACCATCAAAATCTACTTGCACCAACAGTGAATCACAAAGGTATCTATTTCTTTGAATACTAATGAGCAGTAACTAAACAAAATAAACAGATTTGTATAATGTACAGTCAGCAAAAGAAAAAAGATATCACCCTAAATAATTTTCGTTCTAATGATCAGATTTTCACGAACTAAGTGTCAATCTTAATGGTTCCTGGGGGTGACCTCAAATATGCTAATTAGTTAGTGCTAACTATTAATTAAGTTACGAAATCAGACACAAAAACGTACTTTCTCTGAATAAACATATATTTTTTTTTTTACATATTTGGATTCCTTATCTTCAAAATATAGGGGGTAGCCGCAATCTGGGCAATGTGGTCCTCATAGCTTAGTCAGGAGAGCGATTCAAAGTTTGGACCACTTAATGTTAATTTCACTTTTTGCGTTTTCAGTCATATTTTAAAAACTAATGAAGCACCTCAAAAAAATATTGCACCAACTCATAAAACACATTTACCCAAAGATAATTTCATGAAAAAAATAATTTTTAATAATTATTAATTATTTTTTATTATTTAATTAAAGAGAGGATGAAAAAATTTTGAATTATAAGGTATGGATTTTTTTATACCATATTAATCTACTTGCTTTTATCTAAAGTTTCAACTTTTTTTATTTATTAGAAGATGAGAAAAATTAAAATTAATTATTTTTAAAAAAAATAATTTGGCGACAATGAAAAAATGATTAAATGGGGCGATTAATAGTAAAATGTGATAAACTTACGAAGAACTTGATTTAGCGCGCGTGGCGTAAAATTTCATTCATATTTTTTTCGCTAACAATCGTTTGCTAATCTTTTTATTTTTATTTTTTTAAAACTATAAAATACAGTGTTTCTTTTTAGTCCTCTGAAAATCTATTTGAAATTAAGTAAAGAAATTTGAAAAAAACATTTTATTCAACGAATGTCGAGTTTTATAAAAGCATGCTTTAGATAGAATATGATTATACACCAGATTGAGCTTATTTAATGTGATTATTTTTTAGTTTTCTTTCTCAATAACTGATACAATTACAATAATATACATACGTATGAATAGATTTGGAATAAAATATTTATCAGTTTCTTGTATATATTTTTTATGAATATTAATAAAAATACGTAGTAAACATATTTAAGCATATCTCACATCATCGCAAATTTCTCAACATCTTATATATCGTGTTATTCTGAAAAGTAATTTTTTAATCACCTGTCCGGAAGTGTTTCGCAGAACTATTTTACCAACTATTTAATTAAATTTTAGCATTTTTAAAAATTTTATTCTTTACCCTACTACATTTATTATTTCTTCTTTAATACTAATCAATTTTTTTAGTACTTTAATTTAGATTTTCTTTAAAGTAAAGTTCCTTTTTACATTATAGTCAAGTTTTTTTTAAAAGAATTATTGTCTGCTAGCTAAGAATAAAGCCTTGTTAAGAAATTAAACACACTCCGCTGTTTAAAATTATTTAATGCAAAACAGCTGATTATTTACTTAGCATACTATTTTATACGAAAAAAGAATATAAATCATTGATTGTCTTTTTTGTATTGTTTCTTGTGACTTCAACATAGATTATCTAAAATAGTGTCCATGTTTTATAAGTCACTAAAAAGAGTATAAAGATACCGAACATAAAAAGCTATCAAATACGTAGCCAAAACTTTTAAGCGTCTTAAAATATCTCAGTATCTTAAATGATTATTTCTTTATGATTCCATGTAGATTTTTTTCCGGATAATATACTAAACTATTTTGTTTAATTTTTTACTTTAGCACGATTCCCAAGATAATATTGTAGTATAATTTGTTATCAGGAACAATGCCTTATTTTGTTTAGCAGGAAACACTAAAAAGTGAAATTTGTAAGAAGTTTCCGAAGCCGTGCGAATTTTAGAATCATCTGATTTAAAAAAATTCAATAAAAAATACGTAAATTTCCGAATTTATTTTGATTCAAAATAAAAAAATATGTAAAAAAATAATAAAAAACGTGGCAAGAAGGCTAACATACTTTTTTCAGAACTGTGAAAACCAGTTTTTCCTATATTTCGTCAAAAGAGGATAAGAATGATATTGCTCCAAGGGACCTACTCAATAATTCCGCTATTTCCAGAATGAAATCTGTTTGATCGAAACATATTTCCTTAAAAATTAAAACAGGGAGAAAATCAACTTTTATTATTTATCTAAGCTTATTCCATTCATTTAATGATAGCAGTATCAAGGTTAAGGATATGCGATAGAAGCCCCGTTTACTATTATACTATAAATGCGTTAAATCATGTTGCTTGAATAATTTATTTTAAGCATATTATTTAATAATTTTAAGCAAATAAGGGTGTAAAAATAAACTCGATCAAAATACTCCGAAAGTATACCGTAAAATATTTGTAGAATAAACTTTGGAATCTATATATACAAAATACCTTTTCAAACCACTTCGAGTAGGACGGAAACGCTAACTTGTTTAAAATAGTTGTCCTTGTAACTATTTAATTTCAATTTCTGGTGCTAGGGGACATTCCATTTTCACATTCGACTTTTCAAATTTCAATTGTAAACGGAATTTTTTTATGTCCTTAAATTAAAATGTTAAGGCTTGCAGCAAAAAAAAATTGTACTGCATTGATTTTTTTACAAAGTAGCGAATTATTATTTTTTCAATCTAAGAACCTGTGCCTATAACTTAAGTAAAACTTACTTTAATATCGAGTGAAATAATTTAATATATTGTGTAACTAAATAGATAATCCCAAGAAATTGAATCGAAAATATAAAAACTTCATTGATTTAAAAATTAATAGATGATGATAAAAATAGACATGTTTTGAGCACAATAATAAAAGTCACAAGTTATTCAAGCTTGACAAGTTTTGAGAATGGGTGAATATATTTGAACGCTCGAAACGTGTCGACTTTTTCTTCCCTCTTCATATTTTTTGAAGCCAGTTGAGTTTTCATCATCAATTATACTGTTTTACATTTAGGTCTTGATCTATTTTGATAAGGATTTTACACTCGTTAAAGTAAAAATATGCATTTTCATATTTCAACAGGATTTATGTGGTCTTTAAAAACATAAGAGCATCAATATTGTAAAAGTTATATTTAACTTGGTTTAAAATTAAAATTTTGAGACCACATATTTTGAGTTAATGAAATTGAATATTTTAACTTTTAAGTTTTCGCGCCACCCTTTCAGTATCTTAAGGACCTTACAAGCTCTGTTTAAAAAGAGAGTATCATCTCAGATATATATAAGAAAACAAAAATAATCATAGTATCAGTATTTGGTGGTAAATGTAGCTTATTGTAATTGAAGAATATGCTGTGCGATATTTTATGGTGAATTTGCGAACGTAAATTTCTAAATGTATCGAAGCATAAGGATGCTATTTGCTAATCATCTTTATCCAAAGAAAACCTTGTAATCTAAATATCTAGCAGAATGAAGCGATTTTTGAAACAATGAATCATACTATATGCAACATATTATTTCAATATCTTATTCTTAAACATAACCTATTTCAATGATTTTATAATACCACTCAACATTCAGCAATTCCTTGAGTTACAGGAAAAAGAAATATCGTAAATTATAGAAAAACTTGTGAATGCGCATTAGAATTACTATACAATATACATTTTATTTTTCAAGCAATTTTTTTCTTCAAACTTTCTTGCCTAGAAGACTTGATTAAAGCTGTAAAAGTGATTATCCCTAAAATTTTGTATTTAGCCATAATAAGTTATGTTAATTTGATTTTAGTATGAAATCCTCGAATAAATATAGCAGAAACAACATAATCTAAATAATATCAGATAAAATGTTCATGTATTTAAATTCTAAAACTTAGAAAATCATAAATAATTTATAATCGATTCAAATTTTCTTTTCAAGGGAGATTAAAATAAAAAAAACTTTGCTTTTTGGACAGAAATCAGCTTAAAAATTGTCTATTACCTAGAAACTTCGAGATGTTTTCTATTAACTATTAATTAAACCTCTCTGAGTAATCACAGAACATTATTTCAATTTTTTTTCCAGTCAGAGCTTGGTTGCTTAGCAACGTAGTAAAATTAAGCATTCTTCTTTTGAATTAGTCAATGGGTTATCTTAAAATATTCATCTGCGCTGGCGACTTTTTTTGGCGGTTTCCTGGACTATCGCCAAATATATAAACCTTTGTTGCGACCCTATTTACCACCCATTTTTTTCAAAATTTTTCAAGTATCTGGATTCCAAATATGTAAAAAAAAATATATGTTTATTCAGAGAAAGTACATTTTTTTGTGTCTGATTTTGTAACTTAATTAATAGTTAGCACTAACTAATTAGCATATTTGAGGTCACCCCCAGGAAACATTAAGATTGACACTTAGTTCGTGAAAATCCGATCATTAGAACGAAAATTATTCAGGGTGATATCTTTTTTTTTTTTGCTGACTGTACATTTGGATCAAATTAACAGATTAGATTAAACAAATTTAAGACAACAATTAATTCCTCATGATTATTTCTGCTTTTAACTACTCAGACACATGTCTCTAAGTTTAGGGCCTTATTATAAAAAAGTAACCATAGATCTGTGAATTAATTTAGTTTCTGCTATACTTAGGGAAGCAAATCTCTTTTCCTTCAAATTTCCTACATGTTGACGTAAAGACAAAAATTATGTAAAATTTCAGTTTCCTGCTACCTTAAGGTCAAATACACCACACATATTTCAATTTTTTTAAATATTATTCATCAGTATGTATTCATCAAAAGACTTACTTGTGTGGCACATTGCTGACACAAGTCTAAATAAAGAGCCTTAACTTGAAGATTTTTGTATGACTTTTAAGGCAATTTTTCCATTTCAAGTACTTATATTTTATTAGTTAGCGTTGAAGTAGTAGAACACAAAATAGCCTTTAAGGGATACATTTCAAGAAAAATACTGACTGCATCATGCAAATTGATGTGTTTTTCTCAAAATTCTAAAGAATCTCCAGTTTTGAACCTTAATTTTTTTAGAAAATGTTTTTCAAAAAATTAAAAAAAAACATTATAACAGTTTTACAGCAAAGAAAAATACTTGAAAATTTTAACAAAATCAAAAAAAGTATTTAACTCTGCTTTAACTCTTCAAAAAATTAGCTCTTAAAATTAAAAACATCTTAATATGCAATTACAGTTTACTCATTTTGCACTTTTATAACAATATATTTTGGTTAGCATGTTTTCTAACAATAATATTAAAACTTTAAACAATGTAGCGTTTGCTTACTATTCACGTTTTTTTTTTTTTTTAAATAAAAAATAAATTTTCTAATTTATTATTATTTTTTTTTACATTTTATTTTCTTAAAAAAAAAAATACTTTGAAAATGCTGATAATAATTTACTTTGTAATAATGCAATTTGTTGTTGTGTAATTCATCTTGTTGAATAAAGAAAAGCATTTCAAATGAAAGAATGAATTTCATTAAAAATCAGAAGGATACTTCAGTTCATCATCATTTTCCTTTATTTTTGATTTTCCTCTTTTCTTTGGCCCATTGTTTTTCGTAATTTTGAAAGCCTGTAAATAAGTTGATGACTATGAATTGCATACAAAATAGGTAATACTTACCTATTTTAAAAAAGTATGCATTTTAGGGTTTGCATATAAATATTTCAAAGAAAAACAAAACTGTTATTGAATCTGAAAAATCAAAACCTCTTTGATATTTGGAAAAAACAGAGAAAAATTTAAAAACAATTGTTAAAAAGCCTTTCAAGCTTTATTTCATTCATTAGACAATTAAACTGGTTTAGATTTTCATTTTCCTTTTGCTTGCTTCATAAAATTTAATTAATATTAACCAAAAGGCCATTTAATTAAAAAGCCATAGTTAAATTTATATTAAATCTCTCTTGTATATTAATTTTCAATCCATAATACATATAATTTTTTGACTTTATTTTTGGATTGAAGGATGCCAAAAATGTAACTTTCACTTTTTAAACTTTCAAGCTGAAATTGCAGCATATTTTCAGAAAATTGAAATTTTTTTGAATTACAAATCAATTAAAAACTTAAAAGGATACGTAAATTAAAAGAAAGTTACTTTTAAGGTGAGAATTTTTATTTAAATTTCACACTAAATCACATTGTATATAATTCTAAAATAATGTTATTTATAATTTGTAAACAAAAATTATCACTGAGAGGTCAACTTTGATTAAGTGAATTATAGCATATGTAAAAAAATGTCTGAAAATTTTCAAATAATCAAAAGCAGAAATTTTTAAACCTTTTTTTTATTCAAAGTAAATATTTGTAATAGTAATCAGAATTAAACCTATAAATATAGATAAATTTATGCGAGTAATTATTTAAACAGTGTATCGTTTAGTTTTTAAAAGGCTAGGTTTTACAAAAAGGGAAAAGAGGGTGCATTTATAGGGATCAAAGGACAGATAGGGTGGGCCGCCCTTTTAAAACGCTAAGAGAGAACACTGGTAAAAAATAAAAATTAAATAAAAAGAGAAGAGTAATTTAATTTTATTAATAATTACAATTCATGGTAAATGAGTTATGGTGGCTCATGGGGGTAGAGCTTTCGCCTTCTAATGAGTTGAACCGGTTTCGAATCCAAGCGATGGCTGGTCGATACGAATTCTGTTTTCAGCTTGCACTGATCACGGGGCTGACGTAAACTATCCTCAGCGGTAGACGAATCATGGGTTAGAGTCCCCTTGCCATCACAGATCAACCGTCTAATTTTTTTTATGATTTTTCACTCCCTGTATCACAAATGCGGGTTAGTTCCATCAAAAAGTTCTCCACGAAGGCAAACTTCTTCAAATACTTAATTCAGGAGTTCCCTTGTCTTCTGGATTGGGTTCAAAATTACAAGGCTACGGAGTTGAACATTAGTAGTCGTAAACCCAAAATTGGGCCGGCTGTTCAACGATGGTTATAAAATAAAAATAAATTCTTGGTAAATAAGTGATATGCAAAGCAGTAAACTCATCATTTTGCTGTAGTACTTTTCTCTTATTTCAGGTCTAAACGTTTTCTTCAGTGACAACATAGTTATTCTTATTTCAATACTTGTTTTGATAACAATTATATTATTTGAATAACTCTTATGCACGGAATTGATTGGCATAGGAAACACAATCCAAATAGTTAGATTTGTGATAAAAGTATAAAAAACAAAATCAAGTAAATTACTTCAAAATATAAATTGACACAGAGGGCAAACTCACATGCTCACATTGGCATTTATTTTTAGACAGTTTTGCTTAGCGATTATTTCCACTGCATACAGTAATTTGAAAAAGAAATAGAAACTTTAGTTATTGCGAATGGACTTATTCCAGTTTCAGAAAAAAATGTTTTTGCAATAACATCTTTAGTTAAATTTACATGATTATTTTAATCACAAATCATGCTCAATAGTAAGTATGGTTATAAATAAATATAATAAAAAAAAGATCTTACTAAAATTACTATTAACTCTTTTTTTTTCCTTCTAGTAAACTTGTATAAATAACTAATATATTTTGTAGCAAAATTAGATCATTATTAAATAATGCAGAAATAATTTTAAAATTAGGTGGACAGGTAGCAAATGACCTGAAAAATAAATAAGTAAGAAAAAAAAACTTTTTATTTTTGTCTTCTCTTTTTGAGTTAAAATTTATCAGCTGTTAAAAAGAAGAAAGAAAGAAAAATATTTAACAAGACCATATTCAAAATCACAGCGATTATTAAAGTGAAGTTAGTCCAGAACCTGAACATAAATAAGGGATTTCAGTTTTAACTTGCTTGTTTTAATTATTTAGTTTTGACATTTTGTTAAAGAGGGAAAGATAATAAAATTTATTTATTAAAGATTAAAATGCATATAAGAACTATTTTGTTTAATCTACCTTTTTTGTTTTATATTTTTGTAAATATGAAAAAAAAAAGAAGAAAATGAGCTGATTTTTAAAAAAAGAATGAATAAGACAGTTTTTTAATATGCCATTGTTTCCTATGAATGCCAAAGAAAGCAGATAAATGTAAGACTACATAACAGTAGTAATAAATAAATATAGAATCATACCTCTAACCAATCTCTAAGGTTAATTAACTTTCCAGATTCAAGATGTAATTTATACAATAAACTAATGTCGGGTAGTGATGCTCTAGTTTCCTCTGGGTCAGAAATCTTACAGCAATCACACTACAAAATATATAGTAGACATTTCACAAATTAATAAATAAATAAAAATTAAAGTTGATAATTAAAATTACATAAACTAAATTTTTAATTTAATAAAGTGATAATGTAATGTGTAGAGATTTTACTCAGAAAAATGCAAAACTGACTTTGAAACTAGAACTAAGTGGTGAAATAATGTGAACTCTGCAAAAGTATAAATTTTGCTTCACATATACAGCGCAAATGTCAAAACTGTTGTCCCATTTTGAAAGGCTTAGCAAACTTTTTAGAAATGGCACTATGCATTTATAAATCATAAAAAATCTATATTACATAAAATAGGATTTAAAACAAATAGTCAATTACTAATGCTCTTCGATAACTTCCAAACTTTTAATTCATGCTTCAAACAGGGTTGTCTCTCAAATCTGGAAAAAAATTCCCTGTGTCTTCCTTTATATATTATGCACAAAATATTAAGAGGAAACACAACAATTACTGTGCTCTTGTGTGAGCTATATCAGGCTAACTATATTTATTAGTTTTAATTGCAGGAAAAATGTAGCGCAAGAAAAAAAAAAAAAAAAAAAGAAACAGCTGCACATACTTAAATAATGCTAGAGTAAATGAAATAGTTTTAGTATAACTGAAATATCATGCTTAAATATCTCATAGATTACGCTTTGAGTGGTAACCATTTTTTTAAAGACGAAAATAAGAAACAAAATTCCCTCTATTTTCCCAGTTTGTAAAGAAAGAATAAAAATTCCCTGCATTTTCCTTATTTTGGGTAATTTCTAAATTCCCTGTTCTTCCTGTGGAGTGCAAACCTGTTAAACATAAAAAAAGGTTTTAAAATGTTATTTTTCGAAGCTTGCTCTTAAAAAATGTGTTAACACTTTTCTGAGTATAATGAAAGTGAGAAGTGCACTAACCACAGATATAAAATAGGATTTTTTGCTTATGCACAAGATCTAATATTAAATTCAAACTTATAATATCAATGATGTTTCAATACAAAACCTTAAAATAATGCTGAGGATTTGCCAGAGCATGACAAGCAGTAACTCGAGGAACAGCCATTAAATGCTGCTTTACAGAAGTCACATTATCAAAGTAAAATATCTCATTCATTGGAAAAGTAGAGGGTGGTCTAATATACCTGAAACAAATTTAAAATTTATTAAAAATTTTAATGAAAATTCATCAAATTTTAGACAAAACTCAAATGTAGAGAATAAATGAGAGCTTTAATAAATAGCTATTAAAATGTCTAAAGGTTAAGGTAATTTTTTTAGAAAAAAAAAGTGTTTCTTTGCACAAGCTTCGTAATGATAAGCTTCATAATAGATAATAAAAATTGAAGAGTTAAGAAAACTTTTAAAGTACTTGAAAAATGCATAGCACTTATAAGAATGAAATTAAAATTTCCCAAAAAGTCTTTATCCATCATTAAAGATTTCCTGTCGTATTCTCATTTGTAAAGCATTTTATCAATAAAAAGTTATTGTAAATAATTATCCTTAAAAGTGTAAAGTGTAAGAGATATTTAACGTATATTTTAAATATATCTTTATTTCATCGTATTCGAATCCAAACTAGACATAGAAAACATAATAATTCAAAACAATATTTACGCACGTAGCAACAAGTCATACTTGCTCGCCCTTGAAACATTTAGTTGCATACATTCGGCCATCCTATACATGGATGACCCCATCCATGAAAACAACAAAAATCAAAATAGTTAACTAAAGTACATAGTCCTTTAAATAGGAAGGCAATTTTTTGGGTCTTTTCTGTTGAGCATTTAATTCATCTCTAGATGTGTCTTCTGAAATCTGAGACAAAACTAGCGAGTCGGTGATTATCGATGGTTCATTATCAGCGTCATCTTCGTAAAACAATGAGTCATCAGTTTGTGATACGTCATCATCATTCACAATATGAAATAATTTCATTTGAGATGCATGAGCAGTTGTAGTGTAAGCCCGTCTTGTGTGGCCTTGTCCAGATTTTCTAAAATCTGTGACTTGATATACGTCGGAAGGCAAGACCTTCATTACTACAAGAGGGCCTCTATAGCGAGATTGAGTTTTCGTACGCAATCCAGTTTTCTCCGGAAGTCTCTTTACAACGACTACATCTCCGACCGAATATTTATGTGTATCGCAATGTCTTTTATCGAAAGATAATTTCATTTTTTCTTGTGATTTCAAAATATTGTCTCGTGCTTCTTGGCGAAGCAACTCGGGAGACGTATACTCATCAGAGGTCGAAAGCAACTCCTTGTGAAAATTATCAAATTTATTTAGGTTTAAATCCATACAATAATTCAAAAGGAGCTTTTCCTGTCGATTTGCTTGGAGTCCAGTTAATGCAACGCTGAATTTCTGGAAGCAACTTGTCCCAATCTCTGTGAGCGTCGGATTGTGAGCTTGACGAAATCATAGGTATTAAAATGTGGTTTATTCGCTCTACTTGCCCATTTGCTGCTGGTCTTTGACTGCAGTTTAAAGTATGTTTTATTCCATGCTTCATACAGTATTCTTTAAAATTAGAAGCCGTAAAACAAGTTCCACGATCCGTTATTATCCTGTTGGGGCTTCCAAAATCATTAATAAATCTTTCAAGACACCTTAATACGCATCTTGTTGAACAACTAGAACAGGGCCGAAGGCAAACAAATTTCGTTCAATTGTCTACGAAAACCAACAGTTCTGTGTTACGATTTACAGTAATATTGAAAGGTCCGATAAAATCTAAATGAATTATATCAAATGGTCGTTTGCCTGGTGGTATTGGATTCAGTTTACCCTGAACTTTTCCTGCTGGTACTTTCGTAAAGGCACAACTAACACATTGCTGCTTTATATACTCTCTCATTCGAGGAAAATAGAATTGTTGCTTGATAAGTGAGACTACTTTATCAGCCCCAAAATGGCCAGAGAGTTCATGAAATCAAACAGCAAGATATTTTCTCATCGATTTCGGCATTACGAATAATTTTTATTACTTCCCATTAATGTTTTCTAGACGATAAAGTATATCATTCATGAGTTGGTATTTGTTTTCAAAGTTCTTGGTTTTTGTCTGACGCTTACAATTTTTCAAACACTTGATAATATTTTGAATTTCCTCATCTTGCGCTTGAATCAAAGTTACTTTATCTTCTTCTGTACTAATATACAATACGACAGATACCATTTTTGTTTTCATCTTGTTTATTTTATCGATTTCAGACAATTGCTCCATTTCTTCATTCATTATTGGAGCTCGACTAAGGGCATCAATATGAGCCATTTGAGAACCAGATTTGTGTTTGACTTCATAATTAAACTCACTTAACTGCTCAATCCATCGGGCCATTTGTGGCTTCATATTACGTTGACTCTTTAAATAAAAAATCGCACTGCAGTCTGTCACAAGAGTGAACGTAATGCCAAGAAGGAACGATCGAAGACGGCTACATGCCCACACTACAGCTAACAGTTCTAATTTGCTTGAGTGGTAGTTTTCTTCATCGGGAGAAGTGCGCCTGCTTACACAATAAACTAAACGTAGTGCATTATTTGAATCCCGTTGAAGTAACATTCCTCCTGAAGAACTTGCGTCTGTATGAAGCTCAGTTTCATCACGAGGGTCAAATAATTTCAAAATTGGCTCAGACGTTAACATGGTCCGCAATTTCTCAAACACCGTCTGATGCTCGGTATTCCATGTAAATGCTTGACCATTTTTAAGCAAGCGTGTAAGTGGGGATGCGATGGCAGCGTATCTTTCTATAAAACAGCGAAAAAAACTAGTCAAACCTAAGAATCGTCGAAGTTCATGCTTTGATCGCGGAGCAGGGAATTTTGCAATTGCAGCAACTTTTCTTGGACCCGGTTTAATTCCTTCTGAACTAACAATAAATCCCAAATATTCAACTTCAGACATAGCAAATTCACATTTGGACAGCTTCAACGTTATTCCAGCATCACTTAATTTTTGAAGTACTGCTCTAAGTTCTAAAATCATATCCTTAAAATCCATAGATCCGAAAAAGATGTCGTCAATAAAGCATGCAACGCCTTTCCACAGTAGATCACCGAGTGCCTTTGACACGCATCGTTGGAAAACAGCTGGACCATTAGACAATCCAAAAAATAAATGTGTGGGTTCAAAGTGACCATCAGGTGTAGTAAATGCGGCTTTTCGAGATGATTCATTATCCATAGGTATTTGATTGAAACCTTGACAAGCATCAAGTATGCAGAATAAGTTGAATCCTGTTAGTTGATCCAAAAGATCATCTGTACACGGTAAAGGGAACTTGTCTTTTACCGTTTGAGAATTAAGTTTCCTATAATCGATAACCATTCGATATTCTCCAGTTTTCTTCTTTACAAGCAATACAGGACTACTATATTTCGATGAACTATCTCGAACAATGCCTTGTTCCTTCATATCGCTAACTATGCCACGCATAATCTGTCTTTCATGATGTGAAGTACGGTATGGCGACCGAGAAACTGGTGAGCTTCCAGGTTTTTCAGTAATGTGCATAACTGTATTATTAACGCATCCTAGTTCACCAGGCTTCAGAACTATACACATTCTAAACTCATTTAACAAATTACTTATTTGCTGCTTCTGATCTGTTGTTACAGTTGGACCAACTTTTATGTCATCACATCGAATAGGTTCTCTTTTAATATTTTTATTAACTAAAACCATTGTACTATCTTCGCAGCTGTCTGTATTATTGCGAGTAAAATCAGTCAACCATTTGCCTCTTAGAAGAATGCGATCTTTTTTTAAGATGAAGTTTGCTCTCACTGTAATTCGCGATTGGTAATTTAGCTTTACCGTCTTTTATCAAGTAGGCATAATCACTTTCATGTTTATTTATAAAAATTTCTTCACTACCGGTTTGATTTCTATTGCTGATTACTTCTACCATTTGTACTGTGTTTGGCAGAATTTTTACAGGTTCCGATATTTTGAGAATAGCGTCTTTGAAGTCTTCAATTTCAAGATTCTTAAAACATGGAAATTCATTTACACTAAACAGCATTGATTTTCCTTCCTTTCTAGCCATCATTAGATCTGGTATATCTATGATATCTTTTCCAATGAGTATGTTTGGTCCAGGAAACGTTTCGTCTGCAACAATATGTAGTTTTACATCATTTAGTACCAGTCTGTCAATGGTTAAATTTACTGCGCAAGCGCCTAATGACTTTCTTAACCCACCAACTCCTCGTATGATCGTAACATCACCATTATGTGTATTATAGACTCTTTAGAGAATGTGTATTTAATCATTGATATGTCGGCAGCTGTATCTATTAAAGCACTTGTAGCTATCCCATGTACAAGAACTGTGTTGCTAGTAGTAAGATTTTCAATGGGTGATAACGTTGAAACGTTTACAGACGGTTTGCTAATTTTCTTTGGACAATCTTTCATACCGTGCCCTTCTGTGCGACAAAATGTACAAAATTTTGGACGCTTTGGCTTAGAGCAGTCACGAGAATAATGTCCTATTTCAGAACAATTATAACATATTATGGATTCTAACCCTTTGATTCTAATAGCTTGATCATTTCTTTTTGCTCCAAATTGATCACATAGAGAGGGTACCTGAGAGTTATTTTTGTACAACTCTTTCAGTTCAATATAATCGCCAATTTTATTCACTAATAGCATTGGCGACTTCAACAAGGACCACTCACTGACATAATATTCTTGAACTGCTGCTGGTGCACTTTGCTTAATTCTGTCTGATATAATTAAATTTTTTACATCTTCCACTGTTTTTATATTTAAACCTTTTATCCATCCATCAAAAAATGTTTCAAGTTCGTAATAATATTCTCACCAAGAACTATCAATTTTAATTTTATACGAATAAAACAACTGTCTAAATTTTTCAGGACTTAATTTATATCGTTTTAGTAACAATTCCTTCACATGAGAATAGTTTTCCGCTAATTCTTCTGATTCTCGCAAGATTATTTCAACTATTTCTCTTGGTAAAACACTACTCAAACAGGCCACCCATAAATTTAGCTCCATTTTAACTCGTTTCATTACTCTTTCGAAATGCACTAAGAATAAACTTATGTCGTCATTTTTCGAATCAAAGTACTTTAACTGAGATTGCCAGTCTATTTTTGGTTTTGGCGAATCAATAGGTAAATTAGTGTCAACGTTTCCTAGTCCAATTTTCTAATTTCTAATTCATGCTTTCGCATAGCTTCTTTCTCAACAGCGGCGGCTTCTCTCTCAGCAGCGACGGCCTCTGCTTCTCTATCCGCATTAAAATTGAATATCATTCCTTGTACCAAAGCCTCATCATAGTTTTTACTATTTAAAATCAAGTTTTTTAGATCTACAACCTTAAAAGCATCGTGTACTTCTTCACCAAGTTCCATTGCAATAACCTGTAACTCTGACTTACGTACTTTAGATAAATAAGACAAACATAACTTATTAGTAACTTATAACTTATTTTATACTTTAGATAAATTAAGAAAGAAAAGAAACATAAACAACAAATTACCGTTCTTTTTAATCCCACTTCTGAATTGTAAGAGATATTTAACGTATATTTTAAATATATCTTTATTTCATCGTATTCGAATCCAAACTAGACATAGAAAACATAATAATTCAAAACAATATTTACGCACGTAGCAACAACTCATACTTATGCTCGCCCTTGAAACATTTAGTTGCTTACAAAAGCAACAATCTTCTAAAAATGAAATTTGAGCTTGTGGGGGGCGGAGTTATCGACCATGCCAACCGTCATCTATCAAAAGGTACCTCAAGATGGATTCAAGTTAGCATGCTTTATATACCAGTGAATTGATGTTTATAATTCGTAGTGGTAGTTACGCCACATTACTCCCCCACCAGAATTCGATGAACAGATACCACTAGTTGCTGTACTTGTGACAAACCGGGAAAGCGGTCACCGGAATTTTGAGTGCTGAATGTGAGAGGTGAATTAACTTCACAGTAGTAGTCGCTCCTGTGTTGCCATTAGTAGTCGAGAGTATGCGGGCAGACGTGGGGGGCGGAGTTATCGACCATGCCAACCATCATCTATCAAAAGGTACCTCAAGATGGATTCAAGTTAGCATGCTTTAAATACCAGTGAATTGATGTTTATAATTCGTAGTGGTAGTTACGCCACAATACTCCCCCACCAGAATTCTATCAGGCATAGAATTCGATGAACAGATACCACTAGTTGCTGTACTTGTGACAGACCGGGAAAGCAGTCACCGGAATTTTAAGTGCTGAATGTGAGAGGTGAATTAACTTCACAGTAGTAGTCGCTCCTGTGTTGCCATTAGCAGTTGAGTGTATGCAGGCGTTGTGTTGAATCGAGACGAGAATGAGTAGCAACAGCGCAGGAAGGTGATGATGCAATCACAAATAGCAAGTCAACTTTCAATGTGGTCTATCCATCGAAGTAGGCGATACTGTTAGGAATTTTGCGAAGTGGGCGTTACTGCGTGATCAAATCACGTCCGGAGGTCACCAATGTGGGGGGCGGAGTTATCGACCATGCCAACCATCATCTATCAAAAGGTACCTCAAGATGGATTCAAGTTAGCATGCTTTAAATACCAGTGAATTGATGTTTATAATTCGTAGTGGTAGTTACGCCACAAGCTTAACTTAAAGATAAGAAGTTATAGCATATTCTTATTTAATTCCTATTGTAGATTTATGAGAGTAAGATATTTCATTAGTTTCAATACATTTGTTTGTTCGTCTACATTCTTAAAAGTAACTTTTAAATGATGGAGAATTATAAATAGTCTTAAAAAGTACTAAAAAGGAAATATATAAATAGTCTTAAAAAGGAAAAAATATTCTTAAAAATTACTTACTTTACAGTTAAAAAACAATGTGTGCTTAACAAAAATAAATGGATAAAATTTGCTTTGCAGGAAAGGAGTAAATAGGAAAATACATATGCAAAGCACAAATGAATAAAATTAATAAAAACAATTTCGACACATATTTTTTATAATATAATACATTTAAATTAATGTATTTTTTAATAATTAGTAAACATTTGCAATGAATCTGTATTTGTGTAAACTATCAATTATTCAAACAAGTTTTAACAAAACTTCAATGACAAGATTTATAAAAAATTAATTTAAAAAAAAGTTATACCTGACATGAAAATTTCATTTACTGTAATAAGTACTTAAAAACTATACGCCACCTGATAAAAGTAAAATCATTGTAATTATTTTAAATTAATACTTGTTACTCTAATAAATTTAGGCAAAATCAATTATTAATATTTATAAAAGAGAATTTCATGCAAACACTGATTTTTACTCAAAAGAGTTATTTACATAAATAAAGGAATGTCCTATATTCATTATTATACTAAATGACTATAATTTCTTACTTAAATATAGACAATAAATCCTCTACTATTTCATTTCTCAAAGCTTCATAATTGGAGCGCTTTTGTTTTATGCTTTTCTGGATTAGCTAAAATATAAAAAATGAATTTATGATAACAGAAAAAAATTTTACTGGTAAAAGTCTAATATTTTTATAATATTAGTTCACAAACTAATAGTATTAAAAATATATTACACAATTCTTACATTTTAATTAGACTTTAATTTAGAAAAGAACTATTTTTTTATTATTTCTTTAAATAAAAAACCATATCCTTAAAAAAATTCTAAGAATGTTGAATTTACAAAAATGCTCAATATTTTACATGATGAACACTTAAGGTTTCAGAAGAAATTTGAAAGTAAAAATAATAATAATAAATGAAACATAATTTAAATTTTCTCTGTAAGTAGGCTTAGAAATTAATAAAAAATAAAATTAGTTACAGTCTATTGAATAAAGGCAAAAGTTCTTGTTACTTGAGAAAAGATATTTAAAAAAAAATTTCATTTTAACATTATTAATATAAGTAAAATTTATTTTATATAAATTACTAACATAAATTAATAATAATACATGCATAATGAAAACTGCAAGGGCTTAGAATTTGAGCACTAAATTAAAAATAACAATTGGTGTAGAAATACTTCTTGTACCTCTTGAAATTGAAATCTACTGGTGATTTTTTCAGTTTGAAGTGAAAGAGGATCTTGAATTTTCTTATCAAAATCACCTGAATATAACAGAAATATACATATGTGTGTGTATACAAGCATTTTAGAAACAAGGTCAAGAAACAACACTAATAAAGTATTACCGACTCCAGATAGTGTTACATTAAAGGTCCAGTTTTGACAATCTGTCAATTATTTAATCACTTGATTTCTATTTAAAAAATAATTGATTTACTGAAAATAACTGATGCAAAAGAAAGATTATGATAATTTTCAAAATTTTTAAGGAGCTTTTGAAAAGTGAGAATAAATGTATGTATCCAATGAAATCTCACGTTAAGGATACTCCAACAAAACGGACGTCTGTTATTACGGACATATTTTTAATTCTCCGTGAATCATCTATGAATAAACTATTATGTAACCTTTTCCGCCAAACGGACACAACCCTAACTGGGCGCAGGCCGTCATTTATGCCTTGAAAAGTTATTTCCAATCTCTTCAAATTGGACTGAAGTTTCCGATTTAAATTCAAAGAAAAAATATATACAACTTTCGATCATTTTTAACTAAATTTTTTTGCCTTATTCACAACTAAAAATATAGTTAAGCTATATTATTTCCTTCCAAGGGCGCCGGCAGGGGGGTGCAAGGAGGTGCACGTCCACCCCCCTGGCTTTTTTTCTAAACAATTAAAGAGATACAGAAAAGCAATTTTGTTATAAAATTTTTTTATTAAAAATATTCTTATTCAATAACAAATAATTAAGTAATTATTGATACATAAATAACTAAATAATTGTTTAATCAAACAAGAATTGTAATCGTCTTGTTTGCTGTCCAAATCTGTTTATAAATTTTTCAATGAATTCCGAGTCCTCTTTGAATCTTTTCTTATGCACACGAAGCATGCACAAACTACTTAATCTCTCGTAAGACATTGTACACTGATTCCATGTTTTGATGTGTCGCGTTCTACTAAAAGTGCGTTCAATAGTGCACGTAGTAGCTGGAAGAGTTTGGTCAATTTTTATTGCCTCCACAACAGATGGATAAAACGGTGTGGCCTCAATAACTAAATCAATGTATTCGAGGGATTTGTAAGAATTTTCTCCACATTTCGTACCACGTTGTGGCTTCAGTGATGAAATTCGATGAGAGCAGATCTTTATACATAGTATAAATATCTTCTAAAACTTCAAGATATGACGTTTTGTCCAGTTTGTTCATCGCATTCGGGTGAAGCTGTAAGAGTGAAAATGCTTTTCTTTGTGTAGAAGGAAAACAGTCCTTCAACAAAGATATAATGGAGTCCAAATAAGGAATAAAGATTGACCTCCTGAAAAATTCTTCTGCGTTTTCAGAAGGCACATTCGAACTAGTCAACAGATGCCACTCGAGGTCGATTCATTTCAATGCCTAATTCTTTCATGAAAATTGCAGTAAACTCTTCAGAAGCATTGTTTTGATGAATTTGCAGCACATCAAACAATGCTTTGACTACATAATCAGTTATTTCTTTTAGATCTGTGTTTACTTTTTGCAACTGATGGCACACAGGTTCAAGTTTGGCAGATTAAACAGCAATAACAAAAAGTGATACAATGTATGTTGGCGTTGTAGCAGCTGATAAAAGTATATTAGCTTTCACTTTGGTGTTTTTGCTTGCCGCTTTTTCTGTAAGGCCCTCAAGAGCTTTTATAATTGTAACAAATTTTTCAGAAAATCGTCTGGTACTCTTGTACTTTTCTGATCAGCGTGTTTCACAGAGTTTCTGGTTGAGAGAGTTGTTAGGAATTTCTTTTCGTCGCGAGGTACTTTCTCTGAAAAGCTAATGATTTCCTTCATTGTCCTTACAGTATTCTGTACTTCCTTAACGGGGTTTAACTTGTTGATCGCGATATTCAATACATGAATGGCACAATGAAAAAACACAGCTTTAGGATATTTGTTTCGAATCAATTTTTGAACGCCACCTTCTTGGCCAGCCACAAACACGTTAGTATACGAAACTACTGTTTGTAGTTATTTGTGTTTCAAAGTCAGTAGATATGCCAGCGCCATCAAAACAGTTTCTCGTGGCAAAATTTTCAAGTACAAGAAATTCGTACTTTTTAAAAAATATTTTGTTAACAATGAAGAAATGAATCTTGAAAAAAAGTAACAGATAAAAGTATATGTAATCACAAAACAAAATGTAATAACAGAATATTTTTTAATTTTTTCTTCTTTTTTTTTTTTTTGGGGGGGGGGGGTTAGTTTGTTAGAGGGTTGCACCCCCTTTAATATTATTCTGCCGGCGCCAATGTTTGCTTCTGCTGTCTACTTTCTTTATCTTCGCAACAACAAAAAAAGGGAGAGAAAATGATATTGCTAAAGTGAAATATTTTGTACAGTGGCATCTTTTGATCTTTTCATCTGGGTGATACTATTTATGAGATCCCCAAAGCTGAAATGATGCCTTAAATGCTCTCAATTCTTCTTCCTCACAAAAAATTCATTTCTACTTCTAAACAATTTGGAGACTGCATTTAACATAGCTGGATTGAAAAAAAAAAGAAAGAATAGAAATTTAGTCATTGAAGTAAATTAAACAATTATTCAGACATTCAACAGATGAGTGAATATAATCCTACCTCACAGGTATGCATTGCTGTTTTCTTTCTGTGCATCATTTTCAAGGAGGTATTACCATGTTTCCCTTTAAGTGTTGAGGAGGTGTAAACCTAATATTTAAATCGACCAAGGAAGTGAAATAGGACTACGCCTATTTACTATCTAGACATCGAGAATATTGTATTTACATCTATCTTATTTGCATCTAGAATTATGTATATGTATAAAACTTTTACATATATTCATTTTAAATTGAAAAAAATATTTTGTAAAGTCTAATAAAGATAATAAATAAAAACTAATAAGTAATTTAGTAGTAAAAATGTCATTGATTAAAATGATAAAAAATTATCATTGTAAATAGTTATTGTAGATTATTACATTATTTCTAAATCATTTCAATTATTCTAAGAACAACTTACTGCATTAAACTTAGTTATTAGTGCCCTTTTCCTGTAAACGGAAATTCTCGGGAGCGCAATTTTTTTTTTGGGTCTCAAAAGTGTCTGTTTAACCGAGGTTTCACTATATATAACCTTTTTAAAGAAAGTAATAATAAATTTAAATTTTTTAAACAAATAGTTAAAAATAAATAAACAATACAAAGGTTACATATGTAAATGATAACTATTTGATGTTTCTTGGCATTAATATTTTTTTTAAAGATTCAAAATTATAAATGTTTCATAATTTTACTTAATAGTTCAAATAAAAAAAATAGTTTAAATAAAAAAATCTGACTTTAAACAAAAACATGCTTTAAATAAAAATTTTGATTTAAATTTTAAAAAAACTGATTTGAATTGAAAAATGCTTTTAATAAAAATAAAAATTATGATTACAAAAAGAAGCAATTTTAAATGTTTGAGATGCATCAGTTTTATAATGAGTAAATAAATTATAATCTGAAAATATTTAATTTTTCAAGCATTACACATTGGACTATATTGTGCAAACTTTTTCCATATACAGTCTTGTTAATGGCGAAATCAGTGAAACTCTCAGTGTGTATACCATAGAGGACAGTCTAGATTCTATGTATCACAGAGACAGAAAAAATCATGGAAGGCAGGGGGCAAAATCATCAACACTTTAGCAATTTTAGAAACAACAGGGTTCCCACATTTATATCAAAGAAAAAATTAAGGACTTTTTTTAAAAAAAATTAAGGATCTTAAAAATAATCATTTATCATAATATATACTGGTACCCTCAAGTAACAATGCCAAACATTTACTTTTCTAAAGAAAAAAAAAATCATGAAATAGCATTGATATAATTGTATGACTCCTCCACACTCTATTATTTCTTTCAGGATATTCTACTCTCCACATGGGGTCTAAATCCAGGAGAAAAGAAGAATATTTTAAAAAAAGAACAATATGTTCTTCCCTTTGCCAACTCATACACATATTTTTTTTTTTTTTTTGTCTCTCAAAGACTGTACCCTCTATCCAAGCTCTCACATCACTTTTTTTTAAATATTTTAGTAAGATTAAAGAATTGTTAAAATTAACTAGTGATACTAGAAATTAAGAACTTTTAAAGACCTTCCAACCAAGATCAAATACTTTTGCCCATATTTTCCAAAATAAAAATTAATCAGTTCTTAAGAACTTTTAAATACTGATAAAGCAATCAGGGTTCATAGCAAATATCGAGGCTCTGACAAAATCTTATGGAATTCCCTATTTGGGAAAAGAGTTGGGTGAAAATGCTGAAAGATTAATACTTTCTCTTTAACTACTCTATTTATCTGCTATTTGAGTAAAAAAAATTAAAAGCAATTTGTTACTGTGTCTTTTATGATTGTAAAATTACTAAAGTGTTGATGATTTCATACCATGATTTTTTTCTCTTTTCGTGATAAAATGGAATTTAGACTGTCTTCCATGTTACACCAACTGAGAGTTTAACTGGTTTTGCCTTTAACAAGACTGGATATGACTGACTATAACAGACTGTTTAAATTATAATTTAAATGTTTTAAATCCACTGAATTATTTTTAAAAAAAACCCATTGGTTTTTATTAAATTGTTTCAAAAAAATCGCTGATTTAAACATTTACAAAGTTACATTATTACATTTTTTTAAAATAGATTTTCAAAATTATATTCATAGAAAACATATTGCTGTGTGTTTCTACTCACAAAATTTCATCAGTACTTGGTGAGTAATAACTTACAAAAGTTTAGATATAACATTTTAAAAATTGTAGTTATTTTGCATTTTTCAGAATGCTAACTAAGAAAAATAAAAATTTTCACAAAAAAGCTAGAAGGTAATGAATTTTGCTAATACCAAGCTTTAAGAACTTTTTCAAAACGCCACATCATTTCAGATTAATATTGCAAATATATTTCTAAATCTTAACTTATAATTTTTTTCTTACTTTTTGATTTTCATTTAAATTATTCTTTTTTCTTTTTAATTTGTGAAAACATGTGTGATTCTATTTTTAAATATTTGTAAACCAGCTATTAAGCGATATTAAGTTAATTTTTGTCTCTTCAAAAAACTTTCAAAAAATTTGTGATTTCTTTATTTTAGCCTCTTTTGTTACTATACTATGACACTATACTGTTACTATAACAATGTTACTATAAACACTGTTTCAATTAATGTTACTATAAACAATTTTTAATGCAATATTATAGTTTCAAATGCATTATGATTTTTTTAAAATAATATTTCAAGTATAATTACATTTAAAAAACTTAATAATAAAATAAAAGTTCTTAGTATCCTCACAAAAAAAAAAAAAAAAAAACACATTTACCTTGCTTGTAAGGTAAGTCAAAATAGAAAGAAAAAGCCATAAATGAGAACTAATGCAAACTTTTAGGAAGGAAAATTACTCACTTGCTGAGAGATTTGACAATTTTTGAATGCAGTTTTCCACAGCTAGTTGAGCATTTTTTATCACATCAAAGCTCAGTTCACAAGAAGCCACTTTTAAGACTTCAAGACCTGCTTGCAGCTTTTGCAATAAATTATTTTGGGATTGCATCCTAAAATATAAGAAATTTCAGATGTAAAAAAACTGTTAACAAATATGCATTAATGTCAAAAACTGTTAATAAAATAGAATATGATGAACTGTTAATAAAAATAGAATAGAAATTGTTAATAAAAATAGAATATAATAAAAACTGTTAATAAAAGGAGCCAAAAACTGTTAATGAAAATAGAACATTCCATACTTCAGCAGTTTCTCAGCAGCAGCATACGAAGAAGACAAACAAATTTCTTTTTCTAATGACAAAGAATAAAGCTCACGTAACTAAAAAGAAGAAGATATTAAATATATCTGTTTTGCACATTTTCAATAAAAACTAATCAAAATAATTGAAATTTAAAGACATTAGAATATATGATTATCTAATTCACCTGCTTTCCTAAAGGATATTCAGGAAGATCTTTAACAAAACAATGCAATAGTTTCAAAAGTACCATTATCACTTTCTGATCATCGAAAAGTTTTTTAATATGAGTAATAATAAATTCCTGAAATGAAAACAATAATAACGCAAATTAAAAGAAAGTTAGAAGCAATCAAGATTGATTTTCAAGTGCTCTTTTATTGCTTATAAAAATGATAAAAGAATTATAAATAATGAATGCAAGAAAATACTAACACCACATGAAAATATACTTTTTGCAATCTAAAATGACCCTCCAAAATTAAATTTTTCTGTATTTTACACAGACAGCACTAGCACTGAACTGATTTTTTTTTTTGGTAGCAAACAGAGATTACATAAAAAAAATACCACATTTCTAAAAAAAAAAAAAAAAAAAAAAAAAAAAAAAAAAAAAAAAAAAAAAAAAAAAAAAAAAGACTCTTTAGTATCCAGCTTATTGTTTTTAATCTTAATGAGTTACCATTACCATAAGAAACAAATTTTTTTGTAATTAATAAGTTTTCTGAAATAAATATAAAGTAGAACACTGATTTTATGTTTTCTGTTGGAAAAAGAGGTAAAAATTGCATGAAATGGATAAATGTAAAATCAGGGTAAAAAAATCGAAGGATATTTTACAAAAACAGACATTTACCGGACCAACTATTGAACAGAAATATTTAATCTTTACTTGTTTTTAGATTCGATTTCATTAAAAGCCTGCAACACTATAAATTTTTTATGCATTTACTTCTTGGTTAGCATTCAGATATCAAAATTACTTCAGAGTTTCAATGCATTAAATCGCTTGATCAGCTGTAGGCACTATCATCCATTAAGAGTTACTTCTTCTTAATCGTCTTCGCCACAATTATCGAAAGCGGGCATTAAATCAGATATCAAAGGTATTTGTGAAGTGATGAAATGTCAGTTACAGTAAATAAGTGTGTACCTTCAGCTACATAATCTTCTCATTCTGTAGAGCAAATTTTCTCATTGGATACTCCGAGGTTTGCCTTATTAAACCCATATTAACATGCATCTTTTGTCCGCATTGTTTCACTTTTTGTCAAATTTAAAATTTCCAGAATGTTTACTTTTGTTTAAGAAGCATGTTGCAGGTCACTGGAATCGAGAAAAAAAGCAATTTATGAACCAGCTTTTTTATTTAACGTCTTTTTATTATTCAGAAGATTCCTAGTGTGTTTATAATGGATTATAAATTACTAGACCTCTACTATTACAACATTTTTTTTGTGAAAACTGCATTTTTTTTATTAGTTATTTTTACTGTTTAAGTGACATAGCTTCTAATATGTAAAGGAAAAAATCCAGTAGGTTTAACAAACTGGATTTCTAACTATTGTGTAAAAAATAAAATACTTAAAATGCATGAATTTTCAGAAATTTAATAATCAATAAAATACAAAAACTACAATCCACTAGAACTTATAAATTTAAATTGACAGGAACACTTTCTATTCATGATTGACATTAAATGAACTTGAACATATATGTAATAAAATCAATCTATAGATTGATTTTATTATTTTACATTTATTTTTGAATTCATAAATTTTAATAAAAAACAGATATTGGATTTATTTTAGATGGTTAAAAATATATTCGTTAATTAATTTAAAAATAGAGAGTTCAGACTAATTTTTTAATAAATAGTAAAAAATTATTTTAATCATTTTATATGTAAATAATATTTCATTAATATTTGTTATTTGCTGCTCAACCAACCCTACATTTATTTATTTACTTTTTTTAATATCCACAAATTGACCTTGATTTTTTTAAAATTAAACATCATTTATTAACATCCAACAGGTTCTTTCTTGCTTCTTTCAATGAATCATTTCAAATCTGTTCTAATGTACTTGCATGTAAATTTGAATACTAAACTAACACCCATTTTCATTATTTAATAATCATACATACAAGAAATGTGCCTTATTTTCTTTTTAATTTTTATATTAAAATAAATTTTAACATGAATAGAGACAAACATAGTGTGTATGGAAAAAGACAGAGTTATGATTCAATTACAGTTTGTTAGTAGGGGGCAGATAATTATTGAGAGGTATTCAAAGGAAATCATAAAAGTACATAATAAAGCAGAAATTTGCGGACCCACGAAAAAATACCAATGATCTAGTTTAATTTCTTTTTAGTAAGTTATGCATGAAAGGTGAGGTTACAGATATGAGGATAATATAACATAATAGTATATAGCTCAATTTCATTTACAATGAAAAAAGTATGAAAGAATATAAAGTATGGGTAAATGAATAGAAATGCAAGAGTCTCTGATGGAAAAGAAAAGTATATCAGAAAATTAACTTTGAAATAATATTGCTAGTTATTAAGTAAAAAAATAGTTATGAATTAATAAAGTAGTAACACTATTAAACTTGATTTGGGCAAACACAATATCTAACACGTTTACACCAATGAAAAATAATCCTAGGAAAATCCAAAAATGCTTTTTTTTTTTTAACGATAGATACATTTTTGAAATTTTAAATGAATACACTTAACATAACTTAACAGCTGCTGAGGTTTCTTCACAGCTCATTTCAGTGGCATAAAACATTCCATTGCTCAAATGGAGTGAAAAAAAGATGCTCATAATATCATGTATGAATATATCAGAAAGGAACAGCAAGAGAGAGAAAACATTAATTCATTCATTATTTTCAATAGGTAAAAAAAAGTCACTGATTTTTTGCAACTAATTCCAAAATATACATCTTTGCCTATATTTTAGCAAAAAATAGTCTCCTTTTCTCCAAAATAGACACTTTAGTTGCGAATGGCTCCTCTGCAGCTATGAAGTGAACAATATAGTGAACAATGAAAGGGAAAAATGGAATGATTTTTTTATTTATTTCTGGTATTAATACAAAAAAGTGTGAAAATGAATTATTTGAACTTATTTTCTGCTTAGGATCCCCTTAATGCTTAGAAAGCAAACACATTGGTGGCCACCAGTCAAATTATTGTCTCCCTTACAAAATAAAAATCTGTCAGTTATTTTCTGCTATTCTTAGAAATCCAGTTTCACGTTTAAAATAATGCACCTTTTATTGATTACAATCTACCCTATTCCTTTATTTTTTTTGTCTACTATGCTCCTTTATTAAAAGTTTACTATTGAGATCAACATTCAATGAGATCAAATGTTATCGCATTTATTTATTTATTTATTTTTTGCCTTGCAAATATATGTTATGATTTGGAAAGATTTTGTTATGAACTTGTTTAAATTTCAATGTTGATTGAAGTTTAGCACACAGAAAAGAATGTTATGAAATTATTGGCTATTTTAACATCAAGTGTAATTGTTTATAACAACAAGCACCCTGAAACTTTTATCTACAATTATAAATTGCTATTAAAACAGACTTTTACTGTATTATCAAGATAATTATAGATATAAATAAAAAGAAGCTGAGATTAATTCAAATATAATTATGAGTACTTTACCTTTAATCCAGATGGTTTGCTTAAAGTGGAGAGAAGGCTTGGATTATTTTCTATATACCTGGCGAAATGAATGCAAAATAAGCGTTAAATCATTTTATTACAAACACTTATTCACAAGTTAATTATTAAAATAAATTCTTTATTAATTTAAATGTATAATTTATTTTTCAATACTACAATATTGCAAAATTTAGCTCAACACTAGATTGTTGGATACAATTCAATGCATATAAAAATTAATAACACTAAAAAGACTTTATTCATGAATTATGTTTAACAATATGGTGCTGCACATAATTTTGTAAACAAAACACCTCATAAAAGTATATTATTCTAAAAGCAATAAAAGTTTTTATTGGAGACAAAGCATGGTACTAAGTACAGTTGTTCATCATAAAAGAGTAAGGTTTTTAAACAAATACATTTATAGAAACATTTTATTCTTTCCTTTTTTAAAAAAAAATTATACATTATCTGAAAATTCTGATTAATGCTTGATATAAAACATCTTAAAGCACAAAACTAAATTCTTACAATTTAAGAAAAAGTTTAAAGTTTCATATAAAAGAAAAACAAGTTTAAAATAATATAAAACATAAAATTACAAGTTATTGCTTTTACTTAAAACTTTTGAATAAACATTAATCAATGATGTAAAAACAAAATATTCAAAAGAAATTTTAAATAGTTAGGTAAATAAAGTATTTTAAATGAACGTACACTCTGAATGAAGGAAGAGATCTGATAGCTTGTAAATCTTCATTATTCAATTCATTGACTTTTTTACTGATTTCAGACTCGTGACAACAAAGGGCTGCAAGTCTATTTTCATGCAAATGCTCAATAATGGAAAACTAGAAATAATTATAATATTTATTCCTTACTATTATTATTTTAAAAAGTAAATTTCAATCGCTAAACATAAAAACACATTTCAAAATAACGAAAAATTTAAAAAAGAATTCAAATTTTTATTGGTGTGTTGAATGAATATCAGAATAAAATATGTTAAATAAATCATCTTTTAGAAAAATTGAAGGATTGAAATTTGTTCAAAAGTTATGTAGGTGTACCTGAACCATAACACAAAAACAAATAAGACTAAAACTATTAACTAAAAAAAATAAATTTATTTTCAACAAATGAGCGAAAAATGGTTAATTCCTCGATAATATTTTCATGTCAGAAAAATGTACCTAAAGTGGGAATGAAAGACAGTTTATGCTTAATAATATAACTAAGAAAGACAATACTTAAACGTTAATGTTTGTTCGAAACTTTATACCTTAGAAAGGTGCTGTAACTATTTGGTAGAAAAGTGTTGCTCTTTTGCTACACTTTGAAAAGAAAATTGTGGCTTTAAGTTAAACATTAGAACAGACAAATAAGCTTTTGAAGAAATTTTTTTAATTTACTACACATTCCTAGATAGATTGTTAGATATTACTTACTTTTAAAAGGTAAGACAAATTTGATACAGAGAAATCATGGTAAAGAACTGTATCAATTATAAGTTTAAACACTTTTGGACCAAGCTTGAATGGTTGAACGGGTGATATAACAACCTAAAAATGAAAATTTTAATAATTAAAGTAGAATGATAATGTATGTTTCAGCATAGCTTAGTATATTGTTAATTTTAAGGTAACATTTTATACACTATTTAAATTTTTATATAACTGAGATTGAGTAACTAAAATATTAAATTGAATTAAAATTTTTTTCACGACTAAGTTACATTATAGTATATATAAAAACCTAATTCTAATTCAGAATGTTAGATTAAAAGTTATTTAGAATATATTTTTTTCTTTCTTTTTGTAGACTGTACACTGACCAGACCAGGGATGGGCATACTTTTTTGGTCTAGGGCAAAAAATCGAGAGAAAAAAGTTTGGTGGGCCGAGTAAAAGCTTCTAAAATAAAAATAATTAAAAAAACGATATACAAATTTTAATTTAAATATTTAATGAGATGAATGAAATTGCGATTTCATTTTAAAAAGTTCCTTATATTGAGGTTCGAATTGAGATGTGTTTACTTTAAGGAACGAAGCTAAATGCTTGTCTGTTACTTCTGAAATGATTTTTTCTAAAGTTCATAGTTGAAAACACTTGTTCACATATATAAGATGAAGCAAATATATCACTGATTTTCTGGACATGAGAAATAAAATTTTGGAAACTAGCTTTTGGTAATGATTTGCAAAACTCAAACTTTGGCATGCTTAGAAACAACAATAGTGTGCAATCTTTCCATACTCAATAAATAATGTTAGAACTCGCACCGGCAGAAAACTTCGCTCGTTGGAGCTTAAAATGCGCTGTCTTCCACATGTGAAGCACAATTCACCTATGTTAGATTCCATATGTCTGATCCTCAAGAAAGACAAACGCTTGTTGGAGCTAATCAGCGGCTATTCTAAAAAGAACGTCTGCTTTCAACATTTTACTAATTGAAGCTGTCTGTGCTAACCATTTCCAGCAGTTACACCAATAGAGAAAGTAAAAGCGTCATCAGTACTTTGTTGAAAAAGAAAGAACAAAAATAGCTTTAAACAAAGTAGGCAAAATAATGGATGTATAATGTATCTTGTTTATATTCGCCACAGATCGGCAAGTTAAAATTCTATCCGCGGGCCGGATAAAACCTTCCGAAGGGCCACAGTTGGCCCACGGGCCGTAGTTTGCCCATCTCTGGACCAGACAGTCGCAGATGGGCTTTTCTTTTCCTTAGAATTCCATTTCATATCCCAAGTTGAGGATCTTAAGTTTGTCACTCTAATACTTTTTATTTATTTTTCCAAGCAGCCAATCAACAAAAGTTTTGTTTGCTCTCTTTTCCAGATATCCGATGGTTTGACTAAGATCTCTTTAGTGGCATGATTAGGATCCAATCTCATTAGGAGACCTGTCCATTTAATCACCAGAATTACTAAAAAATTAATAATGTTTGATATTTTATATAGTTTGTAAATTTTTAAGTTGATTCTTCTTTTCTAATGATTCTTGCATTTATCCCTCTACGCTTCTTAAAATTTTTCTTTCCAATAAAGAAAGAGCTTTATTTTCTCAGTTAGGGTGCAAATTTTAGCAGCACAGGTGAGAATAAATCGAGTAAAAATTTTCAAAGAGTACAGTAATTTGCCTGTGTATTATCCAAGGTGGTCCATAACCTGCAGTGGAAAATTTCATGAAACAATCTGCACCGCCTTATTTTCTTCAAATTATATACTGCAGGAGAAATAGCAATGGATTCTAAACATCTCCCACTGATAGAATCTATGTCATATGTGAGCAAATCTACATTATATGTGAGCGAATCTATGTCATATATGAACCAATGGGCATCGCCAGGGAAAATAGACACATCATGTTTAAATGGCATTCACACATGCAAAAAAATTGTGTACACCAGTTCTAGATGCAAGCGAAAGCCTGATTGGCCAGATTTTCATAGGGAAATATATTTTACAAATAAGGTTCTTGCTCACATTTCTGAATTCTTGTCTGTGAGTTTTTAACATCTAGTGTGAATGGTCCCTTAGATTTTGGCTGATGATAAAAAATTTGCAATGTCTGATGACCAGAAAATAATTTTGTCACAATATCTGAGATGTTTTTTTTAAACAGGTAATCCATGAATTATATAAAGTTTTTCTTTGCATGAAATAAGAATTTATTTTTATAATTAAAAAAAAAAAAAAAAAAAAAAAAAAAAAAACTGTTAGTTGAGACTCTGCTGCTAATCACTAGTGTTATTTCATTAAGTGTGTTCATTTCAGACTCTAAATGTTTGAAGCTACAGACAGTTTCAAACCTTTATTCTCTTATTTCAAAATAGGAATTATTAAAACTGATACACATTTGCTCTGGTTAATGTAAGAGACATTTTACTTGCTGCAGCTTCCAAGTAAGGAAGGCAAATTTAATTGCTGCTGGGGTTCAAGTGATAATAAAAATGTAATCAGCAAATGCAAAAAAACTGCCCAGATATATTAGAAATTGTTCCTCAAGTGTTAATCTCTAAAGAAGAAAGTGCTCAAAACTGCAAAATATCTCACAGAACAATCAAAATTACAGCTAAATAATTTATGTTTGAATCAGAACTATTTACATCCACAGTTAATGTCCAAAGCGGGATGTTTTAAACATTATTAATAATTTCTTCAGCTAAGTAATTTGTCACAAACAAGCCTTAAATTAAAAAATAAAATATTTAAGTGCTAGAGTATTCAACATTTTAACATAATCCTACTAAAGCTTTTAACTGACTTAACAAAAAGATGATCTGAAAGTTTAACTTAATGCAGCAATTCAATTTTTTTCTATGAACTTAACAATTGTTTTAATAAATTGATTCTGATTTCAACAACAAAAACAGAACTTTATGATAAACAGTTTAACAATAATAATTCCCTGAAACTATAACTAATGGTGACATTACTTTATTATGGTTTTAATATCGAATACCAATAATGAAATTATTCTATTTGAATGGATTAAAAATTGTATAGAAAAACCTTATAAATATTTTAATTAAAAAACTATTAATTTTTTATACCTCATCAATAACCCTGGTTAGAAAATCTGTGGCAGAAACTGAATGAAAAGTCTCAACTTCGAGACATGAATATGCTTCCTCGGGTAAAATATTGTGCAAAGATACCATGGCAGATGACATTCCAAATATTAGGACTATTGGAAGCTTAGCAGAATATAATCTAAAGTAAAGGAAATACAACTATAAAAATGTAATCAAAATATTTACTGCAAAAGAAAAAATTTACAAACCAAAAAGGTATTCATTAAATAATTTTGAAAATTATGAATGGTAGGTATAGTAATATTTTAATAGAATGTAAACAAATATCTTTCTTGATTTTTTTTCTTCATCAAAATGCCATAACAACTCTTTATGGACATTTATCATAAAAGTTCCATGGATAATTTAGCCGTTTTTCACTGTTTAAGACTTTCTATGATCTTTATTTTTTGTTTGTATTAATTGAATTCTGCAACAAGAGAAATTTATTTTATTACAAGGAAAATATTATACAAAAAAATTAAATTATCCATCGAAAATAGAAAATAATTTTTTAACCGAGTTTTTTTAAAAAAAAAAAAAAAAAAAAAAAAAAAAATAGATCAATAATTCATGTGCTGAAAAAATACAATTATTTATTAATTTCATAATTATTTTAAAAATGATAATAACAGGATTGCCACAGTAAAAAAAGGAGCAAAGATAGTTGCTTTTAGTAGCCTCAAGTATGAAAATAGTTGCCTAAAACTATGAAAATAGGTGCCTGAACAGGAACAAAAATTAATCAAAAATAGTAACCAAATAACTAAAATTATAGCTTAATTGTCAAATACTATGATTAGGACTGGGTGATGTCAGAAATTTTAAATTGTGATACATCGTAAATCAGAAATCGCGATATAGCAATGTATCGCGATTTAGCATATGTTCATAAATTACGTATGGGAAATCTTTAAATCAATCAAAAATAAATAAAAAGGAATAAATTTCTTACAAAAGAAAATATTAATTCTAAACATATTCTACTATAACATCAATATCATTGCTTAATTTTATCAATTAAAATAATAAAGAAGTAAAAAAAAACACAAACCCAAGCTTTATTTCATTTTTCTTAAATCAAAAATGATTTAAAATTTATTGGTCTTAAAATAATAATACTGTAACAAAATATTTTACTTACATGTATTAAAAATTAAAAGAGAAAAAAACGAAAAAGTGGAAAAGAAACAAAAGAAATGTTCACTTTAGAAAAAAAATTTTTTTTAAAATTATTTGTTGAAAAAAAACCCCATGGTTTTGAAATATCATTAGACCCTCTTTTATTTAAAATAATAAAAAGTAGTATTAACTAACAGTCAAATTCTGTAGTTAATAAATATAAAAATATTTTTACTTATTTATTATTATTTTCTTCTTTGAAAATAAAATCGACTAAAGATTTATTTGTTTAAAAATGATACTGACTATATCTAACAAATTATAAAACAAACAAGTATTGAAAGAATTTTAATAAAAATTTAAAAAAAAAAACTTTAAGTACTAATGTTAACTTATTAAAAAGCGCAAAACATACTAAACTTTTTATTTAATTAAAAAAAATATTTGTTTTTTAACTAATAGCCAAATTTTTTTAAAACTTTGTTTTCATTTTTTCTCAAGAATGAAAGCAAATTAAATAAAGGTAAGCTTTGTTTCAATTTTTTTATAATTAAAAACGACTGAACATTTATTGGTTTAAAAATAATCAAATTATTATACTTACCTACAAAAAGACTAACTTTTTATAACAAAGTTAAATACACAATATCCCTATTAAGTTGTATCGCTTAAAATGAAAAACAATAATTGAAAAAAATCAATGAAGAATCTTTTTTTTATTATTTATATTTTCTTTTCACTGATCTATTGAGTTCAGAACGATAATTTAAGATAACAGCGATTGTGCAGCAATTTCAAAATAACAGTAGGTCTACTAAAAAGAATTGACAAAAATCGTTAAATCCAAACAGAAAAAAAAAAATGGTATGAAATAATGCAGATCGAAACGAACGCTAAGTAGCAAAAGTCTCACTGAAAATAATTTACAAGAAACCCGACAAATATTTCCGACGAAATAAAATGCAAAGATCGCAAAATAACTTAAGTCCCATTGACGCAAAACCTCGACGCCATTGACCAAAAAACGCAAAACCCCGAAGACCAAAGTGGACATAAAGAAACTATGCATTGCCTTCTATATTACAACGCTGATCCTCACACGAAACCGGGAGTTCTGATTCAATTCGCTCTTCGTCATTCAACATCAAGAAGTTAACATCATCTTTATAGCTATCTACATCTCTGCAGTCAGACGAAATCAATATTGTCTTCGTCAATGCGTTAACAGCGTTAGCGTAGTCAAGGATCTTTGCATATTTAATCGTTAAACCAAGTTTGTAGTCTTATTCCAGCGGCTTAAATCAGATTTCTGATGCATCTCCTAAAACTAAAGTCACTATATCGGCATACTGATATGTGCGCTAAATTGATATTTCGCGATACATCGATTTATCACTTAGTCCTAACTATGCTCCAATTAAAAAAAAGTTTTGTACAAATATAAAAGGTATACATATTAGAAAATAGGTACCTAAATAAAAGTTGAATTACAATAAAATATGAATATTATTAGAAGGAAAAAACAATTAAAAATAACAAAACTGCTCCTCAGAGAGAAAATATAACAAGTACTTTATTAAATCTAATGGAAATTTAAAGTTTTGGCTTTTTGGACATAAATGATTGTATAAAAGTTTGCTTTCTTTTATTAACGTTCTGAAAAGTAACGTTCATTTTTGCGAAAAAAAACTTCGCTAAGAGTAAAAAAGTCTCCCAATAGTCGCCAATTCCTGAAAATAGTTGCTTTTTTTAAACCTTATCAGGCAAAAAAAAAAAAAATTGCCATAGTCGCCTAAGGCCAAAACAGAAGTAAATAGTTGCATTTTAGTAGTCTGTGGCAACCCTGTAATAATGTGAAAAAATTAACATCTTGTAAAGAGAAATGCATAAAACTATTATTATTTAAAGAAAGCTATCAATGATATAAGAAAATTCTTTTTACTTTATAATAAATACAAAACTCCTTGTCTAATGAATAAATTCCTCAGATGCTATAATTTGTCATTTAATAAAGTTTAAATAAAGCACATAATATATGTGATACTGTCATATAAATTAAGACTCATTCATGCATAACATTTATATTAATATAGTCTAATTTTTTTTTTTTTTTTTTAGCATTTATTTTAAAACTATAAAGTATGATCATTCCGTAATAATTTTACCAAGCATACCTTTTCTGAATTTAAATTTTGTAACTTTATAATATTTCTCAATGCTATAATGTCATTATTAATATATCTATTATTAATATCGCTTTGTAGTTTTTATGCCTACCTAGTATAAATTTTACTTATACACAAGGAAGTATTTTTAAATTTGAAAACTGGTTAAAAGTTGCAAAGTCACATTTTTAGTAACTTAAGAAGACATGTTTTCAAACAATAAGCAAACACTTATTTTTTTAGTAAACAAAATTGGAAATTTTTTTTAAAACTTAATAAATTTTTATACTATTGCAAGAATTAAATAGTAGAATTCTTGAAAAGGATAGTAATTTTTGTGCATAAATATAATAACGTAGAAAACATGAAAAGCTCAATTTTAATATAAGTACAATAATCAACACCTGTCATTTAACATTTTTATTGGTCCTACATTATTAGGAGGAGATGATCTATAAAATTTAGATAAAAAATAGACATAATGACACATTTATAGTACAAGGTGTGAAAGGTCACTTCTGAAAATACTGGCCAGACTAAAATTTTTGCTTAAAATTTTAAAAATGTTAAAATATGTAATATGAAGAACTTCTTGGTGATCAAATCCATAAAAAGATGTATAACATTTGAAAGATATTTATTCAAAATAATAATATTTAGGTTTCAATGATTTCATTATTATCCATATATCATCTAAAGTCATTAAAAAAAGAAATTTTTTATTTATACTTTAACACTTCATGTTTACATACCTATTGATGCCTTTCGGCAATGAAATACCATTTGTAAGGTAAAACATGTTAAGGGGTTCATTTATGGAAATTCTGAGTAAATCATTCTAGCAAATTTAGAGTCATGCGGTTTAAGGTCTGATTTTTAATGCTTAGAGTCTAATTTTTAAATTTAGGGTGTGATACAATATACACTATAATATGCTACATTAAATATTTTAAAAGTTAAACCAAATTTTGCTTAAATTAATTATATATATATTTTTGTTATTTACTTCTCTAAATATAATAAACTACAGCTTATTGATTTTAAATCCAAATGCATGTCTTAAAATTAAATAAGGTTTTAACATGTACAATATTTTTTCAATAAAATATTTCTAATTTTGTATTAGATTTAATTCAACTTTTGTTTTAATTTACGACCAATATTATTTTTAAGTCTGCAATTGAGTCTACGAATGAAAATTCCAAATAAGCTCATAAATTTAATGAAATTTTTTTAGCCTTAATGGAAGCAATAAAAATTTTATTTAATGATGATATACTCAAACTTTTACCTAAGATCTAAATTAAGATTGATATGTATCTGATATTAAAAGTATCAGGTTTTTATAACAGATACTTAGTTCTATCAGTATCAGTTTGTAGCCAATACCAAAAACAATTGGTATTTACCCTACTTTTACCAAGTTTAAAAATTAATTTTTACAGCTCTCCAACAGATGATGAGCAGAGAATAACTATAAAACAATGTTTTTAAAGCCAACACTATTCATAGCAACAACATAGTTCAACCTGAAGAAAAAATTTACTGTCTTCAATGCAAATATTTCAGTTTGAAAGGAAGAAAATATTGTTTGTTAAATATACATCGTTCCGAAAATTGTACTCATCTGTTTCTGTTTTTGTTATCTATTATTGATTTTTCAAATCCACAATAGTTTTGGGATACTTGGTATGTAGAGCTGAATAGGAAAACTGATATCCTACCTGCAAATTAAGACTAGTTTTTTCAAAAGTTCAGCATTGAAATTCTCAACATCTTGAATAAGCAAAACAATGGGCAATCTTGACACATCCACATTATGTTGCTTCTTTTTGGGAGTTCTCTTTTTGCTAGACATCTACACAGACAAAATAAAATTTAAACAATACTCTCTAACAAATATAAGCATGTCAAGAAGAATTTACTTAAAAAAAATATATATATATATTGACTTGTATTCATGATTTTTTTCCCTCACTGTTTTACCATTATTCATAAATAACAAAAAGTTAACACCTTTGTGAATATGGAAATGTTAGAAAATAACACAATACAATTAAATGTCCATATTAAAACAATTTAGTTAAAATACTCACTTTTTCAATAAGGTTTTGGTAGCACTGATACAATTTATCAAAAGAACAATCTTGTTTCTTAGGCAGATCATCATCAAAATTGAAATGCTGTAAAAATATAAATATTTAAAAATAAATAAATAAACATAATATCATATTTCAAATAATACATTGGTATTTGTATCGATGCCAATTAAGAATGAAACATTGCAATTTGTACTCAAATAATTTATAAATTATACATTGAGATTCCTACGCACATATCAAAATTTAATGAATGACAGACAATCAATTTTAATGGCCCAAATCAAAATTAAAGTCAATTTTAAAAAGAAGTCACAAATGACTTCAGAAATGTTTCATAGTATGCTAGGAGAGATACGAGTAAACAGAATGTGTCAGTCAATCTAAATTCTATGATACAGGTTAAAAATAAAATAAATAAAAGAAAGAAAACTTCTAATCTTGGAAAAGATCAAAGTGGACATATTTTTTAACGAGAAATAAAATTCAAAATTATGTCTGATATGACACTGATGGGACATAGGTATAGAAAAATGCAATTATAATCATTACAAGGTAATCAAAACTCAATCAACAATAAAACGGGCAATCAAAAATAAGTAATCCATGTTAACATAGTAAAAATATATATTTGTATAAGTTAATAATTGTTATAATTGTAATAATTGTTAATAATTGTAATTACAAGTTAAAACAAAACATTGGAATGAATGAAGCTAAAACAATGTAAAAAGAAAACAAAATAAAGTAACATAGTCATGCTGTGACAACTTTATGTTCTTTTGATATTGTTTTACCTTTATTTATAAACTAGCTGAATACCAGTTCTTCGTACAGGTTGAAAATAAAGCATCTATTAATCAATACAGAACAAATAATAAAGTTACAATGATTCCAATGTTTTCCATTTATTCATTATTATTTGTTGCCTTTTCTCGGTTGCTTTATGCTATTAAATTAAGCAAAAACAAATTTTTTAACAGTTCGCCCCATCAAAATAAAGATTAACAGTATTTCGTATCATCTGCATAATGCTTTTCCTGTACATATCTATCTATATAATAAATCTATCATAAAAATGTACAGCATATCTGCTAACCTTCCCTTTTTAAAACGTAGAAGATTTACAATAAAATTACAAACTTAAAATACAGAAGAGTTTTCTATTTTTCATTCCTCATTTAGAATCATTGCTACAGTTCTTGGAATATAGTTTTCCACAAATAAAATTGTATTTTAACACAATCAGTTCAAGTAAATCCAAAATCAAAGAAAAACATATATTTTTTGTGCTATTAAAAACTTAACACCTTATATTTTGCATTAGTTAATTCCATTCAGCATCGATAAGCAAAATTTTATTGTAAATTTTCAAAATGCAGAAGATATGCGTCTTAATCCAGAAAGGCAGAAGATGAGGCAAAACTGCAGAAAGCTTCTGCAAAATGAAGAGTTGGCAGCTATGGTACAGTATTGTTACAGCTATAACCGGCACGAAATTTACTCTAAAATATGTTGTACCTATATATGAGTATATTTGGTATTTATCAAAATACCAAATATACTCATATTTGGTATTTATCAAAATACCAAATAACAATAATAGTTTGCAGATTTTTTATGTCCCTTAAACGAACTGAGTAACATTTCTCCAATAATTTTCCCTTTTAGTCCATAGCTTATTATTGTACTTTAATTAGTAATTTTCCAAAATTAATATCCTTTGCACCAATAATGTTGGTGTTTTTCATGCTTATTCCTCATTGAATTAGTTCCATTTTTCTAATAATTTTGTCTTTCAGTACGAAACTTTTGTTTTCTTATCAATTACAGTTAATTTTAAATTGCTTAGTTTTGTAAAATCATGATTTAAAAGCATAACTATAAACAAAATAAACACATGGTTGCAGATAAACTTAGAAACAATAATATGGTGATGTAGTTTGCTTTTGCTATCACAATCATGTTGATCATTCCGATAAACAAGCATAAAAAATAAAATATAAGTATAACAGGAAGTGCAATAAGCAGCTTTTTAGTTTAGAGTTATAAGCTATAAATTATCTTTAAAATATTTGAAAAAACTGAATTGTCCATAGTTTATTTTAAAATATTGGCTTTCAATAAGTAAATGAGAATTTTTTTTTATTGTCTCTGAAATCAGACTTGGTAATTCCTTTATAATTTTACTTATTTAGAGCTCTGTCCAGCTTGTTTCTGCCAAACTGCTTCAGATTATGCAAGGATGTTGAGGAAATGATTTGGACTAGTGCATCAGAAATATAAATATTACAACATTGGAATGACATTGGATTTTAAATTACAGACAAGCTAACTAATAAAATATCCTGAGTGTTTGGTGGTAACTGTGCCAATTTATTTGAAAGGCGGTCATTTTAATTATGGTATGGTTTGTTTCATGTGCTAAATTATGTACTGAGGTGTATCTCATTGCTAGAATAAAAGATTATATTTTTTACTATATTCTAAGGAAAAAAAGGATTTACATAAGAATTTTAAAATGAAATTAGTGCAAAAAATAAATAAATAAAATAAAGTAAAAATTAGATAAAAAGAAATCTGAAAAAGAGATGCAGTAAACATCTTTTCAAAGTACATACCTGTTCAAACTTATCTAAAAGTTCAAAATATATAGTTTGCATGACTGCTAAGAAATTGTGGCACTTTTTAGATTCTAAAATAACAGTAGTGTATACATCATTTAGATGAAGATAGGTTTCTAAGAAATGGAAAATGTGGGAATGATCAGACATATTTACACCTGAAACACAAAAATTAAAGCTTGTATTTTATCAATCAAACACACATATGTCAAAGACATTTGATGTATGTTTACCATCCTAAATTTACCCTTAAACGTGATATGACAATACACATTCATATTTAATTAAGTAATCAATAATATCCAATTTGCTGTAGTTTTGTGCAATTATAATTACAAAGTACTGTTTATAAAATTCTGCTTATTTTTAGGCAATAGTCTTTTTTAAATTTATAAATAAACCAAATAATGATATCAAACGTAAATACTCATTAATTTTAAATATAAAAACAGTACATAAATAATAAAACATTTAAAAAACTGTTAAATTATTACTGTTAAATAATTTACAGTCAAGAATGAAGCATTTAGGCCAGAACCTAAATCAGATAATATAAATTTCTAGATTATGAACAAGACTAAAAAAGAATATCAGAACACAAAGCTAAAAATCAGGACAAATATTTCTTATCAGGAAACTCAAGAATATCAGGATAACTACGAGCCATGCATAATTTAAATCGATAAAAGAACTATGCATAAAAATGTATCTACTGGATAATTAATCAAATTTTAGAGAATTAATACTCAAACAACAACAGATTAGATAGTTTTATTTACCCATTACTAGAACAGCAGCAGGAATATCTTTAGGATCCGAACATGGAAACTTCAAACAACTTTGAACAAAGTCATGAATTCCTTCAAATATGTCAGCATAGGCTTTTTTTTCAATGAGCTAAAATAAAAAATTTCTAAAAATTTTTATTAAAATAATTAATTAAATCTAAACTACTTAAGAGGACGCAATACCTACCCTCTCAATGCCAGCAGCTAATGCTTTTTCTATGGGAGCTTCATTTAGTAATAACTTTTTTGCATTTTGATATTTTTAAAAAATTCTTTCAGCATTTGAAACTTCATAGTTTACTCTAAGTTTTTGTGAAATCACTTTTTGTTTTACTATAAAATTTAAATTAATGTAGTTGAAACATCGGTTATAGAGTTATCTTCTAGAAATCCGTTTTTTTATCAAAATTCATTCAGTAAATCTTTATTTTTGAGTTCACATCCACGAACTATACATTTCAAGCTTCCAGAAGAAATAATTCGCAATTATTTTCTTCAATTATGTAATGTGTTATTATGAAAGAAAGATGAAAAAATTCTTAAAAAATTTGCGAAAAGAGCCTAAACCACGCCTCCCATCTGTCCTCTCTTCATTTACCAATACGAGTATAAGTTCTAGAAGGGGGGATCTTTTGGGGGGATAGGAGAAAAGCCTCTTTACTTTCTTTGAATAGTTGAGGGGTAAGATAGCCTTGGGGTCTTCTATTGTGGTTGAAAATAGTTTTAATTTCACTCACTTTCTTCAAAATAATTTAGGATGGAAGACTTTCTTTCGAATTTTCTATGTTTTTTATTATTATTTTTTCTTCTTAATTTTGGCAATAACAACTTATCAAAACATTTTAGGATAAATATATTTAATTAGTTGATAATAATTATAAAAAATTATATATATATATATATATATCAAATAAGCAACTACAAAAAAATTTTGTAATTACCCCCATAGACAGAGCTAACAATAATTATGCAATCTCCTGTAAAAAATTCTTTGTAGAACTTTTAAATACGGAGTTAAAAAATAGCAAAAATGTTAAACTTTGTAATTTAAATAATAGTATTGTCATTAAAATTTTTTTAGCTTTATATAAGAGGTTAAAATATTATTAACAATATTATTAAAGAAGGTTTTTCTTGGATTATCACTAATAATTCACCGATTTTAGAATTTATTAAACATAATAAAATTAATTCTATTCCCACTTATGATTTCCAAGATCTTGTCAATAGCATTCCCCTTTCTAAACTAAAAGATGTCCTTTTGAATTATTACTGTGACTTGAAAAAATCTTTAATTGCGATTTTGATTATTGGGAAATTCCAATAAACTTTTGTCTTTTAATAATTATCTTTAAAATGGAAAATATTTTTTTTTCTAATTGATGGAATACCGGAAGGATCTAATTTTTCATCTCTCTTAGCCAATTTATTTTTGCACTAAAAAAAATTGTACTCTTAATATTAAATTTGTTTTTAGATTTATTGATGATTTAATTATCTTCAATTTTCATGAATATACTTTTTTATTAAATAATATTTACCCCTAGGAATTAACCTCGCGTCGTAATCATGATGATAATTTTAATTTTTTTGGATTTGGGTATTATAAAAGAAGAAAATATCTGCTTTGTTGGTCTATTCGATAAAAGAAATTATTTTTATTTTAAGGCAAATAAACTAATTACTTGGAATTCTAATGTTCCTAAAAACATCTATTTAAATACCATTTTTAATCAAATGTATAGAATTAAAAGATTACGTAGTAATTTTTAGTTATCCAAGAAACAAATAGACAAAATTTGATAAAAAAAACAATGGTCACCCAAATAAAGTAATTAAATTCTATATAAAAACATTAAGTTAATTGTATGTAAATAAATTTTTTAAAAAACTTCTTCGTTAATTTATACAATTTTTACCGTGTGCAAATCCACTGCGGCAATTCATATTTCCTTCTCTCTCTTTTCTGTTTTATTTATTGTTTTCTTAAATAAAAGTTAATTTTCTGAAATTATTAATTGGCAACTTCTTTAAATTATCCAGTATAATATTACCTTGCATACATCCATTTTCATGCCCATCCTCGGTGACTAACAAATCAAACGCACTTCAGTAAGAACGCACTATGAAACAAAAATGCTCTATTTACGCTTTTACCTCAATTTGCGCTTCTGTTTTCATATTTTATAATCTGGTAATCATGTTACGAAAATATTTTAAATCATTCTTGAAACATTTCCCATTCATGGAAGTTCATTTAAATTCGCAGCTCGCTTTATATATTTCGTTTTATGTTTTGTTCTGTTTCGCTTTACATTTTATCGTCTGCTTTTGCGTGATACTTTTACCTAATGTGTTGTATTCTTTTTGTTTCAAAAAATTTTTCGAGTGCTCTTCACACAATATATTGTATTAATATATTTTGCTTTACCATATTGATTCAATATTAAAAAGCATTCATTTTTACGGATATAATGGTGTGAGCTGATGAAAAAATTATATCTTTTATTTTCCGGATTTTTATTATTATTTTATATTTTATTTTTCATTTTGACTGTCTAAATAAATTTGAATTTTCATGATGTACTTCCACATTACATTTACAGCGTCAACGGATATGTGATTTATATTTTAATTTCTTCACTAGCAAATGCTAACTATTTCTATGCATCATATAATGTTGCTCAGATTTTTATGTTCATATATAAAGATTGCTAGTTTTAAATAAGGATATTATATTTTCCCATTTCATAACTGTTCAATAATAATGCATTTTTCTGAAAATACGTTTCATTTTCTTTACAGTGCTAACAGAGTTAAATGAACATATTTTATTTTAGTATTTGCAAATCTAATTTTTATTACTGTGCAGCATCATGTATATTCTTGAAAAGAAAAATTTTTTTCACTGCATAATTTGTTTTAATTATTCACGTTTTATTTTCCCATTTTCAAATCTCTGCCACTATTTAGCATTATGTGTTTATTCGAAAAGATACTTTTTGACTGCGTCAATAAATTTTATTATCCTTGTAGTACTTCCACATTTGCAAATTCTAATTATTTTTTAGTATTATGGTGTTTTAAAGAAATGTTGCTTTCACAGTGTCTACTGATTTATAGTTCATATGTTAACTGTATATTTGCCAGTTTTTCTTATTTGTTAGCATCATATGTATTTTCCAAAAAACGTTATTTTAGTAGAAGCAATAATAGGTTATATTATTTTTATAGTTGCAACTTTTCGCAGCTGTTATGCTTTATGTTTAATTGTAAAAAATGTTTTTTTCACGGTGTGACCGGATATAAATAAATTTTCTCGCTATATTTTCACTATTGTTGTAAATTTATTTTCTGTAATGCATGTATGCTGTATTTATTCTTGTCCGAAATTATACTTTAGTTTTTTATTTTAGTATAATTTTCTCCTCTTATTATGTTTTCAGTCTGAATTATTCGCAGTTAATGAATCAGGATCGCTATTCTGTAAAAATAAGTAGAACCCGAGATATAGTGAGTAGCTAAAGAATTAGTAGTCCGTAAAGTAAACTCAAATTCCTTTTTCGCAGGTATTTCAATTTTTTTTAAATGTTTCAATCTATGTCATACTTTTAAAAGTATATAATTATAACTTTTTATTAAAAATGGAGTAATACACATTTAAAGGAGTGTTTAAAATGAGTTATTTCGTTGAAATGAATAACACGTGTGGGTTACGTTAGATATTTAAATTATAATTATCTGTCATCATTAATACGTTTATTTTTAGTATTTTATTACAAAATAGGTTTTATCTTAAAAAAAAAAAATTATAAATAAACCCGCGTATCTTTTGTTGAGAAACTCTTTTTTATATCTTGCGGGAAATTTCGATAGATATTTAAAAATGACGGTAAAATTTTCACTTTAAGAAAATAAATTTTTATTTCAACTTTTAACTACTACAAAATGCCCATAATTAATTACCATTGTATTATTTACTATGCCAATGTTACCTTTAATTACCTGTTTGATATTACATTCCTTTTTTCCATCCATGATAAAATAAGAGTTTTGCTCTTGTTTTTAGCCCTTATTTTGTCACCATATGTAAACATAATGAAATATTGTACATTTCTTGTGACTCACGTTATACTGTTTGTAATGCACATACACATGTAAACTATTTATATTTGCTTGATTTCGTATTTTTGTTATTTATATTTTTTTCCTCCTTTTTATGTTTTTATCTTAATTATACAGAAGATAAAGATCAGGATCGTTATAAATAAAGATTTTTTATGCTTTTAATTCGAGAATATTTTTAATTGCATACTTTGCCCACAAAAATGGAATATTTTGTAATATTACACAGTCATTTTCTCTATTTTTGATTTATTATTTATTTTTGTGTGTGCGAAGTACTGACATATGTCTACAAACTTATCTGCGTAATAATAAATAAGTTTATATTTCATTACGTAAATAAGAAATATATCAAAAAAGTAGTTCGAAAACATTTTTTTCACTAAATTTCGACCCCCAAAATGACACACTAGTGACCATTTTTTGTTTGAAATATAATGTCTCTTAGCTTTTATATGTATCTGTATGAACAGGTGCGTGTTCATAGATACACAATTAAAATGAAAGTAGAGAATTCAAGATGTGAACAAAATTCTAAAAGTGTAGACAGAGTACAATAACAAATAAAAAAAAAATTTTTTTTTAAAAATTAATTCGCTGATTATCAAACTACAAGCTAACAGATGTTTCATCTGAATTCCACCTTTCTAAAGCTGAAGTAATATGGAACATGTGGTGAAAATTAACTTTAAAAAAAGGGAGAAAATGAATAAAAATAAATAATACTAAAATTCCAAAATAAATAATACTCAAACAGAAAATTTAATAATTCAAATAGAGATTGAAATGTATGGAACAAAAAACAAATATAAAATTATTGAAACGGAAAAAAATATAAAATTACTTTAGTGTAAAAATAATTTTTTTTTATTTTCTTTTTCCTTTGCTTTAACACACATACACACACCTATATTCACATGTACATATGTGTCTTAAACTATTAAAAATGAAAGGAGAAAAATTCTCAGACAAATGCAAAACATAAACTTCAGCAAAATTACAAAGCAATAGAAATAAATTATAAAATTTATTGAGAAATTATTATCCTTATTTACAGAAAATTAAAACTTCCCGGATGGTGAATGTTAGATTGAAAAAGATACATCAAAACAAAAATTTTCTTTGATGCCACTTATAAAGCGTTTGATTTCTCTTTTATCATATTTTATAATTAATTATTATTTTTTTTATTTTTATAACTTTTTTTTATATTAGTATAAGTTTTAATCATTTTTTTAATTCTGTATTATGACTTTATAAATTGCCTACGTTTTTAGAAATTATATTTTTCTCAGAATTTTTATAATTATATTTCTTCATATATTTACAGCTCAATATACTTGCAGTTCTAGCGCCGATTATTAAAACTAAGTTACTTTAATTAATTATATTAATCCCACACATATAAATAAAAATTTATATTCTTCTTCGTGTTCTAATTTGAAACGAATTAATTGTAAGATGTAAGTTAATCCCCATTATCTTGTAAATAACTATTAAATATTTACATGCAAATAAATAGCTAGAATGTTTATTCTGGATATCTAAGAATGGGTTTAAAAATAAAAGACCGCGAACCCAGAATCACTTTTCGAAACTAATGCTTACATTGTCCAGTTTTGCTAGGGGAAGGATGGCATAGTGTAACTGACCCTCTATCATATATCACTGTCACTGTACCAATTCACTCCTCCCTCAAATTTGCTCAAAGCGACGCCCCCAAAGGGTGACACTTACAACTCTGATTTTGCCAATTCCGGTTTTCTATCTGGGTATGGCATCCTCTTAACTTCCAACCTCAAACTCTACACAGGAAACTGCCTTTTTGTGCAGAGAAACTTTTATACAAATTTGTTTAAGTAGCTTTAGTTAACTAATTTTATGCATTTTAAATGAGAGTAAAAACTCAACTATTTAAAGATTAAAAAAAATTAGAAAGAGCAAAAAAGATAACTTTTAAAGTATTCCTTAACTTGAGAAGCAAAATTCACACTTTAGATTATATCTAGCAAGCACACATTTCTTTTGTTATAACTGCATGTTAATGCAAGATATGTTCAATGAAAAACAAATATTATAACGAAACAAATGGTAAATAATTTTTAAGAAAAATTTTTGAAACACCACAAAATCGAAAAATATCTCAGTATAAACAAGGGAACATTTTCTGATGTTAAAAAAATACCTGTGGTGCAAATTTTTTTTTGTATATAACTATTCTACAAATCTTTGCAACAGAAAGGATTTGGCAAAGCTTTGATAGTCCTTAAAAATGTATTTTAGTATTTTTTTCCCCATCGGCAACAAAAATTGCAAGTAGGTAAATTGACATCTGTTTTGTCATGGAAACGTTGATAATAGTGGAGTACGAGGAGTAAAGGTATTGACTTTGCCAGACTTGTTTGCTTAGATTTTAATATTGGCTTACCTTTTTCAAAACTAGTTTCATTGTTGTTGATCGCTATCAAAGAAATCCTGCATCAATATTTGTCACGCTCTCAAATCTGATTATGATTTGATACTATGTAGGTTGTCAATAATGGATATATTTTTAACTATTTTGATCAGAGTAATAAAAACTCAAATTTTAAATGAAGTGGGGTTTCTAAACTTATTTTTAATAGTAATAAAAATGAAAAAAAAAAATTCTAAAAAATTGTACTTAAGTAATTACAAATCAGTTCTGTATTTTAGCCGATTTAACCATAAACACAAAAAATATCCTTTTGTTGCTAGGCAACAAGCTGGTCTGGAGAAAACTAATGGGGGTGAAATGGAAATTCTTGTCGCTTACATGGAAATTCTTCGCAGTGTTAGTTTCTGAACACTGCAAAGAATTTCCATGTAAGCGACAAGGACTTGCTGACATACCATAAAAGTTAGGCATAGCGCAGCTTTCAGGAGAACTCCTCCAGACACCCGTCTCACCTCATGACGGGATGCACTCACGGAAATGCTCACGATTTCGGCACCGATTGGCGCGGTCGAGAATAAGCGCTCTGAAAACCGCAAAATTGAGAATATGGTAACCCAACCGATCTATGCTTCACACCTTGTTACTGCTTGCAACCCTATTTCGTTGATTGAGTAGGAAAATTATTGTTCCATTCTATTTATAAATTTCCTTCTTATCCACTTCTATCTTCACACCGCTTTTGTATTTTTTATAAGCAGTTTTCGTTTTGAATGAAAAATTCATACTTAATTTAATGTTTATGTCTCAGAATTTTATTTAAAAATAGATTCTTATAAAAATTTTATTTTTCAACTTTTTTTTAATTATTGTTCTTGAGTGTAAAATCTATTCTAGCTTTTTTTTTTTTTTTTAATCTACTTGCTATGACAATTTATCATTCTTTACTATGCTATATATAAAAGCTTGTGTACTCATTATATACTAAGGCATATTGTATTCAGTTTGCAATTCAAATGTAAGGAAACTTTATATAAGGTATTTTTATTGCAGTACATTGCAAAAATTGGTTATTTCTTTTATCGCTAAATTCAGCATTTCAGATACGTAATCAGGAAAAAAAAATTTATTCTTTTATTTTAAATGCATAATAAAAATTCTTCACAATGAAATACATATTGTTACGCTAATAATGAACTATAATAGATTTGAGAAATGAGTTAAGGAAGCACTTTATACATTAAAAAAAAATTGCCTCACTTGTTTGCTTTTTCAGATGTAGGAGATTTTATTAAATCGTTTTTCATCAAATTAAACATTTCACTAGAAAAAGGTGATAATTTTCAATTGGAAATATATATAAGAAATTATTCACAAAGGAATCGATACTTTTACGCAAATAATAAATAAAGATAGATCTGAAAAAATTGACCTGAGAAAGCAATTAATACATTTAAAGTGCTTTACTTAAACCTTATCATTTTATTCATTTGTTCGCAGTTTCAAAAGTTTTGAAAAAATATTTATACAGGGTGATTCTAAAAAGATGGGCAAAATTTTAGGAAGTGATAGTACACACCCAAGCAAGCAATTCTTTTCAAAGAATGCATGGTCGAAAACAAAACGCAAAGGTGCTGGCGCATTTGGAAAGTTGTTTGATGCAAACGTGAAAGTTCCATTCCTGTTGCGAGTTACTGCGCTGCGTTACTTGTCGCCAAGCTTTCGACCGCTGCAGGGAAAGTTGTGATATGCCTGGTGTGTTTCAGAATGTTCGCTTATCTTTTCTTCGCCGTTGTACTGCGTGCATAGCTGCTGCCGGCCACTGTTTTGAACACTTATTGTAACCTCATGCCATTAAATTTGCTATTATAACTTAACTTCATCGTTCTTTGTGCGGTTTTGCTTCATATAAGAACATAAACTTTGACGCTTTCTAGCAGTTTTGCGTTTTGTTTTCGACCATGCATTCTTTGATAAAAACTTTTTGCTTGGGTGTGTACAATCACTTCCTAAAATTTTGCCCATCTTTTTAGAATCACCCTGTATATATTTCATTATCATATGCAGCACTTTACTTTAACCTTATTATTTTATTCATTTACAATAAGCAGAAGATTTGAATGAAACTACTTTAATATTTTGCAGTTTCAAAAGTTATGAAAATTCAGAAAAAAAGTTTTATTTAATTTTAATCCGATCAAATTTACTTGAACAATATTTTATTCAAATGCAATTTCAAAAGTGATAAGTACAAGAACCAAGTTTTATTTTATAATTATACGACTAAAAAAAGAGTGCTATTTCTTATAACATTAATAAATAAGATATTATATAATAGTACATATAAGAAAAAAAACGGAATGGTAGATTCAAAATAAATAAAAAAAAATAATTCACAGAAAAATCCATATTTTTACACAAATAATAATGAATTGGGGAATATCTTAGGAAAATGATCTACAAAAGCAAATTATACATTTAAAATAATCTATCCTTAGAAGGCAACAGTGAACTATTTTGTTAATATGAAATATATTTCAGATGTTTTTGTATATAGTTTTAAAAACTTAAATAAATATGTATTATAAAATTAGTTATAGTGCCTTGACATAAGAGTTTCTCTGTTTCTTCAGTTTGATTATACCAACCTGCACTTTAGTATATATAAAAGTAAAATATATTTTATATTTTAGGGCTCTAAGAGAACTTTTGCTTTTATTTGTTCTTTAGCATTTATGCTATTTTTAACCTAATTGATTTGTTTTATCCATCATGACTGCTTATTTGCATCTTAAAAAATATCTATAGTTGATTTATTGAGAAAATTACATTGTCAACATTCATCATAATTAACAACACTTAAATTCGGAAAAAAGTTGTTCGCAAGTAAAACACTAGTTTCCATTGCACGTATTTCAATTATAAATTTCGAGTTTAATTAAATAAAATACATAACTTTAAACGCGATAAAATTATTTTATTATTATATTATAAATCAAATCAGTAAAAAAAAAGATATTTCATTTATCTCTTAAATTATTTATTTATTTTTTTATTAAGAAATTGAAAATAAAAAACACTGAGAAAACTCCAAACAAGTCAATACAACCAATGCATCAGAATACGACATCAGGTCAATGCTCTTCATAGTCATAAAATTTTAAAATTAAATTCCAAGTTTGAAGTTCAGATTAAAACTAAATTTGAAAGATTTAATTAAAATTATTACTAAATACTGCAAAGAGAATTTTGTGTTTTAATATTTGAGTTACATGATCTAATGAAAACACAAAACAATTGTAACAAAATAGAGAAAACAATTCTACAATTCAAAATAGAGAAAACAATTCTTGTTTACAAACGCTACGCAAAAGCAATTTGGCGACAGAGAGGGTTTGACTTTTCGCCAAGAATGCCAAAGCGGTGCCGAAATCCTGAGCATTTCCGTGAGCGCTGGCGGGATACTATGGTTGCGAGGAAAGGTCACTTCGAATAGGGGCGTGGGGTGAATAGTTTTGGCTTAATCTTAGCTTATGCCGTCATGAGTAAATCAATTGACACCTTCTTTCCTCCATTTCACCCCCATTAGAAATCTGTTCTCGCTTGTTACCATAGCAGCAGACAGCCCCAGACTTTAAGTCTGGAGGAGATCTCCTCAAAGCCGCATTATAGTGCTCAATGTAGTGCCTAATTTTGGATAGACTCTACAATGAAGATACATAAATATCATAATAGATATGATGTTACTAGTGAAATCAAGTAATCTAAAAAAAAGTAACTTCAGCTTTATTAAATTATAAGATAAAAATAAAGAAAAATTTTAAAAACAAAATGATTAAAAGAATCACCAACTAAAATAAACGCATGTGGAAAATGCTGATGGTAATGAATTTCAAAAAAAAAAAAATATTTAATTTAATGAATTTATTGTACCTTAATTTTAGATGCCATTTCATCCCATAGAGCAAAGTTATCTTCATTGTGAATGGAACTTGATTTATGAACTATTAAGAAAAATATTGCTGTTATAAACACAATATTTAATTATGTTACATGTTACAACAATGATAAACAAGAACTGATTCTAAAATAATTTTTTTTTTTTTTTAAATTACCAAAACTCAGTGCATATAAATATTAGATTAACAAGACAAACTCGTATACAATTTTTACAAACTGTTTTAACCTCAACTAGATCAATTTAGTTTTTGTATACATAACTTGAATATTTCAGATAAGCTAAAATTTTAAACAGTTCTGGGTTTGCAATGATTCCAATTGAGAAATAAGGACCTTCAGAAAAAACTTTCTATACATTTTTACAATAACAATTAAATCATTTATAAGAGAGTAGACATTTCAAGTTTGTTTCTTCTAAGAATAGCATGAAAAGCAAAAATTTCAAATGGAATAGATAAATGACAAGAAAAACAAGGCCAAAATTAAAGTATTTTTTTTTATGATTCATCAAATAAGTTATATGCTCTTTTTTTCTTTTTTTTTTCTTCCAAAATGCTTAAAGTATAATTTAATTAACATAAAATGTTTTTCTATTTTATAGTAGAAAAAGGAATTATTACCAGAAAACCCTAAAATGTAGAGAAAAACTCAAAAGTTAAAGTTGAATCATTATTAAAAGTGGGGTAAGATTCCACAAAAAACTCTTATTTTGAAAAAAATATTCTTAATTCAGAAATCCAAAAATCTTTCCTACATTTAGGAGAAACTTTCAAAATTTAAGGAAATATTTTTAAATATGATTGGGAAGGCCTCTTGATATGAGAAAACATTACAATAAAATAAAAATACACAAATTTGATTAGGTAAAAGAACTTGCTGATTGATAAAAATGAAGGACAATATGGACCAAGGGAAAAAATAAAAAATTAAATTTTAGGCACTTAAGGAACACTATTAAAAGCCAATATAATCATTCAAATACCTACTTATGATCGTTTGAAAAGTTTTGCGAATTATACATTTTTCTACTTCAGGATGATTTTCAGTTTCTGTTTACTTGAAATTGTATTGCACTTCATAAAAGTAATAAAATAATGAATATTTGATCACTAAATAATTTGTTTCAGTAAAAGACATCAAATAAAAATTATTTTTAGACATTTTTTAGTGATAAAAAGTTAATTTAAATAAACCATGGACATTTTGAAAAAATACAACATTGAGAAATACAAATTATGTATTTAAATTAACATACAAGAAAGAAACATTTATTTTTAGAAAACTTTTCTTCCCATTTTACAAAGGCTTTCTTTCTTTTGTAACAGAATTATTTTCTTCGTTTTAATTGACAGAGTTTTAAAAATATTTATTATTTTTTTTAATGATAAAAAATTTGCTCTTTAAGTAAAATAGACGTAAATTATTTGTGATTTGAGCCGGCTTTTGGGAAAAGCATGGTAAATACTGGCATGTTTCTAAGGCTAATGAAATCACAGACAAAACACTAAAATCTAGTAATGGATAATCCAAGGTCATAAAATCTGTACATGATAAATCAGGAGAAAGAAGTTTATATTAATAGGCAATGTTTATTTAAGAAATTATTCTTTCAAAATCTTTTTAGTTAAAATTATTAACACTATAAGAAAAGAATTTTAGACAAGAGTCAATCAAAAGAATACAAATATGATATACAATAATAAGAGCAAGCATCACAACACTTTTCAAAATAATGATTTATCACTATATTTTAAATTATCATGAACTACACTTACATTTTTTCTTCTTTAAATTGGTTGGTTTGTGTGCATAACAAGACTAAAAGATAAAAAAATAAAAAATAAATTATTGAGTGAAAAAAACATTTTAGAATTAAATTTAGTTTTGATAATTCAGAAAATATTCTAACCACCCTGAAAAAAATTTAAAGGGAACGTAGGTTTAATAGTCTGACGTAAAATTTTATTACTATACACACAATGGTACAGATCCTGTAGAATTTTTTTTTTTTTTTTTACTTTCAGGACCCACAATGAATTTAATATATGAATGGAAGATGATGAATTTGATAAAATGAATGATTAAATGATGAATTTAATAAAAATTGCAATAAATTTCCGAATGTATTTTTGATATAAGAAGAATACAAACATTTACATTTGAAGATATATTTGAAGAAATACAAACATATTAGATTTAATAACTAGCTAAATTGTTGGTTAGTTGTCTATTTTATAGAGTAAGAAATAGATTGTCAGGTAAAGTTTGGTTTATTTAATCTTACAGGTGCAGAAAAAATTCTACTTAACATTCAATTGATAACAAGTTTATATGTTGAAAAGCTAATTAGAGTTCTTTTATGTTGTAAATATTTTCATGATAATTTAAAACTTTTATTTTAAAGAACACTTAACTGAAATTATATAACGTTTAAGTTAAGCATAAAATCAATAGTTGAGTATTTTGAAATATAGTGAAACATTATCAATGGAAATATTTTTTAAAACCTAATTCAAATTTAAACAAATAAAAAAATTAAGTTAGAAAGGGAGAGAATTTATTAATGCATTAAAATTCTTAATGCATTAAAAATTAACAATATTAGAGAATTTATTAATGCATTAAAATTCGAAATGAGTCTACTTAATTGATTTAACATGAAATGAATAGAATAGTTTTCATAACTTCTTTTATAAATTATTGACATTTTCATCATAATATATGCTATGAAAAAATAATTTTAAAAAATATGTGGCATTCACTAATATATCACAATTAGTATTTAAATGCATCGCAACTACACATATAATCAAATCATTGTAAAAATGAAGCAACTCCATAAAATTCCAGCAGGAGATATTAAATATTTGCATTTGATTTTTCTATGTGTAAACTGTAATTGATTTTCTACACATAAACTTTCAGAAAGTTTATTTCAAAATTTATATGGACAGAGATAACCGATTTTTACAATAAACACCCTATATGTCAGATGAAATTAATGCTTTTGAAATAAACTGTATGGTATTTTCCTTTGGATTATGATAACCAAAATTAGTTTAATATTTTAAATACTTAACAAAAAAATTAAAAAGTCAGAAAACAAAATAAGAAAAAGATATAATCTCCCCATCAGCTCACGCGATTATAAACGCAAAAAGTGCTTTCTAATATTGTATTACTACAGTGGAAAGTCGCGTATCCGGAATCGGCGGGACTTCCCCAAGTCCGTATATTCGATTTTTCCATATAATAGACCCCCAAGGTAAACAAAACTTAAAATGATCTGAATCTAAGAAGCAAAAAATTAAACATTATTTTTCAGGCAATAATGTTTTAGTATTAGAATGATAACTAATCAATCAAAAACAAAATATTAGAAAATAAATAATTATTGCTATTATAAAAATAAATATAGAAAACGAAAAATATTAATTGCTCTCTCCGCCATTTTGAGCTAGAACGATTCAAGCAAGAAGGGGAAATTCCCGTCATTCACTAAGGTGGGTAGGTGGAGAAGAAAATTCATTTCCTCCTTTCATTCAAGTTGAGGGCGGGGCAGTGAAAAAATTCTTATTTTCTCTCCCATCAGTGGCTATCAATCAAGCATAAAGGCGTGGCATGCTGATTGGGTTCTCTTTATTTTTTCTTGTGTGACTAAAGGGGATTCCCCTTCCACTTTAACGTTTGTTGTGTTTACACTTTTTCAAAGTACTTTTTCTTTCTCTAACACTCTAATAAAAAGGTTGCAGGAAATGCCTCTTTTACTAGCCAGCTGCATAGGAAAGAAGAAGTGGAGGGGACTCAGTTGTGCTCCTTTGAAAACAAATCTCCCCCCCCCTTTCCTGCATTCCAAAGGAGGAGCTTCACTAACGGTATGGTCTTGGTAGATCTTCTGTTCCCCTTTCTGTTGATTTATGGGTTCAATGCATAAATCACTAGAAGCTAAGAAAAGAAAAAACCTGTCAAGAGACTTTTTTTTTTTTTTTTTTTTTTTTTTTTCTTTTTAAGAGAGGGAAAGGTGAAGAAATGTTTGTTTATTTTGATTGTTAAAAAGTGTCCGGGAAATGGACTCTTCCGTAAAAGGGACGTCCGGATATGGGACGTTACACTGTATAGCCAAATCAAACTATGTCAACACAATAGTCTGGGGAGCACCAAAAAAATATAGAACAAACTAATCAAAAATTGAAAAATAAAACATATTAGGCAAAACATAGAAAATAAAAATACAGAATAGCACACAAAATGTAATATATAAAGCGAGTAGCGATTACAAATGTACTTCCACTTGCTGGTATTTTTTAAAAATGATATAAAATATTTTTGGAACAAGTTCGCCAGATTACAAAATATGAAAATAGAAGTATAAATAGAGAATGATAGGATCACTTTATGGCGTGTTCTTACTAAAGTACAGATGTGTGGTTAATTTTGTAGTTACCTTGGATTGGTCCCAAAACTGGATATGTGCAAGGTAATAATATTATACTGGATAATTCAAAGTTTATAATTAATAAGGATTAATAAAAATCCTGTTAATTGCATCATCATAAAAAAAATTAAATAGAAGCCAAAGTAATTATTAATTTTTAAACAAAAAATTTTACGCTAAAATTTTAGTGTAATTTTTCACATTGCCGTATTTTTAGAAAAAAGTGACAAAACAATAATGATCATTATAACATTAAACAATAATGATCCTTAGAAATGCTCATTCAACCAAACAATCGCAAAACCATCAATGGATGTAAGGAAAATGACCCTATGGCTGGAGCTGAATGGTAACAGGAATTATGTATTTAGAATCACGTATAACTAATATTTTAACTAGCCATTACAAAAATAGATAATTAATGACTTAGGTCACGCTTTCACATGCTGATGTAAACTCTGGAAACATTGATATTATTTCAAAGGAAGGGAATGTATTTTTGATGTACTTAATTTCTTAGAGGAAATAAAAGTGCAAATTATAATATTTCATAGAGAAAATAAACAATTAAAAAACTGCAAACATTTGATAATTTCGCATTTCATAAATTAAATATTTCCTGACGAGAAATGTAAAAAAAATTATAAAGAACATATACAAAAAAAAAAATGTCTTGGAATAACAAACTGGCTCATATAAACATGAATAAATAATTCCCATACATTTAATATAAGCCAATTTCTTATTCAAAATCATTTTGAACATAATTGTAATTAAGTTCGCCAGCAAAGTTCGTCTTCTCAAATTAGTAGTGCAATCACTACAATGAAAAAAAAAAGTAACTGCAGTTAACTATATTTTTAACTAAGTAGTTACGGTAAACTGCAACACACAATATATATGACTTGCGTCTAAAAGCTCAAACAATGATAATTTTAAAGAGTAAAAAATCCAAATAAAATATATACTTTTGTAAGCGATAAAGTTTCGAATTCTTCCATCGTAGTAAATTATGACTGTTTAGCTTTGAGAATATTTATTAGCAAACAAATTAAATAGGCTATTAGTACATATAAAAACATACATAAATATTAAGCAAAAACTAAAAACATAATTAGAGTAATTAATATTCTTTCACAATTTGGTTAATTTTATAAATCATTACATAGAGGTAATTCATAAAATCCCTCCAAAAATAGCAGTCAAGCAAAGAGTAAATAAAGTAGTCACTTCACTTGAATTCAGTAGAACATAAAACGATGAAAATTTGGATTAGTCAACAAAAAGCCATTTCCCTCTCTTTAATTCCCACTGATCTAAATACTGCATAAGTTTCACAACTGCGCGAAAGGAGGCATTCACACTGCAGGAAATTATCCTAGACGCGCGTGTGAACTGCAAAAAATCATTTGCTGTCATGTTATAAAGGCCATTCGATGATGCAGGGCGATCGCAACGATAATTCGGATGCAGCTCGTGGATGTGTGAAATAAATGCATCAGATTTTCTTCGCATCAGCAAACTTTTTTTTGGAAACTACTCTTGTTTTAGTTCTAGTAGTACTTTATTTGCTTAGTACTAGAGCTGCACAATGGGATATTGGTTACGAGCTAGGAAATATTCTTGAAGATGATCCGAAGACATGCTATCACAATTTTAATCTTCCGAGAAGGGAATGGTACCCACACTTTGGCAGCCCTATGAAAAGCGCATAAAGTCCAGCACTTAAAGGTGAAAAAGTTTAACTAGAACAGTTAAACGAGGACCAATACCGCATATCTTCAGTTCCTTTGCAGGTTGATCAAATCGGTCACACACCCACACTCTGGCATATGCTGGTGATAATTCACTTCGATGAGCTTTTAGGCCCACTGCAAGAGACTCTTGCAGCCTACTGCAAGAGATTCTTATTTTAGAAAACCTTACATATGCTGTGCAAATTTCGCAAATGACTTCTCAATGAAAATGACTCTTAGAGATCATTCTTCCCGCATGTAGGAAATTAGCAAACAAATAAGAATTTGATTGGTGAAACACATTGACTGCCCAAAAATTTTCCAATCAGGTTTTCATTCATATATGATTTTTTTTCATATGAAGAAAAAAAAAAAATTATCCGTAAGTGCCATTCTCACTGCATGTGTGAGCGTATTTTCTATATAGTTTACATAGCCCAGTTTCACGTGTTGAGGCCCAATCTCACTGCATATAACTTTTTCGGCATGTGAAAAATGCTCACAGTGAGAAGGGTCCCTTGGACAGTGGAATGCTATGAGAATGACCCCTTAAAGTATAGTACAGCTGGCGTTAATAGCAAAAACAAAAATAAAAAAGCTTACAGGTAACCAATTTTAATTCATTTTCACACTAAAACCTCTTTTTTAGTACTCTTTTATTAACGCCGTACTAGAGTTGCACAATAGACTATTGGCGATGGACTGGAAATTATCCCTGAAGATGACCCAGAAACAACATACATACGTCACATCTCGTTTTACAGGGAGAGCACATTCACACACCATTCATTCATCCGCAGATCGTAATTTTGACCTGAGCCAGAGCATGATCAATCTCTGATCCAGTACCCCCAGAGATATTGATTTATTATGGAAACTTGGATGATTTGCAATCCCGACAGATTTAGCAAGCCCCAGTCACCATTTTGTACACGGCGAGTCTTCGGCCGGTGGGGATCGAATTCACGCACTACTAGCCTTGCTATCCCGGCCCCTACACCAAAACCTAGAGTTAAAGCTATAGTTTAAAATTTTCAAGAATGGTATTGCAAAAATGCTGAGAATTTTTAGATTATTTCTATTTTTGTTTATTAGTTCAATATAATGATATCCAATATAAAACCGAATAAACTGCAAAAGTAAGTTGCTAAATAATTGAGGAAAAGCTCTCAAAAGGCAACTACCCATTCATTTAATTTATTTGTATCTATATTTTTATTTTAAGCTAAGTCTCGTGAACTGATTCGGAAAAATCTTATGAATAATGTTAATGAGGAATATACGTATTAGAGGCAAAACTTCCAAAAAATTGGTCACCCTTAGAGAAATCATGGTCCCGCGGTGGACTGATCGTAAAGACACGGTCCCTTGTAGAACACCGAAGTCAAGCATCTCTGGCTGCGGTCAGTAAGCGAGTGGGTGACCACTTTGATCAGTCTGCGTAGAGACCAAGGGTGCGCTGTATCGGTTCTCGTTAATCTGTTCTACCGTAAAGTGCTCGATTTCACGTGCAGGTCGTCGGGCTACCAAAGCAGAGGAGCCATCCCCTCTGGAGAGGATCAAAATTGGGATGGCATGTCTTCGGATCATCCTCAGGGATGTTTCCCAGACCGTCACCAATTGGGTATAATATTAAAAAAAACACAACTACTTCCACTTCGAAAATTTTAGTAGGAATAACATATACTATCGTGCAATGCTAAATGAATGGAAAATAGTGGTTGTTGTTTAATATTTTACATGCGCTAATTTAATTTGATTTGAAAACATTGATTTTTTTTAAAATATGGATTCTATAGAATGACGTCCGTTAAGTTTAATTGGTTTGATGTCTCACGTTGTCAGAAGAGAAAAAAAAACTTTTAATTTAATTAATAAACTGAGTTTTAAATATGTTTACTAAAAACATTAAATTACTTAGATGAAATAACAAAATCAATTATTACAAAACGAACTGTTCTTAGTAATACAATATAATCTGGCGAGCAGCTATTTAAAAGATCGAACATTCCGTTTGTTTATTTGTGGCTTGAAGTCAGGCTCGCAGAAAATGCCGTTCACTGGTTAAATTTAGTAGGAATAACACAACCTGTGACGTAGGCGATAGTATACCCAATAATAGCCCATTGTCCAGCTTTAGTGTGACGTAAACTAAATACCTACCTACGTAGAGAAATCATGAAAAACATAATTTAATAGCGTGTAACACCACCTCTGGATTTGATAACCGCCTTGATTCGGTTAGGAAGTGAGTCCACAAGATTGTGCAGGTTCGTCGACTCCAGTTTAAGCCATTCGTTTGATCACGCAAATACACCAAATTGCGAGGATGCTGATTTCGGTGTTTTACCCGTTGTTCCAACAAGTCCCACACATTTTTAACGGGGTTCGAGCAGGTGATTTTGCAGGTCAATCGGGAGGTAATAGAGTGTTTGAGTGTTCATAAAACCAGTCACCTATTCCTCCAGCCTGATGAACTTTGTTGTTGTCATCTTGCAAAATAAGGGTATCGATATCATACTCTTCATGAAGATGTTGACTGAAAAGCAACACTTAATCATCCAGAATGTTCAAATAAACATGCTGGTTTATGTTAGTGACCACCTCAGTAATGGGGGCCAATTCATATTGAGAAAAACACCCCCAAAACATGACAGATCCATCTCTGGCTGAACCTGACCTTGCACACAGTCAGGATGAAATACTTCATCTGGTCTTTGGTGCACTCGACGGCGTGCGTCATTTGAATAAAGGCAAAATGTGATTCGTCAGACCATACTACATTTCGCCAGTCAGCAACTGCACACGTTCGGTGACTTCTAGCCCACTGAAATCATGCAGCTTTATGTGCCTGTGTGAGCAATGGCTCTAACGAGGTGTTCGACTCCGAATGTTATCACTGCATGCAGCTCTCGTCGCAATATCCTCTCACTAACAGGTTGGGATGGACCTTCATTCTTTAACTGAAGCAATTCCTGTCGGGTTTAGAAGGGATTTTGTTGACAAGACGTGAAACATGTTTCCAGTCTCTTTGACGCAGGATCTTTTTCCGACCGCAATTCTGACGTCGTCTTTCGTGACTATGTGTATTGCACCATTGCTTGTAGACACGTTGAATAGTTCGCATCGAAACACCAGCAACTTCATTCAGCGTATGACCATGGGCACTGCCAAACACAATTGCCCCTTTTTGCCACTCTGTCACTTCCTTACACTTACCATATTTACACTCAATTTCCGCTTAAAACAAAAATATTTCACTGATGGTTACTTGCCTTTGATCACGTTCTGCAGTGCACACGCAGTTGAGCACGTCACTTGACCACTGTATCATCTAACTAAACCTAGTGATTCATCGGTGCTTGCGCAGTAGGGTGACTAATTTTTTGCCCGGTGAACTTATTTGCATTTTGCGTTGGCTTACGTTTGAGCGAGAAATTTGTTTTATTAACGCTGGAAGTTTTCACTTGACGTTAAAAGAATTTTTTAATGTCATCCAAATAAATTTTCACCAGTTTAAAACATAATCTGGAAAGTTCATTTTAAGCTAAAAATTTAAAACTGAGAAACATTTTTAAATTATTTACTCATAACCACCAATCGCATCATTTTATTACTTTAAAATTTATCGAATTTTTAATAATTTTCAAGTGCTATTTCTCCTATTCCCATAAAGCGATCCCTTTATTTTCTACCTTTTTTGAAAGGAATTGTGCTGTCTGATAATACTATATCATTAAAACTTTGTTAATTAAAAAAATGGAATTTACAAATTAGCCAAAAATCCAAGATAGCGAGGGTAGAGGCCTCTTAACATTAATTTTACTTTTTGAATACTTAGCTGTGTCTCGAGATCTTTTTAATCGTGTCAAAAAATTTTGAGCATAGTTATATTTTTTTTTTTTTTTTTTTTTTTTTTGTTATCAAAAAACAGTTACTTTCAAAATAAGTTTTTACAATTATTTATTATTTTGTTTAATAATAATCGAAAGAATTTTGAGTCGTATGGTATACAATTTTTTACATCATTTAAAACAGCGATCCAAAAACGTTTTTCCACGAAATCCTAGGGTTTCATGGACTTTTTTTTTTAAAACCAGTTATGATTTTGGAAACCTGTAACTAAATTTGAATTGAATTAGTAATCTTTTATTCAATAAATATTTCCCTTATTTTTATGAGATAATGTTTAGTTAAAATGCTTATGTAGAAAGAAAGATAAATTTTTTTTTTTCTAATGACAACATAATGAATGAATTATGAATAAAATATGCATTTATGAAAAATTTCACTAGTATTTCGCATTGAAAAGAAAAATAAATAACCAAACTTAACCATGAAGAAGTATTTTAATCTAATAAACATTCTCTACGTTTATTTTCGTTCTTTTTCGGTTTTATTTTAACGGAAACCATATTTCAGCTCATTTATTTTCAGTAAATACATACACTAAAATCAAATTAAAAACTAGACTAAATGCCGCTTTATATCTGGAATTCAACTGTCTGATATAAAACACAATTTTAAGACAATGAGTTCAATTTTAAGACAATTTTACGAATGATATGATGAAACAAATTTCCTTCTCCATTAATTCTCTATATATTAACGAAATAATAAATAATATTTAGTTCATTACATATTTTAAAAATTATTAATATTCATTTGTTAATATATAAGTTAACAATCGCTAATGAAATTTTTTCATGACGTCTCGTGTTTCCGTCGAAATAAGTTCGATCAGTTAGGGTTAGACAGCCGAAAATAATTGGGAATTGTTGATTTAAAGAATGTAAGTTAATATAGCAAAATACGAAATTTGAACGCATTTTGTTAAATTGCTGCTGATATTTAAAAAAGTAGTTTTTTTAAAAAAAATCACAAAAAATATTCCTCCAATTTCGTTCAAATTGTATATTTTACCTTTCAATCTTCAAAATTATGTAAAAATTTGTATACCTTACAATACAAAATTTTATCTCTTATTATTAAAAAAAATAAATAAATAAATAAATTATAAACTTTATTATAAATTATTCTTTGCACGAAAGTGTCTCTGGATAATTATAGTTTTTATAATAAAGAAAAAAAATGTTTTGATTCCCTAAAAAATTTTTGTGATATGGCGAAATACGCAAAAGGTAAAATTAAAATTAAGGGGTCCAAACTTTCACCTTCCTCAATTATTGGGAACCTATTTTAGATTATGGCTACCTCCCACATTTTGAGGGTCACAAATCCGAATTTCTCCTAAAAAGAAAAAAGTTATGTTTATTCAGGGAAAGTACATTTTTGTGTCATATTTTGCAACTTAAAATATCGTCTGCAGTAATTAATTAGCATATTTATAGTTAGGCCCTGAAACCTTTGAGAAGCCCTTCCTCTCCTGACCGAACTCAAATGTCGAAGAGGGGGGGGGATTCTATAAATGCTTTTAATCCTTTTCATTTAGTTTTCACAAATAAACTGCCGATGGTTATTTACTCTATTTTGCACTATCTTTCGATGCATGTAAAATATAAGATCGTCACACAATTAGAATTTGAATAAAGAGATTGCAGTTTTATAGATTCTCTTTTAATTTTTTGTCACCAAGTTATACCAATACAATTCTACAGTATTTGAAAGATATTTAAATTACAGTTATTAGTTGTTACGTTTTTGAAAAGTATCTTGATTTTTATGCAATTAACATTAAGGGATATCATCCTTATAGCTTTTTAGCAATTCAAACTGCTATAAGAGGAGAGAAGACTTACTCAAAACCACAAATCATTTAATTTTATTGCGTTAAAATTTTGAATAAAAATTCATTAAAGTTCTGAAAAATATCAAGCGCCAATTATTATGCCTATTTCTCTTAATCCAATAAATGAAGTGGTATTGTACCGTCCAATAATACTATATCATCAAAAGTTTGCTAAGTACCAAAAATCATAGAGAAAACATAAAGAAAAAATTTAACCTAGAATCCAAGGTGGTGAGGGTTGAGGTCTCATCAGATTGAATTTTATTTCTTGAAAATTCGATCAATAGATAAAAAGTTATTCAGATTTCCGTTTTTTATTTTCACTCATGCAAGTATAAAAATCACGCTATATTGACGCCCTTTTGAAATGTAAAAAGTAACATAAAATTCGAAATATCTTTTTGTTAATGATTAAATTGTAAACAAAATTACATTTTTTTTAATAAATAATTTGTTACCTGCAAGCGACGTCACACCTGGGTAAATCGCGACATTCGTTTAAATCAGTATTCAGCGGTCAATCAGGTTTGACACTAACGCTTCACGCATCCAATTAAATCTGATCCAAAAATTGATTTTGCTTAGTGATAAGCCAAATCTAATACCTGTAAATTTAACACGCCGTGCACAACCACGTGACTATGCACATATATGTGGTTTCAGCGATCTTCTTCTTGAATTGAAGGGCTTGGAATAAGTTTTCATATTGTCTGAGTGAACTTTTTTGGTGGAAAATTTCATATTTTCCACATAGGCAATATGTTACTATTCCATGTGCTACTATCTAGTAGAAATCCCCGAATCTTACAAAGGAACTATCAGGAAACAAAACTAAAACTGTTTGAATTGTCAGTTTTGGTAAGTGTGGTTCAAACTCAAATGAAAACAGGGGAAAAAAAGAAAAGGATTTTTAAAAGAGGAAAGAAGCAGCAGCATTGCAAAAAATGAAACATTTATTTCCTTTAAATTAAATTTTCATAAATTAAACATTTCATGTAAACAATGAACATTATATAAATGCAAATTATAAAATCCGATTATCTATACAAGATAGTGACAACACACGATTAAAATTTATTTTCAACAAAAACATTTAATATGTAAACACAAATGAAAGCATATTAAAAGGTTGCTTCAAAAATTTGCTCAGTTTTCTATGATGTTTCTGTATGTTTTATTTGAAAATTTTTAAAACGTTTTATTTTCAATGAGGAAATTGGTTTACGTTACAAGATCAAATTTTTAAATTTTAAAATTCAGCTATAATAATTCTTTAAAAACAAATTAATAATTTATCACATGATATTATGGCATTTACTTGGGAAAATTAAAATATACGTGATTTAATAAGTAACAGTAAAAAGTATTAAATAAAATTTAAAAACAATCTGCTAGATCTTTTAAAATGAGATAATTACAAATGAACTAAAAAAAAGTGTCCCGATGCAAATTATTCTAGAAAAATACTTATCATTTAAATCCCTGCACTATTGTAGGTATTATTTGTACAAAGTAGACATCATAATATTTAATTTAAGTCCGATTTATGTGTATAGGGGTAACAAAAAAATAAAAGCACCGAAATTTAAAAAAAGAAATAGAATTATCAGTATTTTCCTGAAGTATTTTACTACCAGTATTTTCCTGAAGAATTTTCCTTTACTGAGGAAAAATAATTTGCTATATAATGGAAGATAGTCCTTCTTTCGTTGTTGTATTTTTTTAGTATTTTTGACGCAATTACCCAGTATTTGAGAGATTTTGAGCTATCTGAGAACTGAATTGAATGAAGAGTTCAATGGCCAATAAAGTCTGCACTGTACCCAAAAGTAAACGATTTTAGTTCAATTAAGCCGATCAAATGAAGCTCTCTATCCAAAACTAAACTCATGGCACAACAGCCCATGGAAGACCAAGGTCTACTGTGCCCATCTCAGTTTTCTTGACCTTTGGCTCTTTTGTGCAGAAGCAGATGATCCGGTTGGATGGTTAGCCGATCGCCCCAATGTTCAATTCTCAAGAATGCTTGGTACTTATTTTATCGACCCACTGAAGGGTAAAACAGTGAGTTAACCTTGCCTGATCAGAGGATAGAACCTCGACCCTGTGGCATGGACGTGCGAAGTTCTTTTACCCAGCCACAGGGCCTTAAAAAGTCCAATACAAGAAAATTGGGAAAAAGTAATCGAGCCAGTTTATAGACGAGGTGCCCCTCATAGCCTTTTCTTCAGAAGGCAAATTTTTCTGAGGAGAAGAATTTTAAAGCAACTTAATTATTAATCATTCATTTCAATATTCACAATTATATAATTACAAGGGTGAGCCAATAATTATCACACATTATTTTAAATTAAACTATTGAAATAGCAATAATATTTATAAAAATACTGATTCATATAATTAAAAAAGTTGTTAAATAGTTAAAGAGTAAAAATAAATTAGTTATAATTAAAAAGGAATCTTTTAATAAGTTCTAAACATTAAAATAATTTCTTAATTAATAAATTGAAGACAGCATCCATAAGAGAAAATAAACACATATTTTCGGGAAGAACATTTTCAAATTTTTTATTATAAACTGGTGTTTATTTTATTTCATTTTGAAGCGTAATTTTAAGAAGAAAGGTTGGTTTTATCAGACTGAGTAAAATTATAATAACTGTGCTCCTCTTATTAAAATTGTTTTTATACGAACTATAAAACATACGAAACAAAGAAATACTTGAGAAATTAAGAGCAAAACATTTTGATTTTTCAGAAGGCTTTTTCAGTTTTATCTTCAAACACATTTCCACAAAACATTTTTCATTTCTGAAAAAAAAAATTACAAAAATAAACTTGAAATTTTTTACATGAAAATATTTTGACCAACAACGCTTGCACCTTATTTTTTCAGCGATATAAGTTATTTTTGAAACATATCTCTAAAACATATATATTTACATCACTATGAACATTGCACAGTTAAAGGACATATAAATATACCATTTCCTTAACAAATCTCGTGTAATTACTAATAAGAAGTATTCATATTTTTGTTTTGTTTTATATACAGGCTGCTATTATTTCTGTACTATAGAAATAATGCCACACATATTACAGTACAGTAAAAAGACCAGTTTGTACAGTAAAAGAAATACAAAAAAAAAAAAAAAACGTTATGGCAATTAAATAAACATTTGGCAAACAGTTGTCGCGCTACTTTGAAAGCGTGACGTCAGAATGGCGTCATTATTTACAGTACAATAGTTATGGCATACTTATAAATTTTAGAACAGTTTATTTTAAAAATATCTAGTTCAAAAATAGATAAAGGAAGAATCAACTGTTTTTTTTTTCTTTTTCTAAAAGAATGTATACATATTTTTGTCATTGCAACTTTTTTAAGGATTTAAATACGTAAATCCTAATTGATGTAGCATTTGATAGATTTATTAAATTTTATTTAGAATATTCAATTTCATTTTACTAAATACATTAAATAACATTTTAAATTAGAACAAGTATTATTATAAAAGGAACAAAATTATTATTTCTTTTTAAATAACAATAATAATTTACATACATATTTTAGTGAAATATTTATAATACATATTTTATAAATACATATTTCAGTGAAAGTATTAAATATCAGGCAAAACTATTCTGATCCGGATTTATTTTAATATTCATAAGCGTGGTGTTCCCTAGCACGTGAAAAAAAAAAAAAAAAAGAATTGACCATCACAGAAAATGTTGTAAACGACCAACCATTAACATCGCCGCAGGGTGGCCGTTTCCAGAATTTTCTGTCAGAGAAAGCTCTCTTGTTAAATGATAAGAATACACTTCTCCTTAAAATTACAACAATTTTCCTTTCCGATTTTACTAAGCCCATCCTGTATAATTAGGATTTCTTATTTTTTTATTTCTTAATCTTGTCTTCTTAAAAACGGATGAGTAACAATAAAAAATTCAGTTAAATAAATTAAAAATCCTCTTTAAAGCAATCATATGGGTTAACATTTAAAAACTTTCAGGAAATAAAAAAAAGTAACGCCATAATTTTCCTGGAAGGTCAGCTTCTTCAGTATTAATTTAATTTGATATTAATACCCACTTCAGTTTCTTAAAAAAATTATTTTATTGTATAATAATTCAGTGAAAAATTTATTGCGATAAATTAGATAAGCAGCGCCATCAGTTTTTCATGGTAAACTTTTATGGTGAGGAAGGGAGCTCACATATATTCCAAGAATTCTTGACATCTGCTGGTCACTACTCTTCCACTTAAATGACAATGAAAATACTTTTTATCGTCATAAATATACTGTCAAAAATATTTTATGATTATAAATATGCAGAAAATTTTTTTTAAAAAAAAGTATCATTGTTTAAGGTACACATCATATAAAATACGAGTCATTCTATTAACAAATGATATATAAAAAAAAAAATATTACTAAGATAGGTAAATTTTTATACCCGTAAAACCATATAATACTGAAAGACTTTTGACGCAAACATGGTTAATTTAGTTTGCGTCAATTATAGAATACTTTAACTTTCAAAAAAGTTATAGTTTAATTTAGTATAAAAAGAAGATGGATTAATTTTTAGCTAGAGACGAAAATTAATTTTAAATAAAACAACAAATAAACTAATACCATAAGCATTTACTGTATACATCCTGAAACAATTTCGTGATAATTGTTTTTAATTTTTAAAAACTTTGATTTATAATAAATCAAATTACTTTTAAAAAATAAATAAGAAATTCTAAATTTTTATTAATTTGTTTAGACAATAAGTATTGCGTAGAGAATTCACTAAGACTAAAGTTACTTATATTTTGTGTAAATGTATAGTATAAAATTTTTCATTTCTACACAAAACGAAACACCGCGTTTAAGTTTATATTTTGAAGTTCTGCATTTGGTATTCGATTTTTCAAACTTCCAAATACATTGGATAATTTTCATGAACATAAAAAATACTATAGCTAGAAATATTTTATAGATGTTATATATATTGTTATCTTGAACATATAAAAATTCATTAGTAAATGTTATTTAAAACCTATTTTGGGTGTTATATTAAAAATATTTCAATTTAGCTTCAAAAGTAGTCTTTTTGAAACTCAATACGCGTGATATATAAGTTCTTTATAAGAAATAAATATTGAAAATTTAAATATATATATATCTGACACATCTGCAAACTTATTTGTGCTATGTGAGTTGGTATGTATTTTGAGCAATTTAGATAAATTAGTTAAATACGAAAAAAATAAATAAACAAAGCACTCAAAATACGCAAGATCTTGTCAGGAAAAATAAGTTTCGTTTTTCAAAGAAATAAATTATTAGAATTATACAAAATGAAATTTAAACAATTAAACCAAAAATATTTTTATGAGCAACGCTGAAAAACTTTTGAACAAATAAAGTTTTATTTAAAAAAAATAATTTTCATAGCAGAATTTTATACTCTACGACCCTTATAAAGAATAATTGAGCAAACATTCACATTCTATCAAAAGCATTTCTCAAAACTCATCACAATTCCAGTAACATAAAAGTGTCTGTAAAATCAAATAATGTGAAAAGTGAGTCAGGCTTATTGAAGTTTGGCAATCTTGGCATTAATTGTTTTGTGAGTCATTAGAAAAATGCTGAAACACATCTTCTGAGCGACGCACAATCTTCAGAAAATCAGATTTGAGCAAAAGGGTTTACATTCAAACCTCATAAGGCACAATTATAGTCTATAAAAATCCTTTGGACCTTAAAATTCTAGAAAAATAATCTCATGATTTTTTTTTTTTGAGCAAAAGCATGTATTTGATTTTTGAATGGGACGAATTCATTTTCACTTCTGGTCATCTTTCTTCGAAGAATTGATGAGACTGTTAACGTCCGCCGCTGTTACAGCAGCTTGGTTGTAGTTAGATAATTGCTTGTCCAAATATTTGATGGATTCGTTTATGTAGTTCTGTGCAGCAGACAATGCGGATACAATGGCATGGGAGCCAAATCCGTGCGAAATTAGGGAGAAATGTGTCAAGTGGCGTTGTATTTGTTGAGGAAGTATGGGTTGGAACTTGGCGTTGCAAAGTGGTGAACGGTCTTGACCCAAGAATTCTGCAAACTCTTTGATGATTTCTCTGCAAAATTGAATAAACAGAAGTTAATATGGGTTATTCAGAATTAAAATAAGTAAATATGTTACTGGCATCTAGGAACCATAGCTGTCAACATGAAAAAGGAAAAAAAAAAAAAAAAAATCAACAGATTTAACGACATATACAGGAGGTGAACAAAATAATGGAAACATTTCTATACAAATACATTTTTTCACATTTCTCTCGAAATGTTTAACGAATCATTTTATAACTACAGAAGCGTTTAGATCATGCGATTTCTCATGCATATCAATGAAGTTTAAAGCTTTTTGAGGTTTATAGGACTGACAATAAATTACGAACGAAAAAAAAATGTTTTCGAACACCTATGTCAAAAAAAAATGTAGCAATAGATTTGTAACTTGTGACAGTTATTTTTGTTACCATGTGTAACAGTTACACAAAATTTATTAAGCCAAGCTTAAATATTTATGAAGATATGGTCATATTTTTTTAAAAAAGTAATTTTTTTGTCTTACGTTTTCTTTTTGCTATAACTTTAAAAAAAATTAGGTAAAATTAAACAAAATTTTTAGAGCAATTTAAAATCAATTGTAGCATTCTTGTTTTAAAATTTGAGAAAAATTCGTTTCAAACTGCGCAAGATATGAATAATTAAAGTAGTTCTTTAACACTACGCAAGCACGGGAAAAATAATTTTTTTTAAATTTTAATTTCGTAGTGAATCGTATTTGGCTACTAATGAAAATCGTTCGATGTGAATATTTTAAAAATTTAAAAAGCTTCAATTACATTTCTAAGTAGTTTTGGCACTTTTTGAAAGTTCAAAATGATAAAAGGTTTTCTACAAATATCATGCAGTATAAGACAGAATTTAATAGCAAATGATAATACCTTACAATAAACATTCATACACCAAAATGTGATTTAATAAGAAAAGAGAACAGGCGAAAAAATAAAGATAACTTTTATGGTGGATGATTACTAGCAATAACGGTGTCATGTTTAATAAATCTTGTTTAATAGTACAAAATGAAATGTGTGGAAAACTCCTTATCATTCTGATCATTCATTTAAAAAGTAAGAAAACAACTTAGAAAATTGCTTGAAACTTTTTACATTTTTAAGATATTCAAATTAGAGTATTTTATAAGTTAGTTGCCAAATACGATTCACTACAAAATGAAGAAAAAAATGTTTTTAATCTTTCCCGCTACACTATAAATGAAGATTATTTCATTATTTAGCAGTAATAGTTATTTAAATACTTATGCAAGTAATTGCGTAAAAAATCTATTTTGATTGTTATTTATTCAGAAAATTTTAAATTTTAGGAAATTCCAAAATATAAAAATTTTTCCAAATGTTTGAATAAACCAAAGATACCAGGTCAAACAGGAAAAATACAGTATTTTACTGGAAAAGGAGTTTTTGGAGTTTTAGCTACTATGTAACTTAAATCGATGAAAAATTTGAAATAATCTTACACATTTTATCACTAAAATTCTTCAACCAGCATTTTTGAAAAGCAATTAATGGTATACGTTTTCCTGTTTATAGAGTTTTGAAAAATGTTTTCCTCTTTACATACTATACGTTTAAATAGTTTTTAAAGGTTAAGAGCACAAGTGTGCTATGCAAATTGCTTTCGCTCTATAGATATATCGTTCGATTTATTAACGATAACCCGGAACTGTGATTGAAATCCTGGCATCCATTCTAAATAGAAATATTTTTTTTCTTTCTTCCTTTTTGTCTTTTGCCATTCTAAGCATTTAAACAACATTCATGGATCAAATCAATATGCTCAAATGATGATCGAATCCGTTTCGTTCTCAAAAACGAAGAATAAACAGAAAAGGAAGTTGTTTGATTCTTGGCATCAGAATTAAATCAGCATGCATAAGCAGTGAAGTGAAACGTGCGCGCGTACCGACCACATGCCAGAGGATTTTTTTTCTCTTCTTCTTCTTCTCTCTATCTTCCATCATTTATTTCAAGCAAAACGGCATGACGCTTCTGGATCAAAGTCATGCGGCACGATTCATTGTTAAAAGTTCAGAATGCTTCTTGAATGTTAATCAATTTGTGCTTTTTTTTTTTTTTTAAAGGGGTGGAGGAAACGATTGGAGTGTTTAGTACAGCTACATGGTTTAACTGGTTGAATATTTATTCATGGATGATTTTTTTTGTGCACACTTAAAAATATCAGTTAATAATGAGACAAACTTCGTATATTTTTTAGCGATACCTTAAACTTACGAATTTAAAAGCAGTAATAGTTGTACAGAAGAGAAAATGTATGCAGTGTTCGTGTAATTTATGCGAACAGCATGTGTTTTATAAATAAAAATCACACATCTACGGATTATTTACTTTTATAAATTTTAATTTATTTTATATGTTGGCAGCTCAAAATTATTTCATTTGTTTCAAATAAATAATTTTGATTATTCAGAAGGCTATTTTCATTGATTCTTTAAGATACTGATTATAATTTTGATATCCCCGATGAACTTGAGTAATTTAATGCTTAATTGTGCAAAATTTGAATTTGATAAATTATTCTGAGTCAAGAGTTGAACTAACATAAAACTTAAACCATATTCATACACAGGGCAGCCACGATCCTGTTCGTATTCCTTTAATGTTATATATTTTAATAAAAATCTTTGTCATTAAATCATGGCTTAAAAAATCCGAGGATGTCCGAACCGTGGCAGAAAAAACTTTTAACTGGAATAAACAGCCATTGCCGAAACCTCGTCCATCGAAGAAAACCACGGAGAATATATATATATTTGTATGTGTGTGTGTGTGTGATGAACGAGACAACAGCCTCTGTGTTATTCCGCTAGATGTCGCTTGCCTTAACGAAATGCATCGAACATTCTAGATGTAAAGGAAGAGTTACTGAGTTGAAATTGTTAGATGAAGTTGTTTCTATGTGTGAAACTACGAACCTGTGTGGTTCGATTCTATGTGGTAAACAGTCTATGTGACTGTTATTAAAGAATAAGCATAATCATTAACGGTGTTGAGCTTTACAAACCTTCCAGTCAGAGGACGAGTCTCAATAGATCGCAGTATGGTAGCTGCTCTACTACGTACAAATAAGTCGTCTACAGACGATTTGGCACCCGTGCATCACACCCACAGGGTTTGGACCCGGAGCCGAGAGCGCGCGGTCTAGGTGCCCCCTAGAGTGCTCCAAATCGAACAGGCCTCGTCGCCGGGGTAGTCCGCCCGCAGGGAGCGGATGTACGCCCCGGCTAACTTTGTCCATCGACGCGACGGATGCGAACGGTATCGTTGCAGTGACTAGACGGGATTCTGACTCAGAGGCGTTCAGTCATTATCCCACGGATGGTAGCTTCGCACCACTGGTCACTCGACCAGGCACATGTAATATATATATACAGTCGAACTCGTTTATAACGAGCACAAAGGGACTGTTACATGTACTCGTTAAATCCGAGTGCTCGTAATAAACGGGTTCTTAAGGCAGGCGTGCAACCAGAAGGGGGGGGGGGGGCTTGGGAGGTCAAATGATTGAGTTTACTTAAAATTTAATTAATACTTACTTACTTTAATTATACTAATTAATTTAATTAAATACTTTTCTTAATTTAATGACAAATACCCCCCCCCCCCCAAACCATCAAAAAAATTCTAGATGCGCTACAGTCTTAAAGGAAAGAAACAATAAACAGAAAGAAAAATAAAGGAAAAGATTTTTACCAAAAAATTTATTTATTTCATTAATCTACATATTTAAAATAGTTTGTTAGCTTACTTTGAACTCGTTCCCTGTCTCGATACGTCACCGCATACATGGGAAAAGTCACTCTCACGTGACTTTTCGCATGCTTCAGATTAGAGCGATAAGGGCAATTAAGTTTTAGTTCTCATTTTTTTTTTTATTTCGCGCGCATTTCTTTTCATTTTGAAAAAAATATAAGACAGAAATACTAGAAAGATGAGAAAAAAGATTGCAAGACAGAAAAATATTGCTCGCTAAAACCGGGTCTTGCTCGTTAAAAGCGACTTCTGTTCCTCAGACTTAACATTGATCCAATCAAATATTCTCGTTTTCCTCGGTAAATCCGAGTTCTCGTTATAAACGAGTGACTGTGTATATATATATATATATATATATATATATATATATATATATATATATATATATATATATATATATATATATATACTGCGTGATTATCCATGAGAATTATTTTTTTTTGAATGATATTATAAATTTTAATAATAATTATTCTTGTAAAATAATGAATAAATATGCACTTAAATAATGACATAGATATAAGGCAGAAAAGAAATAGCAATCAACGGCACAAGTAAACTACGACTTAATTTAAATGAACTATTATTTTTCCATGAGATTAATAATTGCTCATGATGCATAAATTTGAATAATGATGCATAAATTTTTCACAAAATATTTTTAATTTGCTTCCAGTGTTTAAATATGAAAACAAACAATTGTTTACTATTTAATAAACTTACAAGCTTAAGCTTACTAAGTCTGAATTTCTGAGAAGAGATTCCAATGGGATTAGGGGAGGATGGATAGAGGAAGGAAAAATGTGCTACCAAATATTAAAGATGATTTATGATGACGTCATGAGAGGTAGGAGCAGAAGAGGGCTGGGCATCAACTCCACCCTGTCATTACAAGTCCTTATAGATCCGGGAATTTCAGAGCATCAGGACGCGCAGAGAATTTACAAGCCGTTCAATGAGATCGGAGTTGAGGTCATTATCATTGAAAAGTAGAGGAAGGGGAAGAACAAATAATTAGAAAAATCTTTTATCACTTACAATCGAGAAAAGAAAAATTTAGATTGATTATATGGCAAAGGAGTAAAATGATGAAATAATATCACGCAGGAAATATTATTTAAAATTTAGGTCAAGAAATTAAATGAGAGCGTTGCTTTTTTAAAAATTATTTTATACAGTATCAAGTATTTCAAAGTTAATACCCATATTTTTAGGCAATAATTTTTGTTCAATTCTGCATGTCTGAAAAGAATTATTAAAGATCCCGATAAAAAGTATTCAAGAAGAATAACTCTAATTTCTAGCTAAGTTTTATTTTATTTCATAACCGTCGTTGAACAGTCGACCCAAATTTTCGGGGTTACGACTACTCATGTTCAACTCCGTAGACTTGAAATTTTGATCCCGATCCAGGAGACAAGGGAACTGCTGGATCGGGAGAACTGCTGAACGGTCAGTGCAAGAACGGTGCGGAATCGGTTAGTCATCGAACTCGGCTCACCTCAGGCGAACGCTCTATCCCCTGAGCCACCACGACTCAAAACATTGTGTATCTACCTGGTTAGCTAATTTTTTAAGGGTAAAATATTAAATAATTTAATCCGTAAGTAAAAAATAAAACAACCCCGCAACAGAGGTTAAGACAGCACTTTTTCATGCCCAACGACATTATAATAGCAATGTTGAGAATGATGCAATTTCATTGCTACGATGACAATAGCATTTACTTCAAAAAGACATGCTAGCACCCATCTCTATTGAAACTGGGTAAGTTTCAAGTAGACAGCGGGAATCGAACCCCTGTATCTTAACCTAGCTGTAATATTTTAAAATAAGGTGATGTTTAACAGAAAAAGATATTTGGTTGAAAAAAGATTTCAGTGTTTCTAAATCCGATTTTTAATATTCATTAAAATTTCATTTAACGTTTAAAAAAAAAAAACTTTTATTTCAGAGTAAACATTTAAAATGTATAAGAGCACAAAATGGTTTTACGTATCTTTAAATGAGTCTTCTTAGTTTAAAAATTACAAGCTCTGCTAAGTTAAAAACAGCTGGTGTTGTTTTTGTATTGGTAGCTGCAAATCCGATATGAATTGATTATTCCTGTATATAAATAAAAAGTAAATATTCAGGATCCCGTTATGGTATATATTACTAAAATTAATTTTAAGTATTAAAGTGAACAAAAAAAGCACTAAATTTTAAGATAAACATACTAGTTTAGGAATTAGTTTGAATTAAATTAATAGCATTATATAATTGAGGTAAAAATTGTTTCTTCATAAAAAAATTGAGATTGTGGAATTCCGGAAAAGTATTTTAATTCGCTTCATAACTAATCGAATCCTCATGTTTTTGACAACAGTGTGAATAATTTTTTCATATCATTACAATGATTGAAATTTTCATTTCAAGAAATTTGCTAGATTTTTTTATTTATTTGATATATTTAATATGATTATAGCGGAGTCTTTTCCAGATTCCAGACACATTCCTTTATTAGTAAACTATTTGCAGCCATAGCAAATAAATTACATCTTGGTGATATCAATTTAAATTAACTATAATCATTGTATTCCTAAGGTTTAAAATCAGAGTTATAAAAGAAAAATATTTTGGTTAATAACGAATGGTGACATAACAGAAGCTGAAGTTTTTTCTTCTCCATTTTATTGAATAAAATTAAAGAATTACCTTGAATCTATAAGTTCCTGTTTTCTTTTGTAAATGAGTGCAGGATCTGTGTAATTCCTGGATAGGTATTCGGCTACTTGTCGGGCAGGAAATTCGGCGTCACATACGTTTCCAAAATCTCTAGCCAAGTGAATAGCCTCACCTGAAATAGACATTTACTTAGTCATTACATTTATGCATATCATGTACTTTATTATTGCAGATACCTCCTCCTGTTCTATCATGACTTTCAAGTCATAATAAAAAAGCGCGTACAACTAGAATTGTACATAAGTGTGCAACATCGTACAATCTTCTGAATAGTGAACTAGCACTAAATACCATGTAAATGAAATTGAAAAAAAAAAAAAACGTCACTAGCATAAGAAAATATGAAGCTGTTTTTCGAATGCGCAAAATTTCAAATTCTTTTTTTTACTTCAGAAATAGCATATAAATATTTTTTCTAATTCTTTAAAATAAATGGATATTTTTTAAGGAATGATTAACTTACAATGTATTGATATAAAAATCGAATTAAACTTGGCTCATAAGAGTATTAAAGTTAAAGAAATATTTTTTTTTCTGTGATCCTCTTTAGAGAAAAGCAGTGCACCAATATTTAAAAACTAAAAATAATAATGTAAGGGCATGTTATAAAAATTTTTTTTAGTAAACTAATAATCACTTTTTTTTACAAACTGTTCCTTTAATACTGTTTCTAAGAACAAACACTTATATTTACGTGTCTTAAAATGAGATAACTCATTGCTTCCTAAATTGCAATCAATTCATAGAAAATGCTGATCAGGGTTATTCTTTTTTTATGCAAAATATAGAGTTTTGTTTAATGAAGTTTAAGTAATTAGGCAGCACATTTATAGCGAAATGTATGATCAAATAAACACTCTGTCTCAAATAAACACTCTTCAATTTTCAAAACATTCTTTATGAAATTGATAAAATTCACAAAGAATATGAATTGATATGCAAATTGATAAAATGGATTCTGCAAAATAACGAAGCCGTTTCGAGATTTCAAAATCTTTATGTGTAAAAATAAATTTTTTCAAATCAAAACCAATTTTTCTTGATCATTCAATCTATTAAATGAGTTTTCTTAAAATGAAAATAGACCTTTTTTCATTTATCTTTGAAGGTTGATAAACAGTACTTCACATCAAATAATAATAATAATAATAATTTTCATTAAAAAAAATCAGACCATTGCGTATTTTCCGAGAAAATAGTTAACCATCGCACAAAAGCAAGATGAGATGCTGTATCCAAGATGAGAGTTAGGTCAACTCACAAAAGAAAATTAGTTTTACGTTAATAATTCAAGAGTATTTCTTCTGATTGGAAACTAGAAAATATGCCATCATATTTATGCCATCTAAATGCCATAATATATGCCATCTAATCAAATGACTGAAATAATTAAAAAAAAAAAAAATTTCCGGTCAAAAGATTGCAAAGAAAGTGAAGTATGCAGATTCAAGATAGTGTGCTAATATTAGATACATGTTAAGCAATAAAATTAAATCAAAATTAACAGAAAAGAAAGAAATGATTGCCTACACAGTAGGTAATAATAAAAATCCATAGTCGTAGGTACTCCCAAAATATTTATTTTCTAGAAATAATAATAATAAAAAAACTTTATTTTTCATGATACTTAGACTATTTTAAAGATTGCCTGCGTTTCTACATAATCACCGTCACTTTCTTCCCCTTTTTTACAAACACCCACCATAGCAGCTTTTGCATGCCCATGTCATAACAGTTTACTGCCATATCATTGACACGAATCAAACCTTTATCTTTTACTTTGTTATTGAAACTGAATCAAGTATTTTTTTTAAACTAGGCGGTATTCACACTGTTGGGTGGATGAGTGATGTTTTTCCTTTTAAATTATTACAGGAGAGGGACGATTCGACAAACGGCGAGTCAGTTTCTACGGACGTGGTGAAAATGAGTTTCAGCATTATTTCTCAAGAACATGGCTAGTACTATTTGAGATGACATGGGCAAAATAAAATCGCCACAGCGTCTAACACGGTAGCAAAAATTTATTGACTAAAGTGCTGATCACGAGGAAAATTTGACAAATGTTCAACCTTTAAAATATAGTAAGTATCATAGAGAATGAAAGGATTTTTGTATTTTTTAAAAAAAGGAGTCTACTTTTGGATTACCCCGTAACTGATTACACCACTCCGATTTTAATAAGAAACTTTATTTTATGTGTGTTCTGAAAAATATTTTAAAAATTAAAACTAGCTTGATTTTTTAAACTTAGGACGCTTTGATATCACAATTGGAATATTTTAATATCAAAATAACGCTCCAAAAATTTAGGAAGTATAGTGTTAATGCTTTTGTACTAAGTCGAGTTTTGGAAGATTTCAAATTAAATTGCTCAGTATTCTCTTTGTTCAAGAATTCGGAAAATAATCTTAAAATTCGGCTATCGTTAAAGTAGTTCCATGTTAAACAAATGTAAATATAAAATGACTTTATTTTTTTAAAAAAAATCTTGAATTTAAATTACTTTACTTAAAATAAACTTAAGGTCACAAAGATTCAACTTTTTCAGTTACAATAGTGAATATACAAGTAATGAAATATATTGATGCTGAATCGAAAAAGAATAATAATGACAGATTGAATAAAGAAATTTCACTTAAACTTAATCGTGATAAGCTCAGTTCTAACTATTTACATTTTTAGGACAAAATATCTCTTCAAACATTAAGATATTTGATGCATATAAAAAGTAAAATAATAATAACAATGCAACTATTTTACAAGTGCAACACTGTCATTAAAATCAGGAATACGCGATCTTGGATTTTCCGTGAATGTTTTCATTCATACTTAATTAAGACATCTACCTTAAAGCGCCAACAAAACGTGAAAGGCGTGGGAAGTGGCGAAATTAAGACAGAGTTGGTGCCAAATAACTGCCAAGTTATTCTTGACCTTATGGAAAAACAACATTTATAGGATAGAAAAAGAAGACAAGTGAGAAATGTAATAATAAATAAATGTCAGAAATTATATAAAGAATGCGAAGTTATGAAGCTGTAAAGAAGCTTAAATTGCTGTGGAAAACGTCAACATGCGTTTCGAAATCCAAGCACATAACTATGTGTAAAAACTCTTCTGAAGCGAATCGCGTTTTATTTCATTTCTGTATTTTTATCTCACAACTCGATCTTCATCATTTCAAAATTCTTTTTTTTTTCTTTTGCCCGCCGCTTTTTATTTCCCACACTCTCACAGTGCGCATTCTAGCATCCACGGCAGTGCTCTCTAATCTTGGTCCGGTTTTTTACCCATCTTTCTCTTTATAAATGATGACAGAGTGTTTAGAATACCAAATTTGTTCGCGACTCAAGAAGATGGATTCTTTAAAGAGGGGTTCGGTTTCGACAGAGTATCAATGTGTAACAAAACCGATCTGTAAAACATAGCTGAAACCTCCACTTGCGGGAAGCAAAAGAATCCCCCCCCCTTCTCCTTTTCAAATTTAACTCTTTGCTAGAGACCCACTATCTCCATTATTAGAAAAAAAAAAAAAAAAAGGGTAAAAATGGTTTTTATACAGAAGGATTTAAGCTGATTTTTACAGTTTTGACTAAAAGATATATCGCGCATGGGCTACAAAAGTGGCACAACTAAAAAAAACGAGTTTTGGACTAAGAACAGGTGCAAATAGGAAAATACACATTCTTTCAGCAGCAATACTTGCACAACTCATACTTCAACTTGATGGTAATCTTCGTCTAAGCAAACGAAAGCATTTCTTATGCATTTTGCTTAGTAATGAAAACTTTAAACCCACTTATCTCAAAACTTGATTTTTTTTGAGTTGTGCCGCTATTGCAGCCCATGAGTGATAGATTCCATATAAATCAAAACTACTTGTGAAAATTTTAAATTTTAAGAAACAATTTAGCAGCTGTTCATAGTTAGATATTTTAGTATAGAATGATTTTATTTCAAGGTGTGAAAAATTTGTGTATTCATATTAGTCTAAATGTAAGATAATGGTTTAAAAATGACTAAATACTGAAGGGTAGCCTTACTCAATATTGATCGAATTTTCTGCATCATCACATTTGCATGTGTTTGAAAACAATTGCTTTTCCCCCCCTCTATTAAATTCCAATTTTTTTCATAATATCTTAAATTGATTTTTTTAAAAGCTGTGTTCAAAAAATTTGTTAACTAATAATAATAAACAAATAAATATTAAAAAAAATTCGTTTTATTTATTTATTTTTTTTGTAATTTTTATTTATTTTTATTTTACTTAGTTTTTTTCACATTTTAACACGACATTGCCTTAAAACTTCAAGTTTAAATATTTTTTTTTTTTAAATTTTTTGAAAAAAAAATTTCTAAAGTTTTACATTTAATTTTTCAAAATCAAAATTTTTCATTTCCATTCTAAAAGAGTAGAGAAGGAATTTTGTTTTGTTTTTGAAAACCGATTCGGTAGTTTCTTATAAGTGACCACAAGTTTATATTTTTAATTTTGGCTGGATAGTAGCTGCTAGACTCATTACAACAACATTTCTGCAAAGTGCTTTTTAAAGAAGGCAATTGTTTCATTATTTTGATTGCTAAAATACATAAATAAGTATTTAAATTCAAATTTATACTCCGATTATTCTGCAGTATTTTACATTCTCAATAAGTTTTTTATGACAAAATTATGCCTATATAATTCTGCGATAAACAGTTTTTAATAAGTAGTTAAAAAGTAAACCGTTGGCCTGCTTTTAAATTTTTGTTAAGTATCTTTGTTTTTATGCAATTAACATTAAAATAATTTTTTAGAGTCATCCAAATTTATTTTCATTATTTTAAACTGCAATGGAATTATATTTTTAAAAAAATCTAAAAACTGAGAAGCTTGTATTATTAAATTACTTACGCAAAATCACAAAACGCATCATTATATTGCTGTAAAGGTTTGGGGGAAAAAATCATAACAGTCCTAAAATAATATCAAGCACTATTTCTCCGTAATTACGACCTCTACATAGCTCAATGCCTTTATTTGAAAGGTATTAAGCTGTCTAATAATACTATATCATCAAAAGTGTTTACATTAAAACATCAAGAAAACAATTAATGCTATCTAAAATCAATGATAGCGAGGGTAAAGATCTTGAAACAAATCAAGAGAGTATCTTCAAAATAACAAGCTAGTAACTGAAGAGAGTTATTTTAAGTCTTATATTAGTAACTCATTTTATCATATACTTATAGTATAGATTCTCTTTTTCCATCTGTATGCCCTTTATTTTTTATTTTTTATTTTTTTTTATTAATTGGTCAAGTAGTTGTCAATAGGTCAAGTTTCGGCTGTAAATAAAACTTGAAGTGATTTATTTTCGATTATACATAAATATATCTGTGATTGCAACCTCTGATTCCGGAAATGTAATTCTGTAATTTTTTTAAACAAAGAGATTGATCAATTTTTTTTAAAGCAAGAATAAATGTTATTTATATAACCTGATTAAAATAGGAACGAAAAAAAAATCCCATGCTTTAATGCATTTTTCAAAGATTAATGCTTCTTGCAAAATATTATATTTTACAAAAGTAACATTATACTTTATAAGTAACGAAATAAATTCAATTGATAATTTCTGTACCTGTCGAACATTACCTCCAATTCAAGTTTCTTTCATTGCTCATTTATCTAACAAGTCACGGATTTGAAGAAAAAAAATTAACGAGAAGTAATTTTATTCTACAATTTTCGCTCGAAGAATAAATAATAATGTTAAAAAAATGCATGCAGTCTTTATCAAAATGTATAGTTTCAATCTAGGATTGAAGAAAAAAAACGTGTAAATCAACAGCGTTTTGAAGAAACGTTTTTTCAACACTATACCTGAGATAACAAGTATGTTCTATTTAATGTCCGAACAATAAGCTGAACATGGGGTCATTTTTTCTTCTTCTTTTACGTCATTGAACTCTTTTCGGTTAATTCTTTTATTTTGTAACTGAGCAATAAAATTTTAGAATGGAATTTTCCAACGACGGAATACGTACCAACAATATTTCAGGAATATAGTTGTAATAGAACATGTCTCTATTTTATATTTCCTGTTTGATTCTTGGTGAAGATCTTGAGTCTTCGCACTAATGGAAAGATTTGTATGCGAATGCAACTTTTGAATAGAGCGCGAACCTTGAACTTGGCTAATCCTTATTTTTACAGACGGAATATGAGGTATTTATCGCAGAAGAACAAGTCCGAAATGACTTTTGAAATGCATTATTTCCGTAAAAAGAAAGATGGAAGAAAGAGCTATTACTGTAGAAGCTTTTATGTACGACTCCATTTGACTCTATCCAAAGAAAAACTTCATTTTACCCGAGCCTTTCATGTAATAGTTTTGATTCCGCTTTACCTTTGTTTCTTTTTCTTTCTTTTTTGTACACAGCATGCAATGTTGTTTATCTTAAGAACTTAAAAATTATATTCTTCGAGAAAACAAGTTTAAATAAAGTCTTTGAACCAAAAAACGTCTTCCTTTCGAAGTTTATATCATAAAAATTAGTTTTTTTTTTTTTTTTCGGTTATGTAATGCTTCTTTACCCAGCAAATTGATCAGAAAACTGGTGAAAAAATATTTATGTTTATAAATGGCATGTTTTTCTTTTAAAGTTTATAAAGTTATTGATGGTTTTGGAGAGGATTGTGAACTTAGACTGCTTCATGAACTTTGAAGGTTGGGGGGAAATGCAAAAATAATGTTCTCTTTGCTTTCACAATACTAATTCGCAGTGGGAACCAAGTTTTAGCACAATCATAATAATAATTCCATCATAATAATACGATCAAAATAATATTGTGTAATAATCTTTTAGAATAGATTTTCTTCTTCCATCTTTATACCCTTTATTTTTTTATTAGTATTTATTAGTTGGTCAAGTTAAAAATCAGTTCTCTCAGCTGCATTATATATAAATATATCCATAGTTGTATTCTCTGTTTCTAGAAATATACTTCCGTATTTCTTTTAAAAAGCAAATAGATTGATTTGTTCATTGAAGCACGAATAATTGTTATTTATAAAACCTGATTAAAATAAGAATGAAAAAAATAATATGCTCCATGAATTTATTTATTTATTTATTTTGCCAAAAAAGTCATCCTTTCGTAGTTTATACTATAAAAAATCAGAGTTTTTCAGTAATATAATGTTTCTTTACCCAACAAATTGATCAGAAAACTGAGGAAAAAATATTTTTTGATTACAAATAGTATTTTATTTCATTTGAAGTTCAAAAATATGGATGTTTTTGAAGAGAGGACATCAATGATTATTGTGATTTTACTCTGCTTCATGGATTTTCGAGGTTGGGGGAAAAAAACAAAACAATGATTTTCTCTCTGCTTTCACAACACCAATGAGTCGTGGAAACAAAGATGAACACAGTCATAAAAATAAATCTCGAAAATAATCTTCATGATAATTTATGGCGAACTCCCAATGAAACTCATTTTTGATAAAACAGAGCTTAAGTTAGTTAACTTTTACTGTTGCTAAAAAAAAAAAATATTCATTGTATCTTTAAAAAAAAAAAAAAAAAAAAACTCTTTCTTTGAGCTTTAGTGGACATTGTCGTGGAAACAAAGATGAACACAGTCATAAAAATAAATCTCGAAAATAATCTTCATGATAATTTATGGCGAACTCCCAATGAAACTCATTTTTGATAAAACAGAGCTTAAGTTAGTTAACTTTTACTGTTGCTAAAAAAAAAAATATTCATTGTATCTTTAAAAAAAAAAAAAAAAAAAACTCTTTCTTTGAGCTTTAGTGGATGAACTAGTCGGTGGGAGTTTTAAAGTAAGCAATGAAGATCTTCGTGCTTCTGAAAAGCATTTACAAAACTTTATGTTTTTCATACTATTTTGCAGACAAAGAAATACTTCGTTTTAACGGAAATTACATTGTTTTGCAAATATTTATACAATGATTCTCATGGTTATCATGAACAATTTGCTAATGAAATATTGGAACAGTAATTTTTTCCTTTCTAAATTTAAAAGCAATTAAGCTGTTTTTATATGACACAGGAAACGTATAAAAAAAAATACTAAATAATGCCTGAATGAATCGGATTGAATGCAGAGTTTAATTATGCAAGAGTTTGAAGACTGCACCAAATGCAAGTACTACCATTTTTTGCTCAAGGAGAAAGAATATTAAACGGTGCTACAAGTAGAGTCTCACTCAATAAGAAAACGAAGGATGGTTAAGATACCGTATGTGCAATAACGCTTTCAATTTTATCCAAAGATGACAAAAAATAGATTAGGAACATAGAAAAAATATAACAAAACTACTAAAATTAAATGTAAATGCATGAAAACACGCATAAGAACTCAGAGGAACATGGAGGAACACATAGAAACGCGTGAGAAAAAAAAATTCATTTTGATCAGTCTCTTTTGACCTGAAAAACTTAGTTTAATTTAATTTTTTTAAAATTGTAGTTTAATTAGTTAATTAGTAAATGAGTCAATTATAAATTAGTTTACGCTGTTAGTTTAGTTAAATTTGAGTTTGAAAAAGGCTAAAATTTAAATCATTAAAAAAAAAAATAACTGCTAATGTTTAAACACTCCTATTATAATACCTAAGATCCTTATTACCTCATATGTCTTGTAGATATCATTAGTTTCACTGCTAAACAGGATTGATAAATATGTTACATTTTAGTAGCAGAAAACATCCAGTTTTCTGTAAAGATCTGTAAGTTATTGTGAAGTTTTCAACAACCACCTCCCGTCATTGTTGTTACATAACAAAGTGCTAAATTGTAGATGATAGTAATGAAGGTTCTTAAATTCTCTTTTACAGTCTATTAATATTTCTTTTTTCAACTATAAAATAGAAGTTCCGTCACCACGCCTGCATGATTGAGGTAAAAAAAAAACGGATGAAGAGGCCAATTATGGAAATTACAGAAGATCGAATCTTGATAAAATGCAATTATCTTCTTTTGCTATAGCGAGGATAATTAACTCCCGAACGATGGCGAGTTGAAGATATTGCACAAAAATTTGCCAACGAAGGTTGGGATTAAAAGTGGTTCGGAAATCGAATTATTTTTTATTTATTGTGCGACCCTAAATAATTCTAATATTCGTCATTGTATTAACTGTGATACTGATGTTAGCCTATCTGATAATGGATGTAGGGAAAAAAAACAAAACAATATGAAATGATAGAATTCAAATTGTAGATAATGGTTAACAGATGAGGATTTTTATTAATGAAATCAGTATTTATTTAATCTCAATTGGAAATTAATAGATGAGTTTAATAAAACTTTATTTTACCAATGATTTATCGTTAAGTATTTAATGAAAGAATTATCATTGGACATCTGTTCCAAATGAGACTTTACAAATTTAACAAATTACTGGAAGATGAATTTGTATATTTTAAGAAATGTGATAATAAAAAGACTTTACTTATTTTGCACTGTTTTTAATAAGACATTATCATATAAGAAAGTCTGACGAAGAAGAAACATTTAAAAAAAATTTTCTTGCCTATCGTTTTCCAAATGGTCTATCATAAATTTAAAATATTCATGGAAAAGGAATTGGGTGATTTTATATACATCATTAAATGAATTTTCACTTCTTATTGTTAGTTATGGCACGTTTAATACATTTTTTGCTCAACGGGCCATTACAAATTCCTGCAAAATAAATAAATCAATTTAACAAATTCTACAAATGGAGTTTTTTTTTCAGTTAGTGCTTAGCATATAATGAATATTTAATAAATTTACTATCATATATGTATCTGAAGAGCTATTGCAATTTTAGATATATTTAAAGGAAATGAATCGTGCATTTTTCGATATTTCAGCCAAAGAAAAAGTTTTAGATGAAGTGATTTATGACAGGTTATTTATTTAACAAAATCGTGGAATTCTAGAAGCGAGGAAAATTGGTTTACCTAAACCTTGAGCCAATAATTGCTCACATTGGAATGTACATTTGTTTTTTCACTTCTTCAGAGAATTCAACTTTAAAAAGAAATGTGTATCGATTTCATACCTCATTAGAGTTTGATAAGATAATATAGTTTAAAATAAATAAGAGAATTCGATTTTTAATTTTTATTCTGGTAGAAACTAGTTTCTCATTAAAATTTCCTTTTCGATTTATGATCAACCTACATGCTATCCGAAAAGTCTCAAAACTATTTTTTTTTATTGAAAATCGTAAATTTGACTAGAATTCTTCTGTCTGGTACGATAAAAAATAATTGACCGAGTTATACATCACATAACCAGTCATAGTATTTACATCGTTTTGAAAAGCCAAGAATTAGCATAAAGCGGTGTTTAGAATTGAGTCTTCAAGATAGTCTATCGTTGACAAGCATACGTGCAATGCCTTTTCTTCCTGCCAGTCTGTCAGCAAATAAAGTAAAAAATTATACTTGGTTTAGCGATATTCTGTACTGTTTAAATGCAACTATCTGTTGCATAAAGTTAAAAAAAGTATTTTTAAACGAAACTATTAATAAGTCTTGAAAAATATTTCAATTTAACATACATAATAAGTCAAATTAAAGGTAAATAGGTAACACCATGAGTTTGAAATAAATGAAAATTTTAACATTTGCTAATAATATAGTACTCATATAAATAAAGAATAATAGAAGCTTTTTGGATTCATTAAAATTATTGATTATAGTGCTTCAAAATTAAATTTATTTTGCTCTTACAATGTTATTAGTGCTGAAAAGAAACATAAGTGATTCAACAACAACTTACAGTTGAAAACTTGAAGAATCTCCGTGTATTGAATGAGGACTGGTGCACGTTAAATCTGACGGGGTCACAAAGCCCTCCAAGTTCCCATAACAAATCAGTACCTCGGGGGGTACAGTTCCAGGAGTTTCCTTGTCTTCTGGATTGGGTTCAAAATATTGCTATTGCTAATTTGAAAACACGCGAAAAGCAGAAATTTTATTGGACAAATATTTCCTCCCAAACTTGTTTCAGAGTTTATTTTTATTTTTTATGATTTATAAACTATTGTCAAAACTCAAGAGGAATGCAGAGTCTGTAAAAAAATAAGATAATAAGGAAATGCAAAAGACGATAATAAATTAGATGTAAGAGTTAAAATGTTCAAACATAAAAAGACTGTTCCCGCTAAACTTTTATATTTGTTTCTGGTATTAAGAACATAATCGAAAAAACTTCTAAAAAAGATGAATGAGGCAGAGAGAGAGCTAAACAAAAAGAAAAAAAAAAAAAATAAAATCCTACCTTCTACCAGTGATGTAAGGAGGGTGACATTGGCGGCTTTCCGCCTACCTGCCGGCAGGTTAAGGCCAATCTTATCCAACTTCTCCCTCAATGATCGACCCCCGTTTTTAGACTTGGCCCTGTAAGAAAAAACAAAAAAAAAAATAATCTTCATTCAGTACTTTCTTCATTCAATAGTTTCACAATTAGCCTCAGGCATTGATGTTCTTTTACTCGAGACAACAAAAGCTACAAAAAATGAACTTCCTGGTTACAAAACCATACTTTTTAATTTTTTTTATATTTTTACCACAGAAGTTTTTGGTGCTCAAAAGTAATCGATGCATGAATTGCAGAAATTAAAAACAAGCAATTTAAATTTCTTAATATCAAGTTACGATTTAATTACTTATAAAAGGAAAGGAAATTTTAATTCTCTAAGGCAAAAGCCCGTTAACGCAATAAAGAAAAGGCATTTTCTCAAAATTCGACTAAAAAAAATAATAATAGAAAAATGGAAATTTTTCTTCTTCATTCACACAATTAATGGTAGGCAAAGACTTAATTTTGGCAAGAACTTCAGCATCACATTTTAAGTTATACTAGGAGGCTTCGCCCCCTGCTCGCTGGCGCTCGCCAACCCCCGGAACGGATTCGGATTTCGGATTCAGATTCGGATTGCTTCGCAATCCAATGCTCGCTTTGCTCGCTCATTGGATACGTTCTTAACGTCTAGCTCTTGTATACTTTTTCAATACTGCAGTTCCGAAAACTTTTCACTGTAGAAAATTCTAAACCTGTACATTTCAATATTAATTTGAAATTGCAAACAGTTCACATATTTTTCTTAATCACACTATTCTAAATTTCAGTTGTTGAGAAAAGTAACTGTTGTAAGTTTTGTTTTAAAGTCTTTCCCACCAGAGTGTTAAAGCTATGTGTTGTAAAACAATATGAAATAGTAGTCTGCCACTGAACGCCGGATGTAAAGCATCGGCTTCGATGAAGAAAATTTTGTATTTTTAATTCTCTGAAGGGCGCCCCCCTAATAATATGGAATTTGTAAAATAAATGTATATACTTTTGATTGCTGATGAAGCTCATCATTTTGTCTTTTCATCAGTGTTCAGAAGCAGAACAACTACAAGTTTTTTTATTTTATCACAAAAATATAAAATGTATAAAAAACAAAGAAAAGAGTAAGAAAATGAGTATAGTCATAGAAAAAGTTAAAATTATAATATAGCATTTATCAGTTAAAATAAAATTTTTTGTTTAAGTCATTGTTAACAATTCAAATTTCTCCGAGGAAATTCTAAACCTTAATTTTGTTCTAAAGTCAGTATTCAGACACACAACAGAAGTTTAATATGAAGTTGTAAAATGCAAATATAGATAGCTATATATATACACACACAAACACACAGCGAGAGAGAGTGAGAGTTTCTCCAAAAACACAATTGTTAATTTGGGCATTTGGTGATACAATACTTATAGAATTGAAGGATTTGTTACGTCAAGCGCTCAGGTATCTTAATTTTGATCTAGCTGCGCTTCTATGTCATTTTGATTTATGTTGCTAAGTTATCTTTCAAAAAATTTTATGGCTGGCAACAGCATTTTTATTTTTTAAGTTATTTATTTTTATTTCTTTTAGAATTCGTTCTTTTTTAGCAAAATGTTTTTTAACCTAACAGAATTCTTTACCGACTGTTCTCTCTATAAATGAAGAAAATAAAGTAAATATTTAAGTGCTGTGAAAAGAATCTTATTTAGTTGTACTAAGTACTTCGTTAAAAATGAAAACTGTTGCCAACGCGAGAAAAGAAATATCATCGGTTTTATTGATACATATGTATTAGCGTTTTATATAATATAGATAGTTTTGGGCAAGTTAATTTATAATTATATATTGTGCAACTTTTTATTACTTTCCAATTTATGCATATATCGATATATATGTTTTAATAATCTAATGCAAAGTGAATATTGAAAAAAAAAAAAAATATCGGAAGAATGATTCAATTCAAACAATAAAAATTTTATATATATATATATATATATATATATATATATATTATTTTATTCGTTTTTTGAAATTAAATTTAGTTTGAGATTTTTTATTTCTATATATAATTTTAAAAGAACATTAGATACAAAATTATAAGTTTAATTTGTAAGTTCTATTATCAATGCTACAATATTTCAAAATTACAACTTTTAGAAATCTGGGCTACAATATTTCAAACCCTAAAAAAGTATTTCTAGAAGGTCCCGTCCTTATAGTTCAAAATTATTAACTAAAAATTCCGTTTTCTGTTCATTAAAATTGTATCTATATAAATAACTGTTCATTTTATAAAGCTTTAAATTATATAACAAACATAATGAAAAATGAAAGGAGGTAGTCGGCGCGATAAAATAAAAGAATGATTACATTGTGAAAATCGACAGTCATGACAGTCATAACTCTCATTCCAGTTTTATTTTTCTTCACCCGGAAGACAATGTCCTTTAGCTACAATAGACCAATTTTACGGATCGAAAATTTTCAACCAAATTTCTTCCTTAAATATTTTTTTTCTTCCTTACAGCAGAGTTCGCGCCTTCTTTAAAAGCTTCTAAAAAGAGAAAAAAATAATTGGGGAAAAAACTCCCACGCATGCATACACTGTTCTTTTCTTCAATGACTGAACAGCAAATGCAATAAGGTGTAAGAGAAAATGATTCTTAATAGCCTAATTTTTTTCTCGATTTTTTTTTTTTTTTCATCACTTAAGGAACTAGTTTCCTGCTTGAGTCGTAGCAAATATTTTTTTTACAAATGTAGCCATCATATTTTTAACTATATATCAGCAAATATTTTTCTCAAATAGTTAGTATTAATGATTGCTTGATAATGATGACTGATACTACATTAGAATTTAATCTTCTATTCACTGTCCGACGTAAGAAATTCTTGATTCTTAGTTCTTTGTATTAATGAAGTTACTTTGCATTTATTATAATAAAAATAACTTTTGCATTTATTATAATAAAATAATAAAAATAATTTATAATAAAACAAGGGTCTCTTTCTTTTTTACCCGTGTTTACTCGAAGGAGGGACCTCACCCCCAACCAAGCAAAAAAAAGAAAAAAAAAACATACGAGCATTAATACCATTTATAAAATACCACTCAAATATCACATATAAAAGTGTTCCAGAATAAATAACTAATTAAAATGGGCATTCTGGTTAGTATAATAAAAGCAATGTTAAGAAACTTTTTAAAAAAAGTCTCTCTCTCTCTCGCTTTATATATATATATATATATATATATATATATATATATATATATATATATATATACATATATATACATACAAATATATATATATATATATATATACATACACACACTTTCTTCTAGAATTCATTGGCAGAAGAAAAAAAAACTATTGAATTTTTTTAATGCCATGAACAACCAAAAAATTCTTTGCTTTTCGATAATTGCAAAGAAATTTTTGGACTTGACATTGCAATAGAAAACGTTCTTCTGAAGTCTCTGACAACAGGAATAATTTTTTGTTATTCAATTATCGTAAATATCTATTTCATTGGTGGTTACATTGCCAGAGGAAACTATAAATTCTCTCAGCTATCTTATCTCTAAGAAACTATAAATTAGTACTATAAACAATATTTGTAACAATCCACTATTTACCAATCGTTTCAAATAAACTTCTTAGACTTAATGTCTGCGTAAAAAAAAAAATAAAAAAAAAAAAATAAATAAAAAAAAACTAACAATTCTTTTAACGCCATTTACAACACTAATTGAAAGCAAATATTTCGTTGTTATCAATGATTGCAAATATACTTCCCGGACTTGGACAGCAGGAGAGAAAAAAAAACTAATAAAAATTCTTCTTGCGTAATTAATATCCATTATCATTGCGTGTAAATAAATAAATAAGAAAAGGAAACGGCGAACGTAGTGAACAGGATCATAAGATTCATTAGAAATAAACAAATTAATTAAAATTATAAACTTTCTTAACGACGTATCTTCGTTATTTTTCAATTATTGTAAGTACTACCCGGATATTTACGTCATTGTAAAGAAGCAAACAGAAATCGTGATTAACATTTCATCCTCGGTATTATCATACAACAACTCATTTTACGTCAGAACTAATCGATTTTTTTTTTTTTTTCCTTTCGAGAGAGAGAGAGAGGCGTACAGAAGGTGAAAGAGGAATTAAAAGGAGTTAATGCCTAGTCGTCAACCTCGTTTTCGAAATGACCGCAGATGAAGAAGTCCACTGAACTACAACGAGATCGATGCTCATGTATTTAATTGATAACGACAGACAGGCCTCATTTCGGACAATCAATCGACAGTCAATATCAAGGTCAACGACAGGAAACTAAAGAACCCTATAATTATTCCACATTAATGTGTGTCATGACTGTTGATAAAAACAAAAAAAGGAATCATCCAAACACTTAGACGAATATGCGGATCAATGTAATTCAATACGCGATCTAGAAAAACAGTCCTGCCCCCATAACTAGGACTGCAGTAGATGATAAGCCAATCATTTAAAGTGGTGAGTTTTAGGAGAAAAGTTTGGATGTTTGGCTTAAGTAAGAGTAAGATTCTTCGCCAAGAGGCAAAAAGGATGAAAAGGAAAGTAAGGAATTGTTATGAGATCGTGTGAAAGGATAAGAAATAACTGAGTCATAAAGTTTTTATTAATTAATAATTAATAAAACGCACATTAAAAGATCTTTTAATCACTTCGGTTCGGATCACATTGAATCAAAATTTATGGCAGAAATAGTGTATAATTATAATATTGCAAGGAGAAAAAAAAATAATAGTGTACTGTAGTTTAATGTATTGAGAATAATTCTGAATAATTAAATAATCAAAGAAGGATATTATCAATATAAAGGAAAATGTGTGACGCTTGAATTACTTTGAGAACTTCAAGTTATAGTTTTATTTATTTACTAGCAAAATAGTAATTTTTGTATGGGGTGAAAATAAAGTAAACAATCAATAAAAGATGGTACTGATCAACATTACGAAAGCAAGCACAAAAAGATGAAAGGAAATTAACTTGTACTAACATGCAGCATTAAATGAAATAACAATGACTTTATTTTTAAAAAGAAGACAAATAGTAATGAATGTTAAAAAATTGTACACCGTTCACTCAAAAATAAATTCCTGCCTAAAATGAAACGGAAATTTTGTAACACTTGAAAGACGTATGGGACACATTCGAGCCTTTTTTTTTTTGTAATTCGAAAAATAACTTGCTGAAAATGTTTAATATTTCTGAATTTTCATTATCTGATCGATTTAAGTGCTTATTTAATCATTCATGTTAGCCTTATAAAAACATATAAGTACACTGACTGAGTGTCTTAAACTTAGAATGACTTGAAAACGTAGAATGGTCACTTAAATACCCCAGATAGTTTTGAGTTATAGGTACCCTTTGGTATATATATATATATATTAAAAAAATGAATATATCACCATATCTATAAACATTATTAATAGAGAAAAGAAACTAATGTACACTCGTATAATTGAAAAGCCTGTGTTCCGTTTAATCAAGTATTTCCGTTAACCAAATTGAATAAAACGAATAAATCGAAATATGTTTTTATTAAATTAATTGTGATTCCCTTTTAAGATTTTTAATGAGTGATTTATCTACACACAATCTTCTAGCAAAGGCATTTTCATGTGACTAAATTTGCGGCAATAACATTCCTCTCCGTAAACTTATAACTATGAACCCAATTCCGAAGACAATGGAGCATTTGATTCAAGTATATAAGAACAAAGCCTCCAACGCAGAAAAGTTTTAGAGTGAAACTAAAGCAAACTTGCAATGAAGAAAAAAAATGTAATGAAAACTTCCTACCGTTAGTCTGATGAAAACAGGTCTCTAACTTCATTCTAAATTTTTTAGAGATATTTTGCTTCATCATTGCTGTATATTATACAAATTAATAGGCAAACACTGGGAGTTGAACCTAAGCAGGCATAATAGTTTATTCTATATCAAATAGACGCATTTGGTATTTAATCAAAAAAATTTAAATTAACTAAAAACTAAAAAAGTCACATTCAAAACATTTTTCATCTCAAGCACTTTTTAAAAAAAAAAAAAAAAATTTATGAGATAATAAAACTTATCCACTCATTAAATACATTTTAAGTGCTCATACTCTAAAAGCGAAACTATTTTGCATGCAAATTTTTGTTTAGCTAAGACATAAAATACATAGTTGATAGTCATTTGTTTTATTGTTTCTATAAGCTTCCTAGTTAATTACAATTGTTAATGGGTGGTTATTTATGATTTGCCAAATGAATCGATAAATGCGCCAATCTGGATAGAAGATATTTAAGACCATCAAGAATCAACTCCTTGTATTCAGTTCTTGAAAGAAAAAAAAAGGTTGGAAGACAGCAGGTGCGCACGCAAAATCAGGTAAAAGAAAAAAAGTCACTACCTGAGATAAGCAGGTGAATAGGAGTGATTTTCCTCTGAGATCTCTGTTTACTGCTTGGATTAATGCGAGTGACCATTAAAAACAGATTACATTGTTTGTTTAAGAATAAATGCATTCTAACGAATCTAAGACATGAAATCAATTTAAAAACATATTCCAGAATTTTCTATGCTTTGATGATCCTCAGTTTAAATTATAGCAACATTGCTTTCTAATCAATCTTTTTTTTTTTTTCTTTAAATATTACAATATTTTTAAAGTTAACTCTATTTTATTAAAAAAAAATATATCTATGGCATTTAGAGCAAACAGTAAAATAATAAGAATAATACTAAATTCCATTTTACTCAACTCAAATCAACACTTCAATTTTGACTTGTTTGCAACATAAGCACAACAAAAAGTTACTAAATGAATCAACAAAATCTATAACTCGCAGATTTGACACATAGAATTTGAGTTAGCCGCTATAAGGAAATATTACGGAGTGCAAAAATAAATATTTAAATATGTTTCTTTCATTCAGTTTAGTATAAATATAATGCAAAGAATAAAAAACACGATCAAATTAATATACAACTTTACATTTCTAGAAAAATATTTTTAAAAAAAAATATTTAATTCAAAAATTTTAATAAAATTTTTGAAAACAAAGTAAGTATAAATATAATGCAAAGAATAAAAAACACGATCAAATTAATATACAACTTTACATTTCTAGAAAAATATTTTTAAAAAAAAATATTTAATTCAAAAATTTTAATAAAATTTTTGAAAACAAAGTAAGTATAAATATAATGCAAAGAATAAAAAACACGATCAAATTAATATACAACTTAACATTTCTAGAAAAATATTTTTTAAAAAAAAATATTTAATTCAAAAATTTTAATAAAATTTTTGAAAACAAATTGAGGAAGAGTAAACCTTAAAAACTTGTAAAAAAGTGATATTCAGCACTTTTATTAGAAGTAACTTTTACTGCGACGTAATTGCAAGTACTTAACTTCAAAAGTACAAATAAAAGCGCTTTTTTTTAAAAATGTAATTTCGCTGTTTTTTAAAATGAAAATAAATTCATGACAGGTATACTATCATTTATGATCCTATTATCCTTATTTTATTTTAATTTTTTCTGAACGCAGGATATGAAATTCAAAGATGTATGATAATATTTTAGATGCATTCCCGTTTAGACTATTTTAACTTCTGTATAGTAAGAATTTTGATGTATGAATTCTATTGTATAAGTATTCAATATTGGACTATTTTAATTTGTCTCTTTGCAGGATATAAAGTATGATCACGCATCCTAATTTACATGCATTCAAATTTTGATGACTTTAACTCAAATTTATGCAAAATGGAAACTTTGAACGATGCAATTAAACATTTTAGTTTGGCATAAGAGGCCCTTAAGCCTAACTCATAGTATTTCCCAACCGAACTCAACTGTTCAAGTGGAGACGTTAAGGAAAAATTCTAAGTATGCTCTTAAACCTTTTTATTTAATTTTCACAAATAAATTAATAAATATTTACCCAATTTGGCAGTATCTTTCGATGCATACAAAATACAAGGTCGCTAACCAATCACAATTTGAGATATAAAGTGTGGGGTATTTTAGATTCTCTACTAATTTTTCGAGACAAAATTATGCTAATACAATTCTATAATAAACATTTTTCAATAGGTAGTTAAACTGTAGGCAATTGCCCGCTTTTAAATTTTTGATTTGTATATTTGCTTTTATGCAATTAACGTTGAAAGAATTTTTAATCGTCAACCAAATCTAGTTTCATCTGTTTAAACTGCAATAAAATTAGATTTTTAAAATCTAATAACTGAGAAACGTGTGTAACTTTAAATTACTTACCCAGAACCACAAATCGCATCATTTTATTGCTTTAAAGTTTTGAGAAAAAATTCATAAAAGTTCTAAAAGTTATCAAACGCTATTTCTCCTAATCCAGCAAATAATCCTCTTTTTTCTTCTTATCTTTTTTGAAAGGAATTGTGCAGTCTAATATACTTATATCTTCAAAACTTTGATATGTACAAACGGAAAAAAAATTAAGAAAATTAAAATTAAAATTTTTTACCTAAAATCCAAGATAGCGAGGGTAGAGACCTTTTTAGCTAGATACGAATTTTGATTAAAAAAAAAAAAAAAAAAAATTCATATTTAGAATTTTTTTTTCTTTCTAATTTGAACTGTTTTAATTTGTCCTTACGCAGGATACGACCACGGTGAGTTGAATCCAATTTAAGAGCGAAATCTTCTTTTTGATTATTTTAATTTGAATCCAGCGAAAGATTAGAGGCAGCCAGCGACTTATCACAGAAAACTTTGACACTAACAACAATACATAATCATATCTTTCTTTTTTAAGTCACCTGCGAAATGCAAGTGGGGACCCCTAATTATGATATTTTTTGTTGTTGTTTAAAATTGAGATTTGGCTGGAGGCCATTTGCACGCGGTTAGACAAAGGCCTGCAGCCGTGTCCTTGCCTTTGGGGGTAGGCGATGTACCTTGCCCCCGGGCAGTGCTCATCACGCTCTACCTGAAGGAATTGGGCTTAAGTGGAGGGGGGACAGGTGAGAAAGACGGCTTCTCCATTAAATGATCGTATCCGGATAGAGGATAAAGGGACTGCCCACTAATATGGAAATATTATTTATTGATACCTTTTCCTTTTATCTTCTGTTATTAATCAGTTGATGTACCAATATTTTGTACTTATCCATTACTTTCTATGAGAAAGAATGTAACATTGTTTTCAAATTGTATTACAGTTTTCGGATGTATCAATTTCCCAGAAGAAAAAAAAAAAAGCTGCAATTAAGAAGGTAACAAACATTTCCACTTATATGAAAATTTCGTTTACAAATTATAGTATATCTTCATAATTGTAATATTATATATATATATATATATATATATATATATATATATATAGAGAGAGAGAGAGAGAGAGAGAGAGAGCATATAACAATGTTTTCGCACTAAAATTGAGTTATTCTGTGAATCACATTTCAAGAAAAAAAAAAAAAATTCTTTAGCTTGCATCAAGATTTCGTACAGAAAAAAAAAAAATTAATTCATCATTGTCAACTTTTACATTTAGACGAATTGAAAATAATGTGCTTTTATGGTAAAAGTCGTAATACATTTTTATTTAAATTATGACCCCTCTTTTCTCGTATTAGAAGTCTACTGATGAAGGGATGTAGACGAAAAAGGAAAATATTGAATATTAAAAAATATTAAAAAAGGAAAAGGGAAATATTAATAGTTATCATTTTAGTTAAATTTTCCTAAATAAGTTTATAGTGGACCTTTACTGCTTATGACAGTATATTTCGAAACATGTAAAATGAAATTCTGTCATCCACTTAGAATTAGATATACGTAGTAGGGAAAGAAGAAATTCTGGTAAAACTATCGAAGAATGACATTTCTGGTTAAAAAATAAATAAAATATATCTGGGTTATAAAACCAAAATATACAGTATTTAAACCGTTCATTTGGCAAATTTTCCATTCATATGGTAACGGTTCCTCAGAAATTCTGTTTTTAAAGCTTTTAGCTCTTACTATAATACATTTAGTAAGAAAATATAAAACTGAAAAGTAAATTATACCGAATTAGTGGTTTTTTATGTCATGCTTTAGGGTATCATGATAAAATTACTAAATTTTATCATACAGTATAAAACCATATTTTACTGTTAATTTTACCAAAGCTATATACACCGAAGAGCCATTACATTATGGCCACCCTGCTAATAACACGTAGGACCACTTTAAGCCATAGGTAGTCTGAGGTATCTGGTACCAAGCGCTCACCAACTGGTTCTGCAATTCCCTCACATTGCGAGAGGTTAGCGTGGCAGCACGAATTTGGTTTACCAAGTACGACCACAAATGCTCTATTGGATTAAGGTCAGGTGAATTTGGGGGCCAAGACATGACTTGAAAGTCACTGGAATGTTCCTCGAACCAATCCATGACGATTCGAGCCTTATGACATGGTTGGTCAACACCATCCCCCGCAGGAAAAACTGTTGCCATGATTGGGTGAACCTGGTCTGCAACTATGTTCAAGTAGCTTACAGACGTCAGGGATTGTTCTATGAGGATTATGGGTCCGAATGTACCCCATGAAAACATTGCCCACACCATACTACCCCCGCCACCGGCTTGTCTCCGTCCAACTGTGTATCCGGGAACCAGGGATTCCTTTGGAAATCGGCATATTCTCACACGTCCGTCGAGGTGATGGATCAGAAAACGTGATTCGTCGGACCATGCAACCTTCTTCCTTTCCTCTGGTGTCCAATTCCGATGTTTCTTGGCCCATAGCAGACGCATCTGGCGATGACATTCCGTCAGTGCAGGAACAGTCTTCGGCCTCCGACTGCGGTAGGCCCATACGCAGCAATGTACGCTGTACAATGTGTTGAGAAACACTGCCTGGGTCACCACTGTTGTAGCTGGTGGTGATTTCGGCTGTTGTAGCTCTTTAGTCACGGCGAACAATGCGCAGCAATCTCCGCTCTTCCATGGAATCAATGCGCCGTGGACGACACACTGTTGGCCGGCGACTTGCCATTCCTGCACCACTTTTGATAAGTGCTCACAACAACTGCATGTGAACTGATAGTTTATTTTTTATTTTATAACCGTCGTTGAACAGTTGCTGAGCCATAACGATTTGACCTTTATCGAAGTCTGATAAATCAGCTGCTTTTCCCATTATGCCGCTAATTGCACTTTGTTTAGAAAGACAATGCATACCCGTTTTATATACTCCAATATCAGCCACGCTCGCGCAGTAGTTCTGCTCTCTCTCTCTCTCTCTCTCTCTCTCTATATATATATATATATATATATATATATATATATATATATATATATATATATATATATATATATATATATATATATATATATATATATATATATATATATCATCTTATAACGAACCTCTCCAGTATTTTTCCCTCAAGTGCCCCGAGTCCAGTGCATGGCAATGACTCAAATGGTTCGCGTTCATTCCTTCACGAATGTTGCACTATTGGCTGAAAGGATTTGAAAGAATTTTTATAGGATATAAATGCTTGAAGAGGCAACCGTGGTCAGTAGTGAGGCGAAAAATAGCAATTAGATTTGCCCCTTGGCCATAACGGAATATTTGTGATCTCCTCTATTCATTTCTTGTCTTTATTTATGTTATACTTTTATGTTCTTATGTTATGTTATGTTTTAAAAATTCTCTCAAGATTTTTTTTATTAACCGTTTGGAGATATAGAAAAGGGATTGGTTTATCCGTTATTTAAGTAATTTTGTTTATACATATATGTACATATATTCTGAAAGTCGAAAAATTTCTTGTAGTATCATAAAATAATGTTTTACATTAATTTTCTTTTTTATTCCGAAATTTGAATTTTTGTATGTAACCGAATCTTTGTAAATATATGAACTATATCAAATAAAAAGTTTTTTAAGATATAGAAATCACTTGTTTTCTAGAAAACGACTTTATTTCTTTTTGTTGTATTTTAATTATAAATAATCTAATTTTTTGTAAGGCAGATACCTCAGTTTTTAATTTTCAAAAATCGCTGTAACTTTAACTCAAGTTAGAATTTCAAGTATTTATTTTTTTACCTGGGATAACATCTTCAGTGTTGCGAAGTCGAAATGTTGCTGTAACATCTCTTCAAATATTGGAAACTTTTTAAAGCTGAACTATATTTTTCTAAAAATTGTGTTGACAATCGTTTTCACGAATTGTTTTGACATAAACAAATAGAATATAAAAATAGGCAAGTTTTAAATACTCTATCTTAAATTAAACGGCTATTTTTACAGTTTACATTATTTAACATTATACAGTTTACATTACTTAACATTATGCAGTTTACATTATTTACAGTTTACATGATTACACTAGTTATTTTAGTTTACATCCTTTCAAGACAGCCATTCTTCAGACAGAACCAAATATTTAAACGAGTACATAATTAAGTATTTGAAAGCAAAATAAATAATTTAAAAAAATATTTTAAATTATTTATTTACATTAAATCATTTAATTCCCAAATAATAGCTACTAACAACCCAAAGACAACTTTTTACTGTAAATCAAAATTTTATTTTCAAAAATAATTTAATTTCTAAGAATTTTAATTATTTTGTTATGTCTCACAAAAGCACTGCGATTAAAAGATCTCATGTGTCACAGCCATTTTAAACTAGTTTCTCTCGGTGAGTACATTAGGTAAATATCAATAACGTTTTTTCAACTTTCAATCTTGCGCAAATAGAAAACTTAAATTTCAGATTTTCCCTGAGGTTAAATAATCATCCTTGAAGATTTATCATTGTTATAATCACATTGCTTTCCTTTTTTTTACTCAATAGTATTCCCCCCCCCCCTCCTTTTCCGGGTCGTGCATGTAACATAGTTCCGTTACTAGAAGCGTAATTGGTAGAAGGAAGAAAAATTCGGGAGGGTCAAAATGGGATAAAAATAGGTCTCTTGATACATTCATTTCTTCCTTTCATCATGAAAGGAGAAAAGTTTAGACATCCGGCTTTATAGTGAAGAATCAATCTTGAAAAATTTTAATTCCATCTTCATTCTAAATTCTATTATAGATTGGAATCCTAAATTTTATGATAGATTGGAATCACGAATACACACTATATCGTACGAGTTTACATATTAAAGTAAACCCTTTAAAGTAAACTTCCGATTTCTTCCACATCATCTTTTGACATTTTTGATGAAACTTTTATGGATGATGAAATTGAAAGGCACGAATATGTAGACATTATAACCCGTGTTATTGTGATATAGTATTTTTGCAGAAACAGATTTCAATGTTTACAATTTATAACCCTTAGACGCAGAATTTTTATTTAATATATCTTTCACACTTTTTTTCATTATTTTGTATTAATTTAGGTTAAAATAAGTAAAAAACAACATATTTAGAATTTAATAATTTGTGATTAAGCAATACAGCATGAAACATTGGTGTTTTTTCTCACCCCCCCCCCCTGTGTTAAGCAAAAAATCCTCAGAGCGGAGCACACTTCAAAACAATAATTTTTTAAATGTGCGTTTGTATTAAACTATTTAGATCGAAGAAACACAGTTATACATCATGTAAACTTCTTTAATTTACAAAATCAATTATCGATGAACTTTTGAATTTGAATGAAAAAAGAATTCAAATTAATTTATTGGGGTTTTGTATTTTAGTACAAATCTGATTCCGATAACGTAACTGATTTTTTTTTAGTAGCTGTTAGACTTTTTCTAATAATTAAAAATCACCAACATAAATTTTTGCTCGTAATTAGAGTGTCAGTTATAGATCATCAGTCAGATTAGAGCGATATATATATATATATATATATATATATATATATATATATATATATATATATATATATATATATATATATATATATATATATATATATATATATACTAGGGGGCTAAGTCCCCTGTTCGTTGCCGCTCACCAACCCCGATGATTGCCTCGCAATAATTGTCTTTTCTTGGCAGAAAACAGTTTTTCTACATAAGGTAAAATTATTCACTTAACATATATGTACTAAAAGGAATTCTGTTTGCTTACTTTTGTGCCTCTACTTTCCACGTTCAAATATTACTATTTATTAGTATTATAAACATTTAGATCTCTTGGTCAACGGAAGTTTTTTGAAGTAATCATTTTTTAAAATAACATTTATATTCTTATAACATTATATTGTTCAAACAAATTTGTTGAGTTCACAACCATAACTTAATATTCTTGCTAATGTTAGCAGTACTGGAAAATAAGTTTAAATTAGGGATACAAAAATATTTAAAGAAAAACAATACCTTTAAGACTATTGCTAATTTTATGCAGATGACAACCAAAACAATATGGAAATGAATGACGGTAAACTGGATCCTACCACGTGATTTTCCGGCCAGGTATCAGACCATTATTATTTTATATTATATATATATATATATATATATATATATATATATATATATATATATATATATATATATATATATATATATATATATATATATATATATATATATATATATGTATATATATATATATATATAAGAGGTGATGGTATCCACATGTTCCAAAGGGTAAAGTACTTGGTTTAAAACAACAAACTAATCAGAAATTTCGCTCCTATTCTTCAAATCTTCGCCAATTTGGTTGTATTTTATAACAGTTTCATTCATGCAACTGAAATTTTGATCTCTTCTGACAGGCTAGTGTACTCAAACTTTAAGAGGCCTGTGAGGGCTGATAATACAATCGTTTTAACCGTTTTTTGACAGAATTCACTCGGTCAAAATTTTGCATATTAATCGTATAATGTAGATTTTATATAAAAAATAATAATTTTATCATAATCGTTTAAAAAGTTTATTCCTTCTTTTCTTGAAATGGATTTTACTGTTGGGGATAATTTTTACTTGACCATCTCATAAATAGATGATGCCATTATTTTTTTCCGGGTCATTCAAAAATAAAACAATGCACGACCCCTCGTTCCTTGCACATGCTATCAAAAAGAACAGCTGCTATCAAACCAGTATTTTCCAGACAGCTGTAGAGAAGAGTTGACAAAATTTCACAACAAATTTAATAGCGTGTCATTAAGTCGTATAGTACGCTTAGAACTTTGTTCCTTTCCGACTACATGAAATTGGTATAAATGAGTAGGGCTACCAATTCAAGGCAACATTAAGGCTGTTTTTCGAAGGTTCTTAGTCGCATGAAATGATTCTTTTCTGCGAATAATACGCTATTTTCATGACTGATCTGAGTTTGCAACAGTTACTCTCGACTGTTAAGTCATGTTAAGCCTGTATTCAACCATCGCCTTCTATGTTTATTTTGAAAATGGCGCAAAACGTTAATATGGAGAAAAAGCTATAGTTTTGAGAAAATGAAAAGCATTTGTGGTCTAATTTTTTTATTATTAAGAAACTTACTCCAATATTGCATTATCTGGGCTCATAAAAATGTGCAAAATATGGGAAAAAAGGATTTTGATACTCTTCATCTAGGTGGAGAAATGTCGCCAAATCGGTGATTTTTAAAAAAGTTTAATAACTTTTAAATTACTTTAGTTATTTTTCTGTTCTAAATCCCTGACAAATATTTACAGCAAGATGACATTTAAAGTATAAAATATAGTTTTGCTTCAAGTGTAAGGCATAAGCGTAAACTGTGGAGTTTTTATTTTTCTTTGGAGAAAGAGTTTCGAAAAGCTAGGTTAAAACAATTATGTTTTTGTGCATATTGATGGTTGGGTAACTATATATGGGTGATTCTCACGAAATATGACAATTCGGACCAAAAAATTTCTTCAAATTTAAAGTCGTCAAAATAATCTAAATATTTTTTCTTTTGTATACTTCTTTAGTTACACTTATTAATATCTTATAGACAGCAGTGTAGTTTATTGACATTTGCTTGGGAAAAAAAAAATAAAATAGAAATTCACCAAATCTTGAATGCCAGGAAAATGACATATTAGCTTAGAAGTTTAAAAAACATTCATTTTAAGTTAATACAGTAAGTTAATAGTAAGTAACTCAACTTAAGCCTTCATGTTAGATGCACCATAAATTGCTCAAATTAATTCTTTTTATCCACTGTAGAAAGAATCAAAAAAGTTTTTGTTGCTGCAATGTTGTTGCAATGATCAATCATTAAATAAATAAATAACTTTGATTACATCCAAGCATATTACAAGCGTATTAGCAGTTAAGGCATTCATAAGCCAGGAAAGTGACAGCCAGGATAATGACAAATTCGCCCTTTCATAGCATATAACTTTACTTTAATTAAATATTTTGGTCTAAGACGTTTATATTCTGTAGAAAACAACATGATTTCTTAAAATAACTCAGATAAATCAATGTTGTTCATGTTATTAATGGTTTCAAGAAGCCAGTAAAATGACAACACAAAAACCTACTCACCTTGAAAAATTTTTTGAAATAGATTTTGAACCAGAAAATTGGTTCTTTATTCATGCAACAAGACATGTTCATATAGGAGGGTATCTAATCAATCTATTAACATAATATTTTGATTGCTGGCTCTATCTATTTTGGTTATAAACAACTAAATAAAAGTAGCCAGGAAAATGACAGATTTTCATGGGACAAACAAATTATTGACAGAAAAAATTAATTTAAACGAATTTTTTGCAAATAATACGCTCTGCGTACATTCTAGAAATTCTTACACCAGTGGAGATAAAAAAAATTAGATATTGAAAAATTTATAGGAAGTTTTGAAGCTAGTTATTATTGGAAACATTGTTTGGGACATGCCAGGAAAATGACTTTAAAGTTCAATTAAATCTTTCAACTATACAAAACAGTCAATGCTAGTGCAAAGTTATTTTAAAATGCTAACAGCAATGCTATTTATTAATTTTTTTTTTTAAAAGTTATTTTAGTATTATAGTATTAGATCTTGAGAGAAAGGGACAGTGAATTGTCATATTTCGTGAGAATCACCCATATACCTATTAATGTTACGTCAGTATGTTATTTGAACTGATTATTTTGTTATAAATCTATTTAAATCGGTATAAAAAAAAACACATCAACCGTTGTACGATCATTAAACAGTAAGCTTACTTTTGTTATAATCTTTGTCTGAAAACTACCTTCAATGTAACTGAAATATTGCAAATGATATTAGGAATTAACTTTTTCCACTATTATTTAAAAAAAAAAAAGTTGTAGATGAAGACGGAATTGTCAATTATTAGGGTGAATGATGGATTGTAGCAATTGCGAAGATTGGTGAACGAAGCGAGCTTGGAATAACACCAGTATAGTTATGAACTATATAAAAAAAAAATATAATAATTTAAAAAAAAAAAAAAAATGCGAATTTCAGAAGCCACTGTGACTTGATTAGGAGCTTAATAACTAAACTTTGCAAGGTTTAATTTATTATGGTTCATTTCATTCGAGGAAAAAATGAAACATACAAAACATTTTATTCCAAGGACATATTAAAAAACGTGTTTGAGAAAATCAGCTATATAATGTTAAAAAATAAGGTACAAAATTAGTTCGAAATTAAAAGTTTTACGACTGTTTAAGTTTTTAAAGTATCATCAGTTTACAAAACAGGCTTATCCACTGAAAACAGAAGAATAATGTTATGTTCTTCTATACTTTTAACCCACCATGACCTGTCCTCAAACCTGAAAATTAGAGCTTTTTAAAAACATCACTTAATATGTGTTTTTTCCCTATGCTAGTTTAAATTTTTTCTATCAAGCGCAATATTTTTAGGAGACCTCTTCTCCGGCCATTATGAATTTTACGATTCATTTTCTCGCTGTCCACCTACTGAAGGCTTAAAAAAGAAAAGAAAAAAAATGAAAGAATAATCTAAAATAATGCAAGCTATTATTCTTAAATGTGATTGAGTGACGATCTGTTACTTTACTTGCTTCGAATGATGCTGCTCAGTAGAGTGCATATTTAACACCAGCTTATTTGTGAACATGAAATAAAAAGGCATATTTATTCCTTTCCCTCCGTCCCCACCCCTTCGACTGTCAATTATAAAAGTAAAATAAATAAATAAAAATGCGTGGGTAATGAGCTGATTGTACAAGAATCAACGAGAATTTTTGAATAGTGAAAAATGAAAATTGCAGGAATGGTTTTGTTTAATTAATATAATTTCTCGATTCGATTGAAATGTTTCTTGAAATAATAAGAGGAAAAGACGCGTACCTCCTTAGAACACCTCCTAATAGAGAAGCGTTTAGACATTCTGGCGGTGATAATCTCCTTTGTACTTCTCCCACTGTCACCTTGTACTTGGATGTTGAGCTAAGTAAGGACAGTCGACCGGGTACTGAGCAAAATACCTCCGACGCCGATGTGATACCCGACAGCATTATGTCCTTGTGATTGTTTTCATTGTTAGAGCGTTTGATGCCTAAAAGTAATAAACATCGATTAATAATAGAGCATGTTATTATCTTCAAGGATAGCAATGGCGACTTATTTGAAACCCTACCTATTTTTTCATATATCTTTCTTTTGATGAATCGGTTTATTAGCATAACAAACGTGTTATAACTCCCTTGTGATATTTGCATTACTGTAGAAATAAATTTATATTGAGTACTTCTTTGCTTCTTGTTAATTTTGTATTGCGAAACATTTCAATTCAAAATATTTCTTTCTCATATTTTAATCATTTATTTATATTTAACGAATATATATATATATATATATATATATATATATATTTGAGTAATCAATTAAAGTATTTTTTGACAGTTTAAAAGTATTGAAGAAACTTTAGCAAATATTTCTTAATTAAAAAGTTGCATAAATTTTAATTTAATAACAAAAAAACTATTTAGATTTCACTGATCAAAATTTGCTTTTAAATTTATAATTTAGTTACTTATAAAATATTTTACTAAGTTCCGATTTTTTAAAGTTTCAAGCTTTTTATTTTTTTTATTTTGGCATCGTTTAAATGAAAATATAGTGCATGTTTTGAAGGAAGGAATTTAAAATAATCCAATAATCCGTCAAAAAGTAGGACAGGAAACATTATACAAAGTTAAAGTGAAGTAAGTAAGAATTAATATAAGAAAGAACAACTTCATTTTTTTGGCTTTGATATTTGAAAAAATATGTCCAATTCAGAGATACTTAGAGTTAATTCATTGTTAATAACGATCAATATTTATATGAAATAAAAAATACTATATAAATAAAACAAATAAGAATAATAAAAGTTAAAAAGTTTACAAGAAAGAATTAAGTGATCATTTTTTTCACTTCCTTATTGTGACATTAATTAAGTCATTTTGATGTAATAATTTGACAGTGTTAAAAATGAAAATGGTATAACGTTTTGTTGAAAGAATATAGAATAAAATAATCACTTGTTGTTGATGTAATTTAAATCATCGAAACAAAACGTAATGCGAAGTAATAATAAAAAAGGTATTAATTAATGAATGAATTAATTATTACATCATTTAGCTCCATTCCTTGAAAAAAATTTTAGTCTTAATTCGCCACTGTTGACCAGGCCGATAAATGTTAATATAAAGTAAAAAATTAAAAAAAAAAAAAAAACCTCGGAGAAGAATAAAATAATTAAAAAATAAAAACTGGAAAAATGTTGTCATGTAACGAAAGCTATTAAATATGGATCGAAAATGTCAAATTAAGTAAAAAATTACGGTAACGATAAAAGATTTTCAATACTGCAATTTAATTTTCAATAAATTGACCTAAGTCGTCATGGAATTTAAATTTAACTTACTCTGATTATATAGGTATATGATGAAGCAACTTTAAATTGTGTTTTTAAAAATTGATGTTACTGTAATTTATTGAATATCAATTACAATCGTGTTGGAAAACTTCGTCTACTTATAACAAATTGACAAGGTTCAACGACCTTTACCATCATACACTTCGAATTCAATAGACTTTAGATTTTGTATATAATGCCACCTTAATATATATATATATATATATATATATATATATATATATATATATATATATATATATATATATATATATATATATATATATATATATATATATATGTATGTATATAAGTAAATAAAAATATAAACAGGTTTACCTTTTCTTATCACACTATTATGCTCTGAACCAAATATATTGCTTTCGTCCACTGTTGTCTGAAAAGTAAAATAAATAAATAAATTATAGTAAATTATAAAATAAAAGCACAGCTTGTTAAGAGGCCTCTACCCTCGCCATCTTGTATTAAAGGTAAAAATTTATATTGTGTTTTCTTGTTTTTTTTTTTTTGCACTTAACAAAGTTTTGATGTAGCAATAGTATTATTAGATTGCAAAATTCATTAAAAAAATGTAGAAAATAAAGAAAGTTATTTATTAGATTAGAAGATATAGTGTTTGATAATTTTCACAACTTCTATGAATTTTTCCTTAAAACCTAGAAGCTATAAAATTATGCGGTTTATGGTTTAAAGTATTTAAAGCTACATGCTTCTAAGTTTTGGGATTATTAAATATCTTAATTTTATTATGGTTTAAACGCAGGAAAATGAATTTGGATAAGGCTAAAAAGTTCTTTTAAAGTTAATTGCGCAAAATCAAAGATACTTATCAAAAATCTAAAAAAAGCAGGAACTATCAACTATTTAACTGCATATCAAAATCTATTGATTGCGGTATTGTCATAATTTTGTCACAATAAATTAATACAGAATCTAAAATACCCATCATGCTTAATATCTCAAATTATGAGTAGGTGTCAGCTTTATATTTTACATGTATTGAAAGATACAGTCAAATAAAGTAAATTTCCATCATCAGCTCATTTGTGAAAATTAAATAAAGAGGAATAAAAACGCATTTAGAATTTCCCCGCCCCCTCCCTTTCTCCACCCCTTCCGACAGTTGAGTTTGGTCAAGAGAGATCATTTCATATTATAGGGCATAACATTTCCATAATATTTAATGCCATAAGTATAGAATGGTAATATATAACCTAAAGAAAATATTTAAGGGAACGCTACTTTAATTGTCCTTAAAATAACAGTTTTCAAAGCAAATTGATGAATTGCATAGTTAATAAAAACACATTTGTTATGCTTTTTCATTTTGTTAATTATTATTATTTACAATAGAGCATTTTTTTAAAAAAAATTTCTGAAAAAATTAATAAAATAAATTCTGAAATCAAAATGAATTTGAGTGTCGGGTAGACAATTAAATGATAGTGATAAAACTATTTGTTTGCTTATACTTCTGGTTGTTAAAACAATTCCAAGTGGAAGTTATTATTTCATTTATTCAACGAAAATGATCAAGATTTATAATTAATTTTTAATTTAGTTAATTAATTTTATTTTTGTGGTAACACTTGAGATAATTAAATAAACATTATTTAATTATGATTGTTAATACTTCAGACATGTTATGCAATGCTCACTGGGTTTTTGACTAACAAATTTCGAAACGAATAAAATTATAATTTAAAAATTATATTTGAAAAAAGTTATTATTTTCAATCCGCTTTACTAAATCTGGAAAATATAGCCTAAGAAATAACAATTTAAAAAATGTTATTTCTTCAACCATAAAAATAAAGTTTTTATAAATTGTTCTCTAAGGTACGATACAATAAATTGATTCTAGTAAATCGATTTATTTTAAATTTTGGATTTCAGTGTTGTGGCTTAGTTTAATATGGTGTACGCATTAAGTTTTAAATCTTTTATTGATAATTTTTTTAATGCATTAAATTAATTGTAACTTAGGAGGAAATAATATATTAATTAAAAGGAAATTTATAAGGAAAGTTTCTAGGGCTTTTGTTTAAATTTTAAACGAAGAGTTTAGAGGTGCAAGGTAGGAGGTGGGACATTTTATAGAAATTAAAATTTTTGGATTTATATTAAAAACTAACTTACAGACTTAGCAAAAAAAATTTTTTTTACACTTATCATGTTGTTTATAAACTTAAACTTTTAAGCCTTTTTAGAGTGTTTTTCAGTAGTTTCTTTTTTTATTTAAAGTAAATTAATAGCACAAATTAATTATTGTTTTCTATGTAAGGCTGGCCTCTCGAATATTACAATGCCTATCTTTTACTCGGTTAAATATGTCCTTGAATTGATAAATATAGAGCTAGCTGCATATGACAATAAGCCATTCAATTGAAATTGGGAAGAAAAGAAAAGTAGAAAAAAAAGAGAGAAACTTGTTTACCTGATTTTAACAAATTTAGAAATTTTATGAAACTATTATAATCCTTTACTCACGGATCTAATCTTGAGCATTAAAAACACTCAAAGTTATCCGAACCTAATCTAGACTTAATGCATGCTTTACATCCGGCAGTAATACATTTAAAGGAATGTTAATATTACTGTTGAACACAAAACCCAATTGTATCAAGAAGCTATTTTTTTTATTTTTATATTTCATCTTCTCATTTCTTTTTGTTTAGAGCCTGATCTGATAGAATTATTAGGTCATAAAACTTAATTCACTCTTATGATATCCGCAACTTTCAAATCAGTGAAAGAATGTAAACAATCAGACCAATAAAAATCCTTTTTTCTTGACAGCTCATCACGAAATATCATAATTTATTTTGCATCGTAAATGCATTGTTTGAAACATAAAAATACACTTAGATTTCTCTAGATAAGTAAAGCTGGTGTTGTTAAGAGATTTTGATACTCTTTATATTCAATTTTAATTTTATGGATTATAATAATAAATGAAGTTCATTTTATCACTTGGTATGGAATGTTAAAACAAAAATAAACCATCTGTAGTACCGCTTGTTTTTATTATAAAAACAGCACCGGTTTTATTGTTTTCATTTATATTTCGTTTTAATTCTTTTTAAAAATGTTACGTATGTTCATGATAAATATTTTCATCTTAGTTCACAGCTCTCTTTTTTTTAAATAATACTTACACACATTGAACAATTATTTTATTTTCCTTAAATGCTATCGAACTCACATTTTTGGAAGAAAAAATTATTGCTTAACAATATATTATATAAATTAAATGAAATATACGAAGATGTTTCAAAGGAATTGCAATTTTACATAAGTAGAATTTAGTTAAAATATATTATTTATTAAAATATTGAAATTTATTAAAATAAATATTATTCATATTTATGAAATTATTACTCATATTTATTAAATTATTGTTCATATGTTTTAAAATATTATTAAAATATAACTATTTTCAGACCAATTAAATAACTGATAAGGACTTCAATTAAAGGCTTTTAGAAAAAAGGGCGAAACTCTTTGTATTGTTTGCAGTTGCATTACGTAAGTAATATATATATAGTACACATTGTTTGTTCAAATGTACAATTTTAAATTACAGTTTGTACTATATATAATTCATATGCATATTGTTTGCAATGTATGAATTACCAAATACCGCAAATTTTAGTTTTCTGAAAAAGTATTATAGCATAAAATAAGTTTTAAAGATTTAATTAGCATTTAGAAGAATCAAGAATGTTAAATTGGTTGTGAAATTCAAACAGTTTTTCTAAATACCTAGCGGTCGAAGAACTTAAAACGCAAAATTTTTTTCTCAAGGGAGGGTACAATTAAGGATTGTTATTGTAAAACTAGTTTTAAAAACGCTTTATTCTATATTTTCAGGGTCATATAATAATTATTTTTATAATTCCATAGTAAAAACAACAAATATAACGACCTTATAACTAGTTATTCAATTTAAAACATATTGCTGATATAAATGCTGAAAAAAAAAATTCATTTTTAAGAAAAATATTTAATAATATTGTTAGAGAAATAAATGACATAAAAATAGATTTTTAAATTTTAAATAGTTCTATTAAATGCTATTAAATTTTATATAATGTATTTAATTTTTTAAAATTTATTTAAATTTCATTTATTAAAAGTTAATAAATTTAAAAGATTAATTATTTTAAAAAATTAATAATTAGTATAATTATTAAGTATTATTACATAATTATTGTTATGTATTACTGTTAATTAATGTTATATATTATTATATTATTTATTATTGTTATTAATTATTATATAATAATAATTATTATTATAACACATTTTATTTATAACTAATAAATATTTAACAAGAAGTAACTTGTTTTGGTATTTCAAACACGAAGGGGATATTACACGTACTGAAAAATTCTGGTAGGACACTTTAATTCTGAATACATTAAAAAAACAATAAAAATTAAATATGTATTGATAATAATAAAAAAAATCTTTTGTTTCTTTAAAACAATGAATAGCAATACTGAAATATTCGTTTCGAAACAGAGAAAAAAAATTCAGGTAGAATTTCCATAACCTATGTTAATAACAATTTTGGTAAAAAAAAACAAAACAAATATAATTCTGATAAATAAAACATAACATACATTCACTTAAGGATTTTCCCGCTAAGTTTTACCGAAATTCTGGTATTCAAAAGTACAGTTCTTATTACCACACATTTAGTAAAATATGCGAAACTGAAAAGTAAATTGAACTGAATAAATGGTATATATGCCTTGTTTAAGGTATTATGATAAAGTTACCAAATTTTATCACATTCAATAAAACCATATATTATAGTTAATTTTACCAAAAACATTACTTAAGCGCTTCAGATTAATAACTAAGATTAATTAATTGATTAAGATTAATTACTTTTTTGACCAGAAACATGGTATTTATTTTACCGCTCTCTGGTAGTTCTGTTCTGATCATACTTTATTCCTCAGTGCAGGATTAATTACAACCTTAATTATTAATATTGTAGGAAAAAAAAAAAATAACATAAAAATGAAATTTTAAAGTATGACCTTGATTGTTTAGTAAATTATATAACTACATAAATAAAAACTGAAATAGAAGGGAGTTCCTCTTTCAATCATCCTTTCACATTACATTCGTCTTGTTTAGACGAATGTAAAAAGTTAAGAGTTTAAATTTTTTTGGGCAAATACCATAGGACTTATTTCAAGCAGTCTATAGCTATGAATGTTACTTTATAATTTCATTCAACTATATTAAGCAATTGAAAACGCGATGCAGTTTTTGAAAAACGTGCCATTTTTTTTTGATTGACAAAAAAAAAAGATCTGTTTTTAAGTTGAATGAAAAATAAATCATGCACATTAAAAAACAAATAAATTTTTTAATAGAAGTTTTGGATTGCTCAGCTTAAATGTAAGTTAAAGCCAAAAACATAATATTTACCCAATTATGTATCAAATTACTGCGAGAAGCATTCTCAGGGATTTGTCTATTCTAAATTAAACTTCAAGTAACAGCAAAATCCATGAAATTTATTTATTTATTTAAAAAAGACTCTAAAAAAAATATCTTTCACATTGTTACCTAGTTTTTTACTCTATTTATATTCTCAAGCAAACTTTTTGATAAGTAAAAAACTTTGATCCTTAGTTCCTGACAATTTTCTGAAATATATATAAATTTCAAAATTTAAACTTTTGTTTCTAAATATAACGGTGCATTCCAAATTATCTTTCAGGGCATAAATTAGTTCTCAATAGTGCTTAAGTTGTATTCATTTCAATAAACATACGTAAAAAAATAACTTTATGATTCATAAAATCTCTTCGTTAATTTAAGAAAGTATTTTTACTTAGATAATCGAAAAAAAATATACTCAATAAAAGTAAAGTTCATATTTTTAAAATTATTTGTTAATATAGTCCGTGTTATTAAAATATAAAGAAACAAAGAAAAAAAATAAGAAGAAGAAAACATACTTTTAATGCTTTTTTTAAAAAAAACAAACGAATTTTTCTTTTCACAATAAAATAAAATGAAACATAACTATTTCAAAATCGAAATAATTGCCTATTATTTCGATAATTGCTTTTTTCTTTCTTTAAATGCGTATCATAGTAACTCTATTCAAAATCCTCCAATTTCATTAATCTATGATCTGGAATCCAGCAGCAATAAGTGATATTATATATATATATATATATATATATATATATATATATATATATATATATATATTAATAAAGATAAGATACATGTTTCAAAAATTCTAATGACGTGTTATGTACTTTTATATATTTTAAAGAAAAAAAATATTCTTCTGAATACTATTATTGACTTAACAACATTTAAAGGAAATTCTTTTATAAAATTATGCTGTTAACTTATTCAAAAACATCTTTTTTGTTTATTTAATAACGGATATATAAATAGGTATTTTAAAATCAAGGAAATAAATACTATTGCAATGTTTTTTTATGATTCGGAGCTATTATAGTGTAATTTGAAAGGCTATTTTAATAAAGGAATGAATTTATGTTGATGCTTAAACAAAATTATGCTTAAACTTATTTTTATGCTGAAACTAAAAACACTAATGAATATTTTAAACATATTTTGGTAATTACAAACAGTTGGTAATTACAAACATTACAAACGCACCTCGTCTTATAAATTGCATACGTAAAGTCCATTATCATAAATTGATTTTCTTATTCTCAAATTGTTGATAACCAAAGCGAATAAAGTAAATTTTCACGAAGAAAAAGTTAATTAAGTTTAAAAAAAGAACGCTTGAATGTCTCTCGAACCACTAAAGTGCCAAATGTGCGCCATTGTACTTTAATAACTGTTTTTGGACTTAGGTCCAAATTTGCTCATCAACATTGGTATTTCAGGAAGTACTCCAAAACTCACAAAGTTCCTTGACACATGTACATTTCTACGAATAAAAATGCACAATAAGAACTACGTTATCATATCGAGCTCGCATTTTAATTTAAAATTCTAAAGAATAAACAAAACTCTGAGGTATCTTGACTTACAAAGGTTAATTTACAATTGTGGCATACGTAATTTAGAAAACAGCTCGTTTAATTTATCTTTGAAAACAAGTACTCTCATTACTATAATTATATTGTTGTGGGAATCGTAGATGCTATATTAAAACAATACATTTAAAAACAGGTAGAAAATGAATGGGTCACTTTATTAGATTATTTTAACGCTTTTGACTTGTTTTTAAGAATTCTGGTTCCCTTTAATCTTGATTCTATTCCGGGGTTTTTCCCTTCCATGGAGATACACTTTGATGTCTTACTCCGAAATTTTATATTGGTTTCAACTATAAATCCCTTTTGGAATTATTATTATTGATTTTAAATTTTATAAATCTCATTGGGGATCATTGAACTATCTGTTCTTTGCACATTTTGCGTTCATTTACCCACTTCGTATTTTTTACTTTCCAACATGGTTTAAATATACTTGTTTTAAATTTACACGTCATCGATTTCTAATGTGTATCAAGCTTTATTAGTTTTAATTTTACTTGTAGTGCTTAGTTTTCACGTTTCACCTTTAGTTTCACCTTTAACTGGGGGCAGGTCGGTCACTGTTAATTTTATTAGATTAAGAGAAATGTGCTCGGTTATTCGTAGAACTTCTATGAATTTTTCCTCAAAGTTTTAAAGCAATTTAATGATGCATTTTTTCAGTTTTGAGTAAGTAATTCAAAACTACATGTTTCTCAGTTTTTAGATATCTTAAAATCTAATTTTATTAAGAAATGAAAAAAAAATAATAATTTAAACAAAATATTACAAAAATATACGAGAATTTTATTTCATTTATTTAAACTGATGTTGTACACCAATTTGGATGAAGCTAAAAATTTCTTTAAACGTTAATTTCATTAAATGAGGAAACTTATCATCAAAAATCTAAAAACAGGCAACTGTGTGTTATTTAGCTGCTAATCGAATACCGTTAACTGCAGAACTGTAATGGCATAATTTTACCACAAAAAATTAACGGAGAATCTAAAATACCACAAGTTTTATGTCCAAAAGGGTATTTTGCATATGGCCTTTTATTTTGCATGTGTAGAAAGATACTGCTAAATAGAGTAAATATCCATCCTCAGTTTATTTGTGAAAATTAAACAGAAAGTATTGAAAGCATAGAACTCCCGTCTCCATCCCTTCGTCAACTGAGTTCGGTGGGGAGAGGAAAGGGTCTAAAATTACTATCCCTATTAGAATCCTCCATTACAAAAAGTATGAAGATGCAGAAATAGGATTGGGTAATTCCTATTACTAAAACTGAAATGGGACAAAAATAGCTTTTGACAAAGATTTAAATCGTACGAATGGGAATTTCCCCGCAACAACACCATTGAATTCTATCCCAACCCCAACTTAAACATAAATGCACAAAAAATTCATAATTAAAAATTGCTTTTCGTTTATCGTCTACTACAAGACATTCGTGGAAGAAAAAAGGTTCAATATTGATATTCGTAAGATTAAGAACTGAATATTTAGGAATGCGGGATCGACCTTAGATGAAACAATTCGTACTTTTAAAGAAATAGTTTCTTTAATGGATGAAAAGAATATAATAAATGTAGATTGAGCAAATAAAAGAAACAGAAATAATTGTGAAGGGATACAAGGAAAAGGGAAAACATTCAGAACTTATACGCACCTATAAGTAAGCAATGAGGCAACTTGCGCAGGTAACCAATCCGTTTTTTTTCTTTTTTTCCCTTTCTTATCTTTAACCAGCTCGCACTTTTAAAGTTTTTTTTTTATAAAATAAATTTAAAGGATTTGATTTCATTATTACTATTAGTCTTAGCAATAGAATCAGTAATTCTTTATTGCTTTTAACAAAATTATAAGCGAATTATTTATCACACCTACAATGCTTAAAGGTTAAATTTGCTGCGTATAGAGTGAAACGATCTGATCTATCTATTAATCTGGGTAATCCGTTGGATCTAATCTATCCCATGTAATATTTTTTTAAAAAATAAAATCTCATTGTATATTGCATCTATTTGACATTTGTAATATCCATTTGATACTCTGTTTTGTATTCCGATCCACGAGTACTTTCAAATTCAGAATTGACCTTGTGTTTCCACTTTTGGATAATTTTATATACATACATTAAACTAATTTATATCTTTAATTGAAGATTTTTTGGTATACGTAAAAACTAGCTATTGACTCACATAGTTATTCAAATTGAAATGGTATAAAACAAATAAGAACACAATGTTCATTTAAAAGCAGATTAGCAAGCTATCGAAATATTATAATACTACGATAATTTCTTACAAAGTGTTACATAATGGACTCTAAAACTATTGCACTAGCATAAATAATAAATGGTATTTTTTGAAAGTGAAGCAGCGTGGGTAAGGTGCTACATTTATCTTCCTACACAATCGTGGCGTCTGTTGTTGTGCTCTCTCCTTTTTAAATTGAAATTTGTATAATTTACTGAATCATTTGATAATTTCTAATAATAATGTACACACATTGCTTTGATTTATTTCACATATTTTTTTTAACAAAACAATGGCTTATTGTAAACTGTTTTCTCAAATCAGTCAGTTTCGTAGTTTACTTTTACTATATATATTGATGCAGTCTTTTTTACGGCTACATGGTCATTAATATCACCGTCGAACAGTCATCCAGGATATTACAATCATTGTTGAGGAAGTTTTCCTTGTGAAATGAATGTAGGAAGAATTTGATAAACCAAATAACGAAACTTTATGTAGAATTTTTCACATTTTACTGAGCCGTCGGCTCAGCGGTTAACCTACTGAGATATCATTGTTGATTCTCTGAGGCTGCACACCCGGGAAGTAAAGGCAGCTTGTCCACAATGCTGAAGACATTGCCACAATTGTGGTGTTCCCTACGAAATTGTGAAACCTTAACCTCCATTACCCGCTCATCTCTAACGGGCAGTTACGGGACTGTTTTTTACGATTACTTAGTTATGAGAGTTATTGATGTTTTGCATAAATAAAAACAAAAAATATCACTTGAATCATGAATAAACTTTTCAATGCCATAATTAAATTATTAATTTATTTATTTATTATTTTTTTATTTAAATGGATTTGCTGGATATGAGAAATCATGGGAGCTCCAGCTTTATTTTTTTTAAATTCATATTTCAATTAAAAAAATTAATTTTTAATGTAATAAAAATTTTATGTTGACATTTTTTGTCTAAGATAGGTACTCTTCCCGCCACAAAGTCTGCGGCAATCTGGTGCTTTGGAAACAAGAAGAGGGCATTTTAGGAAGGGTAGATTCGATGAATAGGTCTCCCTTTCTCTCACCGAAACCAGTCCTAAAGAGGGACCTCGTTACCATAGTCACCGCCACAGCTCCAGACGAATGTCTGGCAGAGTACCTATCTTAGACAAACAGTATGTGTTTCAACTGTTTACATTGCTATTTTTTTTTTTATTTTTTTTTTTTTTTACTTAGATTATAAATTATTCTTATAAAGTGAGGATACTTTAGAAGGATATCCTTACAAGGTAAGTCAAACCTCCTTACTTGAGGGCAAAATGATTCACGAGAATTATTAAAATGGTAATTAAAACCTGTACAGTAGTTATTTGATGTTCAGTGAAATGTAATAGGCTTATATAGTTATGGAAAAAAAATAATCCCAAAATACGTATTTATGGAGAAAAAACAGTTCCGAAATCGAATGAGTTTAGTTTACATCAATAAGCAGTAATTATCGCAAGACATTTTTAAAATCGCTTTTTTTTTCTTCTTTTTTTTTGTTGTTTCTTGATATCTTTGGTATTTTGTGAGTTTTTTTTTTTTCATTATTTTATTTATTTATTATTGTGTCTCATCTGGTATCTATTCCCTTATTTCCCTTTTGTAGGAAAAAAAAAAGAGCTTCTTTTTACAAGATGAAAAGTAAATAATAAGTATACTGGCATATTAATCCATGTACATAATAAATCCAACAATTTTTTTTAATAATTATTAAATATAAAGGGTGGAGGAGAGGGAGTTACAACAAAAATTTATTTTTCTGCATGAAAATGATATTATTTCTAATTGCTCATTTATATTACTAGCAAATGATTGTGGGAAAAAAAAAAAAAACTTAATTTTACTTGGATATCGTGCAGCGATCCGGTGTTCACCTTATATATATATGATTAAAAAGTAAAAGAATAGAGTTGATAAAATATTTCCTGTTTACATTACGTTTTTTCTTGACCACCCACTTGATTCTAAATTTCATAGTTTTTTTTTAATTTTTTTATTTTTATTAATTATTATTATTATTTTAGTTTCTCATTTTATACCTCGCATCTTTTTAAGAGAAATAGAATTTAATTTCGCAGCAATTTTTCCGTTTACTTCGCAATTTTTATTACAAATCATACAGAGTATTACAAAAGCTTTTTTGTCATTAAATGACTGAATTTGGAAATTATAATATGACGTTGACGTATGCATTGATGAAATAACAGTGATGAAACTTGGTGCAATTTATGCAATGACAAATAACGATTTTTGTTTGTTTATAATATATATATATATATATACACAATTTTATCCGCAGGAAAAGCTGCTTAAATTTTTAATTTTTTGAAATATTTTTTGAATAATATTTAATTTTTAATAATTTTTTTCTTCGTTTTGTTTTAAAAATGTTTATATATTTTTAACTTAATCTATGAGTTTTATGTACTTGCAGTTTATGCGCAGTAACTAAAACTTATTATTATTTTTCTTAATTTCTTCGTTAATCTCTCTTTTTCTTTATCTTTTTGTCATCATACGATTTAAGACTCGATTATAATATGAAATATGTATAAAATAGGAACTTCTTTATTTTAAAAAAGCAAGTGCTTCATTTTTTTTTTTTTTTTAAATTTTTAGTCCTACAAATCAGATTACGACTATTCATCGAACTTTTTAATAAAATTACAATTATGTACACTCACAAAAAAAATTAAATCAAAGGAGCCTCATTTCCCCAAAGATATAGAAGAGGAGAGTATTTGCATTTTGAAAATTCGACTGGGAAGTAGATCTTTTTATGAACGTTTACAATGAATGAACAATTTCTGAGGAATCGATGAAATAAATAATCAATTTTATTTAAGAAATGACTATGTTTAATGCTCCAATGTAACAACTAAAAATTTAATTTAATAAAAAAAATAATAAATACATTTTCGAGTAATGGTTAAAAGGTAGCGAATAAAAAGTCCATAGATCACACGCGGAAATCCGATTGCAATTACATGACGATCCCTTTGAATAAAGAAGATTACAAATATTTTCACCTCCATTCATACTTTTATTTCCAAACAGAAAAACAAGACTAAAAAGTGAAAGTGAAAACATCCCCCAATCCCCTAAAGGCATTGAAGGTGTTTGCTTTGGGAGGCTGAAGATCTTCTTCTGATCTGTGAGTAGGAGACGAAGAGTCTACAACGCACCAGCGATTAATGAAGATCTTTCCAAGACTCACGGCTTCAGATCCTTCGATCAGTTGGTCAGTGGTTCTGTGTCCGGCGGCAAAATCACAAGAGTAAAAAATAAACCAGACTACTTTCCAACGAAAGTAAGCATTTAAGAGACTATTTCCGTATTTCTAAGCCCCACCCACTTGCCTTGAGTGTTTCTTCATCTTCTTCTTCCTTGTTTACTTTGTTATTTTTTGGTAAAATATTCTTTTAAGTTTTATTCTAAATTAACATTTAGCATTTAACGAATTTCTAATAAGGTTATTTGATTTAATCCTGAATGTGGTGAACTACTTTATATATATTTTTATTATAAAATTTTTAACTTGTTTAAAATGTAAAAATAAAACGATAAATCAATATTTTGGTGAAGTTCACAAATAAAACTGTTCTAAGTAATGCTGAAGGCTTTAAAAATGCTTTTCGATTATTTAAATAACTTGACTTTTCGTACTGTAATTTACTTTGTAATATATATATATATATATATATATATATATATATATATATATATATATATATATATATATATATATATATATATATATATATATATATATATATATATATATATATATATATATATATATATATATATATATATATATATATATATATATATTGGTGTTAAGTGTTGGACAAATATTGGAAAAACTTCACTTCTAACATATATTTTTTTTATATTTCTGAATCATAATTAGAGTATCAGCTTATAAATTTAGAATTGTTTAGATCATGTGATTTCTCATACATATCAATGAAGTTTAAAGCTGTTTGAGGTTTGAGGGACCAATAATAAATTACAAACGGGAAAAAAAGGTTTTTGAACACCCTATGCCAAAAAAATGACGTAATAAATTTGCAACTTATAACTATTATTTCGGTTATTACATTCAAAAAATGCACACAATTTCGTTAATCTAGTTTTAATGTTTATAGAAATATGGAGATTTTATAAAAAATGCATATATTTTTTGTGCCATTTTTTTTTTTTTTTCAAACTGTAAAAATATTCAAACAAAACTTCAGCTCGTAATGAAGTATTTGGTTTTCTATCTTATCACGCGGCAGAAATGGAAATAATTTCAATCCCTTTACTTACTGTGATTTGAATTTTTAAATGGCCATCAGACAGATTCTAATACACTACTAAATTGTTATTACATTAAGAACTTTGACAATATCCTGATATCTCTAGAAAATAGTTAAAATTGAAATCGAAGAACTTATACGCAGGCAAAGCAACGGGCAAAAAAATTGGTTTAAAGTTAATTAAGGTGTTATTATTGGAGGAGGAGTTAAAGAATCAGAATATTTTAATACTTTCGGCTTGGTTACCGTTAAAGTTAAGATGTTATACGTACACGATCATTTTGAAAAGCTAGTACAACCACAATTTATCATATATGTAGTTTTTAATTATTTAACAAAGACTTCATAGTAGGGTCCAATCTTTTTATTGCTTAATTTATTTTAATCAATACTTGTTGAATGAGAAAAATGTTTAAATTATCTGCTGTGTGAATGCTTTGTTAGAATATTATAATTTCCGAATTCTATAACTTAACTGCTAAATACGGAGGATGAAATTTTTCAGTAACATTGCTTATGTTTATGTATATTAAATACTCTGAATTTATTATTAATTCGTATATTAAATATTCTGAATGTAACTAGAAAATTAATTAAAGGTTCCCGCCCAAGAATTTTTTTGTTTAATTTGAAAAATTCAGAAAGTCTTCAAATTTTAGGATGCGCGACTTAATTAAGAGAATTTATATGAAAATGAGTATCTTACAAACATGTTTTCAAAAATATTGAATGAATACCTAATAACACTTAAACTAATACTTTAATAACTATTTTCATCCATATGAGCAACATATATAAAAGGTAGTCAGGTGGGTTAAGATTTAAAAGAACACCAAAAAAAAAAAAAAAAAAAAATTAACCGCCGGGAGAGACAGATTTAATTGTTTCAAGCCAACAAAATGAGGAAAAAAAGGTAGGTGTGTTTCGAAGAATTTCTTCCCTTGCATACTAATAACTAGATTTGGCTACTTTGGCGACGAAACAGAACAGATCCGTCATGTTAATCGGGCTGACCAATCAGCGGTCCCGCATCTTTACGGACTTGACCCCTCGATTCTTATCGCTTGGTTTCTGAAGAGATGATCACGTGTTGGGTCGAGCGGAGTTATAATTTTATTCTAATTTTTATTCTTGTTTCTTCTTTACTCTTCCCTTATCATCAATGCAAGGTCAAATTCTTTCGCTGGATGTTCGTTTTGACTTAGAGTGTGGTTACCGCTAAGTGGGATCATTTGGCGCATTATCACCCTCCGGCGATTTTGATCTTGCGCCTCATTCGATACAACGCGAAGTTGGGACTTGCCGTAGTCTGTAAACTTCTGACTATAATTTTGCTTCCTTTTTACAAATCAAGGGTGATTTTGCACTGCTGTTATAATTACATCTAAAAAAAAAAACAAAAAAAAATAAAAAAAATAAAAAAAACAAACTTAAAGTAACTGTAAATTAGTAAACGAAAGCGTGGGAACAGTTGAGAAAATCGATTCATAAAAGTTATTTGCTTCAAACGAATCAATTCGTTACAGTTTGATATGTAACCCAACCCCTCCAAAAAGTCTCTTGCCAAAACTTATGTTGACCCTATATTTTTCGGTACTGTAGTTAAGCTGTAAGTGTTTGAATCAGTGTCGAAATAAATCAACAAAGAAATGCCTAAACAACCAACTTGGTGAATTTTATAAATCAATTACTTTTTAACATTAATTTAAACCAACTGATTCGTATAACTGACTCAAATGAGCAGATAAGAGTAGAAATAGATCGATATTAGATTCGAATAAGTTAATTGAAAGCTCAGACTAGTCCATTTGAATGAAACGATTTCAATTGATTTGTATTAATAATTAAAAACACCTGTTCGAGACAACTGTTTGAACTGGATCCAATGATTCAGTTTATTGTAAAATGGGATTCTATATAAACCTCTAGTTCCTGATACCAACTTGAACCTAAGGAATTAAATTGCAACAAGAAACTCAAATGAATGAGCTGATTCAAATCAGGGACTCCTGCTATTTTGCAGTTCAATTGAGTATTTTATTCACAATAATATTTTTTCATTGAATATAATATTCAATAGCATTTCTTCATTGAATATCATATTATTTCTTCTAATAAAGTTCTCAGTTTGTTTCGAATTTCATTGTTAATTTAAAGAAGTGAATAATCAAATGCTGACCAGATTATGATTACCTAGACAGACTAACACTAGGAGGTTTTGAATCGAAGAATCAGCTGTGAAAGTTAATATGATTCAAAAATAAAAAAAAGTAAAAAATTATTATTTTATTTTATATTAGTGATATTTTAGTCATGAATTTCGTTTACGAGCCTTTTAACTATTCTAAAATAAATAAATTTTTAAAAAAACTAATATTTAATATTAAAAAGTAAATTTTTTTTGGTTCAAAATTTCTGTTATATGTTATTAAATATCAACTGTAACACGGGTCTTCAAAAAAGTTCAAAGATTAAAAAACAAGAATATAAATATGATGTTTCGAAAATAAAGTAATCAGCATGCTAATGAAGAGAGATACTTATTAACCAAAACCGTTGTTGTTGTTTCTAATTCCACTTGTTAATGCTAGCAAGCCTGCGTGCTTAAACCAATTTAGGGTTTTTCAGGGGTGGGTGCCATTCTAAGGCCAAAAATGCGACTTCAGCCACACACGCACGTCACAACCTGTTTAGAGAGAGGATCCATTCATACATCCATTCATTTATCCACAGATCTTAATTTTGACCTGTAACAGATAACAATCAATCTCCAATAATGTATCCGATTCAATCACCAGACTTATAATTTGTTATGGAAACATCTGATCTGACAGATTTAACCTGCGCCAGTCACTATTTTCTACACAAGGAGTCTTCGGCCAGTAGGGATCGAACTCACGTCCTCTTGGACATGGGCCCAACGTCGTACCAGGCATGGTATCCCGGCACGACCAAAAACGTACACGAGATAAAAAAAAAAAGAGCTACTTTATTTTAAAAAAATGAAAAGATGCATATCTACATACATATAGTTGCATGATTTTTGGTATATATATACTTAATGTTACACGCACTCATCTCTGAGTATAAACTAGAGAAAATTTAAAAAAAAAAAATAATAAATAAATAAATATCTAAATAGCTTTGAGGTATTAGTTACTGCCTTTAAATAATCAAATGTGCTACTAGTTTAGTCTTGAGAATATTTTTCAATACAGTTTCTTACTAGCTAATATCTTCTTTTTTTATCCATCAAAGAATAAATCAAAAAGTGTTCTTTTAATTCGTTGTTGAGGAGAAAATTGTTCACGGTTTATGATTTTAAGAATGAAAATTGCAGACAATAATTTTACTTAGAAGTGAAAAGTTAGTTTGCCTATAATAAATTTACCCTTTTTTACAAGCACAAACTGTGCCATTACTTATGTCAAAAAAATTAAAATAGGTAAACGAGAGAAAAATAAATAAAATAAACAAATCTGTGTTACATTTATTATATTTTTTCTTGAATAATTTTGTTGTTACTACGATTCATCTGCTTTGTTATTAGTTGTGTTTAGGTATTAAATATTTTTGTTAATGTGTATACACTATAAAGGTATTTTTTCTCCCCCCCCCCCCTTCTTTCTTTTATTATTGGGTCAGCTCCTTGACAGGGAGCTTTAGGAGCTCGCTCCATATTCATTCAACTTTTGGGAAGCTAACAATCGTTTGACGGTTGATGGAGCTCGCTCCATATTCATTCAACTTTTGGGAAGCTAACAATCGTTTGACGGTTGATTTTTCAAATTTCAAACTATCCAGTTCATAGTTTTCCATGACGTCATTATTCGTTATTTTCATAATAAATCTTTTATCAATATTTTAAGTAATTCTACGAGAAAATTAAACTGCAATAAGAAAGTAAAAATCTTTAAATATGAAAATATGAATTCATGATAGTTAAAAACATAAGGAACATTCTTATTAAATCTAGGTGGATCATTCTTTTTAAAATGCATCAAATTTTCAATTTCTAAATGTATATTTTATATAAATTGTGAAATATTTTGTATTAAAATAAAGAGCTGGTTTTCGAAACATTTTAATTCAAAGCAAAATTATTTGCTTATAAAAAAATAGAAGAATGAAATATCTCCACTCATCTCTTAAGATTAAAAAAAGAATTCAACTTTTCAGTCTGCTTTCGATAGGTATTGTCAGAACAACACGACGTCATGAGTTCCAAAAACTAGAAGTCAGGGAAATGACCCGGTCTTAAGAAAAGCTAAGTCAAAATTTTTTTTTTTTTTGCTTAAGATATTTTTGAAATTATCCCTGTTATAGCTGGTGAGTAAAAATTTTTATCAGGTTAAACATTTAATTATTTTTGCAAACAGAAATTATTTTTATAATTAAATATTGTTTAATATAATTTTTATATATTATAGATTTTTATGATTCATTTTTTCCCATAGAAAACTTTAAGTCAAAATACAAATTTACTATAAATTGAACTATTTTAAAAATGCAAAATTTAAATCAAGAATCATTTTACAGTTGAGGTTGATGAGAAGTTGAGGTAAACTCAAAAAATTAAAAAAATAGTCTTATTTTTTATAACTTCTTAGACCAGAGCAGTAATATAAAGATGAACCTGAAGTAACATTTAATGTTTTTATATATTCCGACTATCTTTTAAATGAATATATTTATTTTAAATAAAACGTTTCCTCTTTTAAGTCTTTTTAAATTTTTTGTTTTCACTGTCTCGCTTATTTTTTACTGTCTCGATTGTAATCAGTCAAATAAATAAATAAATAAATAATAATAATTAATAAATAAATAAAAAAAATCACGGTAGAAGATAAGTAATTTGAATAATTTAATTCTGTTTAATAGGTTTTTAACGGAGAGTTTTCAACGGAATTTGGGAGGGGGTTTAAAACGGTTCATTGCCAATCGTGCGCAGGTGGTTATACTTCATCTATCATTGAAAAGTGATAATCTAACAAGATAAATTTTCTTATTTAAGAAACCCGCTTTAGTTTTTAAATTTTGGAATAAGTTTATTTTAATGAACAATATGTTATTTTTATGAGAGGACATATTTTCTAGAAAAATAGTTGTATGATAATATCCATTTAGGCTACCATCTAGCTACCAATATGCATCTATTTAATCTGCTTTATATATAAACACACGCAAAGGAAAAGGTGTTAAAATAATTTTTCTCCACTAAGATAATGTTTAAAGAGAGTTAAAAAAAAAAAAAGCTTATGTTTGTTGAGTTTTAAAACAAACCTTAACTCTTATTTTATTACCATTGTATAAACATTATACTGAAGAATTTTCTAAATGGATTCTAAAATTTGCTTATTAATATTTGTTTTGTTTCACAATTTATAGAAGATTATTTAAAATTGCTCCGTACTCGTGTATGTTTTAATGAAGAAATAATTAACCGATTATGGCAGAGCTATTAAAATTTCAATGTGTTTAAAACAATACGTATTTTTTTACACAATTTATTAAAATGTGTTACAAGTTCATTGGCAGTGAAGCGTCCGTGCATGACAAAGAGATCAAAACAACAAAAAAAAGTAAAAATTTCGTAAGATCATTGATGCTTACGCTGCCATTTGTGCCGCTTCATGAAAAATAACATTCTTATTGTCTACTCCACGCGACTGAAGAATCTCCTTTTGTTTCATTATTGATATCTTACTTGAACCGTTTTGCGAAATCCATCGTTAAAAAGCCTTTAGATGTATTATTTTGTTTTTATATCGGGATGTTATAATTATAGTACAATATAAGTATTTTGATGACTTTTTAATTATTCAATCAGGTCTGAATATTACAAAAAAAAAAGATGAAATTTCTTGTGACAGTTTAAGTTTTTCATAGGCTTTGACGCCGAACTTTTATTAAACATATTTTTTAGCCTTTTTTATTTTGTATTATTTTAGGTCAAAATAAGTGAAAAATATTATATTTAGCTTTTTAATAATTTATGGTTATGAAATACAGCATGAAATACTATTGTCTTTTTCTGCGTTAAAGGTAAAATCTTTTAAAAACGGCTCATTTCCAAACAATCCTTTTTTTTTTTTTTTTTTTTTTTTGGAAGTTTGAACGTTTTAAAATCTAAGAAAAACAGTTATTCATCATTGAAATTGTGTTAGTGCAAATTAAATTCCAATAATTCAATAGATTTTTCAGTAACTGTTTTTATATTTAAAAAATACCAAAATGAATTGTTGTTTGCAATTAGAGCATTATTGTATATATATATATATATATATATATATATATATATATATATATATATATATATATATATATATATATATATATATATATATATACACGAATGAAATGCAATATAATATGCTGGAAAGAGGAAAGCAATAGAAATAAAATAAAATATGAAAACACAGTCGTATTTAAAACGGAATTTCTTAGAAGGTAATACAGATATTTCACTTCGTCTCCCTTGGCTGTATACTCACGGTACGTTTAATGGTTGCTAATGGTCTACGTTTAATGGATTCAATATTTAAGGGTATTCAGAAAGTTAAAAAAAAAAAATTACAATTTCCTCATAAATTGACAAAATTTTTCTTGTTTCAGAAATGATTATGATATCAAATATAATAGTTCTCCTCATAGAATGATTTAATGTTTTGTTATTTTTTCTATGATTGAGATATGTGTTATTTTTGCAATGAACAAATTTTCATGTTTAACTCCATAGCTTTCTATTTTGTGAACAATACTAAAAAGACGAGTTGGGTATTGGAACAAAATCACCCTTGAAGATTAATTTATTTATTTATTTTGTTCACTAAAACTAACGAGCATTATGTGTTAGATGGAGAAAAACAACGTAAATCTCTGCCGATTACCGATAAGTAATTAAATTAATGGTCCGTCTTCCTCAGTATATTGTAGACTTTCATCTTTCTTTCTTTTTTTTTTTTTTTTTTTTTTTTTTTTTTTTTGCATTTACTCTGTGATCAGTAGAAACACCTTTTGCTTTTGACATTAGTGAACCAAATTAGTTTCTAACAGAAAATATAAATTCTTGCTGTTGGGGCTCAGGTGATAGAGCGCACGTCTCCTAATGCTGTGACCCAGGTTCGAATTTCAGCGATGACTGGTGGATACAAATTCTGCACCCGGCTCGCACAGACCACAGTGCTGACGTATAATATCCTCAGAGGAAGACGGATTATGGATTAGATATCCCTTTCCTTCAGGTTAACCGTAGGATGTTTTCGTAGTTTTCCACTCCACGTAACGCAAATGCAGTTTAGTTCCATCAATAAAGCCCTTCACGACGGCAAAATTTCCCCAATGCTTGATTCAGGAGTTAACTTGTCTTCTGGATTGAGTTCATAATTACAAGGCTAAGGAGTTAAACATTAGTAGTCATTAAACTCAAAATTGGATCGGCTGTTTAGCGACAGTTATAAAAATACAAAATGTTTACATTTAAATTAGATTTCTTTTACATAAAAAGTCAAAATTTTGTGAAATTGCTAAATTAATGTGAAATCATGTTACGTTATTTAAAATTAAAAGTGAAAAAAAAAATCCTCAGAAAAATTGAACACTAAGCAAATTGCATAAATATATAACATGAAGTAATACTTAAAATGAAAGTACATTTTAAAATAAAATTGCATGATATATAAATGTTTTTTATTTTTATTTTTTTTAAAAATTTTTTTTATTGGTTCTGCTAAACAAAATTTTACTGAACCCTATAGAAATTAATTTACTCATAAATTCAATTGTAATACAAGAAAAAAAATTTTTTTAATTGTAATACAAGATTATACTATAATTTAAAATAATATTTAATTGTAATAGTTAATAAAGTAAATAAATTAATTACTTAAAAAATTTATTAATTAAAAAAATCAGTTTGAATGTAAAAAGAAAAAAAAAAATTATCAGAAAAAAAAAATATGTAAAATAGGGACACCGGTGTCCTGTCTGCGTTAAAGGCTTAAAACGCAATAAATAGTCTCTTTTAGAAAGCGACTCTCTCTGAATTAGACTCTCTCTTAATTCAGTTTTACAAAAAAATAGAAGACGCAAACTATGGGAAGAAAGTGGACTAGACATAAAAAAAAAAGAACTTTTTTCCACAACAATGAAAGTAGATAGAGAGTTGATTGGAAGAAGCTCCCGTTCACACAGGTCGACGTAGGCGGCAGCATCACGACTGACATACTATTGTACTTTTAGGAGATAAATTAGATTCTGCCCCCCCCCCCCCCCCGCACAATAGGAAAAAAGTTACTGGGTGGAATAAAACGTTAAAAAATCCAGTTATAATTTTTTTTCCCCTACCTCATTCGATTCCAATCGAATGCCAATTATCACATCGTAATTAGACAACTTGCAGAAGTTTATCTTATTTTCTTTATCGTTCCCTACTCCTTATTGTTCATTTTAATTGACCGAACATAAAGATGTATTTCAGAATCTTTGACAAGCCATCTATCATAGAATGGAATATTAATTAAAAGCAGTCTATTTTTTTCGGAGAATGATAAAATAACTGATGCTATATATTCACGCACACGTCATAAATTTCTTAAGTCCTAGGTCCTATCATAGCAGCTAAAGGCTGTTTTCTTCGTGTGCGGCAATTTTGTTTATGAATTGAAGAATATTTACGAAGTTAAATACTGATGATAAAATAAAAAATACTGATAATATAATTAAATTAGGAGAGACTCGATTTAACTTTATATAATCATTTCGAAAGTCATTTAACTTTTCATATCCATCATTGATTAGTTTTTGTAAAAGAAAAAAGTAAAAAAACAAAAAAAAAAAAACAATGACAATTTAAAAGTTGCGTTTTCATTCAACATCCCATACGTGAGACCAATTTAAAAAAAAAAAAAAAAGGCTTAGCTAACTTCTGACAGAAGCGACTAATGTTCAAATCGTCGGTTAATATACTGTTTTGGACACGGCAAAATACAGAATAAAATAATAAATGTGTCTAGTGGTTCGAATCGCGGTCATGCCTTGTCATTTCGTTTACTCCACCCTCACTTAAACAAATGCTGGCAAAAAATAGTTAGATCATACTACCACGATCTATCGCAGAGAAACTGTGACAGGTTTTCGTGGTTTTCTTTTCCGTTTAACCCAAATGCGCGTTAGATACACTGAAAAAAATTTAAATATGGAGGGCAGTTTGATCCAACGCTTGACCAATGATTTTTTAAATTTTATTTATTTATTTATTTATTATTATTTATTTTTTTTTTTTTTTTTAGAATTACGAAACTGAAAATTTATTCTGATAGGGATTCAACGATGGTGATGTACTTTATTTTTCAAGTGATAAATTACTTACAAGCATATTAGTGGCAACTGTCTTTGTCGAAATTTTATGTCTTTGCGCAAATTAAATGTGAGTTATTTAATAGTAACTCTAGTGTATATTACCACACCACACTCAATTTACAAACAAACTACTTTAAAATTTCTAAAATATACCTGAATTTTATTTAAAAATACAGTACTGTTGGTTAAAATTCGTTTAAATATATCCTCACGAATTATATAAAATGTTTAGATTTTGAATAATTTCCACACTTCTTATTCTAATTATGTTTCTGAGCTTTTATTTTCTACTTTTTTTTTTTTAAACTCAAATTATATTTCAGCGTATTGATATTATTTACTTATTTCTGAATGTGTCACAAATTTTACAAGACTACGACTTAATAGCCAGTGGCTAACACCGGTGTGTGTGGTTTAATAAACGATAGGGAAACTTATCGATTGGAAGGGAAATTTTATTACGATAGCTGATGATTAAATGTAAATGTGGGGGGGATATAGCTGGAAATTGTCGTTCTTAAAAAGTCAGGTGTGCTGCTGCTAGCAAAGGAATGTGGCAAAAGGCAAGCAGGTACATACGAAGAAAGGGTCAACAACCCTCAAGGAAAACTTGTGGCTCTGGAATCTTGACGAAGGAAGGGGAGGGGACACTGGAAAGAGGGGTGGAATTATTGCCAGCTATCTTCAAGAAGTTCATTCGCCAAATGTCATCTTGACACTAAGCATAGAAGTTTTACGGAGAAATCTCGTCAAACCATCGTATGATTTAAAATTTTTGTATTAAAAAGTTTTTGTGTAAACACAAAAGATGACAAAATGGGGTTGCAGAAATAAAAAAGTACAGTTATTTTCTTTAAATAGCTACTATAATCATTTCGTCTTCCTTTTATTTTCTCGCGATGCTTTCGCAAAAGATATTATTTGACGATTTATCATTGTCAGGGGTATGGGAAAAAAATTTGCAGAATTCTTCTGACTCGCTGAAAATGTTTAAGTAGAAGGTCAGTTCGTGATGGTTACAGAAAGTAATTCATTATACAGAAGTTAAACTGAAATCTGTAGGAAAAGAAAAAATTCTATTCTTTAGAAAATAAGCTTCAAATAATATAAAAATAAGAACGTAAATTATTGCTTTTTCAACAATTTATTTCATGCCAATCTCATTTTTGTATTGATTACAGTATTTTCAAAAGTTTTCATCGGCAGAGAAATAAATGAAAATAAATACGGGGCTACGATTAAAGCCCTTTTACTTTTAGAAATTGCAATTTTCTGTATTGGATTCCAAGTCAACCTTTTCAGAGAATAAAAAGATATTTTTATGAGAAAAACACGTTTTAAGAAGAAAACAATTTAAATTTCTGAGAATCGATAGAGTAACTATTTTATAAAGAATAAATGTAATGTTAATCACATGTGGGGTTGGGATTTGATATGTGTTTATTTTAGCAACAATAAATTTCTTTTATCGTAATTTTTTTTAAAATTAAAATAAATAAATAATAACAAAAAAAAAAAAAAAAATAGGGAATTTATTAACATTACATTTTGGAAAAAAAAAATTTCTCTCAGTAGCAAAAAAGTTACAAAAAAAAAAAAAAATCAAAAAAAAAAAAAAAAATTATAAATTTATTACTGTTTTCTATTTTTTTTATTTTTATTTTTTATTTTTAATTTTATTCTTTATTTTTTTATTTTTTTAGAAAATTCGTTTGTATCCCATAAAATTACATTGAGAAAGCTTAACTAAAGCAAACTAAAATTTAATAAGGTCTGGCAGTTCGGTTAAAAAGCTTCACCCGTACTTAATTTTTTTTTTTTTTTTTTTTTTTTTTTTTTTTTTTTACGGCGTTTAGTAATAGTCAACCTTTGGGCGATTACTTTTTATTTTGACCCATGCGAATGGCAAAAATTACATCATAAATTTACATGGTTTACAATCGCTATTTTGGCAGTTTTTGTTATAGATTTCCACGAAAATCTTATTTTAAAAATCTTGATATTTAAAAAGCCATTATAAAATATTCCAAATTCAGAATCACAAATTTGAGTAATCATTTCTCGACCCACTCTCGAATAGCGCCACAGTAAATTGATGTGGTTTTGTTGATTGTTGTAAATGCATGGGTTATAAAAATATCACTGCTTTGCGCACATTTGAAGAATCACTTTTTTACGCACTCGATTAATGACAATTCACCTGTAAGACCACGTGGTTTTATGGCTCGTATTTTCGTTATTGCCACGATTTTTCATGAAGATTTTAAAATCTCCATTTTTAAATGCTTGATTTTTTTTGCATGGTAATGCTTGATTTTTTTTAATCCCTTATTTGAAGAATCACTTTTTGATGCATTCGATATGCGACGGCTTTATAAATTTTGTCAATTAAATTTTCAACAGTTAATGCTTGCGATTTCCGCGAAGTTTTTAAAATTTTGATTTCGTTTTTGATTTAATACTTTTACGATCTATGAATTTTGGAAAGCGTTGTTGAATAATCACTTTATGATACGTTTTTGTCATAATGTAATAATTTCATCCTGTAGTGCAATCCCGTAACCTGCCCATGCAATCCCGTAACCTTAGATTTTCAACTTTTTTTTATTATCATATTACGGGTAATGGGATGAATATAAAACAAAAATTGGAAGTCTGGTTAAAAAAAAAAAAAAAAAAAAAAAAAGCGGAAATTAGCGGAAAAGCAAAGGATTCGCATTCCTGTATATTGAAATAAAAATAATTACGTATGTACTTCACAAAAGTATTTATAATTTTTTTTTATTTTTATGAAATGATTTGAAAAATATGTGTTATGAGGCACAGAAAAAGAAACACATAAATAAAATAACATTACATATGTAAATGAATGAATGAACGAAATTACAAAGCTAGGAATTTTATTAAAAAAAATTTTTTAGAAAATGCCCCACTCCTTCCCAATTTCAAGAAAAGACTTAATATCTATAATTGCAATACTTCTTTAAATAATAAAAAAAAAAAAAAAAGAAGAAATAAAAAGAGGTGTCCCTCTTTTCAATTCAACATTTTAAGAATTATGTGATCATTAAATTTCTGTGGGGTAAACTGATGTGGGTTAAACTGATGTGGGTTCAATTCTTTTTAAATAAAATACTAAAAAGGAAAATCATACTTTTAAAACAAATTTCAATCATGTAAATATTTCTAAGTATTAATTAAACTGTTTAAATAAAATCTAAGAAAAATGGCTGAATCAGAATTTTGAATTACAATTTAAATAATGACGTCGTGGCAGCTCAGTTGAAAAGCTTTTCTCATTTTTTCAAAATTTTTTTTTTTTTACCGAGTTTAGTAGCTGTAGTTAACTTTTGGGTAGAATGCCACGAAGAGAAATAAGAAGTAACTATACACGCTACAAATGGTTTTAAATAAATTAAGTAATTTATAAAAGGGTAAAAAATTAAGCTTGTCGGCTGATTATGCAATTTTAATGCTAATAACACTTTCAAAAATCAGTTAGAAAAGTGGAGATTTAAAATTAATAAAAAAAGTAAACACTTGAGTTTTTTCGTTAATAAACATTTTTAAAGGTTCAGCTATAGTTACTACTCATTGACCAAATAATATTGTGAGGATTGCCTTAGGGCAATCCTACAAGAGAGATACAACAGAGAAATACAATTATACAACTTTCTGATTTGTTTAGAGCGGAAATAAAAATTAAACTGCAATTTTTATGGAAAATTTATGTTATATAAAGATAAAACGATCAGTTACTAATCTCGATGTATTTTCAAATTATCACTAGGTTATTAGCATATTCTTTTTTTTTTTTTTTTTTTTTTTTTTTGTGATGTCAGTATTAATTCTAAAATTTATTTTTTCTCCTTTTTTTGTATTTCAATTATTCGTATTGTAATTTCACTTGAAAATGTGTTATTTATTTATTATTTTCGTTTTCTACGAGACAGCTAGTTTTATTTAGTTAGAAGCATTTGCTTAGGTAAATTTCATTACAATATTTGTATTGAAAATTCTTAAAATTATTACGAAACATTTTAAAGTGCGTTTTGGACAAACTTTATTTTAATGCAATTTTTATATCATGTATTTTCTATCTTTTGAGTTCCTTACTATAAACCAATAGATAATTTACTTAATACACGTGCCCCAGATGGATATTATTAACGACAACAAAAATATATTGTTATACCTGAAATGTGTATTTTATTATTATTATTTATATCTAGAGATTCATTTAATCGAGTGACAACCCAATTACTTTTATTTCATAATAGATAAAAGACTAAGTTTATGACAAGTAAGATAACTTCGATTTCTCATTCATTTTCCATTGGCATATCCAATCCAATCCAATTGACGTGGCTGTTATTAAGGTGCTGTCAGTTGTCGGTTCGGTGTGACAGAAAAATGCAAATGTTATATGGCTGATACCAAAATGTAACTTATAAGTAAACCAAAAGAATGAGCATTCTTTTTTTAAGAGCATTTCAAAATTACCCTCTAGATTAGTTTCAAAATTTTTCAAAATTTAAAAAATTAAAAATTTTTTCGACTATTATTAAATAAAATTATAAAAAATAATAAATATTGAAGTTACTTTTTGTGTAGAATTTTCTTTGAATAAAAGAGTTTTATATTGTGGCCAGAAATTGTTCAATTCGCTTAAATAGTTCTCAAGTTATAGGGAAATACGCAAAAAGTAAAATTAACAAGTAAAGGAGAGTTGTCCGAACTTTGGACCACTCTCTTGAACAAACTACTATTTAAGACCCTATTTCCTAGATTGCGGCTACCCCTTACATTTTGGAGGTCAAAAATCCGAATCCGTTGAAAAAAAGGCATGCTTAATCAAAGAAAATACGTTTTTGAGTCTGATTTTATAACTTAAAATATTCTTTGTATTAATTAATAAGCATATTTGTCCCTCCCTCGAAACATTGAGTCCTTGAACGTAAATATTCGATAATTTAAAAAAAAAAAAAAAAATAGCATTTAGTGTCGTCCGATTTTTTAAAATTTTTTTCGTACTGTACGTTGCATTTTTGCATAAACTAGTTCATGCCACAAAAAAAAAAAAAAAAAAAAAAAAAATCAAACATATTTTATTAGTTTTTTTTTTTTTTTAATTCTATTTTAGCGTTCATAGCATACGCAACGGGGAAAAAAAAGATAGTTGTACAGCCATTTTCCTAGAAATTTATCGTGAAACAAGTTTTTATTTTCTTCAATTGAACGGCAGAACAGATCGATTTCTTAGCTCATATACTGCAAATAGAGACCAAGTTCAAGATCTATTTAACTGCCTGAGTTTCACGTGAAAATTTAGAGCTGTTCTTTAGAACAGCTTCAAAACTTGAAAAAACATAAAGCGCAGATTTTCTTTTTTTTTTTTTTTTTCGTTCTTCGTTTTTTTTTTTTTTTTTTTTTTTTTTTTTTTTTTTTTTAGCACAGATAGAACAAATAGACAAAATTCTAAGCTAATTTATTGACTTTAGCAGTTTCATAAGAAATGTGAAAGCTATTTTTTAAAACAAATTCTAAGCTTGTGCACAGCATAAAGTTTAACTTAATTTATACGGAGTTTAATTTAAAATATATGGAATATTATAAAAAAATTTATTTCCATTTTTTTTAATAAACTAATTAAATTTTTTTATTTTGTAATAAATCATTTCATTATTTTTATTAAATTTAATTATAAAAATGTAAACAAAAGTATCTTATACTTGTTTAAAAAAAAGATAGAAAGTAGGAATAAATTGTGCAAATGAAAAACATAGTGACCACTATCCTTTAACATAATAAATATTTTGAATCTAACCTGTCCATCGTCTAGTCCAGCTAAAGCTCCAGAATTGTGAAGGTTTATGATGTCTTGATCTGTAAGTGTGTGGGCAGAATGCACTAAAATGTCTGGTCTCCTAGCATAAGCTGTTAAGTCCGTTCTTCGCGACGTATCTGTGTAAGGTAACATATTTGTTTGCAAATGTAAATTAGCTTCGTCTTCTCTTTTGAACAAATTCCTGGTATTTGAGTGAAGTTGATGATGATATTGTTGGGGTGTGTTGCCGGATAATGTGGATGTGACCGGACCATAAGGATCAGTCTGAAAATCCAGTTGTGGCTGTGTTAAACTGCTGTAAGGAGGTGGGAAATAGGGTGGTTGGAACTCATTGGCAGTGTGGTTAAGTCTTGCTCCGGTTGTGAAAGTGGTAACACCTGGAACAATACTGGCTATGGAAGTCAAGTTTCCCACGTGGCTTACCACCAGTTCTCGTCGATCCTGTAATAAAAAGTGTTCATAAAATTCTAATTCTGAATGTTTAATAGTAAATGAAATACTATTTGTGAAAATCTTACAGATAAAATCAATTAATATGAAAATATAGTTAAGACTAACCTACATTAAAACAACGGAAGAGGAATCAAAACTGAGGTGGAAGTATGGCACCCATTAGTTTTTTAAAAAAAACAAAACGAATCCCTCCTCCGCTTAGACCAAAATGTGCATTTTCAAGTTTACAAAAATTTCCACTATTTTTTCATTCCTATTTCGAACGTTTTTATGATTAGCCAGAAAGTGTCTTTGACGTGCATACTTCCTTTTGCGGGGTGTAGAACGCAATATGCACACCGTTTAAAATATAAAATAAATAAATAAATGAAATAAAAAAGATATTATTGACTATCAAAACTTGAAATTCCAATAAAACAAAATAAGGATAATATATTTAGAGGTATGTTTCCTTTACTTTACCAGCAGAACTGTTAAATATTTTATATTGCTGGGTCGCTGGAGTCTCACGGCCTGAAGCCAACTATTTTTTAATTACTAACTATTCATCATTTTCTTTATATTGAGTCAATAAAATAAGGCAATCCTATATAGATGTGTAGTATAATTTTGAAGGAAATTTTTGGTGGTAAGTTTTTTTGTAAAATTTATAAGAGGGCCATTTACCTTGCATTCTCTGTATTCGTAACTGCCTGATTTTAGTTCCACACGCTTTGGAAGATTTTAAAACCTTTGATAAGGGGTTTTATTACTAGATCTATTCATTTACATTCTCAGAAATAAAATACTCAAATTTGCCAGATTCAGCAATCTTTGAGCTGTATTTCGTTAATCGTGAGAGAGAATCATTTCGTCATGATATCACGTGATTTGTGACGAAATGCTAGCTATATAAGGCGAAAATGTTTCCTTTACTCGAAACCTCATCGTAGTGCACTGTGAATGATTGTTAATTTGAATGAACGATTGAAAATAATGTGACGATCGTCCGAACGTCTCGAAGTTGGTCTCGTACCAGGAAGATCCTTGCTTCGAATCCCGCTTCGGGCAAGTGTGTCATTTATCTCTTTGTTCTATCTGTTGTTCTTCTTTTTTTTGTGGATAACATTGATCCACTTAATGGTGCCCATGATAAAGTGATTATTAAGGGACTTACATTAGACACCACGATATATATATATATATATATATTTGGGGGGAAGAAATAGAATGACGAAATAATTCTTCAATATTGACGAAATTCGTTTCCTTGAAAAAGTGACGATAGTTATTTCGTCATTTCGACAAAATTTTTGCTCGGAGTATATAGTACCAAGAAACGGTTTCGCCAAACACGAAAAGTATCCATTTTTTTACAGTGTGCAAATATTACAGTGTGCAATTAGTAGCAATAGTATTTTGCATTAAGGTCACAATAAAAGTAGTAATATTTTTGGTTTAGTATTTATCATATATTTTGCTATTATTATATTTATAATAAAATTTTTAGTTTTTGCATAAAGGTCAACTGGATCGGAAGGCATAGATTTTTTGTTTTGTTCTTCTTGTTATGGTACTAGAGTAATTTTTAAAATTTTCAGTTATTTGTTTTTAATTTACGTTTAAAGTATTAGACAAAAAAACATCTTAAATTACAAATTTTATGCAAAAATTTATATGTTTCGATATTTTTTATACCAAGAATTTTAGTACTCTGAAAGAAAAAAAAAGACTCAGTAGTCTTTGAAAAATGAGCTAACAGTTAGCCATTTTAGCACAGATAGATTGTTCGACGAAAACATAAAATCAAAATTCAAATTCTTTTGGGTTAATTCTATAAAAAATAGTATTCCGTTCTTTTTGATTTACTGGTTGCATTAAATTACTTTTTTGATATTGCATGATTAAATTAATTGCATTTTTCGGAAACACTTTTTTTTAAACATAACCTACAAACTTATTCAGCGTAGACAATGATCTAAATTGCATGCAACTATTATTGTAAATATATTTTTAAAAAAAACGTTCTTGCTAGTTTTTATCTCGAAAAACTAAAATTTTTGATTTTTTCTACAAGTTTTTCTCTCATCTCATTTATAATGAATAATATTCTTTCTCTCTCATTTATAATGAAATCCACAAAAGAAACCCTTGCTTCTAAACTTATCTTTTGCTTGAAGTTTTAAGTCAAACAACAAGACATGAAAACTAATTCATGCTATTCCAAAACTAATGGATTCAAAATAGGAATAGTTATGGAAGTAAGAGAGAAAATTACTGATTTCGAAGAATCATTATTTTCACCTTCAAACAATACTGCGATTATTATAATAAGAGTTCATCACGAACCGGAAGAAATTTTGTTCATTTTTCCCCGCAACTTCGGAAAATAATTTAGGAAACTGTAATCGTCAGTCTTGACTGTAATGTTTAACGTCTAATGAATAATCTACAGTCAATAAATGAAAGAATAATGAATATTGTAATAAATTATTTATTAGTAAACGCGATTAGATGAAACTAGATAACTTTTAAAGTTATTGTAAATAACATAAAACTTGGTAAAATCATTTTAATAAATGATTCAACAACCGTATTGTCAAGAGAGTATCATTAAAAAAGTTTTCAACAGTCATCCTGAAATATATATGTTGAATCCTTAACTTTATTTATATATATGTGTATATATATATATATGTGTATATATATATATATGTGTATATATATATATATATATATATATATATATATATATATATATATATATATATATATATATATATATATATATATATATATATATTGTTTGTTTTTGATATTTGAGTATCATTTTACAACACTAAGAATCGAATACTGCGTTCCAGGTTGTAACTTTTAGAGCATTTCCTAGAGTCGGGATGGGTTGAGCGTTGGGCCTATGTCCAAGAGGTCGGAAGTTCGATCTCCACCCGTCGAAGACTCCCCGTGTAGTAAATGCATGGTGCACGTTAAATCTGTTGGGCCACAAAGTTTATCAAGTTCCCATAATTCCTCTGGTGGTACTGAATTGAAGATTGATAGTTCAGGTCAAAATTACGATCTGTGGATGAATGAATGGATGTATGGATGGGTCCGCCTTATAAACAGACTGTGATGTGTGTGTGGCTGAAATGGCTTTCTTGGTCATAGATGCACTCTCCGCCTTATATTCGCTTGGTTTTATTAAGCAGCCCTGCTGATATTGGCACGTAGCATTAGAAACAACAACAACATAACATTTCTTGGGTTTAAAAAATGTTTTGAAAAATCCCAGAGATTATTCGAGTTGAATATTGTATTTTATTGAAGAAATATTATATTTTAAGCGAAACAGAAGAATCTCTGAAACTTTTAATTGTAAATAAAAAAAAATCTACAAGATCAGAAATTTTTCTCAGACTTTAAATACTTTCTGTGACACTTTTTTTCTGATCTGAAACGCAAATATACCTTTTTGTACTTAATTGCTCTTAATTATAACATTTTAACATATACACTACATTTTATTACATATAAATATATATTTCATTTTAGTTTTAGTTTTTTTTTATTTTAAGTAACCTTATGATGATTGAGAGTATCCTTTTATGATACAAAGTATCAAAATACGTTTAAGATAAGTAACTTTTTGCTGATTCCTTTTCTGCCCCTCAATTCACATTAGTTTCAATAAGGTTCTACCATAATAGTTGTAACATTAGTTTCGATTTAAAATAGAAAATAGTTTTCGAATCTGGTGTAAATTTAGGGATAAAAGGTAAATTTTCAAACCAGTAATACCACAATATCCAACGGAAGCTTACAATAAAGAGCCACAACTTAACTGGTTAAAAAACAATAAAATTCATTTATCATTAACTTTTTTGAATTAGAATTATGTCCCAACCTCAGAAATTTTGCATCCATGTTTATGCCGTCGTTTTTAATTTTGCTCCAACTTTTTAAAATTTTTAGAACATCATGCGAAACTGAGAATAGAGAATGTGGGTAAATACATAATACATGCAATGCTGACTACATTGCCCCCATCAGACTGTTGGTCTTGAAATTATGGAGCCTTAACCTCCATGACGACAGATATCTGGCAATTATAGAGTGCTTTGCTCTTAGAATGTTTAAAAACTGCATTTCTAAATCAGTGTTTAAAACATATATCTGAAGATTTATCTAAAGCTTTAAACTAAGAATTGATCATTAACATAACAAAATTGTTAATCGTGATAAGCACAAACTTTTGCAGTTTGTAAACGGTTTATAGATGCCTAAGCACCTTAAGGAAGAATGGTTGGTTGATATTTAAAGACAAAATTTATGAAGCAATGTTTTAATTTTTCTCAATGCCCATTACATTTGTCATTTAAATGCCATTGTGGTATTCAATGGGGGATATTGTCAATCTCTTTTTCGTGTATACCCTATTGGTAAATCAACGTCAGCCCAACAACAAAAGAATGACAGAACAGAGAAAGAGAGAGAAATTATACCAACATGCCCGAAGCGGGATTCTAACCAAAGACCTTTCTGACACTAGGTTAGCTCCCTGAACACCATACAGGCTATTCACGGGCTGTTTTGTTTAAAACAAGCATTTTAAATTAAGAACATTTATCTAAAACTTTAAGCTATAATTTGTCCTTTGAAACAATAAAATGGTTTTTAATAGTAGTATGCACAAAATTTTGCACTTTGTTTTTGACGGTCAGCTACCTCCTAAAAAGAGAAGTAGCTTCCACGCAGTAAGGAAAGTATTGAAGGAATAACTTAATGAAGAATAGCACTTCAGTGCTTTTTTTCCCCCATCAGTTTCCTCGTAATTGTGGAAAGATATTTAAAGACACTATTTGTGATGCATTGTTTAAAAGATGTATCTAAACACGAACATTAAAATATAGAATATTAAACTATGCCTTACTCATTGATACAAATAAATTGATAATCAATTACAAAGCAATTGTTAATAGGTGAGGGCACAAATAGTCATGAGGTACCTGAAGAGGACGCCATACAGCGGAAGAAAATTTCCCTCTCAAATTCTATTTTTCTTACATTACTGATTTAAAATTCAAAGTGTGAGTTCAGAGAGTGAGTCATGAAGTTTCAAATAATGAAAAGAAAATTTTAAAATATACAAATGAAAATAAATTAGGAGAAGTTAACTTAAGGATTACGCAACGGGGAAATTCTTTTCTAATAATTTGTTTGCATTTTAATGTTTTGAAGCGACTGAAACTTTATGACTTACTCTAGGTTTGCCTCAACTTACTTTTTCTTCCTATTAAATTTTAAATTAATAACAAAAGAAGAAAGAGAATTTGCGAGGAAAATTTTCTTCGGTGGTATGGCGTCCTCTTATGAAAGATCAGCCCTTTTCTTTTCATTACTTCTTTTCATTTTTCTCAGTTTCCAAGTAATTGTGGAAGGAAAAAAAAATAATACAAATTAGTGTTTGGAAAGTATTGAATGAATGTGTGTGAGTATGTTGTTGGGGTTGCCTAACCTCGAAAAGGAAGAAGTGTGGGAAAACGCCGGCTTTTCGGCATCGAAGGTCAGACACCTTTTTCTCCGCGGGCACACCTCGACTCGTCTACTTAGATATGCATTACTCTTTCTTCTACCCCCCTTCTCTTCAACCACCACTGAAAACTCTTATAAAAATGTTTTACATATTCATTTTCTTCCGGCTTCTATGCCGTCGGTCACTGTTCAGGAGGAGGGGAGAGGACAACGCCTACACATTTTTTCGAGACTTCTTTCTGATTGAAAGCGTGGTTCAAGGAGTACAGAGAATAAATATACCGTTATGGAGATAGTAACCCCTTACACTTGAAAGGTACTCATTACGTACATGGGAATTTGCTGTTCGTTAAATGGGAAGTTAATCACACATTCAGATGTGATGCAATAATTCAATCTATTCAGGTTCAAAACATCCGCCCTTACTTTTTTTTTTTTTTTTTTTTAAATAAAAAGGCGAACTAAGCAGAGATGAAATAAAGAAATTAATACAGTCTAACCTCGTTAACGCGAAATCGGCAGGAATATCCTATTTATTTCATGTTAACCGAATTTTGTTTTATCCGATACATCAAAAAAAAAAAAAAAATTATTTCGTACTATTAAAACACGTTATGAGCTACGTCAATGTATGCAATGATGTATGTATGATGATATGCAATCTACTATGAACCAAACAAATTAAAATAAGCTTTAAAGTTATAACTACTTTATTAAACTATTTTATTTATTTGCCCATCTTGCTACTTCTAACAAAGGAAGAAAATAGAAATCTCAAAATGAATGAGTGGGATTTAATTCATTACAATGACTCGATCAGAGGGATTATATTATATTGATTCCTGACTCACGGAACCAAACACGTGTTTCGTGTAAAGAGCGATATTTCACGTTAAGCGGTTTAGTGAGGTTCAACTGTACTGTTTTTCATAATTATGGAGAGAAAAAAATCAATAATTATTACAAATCAAGAGAGTTTCTTTAAATTTTGTTTCTCTAAATGTCAGATTTGCAAGGAAAAGGACCGACTGTCTAACTAAAGAATTCCTCTTACCTTGGTCTACTTCAATGGAAATTAGAAAAAGTGCATTCCAATGAGGGCCACTTTTGGTACTTAATATTTTAATTTCCTAATCATAATCACCGACAATGTTCCAGACAACTGGCGACAGGAGTTCGTCAGTGAATCAGCAGTAAGATATTTGAACTAATATTTTGCATTAAAAATGTATCGGGGTGTCCTCTAAAACTAGTATTTTATAACAAAATCCAGTTGATTAAAAAAAGCTGACTTTTTACATAAAGCCATTTTCTAGCGCTTCATGCAGATATAGTTCATGCTGGGATTAACTAATGCTGGGAATTTAATGCTATAAGTGCTGAAATTGGCTATACTGAACTAAAGGAGAGTGGCTATACTGAACTAAAGGAGAGTGGCATAAAAAACTGTTAAGATGATTTTATCAATCAGTGTTCCAAACTAAGTCTGGACAAAAAAAGAGGAGAGATCAGTAGATCAGTTTTCTTAGAAATCGTGGTCACGGAGCCTATTTTTCCCTAAATGCTTATAGTAATTCATATTCACTATAAACGGTGAATAAGTATTGAGTAGTTTTACTTTGGCTTCAATTAAAAATGCACTACTTTCGACTATCTACTCTTTATGTATAGCATTCTTGAATAGGGAGTGTATCAATTGTATAGAATTCATACAAAGTGTTCGAAAATGTTAAGCATTCTATAGTTAAACAGCTCGTTTAAAATCTGACAAGGAAAAACAGTTACGATCAACCGGAAAGAACTATTCTTTCGAACCCTTTAAATGAAATTAATACGTGCAATGGAAAGAAAGATATTTAAACATTTAGTCCTCAACTACGAATAAAAGTTATTTGGCGCCATGACAGTAAGTAATATTTATTTAATCGTTAAGGCAACATAGATAGGAGACAATTCAGTAGATTTTACGAAATGATACAAATTTCATGATAAATGTACTAAATATTTTACACATAGGGAATTTTAGGGATTCTTAGTCATCAAAATAGAAAAACTGTTTTTTCAGTTATCAACCAGAAAGAACTATTCTTTCGAACCCTTTAAATGAAATTAATACGTGCAATGGAAAGAAAGATATTTAAACATTTAGTCCTCAACTACGAATAAAAGTTATTTGGCGCCATGACAGTAAGTAATATTTATTTAATCGTTAAGGCAACATAGATAGGAGACAATTCAGTAGATTTTACGAAATGAAAGAAATTTCATGATAAATGTACTAAATATTACACATAGGGAATTTTAGGGTCATCAAAATAGAAAAACTGCAATATTTTGACATTATATGAACTTCAAAATGTATGTTTACTTGTAATTTTGAATATAGGCATTTAATTCATCAAAAATAGTTAAGACTTTTTAATTAATTTATAAAAGGATTTCTGAAAAAAAAAAAAGCTGAACAGTTTTGAGAAAAAAAAAGTTTTTAACTGATTTCTATAAATGAGGCTCGCTTCATCACACTTAATAGTAATACGTATTTAAGTATTCACGCAGGCAATAATTTGTGCAAAAATGCTATTTCCATAGGGATTTTTTTTTATGAAACTTACACAATTTTCGGGAATTTTCTCAAAATGTACACAAACCAAGAGAATTTTTATTAAACCAGTAGACCAGGACAAACTGGACAGAATCCAGTAGTCTACTGGAAAATCCAGTGGAGTTGACAGCTATGGTTAAGGAATAAAATTTATATATTCTATAAAAAATTAGAAAATTTCTGACATTTATTTCTTATTCAGTCGTTTGAGGTTAAGCCAAATATTTAAATAAATTTAAAACAAGATACTGTTTTGTTTATATTTTACACTTTTTCACTATAGCTAAAGTTATAGATGTAAAGCTTTTCTAACAATATCGAGCTCAATGTTTTGTCTTTCTTCTTCTTATCATATTAAATTTTATTTTATTTGTTTGTTTGTTATTCTGACAAATTGTCTTGGTGTTTAAAAAAATTCTGCAAATTTTCACATTTTTTATGACAGTTGACGACAATATCAAAAATCGGGGTAAGGGAAAAAAAAAAGCAATTCATTTCTATTAAACAAATGTATTAATAAATATAATTTTAAAATTTAAAAATACTTTTTCTTTTAAATACATTTATATTTTGATAGGGCATTTTGCATTATATTTCAAGTTTTAAAAATATAGAAATATTTATTTTTCAAATGTATCAATAAGGTGATTTCCTGACTTCAAATATTAATGTAGAAAATATTGTTGTAAAACTGTTCAAATTGAAATGGGTTAGAATTAAAGCTCGAAGACATCTTTGAACTACAGATCTAAAATTAATATCTTCTTTAGTTAGAACCGTTTGTTCGACACTATTAATCTTCGAACCAACAGTAGTTTCAAACTATAAACGTTCGACATTTTTTTGTTTAATGAAAAGTGAATGAAAACACTGCATTGTCTGGATTCACAATAAAAGGCAAAAATAGTGAATCATTTGTTATTTTTAACTAAGTGAAAAATATCATCCGAATTTAAATATTTTAAAAATGTCCGATAGTTTATTTAAAATATTTTTTCCGTTTAAAAGTCCATTCGATTCTCTTCGACAAGATAAACTCCATTTTAAACTTCGCTATAAATTGAAGGTGCGGTTATATTATTTTCTTTGGCGAAAAAGCTTTGAACCCTTAAAGAATAATTTATATGACAAACAATAAATAAACTATATTGCATTGTACATTTGTTTTTACCATCGTATATTTGTTCTTTGGAATAATAAATTTCGCGTGAAGGGCAGTTAATTGAATTAACCAATCCAACAACTTGGGCCCACGCTCTAAGTAACGGCTTCTTTGCGGTGACCAGGTGTGACGGACATTTTATCTGTGAGAAAACATTCAGACATTGTAAAAGATTTCACAAAAGCGATTCACCTGAAACAACTCCTCCCCGACCCCGTGTCTTCAACGGTATTAACGCTTTTTACCATTCTTTTTCCGTACGAGGCAACCTCGGTTATTTCCACTGATGCATGAATTTAATTAAAAGGACTTCACACTGTGGATGCAACCACAGAATACCCTGAATAAGGATTAGTTAATAACAATTCAAAGGAAAAGAAAATTATTTGAACAACTTTGACACGCAATAACTTCTAAAAAGATGAGTGAGATTATAAAAAAAAATAAAACCTAATAGTTGCTAAAAAAATCTGATTACATGAATTATATGTGCTCAAATATAAAGTCCAAGAAACGTATTTTTTTAAAAATTCATCAATTTTGTAAACTAAACAAATTTCACTGATTAATAAATGTAGCTTAAACAAATTATTGCTTGATAGTGAGCCGTGCTTAGAAGATTTTATCGCTATATTTAACAACCCTTAATTATTAAAATGCTAAATTTAATATTTTTTGCTTATTTAACTCTACGCTAAAGGCAAAGCTATAATTTTGAACTATGTATACCAGCTACCGCTGAAAAATTATCTAGACAATAGAACGGACTAAACAACAGATAAACTAAATTATAATTTTTTTTAAAAATATTAAAAAAAAAAATTTTAACAATTACCATTTTTCCCCCACTTAGATTAAATTATCAAAATCAATGAATAATTCTCAGTATTCACTGCTTTTTTGAACCCAGATAATGCAACGTTGCAATAATTTTTTTAAATATGTATTGAAAAACTAGATCACAAATGATTTTCATTTTCACTAAACTGTGACTTTTATTCATATTTACGTTAGTGCCATTTTCAGAATTAGCACAGAGGGCGCTGGCTGAAGATAGGCTTAACTTGATTTAACATAGATGAATGACTGTTGCAAATTCTCAGCAGTTAGGAGCAATTTGCAAAAAAACGTTATTTTATGTGACAAAAGAGCTTTCAAAAAGACTTAGACTGTTCGTGTCCTCGCGTTCGCACTCTTGGCGATAAAATTTGCTGCTCAAAGACAAGTTTTCTAGGGTTCAACTGCTTATTGTCAACCAAACGTACTTGAAACTTTCAATTCCAATTTTTCCAATTCCACAAACAATCAAAGATTGTCACTTAGTATATTCATCCCCTAAGGCCTGCGCCAAAACAAATGACCGGGATTTGACAAAACAAATGAATGTTATTGGATCACTTTTATTGAGAAAATTCAACTTTTTGAAAAAATGCATGTTAAGTTATATCAGGCGTAGTGCGTGTAATAAAATAAGCAATGCTTTATTTCTGCATAAAACACCCGTCAAATGAGAAACATTACGAAACGAATGAAAACAATTACAATAAATAATTTTAAAAAATGCTTCGAAATTATGAAGCATTTCAATTATGCACGAAATAAAAGAGCCATGTGTCATTTAAATTTATCAAGAGTCTTAAGGTCATTTAAATTTATCATTCAACACTGGATGAATCATTACGCGAGAGAAATTTAATTAAAATTCAATGTGCAATATGGATCAAGGTTTGGAGAAACAAATAATTTAATAAACCTTTTTAGCATTTATTAAGAAAAAAAAAAAAAAAAAAAACTACTGATAAACTAATAATTTTGTGGTCCAAAAAGAACGAAAAAACAGTTAAACGCAAAGTAAGGAAACTCCCTAAGCAGTTTTATATTGTAATGGAGGGCTATCCCATAATGCTTCAGGGCTGCAACTTTTGCAAAGGCAGTGAGCAGGCAACGACGAAAAGAGAGGCAATTAATGGAGACCTTGGAGAAGCACACCGTTCTGGGAGAAAGGCTTTTTGAAAACAACCCCGGGCGACTTTTCTTTTTATCATTGTTTGGCCTATTGCATAATACTATAACAAAGGTTCATACTTCGATTCCAGAGAACTTAATTGACGCGTGTGAATTTTTATTCAAAAATTCTCACTCGCACTTTTCTTTAACCAACAACGTATCACTTCCTGGGAAATTCTTACTTAAGACCTTGACAAGAACAAATAGACTGTCATCAATATTTCAAACAAGCAATTAAGAATATGATATTTAAATTCATATATGAGGAAATATTTTTTCAACTAAGTTAATAATTGCTGCAAATTAATTTTTGATTGTTAATGCTACTATCATTGCATTACTCTTCTGGAACAAAATTGTTGTTATTACTATCATTACTCTTCTAGATCAGAATTATTAAATACTACGATCATCACTTATATAAATCAGAACTGTTAATACTACTATTAATCTTCTTCTGGATCAGAATTATTAATACTACGATCATCACTTATATAAATCAGTATTGTTAATACTACTATTAATCTTCTTCTGGATCAGAATTATTAATACTACGATCATCACTTATATAAATCAAAACTGTTAATACTACTATTAATCTTCTTCTAGATCTGAATTATTAATACTACGATCATCACTTATATAAATCAGAACTGTTAATATTACAATTAATCTTCTTCTAGATCTGAATTAGTAATACTACGATCATCACTTATATAAATCAGAAATGTTAATTCTACTATTTATCTTCTTCTAGATCAGAATTATTAATATTACTATAATTATTTTTCCAGATCAGAATAGCTAAGTTGAAAATTGTACAACAGAATTAATTTAAATTCAAAAACTTGGGATATTTTTATTACTAAAGATATAAAATGCATTTATTGCGTTTTTACTCGAAAAAATATCGTTAATAATTATACAACAATAATTGTTATTAAGTATGAACTTTCATATTATATTTATAAAATGTTCTGAATATTGATGTCTTTTAATATTTAACAAAGGGAAAAAAATATCATTGCCAGTAGTACAGTAAAAATGAGATTAAAACCTGACATCAGAAGAAGAAAAAGTTCTACCCAGTAAAGAAGTACCTTCCTCTTAGGGATAAAAAGTTGCACAAACTTACACGTTGGGCTTTGATGGAAAAGTGAACATAAATATTGCTATCTATATATACACAAGTATTACAACGGTATTTATTTTAAGACCAAATCGAATATTTTTATAATGGGGCCAAGGGTTTTAATAGTATTCGGTACAAAAAGTAAAATGGTTAACTTATACCTATTTATGAACCTGACATTGATATCTAAACATGTAAATAGCTTGTCTTCTAAATATTTTTTTCACGCTGAATTGAATGAAAATGGGAAAATTAATAGTTCAGAAGGTTATTGAAACCGAAATCATAGCTAATGGTAAAAAAAGTACTTACTACTTTTGATTGCAAATATTAACTTCTCCAGGTTTTAAGGGTGCAAAATTATTTATTAGTTAATTACGTTGTGTTGTTTTAAGTGCCGTTGAAACTTAAAAGCATTTTTTTTTTTTTTCAGTACCATTTTAAATGTCGTGCATGCCTGCCAGCATGAAAAGGAAAAAATACAGTAGATTTTACGAGATAGAAGGAATTTCATACTTGTTGTATAATGTTCTAAATATTTCACACATAGTGAATCTTAGGGATTTTTACAGCCATCAAAATAGAAAAACTTTAATATTTTCCAGTTATGATTGGCAATAAACAGACTTGAAATGTTATGTATTATGTTGAGTCATAATTTCGAATATTAATAGGCATTTAATTCATTAAAGATAGCTAAAAGATTTTTTAAATTAATTTTAAAAGAAAGATCTGAATAAGAATAAACTGAACATTTAATAACAAAAAAGTTTTAAACTGATTTCTAATAAATTAGGTTCTCTTCATTATGTATTAGTAATACTTATTTAAATATTTAAGCAGCAAGCAAAAATCTGTACAAAAATTCTATTTCAATAGGGATTTTTTTAGTAAATTGACTCAATTTTATTGAATTTTCTAAACTGTACAAAAACCAGGAGAATTTTAATTAAACCAGTAGACCAGGAGAAACAAGCTAAATCCGGTAGAATTGGCAGCTATGGTTGGTTGTCTGTCATTTGAATACCACAGTTGGTTGATTGTTTTGTAAATATATATGTACTAACACTTTATTTTCTCTCAATGAATACTTTCCACGTTACTGCATTGAAATAGACGACTGAACAAAGTGAATGCCTTAAAATATTAGATAAAATCATAATTCTGTTATTTAAACATTAATCTCAGTTTGCCTCTTTCTAGCTTTAAAAAAAAAAAAAAAAAAATTCTGTCGAAATTAAAAAAAAAAAAAAAAAAAAAGAAAAGAAATTAAGAAATCGTCATTGATTAAAATTTATTTTTAGAGAAATAATTTTCTGAATATAAAATAAATCTAATTAAACAAACATTTAAATACTGGAATTGTTTTTTGTATTTTTAAATTAGCCATGTTTTATACTTATAAAGGGTTTGAGATAATATATTGATATACTACACTTTTTCCAAGGGTGATATTCTTACATTAAATTGTTCTTTATTGTTTCCAGATATGTACTTTGTTAAGAAATTTCCACTAAATAACAGCCGAATACACAGAAAAATCTTAAAAAGAATCACTTAAGAAAATCGCGATGTCTTTTTTTTTAATTTTTTTATTTATCAAAAACACTCTACCGAAAAATTTAAAAATGTGGATTATCATTACATAGCCCAAAGCAAGTTTTAAAATCTAAGTTTTAAACGTTCTCTTTTGGTTTTATGTCTCCGCAATCAAAGAAATATTTTATATATTCCTAATTTGGTGTTCATAAGGATAAAAATAAAAACAAATTTAAACGTAGGTTTAAAACTAGAGAATTTTGAAGTTTTTTTTTTTTTCCCCGGCAGAATCTATAAAGCTATAAACACTATTCACTAAGCTATAAACTCCTTAAAAATTCTACAAAAACAATAACTTTTAGAATAATAACGTCTTATATTAGAAATAATAGAATAGTAAAGTATTTTCTTTTCTTTCTATTCTCCGCATATTAAAGAAAAGAATAGCAACGAATTCTAGATAATAACGTTTTAGAACTTTTGCAAACGATAATTTGTTTATTAATTAATATACTCCCATTCGTTATTTTAGCTTTTTAACTTTTCTTCAAAACCAAATATTTAAAATAGAATTAAAGAAAACTAAGAATTATCTTCCATACTTAACGACATCTGCTATTAGAAAGCAATACATAATTAAAAAGAAAATGTGAACAGGAATAATGAACAATTATTATTTGTTCTTAAGGTACTTAATATAAAATTGCGCATTTTTTAAAATCCGTATTTAAATTAAGATGTTCTTTTTTAATGATTTGTTTTCTAAGATTACTAGAATCTTTTCTTAGATTATTGCTTTTTTATTGATATGTTTTCTTAGATAACTTAATTTAGGTTACTAGAAAATTTTGTTCTAGCTATAAATGTCCCAGCTGTAAAATTTGAAGCTTTCTTATTACATTTGATCTACTATTTATGCTTTATATTATTGAACATTAAATGACATAATTTATAAATTTACTTATTATAGGAATCTACTTCAATTTTGAAATGAACTAGAATGAGTATGAAAATAAAAAAAAAAAATGCATTGAATGAGTATGAAAATAAAAAAAATTCAATATTATATTAAATTTGTTCTTTACAATAACTTAAAAATACTTTACCCAACGCGTTAAATCTGAGAATTTTCTACAATTTCAATAACCTTTTTAATTCAACATGTGCTCTTGCAATCAAAACTTTTAAAAGATTTGTTTCATATATGTGTTCCATGTGTTTAAAGGAATGAGATTTTTCCGATTTTTGTCAGATTTCCCGACTTTTTTCTTAATCCTTGAAACAATTGTGAAGAAATTTTCCAGAGTGTAAATAATTAAAAGCGAATATGGTATTGATAAATTTTTTCTTAACTTATCATCATTAATTAATCATAATTTATCTATAAGAGTTTGTTAGACTGTCAATGCACACAAATAAATCTTAAATAAATATTTAAGGAATTTATGTGTTTTCTTTCGAACAAACTAGTTTCACGTGAACTTTTTATTAATTTTTTTAGGATTTGAGTTGATAGGAATTTTCAGACTTTTTTGTTCTTTTATCACTCTCTGGATTATTCACATTTTCCAGTGTTTTTTTTTTTTTTTTTTTCTTCTCAATATTTCAACTCCCTAAATAAGTAAATAAAATAAAACTTGAAATTCTCTTGTTACACATTTAACTAATTTACACTTATTACATAGGTTAAAGAATCAAATAAATACTTTATTTTTCTTTTTTATATCTCATTGCATATCATAAATACTTCTCGTTTACATTAAGTACATATTTTTAAAGCAATTATGCGTTAATTATATTTGTATTTTATTTATCTAAGAAAAATCCAAAAATCTCATTAACTATATGAAACATTTTCATTGATGCTTTTTCGTTTAAATAGGTAGATTTCTTCTTCTCAATAACAGAAAGATTGCGTAACTAAATTTATACATGAATTAAATTTACGAATGTCTTAAATCATTACAGTTACAAAACAAATTACATTTTTTAATCAAAAGGGAAAAAAATATTAACGTCTCTAAGACTTTTCTTTTAAAACTATAATTTAAAACTCTTAATTTGAACTATTATATAAAGAATTCCTTATAAGAACATATTAATGTTATAAATTGTTTTCTTAGTGTAATTCATATAAGCATCTTTATGAAAAAATGTATATTCGAATTAATTTTAATTTAATAAAAAAAGGTTGTATTTTATTCATTTCTAATTTTTTGTTTGCCTTACTTTCCTGTTAATTAAATTATTCAGTTACTAGAATTTTCTTTTTCGTTTTGATAACAATATATTTATAGAGAATTAAACAATATTTCCTCTGCATTAAATAGCTCATTAGATTACACGTGATATGTTACTTAGGAAATCTTTCATCTGCAGTAAATAACAAGTTTGATAAAATAAAATTTATTGACACATAATATTAATTAAATCATCTTTGTTCCAGGCTGAACTCATTTAAAAGATGAAAGTACAGTATGAAATTATATTAAAAATAATGGGACTGTTTTACCATAATATGAGTAATGAATATGTGAAAGTTGTACTTGTAAGAAATTCTTGCAAAGTAAGATTTTTAGTTAGAAAAAAACATAACTGACCTCTCCAGTGTCAATTAATGCAAAAGCTGATTGGATGTCCGAAGTCTTGACCGATTGTGCAGGTGACAGTTGACCAGTGACTTCCACAGAATTCACATCATCATCAGGAGTGCCCTTCCGTTTTTGCCCCACCGGGCTATCGTGGGTGGACAAGGGACTCATTTGAGACATCATCCGGATGCTGGAGAACCGGGACAATAGGGATGATCCCCAAAGTGTAAACAAATAAAAGACCTCAAGGCATACGGTAGAAGAATTCGCGGGAAAATGTCCGTCAATAAACACACAGGGAATGAACCAGAAAGCCCCCCTGGGGGTCTAGTCGTGAAATCAAAGAAACCTTTTGAGACATTAGATTAGGCCTAGCGGAACCGTCTTCGCGGTTTTTCGGCGATAGAGTAGAAACTAAAGCACCTGCGAGGTAAGTGGTGCGTCACTCATGCCTGCAAGGTTTTTCGGCCTTACGTCAACTAGAAAGCTTCAAACAGGTAAGAAGATTCGTTGGCAAGACCTTGGCATCAGATCGCTGAATTGGCAAAATGACCCTAGCATATTTGGCGACCGCCTAATTAAAGACTTTCGGGGATAACCCATTTCCTTCTGTGGTACAAAGAAGGTGGTACTCTATTTATTTTGAAGAATCGGAATAAAAGAATATCAACCAATCATAGATAAGAATGAATCCTCATAAAATTCTCCAAAAAGGGATCTCGTATGCAACGTTTGCTTTATTTTTTTAAAATCTTTTCGATACTTTCATTTAAAAAAAAATTATTTTCTTAAACTTTCAATTGGGTTATAAAAAGTTTACTGGCTACGCATTTAACCAGATAAGTATACAGCAGAGAGACGAATTTCAAGCGTACAATAAATGCGTAAAAAGGTAAGTTTTTCGTAATCATTCCATTTATGGAATAAAGCCATATATTATTAAAAAAAAACAACCATAGAAGTCGTTTTTTTAAATCTTACATTGTTTTCATCAACTATCATTCAGACATTAGATAGCTATTTATTTACTAAATAAATAGAATATTATGAATTAGATAGAAATTTTGCGTAAAAGATCCATAAGTAAATTTGAAAGAAATACTTTTTTTAAAAATGTTTTCTTTCCCTCTATAATTTTTTTAATAAAAAAAAAAAAGACTTCATTTTAACAAAAACGTGAAGATTGGTATGGTGTTTTTAATTATTATAATTAAAAACAAAAGGAAGAACAAAAATGAGAATAATTACAAAAGAAGATTTAATGAGATGCATGATGGGTCTGCTACCCCGTCAAACATTTGGCTATTTACTTCTGGTCTGGGTTATTATTATTTTTCATTCCATAAATAAATTTGACTTCCGTATGACACAACGTTCAGGTAGGACGCATTGTATTTTTTAATAAAGAAACGATTATTAAAGAAATTAAAGGCTCATAGATTTTCATTTAATATTCTTATGAATAACAAAAATGAATAAAGGATACGATTAAAGGACAATAAATATAAGTATAAATAAGGTGTAAGTATAAATTAGGGATAAGTATAATTAAGGTGTTCGAGACTTTTTCTTCTCTTCTATTTGCAAAAATTTTTTTATTTAATGTTTGATCTTTATATCTTGATCTTTATATCTTGAGTTTGATTCAGATTATTAGATGAAAAGTAGAGAAAATTCTTATCAGATTTTTAACAATAAAAAAAAAAAAAAAAGATTTGGGCTTTTTGTAAGGAAAAATATACTCAATGAATTTACTCAAACCCATTTTGGAAGCAACTTTGGGATTTTTAAAATTCTCTTTTTATAGAACACTTTTTTAAACAGTCAAAATCCTCCCTTCGTTTTCCAGATAAAAAAGCCGCGAAAAAAAGTTACAAACATTCTCACGGCATTTGGCGATCTCAAAAAAAAAAAAAAAAAAAAAAAAAAAACAATAATGAAAGTAAAATAAAATTCTCATTAAAGCAACCATGCGAGCTGACGGGGGCTAGTAGAGAGTTTTACCTTTACGAGGTGGCAACGCCGGAGATACCTGTCCGGACAACTTTTGTCGAAGTAACGATGATCGCCACTGCAAGATAGGTAGAGGGGGGTTTACCTATCGAAAGGGGGGGGAATGCAAGATTCTGGGGGAACTTGAGGGGAGTGAGGTCTCTTTGGCATAGAAGACACTTGCCAATTGATGGGTTAGAGAAAGCAGGGGGAAAAAAGCTATGATCTTTCCCCCTCATATAAGTATTGGAGGATGGTCAGATTCCCCCCTCTTTATCTCCCCCTTACCTGTACGGCGCCGACGGCATTCTTTGAGAGTATGCTTGTTTGGGGTCGGTCTCTAATTGCCAAGTAGCGTTGAGGTTTTTATCTTTAATATTTTTTTTTATTACTGGCTTATTATTAAGGTTGTCAAACGATTGCTTTTCAAAAGCTATTTTTCTTTGGGCCGTTTTTAATCGATTTTTTTTTCCCTTTCTCTCTCCCACCGGTAGTTTGAAAAATGTTTGTTTCGTAACCACTTGATTTCTAAAAGGGTTATGAAATGCTTCGTTGCCAAAAAAGAGGGAACATCTTCCTATACACCATAGAAAGTCATCTCGCGAAAAACGTCTGGAAGAAGATTGCAATGCATGCTGAATTTCTGAAAGGTTTTTATTATTTTTTTCCCCTTCATTGAGGTCAACGTGCCTCGCGATTTAGTAATGACAAAGAGTTTAATAACCTCTTCATTAAATCTCACTTTTGATTTAGATAGAATGAAATGTCGAAAATGCAGTGACTTTCTTTAGAAATGCAAAACGGAGAATTTCTTTGCATACCAAGCAAAAGAGATTCACTCTCTTTTCTAACGACATCGGAACTTTCAAACTCAATGTCAAGAATGATCAGTTGAACCAGTGTGGATTCAGAAGACGAGTGGAATGACAAAATCTCGCTGTCAAAACAGTCGGGTACAAAATCAAAAGAAGATGCACGTTTTTGACAACGGAAATTCCGTTTATCGTTTTTATTTATTCTTTTATTCTATTTTGGAATGATACATTTTTCTTCAACTATATCGATGAGCCGTGGAGACTTAGAGTATAGAGTGCTCGCCCTCCAATAAGGTAAACCTGGTTCGAATCCCAGCAATGGCTGGTCGATACGAATTCCTCGCCAGGCTCTCCCCGACTGAAGTGCTGACGTAAAATATCCTCTTTGGTAGATGGATCATAGGTTAGAGTTCTCTTGCAATTCCGTGGGAGGATTTCCTCTTCATGTAACGCAAATTCGGATTAGTTCCATCAAAACGTCCTCCACGAAGTCGTGAACCAGGAGCTCCCTTGCCTTTTGGATTGGATTCAAAATTACGAGCCTACGGAGTTGAACATAAGTAATCGTAAACCCAAAAATTGATTCGACTGTTCAACGACGGTTATAAAATAAAATATATTGAAAACTGAAAAATAAGATATGTGTGGTTAAGATAACCGTGAAAAGACATTTTCGGCCTGTTTACCAATGATAAACCTCTTTTCCTCTGAAGCATTACCTCTTTTCGACTGAAAATTTTACGAATAATCCGAAGTTCGGGAGAAAGCTAAATCTTAACCAGTTGTTTTAAAATAATTTTCTCCATCTTAATTATGTTTCACATAATATGACTTATATGGGAATATATTTTGGTCATATAAATCCCTAAAAATGAACTCTGTGCAGAGGAAAACAATAAATATCTAAAATCAGAATTATTCTAAATTTGAAATAATTATTTCGATTAATGAGTAAAATAATATGGGAGGATTATGGAGAAGTAAACGAGTTATTGAAAACTTCGAATTTCATAGTTTCAATTATTTTAGGAAAACAAACGTAAAGAGTTGGCGTCCAATCTAGTAAAGCGACGACTGTTTTTGTCGCATTATTTCAAACAATGTTTGGCTGCAGATAATATCCCACCTTTTAAATAATTTTCAAAGAAAAGAAAAGAGAAAATTGAAATCATCATTTTAATCAAAATGGTACTGGCATAGAGCTTTTAATTTTATACACATAATATTAAGTACTCAAAAAAAATTTCATCTTTTAAAAAATTCTATTCTATTCACTTCTTCATGCCTTAACAACGTTCATTTATTTATTTCTGCTCATATAAATCGGAATTATTTCAATAGCGTGTTTGTAGTTACCTGATTAATATTAGTTTGAGTGGTTAGATGATTAATAAAATAGCTTACCATAGAGATAAATATTGAAATAAAACTTATTTACAAATTCATTTGTGTAGAATTGCGAATTTGCGGGAATTATCTATGTTATATCTGTTAAGAACTTAAACTGATAACCTAAATAAAGTCAGGTAAATGATATTTTTTTCAAAATTTTAATTCAAATCCTTAAAAAAATTTAAAGAGAAAAAAAACATCTTATTATCAATTTAATTTGTCTTTCAGTTACTAATTTTAAAGTTTAAATGCTTCCGTCTTTTGGGGGGAAATATTAAAAAATTTTTTTTTTTAAATTTAAATTATTTTGAAACACTTTTTAAATTATAGCGGAATTTTCCAAACTACATTGTTCATAAAGTATTCAGCTTCTTAAAGAATTTTTCGAAGTAGTATCTTTAAATTAACATAAATTTAATTTTTATAACCATTTTTCTTGGTATAAAAGTATTATTATTTTTTTTTTTTTAAGATTCAATGTTATTTTTAAGAACTTTTTAAACTACCAAGTTATACTTATTCAAATACTCTCCTATTACAGGAAACTACAACATATATGACTGATGAAGTTATGTCAACAGCTGAAGACAACCGCACCTAATCCTCCCCTGCAGTTAAGAAAGCCTAGAGATCACTAAGCCAAAGGATTAAAGGAGTAACAGGCGTCACTTAACCTTTTATCACTTTTTCAACAAAAGAAATGAAGGGAAAACTTGACACTTGCTTCGTTTCCATTGTCCAGAGATTCACCCTACTGATCCATGTAGACCCATCCTTTTTGAAAGCAACCAGCCATGTTATGAGACTTAAGTCGAGCGTTACAGAGCAACAGTTACGCGGAACTGTTACTTTCCTCAGTAGAGGCGTGTAAATTGACCGACATATGTCACCATTGTTCAAACTTAAAAATGAATCAGTGATAATATATTCATTACATTGGTAATTTATATATAAATGAAAGTCTGTCTGCTCAATGACTCAATGATGCTTAATAACTGATAATATGCATTTATTGAAATAATAAAATGTCATTTCTACTAAAAAGCAAAGTTAATGGAGAAAAGATAAGACTTATTCGTTTTGGGAATATTATCATTCACCATATTATTATTGATACCAAAAATTAATTAATATTGGTACTATTAGAAATGTTATCATGGTAATTTAAGGCATATAATTATCATTAAATGTTTAATTAAAGTTTTTAATTAAGGCAGAAATTATCATTTAGTATGAAATTGCTATAACTGTTTAACTTATGCTAGAATTTACAACTCGCATTTATTCGCTATATAACAACCAACAATATTGACAACGCACCTCAACTGACCAACAACAATGAAGAAATAAAAAAATAAATAATAATAAATATTCTGAGGGGCATGGGCACGTGTAGCTTTCCTGTTTGGGGGTGGTGGGGGCATGCCAGTACAGTTATTAACCTTTTGTGGCATTTTCACTACCACGTTCCCCCTCTCTAAAATCTCGCATTTCCAAAGAAGATATTTTCCCCACTCCCAATTTATGAGCTTTAGATTTCTTCCCCTTGTCGGCTTTTTGACTCCAGAGGTAAATACTTCCCCCATCATTCAAACAGAAAAATAGGGTTGCCATGATTTTTGCAGACTCGCGTGCGAATCACAATAATGCTCTGCCCCCATAGGAAATGTTAAAAAAGTTACAATTACGTTAAAATTAGGTAAAAAAAATTACGCTCTTAAATTGTCATAATTACGATAATCAAAGTAGATATTCTTTTAAATTCAATGTAGAGACATTTTGATGTCATTTATTGTTTCCTTATGCCTAAAAACTTTTTTTTAAATATTTTTAGGCACAAATATTTTTTCCTGAAAAAAAATTGATTTCGTTCAATTGAATAATTTTTATTTCAAAATTTTAGAATCTAAACGGTGAAAAAAAAAAAAAAAAAAAAAGAGGGAAAAGAAAAATCTTTCTTTGAATAAAAGACTAGTGCTTTACCAATTTAAACAGCAATTTTAAAATCGTCCCCCAAATTAAAGACATGTGCCAAGCTCTTACAAATATTTCAACCACAATGTGATACAATTTTTAAAAAAAAAAAAAAATTCTGCAATAATGTTAATTTTAAGATGTTATTTTATTTAAGTAGAGACATTATTTTGCAGATCATAGTCAACATATTGGAGCGGCGATGGCTGAGAGGTATAGGCTCTGAATTGTCATTGTAGAGAACTGGGGTTGGTCGCGGCTTCCCAGTGGTCGGCTGGGAGTCCACCCAGCTGTAGTTCAATGGGTACCAGCCAGCTTATCTGGAACGTAAAGGTGGCCTATGTGCAGTTCTTACCACAATCATGCCGTTGGTCACGAAATGGTGGAACCCATGAATCTCTGGTCCACAACAAACTTTTGTAGGACTGCTTTACCTTAGTCAAATACTGCACTCATGTTTAAAAATTAAGGATGATGTTTACTCCGGTAAATAAAGGTTAAAAAACAATACACACAAAATGTATTTATGAAGCCCATTTATAAGACAACAGGTAAAGAATAAAAAATATGGTATAGGTATGATACCATTCACAGAAACTACGATTTCTGCTCCTTGAAGCAATTATTAATTAAAATATCTCCTTTGCAAAAATTTAATATTACATGATTAGTATTATGGTTAACCCTTTAGCGCACAGTGGTATGACAGCGAAACCGCTCTTTTTAAAAAATTTTTACTAGACGCACGTTGGTCAATCTCTGAAACCAATACTTTTAAAGTAATATTTTAACTTTCCCAACCATCACTAGATAGCACCACTACACTTAGATTATGTCTTCCTTGGTTAAAAATGAAAAGTTTTCAATGCATTTTTTCTTTACTTCAAAAAGAAAATTTTTTTTGCCCAATAAAATACAAAAATTTGTTGAAATATATTACTCAAATTTGTTGTTTGTGAGCTCCTTTTGACATACAAATTTTTCCCCAATAAAGATTCCAAAGAGAAGTATTAAATTTTTACATTCATTTTTTCGGGTTTCAGAGAGAGACCACTGTGCCCCTAGAACGTACGATATTCCCACCAACATATGTTCTTTTTCCCCCTTTCACTCATTTAGATAGTGAAGTAGATCAAAATTTATTAGGGTTTTTCGATAGCATGGGGCTTATGAATGGAGAACCATGTGTCTTTTATCTATTTTTATTGAAAATAAAGCCAAATACCTCAAATTTCTCATCTGAAACAGATTTGTTCTACTCATTTGCGTTCTTTTTGAATTTGTGAACAGTCATATTGAATTGATGCTAAATTTATTTACTATTATTACTAATTTTTCTGCATTTTGTTTGTCTTAAAAATTCAGAATTTAAACATTTTTTTTAAAAATTATTATTTTGTATTGTTGATTTTCAATTACGATCAATCTTTATAATGGAAAAAATCTATAATATATATATTATATATATAGCAGAGAAAGACGCAGTAAGATATTTACTTTTTATTAAATTTTATTATACATTTTATTATATATTTCATTTTTTTTATTATATATTTCTGTATTATTTATTTCATCATAATATTGCATAATATACATTATATTTGCATTATATTTTATTTCTTAGAACATTTTTCGTGTTTAAAATTCATACGTGTAATTTGCACTAATATATATACATTGTATATTATTATATATTATATTATGTTTGTTAAAGCCATTTTTCGAGTTTGAAATTATGTAAACGATATGATTTTAGTATTTAAATTTATTATTTAATTCCAATAAAGTTAAAATTATTGTAAAAAATGTTAAAAAACAAGTTTAAAAAAAAATTTATTATCACACGAAAATTTTCTATGTGGACAGTGGTTAACCACCGAAACCACCACCCCCCTGGTGGGACAATGTATCAGAATTTTTTTTAAGTGTAATTTTCCCATTATTAGACCCTCTGAATCATAATTAGTTCCTGAATTTTAAAAAAAAAAAATGAAAATTTTTAGTCTCTCATGCAATAACAACGCCTTGTCATACTGATGAGTATCAAATTGTTTGATATTATTATTATTATTTTGTAACCGTCGTTGAACAGTCGAACCAATTCTGGGTTTACGACTACCAATGTTCAACTTCGCATCCTTGTGATTTTGATCCAGATGGCGAGGGAGATCCTGGATCAGTACCCCCAGAGGTACTGATTTGTTATGGGAACTTGGAGGACTTTCTGACTCCGACAGATTTAAAGTGCATCAGTCACAAATTACTGCACGGGGAGTCTTCGGCCAGCGGGGATCAAACCCACGACCTCTTGGACATGGGCCCAGTGCCCTACCAGACAGACTACCCCGGCCATCGTAGATTACTCCATTCAATAAGCAATGCTCTCCAAAGTACCGGCATGCGTGTAGGTGGTGGTTGACAAACTGCAACTCATCAGCCAAGCATGTCCCACACATTCACTATGGGATTCAAGTCATGCTAGCCATACGAGTGATATCCTGAGATTAAAGGCATTCGCTTACGATGTTTACTCTGTGAGGACAAGTGTTGCCATCCACAAATACAAATTCTGAGAATGTAACAAATGTACACGTTTTTCCAGAATGACGTTGCGATAAATTTAGCCTGTATATGGTTCCGATTAAGCATGCAGATCTGTTCTGGAGCCCAGTGCCCAGTATAATTCCATCCCAAACGAGCAATCCTGCACCATCGTAACGGTGTCATTCAATGATGTTGCCTAGGTGGAAGAGGGTATCTGGTGTTCTCTATATGAAAGACCGACGCGAATCAAACTGCAAACTATACCTGGACTCGCCGGAAAATACCACATAAGCCCACTGTGAAGATGTCTAAATTGCATGTTCCCTTCTCCAGGCTGATCACATCTGACAGACCAACAAGAGTGGAGACTAATGTTTCCCAAACGTCTCTACACAATTTGCCTTGAAACTGTTGTACTCGTGGTTGGAGATAGTTGGCGAAATAGGTCGGATGATGTGCTTCATCTGTTTTCTTCTTCTATTTTCCCCCTTCCATTTTCGGTCTAATCCCGGTCTTCATTTGGCATTGTAATTAGGGGGAAGGAGACCGGTATCTTAACGTGTACTGATATTTCCATCATCTTGGAATCACTGTTAAAGCCTGGAGAGAACAGAGAATTCCAAGTACCTCGGATACTTCTACCTGAGTACGCCCACATTCCAAGTGGCCAATAATTTTACCACGTAAAAAATCATCCACATGCGTCCTCTACGTCATAACTATTCGATTTTGGCATTGAGCGGCTTACAAAATGCTTGAGAACAATTTTACTTCTTTGCAACTATTCCTTCTTTACGCCTTTCTTACACTCTCGTCATTGTAACGTATTATCGGCGTTTACTGGCAACTTTCTGTAATTTGCATATTATGCTTGAATAGGCGGTGAAACTTCTACAAGTGAAATTTTTACTTCAGAGTTCAATTTCCGTGAAATTCTGAATCATCCTTAATTTGTGGAACCAAGTATATAACCTCCTGCCAGAAATTTTTTTAAAACTTATTGTCCATTCTTGAAAATAAATCATTCTAGAAATTCATAAACCTTTCACACTGAAATATATATATATTTTTTTTTTTTTTAATTGATCTAATATGAAAAATATGGGGTAAAAATTTCATTTTTGTCTTAATTTATGCTTGCAATTTCCTCTTAATAAAAGTTATTCCAGACGAAATCCATACAAGTTAAATAAATTTTTAAAAATTTTCCTTCGAAAGTAATGTTGTCACAAGCATTAAGTTATTGAAAAGCGCTTGAAATGAAGCTGAACTTGAAGGACAGTTTTCAATATTTTCGACATTTTACATTTAAACTTTAAAGACAAATTACGATTTCCTCAAAGTTGTTAGATTTACAAAACGAAAGACATAACTATGACGAATACTTTTCTCAATAAACTTCTTTTACTCAGTGTTTCCTTGATATATTCGTCAAGAAGATAGAACCTTTCCGACAAACAGCTGCGAATTATCTTCATAGCTATAAAACACAGTTCTGTAATAAAGTTCATAAGGTAATATTTTATTTAAATTACCAATAAACCGACTTATTTAAACACCATACCACCCATGTTTGAACTAAGGTGTTTTTATTCGCTGACTTCCTGCTTTTAAAGAGGAAAAATGTAAAAAGCCAGAATAATTCATTTTAATATTTACTCTTTTTTTTAAGGAAGACTTGTCTTTTCAAGGGTCAAAGCCCGACATTTACTTGAATTACAGACAAGTATTTGAATTTTTTTGATTGCTCTGTTAAAACGTGGAACTTCAAAGAAACGATCTCTTTAGAATTCGCACGTGCATTAAAGTGCTTAAGCGTCAAATTTATGTGCATACTAAAGTGTCTTAGCCCTTTGAAATATTTTTTGAAATTACTAGTTGTAAAGTAACATAGTAGTTTTTCACCTTTGAATTACTGTATTTGTAATCAAATTTGAAATCTTATTTAACTTAATATCGAAAACGAGTGTTTTAACTTTGTGATAAGTTGTTTTTTAAAATGAATAATATTTTATAAAATCTGAATAAAATAGTTGTGGAGTTTATATTTGGAATTCTTAAGACACTTTTAATTAAAAACGGGTATTTAAAAGTTCTTTTTATTACTTTAAAAAAAAAAAAAGTATTTTATAAATTTATTATTTATAAATTAACATGCAGTAATTTTGTGATTTTGAATTTGTGTATTTAGCTTGCAGTTGAAATCACGCGTATTATTTTATTTTTATATGAAGTTATTTAGAAAACGTGGAAATATTCAGGGATATTTACATTCAATAATTGCCGAATTATTGAATGTAATATTATCTCTCTCTCTCTCTCTCTCTCTCTCTCTATATATATATATATATATATATATATATATATATATATATATATATATATACATATATATTTGCAAGTATTACAAAAAAGAAAATTTTCTGGCAATCTTATATGTTATATTAGGGAAAGAGTATCTTTTTGTGACCCATGAAAATCTGCTAAGCTGTACAGGTTTCCTTAATAAATTCGATGCATATGTTTATAAAAAATAATGGGCAATAAAATATTAGTGTAAAAAACCCATTATAAAGTTATTTTATTAGTAGTGACGCTGTTAATTCATTATTCAGTCTATAGAGAGCACTTATTTGAGGAAGATATTAATACGATTATGCAATTATTTTTCAGTTTTGCCGTTTTTCCAAAAATTTGCATTTGACGATCAAATCAGTTATTGTATTTATTTAATTTTATGTATAATTTTTTTAATAAGTGTCTCCCTAACAATTCCTCCCTCAAGTTAATTAAAAAATGTAGTTAATAAAAAATTAAAGGGAAAGAAAACGGAAAATTTTAGAATGTTTAGAAAGCAAAGCAATTAATATAGTATATAGTAATATGTATAATATATATTTGTAATAAAATATTATTTGTAATATATATATAATATATATGTTATCGTAATTCTCATTTAACTTCTCAAGCTGAAAAAAGCGCAAAAAATATGTTGTATAGAAATTGTTTTTTATAAAACGTTCCTAATTATATGAAATTTTCAAAAAGATTCCAAAACCATAAAGAATTTAGAATAAATTGGAAGATCAGGAGCAAAAATGTCAAAATCAGTTGGAGTTTGCAATTATACACACTATTCTTCTTTAGATGTTGCTGTTTTCAAAAATATGATTCATGACATGATTTAAAATCCCCAACTTCACATAACAAATGGTAAACTGAACTCATTTTTTTTAATGCCAAGATATATAGACTAAGAAATATTCCATAAGGATTATTTACTTATGTAAAACATTTGCAAATAAGAGAATTATAAGTTATAGATCAGGTTAAAGAATTATTGCGTGCCTTAAAGAATTGCAAAGTGTATTTGAATGCTATAAAAAATGACATCAAAATGTGTTCCACTTCATCATAATTCCTCAACGTCAGCGAACATCAAAAACGTATCCAAATCACTCGCAACATAAGAGCGATAAAAAAAGAAAAAGAGAATTACAAAGAAATAAAAAGGTTGCAAGTTCGCTGGAGTTAATTGTAAACCGTCAGTGCAAATAATAAGGAAATAACACAACTGTAAAGGGTGTGTAAAATAAATGTGCAAAATGTAAAAAGTGGGGAGGGGTTGGTTAGGAATTGACAAGATCTTTTTTGATGGGTCATTTGTTGCTGTAGTTCGAAGGAGAGGGGGGCAGTTTTTCTTGGAAGCAAATGTTTTTAACACGGTAAGTTTATAGTAACAAAGTCATTCTGCTATTTTACAAATCATATTTTTCTTTCGATGTATAATTAATAAAAAGTTTTTAAGTGCAAACGTTGAAGGGCCTCTTCTTTGGAGAGTCCTGGCAATTAAATTTTTAACAAATGAAATTATTCCTATCCAACCTGATTTATAAGCAAAATGGTATACTAAGTTTGACAGCTAGATTAACCTTATAGAAGCTTAAGTACTTTTTTTAATGTATTATTATTATTTACATCGACATTTTTTTAAAGATATGACAGCTTTGATTACGTTTTCTAAGTGTATACAAAAAATTTAATTAAATCCTATTAAGTCGATATTATAATATTAAAATCCGATGACAAATTTTAAAGCGAAAGGAAAAAGAACGAAGGGGAAAAATGGAAATAAAGGCTTATAATGATACACTTCGGCAACAAAATTATTATAATTGAAATCTTGAAGAAAAAAAAAAAAAAAAAAAAAAAAAAAACCAATTCAGCATTGCTGCTCCAAAAAATGCCAGAAATGAGAAAAATGGAAATAAAAAGTGAAAACATGTTTATAATCCTAAAACAAAATGATCTTAATATCCGGTCGCAACAATTCTGTGCAAATGAATAAATAAATAACTTAATTCACTTCAACGAAGAAAAATTAGGTTTAAATTTTTCTTTATGTGTTTCTTATGTTATGTGAAAAATTATGTGTTTCAATATTTTAAAATTAGAAATTTTAATTAGTTCTAAGATTCAGATTAACACATCTGAATTTCAAATCTATTAGTGTAAGAATTTAACTTATTTATTCGCTTTAAAATAATTTCTTATTGCCCTCTTTGGTTGCACAACGACTTACTTACGAAATCGAGCACTTTAGGGTAGAACAGTTTAACGAGGAGCGCACCCTCGATCCCTGCGTAGGCTGATCAAAGTGGTCACCTACTCGCTTACCCACCGCAGCCAGTGATGCTTGACTTCAGTTTTCTACTGGAAATCGTGTCCTTACGATCAGTCCACCGCGGGACCAGTGGAGACCTGAATTATATTTCGATAAAGTGAAAAACATAGAATTAGGGTGCGTGAAAAGTGATAATTGGAAATTAGCTTTTATTTTTGTCGAAAAAAACACTATCTCCAGGTTTTACGGGGGGAAAAAACACTATTTTATACTGTTGCTTGTTAGCTCAACTTTTACCATCATTCTCGACTTGTTAAAAAGAGAAAGAAAAGTCTGACAAAGTGATTTTAGTTTAGATATAAGTGCACTCGGGTCTCCAGGGACAAACCTTGACAGATGAAAACTAGAAAAACATTACTTCCCAGCATCTTTGTCGAATGTAATGTGAAGTGTTACTTAATATTTACCCTAATATGGAAATAGGATGAAAAGGTCTAAAGGAAGAAAAGTGGATTAAATGCCAAACCTATAGAATTTATTAAAGTCAAGAAACTTGTGCCGAACTCCCTTTGCCACAAATCTAAGGCTGTCTGCAGCTATAAAAACACCACATTTCAAAGAACTCCCCTTTTCTTGCCAACTTGAGGCGAAACTTCTCTAATATTGACCTACTTGAAATAGTTAAACCTCGTAGCCATGTTCCAGGCAAATGGAGTTCTTGCCGTAGACAGATTATACTTTAGTTCTTATATATCTTCACCACTCACAATACATTACAAGACCCACATCTCTATTTTTAAGTTATTCTTACGTAGGTTAAATGCTTTTACAAATTTGAAACCGAGCGTTTAGAATCGTCGAAAGAAAGAGGAAGTTACATTTTGAGTTTACGACTACTAATGTTCAAATTCGCAGCCTCGGAATTTGGAACCCAATCCAGAAGACAAGGGAATTAATGAATCAATTGTTGTGAGAAATTTGCCTTCGAGGAGGACTTTTAAATGGAACTAGCACGTATTTGCGTTACATGGAGAGAAAAACAATGAAAACCTTATAGGGTTAACCTGACGACAAGGGGAATCTAACCCATGATCCGTCTACCACTGAGGATATTTTACGTCAGCATTGAAGTCGGTGCGAGCTGGGAGTGGAATACACCGACCAGCCATCGCTCGGATTTGAACCCGGTGGACGCTCTATCCTCGAGCCATTTTTAAAACCTTAGTATCAGTCATAACTGCAGCAACTTTAATAGGGTGAAGTTGAAATATATTCAAATACTCTCTCACACAATACTATGGTTCTACGTGAGCAGAAACATGGTTCATTTCAATACTTTATAAGGGATGGTGCAAATTTGCATCATACTAGGGTTCAACGCTAAACATGAATTTTTTTGAAACAATTTTTGCTTAAATTTTACAAAAAGTGTTTAGTAAAGGCAGGTCATTTCAAGACATCGTGCACATACTATATTGCATTAAATAATTTATGTATATAGTGATTGTAGTCAAAATCAATTACCCAAAAAGAGGGTTGATTTACAGCACTGTGAAGAAAAAAATAGGGTCAAAAATACCAGAATATGGTAAAATTGACCTTTTTTCCTGGCTCTTCAGGAACACCAAAAAGCTCGGTAATTTTTATAGAAACGTTTTGGTAAGAATTTTGGTTGAATTTACGTGAAAGGTGAAGAAGGTGAAAGAAGAAATTTCTGTGCCTATTTTTTTACGGGAGAGTTTAGTGATTTTTATCCATACATATTCTTCTTCTTAATGACCGGCCACGAATTAACTCGTCTTTTCATGCCCAAACATTGTTGATCGAAGACGAGTTAACTCGTCATTGCACTTTCATTATCTATTTCAATTTAAGAAATCTAGGGCTAAGAGAGTATTACAAAAGCTTTGCGCATCGTGTCTAAAATTTAATTTAATTCCATTCAGTGTAAATAAATTGTTTGGGAATTTATTTAGAACGTTTCACTTTATTTCCATATTTCAATAACGGAATAATAGCCGGTGTCATGACATAGTTTCTATATTCCGGTCAATAAAGTGTTAAGACACATAGACATAATATAAATATTGAGAAAGTGTGTTACTATTTTATCATTAACAATTTTCTTTTATTTATTCCCCCTCCCCGTTGGAAAACGTTAAACGTTGAGCAATCAATCTATAGAATTTTAGCAATTAAATTTGTTAAGGGAAAGAAAATATAATGGCTGTGATATTTAGTTCATATAAGATCATTTCCCTCCATTTTTAGTCAGTGGGAATCTCGCTTGATATATTTTAATGGGAAAAATCCCCGTATCGATCTGTGGCAAAACAATCGCTAAACCTTGGCGACTTCCGCTCAGTGTCCAGCAAGAATCAAAAAATAAAAAAACTACAGAAGGGGACAATTCGAAGAACATTACTCGTAGCCATCCCCCCCCCCCAAAAAAGCGTGTTTTTTTTTTTTTTTGTTAAATTTTCAAGTTAAATATTCATTTGGCGCCTTAGGGATTGCAGTTGGCACTACAGAACACACGATACGAAACTATCACATTTTAATTTTTTTTTTTTAATCTTGTGAGCTTATTTCAGTAATATTTATATCTAGTAATTCATGCGAGACATTTTTAAGGTAAAATTATTGATTGAACACCAAGTAATCGCAAGATTATTCGCTGGCATTTCCAGAAAAAATCCAAGATTACCAACTAGAGTGTTTACAGAACCCAAAAGCAGCAGATAGTTTACTATAAAACAGTAATTATTTACTAGATGTTTATTTCTTTTCATGAAGACTACAACTCGAATAATTTGTTTTCTTTTAAATGTTATCCGAAAAACAACAAATAGCTGACATGACCCGAAGCTAGAGTCTGTGCACTGTCTGGTCACGCTAAAATAGGTTTGGGTAGAAATAAAGATAATAAAAATAAAATAGAATATAATCCGTTGCGCCCAAGATTAGCCGGAAGCCCGGAAGGTGAAGAAAAAAAAAATCGAACAAAATCAGGAGACTCGAACACTTGCTCTCAAAAAGAACGAGATGGAAAAGTCACAGTTTGTTCGGGACAATGTGAAAACAGATGTTTTTACTCTACCAATCGTGAGACGCAATCATTACGCGACCATTAACGATTGGCTCATTGACGCCACTCCCTATCATTTCGAATTGAGGATGCGCATGTTCCGCGTAATAACCACGCCTTCATAAACATTCTAATACAAATTCAAATGTTCCGGAATCAAGATATAAGAGTGAATGGAATAAAATAACTATTGATTTCATGGGAATTTTAAGGAAAGCAATGAAAAGGAGGAGAGGAATTTTTAAAAACTTTATAACAAAATTGTAATTTGTGGAATGTAAGAAAAAGTTTTTTCCACGAATGAGATTTTTTTTCTTGGTTGTGAGTTATTTTATGATGACGAGTTCTAAATGAAGGTAATAATACGAAGAATTTTAAATAGTGGTTTGCTTTAATTTTATTTGAAAGTAAATTAAAACATTTTATGCAGTCCAATTTTGTTCTGAGCTTGTGTTTCACAAAAAAAAAAAAAAAACATCTTTCTATCAAAGTAAGTGACAAAATCAGCACTTATGACATGCTGGGATGTCGTTCAAATATTAAGCAAGGATCTTTTTGGTGATTTTTAACTTCTATTTTCCTCGCAAACAAAAATATAAAATTACAATTGCAACTTTATTTTATAACCGTCGCTCAGCAGCAAACCCAATCCAGAAGACGAGGAAACTCCTGGATCAAGTATTGGGAGAAATGTTCCCTCGAGGTGAACTATTTTATGGAAATAGCCGGCGTTTACGTACCACGGAGGGGAAAACCACGAAAACTTATCACGGTTAGTCTGACGGTAAGAGGACTCTAACCCATAATCCGTCTATAGTCCGTTCAACGAGAACTGATAGTGGAAGTAAACATAAAGGTTGCTGTTTGATCGCCAACGTTTGCCATTTCAACGGTTTCTTCGCTGAATGGGCGATTTCATTTGAATCGACAGAGCTTTCGCTTTTATAGAAAAACGAAAACTATGTTTGGTTTTTGATACCTTAAAATTAGATAAGAAAGTGCAAAATTAAAATATTTACATGAAAATACGTTTCTAATTATTTCAATAAACACATAATTTTATTTTAAGAATAGTTTTAATGTTTTTTTTTTTTTTTTAAGTCTAGATTAAATTAGTTTTAATATATTTTGCATAAATATCTATGCAAAACATAACTTATATAATTCCATCGTAAAAGTCGTATAGAATTGAAAGAATGTGTTGAAAAAATACTCTTTATTTTCATAATGACAATTTTTTTTAAATTTATTAAAAGTTAAATAATATTTAAAATAGTTTTTTGTTTCACCGATTGATTTAAAAATATATTTGAAGAAACTGCATTTATTTGTATTTTTAAACTGTTAATCTTTATTTTTCTAAGGGAAGTATTACGAAAATAATTACACTAAAAGAAACTTGGAACTTTTTTTATATGTGTCACAAAATCTTTTGTTAAGAAAAATATACCCACTTAACATATTAAAAAAAAGCAGTTTGTAAACCTCGAAATCAAAAGGTTTTTGAAAATAGAATCAAGTGTCAAAATGATTTAATTTTACGTAGCATTTGAATTTCTGTAATTAATTAACAACTGTACCGAAAACAAAAATAATTATATTAAACTACGCAGAAAAGAACAAAATTTTAAGAATTACTGCATTAGCGACGAATTAATCATGGATAATAACGAATAATTATATCATTAAAAAGTAAAACTGAAACTAGGTACTTATCTCAGGATTCACTCTCAGAACTTGTAGAATCCTCGTCGTTTGAATTGATATTTATTACTAGAGAATTAACAGTGTTTTCGATGGCTTCGTCCAAATCCCACGTCTCTTTTTCGATTTTCTGAGTATGCTCTATCTCTATGCAATGTTTCCACTTTTCAACTCCAATTTCATTTAAACTTATCATGCACAATCCTTCTACTTCCGATAACTTGAAAGTTTTGTTCTCTTTGGCCACTGAACCTTTTATTTGGGCCCAAATCAGCTCAAATGGATTTAATTCAGCGTGATAGAGGGTAAACCTTAAAATCATTATATTATTACGCCTAGCAAGTTCATCCACCGCGAATTTGTCAAATCTGTGCTAATGAGCCTTCACTATATCCAGTAGTTCTGTTTTTAGCATACCTTCTTCATCACTAACAATGTTTTTAGATTTTAGCCAGTCTTTAATTACTTACTTTGTCGATGATGTGTTAGGAATTTTTACTTCTTTACGAGAGTGATCTGGTGCATTGTCCATCACAACGACAGAGTTCGGTTCTAGAAAGGGTAGAATTTTCTGGAACCATTCTTCGAAACACACTGCATTCATATCCTTATGGTAATCCCTGTTTTTGTTCTATTTAAAAAGTCCTTCTTTTAAAAAGCCTGCGTCGCTACCAATGTGCGTAATAATAAGTCTCTCACCTTTGCCAGAAGGCTATTTTAATCCTGTAGAAAGACCAGATAAAAATGCCAGTTTTGACGAGATAATGGACGTATCATTCCACACTTTGTCTTGCGTATGTCCAGCATTCAACCATGTCTCATCCATTTAGTAAATTTGTCTTCCTTCTTGTCTCATTTTGTTAATTGTTCTTAAATATCTTCGCCTCCACAAAATTACTTCATCTTTTTCAATGAGCGAGCTGCTCCGTCCTCGCTTTTGATGCTTGAAGCCTAATTTTTTTTTAACAGGGAATAAAATGTCATTCTTTTAAAGTTTGGCAAATCAGAATTATCGTTCACAGCTTTGAGAACTTTGTTTATTGTCGGAATTTCGTTACGGCGGAAAAAATCGTGAACTTTTCTTCTTACAGCATTTTTGTCGAAATCGTCAATGTCATCCAAAAACGTTTAATGAGATTTTGTCCTCTTCGGTGAATGTGATATACCAACCCTTTTATATTCTTTAATAATTCTGAAAACAGATACTGTGCTATCTCCTGCTGCAGAAGCCGCATGATCAACCACATCAATGATTGGAACATCTGGTTTTGAATGCACTTCTGTTTTATAAATGTTCAATATTATTTCCTTTTCAGATTTACTTATGTAAGATTTCTTCTGCCGTTTTTTAGGAGGACTTAAATCCATAACTTTGTTTTCCATATTGCTCATGAATCACCTGCAAAAAGACACCAAGGCGAAACAACCCTCTAAAAAATAAGAGTTTTTGCTTGACTGATAGGCGCTATTTGTCATTTTTCCGGCGCCAAGTAGACAACTGTATTGCGTCAAATAGCACGCCGCTTTGTTTACTTTCACTATCATTGCTCGTTGAACAGGACCACTGAGGATATTTTACGTCAGCACTGTTGTAGGTGAAATCGGATGCAGAATTCGTATCGACCTGCCATCCATGGGATTTGGACCCTGCTCACCTCATTGGATGAGGAACGCTCCATCCCCTGAGCCATCACGGTTCAATGTGCCCGCATTTTATCTATGCAAGATTTTGCGTTTTCAAATAAATCTTTTATTTGATAGAATGTAAAAGTAAAAGAATATTATAATATTCTACATAGAATTGGTTAAATATCCCCCCCTCCTTAAATTTAATTTTATTTGAATGTTAATTTTTAAAAATTATTATTATAAATTCGTTGTTGTTTCAGTTTATAAGACGTTTTCAGCTACAAAAGTAATTTAGTGTCTTACGTAATGATTGTTCACAACTACACCGCATTAACAAAACTAATTAAATAGAAGTTATATAAATATTCTTATTATTTACAATTATCTACAAATACTTAGACCGTACTATATAGATATTTTTATAATCCTTTTAAAAAAATGAAATAAAAAACTGCTCATATAAGAGATCGCAGATTAGCAGTGCTCATATAGAGGTCGCAAAACAGAAACTTTATTTAAATATCAAGATTCTAGATATATAGAAAGATATCTTTATAGAAAGACTGACTGAGTTAAAAACATTAAAATCATTTTGATTGAAGATTTTTCTAATAACTCCTTAACACAGATTAACCCTTTAAGATGGGTCACCGGTGCCCTTTATATATATTTTTTTCTAACGCTCTAATTGCAGGCAAAAAATTTTTTTGTACTTTTTCATTAAAAGAAACAGTCTATTATCAGAATTATATGTGTACTAAAATATAAAATCCAAAAAAAAGTAGCTTTTCTTCTTTTATATTTAAACATTTACCAATAATTTATTTTGTAAATTAAAGAAGTTACAATGATGAATAACTGTTTCTCTAAATAACTGTAAATAATTGCTAATTAGAAAAATTATAGTTTGAAACGAACCATGCTTGGAAGATTTTACCTCTAACGTTGCAAAAAAACACCGGTGTTTCATGTTGTATTTCATAACTATAAATTATTAAACGGCTAAATAAAATATTTTTCGTATATTTAAACCTAAATTAATACAAAATAAGGAAAAATAGGTTTAATGAAAACTTTGCGTCAACGGGTAAATCGTCATAGCGCTTCTCAGTTTTTTTCAGCAATCCAACAGATTTTGATGTTTTTAGTACTGTGTTTCTTAATAATGATCAGATAAGATTTTAGAAACATTTCTGATATCTCATCATTCAAGCATTAATTATTGATCCCAGTCGTGCATATTTTGTGTTATACCTTATTTGTTTACAAGAATTTTAAATTATATATAAACGATGATGACTGTGAAAAATACTTTAGAGAGTGTTTTCACAAATCACTTCTCATACAGTACATCTCTTTTTATGCAAGACTTATTGAATAGATTAAAAAAGGATAGAAATCCCAGAAACGAGGAAGGGTTTTTAATACAGAACTTAAAATCAGCAATTTTTTTAAGAGATCAATAATTTGTCAGAAAGTCTTCTTAATTCAAGTTTGTCAACAAATCGGTGAAATGAAACACAATTATCAGATTAACCATCTTCTCTTGTTTATTATTTGTCCGTTATTTTCTCTATGTATGCTACAGTAACCCACTGTGGCATACATATTTCCACAGTAATGGCAACATGGGAGCAGCAAATAGCTGTCATCTGTTAGCAAAAACGTTGACTACTTGCCACGTCTCTCCTCCGATAGTTTTCTCCTTTCTAAAAAATTTTTAAATTAGGGATCTACACATTTTTTACTATAACACACGAAATATGAACAAAATCGATTGAATAGATCTTAAGAAATAAAGTTTTAAAAATAAAACAGAATAAACTTTTTTTAGAATTTTATACTTATAAAAACTGTTGAACTGATTTTGTGCAAGCTTTGTATTTTGAAATTTAAAACAACGTAGTTTTTAATAATGTAAATATTTATGCACCTTACGATTGAAAAATGTTTCGACCATTATCAAATAAAATTATAAATAATTGATATTAATAATTATTTTTTTCAAATGAATTGTCTTTGAAAAATATAATTTATAATTCTGGGCACAAATTCTTTGATTCACTCAAAAGGTTCCAGATATATGAAAAAATATAGAAAATTTTAACTTGTCGGACCCAAACTTTTGATCACTATACTAGTTAAAGCATTAGTTCCATATTTTCAAGTTTGATACTAACTATGTACTATATTTCGAAGGTTAAAAATCCAAATGCGTCAAAGCACAATTTATACCTCTTAAACATATCCTAAAGAAAGAGCTTTTTTGCGTCGAAAATATAAAGCGAAGAATTTGCGTCGTTTTTTATAACATAAAATTTAGCTTTTTATAAATTATTTGGCTTATTTGAGGTTAACTCTTGGAACTGTTAAATGTTATTTTATAACCGTCCTTGAATAGCCGACTACTAATATTCAACTCCGTAGCCTTCTAATTTTGAACCCAATCCAGAAAATAAGGGAACTCCTGGATCAAGTATGGAGAGAAATTTGCCTTCGTGGAAGACTTTTACGTGGAACTAACCCATATTTGGGTTACACGGAGCGGAAAACTACGAAAATGGTTAGTTTGACGACGAGGGGACCGTCTACCAATGAGAACATTTTACATCAGCACTGTGGTCAGTGCAAGCCGGGTGCGGCATTCATTTCGATCAGATCAGCCATCGACGGGATTCATTGGGAGGATCTATCCTCTGAGTCACCTAGGCTTAACTATTAAATTTGGTAGATGAAAATTTGATCGTTAGAACTAAACTTATTAAGTCCTCCGCTGTATTTAGTTTCATATGCCTGACATACACCTTAAATAATTAAAACTTTTAAGCGTTTTTTCGAATCAGGGGCTAAAATTTCAGGATCCTAGAACAAGTTCCGGGGTTTAACATTTATAGACAAAGACAGACAAAATATTGTGTAAACACAAAGAGTGAAAAATGGCCAATCATGTTCCGCGTTTAGGGGAATCTTGTCGCATTTTGTCACATAATTTCAAGGAAAAAAAAAAAACATTTGTTGTTGCACGAAAAAAGTTCTATCCAAAACCAAAAATAAAATTAAAAGAGAGAATAATTTTCAGAAAAACCCTGAAGTTTCGACACACGACAAATGGCCAACTTCAATTTCGGCGCGTGAGTTCCCCAAGCAATTCAGACACATTGAACTTTACCCTCATTTGCATCAAGTTAAACTCGTATTTGAGCCGCTCCTGTAACTATAAACTCAGTAATGAGCCTGCCCAAGTTGATACATTGTACATACTGTCTTTGTTCATGTTCCTCCCCATATATAAATTTCCCAGTTTTATGTATGGGACGACTATAACTAATTCGGGTCCAGTACCATGATTATGAATAAAATTTTTATTTTTACAAACGTATAAAAGAGTTAATCTGAGATTTGAGTCTAAGTAATACATGCAGTTCGTTTTTTAAAGCAAGATTCGATTCGCTGTTGCCTGATAACCAAACTGAATTACATTTTATTAGTTACATTATCATTATTGCTACACTTTTTTTTCCTTCGCCATCTCATTATTTATCCTTCTTACGATGGCATCGCTCGGCATTCCATCACGTGACTTTAGATGACTGGTCCCGCCTCTCCAGTAGCCGTAGTCTTCATCCCGGAATGTCGATGTCGTAGTTTGACGAGAAATGATGGTGCAGCTTCTTTTCTTCTTCTTTTTTCTTGGCTATTTATGTTTTTATCCTTCTCATTTTCTGCTTCTAATTTAAGAGGTCAGTGTCTCAAAATTTATTCAGTCATTTTGTCAACATTCAAGTTGGTGAATTATGCAATAAAATATATCATATCTGACAAGTTTTTCAATTTAGAGGACAAAATGATTATAACCTAGAGTTTAAAGTACGATTTTACGCAATTAACTTGCTAGTCATTTGAAAATCGTCCTTAATGGAAAGGATAGAGTCATGTTTGTATGTATTAAAGAAGTAAAATTTCTTAGACATGTTATAATTAATACTGTAATGAGTATAAAATAATATAATCAAAAATTAAAAGCAAGAATTCAATTTGTTTAACATTAAAAAATATCATAAAATAATATTATTAAATATTTTATTTGCTTTTATAATTTTTCTGTTGCTTCACCGAGTTCAAGTATATTACGTTCCTTATTAACACATTTTTACGTCATACATACATTAGAAACAAAAGATACTTCGTCAAGTTACTTCAGAAATTTCTTAGGGACAAAAAAATATCACTGAATACTAGAATACATTATCGTTTAATAGGAAATTAAATTTGCAACCTTCAAAGTGAACAAAAAAGAAACAATATGAAAGTATAGTAACCAATACGATTTTTTTTACAAATGAACCTTTATGATAACACCGGAAAAGTTTTTTTTTTTCCATTAACGTTTTTAAACATTTCCACAAAAAATAGACTAGAAATGTCATTTAAAATAAAATAAAATAAAAACTGTAGCTCAGAGAGAGAAATAGATTGTAGATTTGAAATCTGCAATACGAAAGTATCTAAGATCTGTTAATAAATCTCTTGAAACAGGAAGAAAAAATAATGTTCTCCAGTGTAATCAATAATTACCATTATCCAGGGTCATTTAAAGCTTTGAGGGTAACATAAGCCATTTTGCTGAGGGAAAATAATTGAATAAGTTGAGACATTGAGATACTGATTTCATTAGCATTGTTTCATGTTTGATTGTTAATTTTTAATTTTTATGAAGGGGGGTCAGAAATCTAATATCATCGATAAAAAATGGTATATTTCATCAGCGAAAGTACGTTTTTGTATCTGATTTCGTAACTTAAAATTTTGTCTGCAACTAATTTATTAATTAGCAGTTTTGAAGTCACCCCTTCGATTTATTAAGATTGAATCCGAGCACGTGATTAGATTAAAAGTTATTCTTCAGGGACCTATTTTTTCTTTTTGCGAACTGTACATTTATTTCATTCTTTTTTCTACCCCGTCACCAATTACTGAATTCTTGCTGCTAACTTATCTTAGAACATATTGACGGGTAACTTATGCCAGCTTGTTCTATTTTTTTCCTTAGATATTTTAGAAAACTTTCATACAAGAAACAGACTGTAGACTCAATTTTTTTAAAAATTTAGTTTACCTCTAAAGTAAATGCTTTTTGATTTCTCGAAATAAATTACATCCGATTTTTCCTTTCCAAAAAATTTTATTATTTAATGCAACTTTACATCGTTTTTTTCTTTAGTTTATCAGTATTTTTTCACTTAAAATTTTTTTCTTTTCTTTAAAAACACATATTTAGTTACTGTTGCCATTGATATAAACATATAATGCCTGAAAGTTGGCCCATGTGCAATGCTCTTCACTGTAAGGCGATGGTCTCAAAATTTTAGGGCCTTAACCTTCGTGACCCAATCGGCTGACAACTGGCTATTGCTAGAGCGCTTAGCTTTTTTCCTCATAAATAAAGAATAAATATGTTATTAGCTAAATAAAACAATGTTAGATTTTAAAAAGAGATGCATAATAAAAAGTATATAAGTCATGCAGTTCCTTTAGTTATTAATTAGCAACGAAAGCATAAAAAAATCCATCAAACTTTTATTTTTACTTTTACATTTTCAGCATTTTGCATCTTTTTCAGCCTGAAGTTAGAAACGGAGGAAATGAATTATTTATTAATTAAATTTTTTGAACGTAAAAGAACAGGGATAACTCTAACAAATTTCTATTAATGATTTTTAAAAAATGAAAAAAAAAAAAAAAAAGATTAAAGAAATGAAAAAAAAAAAAAAAAACTAATTTGCTATCACCGTAGGTGGCCTGTTTTAAAGCAAGGGTGGCAAAAGAAAAGGTAAAAAAAAACGGCATGGTATTGCAGGTAAAGAGGGTTCGAAACAATACGTGATCCTCTGCTCAAGCTGTATCACGCGCAACGCACGCACGAGTTGCCTATCGTGATAACTATAAATAATACTTGGCATTGTTTGAAAAATTAATGAATTTCGACAAAAATAAATAAATAAAAGTGCCCAGGGAAGGTTATAGCCTATATTAGAATACAATGAATATAATATCGCGTAGTTTATTATAAATTAATAAGATTTTAAAAAATATATATTCAGCTGAATGAATTTGTTTTGTAACATTCAAATGTGTTTGTTTACATTCAAAAGATGTTTACGTATGATTTTGTAATAGTTTTTTCATTATTATTTATGTATTTTAAAACTCCAAAATTATTTTTTCTTTAGAATGATGGAGTTGAGTTTTTAACATCACATTTTTAACTGACATTTCAATTTAAAAAAAAAATTATATTTTATCAAAACTAATCTTGTTATATTTTAAGTATACAGGAATTTAGGATTCTATCTTAATGGCTCACAGATATGCTAATTAATTAGTGCAGAAGTTGGAAAATGAGACACAAAAAAATTATTTTTCTAAATAAACATACTTCTTTTGTTTTGACTGATTAAGATTTCAGTCCCTCAAAATATACTTGAAAATAGGATCGCAATCAGGAGAGCCGTCCAAAATTTTGTTTTACTTTTTACATATCTCGGCTAATTCAAAATTTGGATTGAAATCACATCATTATAATGTATACTTTTTGTCACTCGGTGAACCAAAAAGGCATTCTCTTTCCATTATCCATTCTCACTTTCAAATATTTTATTATAGCTTTTAATATTTTTTTAAAACTTGCTTTAATGCTGGGCGCTGATATAAAAGACAAAACTATCATTGATAGAAAAAGTTGATCTCATTAACAACCCTTTTCAATACACCGATCTATATTCCGATGGGGGCAACATATAAAAAGGCTAACTTTATCTGCTTAATGGGGCAAAGGTTGAACAAACTTCTCAGTATCAAATTTGTTGCTTAGGGTTCTTTAAACGTTTTTTGAATCGTTAAAAAAAAAAAAAAAAACTCGTTCAGCCCTTTTAAAAGCAATACGGCCCTATTTGTATTCTCCCCACTTGCAATGTGACAACCTAGTCACTAATTTAGAATTTTCAGTTGGCAGGAAAAAAAATATAAATCATACCCTAAAGAACTCAAAATTCCCCATTCCAAGAAATATTTTATATAAGTTGTATATATCGCTCATGCGTGCCGACGTGTCTCAAAATGGTGAGCATTTTGACAAAAATAAGCCGGACAGAAAAGTGATGGAATAAAAAAAAATAATAACAAATCGGGGAGTTATGCGAAGTATTCTACGTAAATAGTCATTTCGGAAACAATGCACGATGGCTACGTGATATGGTGAATCACGTAATACTGCCTGAGGCACTCTTCTTAAATAAAAAGTAATTTATGATTACAAAGTATATATCTCTTCTTCTATGTAGCATTTTAACCTTTTTACACCGATATACAGGCATGATTTTTCTTTCTCCCTTTTTTTTCCTCTTCTTTTTTTTCCTAATATACCTCCCTCAGTATTTTCTTTTAAACTGTAAATTTAAACAACTGCGGTATAACCTCGAAAGTTCAAGAACACCTGGTTGTTTTCTAAGAGTGCCATTGGGATCCCGGTAATAAATAAAAAGGGGTATAGAGATAAAGAGGAATGATTTATTTTGAATTTGGAGGAGGAAAAAGGAAGCGATTTGATGGTTTTTTGAGAAATAGAGCTTCCTTTAAGCTTAGATTGTTAAAACTGAAGGGTTAAAACGTTCGAGGAAGTTGAAACTGAAAATTTTTGGAATGACTAAGTTCTTGCATACATTAAAATTTTTTGTTACGTGTGAAGCATATTTTACTGGATGACTAACAGTCGCCGAATATTTTCCATTTGATGCAATATTTTACTGCTTTGTTTTCTCAAAATTTGAAGAAATATTAGGATTTCCTACACTAAATATGAACCTTCATATTTTAAGATTTTAGTGTTGATCACTAAACAAGCGGCAATTCTTGAGATTTTTGTGCTGATTCCTGAATAGAGCTTCCATTTTTAAATTTTAAGATTCTTTTTTGCGGATAATGAAGTCAAGAGGCACTTTTAAAGTTTGAGAATTTTGTGCTGAATAAAAAAAGCATTTAGCTTGTAGATTTTTTCCTCCATTAATCGTTATGCAAAGAGCAGTTCGTCACTAAACCAAGGGCTAGTTTCATGTTTTGTTCCATCGTTCCATAGAGACAATGAACTTAAATCAATTTATACATTTATAAGTTTGTAAGAATCTTAGCCATTAATACAAAATAATTGTTTTGAAAAAAAAAGTTCATTCTATAAAGGAAAGTTAAGACTTAAAAATAGTAATTCATATTGCGAAAATACTAGAGAGACTATCCTAATACTCTAGAGACTATCAACCATTTTCAATCCGTCCCAATAGCAAACTTGGCCATTAAAGATACAAAATTATAATGTTACTTACATTAAAAAAAAAAAAAACGGTTATTAAAGATATTAAAATTCTGGAGTATTTGAAATAAGTCGAAACATGAAATTCAAATGATGAAATAATGTTACAAGATAATATTAGAATGAATTACTTAGTAAAGGGGCTGGGATAGCCTGGTCGGTAGGATGCTGGACCCATGTCCGAGAGATCGTGGGTTCGAACCCCACCGGCCCAAGACTCTTCGTGAAGTAAATGGTGACTGATGCACGTAAAATCGGTCGAGTCGCAAAGTCCTCTATGTTTCCATAACAGATTAATACATTTGGGGGTACTGAATTGGAGATGGATCGTTCTCTGATTCAGGTCAAAATTACGATCTGTGAATGAATGAACTGATGTATGAATGGGTCCGCCCTATAATTGGGTGTGATGTATGGGTGTGGCTGAAGTCGAATTTCTGGCCATAGATGGCGCCACTAGAAAACAGGAGCAATCGCACCCCTCTGTTTTAAGGGGCATACGAAGAGAGAGAGAGAGATTAGTAAAGGGGAAAAAACAAAAGCGTTGCGTTTAAATTCACGAGCTGTAGGCGTGTACTAAAAATTTACTTTATTCAGCACCTCCTACAATTAGGAACTATTTCTGATTAAAATAAATAAATTTGTAATAAGGTGTATAATAATGATGATGAACGACAAGAGTCAGTTGATTTTTTATTTAAGAATATTTATGTTACCTTTCCTTATCTACTTGGCGATAACAAAGATTTTTTTTCTTCCTCTCACGTACTTGGTTTTGGCGATAGCGTCCATATTCATCTTATGCGTAATATTTTACTTTTTTTTTAGAAAATTAAATAAGCATCTGATTTCATTTAGAGTAAGTTTTGCTCGTGTTGAAGGTTTATATATTTTAAGGCATTTAGTCAAAATGCAGTTTCGTGATTCTCGCATTATGATATGAACGTAAGCAATGCTTCTTATCAAAAATGACAAGACATGCTGTTGTAAATTTTAGATTGTTCTTTTGATAAAAATCTTTAAATTATTGGTGGCATTTGAAATAATGACGTTTAAAATGTCACGAAAATGTTTTTGAACCGTCTGTTGTGTTTTAAATGATAATTGTTGTTTTTAATTAAGAGGTATTCTAGATTGTGAGTATTCTAGACATGAGTATTATGATGCATTATGATTATCAATATTATTACTAGATTATAAGTATTCAAGGAATGAAATGTACAATTTTATTCTATTTTTGTTGCTAGAGGGATTATTATCAGCTGTAGTGGTTACTATTAATATCAGTTATTACTGCTTCATGAATCCGGCATTAGGTGCGTATGCAACATTTGTTTTAGAAAAGAGGTATTCTAGATTGTGAGTATTCTAGACATGAGTATTATGATGCATTATGATTATCAATATTATTACTAGATTATAAGTATTCAAGGAATGAAATGTACAATTTTATTCTATTTTTGTTGCTAGAGGGATTATTATCAGCTGTAGTGGTTACTATTAATATCAGTTATTACTGCTTCATGAATCCGGCATTAGGTGCGTATGCAACATTTGTTTTAGAAAAGAGGTATTCTAGATTGTGAGTATTCTAGACATGAGTATTATGATGCATTATGATTATCAATATTATTACTAGATTATAAGTATTCAAGGAATGAAATGTACAATTTTATTCTATTTTTGTTGCTAGAGGGATTATTATCAGCTGTAGTGGTTACTATTAATATCAGTTATTACTGCTTCATGAATCCGGCATTAGGTGCGTATGCAACATTTGTTTTAGAAAAGAGGTATTCTAGATTGTGAGTATTCTAGACATGAGTATTATGATGCATTATGATTATCAATATTATTACTAGATTATAAGTATTCAAGGAATGAAATGTACAATTTTATTCTATTTTTGTTGCTAGAGGGATTATTATCAGCTGTAGTGGTTACTATTAATATCAGTTATTACTGCTTCATGAATCCGGCATTAGGTGCGTATGCAACATTTGTTTTAGAAAAGAGGTATTCTAGATTGTGAGTATTCTAGACATGAGTATTATGATGCATTATGATTATCAATATTATTACTAGATTATAAGTATTCAAGGAATGAAATGTACAATTTTATTCTATTTTTGTTGCTAGAGGGATTATTATCAGCTGTAGTGGTTACTATTAATATCAGTTATTACTGCTTCATGAATCCGGCATTAGGTGCGTATGCAACATTTGTTTTAGAAAAGAGGTATTCTAGATTGTGAGTATTCTAGACATGAGTATTATGATGCATTATGATTATCAATATTATTACTAGATTATAAGTATTCAAGGAATGAAATGTACAATTTTATTCTATTTTTGTTGCTAGAGGGATTATTATCAGCTGTAGTGGTTACTATTAATATCAGTTATTACTGCTTCATGAATCCGGCATTAGGTGCGTATGCAACATTTGTTTTAGAAAAGAGGTATTCTAGATTGTGAGTATTCTAGACATGAGTATTATGATGCATTATGATTATCAATATTATTACTAGATTATAAGTATTCAAGGAATGAAATGTACAATTTTATTCTATTTTTGTTGCTAGAGGGATTATTATCAGCTGTAGTGGTTACTATTAATATCAGTTATTACTGCTTCATGAATCCGGCATTAGGTGCGTATGCAACATTTGTTTTAGAAAAGAGGTATTCTAGATTGTGAGTATTCTAGACATGAGTATTATGATGCATTATGATTATCAATATTATTACTAGATTATAAGTATTCAAGGAATGAAATGTACAATTTTATTCTATTTTTGTTGCTAGAGGGATTATTATCAGCTGTAGTGGTTACTATTAATATCAGTTATTACTGCTTCATGAATCCGGCATTAGGTGCGTATGCAACATTTGTTTTAGAAAAGAGGTATTCTAGATTGTGAGTATTCTAGACATGAGTATTATGATGCATTATGATTATCAATATTATTACTAGATTATAAGTATTCAAGGAATGAAATGTACAATTTTATTCTATTTTTGTTGCTAGAGGGATTATTATCAGCTGTAGTGGTTACTATTAATATCAGTTATTACTGCTTCATGAATCCGGCATTAGGTGCGTATGCAACATTTGTTTTAGAAAAGAGGTATTCTAGATTGTGAGTATTCTAGACATGAGTATTATGATGCATTATGATTATCAATATTATTACTAGATTATAAGTATTCAAGGAATGAAATGTACAATTTTATTCTATTTTTGTTGCTAGAGGGATTATTATCAGCTGTAGTGGTTACTATTAATATCAGTTATTACTGCTTCATGAATCCGGCATTAGGTGCGTATGCAACATTTGTTTTAGAAAAGAGGTATTCTAGATTGTGAGTATTCTAGACATGAGTATTATGATGCATTATGATTATCAATATTATTACTAGATTATAAGTATTCAAGGAATGAAATGTACAATTTTATTCTATTTTTGTTGCTAGAGGGATTATTATCAGCTGTAGTGGTTACTATTAATATCAGTTATTACTGCTTCATGAATCCGGCATTAGGTGCGTATGCAACATTTGTTTTAGAAAAGAGGTATTCTAGATTGTGAGTATTCTAGACATGAGTATTATGATGCATTATGATTATCAATATTATTACTAGATTATAAGTATTCAAGGAATGAAATGTACAATTTTATTCTATTTTTGTTGCTAGAGGGATTATTATCAGCTGTAGTGGTTACTATTAATATCAGTTATTACTGCTTCATGAATCCGGCATTAGGTGCGTATGCAACATTTGTTTTAGAAAAGAGGTATTCTAGATTGTGAGTATTCTAGACATGAGTATTATGATGCATTATGATTATCAATATTATTACTAGATTATAAGTATTCAAGGAATGAAATGTACAATTTTATTCTATTTTTGTTGCTAGAGGGATTATTATCAGCTGTAGTGGTTACTATTAATATCAGTTATTACTGCTTCATGAATCCGGCATTAGGTGCGTATGCAACATTTGTTTTAGAAAAGAGGTATTCTAGATTGTGAGTATTCTAGACATGAGTATTATGATGCATTATGATTATCAATATTATTACTAGATTATAAGTATTCAAGGAATGAAATGTACAATTTTATTCTATTTTTGTTGCTAGAGGGATTATTATCAGCTGTAGTGGTTACTATTAATATCAGTTATTACTGCTTCATGAATCCGGCATTAGGTGCGTATGCAACATTTGTTTTAGAAAAGAGGTATTCTAGATTGTGAGTATTCTAGACATGAGTATTATGATGCATTATGATTATCAATATTATTACTAGATTATAAGTATTCAAGGAATGAAATGTACAATTTTATTCTATTTTTGTTGCTAGAGGGATTATTATCAGCTGTAGTGGTTACTATTAATATCAGTTATTACTGCTTCATGAATCCGGCATTAGGTGCGTATGCAACATTTGTTTTAGAAAAGAGGTATTCTAGATTGTGAGTATTCTAGACATGAGTATTATGATGCATTATGATTATCAATATTATTACTAGATTATAAGTATTCAAGGAATGAAATGTACAATTTTATTCTATTTTTGTTGCTAGAGGGATTATTATCAGCTGTAGTGGTTACTATTAATATCAGTTATTACTGCTTCATGAATCCGGCATTAGGTGCGTATGCAACATTTGTTTTAGAAAAGAGGTATTCTAGATTGTGAGTATTCTAGACATGAGTATTATGATGCATTATGATTATCAATATTATTACTAGATTATAAGTATTCAAGGAATGAAATGTACAATTTTATTCTATTTTTGTTGCTAGAGGGATTATTATCAGCTGTAGTGGTTACTATTAATATCAGTTATTACTGCTTCATGAATCCGGCATTAGGTGCGTATGCAACATTTGTTTTAGAAAAGAGGTATTCTAGATTGTGAGTATTCTAGACATGAGTATTATGATGCATTATGATTATCAATATTATTACTAGATTATAAGTATTCAAGGAATGAAATGTACAATTTTATTCTATTTTTGTTGCTAGAGGGATTATTATCAGCTGTAGTGGTTACTATTAATATCAGTTATTACTGCTTCATGAATCCGGCATTAGGTGCGTATGCAACATTTGTTTTAGAAAAGAGGTATTCTAGATTGTGAGTATTCTAGACATGAGTATTATGATGCATTATGATTATCAATATTATTACTAGATTATAAGTATTCAAGGAATGAAATGTACAATTTTATTCTATTTTTGTTGCTAGAGGGATTATTATCAGCTGTAGTGGTTACTATTAATATCAGTTATTACTGCTTCATGAATCCGGCATTAGGTGCGTATGCAACATTTGTTTTAGAAAAGAGGTATTCTAGATTGTGAGTATTCTAGACATGAGTATTATGATGCATTATGATTATCAATATTATTACTAGATTATAAGTATTCAAGGAATGAAATGTACAATTTTATTCTATTTTTGTTGCTAGAGGGATTATTATCAGCTGTAGTGGTTACTATTAATATCAGTTATTACTGCTTCATGAATCCGGCATTAGGTGCGTATGCAACATTTGTTTTAGAAAAGAGGTATTCTAGATTGTGAGTATTCTAGACATGAGTATTATGATGCATTATGATTATCAATATTATTACTAGATTATAAGTATTCAAGGAATGAAATGTACAATTTTATTCTATTTTTGTTGCTAGAGGGATTATTATCAGCTGTAGTGGTTACTATTAATATCAGTTATTACTGCTTCATGAATCCGGCATTAGGTGCGTATGCAACATTTGTTTTAGAAAAGAGGTATTCTAGATTGTGAGTATTCTAGACATGAGTATTATGATGCATTATGATTATCAATATTATTACTAGATTATAAGTATTCAAGGAATGAAATGTACAATTTTATTCTATTTTTGTTGCTAGAGGGATTATTATCAGCTGTAGTGGTTACTATTAATATCAGTTATTACTGCTTCATGAATCCGGCATTAGGTGCGTATGCAACATTTGTTTTAGAAAAGAGGTATTCTAGATTGTGAGTATTCTAGACATGAGTATTATGATGCATTATGATTATCAATATTATTACTAGATTATAAGTATTCAAGGAATGAAATGTACAATTTTATTCTATTTTTGTTGCTAGAGGGATTATTATCAGCTGTAGTGGTTACTATTAATATCAGTTATTACTGCTTCATGAATCCGGCATTAGGTGCGTATGCAACATTTGTTTTAGAAAAGAGGTATTCTAGATTGTGAGTATTCTAGACATGAGTATTATGATGCATTATGATTATCAATATTATTACTAGATTATAAGTATTCAAGGAATGAAATGTACAATTTTATTCTATTTTTGTTGCTAGAGGGATTATTATCAGCTGTAGTGGTTACTATTAATATCAGTTATTACTGCTTCATGAATCCGGCATTAGGTGCGTATGCAACATTTGTTTTAGAAAAGAGGTATTCTAGATTGTGAGTATTCTAGACATGAGTATTATGATGCATTATGATTATCAATATTATTACTAGATTATAAGTATTCAAGGAATGAAATGTACAATTTTATTCTATTTTTGTTGCTAGAGGGATTATTATCAGCTGTAGTGGTTACTATTAATATCAGTTATTACTGCTTCATGAATCCGGCATTAGGTGCGTATGCAACTTTTGTTTTAGAAAAGAACTTTTGTATAAGAAAAGAAAAGTGAATTCTTTGTGCGCAGTTATAGCTGGTTGTTGGAATAAAAATATGCTGTCTTGATTTTTTGTTTAAAAACATTGTGATTTGATTAAAAGCGGAATTTTTAAATTAAAATTTCTACATGGAATTCGAGATTTAGTTATAATTATTGGTAAATGCGTATGATATACACTACCCTTCAATAATGGAAGATGCTTTCATTATTGTAGGGTAATTTACAGATTTCTCAAGAAATCGTTATTGACTTGAACTGTTTATAAAGGAAGAAACAATTCTCTCCTTTTTTCACATCTCTCAAGAAATACTTGAAGAATTATTTTATAACTTTAGAGGTGTTTAGGTCATGCAACTTTTCATGCTTATCAATAAAGTTTGAAACTTTCAGAGGTTTGAAAGACCGGCAATAAAGTGCGAATGACAGTTTTCGAACACCCTTTGCCTAAAAACATAGAAATAAGCTTGTAGCTTGTTACTTTCGTTATTATACGCGATAATTGCCCAAAATTTCTTAAATCAAGCCGAAATATTCATGGAGATAAGAAAATTTTTATAAAAAGAATAACTTTTTTTACCTAAAGTTTCCTTACTATAACTTTAAAAATATTCAATAAAATACAAAAAAAATTTTGTTCAATAAAATTAAACAAGAATTTGAATGTAAAACACAATTTTTTTTCTTCCTGTTTTATAATTTTGCCATGAATTTCGTTTTGTAACTTACGAAAAAAGACACATTTGTCAATTGCTTATCAATAAAGTTTGAAACTTTCAGAGGTTTGAAAGACCGGCAATAAAGTGCGAATGACAGTTTTCGAACACCCTTTGCCTAAAAACATAGAAATAAGCTTGTAGCTTGTTACTTTCGTTATTATACGCGATAATTGCCCAAAATTTCTTAAATCAAGCCGAAATATTCATTGAGATAAGAAAATTTTTATAAAAAGAATAACTTTTTTTACCTAAAGTTTCCTTACTATAACTTTAAAAATATTCAATAAAATACAAAAAAAATTTTGTTCAATAAAATTAAACAAGAATTTGAATGTAAAACACAATTTTTTTTCTTCCTGTTTTATAATTTTGCCATGAATTTCGTTTTGTAACTTACGAAAAAAGACACATTTGTCAATTGCTTATCAATAAAGTTTGAAACTTTCAGAGGTTTGAAAGACCGGCAATAAAGTGCGAATGACAGTTTTCGAACACCCTTTGCCTAAAAACATAGAAATAAGCTTGTAGCTTGTTACTTTCGTTATTATACGCGATAATTGCCCAAAATTTCTTAAATCAAGCCGAAATATTCATGGAGATAAGAAAATTTTTATAAAAAGAATAACTTTTTTTACCTAAAGTTTCCTTACTATAACTTTAAAAATATTCAATAAAATACAAAAAAAATTTTGTTCAATAAAATTAAACAAGAATTTGAATGTAAAACACAATTTTTTTTCTTCCTGTTTTATAATTTTGCCATGAATTTCGTTTTGTAACTTACGAAAAAAGACACATTTGTCAATTGCTTATCAATAAAGTTTGAAACTTTCAGAGGTTTGAAAGACCGGCAATAAAGTGCGAATGACAGTTTTCGAACACCCTTTGCCTAAAAACATAGAAATAAGCTTGTAGCTTGTTACTTTCGTTATTATACGCGATAATTGCCCAAAATTTCTTAAATCAAGCCGAAATATTCATGGAGATAAGAAAATTTTTATAAAAAGAATAACTTTTTTTACCTAAAGTTTCCTTACTATAACTTTAAAAATATTCAATAAAATACAAAAAAAATTTTGTTCAATAAAATTAAACAAGAATTTGAATGTAAAACACAATTTTTTTTCTTCCTGTTTTATAATTTTGCCATGAATTTCGTTTTGTAACTTACGAAAAAAGACACATTTGTCAATTGCTTATCAATAAAGTTTGAAACTTTCAGAGGTTTGAAAGACCGGCAATAAAGTGCGAATGACAGTTTTCGAACACCCTTTGCCTAAAAACATAGAAATAAGCTTGTAGCTTGTTACTTTCGTTATTATACGCGATAATTGCCCAAAATTTCTTAAATCAAGCCGAAATATTCATGGAGATAAGAAAATTTTTATAAAAAGAATAACTTTTTTTACCTAAAGTTTCCTTACTATAACTTTAAAAATATTCAATAAAATACAAAAAAAATTTTGTTCAATAAAATTAAACAAGAATTTGAATGTAAAACACAATTTTTTTTCTTCCTGTTTTATAATTTTGCCATGAATTTCGTTTTGTAACTTACGAAAAAAGACACATTTGTCAATTGCTTATCAATAAAGTTTGAAACTTTCAGAGGTTTGAAAGACCGGCAATAAAGTGCGAATGACAGTTTTCGAACACCCTTTGCCTAAAAACATAGAAATAAGCTTGTAGCTTGTTACTTTCGTTATTATACGCGATAATTGCCCAAAATTTCTTAAATCAAGCCGAAATATTCATGGAGATAAGAAAATTTTTATAAAAAGAATAACTTTTTTTACCTAAAGTTTCCTTACTATAACTTTAAAAATATTCAATAAAATACAAAAAAAATTTTGTTCAATAAAATTAAACAAGAATTTGAATGTAAAACACAATTTTTTTTCTTCCTGTTTTATAATTTTGCCATGAATTTCGTTTTGTAACTTACGAAAAAAGACACATTTGTCAATTGCTTATCAATAAAGTTTGAAACTTTCAGAGGTTTGAAAGACCGGCAATAAAGTGCGAATGACAGTTTTCGAACACCCTTTGCCTAAAAACATAGAAATAAGCTTGTAGCTTGTTACTTTCGTTATTATACGCGATAATTGCCCAAAATTTCTTAAATCAAGCCGAAATATTCATGGAGATAAGAAAATTTTTATAAAAAGAATAACTTTTTTTACCTAAAGTTTCCTTACTATAACTTTAAAAATATTCAATAAAATACAAAAAAAATTTTGTTCAATAAAATTAAACAAGAATTTGAATGTAAAACACAATTTTTTTTCTTCCTGTTTTATAATTTTGCCATGAATTTCGTTTTGTAACTTACGAAAAAAGACACATTTGTCAATTGCTTATCAATAAAGTTTGAAACTTTCAGAGGTTTGAAAGACCGGCAATAAAGTGCGAATGACAGTTTTCGAACACCCTTTGCCTAAAAACATAGAAATAAGCTTGTAGCTTGTTACTTTCGTTATTATACGCGATAATTGCCCAAAATTTCTTAAATCAAGCCGAAATATTCATGGAGATAAGAAAATTTTTATAAAAAGAATAACTTTTTTTACCTAAAGTTTCCTTACTATAACTTTAAAAATATTCAATAAAATACAAAAAAAATTTTGTTCAATAAAATTAAACAAGAATTTGAATGTAAAACACAATTTTTTTTCTTCCTGTTTTATAATTTTGCCATGAATTTCGTTTTGTAACTTACGAAAAAAGACACATTTGTCAATTGCTTATCAATAAAGTTTGAAACTTTCAGAGGTTTGAAAGACCGGCAATAAAGTGCGAATGACAGTTTTCGAACACCCTTTGCCTAAAAACATAGAAATAAGCTTGTAGCTTGTTACTTTCGTTATTATACGCGATAATTGCCCAAAATTTCTTAAATCAAGCCGAAATATTCATGGAGATAAGAAAATTTTTATAAAAAGAATAACTTTTTTTACCTAAAGTTTCCTTACTATAACTTTAAAAATATTCAATAAAATACAAAAAAAATTTTGTTCAATAAAATTAAACAAGAATTTGAATGTAAAACACAATTTTTTTTCTTCCTGTTTTATAATTTTGCCATGAATTTCGTTTTGTAACTTACGAAAAAAGACACATTTGTCAATTGCTTATCAATAAAGTTTGAAACTTTCAGAGGTTTGAAAGACCGGCAATAAAGTGCGAATGACAGTTTTCGAACACCCTTTGCCTAAAAACATAGAAATAAGCTTGTAGCTTGTTACTTTCGTTATTATACGCGATAATTGCCCAAAATTTCTTAAATCAAGCCGAAATATTCATGGAGATAAGAAAATTTTTATAAAAAGAATAACTTTTTTTACCTAAAGTTTCCTTACTATAACTTTAAAAATATTCAATAAAATACAAAAAAAATTTTGTTCAATAAAATTAAACAAGAATTTGAATGTAAAACACAATTTTTTTTCTTCCTGTTTTATAATTTTGCCATGAATTTCGTTTTGTAACTTACGAAAAAAGACACATTTGTCAATTGCTTATCAATAAAGTTTGAAACTTTCAGAGGTTTGAAAGACCGGCAATAAAGTGCGAATGACAGTTTTCGAACACCCTTTGCCTAAAAACATAGAAATAAGCTTGTAGCTTGTTACTTTCGTTATTATACGCGATAATTGCCCAAAATTTCTTAAATCAAGCCGAAATATTCATGGAGATAAGAAAATTTTTATAAAAAGAATAACTTTTTTTACCTAAAGTTTCCTTACTATAACTTTAAAAATATTCAATAAAATACAAAAAAAATTTTGTTCAATAAAATTAAACAAGAATTTGAATGTAAAACACAATTTTTTTTCTTCCTGTTTTATAATTTTGCCATGAATTTCGTTTTGTAACTTACGAAAAAAGACACATTTGTCAATTGCTTATCAATAAAGTTTGAAACTTTCAGAGGTTTGAAAGACCGGCAATAAAGTGCGAATGACAGTTTTCGAACACCCTTTGCCTAAAAACATAGAAATAAGCTTGTAGCTTGTTACTTTCGTTATTATACGCGATAATTGCCCAAAATTTCTTAAATCAAGCCGAAATATTCATGGAGATAAGAAAATTTTTATAAAAAGAATAACTTTTTTTACCTAAAGTTTCCTTACTATAACTTTAAAAATATTCAATAAAATACAAAAAAAATTTTGTTCAATAAAATTAAACAAGAATTTGAATGTAAAACACAATTTTTTTTCTTCCTGTTTTATAATTTTGCCATGAATTTCGTTTTGTAACTTACGAAAAAAGACACATTTGTCAATTGCTTATCAATAAAGTTTGAAACTTTCAGAGGTTTGAAAGACCGGCAATAAAGTGCGAATGACAGTTTTCGAACACCCTTTGCCTAAAAACATAGAAATAAGCTTGTAGCTTGTTACTTTCGTTATTATACGCGATAATTGCCCAAAATTTCTTAAATCAAGCCGAAATATTCATGGAGATAAGAAAATTTTTATAAAAAGAATAACTTTTTTTACCTAAAGTTTCCTTACTATAACTTTAAAAATATTCAATAAAATACAAAAAAAATTTTGTTCAATAAAATTAAACAAGAATTTGAATGTAAAACACAATTTTTTTTCTTCCTGTTTTATAATTTTGCCATGAATTTCGTTTTGTAACTTACGAAAAAAGACACATTTGTCAATTGCTTATCAATAAAGTTTGAAACTTTCAGAGGTTTGAAAGACCGGCAATAAAGTGCGAATGACAGTTTTCGAACACCCTTTGCCTAAAAACATAGAAATAAGCTTGTAGCTTGTTACTTTCGTTATTATACGCGATAATTGCCCAAAATTTCTTAAATCAAGCCGAAATATTCATGGAGATAAGAAAATTTTTATAAAAAGAATAACTTTTTTTACCTAAAGTTTCCTTACTATAACTTTAAAAATATTCAATAAAATACAAAAAAAATTTTGTTCAATAAAATTAAACAAGAATTTGAATGTAAAACACAATTTTTTTTCTTCCTGTTTTATAATTTTGCCATGAATTTCGTTTTGTAACTTACGAAAAAAGACACATTTGTCAATTGCTTATCAATAAAGTTTGAAACTTTCAGAGGTTTGAAAGACCGGCAATAAAGTGCGAATGACAGTTTTCGAACACCCTTTGCCTAAAAACATAGAAATAAGCTTGTAGCTTGTTACTTTCGTTATTATACGCGATAATTGCCCAAAATTTCTTAAATCAAGCCGAAATATTCATGGAGATAAGAAAATTTTTATAAAAAGAATAACTTTTTTTACCTAAAGTTTCCTTACTATAACTTTAAAAATATTCAATAAAATACAAAAAAAATTTTGTTCAATAAAATTAAACAAGAATTTGAATGTAAAACACAATTTTTTTTCTTCCTGTTTTATAATTTTGCCATGAATTTCGTTTTGTAACTTACGAAAAAAGACACATTTGTCAATTGCTTATCAATAAAGTTTGAAACTTTCAGAGGTTTGAAAGACCGGCAATAAAGTGCGAATGACAGTTTTCGAACACCCTTTGCCTAAAAACATAGAAATAAGCTTGTAGCTTGTTACTTTCGTTATTATACGCGATAATTGCCCAAAATTTCTTAAATCAAGCCGAAATATTCATGGAGATAAGAAAATTTTTATAAAAAGAATAACTTTTTTTACCTAAAGTTTCCTTACTATAACTTTAAAAATATTCAATAAAATACAAAAAAAATTTTGTTCAATAAAATTAAACAAGAATTTGAATGTAAAACACAATTTTTTTTCTTCCTGTTTTATAATTTTGCCATGAATTTCGTTTTGTAACTTACGAAAAAAGACACATTTGTCAATTGCTTATCAATAAAGTTTGAAACTTTCAGAGGTTTGAAAGACCGGCAATAAAGTGCGAATGACAGTTTTCGAACACCCTTTGCCTAAAAACATAGAAATAAGCTTGTAGCTTGTTACTTTCGTTATTATACGCGATAATTGCCCAAAATTTCTTAAATCAAGCCGAAATATTCATGGAGATAAGAAAATTTTTATAAAAAGAATAACTTTTTTTACCTAAAGTTTCCTTACTATAACTTTAAAAATATTCAATAAAATACAAAAAAAATTTTGTTCAATAAAATTAAACAAGAATTTGAATGTAAAACACAATTTTTTTTCTTCCTGTTTTATAATTTTGCCATGAATTTCGTTTTGTAACTTACGAAAAAAGACACATTTGTCAATTGCTTATCAATAAAGTTTGAAACTTTCAGAGGTTTGAAAGACCGGCAATAAAGTGCGAATGACAGTTTTCGAACACCCTTTGCCTAAAAACATAGAAATAAGCTTGTAGCTTGTTACTTTCGTTATTATACGCGATAATTGCCCAAAATTTCTTAAATCAAGCCGAAATATTCATGGAGATAAGAAAATTTTTATAAAAAGAATAACTTTTTTTACCTAAAGTTTCCTTACTATAACTTTAAAAATATTCAATAAAATACAAAAAAAATTTTGTTCAATAAAATTAAACAAGAATTTGAATGTAAAACACAATTTTTTTTCTTCCTGTTTTATAATTTTGCCATGAATTTCGTTTTGTAACTTACGAAAAAAGACACATTTGTCAATTGCTTATCAATAAAGTTTGAAACTTTCAGAGGTTTGAAAGACCGGCAATAAAGTGCGAATGACAGTTTTCGAACACCCTTTGCCTAAAAACATAGAAATAAGCTTGTAGCTTGTTACTTTCGTTATTATACGCGATAATTGCCCAAAATTTCTTAAATCAAGCCGAAATATTCATGGAGATAAGAAAATTTTTATAAAAAGAATAACTTTTTTTACCTAAAGTTTCCTTACTATAACTTTAAAAATATTCAATAAAATACAAAAAAAATTTTGTTCAATAAAATTAAACAAGAATTTGAATGTAAAACACAATTTTTTTTCTTCCTGTTTTATAATTTTGCCATGAATTTCGTTTTGTAACTTACGAAAAAAGACACATTTGTCAATTGCTTATCAATAAAGTTTGAAACTTTCAGAGGTTTGAAAGACCGGCAATAAAGTGCGAATGACAGTTTTCGAACACCCTTTGCCTAAAAACATAGAAATAAGCTTGTAGCTTGTTACTTTCGTTATTATACGCGATAATTGCCCAAAATTTCTTAAATCAAGCCGAAATATTCATGGAGATAAGAAAATTTTTATAAAAAGAATAACTTTTTTTACCTAAAGTTTCCTTACTATAACTTTAAAAATATTCAATAAAATACAAAAAAAATTTTGTTCAATAAAATTAAACAAGAATTTGAATGTAAAACACAATTTTTTTTCTTCCTGTTTTATAATTTTGCCATGAATTTCGTTTTGTAACTTACGAAAAAAGACACATTTGTCAATTGCTTATCAATAAAGTTTGAAACTTTCAGAGGTTTGAAAGACCGGCAATAAAGTGCGAATGACAGTTTTCGAACACCCTTTGCCTAAAAACATAGAAATAAGCTTGTAGCTTGTTACTTTCGTTATTATACGCGATAATTGCCCAAAATTTCTTAAATCAAGCCGAAATATTCATGGAGATAAGAAAATTTTTATAAAAAGAATAACTTTTTTTACCTAAAGTTTCCTTACTATAACTTTAAAAATATTCAATAAAATACAAAAAAAATTTTGTTCAATAAAATTAAACAAGAATTTGAATGTAAAACACAATTTTTTTTCTTCCTGTTTTATAATTTTGCCATGAATTTCGTTTTGTAACTTACGAAAAAAGACACATTTGTCAATTGCTTATCAATAAAGTTTGAAACTTTCAGAGGTTTGAAAGACCGGCAATAAAGTGCGAATGACAGTTTTCGAACACCCTTTGCCTAAAAACATAGAAATAAGCTTGTAGCTTGTTACTTTCGTTATTATACGCGATAATTGCCCAAAATTTCTTAAATCAAGCCGAAATATTCATGGAGATAAGAAAATTTTTATAAAAAGAATAACTTTTTTTACCTAAAGTTTCCTTACTATAACTTTAAAAATATTCAATAAAATACAAAAAAAATTTTGTTCAATAAAATTAAACAAGAATTTGAATGTAAAACACAATTTTTTTTCTTCCTGTTTTATAATTTTGCCATGAATTTCGTTTTGTAACTTACGAAAAAAGACACATTTGTCAATTGCTTATCAATAAAGTTTGAAACTTTCAGAGGTTTGAAAGACCGGCAATAAAGTGCGAATGACAGTTTTCGAACACCCTTTGCCTAAAAACATAGAAATAAGCTTGTAGCTTGTTACTTTCGTTATTATACGCGATAATTGCCCAAAATTTCTTAAATCAAGCCGAAATATTCATGGAGATAAGAAAATTTTTATAAAAAGAATAACTTTTTTTACCTAAAGTTTCCTTACTATAACTTTAAAAATATTCAATAAAATACAAAAAAAATTTTGTTCAATAAAATTAAACAAGAATTTGAATGTAAAACACAATTTTTTTTCTTCCTGTTTTATAATTTTGCCATGAATTTCGTTTTGTAACTTACGAAAAAAGACACATTTGTCAATTGCTTATCAATAAAGTTTGAAACTTTCAGAGGTTTGAAAGACCGGCAATAAAGTGCGAATGACAGTTTTCGAACACCCTTTGCCTAAAAACATAGAAATAAGCTTGTAGCTTGTTACTTTCGTTATTATACGCGATAATTGCCCAAAATTTCTTAAATCAAGCCGAAATATTCATGGAGATAAGAAAATTTTTATAAAAAGAATAACTTTTTTTACCTAAAGTTTCCTTACTATAACTTTAAAAATATTCAATAAAATACAAAAAAAATTTTGTTCAATAAAATTAAACAAGAATTTGAATGTAAAACACAATTTTTTTTCTTCCTGTTTTATAATTTTGCCATGAATTTCGTTTTGTAACTTACGAAAAAAGACACATTTGTCAATTGCTTATCAATAAAGTTTGAAACTTTCAGAGGTTTGAAAGACCGGCAATAAAGTGCGAATGACAGTTTTCGAACACCCTTTGCCTAAAAACATAGAAATAAGCTTGTAGCTTGTTACTTTCGTTATTATACGCGATAATTGCCCAAAATTTCTTAAATCAAGCCGAAATATTCATGGAGATAAGAAAATTTTTATAAAAAGAATAACTTTTTTTACCTAAAGTTTCCTTACTATAACTTTAAAAATATTCAATAAAATACAAAAAAAATTTTGTTCAATAAAATTAAACAAGAATTTGAATGTAAAACACAATTTTTTTTCTTCCTGTTTTATAATTTTGCCATGAATTTCGTTTTGTAACTTACGAAAAAAGACACATTTGTCAATTGCTTATCAATAAAGTTTGAAACTTTCAGAGGTTTGAAAGACCGGCAATAAAGTGCGAATGACAGTTTTCGAACACCCTTTGCCTAAAAACATAGAAATAAGCTTGTAGCTTGTTACTTTCGTTATTATACGCGATAATTGCCCAAAATTTCTTAAATCAAGCCGAAATATTCATGGAGATAAGAAAATTTTTATAAAAAGAATAACTTTTTTTACCTAAAGTTTCCTTACTATAACTTTAAAAATATTCAATAAAATACAAAAAAAATTTTGTTCAATAAAATTAAACAAGAATTTGAATGTAAAACACAATTTTTTTTCTTCCTGTTTTATAATTTTGCCATGAATTTCGTTTTGTAACTTACGAAAAAAGACACATTTGTCAATTGCTTATCAATAAAGTTTGAAACTTTCAGAGGTTTGAAAGACCGGCAATAAAGTGCGAATGACAGTTTTCGAACACCCTTTGCCTAAAAACATAGAAATAAGCTTGTAGCTTGTTACTTTCGTTATTATACGCGATAATTGCCCAAAATTTCTTAAATCAAGCCGAAATATTCATGGAGATAAGAAAATTTTTATAAAAAGAATAACTTTTTTTACCTAAAGTTTCCTTACTATAACTTTAAAAATATTCAATAAAATACAAAAAAAATTTTGTTCAATAAAATTAAACAAGAATTTGAATGTAAAACACAATTTTTTTTCTTCCTGTTTTATAATTTTGCCATGAATTTCGTTTTGTAACTTACGAAAAAAGACACATTTGTCAATTGCTTATCAATAAAGTTTGAAACTTTCAGAGGTTTGAAAGACCGGCAATAAAGTGCGAATGACAGTTTTCGAACACCCTTTGCCTAAAAACATAGAAATAAGCTTGTAGCTTGTTACTTTCGTTATTATACGCGATAATTGCCCAAAATTTCTTAAATCAAGCCGAAATATTCATGGAGATAAGAAAATTTTTATAAAAAGAATAACTTTTTTTACCTAAAGTTTCCTTACTATAACTTTAAAAATATTCAATAAAATACAAAAAAAATTTTGTTCAATAAAATTAAACAAGAATTTGAATGTAAAACACAATTTTTTTTCTTCCTGTTTTATAATTTTGCCATGAATTTCGTTTTGTAACTTACGAAAAAAGACACATTTGTCAATTGCTTATCAATAAAGTTTGAAACTTTCAGAGGTTTGAAAGACCGGCAATAAAGTGCGAATGACAGTTTTCGAACACCCTTTGCCTAAAAACATAGAAATAAGCTTGTAGCTTGTTACTTTCGTTATTATACGCGATAATTGCCCAAAATTTCTTAAATCAAGCCGAAATATTCATGGAGATAAGAAAATTTTTATAAAAAGAATAACTTTTTTTACCTAAAGTTTCCTTACTATAACTTTAAAAATATTCAATAAAATACAAAAAAAATTTTGTTCAATAAAATTAAACAAGAATTTGAATGTAAAACACAATTTTTTTTCTTCCTGTTTTATAATTTTGCCATGAATTTCGTTTTGTAACTTACGAAAAAAGACACATTTGTCAATTGCTTATCAATAAAGTTTGAAACTTTCAGAGGTTTGAAAGACCGGCAATAAAGTGCGAATGACAGTTTTCGAACACCCTTTGCCTAAAAACATAGAAATAAGCTTGTAGCTTGTTACTTTCGTTATTATACGCGATAATTGCCCAAAATTTCTTAAATCAAGCCGAAATATTCATGGAGATAAGAAAATTTTTATAAAAAGAATAACTTTTTTTACCTAAAGTTTCCTTACTATAACTTTAAAAATATTCAATAAAATACAAAAAAAATTTTGTTCAATAAAATTAAACAAGAATTTGAATGTAAAACACAATTTTTTTTCTTCCTGTTTTATAATTTTGCCATGAATTTCGTTTTGTAACTTACGAAAAAAGACACATTTGTCAATTGCTTATCAATAAAGTTTGAAACTTTCAGAGGTTTGAAAGACCGGCAATAAAGTGCGAATGACAGTTTTCGAACACCCTTTGCCTAAAAACATAGAAATAAGCTTGTAGCTTGTTACTTTCGTTATTATACGCGATAATTGCCCAAAATTTCTTAAATCAAGCCGAAATATTCATGGAGATAAGAAAATTTTTATAAAAAGAATAACTTTTTTTACCTAAAGTTTCCTTACTATAACTTTAAAAATATTCAATAAAATACAAAAAAAATTTTGTTCAATAAAATTAAACAAGAATTTGAATGTAAAACACAATTTTTTTTCTTCCTGTTTTATAATTTTGCCATGAATTTCGTTTTGTAACTTACGAAAAAAGACACATTTGTCAATTGCTTATCAATAAAGTTTGAAACTTTCAGAGGTTTGAAAGACCGGCAATAAAGTGCGAATGACAGTTTTCGAACACCCTTTGCCTAAAAACATAGAAATAAGCTTGTAGCTTGTTACTTTCGTTATTATACGCGATAATTGCCCAAAATTTCTTAAATCAAGCCGAAATATTCATGGAGATAAGAAAATTTTTATAAAAAGAATAACTTTTTTTACCTAAAGTTTCCTTACTATAACTTTAAAAATATTCAATAAAATACAAAAAAAATTTTGTTCAATAAAATTAAACAAGAATTTGAATGTAAAACACAATTTTTTTTCTTCCTGTTTTATAATTTTGCCATGAATTTCGTTTTGTAACTTACGAAAAAAGACACATTTGTCAATTGCTTATCAATAAAGTTTGAAACTTTCAGAGGTTTGAAAGACCGGCAATAAAGTGCGAATGACAGTTTTCGAACACCCTTTGCCTAAAAACATAGAAATAAGCTTGTAGCTTGTTACTTTCGTTATTATACGCGATAATTGCCCAAAATTTCTTAAATCAAGCCGAAATATTCATGGAGATAAGAAAATTTTTATAAAAAGAATAACTTTTTTTACCTAAAGTTTCCTTACTATAACTTTAAAAATATTCAATAAAATACAAAAAAAATTTTGTTCAATAAAATTAAACAAGAATTTGAATGTAAAACACAATTTTTTTTCTTCCTGTTTTATAATTTTGCCATGAATTTCGTTTTGTAACTTACGAAAAAAGACACATTTGTCAATTGCTTATCAATAAAGTTTGAAACTTTCAGAGGTTTGAAAGACCGGCAATAAAGTGCGAATGACAGTTTTCGAACACCCTTTGCCTAAAAACATAGAAATAAGCTTGTAGCTTGTTACTTTCGTTATTATACGCGATAATTGCCCAAAATTTCTTAAATCAAGCCGAAATATTCATGGAGATAAGAAAATTTTTATAAAAAGAATAACTTTTTTTACCTAAAGTTTCCTTACTATAACTTTAAAAATATTCAATAAAATACAAAAAAAATTTTGTTCAATAAAATTAAACAAGAATTTGAATGTAAAACACAATTTTTTTTCTTCCTGTTTTATAATTTTGCCATGAATTTCGTTTTGTAACTTACGAAAAAAGACACATTTGTCAATTGCTTATCAATAAAGTTTGAAACTTTCAGAGGTTTGAAAGACCGGCAATAAAGTGCGAATGACAGTTTTCGAACACCCTTTGCCTAAAAACATAGAAATAAGCTTGTAGCTTGTTACTTTCGTTATTATACGCGATAATTGCCCAAAATTTCTTAAATCAAGCCGAAATATTCATGGAGATAAGAAAATTTTTATAAAAAGAATAACTTTTTTTACCTAAAGTTTCCTTACTATAACTTTAAAAATATTCAATAAAATACAAAAAAAATTTTGTTCAATAAAATTAAACAAGAATTTGAATGTAAAACACAATTTTTTTTCTTCCTGTTTTATAATTTTGCCATGAATTTCGTTTTGTAACTTACGAAAAAAGACACATTTGTCAATTGCTTATCAATAAAGTTTGAAACTTTCAGAGGTTTGAAAGACCGGCAATAAAGTGCGAATGACAGTTTTCGAACACCCTTTGCCTAAAAACATAGAAATAAGCTTGTAGCTTGTTACTTTCGTTATTATACGCGATAATTGCCCAAAATTTCTTAAATCAAGCCGAAATATTCATGGAGATAAGAAAATTTTTATAAAAAGAATAACTTTTTTTACCTAAAGTTTCCTTACTATAACTTTAAAAATATTCAATAAAATACAAAAAAAATTTTGTTCAATAAAATTAAACAAGAATTTGAATGTAAAACACAATTTTTTTTCTTCCTGTTTTATAATTTTGCCATGAATTTCGTTTTGTAACTTACGAAAAAAGACACATTTGTCAATTGCTTATCAATAAAGTTTGAAACTTTCAGAGGTTTGAAAGACCGGCAATAAAGTGCGAATGACAGTTTTCGAACACCCTTTGCCTAAAAACATAGAAATAAGCTTGTAGCTTGTTACTTTCGTTATTATACGCGATAATTGCCCAAAATTTCTTAAATCAAGCCGAAATATTCATGGAGATAAGAAAATTTTTATAAAAAGAATAACTTTTTTTACCTAAAGTTTCCTTACTATAACTTTAAAAATATTCAATAAAATACAAAAAAAATTTTGTTCAATAAAATTAAACAAGAATTTGAATGTAAAACACAATTTTTCTTCTTCCTGTTTTATAATTTTGCCATGAATTTCGTTTTGTAACTTACGAAAAAAGACACATTTGTCAATTGCTTATCAATAAAGTTTGAAACTTTCAGAGGTTTGAAAGACCGGCAATAAAGTGCGAATGACAGTTTTCGAACACCCTTTGCCTAAAAACATAGAAATAAGCTTGTAGCTTGTTACTTTCGTTATTATACGCGATAATTGCCCAAAATTTCTTAAATCAAGCCGAAATATTCATGGAGATAAGAAAATTTTTATAAAAAGAATAACTTTTTTTACCTAAAGTTTCCTTACTATAACTTTAAAAATATTCAATAAAATACAAAAAAAATTTTGTTCAATAAAATTAAACAAGAATTTGAATGTAAAACACAATTTTTTTTCTTCCTGTTTTATAATTTTGCCATGAATTTCGTTTTGTAACTTACGAAAAAAGACACATTTGTCAATTGCTTATCAATAAAGTTTGAAACTTTCAGAGGTTTGAAAGACCGGCAATAAAGTGCGAATGACAGTTTTCGAACACCCTTTGCCTAAAAACATAGAAATAAGCTTGTAGCTTGTTACTTTCGTTATTATACGCGATAATTGCCCAAAATTTCTTAAATCAAGCCGAAATATTCATGGAGATAAGAAAATTTTTATAAAAAGAATAACTTTTTTTACCTAAAGTTTCCTTACTATAACTTTAAAAATATTCAATAAAATACAAAAAAAATTTTGTTCAATAAAATTAAACAAGAATTTGAATGTAAAACACAATTTTTTTTCTTCCTGTTTTATAATTTTGCCATGAATTTCGTTTTGTAACTTACGAAAAAAGACACATTTGTCAATTGCTTATCAATAAAGTTTGAAACTTTCAGAGGTTTGAAAGACCGGCAATAAAGTGCGAATGACAGTTTTCGAACACCCTTTGCCTAAAAACATAGAAATAAGCTTGTAGCTTGTTACTTTCGTTATTATACGCGATAATTGCCCAAAATTTCTTAAATCAAGCCGAAATATTCATGGAGATAAGAAAATTTTTATAAAAAGAATAACTTTTTTTACCTAAAGTTTCCTTACTATAACTTTAAAAATATTCAATAAAATACAAAAAAAATTTTGTTCAATAAAATTAAACAAGAATTTGAATGTAAAACACAATTTTTTTTCTTCCTGTTTTATAATTTTGCCATGAATTTCGTTTTGTAACTTACGAAAAAAGACACATTTGTCAATTGCTTATCAATAAAGTTTGAAACTTTCAGAGGTTTGAAAGACCGGCAATAAAGTGCGAATGACAGTTTTCGAACACCCTTTGCCTAAAAACATAGAAATAAGCTTGTAGCTTGTTACTTTCGTTATTATACGCGATAATTGCCCAAAATTTCTTAAATCAAGCCGAAATATTCATGGAGATAAGAAAATTTTTATAAAAAGAATAACTTTTTTTACCTAAAGTTTCCTTACTATAACTTTAAAAATATTCAATAAAATACAAAAAAAATTTTGTTCAATAAAATTAAACAAGAATTTGAATGTAAAACACAATTTTTTTTCTTCCTGTTTTATAATTTTGCCATGAATTTCGTTTTGTAACTTACGAAAAAAGACACATTTGTCAATTGCTTATCAATAAAGTTTGAAACTTTCAGAGGTTTGAAAGACCGGCAATAAAGTGCGAATGACAGTTTTCGAACACCCTTTGCCTAAAAACATAGAAATAAGCTTGTAGCTTGTTACTTTCGTTATTATACGCGATAATTGCCCAAAATTTCTTAAATCAAGCCGAAATATTCATGGAGATAAGAAAATTTTTATAAAAAGAATAACTTTTTTTACCTAAAGTTTCCTTACTATAACTTTAAAAATATTCAATAAAATACAAAAAAAATTTTGTTCAATAAAATTAAACAAGAATTTGAATGTAAAACACAATTTTTTTTCTTCCTGTTTTATAATTTTGCCATGAATTTCGTTTTGTAACTTACGAAAAAAGACACATTTGAATATCCTGAAAATTGAAAAAGCTCCTAGCAACTTAAGTCGCTTTTGCACTCTTATAAAGAAGTTCCAAATGATATGGGTTTTTCATAAAACAAAATTTAACAATAAATGATAAGACCCTACAATGATTGTCTTGACTACAAAATTTGATTGTAGTTACAAGGAAAGAAAACAAGTGAAATAAAGCATGTCATTTTCAATATAAATCCGGTAATAAAATAAATAGTATAAAATTTGTATATATATATAAATATATATATATATATATATATATATAAACCTATTTTTCAAAGGGCATGGAAAAAGCCCCAAAATTTTGATACCATCATTTCAAATGACGTGTGGCCAGCGCTTGAGCTGGTATCTCCATTTTAAACTTTCACACCAATACCAAAAAGAGGACTACCAGAGGACTTTTAACGTGTATCTTCCAGCGCATATAAGTCGGCGACCCATATCGAACTCACTACTCCTAAAGATCAGTGGAAAGAGCGACGTTTTTACGTCTTTTCTGCGTTTCTACGACGTTACTACACTACGTTTTTACAAGTGTGCCCCCTAAAGAAGGCAAATCCCACGAGGAATAGAAACATTTTTAAACAAATTGTTTCTATATATTAAAAGAACTTTGTCAAATGGGGCATAAACGTCACTATAGTATCAATGAACTGAGAAAAGCACTATTGTTATATTCCGTCGAGCATAAAAGCAAAGTAATGTCGATTGCTTGCTTATACGGTAGGTTTAACACTGTAAACGGGCTGTTGAACGCTTAGCATCCTCCACTCATCCTAGCCACCCACAAGGACACGGTCATGGTTGCGTGACTGACTGACTTTAAGTGGTCGCAAATTACAAAATACTCGAGGTGTCGTCGTTCTCTACGACCCATTATTGCTTCACGCTTTCATTCTTTATTTTTGTTCGATGGGTCGAAAATCATCCCATTATTTATTCATGAAAAGGGGAGATCGGCAGAAATAAATAAATAGAGATTACGGGTGTCTCTGAAGCGTCTAAATAAACGTAAGATAAAAAATGTGTATAAAAAGAATGAAAATTAGATATTCAAATTTGAAATTCGGAGGTTTCAAAGCTTAAGTTTGTTTACCACTAAAGTCTATGTATGGTCTATAAGACATGGTAAAGGTTTAAAAATGTTTATTAAGTATTAGTTTTAAGCATATTAGCATACATTTATTCAAAAGCTATTCATTTGAATATTTTAGATATAAAGCAGCTTGACTGATGAATGTTACCTCTTCATTTATTATTCATATCAGCTTTACTGTTTAATATATATATATAAAGCTGCGGTTATTTTTAAATTTGGAGCAAGAAAATATTTTAATAATAACAGTTTAGACCTTTCATATATATTATCTCAGCGTGTTTTGGAAAAAATTTCGATCCTTTGTCAGAATAATTGCCTCGGAAGTAATATATGATGTAAGTAACATATGAATAACTGCCTCGTAAGTAAAATATGATATTGGTGATTTAAGGTTTGACTTTTAAATGAAACAAATAATTTTCAAATTGCTAGACTTCAAGCAACACCTCCCAGAAAGGAAAAGGCCTCCGCACCGATCAATTTAGTAGTCATCCGTAAGGAACATAAACTGCGCAGTGGGGGATTAAGAAAGATGTCACTTCGTTCTGTCTATTAAAGAATTATATTTCTCGCTTATGGTAAGAAGTAAGGAAGCTTTCTCTCTTTTTAAGAGGGACCGAAAATTTCCTTTGATATTTAGCTCATTTTAGTCAACGCAATTTTTGAATGGAAAAAAATATCTGAACAGTTTGTGAAAGTTATGATCATGAACTTTTACAGTACCGTTTGTCAGGGATTATTAGTGGTTACTTGAACCCAATGATTAAGGTAGTTTTTAGAGCACTGTTTTAGTGAAGTATCTAGCTCTCAGTACTACAGCAAGGTAGAAACACTCTAGTGGCTCTGGAGAAATCTACGGGGTTTTGATGAGTTACCTTCAAAGGAGTTTATACTAATATCCTTCCTGGTCATTGTATGTAGTTCATAACAACCAAACAGAATTCCTTTTTAGAATTAAGTGCATTGAATTTTATATAAATTTTTTGCTGTAAATAACACTTTAAACGATTTTTAGCAAAATATATGATGATGATGTAGTGATAGTTTATCAAGGTTTACTTGGACAAACAATTGTCTTATATTTTTTTCTTGTTTATGCCACACGCACATTTTTATAAAGTCACAAACACTTTTTATTTTCACAAAACTGCGACTTTTCTTCATATTGACGTTTTGAGCCAATTTCATAAGAAGTATAGAGGGCGCTGGTTAAGAAAGGTCAAACTTGACTTTAAAGCCATGAATAAATATTGCTAACTCACAGCAGTTATTAATATAGTATTATTATTTGCAAAAAAGCGTTACTTCATATGATGGCAGAGCCTTTGAAAACCAGCCTCTACAAATCAGTGTTCGTTTTTCTTTAAAAATTTCTATTTATTTTATCTATTTCTTTTTTATGTTATTTTTATTTCTATTTTATTTTCAGAGTGCTAGTTTTTTTAATTTTTTTTTTATTATAAACTATTTTTATTTTTCCAAACTGTGGCTTTTCTTTAAATAGACGTATTGAGCCATTTTCATAAGAAGCATAGATGGCGTTGGTTAAGAAAGGTCAAACTTGACACAACAGTCATGAATAAATATTGCTAACTAACAGCAGTTATGATTATACAGGGGTGATTGATAGCCCAACTCAAAAATCCTGAAAATTTCATGAATAAAATCATTAATGACGCATTTCAAAAAATTAACGTCATTATGAGTTTAAATCATTGATATTTTCACAATATGAAATTCTAAATAAATTATATGCAGCATAATTTAAATTAATAATTATGACTAAATTTAATTTTATCTTTAACCACATTTATTATGCTACCAGAAAAAATATTTTCGAAGGAAAGAGATACCAAGTATAAATTCTAGTTCTAATATTTTTAAATAAAATATACAAGACTTTTTATACATAAATGTGATCGATGATTTCTTTAAACTTGGATTCCAGGAATTTTCGGATTTCGGTTAGCGAAAAATCCGGAAATCCGGATTTTTTTCACGGAGCACTATCATCTCTGAATATAGCATTATTATTTGTAAGAAAGAGTTACTTTATATTTTGTCTACCTCCACAAAGTCTGAGAACGTCTGCTGCTATGGAAACAAGAATAGCGCATTTCAGGGAGGGGAGTGCCTTGAGTAAAAGAGTGTGGACAAGAGAGAAACGATTCCTGATAGATGGAAAGAAAAACTTTACCGCCGGAGGCGAGAGTGGAAAATTCGCCATTGAAATTACGCGGAGTGAAAATTATCTACCTCAAAAAATTTATGTTCTGAATTAATAAAGGCATGTAATAAGTTCATTACTTACTTTTTTTCAATAAGAAACTTCACAGTTACAGTAAATGTAAAAATTATGGCTGAAAATTTGGATAGTTATTAGTTATTTGAATTTATCCTTATTATTACTTACTTGCTTGCATATAAAGTTTTGTTTATCTCATTGTAAAGAGAACGAAGTGATGAAATAACTAATGATTACATAAGAATAAATGCATTTACTTTTAATAAACATAATGCATCTTTTTATCAAAACTTCTGAAGTGCAGAGTTTGGTGATATTACTTTGAAATCTTGGCGCGTTACAATGTTCGCCAAGCAGTATTTGTTTACTTTTCGTTACTAACTTGATAAAACGCTAGTTTGTTTTAATTTCAACTAATTATGAAAATTTTTGTTTACAATTTGTTGAAATAAGCAATACCTTTTTAGGTGAATATACGATAATTTTTTCCTGAAAAAGTAATAAATAATAATAAATTATGTAATTTGTTTTATTAATTATTATTTCTGAAATGAATAACATATACATTATTAATTTTTATATTTTACTTAAGGCATTTATTAAAAGCTGAAGTCATTTCATAAGTCTTTTTTTTTTTCAATGACGTTAATTTTTTAACAATGTGAGATGCTAATTTTTCTTTCAATGTTTCTTAAAAAATCTGTAATATCATGTGCTTTCCAATCTTAAAGTTTATATTATTGATACTTTAGTATATACTCTTAGAATAACAGAACCTTCAGAATACCACCAAATGAGCGAGTGGTGCCAATTTCGGTGTATCATCTGGCAACCCCCTTGGACAAAAATATGACGGCAGCGCATGCGTTCTTGGATATTGTCATCACTCTTTTCAATACAGGCACTATAGGTAACTTCTCTTCACTCTAAGGCTAACACAATAGACGGAAGAAAAAAATTCCCTTTCTCTCACTGATTTGAGCCAACTTCTGTCCTCAATAGTGATCCCGTTCTCCTGATTGAAATAGTTATAGCTGGTTACCATAGTCACCGCCATGGGTCCAGACGAATGGCTAGAGGAGTTCTTACTTTAGACAAACTATATATGATGGAAGAGCCTTTGAAAATCAGTCTACACAAATCAGTTCATTTTACTTAATAAATGTCTACTTATTTTATATATTTCTGATTTATTTTGTTTATTTTTATTTTATTTTATCTTTTTCTGTTTTATTTCATATACTTATTTCTATTTTCTTCTGGGTGCTCATCAACATTAATTATTATTACTATTATTTATTTATTTATTTTGTTAGCTAGACTTTTAATTTCAAGCATAAGGGTTTAAAGTGAACTATGCATATTGACACAATTTTTACAACAAAACTGAAAGAGAAAACAACTTTCATATTTCATATTGATAAGTGGTGTTGGCGTTACAAAATATTTTGACCATTTTAAACATACTTTGACAGGAAGATTAATGATTTTTATTAGCATCCCACCGTTTGTGTGACGGCCCGTCAACCAACTAAATGACGACAATAGTAAATGATAAATTCGATAACAAAAATAAAAAGTAACCTATCTCCCTTTCATTTTAGAAAGCCGGACCGTTTAGCATTCTTCTACCTCACACCAAGCGGAACCCCTTTTCCGGCTCGTAGAAAGTGATCGTGCACCCACGCTCTGCTAAGCACGCACTCCCACGCACGAAGAGCACGCGCTCACGACGATGCGATTGAAAATGACGGCCCGATATTGGCAATAATATTAAAATAAATAAATAAAAAGGTCGAGGAACCTTTTACAGACAAGAAAAAAAAAAAAAAAAAAAGGGAAAAAAAAAAAATGCCGAATGAAAAATCATGTTGCGAACAAGTAGCAACAGAAGCAGTTCATTTTCATGATACTGACCGCTTACCATGTTCAATAACTGCTTGTTTGTGAACTCCGAAGATGGATCGCCAAATGGAGCATTCCTCAAAACGATAATTCATGATACCTGCTTCATAATATACTTTTTATAAGTTTGATAAACGATTCAGAAATGCGTCAATTCGATGGTGATTTTTTCTCTTCCTTTTCTTTTAGTCCTTGTATGGCTGTTTGGAAGGTAAATTGTTGATGATTCTTCTCCAAACCTATTATCAAATATTGAGGATTTGTGTTGGTATTTTAGAGAATGTTTCCACAGCTGTGAAAATGAAATATTTGGCTATTGTTTTCTCTAACTAAATGATGAATTTTTACTACACAAAAATGCATTCCGTAAACACGAAGTTTGTTGAATTGTTTTGACTGTGTAATTATTTTAAGAATGGATAATTTCTTAAACAGATGGTAGGAGTGGTTTTCGGGTTTCAAACAGAGCTGATATGAAAATTGTACAGGTTCGTAAATAATACAAACTTCAGAAAAACTAGTTTTTAAACGATGTGATGGAAGGATGCTGGGTTTTACTTCCCACTATATAAATTTTTAAAAAATTCCAGAATTGCTTCATTCTTTTATATTATCAAACAAATAATTAGTTGGCGATGTGCCATTGATTGCAAATGGACTTTTGTCTAAAGATGTGCAGTTGAAAATATATATTTTTTTGTTGATAACAAGGGTGGATATACGGGTCAAAAGTAATTTTGCAGAATACAAACGATTTCCTTTTTATAATATATATAAATAAATCAGAATGCTTAAATGTATGTATGTACCTTATACAAATCGGCAATGCTCCAATCCGCACCAAATTTGGTGCATATACGTTCAAAGACGCTGTGAATCTAATACTCTATTTTAAAACTCCCTCCGACCACCGGTTCACGCGCTACATCCCAAAGAAAGAAATTTCCACGATGTTTTGAAAATTTTTTGAATTTGAAATTTTTCCATTTGACAAATCTTTTATAATATGAGTGATCAGCTACTTTGCAGCTTTAATCAATCAAAAGTTATCACACTCTCTTATGAATTATTTACCTTAGGTTTCCTATGTTAGGTCATCGCATGTAAATTTTATGATGTATGGGAATGAAGCCACCAAATTCGTATTTTGAAAAACGTGTTTTTTTAATATTGATGCTTACACTTTTAAAGCTTTTTTCTATAAACTTAATTAGTGGAAACTCAACAAGAAACAATGAAATAAAATATGAGTTATCTATTAAAAGGACGCTAAACAACGGGAGAAACTTTTCGCAAATTCTCTTTCACCTCCAAAAGCAATTTAAAGTTTGAAGTATTAAAAAAAAAAAAAAGTGAGTTCAGGCAAATCTAGAGTAAGCCAAGAAGTTTCATATACTGAAAAAAAAAAAAAAAAAAAAAAAAAAGAAAAGAAAAGAAAAAGAAAAAAAAAAGGAAAAAAAAGAAATAGCATTAAAATTATAAATTTATACAGAAAAGATTACTGCCATCAGATAACTACTGACACCGTTACTGCAATTATCATTAAAATATTTACGTATATGAACCTAAGTTGTATATGAAATGTAAAGAATTGTCACAGTGTTGTTGATGCCAATGAGCTAAATTTTGGTAATAGGTAAATTAATGGAAAAAAGGCACTTATTCTACATAAAATATCGCCTTAGACTACTATAGACGCATATGATGATTGCAGAATTAATTTAAAAAATGGATACTACTGCTATTATGTTAATTGGTGTTTTTAATAAGTATTAAATATACTAAATAGTATTGAATGTACAAAATGGCTAGAAGTCTATCTTATACATAGTCAAGCAAATAATAATGTATATTTTATAGCTAACGGTGTTACCGTTACGTTAAAAATGAGAAAGAGCAGATAAAAATTGACAAAGTTGCCGCTATAAACAACGCTGCAAATATTACAATAAACTGATGTAAATCTCATAAGGTGCTGTAACTAAAATTGAGTAGCACTCCCTCGCGGTCAAAAACAACTTTGAGAGAAATTAACAGGAGCCCCGTATACCTTACATCATAGCAAAAACAGCATTTCGTGAAATTACAGCAATACGCCGTATTATTCAAAGCATCTACTGAAATATAAATTAGTTGGCTGTATTACTTACATGCTCAAAGCATTTGTAAACTATACAGCTGCTTATGTCAGTCGTGGTACCAGCAACTTTCAGCTGTGCAGTGTCAATTGGCTACAGAGTTGATAAAACATCCTACAAAGTTCGTGTGTCATTCTAATTTTTATTATATATTTTAAAGTTCTTTTACTATCAATTCTTAATAATTGAAGCACATATTACGTAAAGCAGAATAAAGGGTGTAGAGGTAACAAAAGAAATTACTTTTGTTTTTAGAAGCTAACTTAAATAATAAGAAAAAATTAAGAAAAAAATGCCATGATGTGTTACTCGCAAAAATTATGTCAGGTTAAACATGGGTGGTTTGTGTTTTTTCACACCGTGAATACAAATGCAGATTAGTTTTACTAAAAAAGAAACTTGCATGAAGGCGCCATGTTTGTTGGCAAAACTCCAAGGCTATGATAATGAAGACTGATATCATGGCAAAGCCATTATGGATTGGCGTTCAACATTAGAGATAAAATAAAATATGTGAAATATCATGAAATCGGAAAACCAGGGAAAAAAGGCTTTATAGCTAAAAGATGGTTCAGGAGATTGAGCGGTCCCTTTTCGTGAGCTCGGTTCCAATCCCAACAATGGCTGGTTGATACGAATTTCGCACTCGGCTCGCAACGTCCGCAGTGCTAATATCCTCAATGGTAGACTGATCATGTGTTAGAGTCCCCTTGCAACAGGCTAGCCATGAGAGATTTTCGCGGTTTTCCTCACCGTGTAACGCAAATGCAGGTTAGTTCCATCAAAAAAGTCCTCCACGAAGGCAAAATTCTCCCAATACTTGATCCAGGAGTTCACTTGCCTTCTGGATTACGTTCTAAATTACGAAGTTGAACATAAGTAGTCTTGAACCCAAAAATTGAGTCGTCTAATCAACGACGATTATAAAATGAAATATAGTTAAAAATAAAATGTCACCATACCTCAGCATTGGATTTTTCTCTTTTAACCATGGATAGATCTGTTACCTCACAATCTTTGTAGTACATACAAGAATTATAGTAATTTTCAGGGTGAACTGATCTCATCTATTCAAGAAATAGGACAATGAATTTAACAACAACAACAAAAATTGTCATATTTTTTAACTATTTGTATTCATTAATCCCATAGAAATTCTCAAAAATAAATAACTACACTAATTATGAAACTCGAAAATTAACAGATAATAAAATATGAATGAAACGAAATAAAGAAAGGGAAAAGATTGTTGGTTGTAAAAAAGGATTATTGGTGGTACAAAGCAAGAGTTTCTAAAATTGCAGACAGCAATAATAATTTTTTATAACGAAAAAAAGAAGTTGTTGGATAATTTTCAGATAAAGGAATCAATACTTATTTTAGATAATAGATTGGAAAATAAGTCTGCATTAAAACTCTAAACTAAGAGGACTTTATTAAAAAGTAAAGAACTTTTAAGAACTTCATCTAAAAGTTGAAAGCCTTTTTTTAAAAGGTAAAAATATTCATACAGAAGTAAGGAACATGATCTTTGTTAAGAGTATTAACAGATAAGGATTGAATAACACTTAGGGAATGAATTACATATCAAACAACTCATAAAATATTTAGAATAAGTGATCACAAATTAAAAACCTGTAAAAAAACGTAATATTTTTTAAAATTAAAAATAAGTACTTTGGTGATTTGTTAACCATGCTTTCGCATGTTACTATGTTAGTATCAAATGGATAAAGTAATCACATTTTGAAATTATCAAAATGGTTACTTGGGTCGAAACATTATGCCCAAGGAACTTTATGCCAACATTACGTCGAAACAAAATGTCCAAGAAATTGAGAGAGACGTCACTTTTAAATCTAGGTGTTTCACAACACAACAAATGTTCTTTTACCTGGTGTAAAGCAGCCGCCATTATGTTATCCAGTAACACTAAAACTGAAAGTGAGATATGATACAAATAAAGGTTAGTAAAGTCATTTTTACGATACAATATATAAAGTATCAATCATTAATTTAGGATTTCATGTAATCAATATTTTTAAAAAAAAATTAGTATGTTAATCAAACATACACACCCCCAAAAAATATTAATATGAATTCAAACAAGGCTTAACGGAAACGATTTGAATAGAAAATAAATATTATAAAATTATTTAATACAATTGACAGATTTAAGTGCATCTTCTTAAAAGAACATTATTTTGCAACTAAAAACAGGTGCCTTTTATAAAAATTTTTACTTCGGTTGAATTTTGAGCCTTATGCGAGACAAAATCAAATTTTTACATCCTGGATCGTAATAAAAAAATATCGATTATCTGACTTCTTAAAAAATTAGCGCCAAGATTGCCAAAAGTAATTCATGAATGTAGTAAAGGGTCTGTAGAGTTTGGCGTAACCTTTATCATTTATTGGAGTTTACATTAAACTACATTCTCTTAAGCGTGTATGAACTCTCGATTCAGTATTAATGCTGTGAAGGAACACTCGATTAGAATAGGTGTTACACCAGGGTTTTTACAGAAACCAGGTAATAATGCATTTTTATTTTATACACATTAATTGAATACAATATATACATTTTTATTAAATCAATGCTTTTAAATTCTATAATTAGACAACTAACCGTATTGATTGGTGAAAAAATTAAGAACTTTTAAAATAAAAAAACCATTTAAATCATTAATTTTTAGAATTATTTACTTTTGTACTGACTCACGAATTTACTTTTCAATGTTTTTAATCAGAAGGAAAAAAAATTGGGCATTTTGCAAACAGTGCTGTAGGTACAGTGTAGCACAGCTTACTTCAATAAAATATATAAAAAATTCCGAAATTAATAAATTATTAATATTTATTAAAAAACACTATGTATATCAGTACATTTAGACGATATTGTTGCTTATTTATAAGTTTTAAGACTACAGAACATAATGTTTTGTTACAAAACACAAATCTTACAAAAAAGTAAAGACTGAAACTTATTTTTTTCGCCAGATTCAAATTTCGCTCCTAAACCAACCGAATTTTGATTTTATTATGTATGTTCAATTTAAGTTATAATTCTTAAAGGATGTTTTTTGAAACACTTTTTTTAAAGCAAATAAAAAAAAAACAGTATAAGTGCTTTACTCTTGAGGTTAATTTTATACTTTGCCTACCATTTTACCGTAGAGTGTTGTGATATAACAGGCAAATACCTTTTTTTTTTAAAATTTAATATAATTTTTAAAAAAATCACTAATTTGGCGATACTTTCCACCAAAATCAATGAATAACTCTCGATTTTTGCAAACTTTTATGAACCAGCATTAGAGTAACTTTTAAAATGTTAAAAATAATTCGCGATCGCAACACTCGATACGCCATCTAGCGGGAGACTGTAAATATCGGGCATTAGTTCCCACATAGCCATTGGCAATGACGGACGCCATTTTCTTAGCAGCAAATAGGAAGCAAAATTTCCCTAAAGAAAAGGTAAAACTTCTTGAAAAAACTAATCAGAACATGCCAAACATTGAAGCAGAACACGCCAAGCATTTGAAGAACAACTTCTCAATAATTTTTACCTTTCTATTACCAACAACATAACATGATTTCATGATCACTTGCTGTTACAGATGTGTGTATTGCGGTAAAATAATTTTTCTGTCTTCAATTTATTACAAGTTAAAATGAAGTCAACATTGCTTTCGTCATTCCTATGAATTAAGTGAATTCAGAACTGTATTAGTTATAGAATATTCTTCTTCTTCATAGAAATGTATATATTTCTGTATCTACATAATTCAGAAAACAACAATAAAGAATAATCCGAATTACTTGAAAAAGTATCTTTTGTGCTGATTACAAATAAATTTTTTATCGTTTTCTTGGTAAGTGTTTTTTAGTTTTGAAAGAATTTCAACTAGAATTCAGCTATTTAAAGCTACATATTAAAATTCATATCGAGATCTTACAATTATAAAATTTTGATGTGTGGTATGTTACCTAAAAGTAATGAAGGGATAAACTATGTATATGTTATTTGAGAATAAAGTTTTCAAACAAAGAACATATCATTTTGGAATTCTCCGGACTTATAAATCAGGTAAGTGTTATGATTTTTATTATAAAAAATTTGCTTGTAAATAATTTTTTTTCGTACTTGATGATCGTTCTCTACAAAATGTTTTTTTTTTACGTCTGATTAAATACTATAAGAATTAAAAAAAAAAAACAATACGAAAGTTTTATTGAAAAATGAGGAATTTTTAAAATCATTTTTATCCTAAGAATTCTTTATTTTACGCTTTTTAGTTTATAATTTTTTGATAAAATTGTTGTCAAAATACTTTTTTTGAAAAATTAAATGGTATTAAATTATGTGTTTATGTATACTTCTTGCATATTCTAATATTTGAAGTAATATGATTCAGAAAAGTATAGAAGAAAAATTCGGTACTTACGTATTAACCACAGTTACAGATTTGGCAGATTTTTAGTGCCGCCAATCTACACTTAGAATTTTTGGAAAAAATCTTAAAATGAAACACTTTATTTAAAATCAAAGTAGTCAATCGGATTTCGGTGGAAAATGGGCCAATATAGAGTTTAGCATAGATTCAAAACAAACTTTTCTCTCACCTGATTCTATAGCCATTATGAACTCTAATAAATAAGATTCAAAATGAAATAACATTTCCGAAACGGACGTTTACTAAGATAAAGTTTCATGTTATGGACATTGGTACATTTTCGTTATATTTCACTCCATAAAATATTTCGCTCCTAAAAAAATAAAATTGCATCTTGTTTTGTTTTTGGCAAGTCCCAAAGACGCATTTTCGTTACACTAAAAAATGGCGACAAAAAAAGAATGGTTCTTTTTTTTCTTTTTGTTTCGTAAGCATTCTTTATTTTACGTTAAAATTTAAATAGGCCTTTCATGTTATACCATTAAATTTAGTAAAACTATTTCTCAGGCATTAGGTTTGAACTCTTATAAGAATATACCTATTTTTTTCTCTTTATTTACAAATATTTTTCCGATGTGTTCTGGATGTTCCTTCTCTAAAAAAAAAGTGATACCATTTTGTTTTCATTTGCATAAGAAAGAAAACAAACATTTTTCTTTTTTAAATTTAATCAGCCACAATAAAGATGGAACGTTACAATGCTACATGCTACATTAAAGACGTCTCCAGTGTAACTGAATGACTGTTCATATGGAAATCGCAGGGATTCGGCACATACAACAACGCCCCCTATAGTTCGTTGCGATCGCGAATTAAACTACAAATGATTTTCTATTTCGCAATACTGTGGTCCCTCTTCAAGTTGGATATCTGCAACTCGAAAAGAAGTGAAGTGAATTTGCCTGAACGTGTGATTTAAATAAAAATTTAATTGGATACCTGTAAACAGCGCTTGTGTTGAATCAGATTCACAAATGCCACAATTTACCTATGAAGATGTTACTTCCAGGTATCTAGTTGACATTTTGAGCATTTTTGCAATTGGCAAAGAAGACAATAGCTAAAGAGAAGCAAAATCCAACCTAGCAGTGAGGAATTTGTTAAAAATTCGTAACAGTATAATGAGAAGCCAATGAATAGTCTTTGAATAGTCAAAAACTCGTAACTGTTATGCAAAAAGAATATTATTTGTTAAGAAGTGCGATTTCAAGTCACAACAAAACAACATCAAAGGCAGTACAACAACTTAAGTTGTACCCTTTACTTCAAGTTCTCTTTACCAAAGATATATTACCCTTTTTTTAGATTATGACAGATTCGGTACTAATTTGAGAAAGATAAAACACCTGCACATTGCGTTTAATACATCGAAAGTGCGAAAAAGAAAAATTTTTTTTATCAACAAAACATATTTCTACATTCTTTCTACAATAAATCACCAAATCGGGCCACTAACGGCATAAATTAACCTCTTGCCTCTTCGACGTTCTTATTGGGTAAAAGTTAATCTTTGAAATCAAAATTTTTGCTTCTCTTTCTTGAGAAGTTGTGATTAAAAAAAGAAGCCTTGGGAAGATTAATGTTCTTTGCAATTGAGAAGTTTTTCGTCGTGGCTGTTCCGCTTACAAAATACAAGAGGTAAATTAAAATCTATTGATCTTTAGATGTCTGGCATTACGACATTGGCTAATAGCTGAATTAAGAATATAAGGGCGAGGATTGTACAAAAGAAAAAAAATGATATTAATTACTTTTCTTGGTAAGAAAAAAAGAAGTTTTTATTGAAGTTTTTCTTTGTTCTCATGGTGTTAATGACCGTTCTGTTTAAAAGAAGATGTATTAAATTTTTTTAAGGAACCGTCAAGACTTACAGTTTTAAGCGATAAAATGAAAGATGAGCTTGTATTGAAAGAGGTATAGTTCATACGCAATAATGATTGGTAAAAAAAATTATTCGGTATTGGTCATAATGTATAAAATATACAGAACGTGTTTATAGATTGTAATACTGCAATAAATAATAAGAATGAGTCTCTTTAAAATAAGTAAATAAATTAATTTATAAATTATATGTATCAAAGATAACCCAAGGTTATGATAAACGAGAATTAATTTATCCTACTTTAAATTTAGTGTAGGAATTTTATTTGAGCGTCTAATTCACTTTATTGATGTTAATAAACTTCAACATTCTCGTACTTGTAATTTTGAATTCTAGTCAGAAGGAAAGCATTCTCACTTGTGTTAGATAAAAAGAGAAAAAAAAAAAAAAAAAGTGAAGCTATAATTTTTCCCTATGTTTACTATTAGCGAAAACAACTATCCTGACGTTTAAACGGTCAAATAGCTGAAATATTGTACCCAAATCCTAATTTAAAAAATAAAAAAAATGGGGAGAGATGTTTTCGATTTTCATGACAAATATCAAAACTAACAGTTTTCGCGAATTTTTTTATGATCCCAAATAAATGCAGATATATATATCAATCTGTGTTTTAAAAAAATCGCTTATTTCTCCCATTAAAGCTTTTATTTATGATTTTGAAGAGTAGTTATTTCAAACCGTCGATAAAAAGTAAATGAATTTGTCCGGTTTTTGTAGGATGCCACACTAGGAAGGAAAAAAAATAAAAAAACAGCAGAAATGAATTAAAATATAGAATGTGTATTTAGCGGGAGGGTCTCGGAAAGATTTTTTACGAATTGCAGAGGATAGGAATTTATGATTTATTTTTCTTAATAAATAATTGTCTCCCTACCGACACCCTATAGTCACGACGTTTTTGAATTCTCCCTGTGTCTGTGATTTATGCCTTTGAATAGTATTTATTCAATTATAGACTAGCTGACCTTTACAAAATGAAACAATGTATAAATTGACTGAACTTTATTACCTCATTTAAAAATTGCTCTTTTGGCACCACATAAAAGATTTATTCTATAAAAAACTTCTTGCAGCTCATTTATAATTAGTTTGAATTTGTTTTTAAACAGGATTTTCAGATTTTTTTTTTTAAGTAAGCTATTTTAAATTAAATTTAAATTGTTTATTTTAGGTATTTCTTAATACAATATTTCTTAATGCAATATTTCGCTTTTACAACAATAATAATTAGTAACAAATTAAGTCAAACAAAATTTCTTAGTTTCTCTCGGAAATATAAGTTCTAGTTTCAGAAGAGTTTTGTGGTTAAAATTTCAAATAAAAACAAAGTGAATCCGTTGATTTAATTATGATAATTTTAGTAAATTTTGAATATACTCTTTATCAACATCAAATCGAATTAAACTTTTATGCTAATTAATGTTCAGCTCAAAAAGAGGTTGCAAAACAAATTCAAAAAATGAAGCAAAACTTATAATTGAAATATAGTCTTCTCATAAAAAACAGTGCTTATATTTCAGATAAATAAACTCGTCTTAATGATTACAATGTAAGTTTAACAATATTAATTATGTTTCAGATAATTAAACAGCTTCCAGGCTATTTCTGCGCATGCAAAAAAATCTGTATCGAACACCAACCCTATAGAGGAAAATCGGGATGGCACAAATTCTCACTTTTTTTAATATGTGGCTTTGAACTATCACTGTTCAACTCCGTAGCGCTGTAATTTCGGAAGACAAAGAAGCTTTTGGATCAAGCATTGGTACAAACTAGTCTTGGTGGAGAATTGGTTGATGAAGTTAAACCGCATTTACTTCGCATAGAGAGGGAAACCACATTCATTAGAATTAGTCTCCACAGAATTAGAAATCATTCATTAGAATTAGAAACCACATTCATTCGTAGAACAAAAAATATATAATGTGAGAAGAAGTCTAGCAGAAGAAGCAAGGTCCCTCTGTATGACAAGAAAAGCGCCAAAGGTTTTTGAGCCGACGCTAAACTTGTTTAACAACAAATTTTTCGCCATCTTTGAAATGACTGTTTAAATGTCTTTAAGAGACCGATATCTATTTAAATTATACACCTATGTTAAAATAATAAATTATATATATTTTTTAATGAATTCGTCACAAGTAAATATTTTCCTTGTTTAATAAGTAAACCTTTTTCAAAACCATATAAGTCTGTAAAGAACAAAAGCATTTGAGTCACTTTTCATTAGCTATTAACATGAGTGGGGGGAGACAAGGAGAAAGGTGTTTGTTGGGAGCGGAGAGGAATGCTTACGGGCAAGTTGTTTTCCTAGCAATACTTCCACACCTCGATGGAGGAAACCGTTGTCTCTGGAACAGATTTACAAGGGGGGCTACGACCTGTCATCGTAAGGATTGGAACCTGATTAGGAGGCGAGTGCTCTATCCCCTGAGCCACCGCAGCATTAAATTTTCGATGACTAGTTTGCATTTCGTTTGTATAAGTAAAGCACTCCCGGTAAGTATGCTGTTGGCCAGTGAAGTCAAGCTATTCCCATAATTTTCTGACCAACAACATAATGATGGCAATGTACACTCAGTATTACACTCCAGCCACCACCCTGTACATCTCAGGCAAGCTGGTATACATCAGCTGGGTGGGATTCAAGCCGTCATTGATCGAACACAATGACGCCCATTGTTAGCTCAATGCCTTAAAAGCCCTTTTGGATTATTAAATTTTTAATTTGTTCTCTTGAATTTTTTTTCTTTTTGTACTTTTGATGATATTGACGTGTGTCGGGATAGCCGAATGGTTAAAGTCATTGCCCTGGTGAAACAGAGGTACCGAGATCGATCATGAGAGCTCAACAAAAATTTATAGATGAAATATAAGTTATTATTTCTGTATCTTCTAGAAGTTTCTAAAATGTTCTAATTCGTTATTTCCTGTTCCGTTATTTATTTCTATAAAAGATCAGGTGTTTAAAGTCGAAAAGCCAGATGCTTTGTCTCCTGTAAGTTTGAAGATAAATCTCATTAACTTTCCTGACTGCTTTAGATTCATTCTACGTGACAATATATTATTAGATAACACAATTCCTTTAAAAAAAGATAGAAAATAACGAGAGGCTCCATTTTATTAGATTAGAAAAAATAGCGCTTGGTAATTTTAAGAAATGCTTTGAATTTTCCACGAAATTTCAAAATAATAAAATGATGCGATTTGGGGTTTTGGGTAAATTTTTTTAAAATTACAGACCCCTCCGTTTTTATACATTTTTAAAATCCAATTTCATTCCAGTTTAAACTGGTGTAAACCAATTTGGATGGAGCTATAAATTGCTTTTAACGTTAATTGTTAAGATACTTATCAAAAATCTAAAAACAGACAACTGTATATTATTTAACTGCTTATCAAAAACTGTTAACTGCAGAATTGTAGTGGCATAATTTTTACTTCAAAAAATTAATGGAGAACCTAAAATATTGCAAGTTTTATATCTCAAATTGTGATTGGGTGGCGGCTTTGTATTTTACATGTATCGACAAATACAGCCAAATAGAGTAAGTATCCATCATCAGTTTATTTATGAAAATTAAATAAAAAGGATCAGAATCAAAAGGATTACAATTGCCATCCTTCTTAGAATCACCCATCACAAAAAGTATAAAAATGTAGAAACATAATTTGAATAATTCTTATTACTTAAAATTACTAAAACTGAAATGGGACAAAAATAGCTTAGGATAAAGATTTAAATCTTATGAATGTAAATGGATGAATTATTTCGATTTATATATAGTACTCAATAGCTGATTTTTCTTCAAATTTACTAAAATGCAGTAGATATTATTCTAGAAAATTTAATCTATTTTTAGCATGTTTTTTAACTAAATGATCTCAGTTTAAAAAAGAAAAAAATCCGAAAAATGTTTCCGTTAGCTTTGCCTGTGCTAAAAATTAATGAAAGTAACGCTATCTTTCAAAAATCTCAAGAAAGTTCAAGAGAGACGAGGCAAGGATCTTTAGGAAGGAAACTATTACCTTTAAACGGAACTAGTCAATAAAAGATTGAATTATTACCTTCCAACCGTGTCGCAATATTTTGCGCTACAAATCAAACCCATAAAAAAAGGGGTTATGATGAAACCCTTTTCTATCTTCACGTTCTTTAAATCATAAAAGGACATGCCTTGTAAATCTCAGAAATGATAAAGGAAAAATGGTTGCTAATAAAAGCTTTTATAACACTATAGGACTGACGAAATTGACTCTGATGGCTTGGCTATAAGGAGTTATTAATGATTTTAAGAACTATAAATCACCATCACGGGCTATATATTTCAAATCATTTTCTACTTTAAAAAGATTACTTACAAGATCTTAATTTTTAAAAGAATTTGTCTTTTGATCGTGAAGGGGTAATTTGGGGAAAAGGGTAAAGCATGGATTGTAATTAATGAAGTACTTTTTGCTGCGAGGCGAGATTTCATTCTAACATCTCTATTAAACGTAAAATAAGATTTTTCAACTTGATATAATAATCACAGTGACTACCTATGGGTAAAAGTTTGTCTAGCCTCGATAATTTCCTAAATAGATTTCATTATTTTTAATAATGTCAGTATTTTCCCCTAATAATTTATAAATTATTTAAATGGAAAATAGGTCCTGCGCGGAATAACAGGGAGTAGCTTAACCACTTTTGATCTATCAGTTAGAATTTAAAAATCAGAAAAATGTTTAGACGATATTTACGAAATAATACTTACGAAATAATATTTGCGAAATAATACTTACGAAATAATATTTGCGAAATAAAACTCAATAATGTTCAGAAACAAAAATGTTCTTGTTTCTAAATAGACGTACCTTTCATTTGACGGAGCAGAATTCGAAATTTTCAAATTATGAAAAGAAATCTAAATAAGATTTTTTTTTTAAAATCAAAATTCGTATCTTGTTAAGAGGTCGCTACCTTCGATATCTTGGATTTTAGGCTAAATTTTTAATTTGTGCTTTTCTGATATTTATGATATTATATATATATATATATATATATATATATATATATATATATATATATATATATATATATATATATATATATATATATAAACAAACACTGGGGGTTCCACGTTCGGCTGACCACCTAACCGGAACATCTTCTGCTCCTACTCCCCAAAGCCCAAGGTCAAGAAAACTAAGATGGGCACAGTAGGCCTTGGCCCTCTATGGGCTGTCACGCCACTGAGTTTAGTTATATATATATATATATATATATATATATATATATATATATATATATATATATATATATATATATATATATATATATATATATATATATATATATATATATATATATATATATATAATTCATTAATTAATTAAATTACTGATAATAATTGATAATTAATTAAATAAAAAACAGTGACTTGCTTTTAGATTTTGGAAAAGTATCTTTGCTTTTATACAATTAATGTAGAAAGAATTTTATAGCGTTATCCTAATCAAGTTTTCCTCAGTTTAAACTGTAATGGAATTAAATTGTAGTTTTAAATTGGTCATTCAAAACTACAAATCGCACGATTCAATGGTTTTAAAGGTGTGAGGAAAAAATTTATAGAAGTTCTATAAACTATCAAGCGCTATTTCTCCTTATCTAAATAAAGCGACTTCTTTTTATACCACCTATCTTTAAAGGTATTATACTGCCTAAATAATACTGTATTATCAAAATTTTGTTATGTACAAAACAAATATCAAGAAAAAACAGATTAAAAATATAACCTAAATTCCAGGCTTTTGAAGCGAAGAAAAAAACATCTTATCAAACCTGACGAATCACTATTGAAGAAAGATAAAATACAAAACAAATAAAAAAGATAAAAAAAGTTTATGACTGAAGGAAATTTGGAGTTTTTGAAAGGATAAATTATCAGGAATATCTTCAAATTTCTTTCAGTCACTAAAATTGCTTATAATGTTTTTAATACTGTCATCCTCCATTGTGAAATTACCAGACTTTTGATAGCGTATTTAGTTTTTTCCCACTTTTGAATCTTCCATAAATATTGTTTTTATTTATTTATTATTTTTTTATCATTTTATATTTTGTCAAGGAATTTAAAATGGATTACGAAATATCTTGCATAAAATAAAAGTTAACAGGAGAATGTTTCTGCTTTTAATTATCTCTTAGTGTTTGAAATCAAACGATATCTTATAGCGCTAATAACTATACTTACGGTTTTTTACTTTTTTTTGGTACCCTGTCATAAGAATCTTTTATAAAGTACTTTTTTACACGAACGTTTTTTATGTATCTTTTTTTTGCTTATCTTCAGGATCATGAAAAATAGCTGTTCTACTACTACCTATTAATTGGATGATTATTGCACAATAAGCATTTTCGATAAGATAAGCAGTGTGGTTATAACATGCATATAAGTTTAAATAATATCATCATTCTTCTATTACTTAAATGACCAATAAAATATGAATGGTACTAAATACAAACATGTCCGGTCTCTTTTTTTTTAATAACATCATCCACCCCTTTCCACACCGCCCTTCTAAGTAGAGGTCAACGTTAGGATGAAAACTAAGAATCAAATTACAGCACTACCCGAACAATAATTACAATAATCATAAGTTTAGCTTTCATATGCGCTACACATATCGAATAGAAGTGCGTCACGCAGATCAGAAAATACAAGGGGGGGGGATTGAAGGAGAAGAAAAAAAGAAAAGGAGATAAATTAGAGCTTGAATTAGAAAAAGAAAAGATTATATAAATGTATTAGAAAATAAAAAGAAAAAGTCCGATAAGTAGAAATCAGCCTTACAGAGGGCTACGATAATTGCTTTTGGACCCTTCCTGGTTTCGTTGACCTTGGCCACGTGATTTAGGTATTTAGTATACGGGTATCTGGTTATTAGGATTTCATCATAATCAAAATAATAACCATAATCATAAAATAAAAAGAATAACTCACCAGAATTTTTAGTTGAGCGGTTTGCTTTTATCTCATGCGTCCAACATGTAAATATTTAAAACAACACAGGAGAATTTAAGTAATTGAAGTTAATTTGGAAAGTCATATGTCCGAAAATTCACGCGATAGGTAATTTTTATACATTTTTAATACCGTTTAAAAATCTTTGCCCATTAAAATTCACAGTTAATTTCCCATATTTGGAAAAAAAAAACCCATCCAAATCTCTTATGTTAACGGGAATACACGTACATTTTTTAATAGCATCATAGTATTTGCACCATAAACTTTATTTACCGTTCAAAAACAGGTAAAGACCGTAAATTTTAAAGCGAGCATCTTTCTGAAAGGAGCTGCTCATATTCTTATTTTTAGATTCAAATTTTATTTATTTTATTCCACTCAAAATTTATTCAGATTTTAAGCATTTTTATTTTTAGATTTTCTTTTGCGTTAACTCACTATTTTTGTCTGTCCTTGTTTCGGAACGCTGTTCTAAATCTATCATAACTCCAAAAACATTTGCTCTAGAGGATCTTGAGATTTGGATGTCAATTATAAGGAGTCATTTTAAACCTTACCCTAAAAAATAATTTAAAAATGTGTATTACTCAGTTCAGGAGAGATGTTCTAAAAAGGAATTTATTGTATTAGTTTCTAATTTGTCTAATTTGTAGTCTAATTTGTAGACAATTCTGTTTAGTAGTTTATTGCACATTCTTTAACGTTTTAGCATATTTTACAAGCTCATTTATCAAAGTGAATAGAGAGTGGTTATGTCAATAAATTAGTATTCCAAAAGTTATTTAAAATCACGTATTTATTTTGTTTATAGTTATGATTTTCAAGCGTTTTTTTTTATAAAATTAAATAATTTAAAATTAGAGCGGTAATTGAAGAAAAAAAATAGTCGATGTAGTGTAAAGCAAAGTTAATAGAAAAAAGATACTGTTAGGGAAACCGGAAAGAAAATGCCGTACTATTAGTAACGCCAATGCTGCTTAATTAATTTTGGTAGTTAATACTGGTATTTAGTAAGTACTAAATATACTAATACAGGTACTTTTGTAAGCATTGTAGCGGTAGTTTTCTTAATTTATTTTAAAAAAATTTTTAAAGTTTTTTTTTTTTTTTGTTGTCTACCGAAAAAAGGAGAGTAAATTTCTGAATGAGGAAAATTTTGACTAGCAGTGTTCCTCGAGCAACAGCACTGTGTCAAATGATTTTCATTACACTTTTTTATTTTGATGGGATGAACTTTTAAAAAACGTGTTTTGTTTTATCTAATAACATAAAGTCACCGAGAAGGGCAATATATATATATATATATATATATATAAATAAATGATAATATTTTTAGCTTTAATAATTTAATTTTGTGGGTGTATGTCTTTCAGTTCTAATTTTAAAGCTTTGATCAGAGCTGCGGAGTCGTTTGTTGAAATGTACGAATCCGACTCCTGATTTTCCAGAGATCTCGACTTATATTCAATTGAAATTTCCTCGAGATCCTGAGAAAATATTAATTGCATCATCTTTTATCAACTTATTTAAAACGTTACTTAATTAAAATTTTAATTTCTTACTACTTTGAATTTATTCTCGATCGCGTTTCATGTTCCTAATGGTAGGGGGCTTGAATTGATTTTTTTTTCCTTTTCTTGCTTTTCTTTTAATTTTTCTTTTTTCGTTTACATCATCCTTTGACTTACTTTCTAACAAATTATTTATTTTCGATTTCGAAAAATTCGTTAGCAATTATTAAAATGTTTATATTGAGTTCGCGTTCTGCTATGACGTCAGTGAAGATCAGCTAGACTTCCTGTTGAATAAAAATAATAATAATAATAAAATGAATATGAGAATCGAATAATGGTGTTGTAGGATCCAAAAGTGCATCAACCAGCCAATCAGAAATGGGAATGTTATTAAATCAGAAATTGTTTCTCTTTCATATACGAACTATAAATCTCTATATAACATGAATGGTGTAACGCAGTCGGTGTATTTTATTAATCCGAAAAATCACTTCGTAGGTTTTTCAACATTAATTTCCATATATTTTTTTATTGTTATCAGGATAAAATGAATAAAAGCCATAAGGGTATCGTTTTGCTATAAAATATTTTTGTATCCCTAATATAAAAGTATTTATCTGCAATATTTATTTTTATGATCCTTCTCTGCTATTATTATGTTTTTGAATTTGATTGTTTTCTGAATCAAGAGTTTAAAACCTAAAAGAGTTGCTTCGTTACTAAAATGTAATTCAATATTACTTTAATACGTTAGATATTTAATATAAGCTTATTTAAATCGGTGTCCAAAATTTATTAACCGTTTTACAATAATTATTTTTGGCGCAAATTACATTAATGGAGTAATATTTCGGTTAAAGTTAAAACTACAATTAAGGAGATTCGTTAAATAATGATAAGATTCGATCAGCTACTGTACAATAGGATGCATACACAAACTGTATTTAATACATCGGCCTGCTTATTGAACGAAAATATTAAATTGCTGTTGCTCACTTAAATCTATACATAATAATAAACGCGGCTGTGTGTGTGTGTTTGTAATCACAATATATCGCCCCAGAAGCCTCGCCCAGGCACGAATCTCGGCACATAATTGTGTTTTGACATAATGAAGAAGTATTTTTTTTTCTTTTTCAAAAATTTGGATTAGTTTTTTAGTTATCAGTCATTTTGTAAGAAAATCTTTGCTTTTTCGTCTTCAAAGAGCCATGAAAATGCATATACTTTTCTCCACTTTTATAAATGTATGCTAATGCGAACCTTACAATTGAAATATTAATTTTCGACAACTTAAACCAATAATATACGAAGGAATTAAAAATTTAATTGTAAGGTTCGCATTAGTTTACACTTATTAAAGTGGAGAAAAGTTTAACTTTTGTATTAAAAATGTGGCAACATATTCGATTCGAAAATAGAACGCTTCGCTTTGATATATTTGTCGCTGTTCATAATTGTTATAATAAGTTTTTCTTCTTCTTTCCACGCTCTATTTTTTTTTCTTAAGCGAAGACGATAATTTTTGGGGTAGACTATATTTGAGGGTGCCCCTTGATGCTCGACAAGTTTTGTTCGCAGTTGATCGCCAAGCTGGGCGATGTTGAAACCCAATCGTGATTCCGATAGATTTAGATTTAAGCTTTATTTTTAAATGATCAACTGTATGTGTAATTTCAGAGGTCCGTTAGTTCTGCGTTGGATATCGGCTGGTAAGGTTACTTTTGCTTATGGTTCATAAGATCGAAGGTTTGTGGGCAATCATAAAAAGGGACTATAAAAAAAAATTTCACCGCCAGTACGGTACCACGGACGCCATTTTCGATTCGTATTTCGCTGAACTTATTTGGCGATGAAGGTACACAAATTCCATTCCTAATAAATTTAGACAGTATCTAACTGCTATTAGAGAGTTCTGTGCACTTAAATCTCTGAGAATATTCAAGCTTAATGAAGAAGTGAGTTTTTTTTTTTTTTTTTTTTTTCCTTTTCTTTCTGTACTTACTCAATTATTTTTTGTTTCGATTCAAAATTCACTTTATTGCGTTAATTAATTTTGCTTATATTGGGTTCATTACATGTGAAACCTCATGTTGAAACCCAATCGTGATTCCGATAGATTTAGATTTAAGCTTTATTTTTAAATGTTCAACTGTATGTGTAATTTCAGAGGTCCGTTAGTTCTGCGTTGGATATCGGCTGGTAAGGTTACTTTTGCTTATGGTTCATAAGATCGAAGGTTTGTGGGCAATCATAAAAAGGGACTATAAAAAAAAATTTCACCGCCAGTACGGTACCACGGACGCCATTTTCGATTCGTATTTCGCTGAACTTATTTGGCGATGAAGGTACACAAATTCCATTCCTAATAAATTTAGACAGTATCTAACTGCTATTAGAGAGTTCTGTGCACTTAAATCTCTGAGAATATTCAAGCTTAATGAAGAAGTGAGTTTTTTTTTTTTTTTTTTTTTTCCTTTTCTTTCTGTACTTACTCAATTATTTTTTGTTTCGATTCAAAATTCACTTTATTGCGTTAATTAATTTTGCTTATATTGGGTTCATTACAATTTTATACAGTTTTGGCCGCCATTCCTGTTACCACAGTGTTTTGCGCTAACAGGAATGGCGCCAAACATGAATCGCCAATTTCGCCAAGGGGCACCCTCAAGTATATTTTTACTAAAATTAATTCGTTTTCGTGTTCTTTTCATGTATTTAGCATTTTAGTTTTTTTTTTTTTTTCTTAAGCGTTGTAGCTATATAATATATAAAATAGGAATTTAATTGTTTTTGAAGGAACGATCAAAAAAAATTTCACCGCCAGTACGGTACCACGGACGCCATTTTCGATTCGTATTTCGCTGAACTTATTTGGCGATGAAGGTACACAAATTCCATTCCTAATAAATTTAGACAGTATCTAACTGCTATTAGAGAGTTCTGTGCACTTAAATCTCTGAGAATATTCAAGCTTAATGAAGAAGTGAGTTTTTTTTTTTTTTTTTTTTTTCCTTTTCTTTCTGTACTTACTCAATTATTTTTTGTTTCGATTCAAAATTCACTTTATTGCGTTAATTAATTTTGCTTATATTGGGTTCATTACAATTTTATACAGTTTTGGCCGCCATTCCTGTTACCACAGTGTTTTGCGCTAACAGGAATGGCGCCAAACATGAATCGCCAATTTCGCCAAGGGGCACCCTCAAGTATATTTTTACTAAAATTAATTCGTTTTCGTGTTCTTTTCATGTATTTAGCATTTTAGTTTTTTTTTTTTTTTCTTAAGCGTTGTAGCTATATAATATATAAAATAGGAATTTAATTGTTTTTGAAGGAACGATCACACTTACCTTGGATCTCTTTGGTTTTTCTATTCCTTATTTTAACAAGTTTTTATTAGATGTAATTAGTTATTTTCAGAAAGTTTCAGTTTGCAGGTAAGCACTTAGATTTTAATATTGAAGTTTCATGATTTGCTTTCATAGTAATTGTTGTTCTAAAGTATTCGTTGACTTCTTAAAAACCCGATTACTGACATGGCAGAACCGCCTTCCAAAAAACTTTGTATTTTGTCAAAGAAAAAGATATTAAGAGATTCTCAAAGAAGAAGAAGGGCCCAAGAAACGCCTGTGGAACGTCAAAGAAGGATGGAACATGACCGAAATTCGACAAGCAATTCTAGAGTCCAAGAAGTATCAGAGAAACGTCAAAAAAGATTAGAAGAGGATCGCGTCTCAACTAGCACTGCTAGGGTCCGAGAAACACCTGAGGAACGTCAAAGAAGATTAGAAGAGGTTCGTGTCTCAATTAGCGGTGTTAGGGCCCGATAAACACCTGAGGAACTTCAAAGAAGATTGGAAGAGGATCGTGTCTCAACTAGCAGTGTTAGGACCCGAGAAACACATGAGAAACGTCAAAGAAGATTGGAAGAGGATCGTGTCTCCACTAGCAGTGCTAGAGCCCAAGAAACATCTGAAGAACGCGGACGAAGAATTGTCCACTAATCTTCAGATTTCCTGCTATGTTTTAAAAAACTTTATTTGTGAAAACCTTTAGCGTGGCGGACAGCTGGCCGCCTTAAGCGGCTAGTTTGTAATAAAAATATGCCTCTAATTTTAAATGTTATTATTAAAAAATGATTCCAAGGGGAATCATGCATATTAGATGAAAATTAATATTCAAATGTGAAAAAAAATTAAATACACTGACCAAAATTTGGTGATTTCACATTAGAAGAAGGTAATATTAAAAACATTTTGATTTTTAATGTTGGAAAAACTGAAGATGTTTTTGATAATTTCCTTTCAATACCTCTTAATTTCCCCTCTGCCATAATTTTTCATTTATTATTATTATTATTATTTATAGTTGTTATAATGTTTCTTTCTTAAACAAAATTGAATCATCAGAGAAGTGGTTGAACATGAGAAGTGCGGGCAAAACAAAAGCGTAAATAAGCAAAATTCATTTTATTATATATATATTTTAAACGAATAATTTCAACTTCGGAAGAAAAAATTGTTTTATAACAAACACAACAATTATTGCTTAAACAATCATTGGGGTCACAGCGATCGGGGGTCTTAGCCCCATTCACTGTTAGAATTTTCATTTTAAATTATGGTAAACTGTTAGAATTTTCATTTAAAATTACACATAAAGTAAAATAACCGGCAGCGTCTATCTAATTAACCGTAAAGTTTACGGTAAAGAACATATTTTACATTTACGGTTTCGAAACCATTTACAACTAATATGGTTAAATAATCATGAATGCAAAACAATACAGGTTTTTAACCATTTACAACTTGCATGGTTTCAAAACCATAAAAAAGAAATTTAACTGCACAGTGGAGATAGTTTAGCATCTTTATGGTGCTGACATCTATGCGTCAATGAGAGTATCGTTTTCTAATAGCCCAGGGTCACAAATTGGGGTGTGCAAAGCACTAGAAACTTTTCATGGGTTGAAAAGAAGAATGGAGGAAATGTTGCGGTGTCAACGTTGGGACTCGAACCCCCGTTCTGTGGATCATGAGACTGATACATTAGCCTTCCTTCTTGACCATAATATGTACTCAGTTGCAAGAAACTAAGTGACTTTATTCGGTGGGTTCAGTTAGTGAGATAAAATTCGGATTAACAGTTTCGATACCTTCTTATTTATGGGTATATGACTTTTTGTTTGAATATTGTAAAATTACAATTAAATAAATTGATATTTAACCCTTTTTCAAAGACAATTTTTAAAACTGTACTCTACTAATAACAGAATAGATAATTCGATTTATACAAGTTTTTTTTCTCTAATTATACACAATGTAATTACATCTGACCTTAAATCGAGGATTTCTATCCTTACCAAATTAACAAAAATGAGTAAAAGACAGGGAAAAAAAATAAAACGAAACTGTTCTGAAAGACATAACGAATGCTTAGAAAAATGGATACAATACAATAATTTTAAAATAATAAATATAATAACAGCTAAAAATAACTTTTCTACGGCTCCGCTCGTAAAAAAAATGAAATATTGTGTGAAACTTATTAAAATCGAGTCAATATTATGTCAGTTAATTTTCCAAGTGTTCTATTTATTTTATATGAAGTTTATCTTAAAATGTATTGCAAACAGATTTTCGTATAAAATTTTTAAAGAAAGTGGGAGAAAAGTCGGTGGTTTTGATTTTATTAACAAATTTTAATAACAAAAATGACATTAAAGTTGAACACCCCTTAAATGGTTATACTACTACTTTTAACTTACCTATAAAAGTATGCGATGTTAAACTCAATAGTATATTTTTGCTAAGGCTAGGGTACACAAAATGGGGAAAAAAAAGTAGTTTTCAGGCAAATATTTTATCAACAATAGACTCAAAAAAGAAAAAGAAAAAATCTTTTCTTAGGCATTTAAATTTGAATAAATATAAAAAATATTTGGTAAGGAACTGAGGTCAATGATTGTTTTAAGGTTAGAAAAACAATTAAGTTTCTATACAAACAGAAATATACTTTTTTTATTTAAAGATCAAGATTGTATCTATTCAAAATGGTAGGCATTTTGTAAATAGCTTGTTAGCATATGAGAAAAGAAAGCAATAATAAATATTTCCTGTCACGGTAAAGCTTCTTTACTTGTAAAAAATACAAAATTTTTATAAATTTGCAACCAAACATAGATTTGAAAAATCAATATTTGTGGTTTGTGTTCAAAATAAAATAAATATTTAGGATTGAGAATAAAAAGAGAAAAAAAGAGTATAAAGATGCTTTTGTTCTGACTCAGAACTTTGCCGTAAGATCTAAAAAAGTTTTTTTCAAGAACATTAAAACGAATCGCATCACTGATAAAGTTCAAAAATATTTATATAATTTATAAAGGTTAGATTTGTAAGCAAATTTTTTACATTTCTATTTAGCGCACCTTCTGTATTTATCTTTTCTGATGAAGAAGCTTGCTTTGTCAAATCGAAGTTCTACAAATGTATGTATATTGAAAAGTGGATAAAATAAAAACTAAGATTGCATTGATTTTATTTAATTTTATAACCGCCGTTGAACAGCCGACCCAATTTCAGTTCAGAACTAACAACATTCAACTCCGTAGCCTTTTAATTTTGAACCCAATCCAGATGACAAGGTAACGCATGGATCAAGTATTACCAGAAATTTTGTTCCTACCTTTTGATCGAATCTTCACGTCTTAGGGCTCATTCTTAATGGTTCGAGGGGGTGAACTTAAATATGTTAATTAATTAGAGCAGACGACATTTTAAGTAACGAAATCAGAAAAAAACGCACTTTTTCCAAATCAATATACCTTTTATTCGACGAATTCGCATTTTTGATTCCCAATACAGGGATTGTAGCCGCTATCTGGGAAATAGGGTCCCGATAGTTTGGTCAGGAGAGCGGTCCAAAGCTTGGACCCCTTAATGTTAATTCTAAAATTTACGTTAAGGGGTCCGAATTTTGGACCGCTCTCCTAACGAAACTAATCCCTTAAACTAACCTCTTAAGGTTAATTTTACTTTTTGCGTGTTTTGTCATTATCTCGAGAAATTTTTATGCGAATTCAAAATTTTTTTCACTCAATTATACTGTAAAAAATCTCGAATCACGGTTAATGTTTATTCAATACTTGGTGCAAAGTTTCTAATTTCACCATAAATTGGATTATTGAAAAATTATTTTATTTAGGTTGCACCATAAATTGGAAAATATGATCAAGAAATGCGTTTATGGCGCAATCGATTGCACCAAACTTTCGTAACTTTCTTTAACCGTGACCGATAACTATTTGGGTGCTTTAGCGCATTTTAACAATAATAATAATAATTTAAAATATCAATATCTTTCTTTCCTTTCCAGGATTTTTGTGGGGAAAAGTAGGCTTAAGATAAAATTCCCTCCTCCCTGTATAAATAGTTGGTCTCAATTTTTTTTTTAGGTAGTGAAATGTTTTCAAATTTTTTTACAGGACAATTTCTCAATTTTTTTTAATATTGTATTTTAAAAATAGTAATTAAAATATGACCTGCTTTGATTGATCTTTCTATGTTTAAAAAAAGTAAGAATTCAAATTTTGTTTCTTCTGTACATTTTATTAGCATAAATTACATTATTTTTAATCTTCTTTCATTAGCACAAAGGCACCAACAACTTCAATGGTTTTAACCAAGAAAGAGACACAGGAAAAGATATTATTATATCCAGTTCCAAACCTTTTGATAAAAATATTTATTCTGCCGAAATTACTAGAATTCCAGAAGGTTATAAACAGTTTTTTCACACTTGAAAAGTAGTAGTTTCAAGAACAGCTCAAACAAGGAATGTGTAGAGTTTCAAGTTTTGAGAATGAAGGATCTGTGTTTGAAAAAACAATTATCATTTTGTGAATAGGCTCCAAAATTTTATTTGTGTGTAATCTTTTTAAATCTTATTGTGTTTTTTACAATCAACTGAAAAATGTGATATAGTTAAAGTTATAGCACCAGAAAATCTATAATAATGAATATTCACCATTATTTACTAATTTGTAAAAAAAAAATACAGTATTTTTTTCCAAACTGTGTGAAAATTTAATCTTTTTATCAAGTTGTAAATTATGTTTGTAAAAAAGTAATTTAGTTATATTATAAATTTTAATTCTGATGAGGCAGAGTATATCAAGAAATTTAGTATTTTATTAAAATATTGAAAATTATTTTCAGATGATCCCAAATTTCAAAACTGTAAACATTGAGGCATATGCTAACATAATTTTTATTTTAAATTACTGTAAATTAAAAATAAGTTTGAATTGAGTGCACTCTCTTAGTAACAAAAGCATACTATCTGTCATATTTTTGAGTGAATATTTTGTATTTTTTTAATAAATGCTGTGATGTGCATAAAAAGTATAATATATTTAAATTTTAAGATTTTGCATAAAAATTATTACATTCTGTCTATGTATACAAACATCAAAGTGATTGTAAATGAATAAATTATGTTTGAATATTGAACAGGCTCTGTATATTTTTTTTTACTTCTAATTTATTATTTCCATAAACTAATGTAATTAATATTGGAATGTTTTCTTAATTAGAGATTTTGGGTTGACCAATCCAATATTTGCCTACTCTTTTATATAAATTTTTATTTGTGTAAGTAATATTTTCATTTTGAAATAATAAAATAATTTAAAAATACATAGCAATAAGAATTTAATTCAGCCTAAAATTAAAATTCTTTTTTATTTTCCCTTTAAAACATTAGTAACTCTATAGCATCTGTTGGTACATTAAATGGAATGTAAAAAATAATTCAAATTTTACACATATCAATTGGAAGAAAGAAAAAGTTTTTATATGAACGAAAATATTTTTGTAGCGCCAAAAAGTAGAGAAAGTTAGCATCAATAATAAATATTTATAAAAAAAGAGAAGATAATTTAAATAAATTTATAAAAATTAAAAAAGCTATTTTTATTTTAGATGTATTATGTAATATATATATATATATATATTACATAACACATCTAAAATGAAAATAGTTTTATTAATTTTTATAGATTTAAATAATGAAATTATAATTTGATTTAAATTATCTTCTCTTTTTTTTAATAAATATTTAATAATAATGCTATTTTTCTCTGCTTTTTGGCGCTATAAAAATATTTAATAATGGTGTAACCTTACCCTGCTTTTGAGCACTTTAAAAATACCAAATCATGGTACAACCTTCCTCCATTTTTAGTTCCCTTCAAAACACTTATTTTTGGCGCAACCTTTCGCTGCTTTTAGGCTCTTTCAAAATTCCGATTTTTGGTGCAACCTTCTCTCGCTGTTTGGAGCTAATGAAAGCACCAATATATAATTAAACTGAGCACGACTTTATGTAGCCAGCAAATGAATACCAATGTTTGGTGCAACATAGCTCGAAATTTTTTACAGTGTACAAAATTTGTTTATTCAAAGATATTTCCAAGCTAAGAATAATTTAAAATGAAAATTTATAATTTTTTATTATTTTATTTGATATTAGTTGAAAATTTTTTGAATTGTTAGGGAAATTTTTTTAACATCATTCAAAGAATCTAATTTTATATGGGAAAATACAAAATTTGAGTGAAATAGGTCAAATAGTTCCTGAGAAATTGATTTATAAAATATGACATTTTTGAAATGGGAGATTCGTATTTTATTTCCTACAGTACATCAAACCTGCCAACAAGGAATGGAAAATGAGTGCTATCCATCGGGTAGTAAAGTAACAATAAATGATTCTAAGTGACAATTAAAATGACAATTATAAGCAGAAATATTTTTGTATTTTATTCAATACAATTTTCTACCATCTTAATTATGAAAATGAAATCTTCTGAAAAATGCGAGGAAAAAAAAAAAAAATTAACTTTGATATCAATATTTTTTTTTTTGTTTTAGCTTAAAAGGGTGAATTTCGTTTACGATTCTTACCTAGTATTTACTTTAGTAAAATAAGATACTAAAAATATTTAGATTTTCTAAACGTTTTTTTTTGAAGTTACAAACACGAAATTACATTAGAATTACAGGATGTACAAAAAATGTGCTATGAAATAGTTATTATTTTATTATTAGTATTAACCCCTTAACTTTGTGCGCTCGAGGTAATTTATTTTATGCTGCTATAATTTTTCACACTCGAATATAATCGAGAATTGAAAATAACAATGTGAAAGCTAAAAAAAAATCACTTTATTAATTATTATCATTTACATAGGATTGTAAGCTACAACACTTATTTATTCAAGAATAAAATATAGCCATGGAACAAAAGCGCAGTATATCAAAATTGTCCACCAAAAGAAAAGTTGAACCAGGAGCGGTATCAATTTTTTTTACAAAAAATCTGTGCGTTAAGGGGTTAATGTCTTTAAGTAAAATAATAAAAACTACCTTGTGATTCACAATGAAGCCATTTGAAGCAAGTTTGTGTCTTTTTCTTGCTGTACAATTTTGTCTAACTTTCAGCTTCACAATCATGTAAAAAGTAAATAAGAAAACTTGGATGATTTAGTAAACGGATAATCTGTGATGATGAAAAATAAAATAAAAAATTTGGTTTCGCATGCCTTGAATTTTATTGAGGGGAGGGGGCGAAATTAAAATACAAAATTACAATAATTCCCGATATTACAAGTTAACTTAAAGTTGATCGTTAAGTTTAACATACATTATGTACGAATAAATTTTAAGCTCTTATCCAAATTTATTAAAGATCTTATTCAAATTATTCTAATTCAAATTATCTCTTATTAATATTATTCTAATTCAAATGAGCTCTTATTTAAATTATTCTTTCAACTTCAGTAGAATGATTTATCGTTTTATGCTTATAAGTTTTTCATTCAGAGTAGGGGCCCATAAATGACGTCACGCTTGGAGAGGAAGGAGAGTTTTCAGACATAAAAACAGTTTGTGACAAGGGAGGGGGGGGGGTTACCAAGAAGTCCCACTGTTTGGTTAAGATAAAAATATTTAAAATTAACTTATTAAATATTTTAATATTATTTTAATGAGGAAAAAGTATGGTCAAAACTATAAGAATATCGTAAAATTTACCGCGTTCTGGCTCTATAAGAACACTAAAAACTGCAGTAATTTTTACCGAAGTGCTTTGGTAATGATTTAGGTAAACTTAGCAATAAAATATGGTTTTATAATATGTGATAAAATTAGGTTAAGGTGGTAAAATTTGGTAATTTTATCATGAAACCTTAGCGTGGCATTAAAAGCATTTATTCGATTAAATGTACGGTACAGTTTTATATTTTTCACTAAACATATGGCAATAAGAACTATAATTTTGAAAACTGTTGTCAATATATTTTGTTACTTGATTAAAAATTTTTATTCGCTATGGAAGTTTTATTTTAAGCAAGTAATATCTTAGAAGGGAGACTAGGGAAGTGTGACTCGCCAATTTTGAAATAAACTAGTGGGATGTACTATGCCTTATGAGGAATAATTTTATGGGGCAACATTCGTTTCGGCCCATTGAAGGTCCTATGAGAGATAAAAAATAATTCAATATATAGAAAAATCGGTATTTTATTACTTTAATGTAGACTACTAGTTATTGTTATTATCTCATACTCCAATTAATTTGCAATTAATTTATTTGCTAATTAATTACCAAAATAATTAATTTGTAATTAATTTGGAAAATTTAAAAAAAATTGATGCCAATTTTTTTTAAAAATTAACCTAACAGGGTTTTCTGAAAAACTACAGACATATAAAATTTTCGAAATCAATTTTGACTATAAATATGCATTATATAGTACGTGAAAGTACCACAAAATAATAATTAGTATGAGATAATTACAATAACTAATAGTCAGCATTAAAGTAATAAAATAACGATTTTTCTATATATTGAATTATTTTTTATCTCTCATAGGACCTTCAATGGGCCGAAACGAATGTTGCCCCATAAAATTATTCCTCATAAGGCATAGTACATCCCACTAGTTTATTTCAAAATTGGCGAGTCACACACTTCCCTTGTTAGTAATGAGAATGTAAATTTATAGGCGACTATTTCCATAACCAAGGCAAATGAGATTTTTTTCTTACACGTTATTTATTATTATTTAAATTTACAGGTCATTTGAATAGACTGGAAAAAAAAAAAAAAACTTTTATTAGATACTCTTTGCATTAAAATAAAAAAGTTGCGAGTGACATTTGGGATTTACTTCTTGTCAACCTGACAATTTATTTCCAAATAAATATAGAAAATCTGAAGAAACAAATGAATAAAATAAAAGCTGGAATGAAAACAGATTCTTATTTCTTCCGTTAGATTTAGAAAAAACAAAGGGTAAATTTTATTTAATCATAATGGAATCAAATGGGCTAATAAATTTCAGCAAAGTGATATCACAGAAAATATTTCCAAACTCATTGCGTTTTAAAGTTAGAAAGCAATAAATAAATTAAAAGTATAAAATAATCAAAAGCACAAAAAATAATTCTTCACGCATCCTTCATTTTAAGAATTACACAAAGTAAACAAAGGATAAAAATTATAACCTTTTAATAAAAAATAAATTTCCTACCTATTTAAAGTAGGTACTACAAAGAAAATTCACGTCAACTAATTGTAATTCGTTCTTTTCATGGTATAGAAAGTAAAACAAATGGATAAAATTGATGTAAGCGGAATCAAAATAAAATACCTTAATAAAAACAAACGAATGCAAACTATTCCTAATTCATTTCGTTGGCATTTACGGACAAAACAAACATAAATTAAAAGGACAGGTTCAAAATAAGAAAATAATAAGTAATAAACTTACATCATAATTTATTGCTGTTAAGAAATTAGCACGATAGAATTGCACACAATGATTCCATACAAAGAAATGATATAAATTAATACAAGCAAGACAATTTAAAACGTGTCTGTTGTTGTTACTTCTGCTGTTGCTAATATTGCAATAGCTCGAGTGACATTTCTTTTTAGGTGGTATTCTTACAGTTTACTTCAAAGAATCACGCCCCACCCTAACCAAACCCCATTCCTCTTGGTTATTTGAATAGACAGGTGAAAAAAGGGAAGTAGTTTGGAATAGTTTGAATAGCCTTTTCTAGTTAATGGATACCTTTGTCGGCATAATTGGCGCCTACCTTAGCACTAGTCATGGTCATAAATTTTCAATATTGTGATCTAAAGAATGTGGAGGTAATGTAAATGTTAGAGATAGACTTACAAATGTAATTACAAACAAAGGTATTAGATGTTGATTTTCGGACACAAAAATGTTTGATGGTTTCATAGTGTAACATTTGATGATCAAATAGAAATAAAATATTGAATGTCTGAAGAGTTCGAGTGAAAAGTCCAAAATTGCCAAAAACATATTATGTCAACGTAGTAATTAAAGGATCCCAAATATATAATGGTACGAATTGTTACATACGATAAGATTTTAATTGTGTGAAAACCTTATGTACGTACGTCATATGAAATGATGATTTTTTTACGAATAAAATGCTATTTTCATTACTGCTGAGAGTTTTCAACTGTTACTCATAACTGTTAGGTCAAGTTTAGCTTATCTAAGGCCAGCGCTATCTACGCTTATTCTAAAAATGGCTCAAAACGTCAATATGGAGAAAAGTCACAGTTTTGTAAAAATGAAAAGCGTGGGTGATCTAATTTTTTAAAAATTTACTCCAATGCTGCCTTATCTAGGCTCATAAAAATTTGCAAAACCTGAGAAAAAGGCAGTGTTTTTGATAATTTTCATCTAGGTGGGAAAATGTCGCCAAATGGGTGAACTTTTTAATTCTTCTCGTCAAGATGATGTATATAGTTTATAATCATTGCTTTGTTTTGAGTGTAAGGCATTTAACCTGTGGTTTTTATTTTTTAAGTGACAGAGCTTTAAAGAACCATTGCATTCACTAAACAATTTCTGTATTGTTAACTTTCTTATGTCATATTCTGAATCACAAGGTTTAAAAATGGAGATGCTCTATCATGAATAAAAGAAGCTGGATCTATATAAACAATTAATGAAATATTAACAAACAAATTTGGTGTTTATTAAAAATTATTTTATGTAAAAAAATATTTAATAGAGTTAACTCATAGATGTAATTTTTTCATAGTAAAGAATTTTTACGTAAACATGTTTTTGGCACTCTTCTCCCTCTAATCAGTATAAATAAGCAAATTAAAAGCCACCTCAGAAAAGTCTCCTCTACTTTTTTGTCTGAACTATAAATAAAAGTTAAAAATAAATGTATTTTTGTTTTCCTTCCTCATGGGAAGCATGGAGAAAAAAACCTTTCTTTTGAAACACTTATTTTAGCTCAGATGTGATTAGTTTAGAAAAGGACAAATAAATAAGTAGCATACCTTATATAGCAATTAGATAAGAAAAATCAATATTTTAAATAAAATTTTCATTATAATTAAAATTAGTATATTTATGAAACTTATAATAAAATGCTGTTCAAACAATAAGCAAGCATTCAACGGAAAGAGGGGATTGTGATTTGCTTATTTTTTCTAGCAATTAGGAATGAGGGGTATAAGCAAGGCTTACGTAAGACACTAAAATCCCCTTATTGTCAAAATTGTCTTAAAAATAAAATAAGTAAATTAAATAAAGGAAAGTCAAGTTCTCGCAATCGTTGTAGTTCGCAATTTTGTGCCCAATGGCGTGATTGTGGCAATGTGTTTAGCAATGCGAACAGGCCGCCTTTACTTTCTAGACAAGCTGGCACCCATCGTTCTGAAGATGGATGGCCTTCCACCCGCCACTGGAGATCGAATCTCAGATCTTCACAATGACAGTCACTGACTTAACCACTGAGTCATCACGACTCGAGCGAAATAAATGAAGCAACAAAAACATTTCCCTTCGAAGAATAAAAGTTGTATCCAAGAAAATAAAAATTGCAAAAAGAACTTTTCGAAGAGTTTTATAGGTGAAGACTTTTGAACACTTAAAAAACAACTCAAAAGTTTCCTAAAGAATTTTCAACTCTAAGTTTTATAAAATTAATTAAAACGCTTCCTGCAAATTCACATTTATTTTTTGAATTTAATTTAAAAATTAATACAGAAAAAGTCAAAATTAAAGCAAAAACCGGGTTTGGGGTGTTTAAGACTTACGAAAGCATGAGAATGTATTTGCTGATAAGAAGAGACAAACAAAATTTGCCAGACATATGGTCCCTAATTACTTAATATATGAGTGACCCTTTATTTTTATGTTTATAATTAATTATATTTATTATTTATTTCATAGATACTAACTTTACAAAATTTTTAATGTTTATAATTAATTATATTTATTACAGATATTTTTATTATTTCATGGAAATTAACTTTACATAATTTTTAATATTTATAATAAACTAAATTTATTACAGATATCTTTACAATTTATTTAATCGATTCTAAATTTACATTATTTTTAACGATCGCTCATAGTAAAATATAAAAATTAATGAGTACGTTCTTTTACCAGTTGAATTTTCCAAGTACTGTTGCAGCCTTTCTTTTACTGAATACACCATCAGGTCACTTATGTTTTTACGATTGCTTTTAAAATACCAAAGATTCAAGAGGCCGCTTAAAAATAAAAAATAAAAAATAAAAATAAAAAAAAAATAAAAAAAAAAAACTTTTAAAACTGTATATACAAACATCATCATTGTACGCGAAAAGATTTTGGCAATAAATGAATAGATTTTAAGGCCATTTCAACTCTTATTTCTGCAACTTTTGCAGGGGGAATTTTTGTCGGAAAAATTCAAAGCCAAGTGCATTTCATGGAAGGCATTTGCAGGCCCGATTTAGAACCAACAACCATTTCAGAAAAGTCTGTGAAAACCCATAAACAGGTGTCTTGTCAGAGGAATGACAATGACTAGAATTGAGACGCCAAACAGGTAGGACGGAGTAAGTATAATGGTTTCTATGTTGGAAAAATTAAATGTTTAGTTACACCTATTGAGAAGACTACAATAAAAGCCATGATAAATTGTTGTTCTCAGACATTTTTGAGAACTTGAAACTGAAAGAATGGTTTCTTCGAAAGCTGTAAAAAGATCAATTGGACCGACCTAGCCATTGCTAGAGTATCTGCAACCTCAAAAATCAATCCAGGGTTATAAGAATAAAACTTAACGTAGTTTATGTTTATTTAAGTGAGATTTATGTCTAATACTTTTGAATCATTTGTAGTTTATATTTTTCTCTGTTTTATGGTCGATTCAACGATTAAATTTAGTTGCCAGATCTAGATTCGAAAACCAAGATCTAGCGTAATGCTATATAATAATAAAAATTCACGTTAAAAAATCACGTTAGAGAGATTTTAGTCCGGGATTAAAAATAGTTTTGAATTATGTGCATTTTAGTTTGACTTTTTAGAATACTCATGAATCATCTGTAATTTATGTTTTACTTGTTTTTTGGTCGATTCAATCAATAAACTATGTTGTTAAAAGTCTTGAAATGTTTAGAGCCATATTGTCGGACAAAATTAATACAATTTTAATATGGTTTTAAGTGCATCCATGTTATTTAAACTACCAAAATATGATAAAATTTGCCGTGTTTCTGGTTCTAGGGAATACCAAAAAGCTCTGTAATTTATACCAAAGAGCTTCAGGAATAATTTTGGTAGAATTAACAGTAAAATATGGTTTTATAAAATGCGATAAAATTGGTAATTTTGTCACGATACCTTAGAGTATGGCATAAAAAAAGATTTTATTCCGTAATATTTACTTTTCAGTTATGTATCTGTTACCAAATGTGTGGTAATAAGAACAGAATTCCGAAAGCAGACCAAAAAACGGAATTTCCGGTAAAGCATTACCATATGAATGGTTTAAATAACATACATTTTGGTATTATTTCCAGAATTAGTTTTTTATTTCTCGTTATTTTCCTCTCGGAGTTACGCGAATGTGGGTTAATTCCCTCAAAAAGGCCTCCACGAAGACAAATTTCTCCCAGGAGTTCCTTTGTCTTCTTGATTTTGTTCAAAATTACATGACTACGGAGGTGAACACGATAACTCAATATTGGGTCGTCAGTTTAACGACGTTTATAAAATAATTCATGACGTAACAAAAGTTTAAAACGAAGTATTTAATGTTTTAAGCAAATAAAATCAATATTTAGGTGCAATAGAAAACGGAAATAAACTTTAAATCTCTCCTACAACCAGCAGTCAGAATTAAAGTATTTTGCAACACTGAATCGTGGAGGAGGTGGTGTAAAAAACAGCGAGATGGAAAATATAAAATGACTTTTTTTAAGAAATAAATGCTCAATCCAGTAAAATAATCTTAGAAATTTTTATAAATTAAAACAATTTTTATAATTATATTAAAACATCAAATAACGATTTTTAAATACCCAATATTTTATTTAAACAAAAATTGTTTTAAATTAATTTCATATTTTGAAATTGAATAATTAGATTAATTTTACAACTACCTTAAGATTATAAATTTTTTTCCTGCCTTATCCAATTCATTTCTCAAAAGCTTCCCTATGCAAAAACTAGCATTAAAAACCTCATTTCGCGATTGAAGCTGTCAGACAGACAACTACTCCAGAAAAACCTACCGCCGCTGATGAGAGGATAAGGAAAAGGAAATCCTTTATTTTCCCGCCATTAGCAGTTCATCGGCAGCAACTTGGGCCCACCCCCATAATACCACATGAAATGATGATAACAATAGATATATCTAAATAATAATATAAGCGTTGAAACAACGTCTTTCTGTTGTGATCGTTTCAGCTTTTTCGTCATTAGGAAGTCTTCAAAAATGGAAATCTTTTTGCGTAGAACGTGCGAAAACTGTCATTTAGCCACGAATGGTTGTTTCGAAAAGTCCATATCCATTTACTTAAGAGAGTGTATTATACAGTTCAAATATTTTGATCTACTATCGCTAGATCTGATCGCTTTTTCTTTCAATGCAAAAAATCTTGTTTACTTTGGGCTTAGTTTATTTATTTATTTATTTTTTCGGTTGACATTGAATAAAACGCGTGTTTCTGTGAACAATAGAATGAAGTAGCACATTAGGAACTTTCCGCGTAAAGTAGTTTTTGTGAAAGTGCTTAAAGAAATGACTTTTTTCTTTTGGAATTCAATTCTTGATTAGAATTCTTTTTTCTTTTTCGAATAGGTATGTATTAAATGTTATTTACGAGGTGAAAAAGAACTTATCTGATCATAATTTAATGAAATCAAGTTTATAATGTGATTCTTTTTTCATGAACGTGCAAAATCAGTCATTTAGCGAAGAATGGTCATTTTAAAAAGCCCATATTTTATTTAATTCAGAGAATAGATAATATAGTTCAAATATTTTATTTATTATCGGTCAATCTGATTGTTTTTTCTTATACTGAAAAAAAATCTTGTTTACTCCAGGTTTTTTTTTTTTTTTTTTTTTTTTTTGGTTGACTTTGAATAGCACGTGTGTTTTTGTGAACAATAGAATAATGCAGCGCATTATTTTACATTAGGGACTTTCAATATAAAGCAATTTTTGCGGAAGGTCTTTGTTAAATGACTTTCTGGCTTTCAAATTTTGATTAAAAGACTTTTTCCTTTGAAGAAACATATAATAAAGGCTGTTATCTATTAGTTGAATAACAAATTATCTGATCGAAATTTTAAAAAAAAAAAAATCAAGATTTTAAAGATTAGTTTTATTTTTAAGATCAAAATCAAATAATAAATAATTATTACTTTACTGTAAAATATCTCTCTCCTGTATATTAAAAGCTTATTTCCTTATAACTTGCAGTCATTAAGAGAGTTTTTTTTGTAATTTTTTTTTTAATATGGATGAAGTTTTGGACAAATTTTAATTAACTTCTAACCGGATGTCTTATAAAAAAATCGATGGAATTTATCAAGAATAAATATTTTCTTAAATATGTTTAGAGTAAATATATATTTTCTAGTAATGTAAGTTGGATTTTTGTTTCATGGATAAAACAATAATAACTTTAAAAAAAAAATTAAAATTTTTATTTGTAACTTAATCTTTATTAATGAAACCGTTTTAGATTTGAATTTATTGTATGGTGTGTCGTTGCTCAAGGTTATGGTCATTCATACTCCACGATTTGATATGGATCGAAAAATAAATTACTGCAAAATTACGTTTATATGTTGTATAAGGAAGTTACGAACAAAATATTAAAATAAATAAAATCTGAAAAAAGTCAAATGTACCACTGATAGATTTGAGATTATATTTTTAGTTTAGGTTTTCTTCATATTTTCTGTACGCAATAAACTTTTGATACGGAATTATTATACGGATACAGCACAATGCCTCTTTAAAAAGAGTAAACACTTAAAAGGTTAATTTATTAGATTAAGAGAAATAGCGCAAGATAATTTTTAGAACTTCAAAAAAAATTTTACTCAAATTTTTAAAACAAAAATAGGGTGCAATTTGAGATTTGCGGTTTTAAGAAAAGTATTTGAAACTACACATTTCTCAGTTTTTATATTATTTTAAAATATAAATTTATTACTATTCAAATTGACGAAAACCGATTTGGGTGACTCTCAATTTTTCTTAATTTTTTTTCTTCATCGTTAATAGCACGATAACAAAAATTCAAAAATTCTTATTAAAAATTTAAGGACAGGCAACTGCACACTATTTAACTACTTATCAAACACTGGTTTTTGCAGAATTGCATTGGCATAATTTTGTCACAAAAAATTAATAAAGAATCTAAAATACCGCACGCTTTATATCTCAAGTTGTGATTGGTCGACGGGCCAGTTCTTTACATGCATCGAAACATACTACAAAATATAGTAAATATCGATAATTAGTTAACGAAGATTAAAAGCATATTTAGAATTTTTCCTACCTGTCTCCACCCCTTCGACAATTGAGTTCGGTTCGGTCTGTGCAACAGTTTTCATTCATATATTTTATAATCTTGTTTTTTATTTATTTATTTATTTCTTTAAAGGGGGGAAAAAAGGGAGTCAGCTGAGAATTACCGACTTAATTGAAAAGAATGCTAGCAATTATGAAGAATTTAATTATGAAGAACATGAGTATCCCTTTAATTTATGTCATGAATACACGTTAAAAATACGCCCTGGTGTAAAAATAAAAACACACTAGCAATTTTGTATTTTATTACGATATTGTAAAATTATTTAAATGTTTGAAAAACCATGGAAAAATGCGTCACATTTTCATACATCGCTCACAAATAGTTAATAATTATTTTAACAAATTTAAATATTCAAGCATTTTGTTTTTCTTCTAAAACAATAAACGAAAGATAATTTTGCCACATATTTTAGGCATTGGATATATTGGCTTGTTATTTGAGTGACTGAATATAAATAAGTCGTTCCAAAAATCGATATTTGCAAAAATATTAGACAATGATAAAAACAGGCTTAGTAATACTTCGTAAGTATTATATTCATGAAATCTCGCTTAAATATTATATTCACAACGCTTCATGGGCATAATTTTTTTTTCTCAGTATTTTTAATGTTTTTAAATATATTTAAGGACGGCCAATTCAACTTGCATATTAAATCATATAATATTTTAACACTCTCAACTTATTCAAAAGCCGCCTTTCACATACTTGAATCTCTTGGGCAAGCAGGTTCACTTTAGACATTTTTTTACAATAATAATTTGTGAGAAATAACTTGGCAAGTCTTATAACTTCAGTATTTTGAGGAACCTTAAAAAATCTATTTGAATTAAACACTAAGCGTATCGGAATTCCAAACAAAAATTTAATTAAAAAAAACCTACTCAAATTAATTATGAATTAATATTTAAGAGAAAGTACGTTTTAAAAAACATATAATGTAATCGATAATCAGGTAGAGTAATTTTGCAAAATATTTCAACTAACAGTTGCCATGCCATAGGGTCCAAAAAAACGAATATTTAAAAACTCAAATCAGGAATACGGGAAAAAAATTGAAAAGAAGAGAGTAAATTAAAAAATAAAAATATAGTATGGGGAAGAAAAGTTTAAAAAACATACATGAGTTTAAAAACAAAAATGCACATCTGGGAAACAAAATTAATAAAATAAAGAGTAATTTTAAAAACTACATTTTCAACCAGAGAAACAAAATGACAAACTAAATTTATGTCACCGAGACTAAAATTATATAAAAAGTTAAGGCATCTTTAACAACTAATTGAAGAAATAAAAGCAATGCTCATTAAGATGTGTTATGAATTTAATGTTATTTACATTTATTTACAGCTGGACAAAAATGCAAATTATTAAACAAAAAATAAATACTGAAATAAATACATGAAATAAAAATAAATACTAAAATAAAATACTGAAAAAGAAAAAAAATAGAAAAATAAGGGTTTTATAAAATAATATAGATTTAGTAAAATATTCAAAACAGTTGAAATTTGTAATTGATTTAATTGAGCGGATAAAATAAGTTCTATTACACCTCAATGGTCAATTAAATTTAAAAATATTGTTAGATTACGAAGCAGCAAAACGGACCAAAATAATTTTATTAAAACTAAAAATAAACGCTTTTTTTTAATGAACAAAACGTTATTTTAAAAACTAATAAAATGGTCATTGACAGGCTTCAAATAATTTATATTCTTAACGTTAAAGTAATCGTTTAGTTTTAAATGTTTAACCAAATAATTTCAGAGTAATATCAAAGCAAAATAATCAAATAACAATCTATATTCAAATTATAATCTACTAATTAAAGGATGTTTATTTATCGAAATAGAAATATTAGTAGAATACCAAGAATACAATATACTAAATAAAACTATTAATTTGCATAAACTATAATCTCAAACCAAGCTATGAAATATTAAACAATGAGTAAAATATTCTTCAACATTAAATTCATTTATTACCGGACATTAATGTTTGAAAAGTATTTTAAAAATTATGCAGTAAATTAATTATAAATATTTAAATAATTTCACTCCAAAATAACACAACTGATTTTACACATTACATATATCTGAATCTCAAACTAAGCTATGATATATATAAGACAATATCTGTACTATTTTCAAAAAATTATATTATTTATAACTAGACAACAATTGAAAATTATCTGAGGTTTTCTTTGAAATTAAATTTATTCCTAACACTAACGTCTAAAATACACCAAAAGTAAAATATATTGATTTCAAAAGATCAACAGTAAAATAAATTGATTTCAAAATATCGACATTCAAAAAATATCTTAATAATTGGTGCAAATAAAAAAAAATCGATTAAAAATAACAACGTTTGAAATTATGTTCATATACTTACTAAATGTTGAATGGAGTGATTACTTAATAATAAGATTTGTTAAGTATTTGAACTATAGTTCATAAATAAATTAAAATAAATCTATTACTAAGTATATTTGAAAATTATCTAAATTATTCGTCAAAATTCAAATAAATATTTTTAGTATTAACTCTTTGACATTAACTCTTTCACGCCGTTGGGACACCGGTGTCCCTTTTATATATTTTTTTCTGACGCTCTATTTGCAAGTAAAAATATATTTTGGTATTTTTAAATTATAACAAAGGTCCTATAGTCACTAAAAAATTGTTAGATTATCAGAATTGTATTTGTACTTAAATATAAAATCCAAAAAATGCAGTTTTGATTTTTTTTTCATTCCTGTTCAAAAATTTATCAAGAATTGATTTATTAAATTCAAGAACTTTCAATGATGGACAACTGTTTCTCTTAGATCTGAAAAACTGCTAATAAGTGCAAATTTGAAAGTGAACCGTGTTTGGATGATTTTACCTTTAAAGCAGAAAAAGACATCGGTGTTTCATTCTGTATTTCATAACCATAAATTATTGAAATGCTAAATATAATATTTTTCACTTATTTTAATGTAAATTAATGCAAAATAAGGAAAAAAGTAAGATAATTCTGCTTAAAAATTCTGCATTAAGTGGTTAAAGTAAAAATAATCACAATTAGATATCAACGTCTATCAAAATCTACCAATTTAAATTATGAACTAAAATAATTCATAGCTAAATATCTACGTTTAAAATATTCGGATTATTTATTAAAAATAAAATAGTTTAGAACTTGGTTTATAAAAGTTTAAAAATCTTGAAAATTATTCATAAAATTTCAAAGAGTAAATAACATTTTTAGATAACAATGTTTAAAAAAAAATCTTCATCAAATGTAAACAAAACATATATTAGTAAGAAGAAATCTACTTGCCATTGTCGCGTCATAAATATTTGTTCTTGGTTCACATGGATTTCAAATAAAAACCCTCCGAGGGAAATTGCCAAAACTCTTTCTTCCGGTAACAAACGCAAAAATAAATAAAGAAAAGTAATAATCACGACTAGATATCAACGTCTATCGAAATATACCGATTTGAATTATAAACTAAAATAATTCATAGTAAATATCAACGTTTAAAACTCCAGATTATTTATAAAAAATAAAATTGTTTAGAACTAGATATCAACAATTAAAGTTCAAAAATTATTAAAAAATAACAATATTAATAATAATCACGTCTAGATATCAACGTTTATCGAAATCTACGGATTTGAATATTCATAAAAAATAAAATGGTTTAGAACTAGATATCAACGATCAAAGTTTAAAAAATATTCTTAAAATTTAAAATCTATTTTTAGATGTTTAAGTTTAAACAGATATCTTTAAAAAATGTAAGCACCACACATATCAGTAAGAAGAAAGCTACTTACCATGTTGTTGTTCATTTTTACGTCATAAATATTTGTTCTTGGTCCACATGAATTCCAAATAAAAATATGTGTAAACACACCCTGGAGGTAATCGCTGAAACCCTTTCTTCCGGTAACAAACACGAAAAAAAAAATCTTACACCTTCTCTGGAACAAGAAGAAGAGAAAGGTCGGTCATGGTGTAAGAACAGAAATGTTGAAGAAAGGTCAATGAAAGACCGCCACCAGGGGTCAGACGTTCCAACTTTTTTGTCCAGCAGGAATCCCTTCTTTCTATGGATGTTGCTGAGATTTTAGAGTTTTTACCCTATTTCAGAAAAAGATGGTTTCGAAAGAAAAAAATCTCTAGTAGAGTACTACTGAATAAAATATCCTTTTCACAATTCAATGTCATGTCTTGAATTTTTTTAAATAATTTTAATTATTTGCTTATATACTTCTTATCTCCTACAAAAAATTAGTTCTTTTTTTTTACACTTTCACTTTTCGCAAAAATTCACCATTGACGATTTTCTTAACACAGTTTAGTAGAGTTTTCAGTTAACAAAATCTGTCAAAATATTTTTTTAGCATAAATATACGATTTTTAATCCAAACAAAGCACTTTTCAAAGTTCCAGCTTTTTAAAAATTTTCCACTTAAAACACAGATTTTTTAAGGTTTTTTATCAAGGTTTGATTTCCATTAAAAAAACACAGTTCTTGATATTTTTCGATACGCTATTGAACTTTGACTTGTCTAAACGAACACCTTTTAGAAGGTTCTTGGCATCTTTTTCTCTGAGTAAACTAAAAAAAATTCTATCAAGAATTTTTTCTTTCCACCTCAGTAAAGGACCAAAGGCAAAACTTTAACGATCTTTATTGCTATAGCAATTTCGAAAGAAAAAAAGAAGATAGTCACGGTAATTATATCCACAGCCGTTCCCAATAACCTTAAACTTGAACAAATCCAAGGTTCTTTCTAAGCTGTAAATTTCTTTCCTGCAAACAACAACGGCTAGAAGAGCAATTCAAGATCAGTTTCGATTTGTTGGAAGACACCTAGAAAAAAAAAATGTTCCACCGTCAGGAGTGGGTGGAATGCGATATTCATTCGGTAAGATAACAGACATGGAATAAATAATCAGTTATTTTCATCGGTAGGATTAGCAACGACGATTTATTTCCGCTACCTTTCTTATATAGACAATTTTTCGAATGAGTAAGTTTCAAGACAACTGGCTGCATTCCCTGTTCAAAAACGAGTGAGAAAATGTTTGCACAAATTTTTTTTTTCTTTCTGTGAATAAATCTTTTTTAAGTATGATAGCTGATTAGATATAATCGAAAACTGTCAAAGAATTTTTAGTTGTCAGCAATTGCAGTCATTTTTCTTCTAAAGGCATCCTGCATTTTTCATTGCTGATTTTAAACTTGCATTTATTCTACGTAATCTATCAGTTTTTAACAACATAAAAATGATTTAAACTTAGCATATAACTTCGACAGCAAATATAAAGTATCAGAAAATTTAGCTGTAATTATAACAATCCATTTTTATAAACGTTTTTATAATTGATTTTTGATTTGCATAAATTCCAACTAGCAATTCAGTTTTCAGCAATAGAACTTTTTCCAATAATTTTGACAGCTGGTAAAAATTGACAGCGAGTCCTTTTCTTTTTCGTATTTCTTTTACACTTAAATTAAAAAATTTCTCTTCGCGGAACTTTTGACAGCGCACTAAAACTGTTGTTAAATCTTTAAATATCACACGCAATCCTTTTAAATATCCGCAGAATATTCCGAATGGAATGATTATAGATTTGCATAAACCAATAAGTAATACTCAACAGGTTCGCAGTTTTATATAAAATGGTACAAACGATTGTTTAGATAAGATTGCTTAGTTCCGTGAATAGCATCCAGGCTTCGTTAATCAAACAAAACAAATTGCAGAAATTGATGAAGATGATTTTCTTTCACTTATCGCACAAATTAAGTCCATCATCCATAACCCGTTTGCTCTGTGACTCGTGTTTCATCCATCTATTGTCATCGCAACTCGTTCAAATGGTTTTTGTCTAGTGAAAAAATGAGCGCGGATGCTGTCGGAATTTCTTTCATAGTTTACTCGAGCCAATCACCTGCACAGAAACAGCCCGGTGTTACCCCTTCCGGGCTAAGAAGTTGGTTCTCTTTTTCGGAAAAGGGTAATCCTCATTTTAAACGGCACGTGGTCTCTATGGAGTGTTTCTTTATGCTTATATCTCGTATTCTGATTAGAATATGCATTAGTTTTTTCTTTTGCATAATATGTTTATCAATTTTAGGTGCTTTTGTCACGATTTTCGTGAGTTGTGTCGTAAAAATAGTTAAAGAGTAATTTCTTCGGAAATTTGACATTCAAAATTTGGTTAGATTGGCGGAAGATTACTAAGATGTGAAAAGAAATAAACGTTTTGTTTAAGTTATTTTTTACGTTGTATTTATTTATTCATTTTTAAAGAAGTCATTTGTCGTTTGATTAGAAAATGCTTTGGAGTTTTTTTTTCTTTCTTTAGCATGTCTGAGTATTGATTTTTATAATTTTGCGTCGATTGTCACGATTTTCGTGATTTGAAACTTTTCATTCAAACTTCAATTTCATTTGTTCTATTGAATGAAAAAATAAATTTTGTTGAAAACATTTGCTTTATGAATTTAATTCGTTACAACTTTATTTAAGCGTGGCTTTGGATTGAATGAAAATGTTTTAAAATGATGAGAAAATAATTATTGTTACTTATGAAGAAGTTGGCGACAAATTACAAAAAACGAAATGATTGCTGGAAAATTAAGTAACAAAAAATAGTTTTTTGATTTGCCGGCACGTGTTTTCCATAAAGTGTCTTCTTGGAAAAATGTTGATAACTTTCTTTAATCTTTCCACCGTAAATTTAAAAGAGTTTTTTAAATTGAAATTTAAGTAAAGTTTTTTTTTTTTTTTTTTTTTTTAATATTTATTAAATTATAGAATTATGCCATTTAGTTTTGCGAATTTTTTTTTTTTTTTAGTCTCAATATGTTAACCTGACAAGTTGACAAGACTTCACATCGTAAGCAAATCATATCAGACCGTATCGTACGCAAAATATAGATTATTGAAAAAAAAAATTTTTTTTTTAGTAAATATTGTATAAATGTTTTAGAAAAAAAAAAGTAATATTACACTAGTTTCTTTTTTTTTAAGTTTGCTTTCTTGAATTATTTTCTTAAATTAAATAAATAATTTTAGTACAATTTTTAATTAATTTAAAGTAATTTTTAAACCATAGTTAATTTCTTAAGACTTGGATTTCGATTTGATTGCACCCTAATTAATAGATTTCTTTCATATCCTTGTTAATTAATAAATATAATTTGCTGGCAAACTTATATTTTTTATAAACTTGGAATGCTATCAAGCTGTATTCGTGAATCTTACATCAGAACAATACTGTAAAATTTTCACGGAAAAAAAATTCATTGCATTTTTTGATAGTTAATCTTTTTAAGATTATTGTACCAAAATATTGAATTGCTTTTCGCAAAAACCAAAATGTGAAAGTTGCAGCATAATAAGTTGAGTGTGACGCAGAACGTGTTGTGACTTGTATGAACAATGAACTTGTGCGCTCACTCCTGCCAAAACATTTTGTAAAATACTATCTTTTCTAACTATTTTATTGAAATAATTTGTTTAAGTTATGTAACAAAATGAATTCATGATACTTTTAATAAAAATAGTTGAAAACTTATTCAGCTATAATAATTTTTAATGAAGGTTTCTAAGTGTTTTTCACACTCATGGAACAACTAGAAATAAATGTAAGCTCAGCAGCCAAAGAATATTCTCAAAATGAAGATGATCGCTGAAATTCGGATGCTACTCTAAAGATATATGAGGAGTGAAGGTAGGTCGACAAAAAAGGACTTTAAAATAAGCTTAACAACATAAAAAAACAAATGCATTAAGTTTATCACAATCGTTGCAAAATTCATTAAAAAAACCCTTTTTTAAATTTTTTTTTTTGCAAGCATTTACTGTGTTGTTTCCTCTTAAAATTGCAAATGTGCGCTCACTCCTGCTTAAGAAATTAAGGGTTCAATTATATACAAATCAAATAATTTCCTCCTTTCCTAAATCAGGAAAGTGTAATTATAAAACCCTTATATTTAATAATGACTGGCATTTAGCCTCACAATGATAGTAACTTATATAACATTAGAAAGAACATAGTGGAATATGTTTGCGAATGCGTATTACATAGGTTTGAGGAAATATAATAATACACTATACTTTGTCTAAAGTAAGAACTCCCCTAGCCGTTCGTCTAGACCAGTGGCCGTGACTATGGTAACAAGTAATATCTATTTCAAGTAGGGGTGTGGGATCGGCAAAAAAAAGGAAGCCTTTTCTTCGATCTATTGTGTTAAGCCCAAAGGGAAGAAGAGATATCCTCCTTGAAATGCGCTATTCTTGTTTCTACAGCAGCAGACGGCCTCAGACTTTGTGGCGTGGGGAGTTCTTACCATAGACAAACTATATCCGCCTTTTAATGTGATTTCATCGGTACCTGAAAGTTTAATTCCAATACACAGCTGATTTCACTAAACGAATGTCTATGTTGCATTACAAATGAGATAGTATTTTCTCATTTTTATCGACATTACAATTATTGAATTGGTAGGTAGGCACTTACTTTATTTACATCGCACTAGAACTTTACAATGGACTATTGGCGACGGTCTGGGAAACATCCCTGAAGGTAATCCGGAGACATCCCATCACAATTTTGATCCTCAATAGAGGAGATCTCATTCGTGGGGCTGATCTGAGGGGAAGAAAACTTTTTCCAGATCCCTACACCTATGGTACTGCTTTGCGACAGAGGACTTTCAATTCTATAGATTTTACGAGTACGGGTGGGTCTCAGCGGAGTCAGGGATCGAACCCCAATCCCACCGGATAGAAGTCTGACCACAGTGCTACCCCGGTGCTATGTCAGATAAATTCAATGAACAACGTTAATGTGGTAGCATGGGAGAACTACGTCCCTCAAATTAATATTTTTAAATTTATCTGAAACAACGTGATGCTCAAGCGAAGTGATGATGAATACAGTTAATCTCTATTTTGATGAGCTGAACTACAAAACACGTGTTTTGCTTATTTTAATAAGGTAAAGCCACCAGGAAGGGCGACAAATAATAATAAAAAATAATTTACAATATTTCAGCTTTATTAATTTTATTGGTATAGACCTTTCAGTTTTGAGTATGATTTCGTTGTGCTGTTCAGCATTGATTTATTGATAATTTTCTTTTTTTATTCACCTATTCAGTAGTCATTTATGAACGATTACATTTTCGAAATTTAATGAGATAGCATTTTCTCACTTGTTCGTGGAATTATGAGTGTAAATATACACACCATATTTACTAAATATAGAAAATGCTATATTGCATGGATAGTGGGAGGGGGGAGGGAGTCTAATCAGAACACATTATTTTAGAAATTAACATTATTTTTATTGTGTTTTTGTAATAAAAAACCACAAAACTATATGAATAGTTCATAATGTAGAGTAACGTTAATCTTTACAATAGTTTTTTGCGATCACTACTTCCTTATATGGTTCATAAGTAATATATAAAAATCTATTATCTCTGCAACAATAAATGACAAATAAAGTGAATTATATATTTTGTAAGAATCGTGTTAAGTGCGAAAGTTCACTTCACTGATAAAATCTTCAAATCTTGTAAAAGATGATGGAATGAAAACTTAATTAAAAAAAAAGAGAAAAAGATCAGAAAAACCCTCTATTTTTCACGAAATGTTGCGAAAGAAAGACACTCTGGATTAAAAATTATTTATGAGATGAATGCCTTCAGCTTCTTTTTGTTTCGACCGTGAAGTATGATCGATTTAGGAGGCGTCCAATTTTCATTAAAAGCTAAAATTATTTTCTCATTTTTCAAATTTTCAGATTCGGAAGGACATTGACAGCAATGAGTTTTAGTCATAAATGGAAATCAAAAAGGGGAAGATCGGTTTATGTCCATAAATTCTGAAAAAAAAAAAAAAAAAAAAAAAAAAAAAAAAAAACGATTTTGAAGATTTGAGAATTTTCAGGAGCAAGCATACGATTGAAATCATAAAAATATACACAAATGTCACAATTATTTATTTGCGTCTGCCGAAAGTTTCAAAATAAAACTAACAATTTCATGTTGGAAAAAAGTAAAATTATTATTAAGAGGTCCAAACTTTCGACAGCTTTCCAGACCAAACATATTTCCCAGATTGGGCTAATCCCTATATTTTAAGGGTCAGAAATCCGAATTCGTTGGGAAAAGGTATGTTTATTCAGAAAAAGTACGTTTTTGGGTCTGATTTCGTAACTTAAAGTATCCTCTTCACTAATTAATTAATGTACGTGAGTCTCGAACCATTTAGATTAAGTCCTAGAATGTGAAGATCCAATCAAGAGATAAAAAAATTCAAGGTAATCCCCCCCCCACTCTACATAATTTACAAATTATTAAACTCGCTCAGGTGGCAGCTCAAATACTTCATAAGTAAACGCAAACGTACCATTTTTTTTCTCTTGTACGCACTATTTTATGATTTAGAATAAAGTAGGCGGTTTAGATCATTAAGTTATTCAGGGTGGTTCGCTTTTTCTCCCCTTCTTTTTTGCGCAGTGTATACTTTCAAAATACGGAAGTTTTAACAAAATTCTCTTGACTTAGATTTTTTTCCTTCAAGAATTTGTAAATTGTGATATTTAGCAGCTTCTTTCGGGGACGATTTCCCTTACTTGTGCTTATTTTTCAGATAGTTGGGGCGCTATCTGACAAAAAATGTGCATATGAGGGTTTGGACAGAAACTATTTTTCCGCAAGAGTACAGACGGGTACATTTTTTTCGCAGAGTAATAACTCTCGACGAAAACTGATTTTCAGAGTTATTGATTAGTCAAAACTTAGTAATCCTCAAAATGCAACAGAAGGCGATCGATTCGTCATTTTGTGTGAAAAATGGATAGAAATGTTCTCTCCCTCCTGGTTTTCAAATGTAATGCATATTTATCTTTCATTAGAACAATTAATTTGTTTTGAAATAATTAATAGGGTGTGTTATAATATTTGCTTAAAGTACACAACTATAATACTGTAGAACACACAGAATGAAGTTCTGGGATAAAGGAAAGAAAATATGCAGGGTGACCCATTAAATTAGAGATATTTAATTCGTTCAGGACCAAAATATCCCATCACAGCCCATTGTATCTTATATGCAACGAGATTTATGGCTCCAGTGGTCCATAATTACCCTTAATTTCAATGGGGTACTCTCGTGACACGTCTCGTATTAGTACGCGTACGCATGGGTGCAAAAGTTGCCTAAATCCGTACATCTCACAAATCATATCACCACTAATTTCTTGGTAGGTACGTAAGTACTATATTTACGCTGCACTATGGGACAGTATGGGAAACACCCCTGAGGATGGTCCGAAGAAAGACCAACGCAATTTTAATACTCTTAGAGGGGATGGCTCCCCTGCTTTGGAAGCCGGATGACCTGCGCGCGAAGTCGAGTACTATACGGTAGAACAGCTTAAAGAGGGCTGATACCGCACAGCCTCGGCCTTTACACAGGCTGATCAATGTGGTCACCCACCCGCTTACAGACCGCAGCCAGTGATGCTTGACTTCAGCGTTCTACCAGGAACTAGTCTTTACGATCATTACGATAATTTCATTGCGGTACCACCCATTTCTAGAGATCCATTGTATTGCTCTAAAGGGATAAATGAAGCTTTTCTGCACATGGATAACCATGCAGACGAATGCTGCGAGCTTGCGTTAAATTTTATATTAAGTGAATATTTTTTTTTTTAAACTTTTCATTGTAATTTCTGAAAATCTCGTGAAAGCAGAACTAAAATAATGAATAATTTTTAAGAAACTTATTCTTTTCTACTTGTTTCATTGCGAGCTGTTTGAGTTTTGGAAGAACACTTTGTTTAAAATTTACGAGTAACGCATCAACTACTCAACGGGCCGGTTTTAAATACCATTTAATCTGTACTACATACAAATTATTGAAAAATGGTTGAAAATTATTTCTGGGTTAATTTGTACCCAATATTAAATTTCTCGTAATATAATAAGACTACAACAGTTGAGATCTTTGTTGAATCCTTTGACGCCGATGGGATATCGGTGACCCATTTGTATATTTTATTTCTGACGCTCTAATTACAAGAAAAAAAATATTTTGATATTTTCTAATTATAAAAAATAGTCTAATATTAACTAAAAAAACTGTTAGATTATTGGAATTACATTTGTACTAAAATATAAAATCCAAAAAACGTATTCATATTTAAAAATGTATCAATAACTGATCTTGTAAATGAAAGAAATTTCAATGATTAAGAACTCTCTCCACATCTCAATAACTACAAATAAGTGAAAAATTGAGAAATTATTGTTTGGAAATGAACCGTGTTTGAAAGATTTTACCTTTAGCGCAGAAAAAGACACCGGTGATTTATGCTATATTTCATAAGTATAATGCTAGATATACTATTTTCCCCTTATTTGGACCTAAACTAATAAATAATAATGAAATAAGTATGAAAAATATGTTTCATAAAAATTCTTAGTCAAAGGGTTAAAAAGATTTAATTATTCTGGGTGCCTCTATTTATATGTGAATAAATCGGATAGAACCGTAACTATTCCAGGTAAATTCAATTAGATTTAATATCCTTATGATGAGATTTATTGCTCATATTTAATTAACCCCTTTATATGTACATACCAGACAAAGAGGATAAAGCCAAGTTAAAAACTGGTAGTAAGTTTTTGATGAAAGATGGTTGATTTTTCTTTTTATTGAGACGATTAGTTACCAAATCAAATTTGATAACCAACGACATTATTATTTATATGATGTGGTAGTTATCAATGCATTATCTCTTTCTGAAATAGACTGATAGAAGCACACTTTTGTCACCGCCTTTCATTTATTCGAAAAATATGCGTGATGAATCTTACTCGTAAAATCTTGCCATCCGATTAAAAGTTATGAAAAAAAAACTTTTAAGTGATGAACCTTCTATTTAGTCAAGTAATGATCTAGTAATTATTGGTCAGTTATGTGCTTTGATAGACCGCCCTATCTCTGCACCTTCTACGTTGAAGTCTTTAATCAAACCAATTTCCCCATTTCTAGAACTCAAGAAGAAGGAGGTTTATAATGGATTTCAAAAATATGCAGTCTTAAAAAAGCAATACTTATCAAAGTCACGCTTGAATTTTGTAGCGCGCAACATCGTGTTCCATTAACATTTTATAGATTTATAGGGTACTGTTGCTATACTTATAGCTGTTAAACTTTCATATTTATGCTATTCTACAAACTTGAAACTTGCTCTTACTACTTATTGAGTTAAACCTAAATACTGAATATTTTTGAGGTCGGTATGGATTAAGGAGCTACGAATAAGGCAACTGGTTTGTTTCCCTAATCATACCACCTGCAGACCTTGCAATAACACTTAACTTTCAGCATTTTCTGCTCAGATATCTTTATTAAAAAAATGATTAAAAATTTAAATGTAAAAAATGCTACGATTAAAGCAACATTCTTGTATAATGTCGAAGCTGGATAAGTGTTTCTTCCTCCTTTCGCCGGTCCTGAACGGGTTAAAATTCGATAAAGAAACGTTGCAAAATCGATTTATACTTTTTCTTCGAGGGTTAAAATGGAGCTGTTTAAAACGAGTTTATTTGTAGTTTAGCTTTCTTAATTTAATGGCTTGTATGCTGTTCACTAATAAACAATAAGTTTTTTTAGTGATGTAAGATAAAACTTCGAATTATCTCGTGTCTACTTGCTTACAACAAGCTGCTGTTAAGCCTAAAGATAATTGCTGTGGTATTTTTTAAAGTATAAGTACAAAATGCTGTTGTGAGTGTAAATGTTGAGTCAATATAAAAATGAATGTAAAATTTTAATTTTTCTGTATTCAATATCTCTATTTTACCACAAAAATAGCTTCACAGTAACATTTTTATCCGTAATACTGAAATTTTTTTTCTTCTTTTAAAAATGGAATTTCCATGAACTAAATGTTGAAAATGTCGTCCATTTTACTCATAAAATCAGTTATTGTCTTTGAGCTGACAGTGTTATGTTTTAGACATTTTCTAGGAGGTTTTTCTATTGGACTGATAGTAAAGAAACAGTCCCCAGTTGAACACCGAAGTCAACCATCACTGGTTGTGGTAACTGAGTGGTTGGATAACCACTTTAATCAGCTTGTGTAAAGATCTAGGTTGTTACCGTAAACTATTCTATTATAAAGTGCTCGACTTCGCACGCAAGTCAACGAGAAAGCAGGAGAGCCCCCCCCCCTCCTTAGCAGAATACCAAAATTGTGATGGCATGTCTTCGAATCCTCCTCAGGAACGTTTCCTAGACAGTTGCAAATAGCCCACTGCGTATAGTTTGTCTATAGAAATAACTCCTTCACCTCAAAGTTTAAGGCGGTCTGAAGCTTTGGAAACAAGAAATAACGCATTTTAGAAAAAGGAGCTTCTCTCTCCCCTGATACCTTTATCACTCTCACCCCGGCCGAAACCTCTCTTCGGTTTTTACCCAACACCCCTACTTGAAATGGTCGAACCTCGTAACCACAGTCACCACCACGGCTCCAGACGAATGACTTTCCATAAACAGACTATAGCTCTAATGCAAGGTAAATAAAGTACTGTTTCTTCTAGAGGTTAGTGAAATGTTTGACATTACAAGTTTTAAAAGGTATGTTTATGAAAATATTACTACTAGTCTTCTGAGTCAACTATATTTTCAAGGTGTGGAACTGAGAGACATGAACCATATCAATTGTTTAAATGCTTATCTTATACTATAATACGAGGAATGGTTACCAAGTCGAAAATCGCCCCAGAATTAATAAACTCCGGTAAACTTGGGGGTCTGGGGTTTTTGGCCACGAGGAATTGATTGGCGCCGGTTTTGAAGCGCTACGGTCGAGCAGTTCGGAGTTACAGATAGGATATTTTCAAACTTTATTAGTTCTGTATTAGTCTGTTTTTAATCACAATATATCGCCCCAGAAGCCTCGCCCAGGCACGAAACTCGGCACATAATTGTGTTTTGACATAATGAAGAAGTATTTGTTTTCTTTTTCAAAAATTTGGATTAATTTTTTAGTTATCAGTCATTTTGTAAGAAAATCTATACTTTTTCGTCTTCGAAGTGCCATATTCAAAAAACTTATTAAAAAAATACATATCTCTTATAAATGTATGCTAATGCGAACCTTACAATTGAAATATTAATTTTCGACAACTTAAACGAATAATATACGAAGGAATTAATAATTTAATTGTAAGGTTCGCATTAGTTTACATTTATCAAAGTGGAGAAATGTTTAACTTTTGTATTAAAAATGTGGCAACATATTAGATACGTAAATAGAACGCTTAGCTGTCGTTGTTCATAATTGTTATAATAAGTCTTTCCACGATTTAAATTCTTAAAATTTTCTATGTCTATTGCCTAATAAGTTTCAAGCGGTAACGTGCTGCTATCTATAGCCAATATGGCGAACTAATAAAGTTTGATGACCACACGATTATTTTTAAATCACAAAATTAAGATAAAACAAATATAAAAGAAAAAAATAAGGATAACTTTTATATTTTTACTAAATTTTCTTTTGAAAAAGTACGATTCTAATTCCACTGCTTTTTATTAAGGGAAATTTGTTAATGAAATTTTGAATTTAGCGCTCGTTCGTTAACTAAAAAGATTCGTTCTTTTTGATTCGTTCAAAATTCCAATTTCCAAATATTCGAATTTCCAAAAAAGCATTTAAGGAACTGATTTCGATTTCAAATCACCGTCAGCAAAGTCCGACATTTCAACATTCATCAGATTTCAAGCTACATTTTCAACATGCAGAACGCACCTCTACATGAAATTCTTCAAGGAGCCGGAATTTTGGAACAACAAGCGATCAACTCAATTCTACCCGCAAATGGACAACTAGAAGATACCGTCATTGTCAGAATGCTTCTCCATTACGCCGAACAAGCTTACCCGACCGTCAAAGTTGCCGTACTTCACCCTGAATTTGTCGCACGCTTCTACGTTACAACAGCGGGTGGCGCTTATGAAGGAATGGCTCTTCTCAACGATATCAGCGACCAGAACAAGGCTTCCAACTATCTATACGGCGTTCAACAAGGATTCGACGTGCTACTCATTCCCATTCACAAGAGAGCTCAAATGGATAGAGGCGAGCACTGGATGCTAGGAATTTACGAAGCAAGCTATGGAGAACGTCAACTATTAGTCTGCGATCCAGTCGACAACCCGCTGCCCATCGATGCTGATTTGAGAAAAATACTGCGACACGTTTTGAATACCGTTGTTACGAATGAAAAGCTGAAAGGATGCATCGTGAAACCTCGCAACGCTTACAACCACCAAGATGACGCGTCTTCCTGCGGAGTTTACATCGTCTTTTATGCTCGACAATACCTCTCTCATCGACGCCTTTTCCTGGATAAGAATTTTCAAGAAGCGGATGAACGGAAGCAAATTTACGAATTCGTTGTGAACAGTGACCAATTGAACATGTCGGGACCATCTGTAACCGCATCTTTTACATCTTCGACCAATATGCACGCTTTGAATATCCAAGACCCGATGATAACGCCGTTGCGCCCGACAAGAGCAGTCAAGCAGCGTAGCAAGGAACGAATCTCGGATATATTGATGGAACTTAATGCATCTCAACGAGAAAAATACCGCGATTATGAAAGACGCAGACGAAAAAACGAAACAATGAGGGGCCGCAACATTCGCATAGAGGAACAACGCCGCCGTAATGAAAGACTCCGTAGAGCTGCGAAATCTCGGCCTGCGTCAACCTACAAAAATGCTGCAACTTCCGACGTGGAATATCAAAGTCTTGGTCCATTTAACGTCGCTTGCATCCACGATGGCTCTTTGCATTTCCCAGAAGAAAGAGTGAAGAACAAAATACACGTAGATTCATTTGGCGACTGCTGCTTACATGGAAGAATCAAACTACCAATGCCCGAATTTCCAAACGAATTAGCGCTTCTATTTGCACGACAACACTGCCTATCGGAAGAATTCCACAGAAGGATCCGCAACATCGACGTCTGCTTTGCACTTGCCTCATTCAAAGTCGACGATGACAGAACCGTCAATCAACATGGAATCTACGCGTTTATCGCCGGCGGTCAAGTCCATCACAAGATCATCCTGGCAACGCGCTCGACTCAGACCCGCAAGGTGGATTTGAACAGCCGAAGTTTACCCAAATGTACTTCATGGACCCGGACGAGGCTACAGCTGCGCGATCTGAGCTCAACCGAGAGTTAAGCCAAGAACTATTGCAACTACTCGAGGAGATCATGCGCTTTAACAACCCGTTCGCCCAATCGTTTATGATGATGAGAGAAGTGATCGAAGAAACCAACCAACGCGCAATCGCAGCCGGAGTACAACCGCCCAATGTCCACCTCGTCTTTACAAACCGCGAAGGCGACGATCCTCGACGATTCAACGCACCAGTTGTAAACGAAATAGCCGCAGTCTTGACTCTCAACGCCGATCAAAGCATCCTAAAGAATGAAATGGTCATGCGAGAACGCGGGAAAAAAATCACGCAGCTTAGCAACATCGATGGTCGCGTCGAGCCTTTTACCTACCCGCATTTCTACCCGAGAGGAACTTTTGGATTCTATGTTGGAATGCCGCTGCACACGCCTTATCCATCAAGAAATCATGTTACACGCGCAGAATTAGCCTGTTACCGACTCGCCTACCGTCCGAATTATGCCAAGCCACTCCCGATCGATTGCACAAATGCAGGAATAGATCAACGATTGGTCGAGTTTAATGCACTTCACTTTGGCGGACGCTTACTCCAGCAATACGTGGTCGACACCTACATTCGCGTCGAAAGAGATCGCATACAGTGGATAAAGAGCCATCAGCGTGAAATTCAAGCCGAGAAATACGCCGGAGTTCACAACATGCTCAGAAGCTTGGCTGCGCAAAAAGATGCTGCAATTGGCGAAACAACCATCTTACCGTCATCTTTTCCCGGATCAACGCGTTGGTACACCGAGAATTTCGAAGACTCCATGGCATTAGTGCAAAGATTTGGATCGCCCGAATTTTTTATCACCGTTACCTGCAATCCGCAGTGGCCAGAACTCCTGTCAGCGATACGCAATGAATTCAACGCCGCAATTCCGGATAGCCTGTTGGCTCTAACCCGTCCAGACATCGTTGCAAGAGTCGCACGTCTCAAGTTCCGCCAAATCGTCGAAGACATCATGACGCATCAAATCTTTGGAAGAGCATCCGCGTACGTCTTCACCATCGAGTTCCAAAAGCGAGGTTTACCGCACATGCACCTATTAGTGATTATGTCGCCAACGGACAAGATTCACAGCGCTGACCAACTTGACGATTTTATCTCGGCGGAAATTCCAGAAAATGATCCGGAACTCAAGGAACTGATCTCGAAATGGATGATCCATAACCCGTGTGGTGATATGAACCCAAGCGCTCCGTGCATGGTCAGCAAACATGGAAGAGACCAGTGCAGATGGGGATTTCCAATGGAACATCAAGACATGACATCGCTGGTGGACGATGAAAAGCCGAGGTATCGCCGACGCTACAATCCGTTGTTGGATCCAATGAACCCAGAATTCTCGCATGAGCAAGCCATCTACAGGAAAGACTGCAACGGCCAGCGCGTCACCACAGACAACCGCCACGTCGTCCCGTACAACGCCTACATGCTCAAGAAGTATCAATGCCACATCAATGTCGAATTCGTCGGCAGCATCGGACCGGTGAAATACCTCTACAAGTACATCTACAAGGGCCATGATTGTGCTACGATAAAGGCCGTCGAAAACCAGCAGACGATCATCTGCAACGAGCCGGAGAAGTACGTGGAAGCTCGCTATATCTCACCAGTTGAAGCATGTTGGCGCCTATTGAAGGATTTCGAGATCCAAGCGAAAACCCACACCGTCGTTCGACTTGACATTCACCTACCCGGTCAAGATGGCGTTAACTTGGACCAAACGCCAGTTGACCTTGCCGATATTGGACAGAAGGGATCAACCTTAAGGGCTTACTTCCGCCATAACACCGCGCTGAAAGAAGACGAAGCGAACAGAAAGGCAGTCACCTACCACTATTACCATGAAATGCCGGAGCACTACCGATGGATTGGCCAGACGAGCACTTGGCAGAAGAACGTGAAAGCTTGCAGCAGAATTGGTCGCGTACATCCAGTCAACTTCGTTTCCCAGCTAGAACTTTTCTTCCTGCGCACGCTTTTGTTCCACGTCAAAGAACCAACGAACTTCAGAGACCTCTACATTGTCGACGGTGTCCAGCACGCAACCTACAAGCAAGCCTGTCTAGCCAGAGGCCTCACATACGACGACCAACAGTACGTAGAAGGACTCCGCGAATCTGCTTCATCGAAAATGCCAAGTGTTATGCGCATACTCTTCGCTCAAATCCTGATACTTGGTGCGCCAGAAAACCCGAAGAGATTATGGGAACTGTTCAAAGAGGACCTCGCGGAAGATTTCATTCGAGAAGCAAGACGCACTGGTGGTTCCATAGAAGAAGCGATAAAGCGTGCCTACCGAATCATCGCGCATAAGCTGAACACCGAAGCTACCGAAGGCCGCAACTTCCGATACTGGGTGCAGACACATGGCATGGAAGACATCGACAACTATGAGCAAGATATGGAACACGATATGATCGACGTCGACGAATCAACAGCAATCGGAGACCGCATGTACCAGGAACTCAACGAAAAGCAGCGTGAAATCGTCGACACCATAATCCAAGCACTTGAAGACCCGACTCCTGCTGCGAAATGCTTCTTCATAGATGGACCAGGAGGAACCGGGAAGACATTCGTCTACAGCACGCTGCATCGCATCGTTACCGAAGGCGTAAGAAAGTGAAATGCATGGCTTACACCGGGATAGCAGCGATTCTTCTACCGAGTGGTCAAACAACGCACCGAACCTTTGGCTTGAAAGTCCCGCTTACATCCGACTCAAGATCATCCATCAAACCAGGATCACCGAAGGCGAACGCACTCAAAGGAGCCCACATGTGTCTGATGGACGAAGCTCCGATGATGTCAAAATACGGCTTGCACAACATCGACGAACTCCTACGCGCGATTTGCAACATCATTCCGTTTGGAGGCAAAGTCATGGTGCTTGGTGGCGACTTCCGACAGTGCTGTCCAGTTCAAGAACGTGCCAACAAAAGCGAAATACTCGACCTTTTGATCAAGAGAAGCCATTTGTGGCAACACTTCAAGACTTATTCGCTCGAAAAGAACATGCGCGTTGATCCCGAAGAAGAAGAATTCGCGAAATACCTGCTAAAGCTCGGCGACGGGGAACTCGAAGTGAATGAACTCGGCGAAATAGAAGTCCCAGAAGAAATTCGCTCTGGTGGTAACCTCATCGATGAAATCTTCGGACCATGCCTCAGAAGTGGGAACTACGAAGCAATGAAGAATCGCGCTATCTTGCACCATTGAACGACGATAAGGACAAGATCAACGAGCAGATTATCGCTATGCTTCCAGGCGAAGAGAAGACATACACAAGTTTCGACTCGGTAAAAGATCAACATGAAGGGGGAATTCAATTCGCGCCTGAAATTCCTGAACTCGATCAACATCGCCGACTTGCCTCCACACAATCTGAAGCTCAGGAAGAACGCCATCATCATGCTTCTCCGAAACTTGGACGTCTCTGAAGGAATGTGCAACGGAACACGATTGATTGTCACCGAACTTTGCAACAACATCATCAAGGCTAAGATCATCACCGGTGAACACGCAGGCCGACAAGTACACCTTCCAAGGATCACGCTCGACTCTAGCAAATCACAGCTTGGCGCAACTATGCAACGGCACCAATTCCCAGTTACTCCAGCATTCGCCATTACGATACACAAGTCACAAGGCCAAACATTCCAATTCGTCGGCGTGCTTCTCCTCACGACGGTCTTCGTGCACGGAATGCTCTATGTCGCGTTTTCAAGAGTCAAGCGTCAAAGTGCGTTGAAGGTCCTGCTGCCTCCTGAGAATCCAACCCACACCCGAAACGTCGTATGGAAGGAAGTCCTGAACAAGAGAAACTCACCAGCCGCACCTGCCTCTCCGACAAGAAACTACCTGGACAACATGGAAGACTTCGCAATCGATGATTAATGTTTATTATGTTTATGCTGTTATAGGTTTATAATATGTTTCTTATGTATGTATATATGTTTGGTTTTTCTAAATAAATTTGTCAAAAATATTGAACTTCAACACACTTCAATCTTTACACTGCTCACTTTGTACCATTTCTTTAATTGTATAATTTTTTGTCATCAATTACATTTTATTTCCTATGACTTTTCAAACTTTACCTTTGTATAGAATAGTTCCCTTTCCAAACTCTAACTTTGTTTAGATAGTTTACAATGGTGCACTTTAACCGGTTATCTTTTCACCAATGGTTTCACAAATTTTCTTATGGCATGTATTGTTTTGATAAATCACAATTGAAAATTTAAATCTTCGAGTTAGCTTCGATACCTGTTTTCTCCGAGCCGAGCTCGGTAACCCGCTGGTAATAAATTTAAATTTGTTCTTGTTACTTAGATACGGCTGAAGAAAAGCAATGAATATTGATGTTTAGTAAAAACAATATGAAATGTGAAGAAATGGAATGAAATAAATGGTCTGAAATTTGATGGTCTGTTAGCCGAGGAAAATAGCACCACCAAATTTTTTTGTTCCAATTAAGTTTCAATTCCATGAACCAGTGTTATAAGTATAAGGTAATACAGTTGTTTTTTTCTCTAAGCGTTTGCATGTAGTTTTGAATAATTTTTTTATAATTTTAATCAAATATAAATTATATGGATATAATTATTATGGATCATGTATATTACAGATAGATCTTTTAGTACGCTGAGCAAATGTGTAAATAGTGCACTGAGTAAATGTGTAAATAGTACACTGATATAAAAAGATATGGTTAAAACTAAGAGTATATGAAAATTTACCATGTTTTTTGGCTCTATGGGAGCACCAAAAAGATCGTTCATTTTTACCAAAGCGTTGATAATGATTTTAGTAAAATTAACAATATAATATGCTTTTATAAAAAGTGATAAAATTTTGTAATTTCATGATGATGACTTAGAGCATGACATAAAAACCATTTATTCGGTTAAGTTTTACAATTCCGTTTTTAATTTTTCATTAAATGTGTGGTAATAAGAACTATAATTTGGAAAACCAAAATTTTTGCTAAACCGATAGAATAGGATTAGAGACATGACTCAAATGAATAGTTTAAATACGGTATATTTTGGCATAGTTGACTAGAATAATGGATTATTATAATTAAAAAAAAAATATATATTTTTAATTCAAAAATATCATTACCATACAGTATGGTAATTTTATAAGATTTTTTTTCTCTCCGTGTATTACGGTGATTTTTTATAAATGATGCGCTTTTGTAATCTTTTTAGTTAAAAAAATCTTGAATTATTATTATTTTTTATCGTTATTGATTTGAAACGCGATAAAATTATGAGTTAATGTAGCATCGCATTTTATGCTTCAAATCACACATATTTAAGAAATTCCTTTCGTAGTTGATTTATCTTATTTTATAAATAAGTTATCCTCTTAGACATGCTGCATTGCTTTCTTATTATTTCTAATATTTTTTCATTAAATGATGCATTTCTAAACGATGGTTTTTCTAATTGTATGTAATGAAGAAAAAAATATAAGTTTCTAAAGGAGTTTATATATATTGTTTTTATATCATGTGATTCTGCAATACCGTTTACCAAAAATATATTTTCTTTTTCCTTCTTTATATGAGAAAATTTTATCTTATACCCCCTCAATGAGGGATTTCTTGTCTTACATAGTAGTTCATTTGTAAATTCGAAACAGAAAAGTTTCATTTTCAAAACTTTGATATTACTACTTATATCAAAATGAAACTGTTGCAACTTTCACAAGATCTGAGAAATTAAAAAGAAATAAAGCAACTGTATTACACTCTTAAAAATTTTCGCGTATCTAAACGCCGAGAATTGGTGGCAACTTACTTTAGACCAAAGTAATGTACCAATACACTTTTCGCATCTAAACACCGAAAATTGGTGGCAACTACTTTAGACCAAAGTAATGTACCAATACACTTTTCGCATCTAAACACCGAAAATTGGTGGCAACTACTTCAGACCAAAGTAATGTACCAATACACTTTTTGCGTATTTAAATACCGATAATTGGTGGCAACTACTTCAGTCCAAAGTAATGTACCAATACACTTTTTGCGTATTTAAACACCGATAATTGGTGGCAACTACTTCAGACCAAAGCAATGTACCTAAAAACCTAAAAATAATACCTGGTGTTGTTTTTTACACTACTTGATGTAAAGTAACCGCCACCAACCATCATGTTTTATTTAGTAATACTAAAATTTATGATTGCAGTAACATATGATACACATATCTAGAATTAGTTAAGTTATTTTTACGAGGTTATATAAAGTAAGAAACAATAATTTAGGTTTCATTCAAACACCAAATCCTAAAATAAAATGAGTTTGTAAACCATTGTCATAGCCTCATACTTGTTTGAGGTCTTTAGGGCCTCGAGGTAAGGGCCGTTTACCTCTCCATCTTGATAATATTAAATAATCATTTAGTTATATCATCATTTAGAAGGAAAGAAGAAAAGATAATCTCTAAAAATCATTAAGTTGATGCAGAATATGATATTTATTTTATTTTATAACCGTCGTTGATCAGCTGACCCAACTTTTTGGGTTTATGACTAATAATGCTCAACTCCGTAGCTTGTCATTTTGAACCCAATCCAGAAGACAAGGAAACTCTTGGATCAAGTACTGGGGAACATTGCCTTCGTAGGGGACTTTTTATGGAACTAACCCGCATTTGCATTACATTTAGAGGAAAACCACGAAAACCTTCCACGATTAACCTGACGGTAAGGGGAATCTAACCGTTTACCACTGAATATATTTTACTTCAGCACTGTGGTCGGGGCAAGTTGTTTTTGTTGATAGTAAGACCTAGATATATAGCTCTATCGACAATCAATTTCATTTTTAAAAAAGTTTAATATGTTTTGAATGTTAAGTCCTCTGGATATTTTTAATGATAAGTAAATTCGACTTTTGAGAGTTAATATCTACCTTCCAAATGGCGTACCAAGCTTCGTTGCTATTTATTTTAGTTTGTAATTTATTTATGGCATTAGATATGCATCTTGATTTGACTATAATATCAAGAGAAAAATGCTGTCTGGCTGTTATAGTGATCTTTGTCTATGGGAAAGTCACGAGTATAGAAAATTTAAAGTACTGAGCCTTGGATTTGGAAATAAAGCATACCTAGCAGAAATATTATTCAAATTATTCAAATGAAATATTATTCAAATGAATTTGAACTAGGCTTAATTGAGCAGGTGCGGGTAGAAATTATACATTATAAAATTAATGCAGTTTATGGAGATTTGAAAATTAAAATAAAATTATCCGGAAAGTACAACTAAAAACTTTTATACATATTTTTAACGGCGAACTTTAGTTTTTGCAAATATGAAAAGCAACAATAAAAACAGCCGCAAACACTCGCCAACTCGTTATCAATGGTAAACAATTACAATCGAAATCAAAACGTGCCAAAATTAGAGTTAGTGGAAACAAAAATATTTCAAGTATAGTATGAAAAGGCTAGTGATCTTGTTGTAAACTTTTTTGCATTTTCAGTGTTTAGAGTCGTCATACATGTTTTAAATTGTCTTTTAGGGTTATTCAACATTAAATTCAGAGAGAGATAAGACATCACAATTTTTACGTGTACTTTATAGAACCTTGTTACATTTTTCTGATGATGAGTTTTGATTCCCTTTCTAGCTCGTCAACACCCTATAATTTTTTATATGCAATGTATTTTTTATATACAATGTATTTTTTATATACATAAAATTATTTCAACCATTTTATTACTATATAATGCTCAGTCATTTTTTTAAGTGCATCATGAAATTTTGCAAAATAAAGCTCTTCGATTCTTTTTCATTACTTTGAAGTGCTTTGTAATGTTTCTTATGTAAAATGCATCCTTCATAATAGACTCGCTGCGATTGCCAACCCTAGTTTTCGCCTTCCATTCGGATTATGTATCACGTCCCTTTGCTAACTTATTATTTGCATTTTATTCTAGCTATACTGGTACTATTTTTAAAGTAAAGTTTCTAAAATGCGCAACGTATGTTTCCTGTAGAAACTTTGATTCAATTATCACATTTCAATTAACTCATACACATTGCGCTTTTATTTATATGCTTTTAAATGCTTAATGAAAATAAAATTTGAAACTAAAAATTCGTAGAACTTCCATACATGCACAATTATAAATTATGGATTTTTGGGATACGACCTTTTTAAATCCTTTACTCTAACATAATCTTGTAACTAATCTTGTAACGTAATCTTGTAAAAAAAAAAAAAAAAAAAAAAAAAAAAAAAAAAAAAAAAAAACATTATAATAATAATAATTTAAAAAAAAAAAAAAAAAAAAAAAAAAAAAAAAAAAAAACAGTTTAAAAATGAGGGAAGAAAACAGTCGTTGTTGGTAAAACGAATCTTTCTTTTGCGTTAATTATGAAGCATCAATAAAACTGAAAAAATATTTAAAATTATGTTAACTGCTTAAATTAATAAGCATTATTAAAACAAATATATAATACAATTTGTTTGTTAATATGAATTTTCCGCTTTTAACTTCTAATTTCAGTCCAACTTACAGCTCATTTTGCTTCAGCTCTTCATTGATGTAGAAAGAAAATAATTTTTATTCCAAAATTTATATATATATATACTTATATTTAAGCCTTCATGCGTATGAATGCTCATTCATTTGATGTTTTAGTTTTCAGATCTTTGTTGCCAACGCAAAAACGAGATATCAACGTTTTTTATTTTAAAAAATATACTCATTAGTGTTTTATATAATACTAACACATCCAATCAAACATAAGCATACTAACTATTCAGAAAACTGTCAAAATTTTGAATCTATCAGCATTGGCGATAAATTCTCTCTGTATCCGTCAGATAACGAGTGAAAATTCTTTTGTTGGCTGAAGATTTTAGTTAAAATTTGATCAATTTAGCTAGTTGGAGATAGTTTTACTGACAATAATTTTTAATTCATGATTTTATGACGATGAATTTTGCCTGTTAGGAAAGATTAGTTCGGTTACTAAATTTTATCATATATTATAAAACTATATTCTATAGTTAATTATACCAAAATCAATACGAAAGCTCTTCGGTAAAGTACAGAGCTTCCTGGTGTTCCCAGAGAGCCAGAAACACGGAAAATTTTCCGTTTGTTTTTACCATATTTTTTTTCTCAGTGTAATATTGCTGTTGTACCTGTTTACTTTGTTTTGTCACTGTTTACTTAGAACTTGAATTGTCACCTAGCTATGTCACGGGTTAATTGACGATAAATTCTCATGGTTGATTATTTAAAGATAAATTCTTTTTGTAGTGGTCTGAACACCAATGAAACTATACAGGGACCGCAAAAAGGGGGCAGGCAGAGGGGACTTTAGCCCCCTCTTATTTTACAAATGAAGAAACACTGCCCCTTCTAAAATTATAATTTTCACTTAATATTTATATAATTAAATTAGCAATTAAAAAATACATAATTTCATAGCATCTGAATTCTAAAAAAAAAAAAAAAATCTATTTCAAGCGAGATTTAACAATTCCATGGAAAGCTTCTACCACATCATCCCTTACTACCCCCCCCCCTCCGCCAAAGAAGTATGAGCCTCAATTGCTAACCAATGGAAATATTCTTGGTTTTAAATGTCACAGCGAATAGAATAATAAAAAAACAATACTGTTAAAAGAGAGATAAATAATTTACGGATAAACAATTACTTATATTAATTTTATCTTAGTTTTAAAACAGTTCGAAAATAATTATAATATACAATAATTACACACACACACACACACACATATATATATATATATATATATATATATATATATATATATATATATATATATATATATATATATAGTTCTTCATTTTGAACTTATTTTATGAGTTCTATTTACTTGCAGCTTATGCGCAATAAATGATACTTATTTTTTTTTTTTTTTCTTTTCTGGCTTTTTTGTATTTATTTATTTTGCTGTATATATATATATATATATATATATATATATATATATATATATATATATATATATATATATATATATATATATATATATATATGAAGATAAATTCAAGTTCAAAATGAAGATAAAACAAAGGTAAATTACAGACAAATGAAAAAAAAAGGGGGGGGGATAATAATAATAACAAACAACTGGGGAAAGAAAAAGAATTAATTTAAAAAAGAAAAAAAAAAAAAGAGGATCAAGTTTTTTAAAAAACCGGAAAATAAAAGATATAATCTTTTCATCAGCCCACACGATTATATCCGAAAAAGAGCGCTTTCTAATATTGTATCAATATAGCCAAAGCAAAATATATCAATACAATAGTGTGAGGAGCACTCAAAAATTTTTTTACAAAAATTACGACAAATAAAAACAAATAAAATTAAACACAATAAGTAAAGATAACACGTAAAAACAGAAAATAAAATATAAAGGAAGAGCAGAATAAAACAAAATCTATAAAGCCAGCAGTGAAATATAATGAACTTACATGAACGGGAAATTTTTCAAGAATGATTTAAAATGTGTGGGCTGATGAAAAGATTATATCTTTTATTTTCTGGTTTTTTAAAAAAACTTGATCCTCTTTTTTTAAATTTTTTTTTTAAAATTAATTCTTTTTCTTTCCCCAGTTGTTTGTTATTATTATTATTATTCCCCCCCTTTTTTTTCATTTGTCTGTAATTTACCTTTGTTTTATCTTCATTTTGAACTTATCTTATGAGTTTTATTTACTTGCAGCTTATGCGCAATAAATGATACTTATTGTTTTTCTTAATTTTTTCTGGTTTTTTTGTATTTATTTATTTTGCTATATATATATATATATATATATATATATATAGAGAGAGAGAGAGAGAGAGATAAATTAATATAAGTAATTGTTTATCCGTAAATTATTTATCTCTCTTTTAACAGTAAGATCCCCCCCCCCTTGCTCGTGAGATACTTCCGCGATTACTGAAACTATAAAATATAAGACAGTACTTGAAATTTTGAGGCTCTTCCATAAGAGTTTAAAATTTCTATCGCGGGTAATTTCTGGAAATGAAAAATTCTGATTGCCACCTGTCGTTAACGAGATGAAGTTAACATTTTAGTGTTCCTAGTCAGAAAATTGTAGGAATTTCGATTGGCGAGGAATTCTCAAAAATAATATCGAGCTAAAAGCTCGACATTATTTTATGGAAACGATTGAGGCTTGCATTTTTTTTTTTTAGCACAAAGCTGCAGTTACAAATTTGATTGCTCAAGCTAAACTTAAAGTTGTCGAAAATTTTTATCGATAAATTATTTTCTTTCACTCCGAATTGTCCTATTATAAGTTCTATTATAGAATTGTTCTATAATAAGTGCTTGTAATAAGTTCTATAATAAGTTCTATTCGTGGTGGTTGGAAAAATGTTGAAACTCGCTCTGTCGTCAGAGACGAAGCTTTTATAGACATTTGAGTGCTCTAGATGCAAGTCAGAAAAATTTTGCAATGTAAGTCAATACAATATAATACAGAATTACAATATTACAACAAAGGAACATTACTTTAATATGAGACTGTAGAAATTATTCTGTTTATATGGCAGGCAAATTGAATGCATATGAGATCAACAAATTTAATTCAAGTAAAATTTAATTTTCTAAGAAAATTAAAATTTCGCCTAAATAATAATATGGAATTTAATTTGCTTCCTAAACTATATTTATAGCCAATTTCATAAAGTATTAAGAAAACTAGATCAAAGATCACTAGGCTTAATCTATAACGGCAAAATTTATATCCAGCGATTATATGCAAATTAAGCCATTTGATTAATATTCTATATTTTAACCTAACGTTCTAAATTTTAGAGCTGTTAATTATTCAATCAATTTTTTGTTATCCACTTGAAACACAATGAGTACTTAATTATCATTATGACAGGAGATACTTGAATTTAGACGCAATTCGATATCTTTTTATCTTATGAATAATTTATGTGAACTTTAATAATTTCGTTTTCAAACAGAAGTAATTTTGACTTAAATAGTTAAACTAATTCAATTTGAACTCATTCTACTATATTAATTACTATTTTTGATATTATGAGTTGACCTATTTTAAATCAATCTTTACTGTTTTATTTCTTTCGTTTTTTAAAGTAAACTTTAAGTTTTTATATTTGTGAAAGTATCTAGTATTTTATGTTTGGGAGTAATATAAGGTTGAAATAAAAAAATCCGGAATACGAAAGATGTTTGTTAGGAGATCGCTTTTTTTCTCGAAATTTTTAGTCCTTGGTATGAAATGAAGCGAGTTAATACTTTATACCTCACATTTTCGAAATCTCTTTCATAACTCTTTCTAGTACGTTTTGAAATTTTGTTAAGTCATATAGGTCATACCTCATTTTGAACAAGTGCGTCAATTATTAACCTAGACTGTTTCGTAATAATTGCACAGCGCACATTGAGAAAAGAAAGAGTACGGACCTTGGCCAAAGGATACTGTGAGAAGGCCTCTCCATTTCCCTTCTAACCTTCAGTAAGAGTTAGTCCCGAATAGGGACGAAAAATATAGCACCTCCAAAACCCGTTCCACTGTCTTCCCTACATTTTTGGTGGGGGTGCGCGTACTTCCTGGGGTGTTAAGTAATCCGAAACTAATCGACTAACCACTGTCAGAGAAAAGGGGGAATTGCAACCTGCGGGGGTCAACTAGCTTTCAGAAGAGACTCACTCTACATTATGCTTTTTCTCCTTCTAAGAAAAACTTTAAAAATAATTTTTTTAAACTCTAAAACGGCTTTGATTATTTTCAAAATGGTTTTATCATTTTATTTAACATGCACTTTTTCTAATTATATCTTGAATTATTTATTATTTTGATTTGATTATTTAGAGAACTAATAATAACCAGAGTATTTAAATTTATAAAATTTTACTATGTATTCATATGAAAGTAATTCATATAAAGTAACTACATTAAAAATAAATTTATATTTGCTCTATAAATCAAATAAAGTTTGTTAATTTTTTTTGAAAATTGATTCGCTAACTTGTAAAACTTTTTATGTTAAAGTAAAACCTTGAGTTCAAGATTTTATTTTTTTATTACTTTTTTAATTTGATTCTTTCAATTACAATTTAAATACATATATTTTTCACAACCTTTTTTTTTTTAATTTTAATTAATTTTTTTCAATTTTTTTAAAGATTGTACCATTTTTCTAATAGATCATTTCGATGGATCATTAAAAACAACAAACTAAAACAATTCTATGTTATTTTAAATTTTAATATATAGATTTGTGAAGCTGCTCACTGTAATTAATATAAAGATTTATCAAAAAAATCGAAATTAATTTATAAAAAAGTACGATACCGAAATTTTTGAAAGAAAAGGCATTTATTGATTTTCATTAAAACTTACAACATAACAACTGATTGAGACAAGTTTACTTTACAAAATTTTATCACTAACCCTGGGAGGTTTTCGTGTTTTTCCTCTCCATGTAATGCTAATGCGGATTTTAATTAACTATAACTACACTAATTAAAGTTTGCAGTGCAGAAATTTCTACTCAGAAAACTCTTCTCCATGAATGGCAAAAGAGGGTCAGGGAAGAGAAATTAAAATAACACATTGATTACATACTTTGTTCTATCAATATAAAAGAGCGAAAAATTGTGAATAAAAATTACATTACACACTTTTAATAGGAATTCGAAAAATGTCTCGTTATTAAATACATAAGATATTGCATAATTACTAGTTTCAATGTATATTTTTAGAATATTGCTAAAAAAAGTTTCAAAAAGTGTATTAATTAGGAATCACAGATTAATGTTAAAGCAATAATAAAAGACTAATAGTATCAAAATCTAGTGAATCAACTAAGGAATCAGGTCTGAAAACATCAAAACCAGTTTGACTGTCTGAAGTAACAAAGAGAAGCTTAACTCTAAGTATTACAACGTATTTTTATTTTTTAATATATCGTGATGAAATTTCGTGGTGTTTATAATATTCACATTCCTCATTCTTTCTATTTCATCGGGCAATCAAACTGGTTTCAATATTTTCAGTGTTGCGTTCCTAAGCAGCGGTTCATTATATTTTGATACCGTTTTTATTTTTCTCTCGTGAATATTAATTATGTTCACTAATGTTCTTTGACTTCCTTTTTTTTAAGAATTTTACAATACATGCGTATATTTTCACATTTTTCTTCATTTACTGATTTAAATAAAATTTTCATAATACTTAGTGTTCTTGTGTATGTACATTAGAGCTCTAAACACAGGGCAAAGTGCTTGTTCACGTTTGGATGATGTGTGCTCGTGTGTACTAGCTATTTTTTTTCCTTACCGTGGAAAAACAAACTATCACAGCTATTGGAGTAATTTAAACTATTTATGGAATGGAAAAATTGCAACCTTTTAAATTTTTATAATGTAAATGTTTTTTTAAACCTACAAATGAGTGTACGATATATATATATATATATATATATATATATATATATATATATATATATATATATATATATATATATATATATGTATATATATATATATATATATATATATATATATATATATATATATATATATACATATATATATATATATATATATATATATATATATATATATATATATATATATATATATATATATATATATATATATATTTTAAAAAGGAAAACTGCAGTTTTGTGATGCTTTATAGTATATTGGAATATCTTTACGTCATTGTCTCGATTTTAATTAATCTCACTTTATTCAGAAGCTAAATTCTTTAATTCTGAAACATCTTTAAAAAACAAGGAAAAAAGTTTAAAAAAAAGGGGGAATAATGTATTTAAAAAATAAATTCCACTCTCAAAATGAATAAAAACAAGAAAAAGTATTACTAGTAAATAAATAAAATGTGTATGTAGAATGAACGAATTATCAGCGAATATAATTTCTATAATAAATTACAAGCTTATAAAAGCTCCCCATATCAGTTCTTCAAAAGGACAGAGAGAGAAAAGGATTTTCAAAAAGAGTAGAACAGAGTAAAAGTATTTGGGAGGGAGGGAGCAAGACCAAGACCACATACGGAGAAGATTAGACCGCAATCGTCTCTTGGAGAATGAACTTGGGGGTGGAAGTTGCCTTCCTCCCTTACTCAAAGGTAGAAAGTGACTTGAGTTTCAAAGGCAATATTACAAAAAGTAATAAAGATAAAAAAAATTGACCTACATTTTCGTGGATAGGAAAGATTGAAAAAATTATTAGTATTTTTTTTAAATTGATCACTCTGATTCTTAAACAAGAAAAATCGATTCAAAGTATGACAAGCCCGCCATAGACTTTACATGTTAAAAGCAGAATTGAGGAGTCTGCTTGGTTCAACACTTTTCTCCCGGCAACCACGATTGGGGACCCGACCTTCTGATCATATGAGCTCGCCCCGTGCTCTTTGTTCGCCAAGGTACGGACAAAGCTTATTAGAACATGGTAAAATTTACAGTGTTTCTGTCAACGCCAAAAAGCTCAGTAATTTTCACGGGAGCGCTTTGGTAACGATTTTGGTTAAATTTGGTAATTTTCATAATATCTTACAGCAGGGTATATAAACAATTTATTTTATTAAATTTACGTTCTTGTTTTGTATTTCTTACTAAATGCGTAATAATGAGAACTATAATTTTGAAAACCAGAATTCCGGGTAACACCGTATATTTTAGTTTTATTAAAAAAAAAAAAAAAAAAAAAAAAAAAAAAAAAAAAAAATTCTTTTTAAAGTATTTTTTTTAAACAGAAATGTCAAATCCACACAGCACGGTAGTTTTACGAAAACCTTTTTTCTCCGAGCAGGAAAAAAAAATGCGTGCACTCAAATATTATTTGAAAAGAAATATGTATAAATGAATACAGTAAATTTTTGTTTATTAAAAAGAAAATAACAATAATCTTTTTTTCTGCAAAAATAAAATCAAGTGAAGGGTGATAATCTAACTGTTCGAATAAATTAAATTATTGTACTTTAAAGTAAAAAGTACTTATCGTTCAGACGGGTTAATTTTGGAGAAAAATGTGCAAAAATCTTGGATGCAGACTCTAAAATGCCTGAATTCTAGTTCATCTGTTTAGAGGCCTCTATCCTCGCCATCTTGGATGAAAGGTTAAGTTTTTAATCTGTGTTTTCCTGATATTTTTTTGTACATAGCAAATTTTCTATGATATTAAATGACAGCACAATTCTTTTCAAAAGAGGTAAAAAATAAAGGGGTCGCTTTATTAGTATAATGATGCCATTTATGGTTCTGAGTAAATAATTTAAAACTACGTGCTTCTCAGTTTTTAGATTTTTAAAAAAATCTAATTTCATTCCAGTTTAAAATGAAGAAAATAAATTTAGATTCCGCTAAAAACTCTAAAACGCTAAAAACCAAAACTTTAATTGCATAAAAGCAAAGGTACTTATCAAAGATCTAAAAACAGGCTACTGTATACTACTAAACTACCTATCACAAATTGTTGATTGCAGAATTGTGTCCACATAATTTTTCTTACAAAACAATTGATAAAGATTCTAAAATACCGCAAGCGTTATAACTCTAATTGTGATTGGGGGGGGGGGGGCGGTCTTGTATTTTATATGCATCGAAAGATACTGAAAAATAGAGTAAATATCCATCAGCAGTTTATGTGTAAAAATTAAATCAAAGAATTAAAAGCATATTTAAAATCTTCCCAACCCGTCTCCATGCTTTCAACAGTTGATTTCAGCCGGCAGTCCAGCCAAGAACAGAAATAAAAATAGGCTAATTGCAACAGTACAAACTAACTTTTAAAAACAAAACCTATACTTTTCCTTTTTCTCAAATAAAAGAATGAAAAGCTCCGCACCAAATAATTTGGTGGTGAAAGACTACAATGTTACAGCTCTTGCCACGATAAAAGGTATTTACAACCACCTTTTATGATAAAAAAAAGGCTTTATCCCATAACTCCCTCTACAAGGTACAAAACAATCACTAATTCGCTAATGACAGCTTACTACCTTTTGTGTCATTTGAGAAGGTAATGCCACTCTTACACCTTTACAGTTGGTTTAACGAAATAAGAAAAAAAAAGAATGATAAATAAAAATCACATCGCTCATGTGATGGCACGTTGCAATAAACTCGAAACTCTACAAGTTTTTTTAAGAGGTTGTAATAGTTTCCAGGTAGAGTTGTAATGATACCGCTGTAATTTTCCATCACGAGGAAACATATTATCAGCTAAAGGATGGGAACTAATCGGTTCGTTGTAGAAGGGAGAGTGATTATGCTAAAAACAGAGCAGTAACTGATTGGTTTTCCTTGCTGTAGACTTTGAAAGAGAGAGAGAGAGAGAAAAAAGATTGCTTTAAATGCAACAAGTTTTTGTTGTTCAAAGTTGGAGCACCATTTGATAGGTTGTGTCACTTGTTCTATGGTGTGCTAATCGTGAGGAAAAGTTATTAACCCCGAATAAATAAATGCGAGCTTCGAAAAGAATAATTAGAACACTTCTTGGAATACAGAAGTATTGATGTTCGAATTATCTTCACGAATTTAGAAATGAATGATTGCGTGATAACTAACACTGTTGAACAAATATATTATTGTTTTTTGCTGCATGAGAATTTTTTAGCAGATTTTGTATATTTTTGAATTACCGGTTTAAAGTTTAGAATCGGTTTCTCTTTCCAAGCTACATTTTTTTTTTTAAATGACATTTTTAGTCTATTTTTTGTAGAAATACTCTTATTATGTAATTAACTTGATGACATGATACTATGCTTCAACATAAACCATAATTGATTCTACATTAATTATGATTTATTTTACCACTTTTTAAAGTTGAAACAATGTTACAAGATACAGATAATATGCTTTATTGCTAAATCGATATGTCTGTCAATGAATCTGTTTTACATAAATTTCCTTATTTAAAAAAAAAATATATCCACTGAACTGAGTATAATTTTAGTTTATATTTTAATAAATAATTTAGTTTTTATTAATTAATTGATTTTAAATTGATATTTCTGACAATGTATTTTGCTCTATAACAATTTCATTTATTCATAATAATTTAAAATCCCTAAACTGGAAGTTACTTTAGTTAATATTTCAACAGATTTTATTTTTTATTTATTAATTCATATCTAAAAAGTTAAAATGTTAGATACGAAAGGGGGTCGCACAAATGTTGTTACAAACTTCTAGAGGAGTTAGGACACACCATCAGGATTAAAATTGCATACAGGAACCCATGCCGGGAAATGTCGTCATACGCCGCTAGATACGTTTCCCTTTTTATGAACTGTTTCTTCCTGCGCTTCTGAACAGGCCATAATAGAGAAGCACCTCTGGCCGTGTACGACGACGTTTCCTGGCATATGTTTCTATGCAATTTTAATCCCGATGTGCCTTAACTCCCCTAGAAGTTTATAACAATATTTATTCGTTCCCTTTTTATATATAACGTTTTAAACATAAACGTTTCAAGAAAAAAAATAAACTAAAAATGTCATTTTGAAAAACATTTGTAGCTTTAGGAGCAAAACTAATTTCAGATTCGAAAACCTTTTACCCGAATCAGGCAAGTATTTGTATAAATGCAACAAAAAAATTGTTCCCCTGTAATCAATAGAAACTGCGAAATTATGAGGATTTGTAGTTAAAAAATTTGTTCACTGAGAGTTTATATTGTTCTAACTTAGAAGAATAATCCGAGCTCACATACTTTGAAAATTCTTATTTAAAAGTGCACCACAGTTTTTTAAATAAATATTCATTCACATTAAATATTTGTTTAACTCATTGGTAATATGGGTACTGTTTTGGGTTTGATGGCATGCGCACCTTATCACACTTTTCAACTGTGTTCAAGAGTAATAGTAAACAGTGCGCATGTGTCGTCATTGCATGCGTTGCTATGACGATCGCTGATGTTTGATAATTTTTTTAGAATTCTTTTTTTTTCCACTTTTAATTTTGTTATGCATTGAGTTGGTGAGTTTATTTTTGAGATATAAGACCAGAGAGATCCCATAAATACTTCTTGAGTTGTGAATAAAAGAGAATTTCATCATTTAAACATTGTTTTTATTGTTCTAATTAAGAATCAGAAATTTTAACCTACAGTTTAAATTGGATCATTTTCAATATTAACTCAGAATATCACAAATAAAGAGGGTCAAAAAAATTTACACAAAAACCATTTTGCCAATGGGTAACCTGTGAGAACCGAAAGGTGATCACAATTTATTTTAAAATTTATTTTAATTTTTTAAAATTTTTTTTTTTTTACATAAGATTGATTTGTTTGCATTTATTGGTAGTCAAAATCATATTGAATAGAATTTATTTTATAAATCCAAGAATTGAAAAAAAGAAAAAAATTCATTACCACTTTAAAAGTGGTAAAAGATTACGGACAATCCGTAGTTATTGGCTACTATGCGTAAAACCAGCACGATGTTTAAAGGGATGGTATTTCACGGAAATCCGTTTCTACCAATGCCAAAAATCGGCGACATTCCTTTTTTTATGCCAATTGTTCATTTATCTTTGTACATATCCTGATTGTTAGAGTTTTATAAAATTTGGTTTTAGTGATTATTTTTGCAAGCTAAACTGAAAGCAATAAAAAAATCTATGTTTTTTAGAAGAAGTGCGAGTCCTCGTCTAAATTAAGCATATTCCAAAATGCTTACAGTTAACAGCTATGCATAAATTTTGAGAATTCTTTGATATATTGCCATACATTGCAGAATGAAAATCCACCCAACAGTTTAAAAGATTTTCCCCCTCTAATTGTACAGGGAGCAAAAAGAGAGGAACTCACTGAATAACTTTTGTTTTGATTAACGAATATTCACGTACTTAATAATTAATAGGAATGGTCTCAAATATGTTAATAAGTAAGTGCAAACTATATTTTAAGTTACGAAATCAGACACAAAAAAAGTGCCTCTTCAAAATAAACATACTTTTTTTAAATTTTTATCTTCTTCTTTTTAATTCAAGAACAAAATGATTCCATGTGCACCACTGAAAAAGTACAACACGAGGCTTACAGACGTAAGTATGGTAGCAAACAATGTAGAATTTTTATTCTGAAATACATGCAAAAAGGGCATGTAAAAATTAGAAAAGAAAAATAATAATAATAGGAAAAATAAATAACAAATAAAAAACATTTACAAAAGGATGAGAAAAAAGAAAAATTAAAATAGTACACAAAACAAAGTGATTTATAAATTTGTATTAAAAACTGAATCAATGAAAGAAAGTTTGAAGATGGTTTGTTTCCCACAAAAGTGCGAAAAGGGGAAGGAAAGTTAATAATGAGCGAATTTAAAGCAATTACTAAGCGATATTAATAAATATATTCTATTAACATATATGCATTTTCAAAACGTGTAAAAAAAGTTACCTTGCAAATTCCTGAATCAGATTCCCCCCCCCCCCACCCCATCAAACAGAAACAATGTACGTTAAATAATAATTTAAAAACATGTAAATACATAAAAATAAAAAAGTTTTTTCTTCAAAATTTAAAGAAAAAAAATTCTGCTAATGCACAAAATATAAAAATTGAAGTGTATAATTTCTTTTAGTATTTTTTAGAATAACATAATTTATCATAACTTTCATTATTAGAACAGGCGAGAAAATTAAATTAAATCAATATAGAGTATTTTGAAAATATCAGAATTTAGAACAGCACAGTTCTTCTATTCTAACAATTTTTATAATTGACTGTTTTATATTTGTAACAATATAATGGAATTCAGCCTTTTTAAACAATATATGAAACTTATAAATTGTTTATTTTTTCCTTTGTAAAGGAATGGAAACTCATTAGTGTTTAAACTTATTTTTGTAATCAAAGCGATAACTTTCTATTTGAGAAATATATAAAGAACTTATTTGAATATTGATTCAACTCTTCTTTTGTTTAATATGAGATATGGAGCATTAAGTTTAATCAAATTGTTTTTTTTTCCTATATTGTCTGTTTTTTGGTGCCTATTATTGTTTGACTGCAGAAATTAGCTGGACATGAAAGTTGAGCTAACTCCATTTTTTATTAAGTGGTACCGTCCCACTTTAAAAAAAAAATTCATATAACTGTGCATAAGTTTAAATATCATATGGAACAATGAATTTAATATGGTCCTAGAGAATGGCGTATGGCATATGGGCATCAATTAGAAAATGGAACAATAAGGCATCTGGTATATGGAAGTATAAATACGAACTCGGAATCTACGGCACTTGTTATATGGAACTATAAACTTGAATCTGGAATTACATCTCTCTCCGTACATGAAACTGTAAATTTGATTATGAAATTGCACCGCACTTGATATATAAAACTATAAATATGATTATATTGCATTTGATACGTTAAACTATAAATTTGAATATGGATTTTTTGGATCCGTTCGGTGTTAGGAAATATAAATTAAAATACAGAACTCGGTATATGGATGGAACTACAAGTTCAATTATCATATAGCGCTTAGTATATTGAACAGTATTAATTCGAAGTACACGGTGAATTACTATCTCAAAATGTAAAATTATAAATTCGGCAATGGAAACTATATAAAAATTTTTATTCAGATCTATAAATTCGAATGTGGAAAAATATGAAACTTGCGGTGTATGAATGTTTTGCTCTATAAATGTGATACTTTACCATACAGAATAAAACTTATTTTCAATAGAAACAATCAAACTGCAGGTGATAACTATGTACTTTTAATTGTATTTCATTTATTCGAGGTTCAAAACTGCATTTGTATCTTTGAATAGTTTATATTTTATTTTATAACCGTCGTTGTGAACAGCCAACCAAATTTTTGGGTTTACGACTTCTAATGTTCAACTCCGTAGTCTTGTCATTTTGAACCCAATCCAGAAGACAATTGAACTCCTGGATCAAGTATTGGAAGAAATTTGCCTTCGTGGAGGGCTTTTTGACGGAACAGACCCGCATTTGCGTTACGTGGGGAGGAAGACCACGAGAACCTCTCAAAGTTAGCCTGGCGGCAAAGGGACTCTTACCCATGATCCGTCTACCACTGAGGATATTTCGCGACAGCACTGTGATCGGTGCAAGCCGAATGCGGATTCGTATCGACCAGATATCACCGGGATTCGAACCCGGTTTAATTTATTGGATGGCGAATGCTCTATCCCCTGAGCCATCACCGCTTTGTAGATATATGCTTATAGGAGAGAAGTATTACTTGTAATGAAATTAGTGAGAATAATGATTATCTTGTGATGATTATAATGAGAAGTTCTTCTGGGATTTTTTTGACAGGCTTTTTACTTTGTGAATTTAAAAAAAAATTTCACAACACAAATAAAGCATTTCTTAAAATTAAATATTTAATCAAAAAAGTTCATGTTTAGAAACATTCTACCTACTTATAATAAAATAATCCTATCTGAATCATTCTTAATGTCATTTTGGTCAAATTTCATAGTAATTCTTTTAATATTAACAAGTACAATAAAAGTTTTCAACCAGAATAATAAGAGCATAGTTCAATGCTTAAGATTATAATAAAATAAAAATATGGAACTGCAAAACCAATAATATATAAACATTTTAATATTTTTAAGTTAACAAGGATAAAAAAATGTTTTAAAGGAAAATCATAATTTTATGATAATCATAAATATGGAATTAAAAATTTATCGTATAGAATGTGGTGACCTTATCCTATAACTAAGCATCATTTATTCTAAATAATGCTTGATTTAAAGTGCAATGGGTACCACCTGCATGATCCCGGAAAAAATATTCTAGAATTCGGCATACTCTCATAAAAATAATTTGAAATACTGATGACTTTTACATCTTCATTTCACGTAAGAGAGAATAAAAAAATATATTTTAAAGAATTTCAGTTGTCTGACCGATAAATAGAATGTGAACTGATTTAAATCTTCCAGAGTAGGAAATAACCTTGATTTTTTCAAGTAATAAAATTTAAAGTGATACGTGAAAAAAGTTTACGTGTTGCACTTTTTCTCTCTTTTATTTATTTGTTATGTTAATTTTTTTTTTACGCATTTGCTATAAATACTTAATGCAGAGCAATTTTTTTCACATATTAAAATTTATTGCTTTTTAATTCACCAATGTCTTAAAAATGAATTATACTACATTTGAAATTCTAAAACATGTTTTACCATAGTGAGGTTTAAATTTGATAAAATTTAGATACAGTGTCAACCTGAACCGATCCATATTATCATGCAAATCATTTACCATAAGTCCCAAACCTAGGGCTCCCATGTTTCTGGGGCCCTTTAAATGTTACAAATGTATTGTATTTGTGTTTTTCCTTAAGAATTGTCTATTAGAAATAAAAGTTAATAACAATTGATATAAAAATGTAACTTTAAATTTACTTATATATCGTAATTTACTATGATATAAATAACTTGTGAACTCTTTATAATTAAACAACATGTAAATTTGGTTTAAAGTAACAACCAGAAGGGACCTGACATGCTCTAACCTCGCACTTACTTTACGTACGTACGAATAAGCAGCACATGCATCACGTCCCTTCTATAGGGCCGGCACATTCATACATCCAATCATTCATCGATAGATCGTAATTTTGAACTAAACAAAGGAGCGATCAATTTATAATTCAGTACCTCCAGAGGCATGATTTGCTGTGGGGACATGGAAGACTTTATGACCCAACAGATTTAACATGCACCCATCACCATTTACTACACGTTGAGTCTTCAAGCGACCTGGACCCAACGTCCTACCAACCAGGATATCCCGGCCCGTATTATGTAGTGAATGAGTAAAACAAATTCATTGTTTCTTCGAATTTTAACAGTAAAAAAGTGAATAAGAAAACGGCACAGTTTTTTGAAACTTTTATCATCGGATTTTTACATTCTAGCTACTAACATTAGAATGCTTGGGTTATTTTTTAACGTTGGAAAATATGATCTATTTCTTATAATGCAAATCTACGAGCTAAAAACCTTTTTTTTTTTTCTTTCTAAAAAAGCCAATCGACTTCATGCGTGCAAGTTGTACAGTAAATTGAGGCAGAAAAAGAAAATAAAAAAACTCACCTTTCATATTGGATGATTGTAAAAATATGTTAATTTAGGAAAACCATGAGAGAAGTACTGGGGAAAACTTAACATTATAAATATCTTTCTCAGCGAATTCATCCCGTCGATGAATAAAGATACTTTGTTATTTATTATTATTATTATTTTTAATTTCCTGAAATTTCTGCGAATGGGTTTTAAATTAAGTAATAATTAACAAGGATCTTCCAAACAATTAAAAAATCCAAATCCAGGAATTAAGAAAGAAGTAATTAACAAAAAAAGTGTTCTTTTACTTCACCCGAAATCAAAGAAATTCCCGTGAAGGTTTTGGGAGCCTCCCCCCTCCCTTCTTGTTTTGGATATTTTATCAACTTGTCTCAAATATCAGGTTCAGTCCAATGACTAACCACAGCAGGGATTAGAAACAACAACTTTCCTTTTCCTTTAAACAACAAAAATTTTGTGAAAAATGGAAATCAGATACTTAAACGAAATACCATCAAAATATTTTTTAAATCATGGAAATAAAAGAAATCTAAGAGGGAGCATTTTATTTTGAAAACCACTTTATATGTTACACTGTTCTTAGTAAAAGAAACTATTCGTCGATGAAGATTTACAAATTAAATTTAAAAAAAAAAACAAAAAGAAGATAGAATTTCCTCAAGTTTTTAATAATAATAACGTTTCTGCGCATGTATTTTTTATTTATTTTTTATTTTTTATTTTTTTGTGACAAGAAATGTTTAAGGTTGAGAAGGATGTTAATGAAGATTTTGCTATTTAGATTTAGTGTTAGGAATACTATAAAGATAAACGTTTAATTTAAGAATCTCTTTACACATTTTACTAATTTCTCAGAGTTTTAGAAATTTGAAATAAAATTAAAATATTTAATGTTAAAAATAAAATATCAAATTTAAACTCATGAATGTGGTCCAGGCAGAATATGTTTGCTATAAACCATTCTATTTCATTTGTATTACTGCAAAATCACTCATGTAACTGCATAAAATAATTATGAAATAAACGTAAAACTAAATATAATCAAATAAAAGTCGTTAATACTATTCTACGTAAGCTGAACAAAAATTGTATTGAGGCTAAGTCGGTTTTATGGATCTCGTGTTCACCTAAAGAAGAACCTCTAACATAGGTTTACGGTAAGAAAAAGCTCGCAAAACTTTCTGGAAAATTGTGAGCAAAGATTGCTGTTAAGTATATACTGTAAAAGTTTTTGGATCAAATTGCACTTGAGAGTATATGTACTTTGGTTGCATCATGAGAAGAATTCATTTTACGAATATATTATACTGTAGTTTTTACAGCATTATATATTTAATTATATAGTGGTTCAGGGATTTTATGGTAGTTATTACTGTAAAAGTTACAGTATATCAGTTTTTTTTGGTCCGTAATAAGTTCTGGTAAAAATGAATTTTACGGTAAAAAGTATCGACACCGGTAAAAAGTACGATAAAAAATGCCAGCATTTTTTATAATATTTTGATCTTAAATTTTTTTATAATTTAATCTTTATAGCATTATTTAACTTTTACAGCAATATATAAGGCCGTCTAACTAAAGTTACGCCATTTAAACTAAAACCCTGGATATTTAGTCTAACTAGTTAGGCGTAAGTAAAAAGCAGTTTCAGAAAATATTTTATCTGATAATAAAAATTTTGTATTACGGGGTAGTATAATGCGTAAAAAGGAAAAAAAAAAAAAAAGGGTTACTCTGAATAACTTTTGATCGGATCTTTACGGTTTGGGACTCATTTTTAATGGTTCGAAGGGGTGACCTCAAATAAGCTTATTAATTAGTGCACACAATATTTAAAAATACAAAATCAGACACAAAAACGAATTTTTTTTGAATAAACATGCTTTCTTTTTAAACGAATACGGATTTCTGCCCCCCCCCCCAAAAAAAAAAATATAGGGGGTAGCCGCAATCTGGGAAATATAGTCCCGATAGTTTGGCCAGGAGAGCTATGCAAAGTTAGGACCCCTTAATGTTAATTTTACTTTTTGCGTATTTCGCCATATCTCGAGAAATTTTGAAGCGAATTCAAAAATTTTTGCACACAATTATAAAATTTGTTTATTCAAAGATAATGACTTTCAAAAAATAAATTTCAATAAATATTCATTTATTTCAATTATTTTATCGAATAATATTCGAAAAAGTAACTATTAAAGGTATACTATTATTTTTATATCATTTTAAAGTAAATAATTTTACATGGCAAATACAAAATTTAAGCTAAATTGTTTGAAAAATTCCCGAGAAATTTAATTTTAAATACACGACTTTTTTAAAATTTGATTTATCAGGAACTGCTCAACCGATTTTGCTCAAATTTTGTATTTTTACATGCAAAATTACATACTTTAAAACAATGTATGAAGTTGTATCCCTTACAATTCAAATTGTTTTCGAATATTCTTTAATAAAAAATAGTTAATATTTATTAAAAATTATTTTTTGCCAGGAATTATCTTTGGATTTTGTTTTATTGTAAATGTTAAATTTACAAATAAAAAAATATGTTTATAGTGCTGAATTATCAGTTCTTTTTACCTTAGATGTCCAGATTTTTTTACAGCGTATAACAATATATTCTTAATTTTGAGAACTACTCTTTAAGGCTTTTATTTAGAAATTCATAACCTCTCAGGAGACTGAAAAAAGTTTAATAATATTATATGAGTTCAGAATAATAATTATTAAAAAAATAAAATAGAATAAGTAGATAGAAATAAGACAACTAAAAATTCCACGCATGATTTTATGAATAAAGAATAAGTAAATCCCCACTTATTATCAAGCTACCTCAGGTCTGCAACAGATCCTCCGTAATCCCATATCCCGTTAACATTGTTTTTCGAAGCCCCGTTGCCGAGGAAAATAAAAAAGCTTAAGTTTTAGTGCCTTAATTCTTGAAGCAATGCGATGATTTTAAATAATAAATATAATTTTGCCATGAAGAATTATAAGGGCTTTAGAACGGACAAAAAAATTGAATATGTTAAAAGTTATTAAATTTTCTTAAAAAATTACCGATTCGGCGGAATTTTTTCACCTGGATGAAAATTGACAAAATCACTGCGCCTTATTTTCAGTTTTTGAAAATTTTTATGACCAGAGATAATGCAGCATTGAAGTAAGTTTTTATATATTAAAAAATTAGACCACAAACACTTTTTATTTTCCCAAAACTGTGGCTTTTCTTCTTATTGATGTTTTCCGCCATTTTCAAAATAAGCAGGGATAGCGCTGGTTTTAGATAGGCTAAACTTGACTTAACAGTCACATGAGTAACTGCTGCAAACTCACAGCAGTTCTAGAAATAGCTTATTATCTGCAAAAAAGCATCATTTCATATAACGACGGAACCTTCGAAGAACAGTCTTAAGATCGCAAAAAAAAAAAAAAAAAAAAAAAAAAAAAACAACCCTTGGTCAAAAGGCTTATAAGTTCCCTGACAGTTGCATTTAATAAATAGCCAATGTTCTTCCTCAAGAGACGCTGAAACATATTGAGTTGTCAAATCAGCTGCGAGTTTTAGTGTTTTCAAACGCGAAAGACTTTACGACGGTTTATTTGAAGAGTGACACAAAGGTCAATCTCTTGGAGAAATATTCGCTTTAAGAAGATCTAAGTCTAGTCATATTCCACGAAGATTACATCACCGAAAGTACATCACAGAGAGGAATTTGATGGAATGTGCCAGTATTTGCTTAGGTTCAAAGTCATTTAATAAATCTTTATCCTCGAAATCGGAGGAAAGGGTTGCAAAAGAGGTTTCATGGAGGTCCTGAGAAACGATGATTAAATGAAATTATTGCTTAAGCAATAAAAAGTTTTCTTAGAGATTTCATCGGGAAATCAATCTAAACTCTTACATCGGGGAATTAATTCTATTTACTGAGATGTAGCAAGCATGTAAGCCATAATTCACGAAAGGGATTGAATAGTTTGTATGTCAAAGTATTTGCAATCATACAAAAATTCCGAAGACACGTAAAACATTATATTTTACTAAATGAGGTTTTCTTAGTAGGGCCGGCTTAAATCATACAGTCAGAATACATATATTACAGACACTTCTTTCTCCATATAGTTTGAAGAATAAGAAAACTTTTTTCTCGGATTTTATCAAATTTTAATTGGTTTCAAAACGAAAACCTCCGTAAAAATATTTTTTAAAGGTCTACGTCTAATCGGCCATGAAATGAAACCATAGTGAAAATAACAATATATTAGTATCTAAACTGAAATATTCATGTACCTAATGAGCGACAGAATCGAAATTGAAATGCAAAGCACTCCGAAAGGCAAGGCCTGATTATCGCATTGCCAGGGCACCCAAATTTTAGGGCCCCTACATATTGATATTAAAAAATATATATATACTTTATAATTGGTTGTTCCTTGCTGATTTATTAAACATTTACAGTAATCTAAGTTTTTCCCTAAAAGCAATAATGCATTGCATTATGAGCCAATGCTTACTTTTTCTGCAGTTAAAAAGAATCTCAACAAAGAATTTCTTCTTAATAAGGAAATCAAAGGCTTATTCTGGACCTTTCTATATGCATCTTGACCAGGGACACTAAGTCAAAAATTTTGATGCTTCAACTCAACTCTCAGATAATAAGTTCAAGCCCCGGTTCTGCTATAGCTCCGGCCATTTTACTACAATTAGTTATAATTATTTATATTTAATTATATTTATGAACACTTTTGAGTTTCAAAGTTTTAATTTGAAATATTATAAAGAAGAACTTTAAAAAATAAAAATACAATCATCAGCCCATAAAGAAAAAACAAATTTAATTCAAAGTAGAGTTACTTGAATTACTTATTCTTATGAAGAGAGTTACTTATATTCTTATGAAAAGAATTGAATATATTAATTCCACCTTCAAATTTCATCTTGAATCATTAAAAATGTATTTTAATGTCAAGTAAAGTTTTTCTACAGCAACTTTGCAAGCGGACAATTCTCTTACAGTCCGACAGACCTCTTGAAGGAAGACAAATTGAGAAACTGATTGGTACAGATGAGCATGATGCGTATACAGCTCTGTGGATTCTGGTGTAGATTTATGAAACTTAAAGTTATAACTTTATAGTAAATGAAAATGCTGGGACCCCTTATCTACATAGAGTCTCAGTTTCTTATAATCAGCCTCTGCCGAAAAGAACTATGCAACTATGACAGCAGTATCGAGGATGGGCGAGCTCAGCCTCAGCAAGCTGGAGAAAGGGGCTACTGGTGTCGAACAATTTATTAAATAATTTTGTTGGAAAATATTTTACAAAGCAAGATTCAGTTATAAACTACAGAAACCTAATAGCTTGATAGCTTGAAATATTTAAATTAAAAATTGAACCAAAAAAATATAAATAGATTTAAAATAAATGAAATTAGTTTCAAGAGAAGAAGTTTGCTATTAAAACTAGACGTTGAAGAAAAAGTTGGTTTCGAAATTAGTTGGTTAGATTAAAGCGATTATGGAAACCAATCGTTTTAAAAACGATTAACAACACAAAACAATTAAAAAAAATAAATAATAAAGATTTTAAAAAAAGGAAACTAGAAATCGCTTTAACAGAAAGTAGATTTGATATATTCGTGGAATCGATTTTTATCATTCATTCCCCTTTTCTGATTATGCTCGAATCACGAGAAAATGAAGATATGTATATTAATTTGTTTCACATATATTTTATATGAAGTTGTATTCAAACAATAGCTTCTCTCATCATCTTTTTAATGCTGAAACAGATGATGTATTGAATTAAGTAGCGCAATTCTCTCGCCCGTATAATCCGGAATCAATCAAATTTCTCGATTCAGTAATAGCATAAATACCATCCCTTGCTTTGCCGGAGTAACGAGCCAGCTCACACAACTATAACAACTACTTTCTTGCTTCATCCAATTTTAAAACCTTGAAAGAATTTGTTTCACATAAAGTTAAACTTTAAAATAATGAACTGAATTATTATAATCAAATGCCGAAATGCTCAAGTAAATGGAAAATAAACTAAATAATACGAGGGCTAATCAAATAATAAACTACACTTAAGTGAAAAAAAAAATCAAAATTAAAAGACGCAAACATTTATTTTCTATTTATTGAAGAATAAAACTTTCATTCATTTTCTATGTAGTCACCTAAGGACTTCATGCATTTATCGCAAAGCTCGATTCATTTTTCCATACCAGAAACAAAAAAATTCCTCGCCAGTATAGACAGGGACAGGAATGACGTATTTCATGACGTCAAACCCCGCCTCCTTTCAAACTCGTTCCAAACATTTTTTCGAACGAACCATTTATATGGCATTTCCTATGTGAATTTAAGACGGCAAGATTTTTAATTTATTATTGAAATAAATAAATTTATATAGCGCTTCTAAGGAACTTATTCCTAATTTAAGTAGTTTTCTTTATACGGGGTATCAGTAGATTTTACGAGTTAAGTGCATTAAATGCTATTAGCGTCAATTTTTGCTTTAAGCGTCAATATTTTTAACTCTTGTTTCATGTTTATAATAATGTCTTATTTTATTTAGAATTTGTTACTTATTCTATACCTACATCTAATTTTTTTCTTTAGTTTTGGAAAGGCATGCATTGTCTTACAACGTTCTAAAATTAATTTTTAATCTTTAATTAGATTATATTTATCAATACTAATGTCTGTTTTTTTAATTATGTCTGATGATTAAATTTGTAGCTATTGTAAACTTTGTTTGCTTAAGATTTTCTGATTATTGCTGCTAATTCTCATAAGCTTTAGTTTTTAACTACTAAATAGGAATAAATTATGTAACTAACTTATTTAATACGCATACATATGGTTAAATCTGCACACAGTTTTAGTTTAAACTCAGATTTATTTTGACTTGACATTTTTTCTTGTTTGTATTTGCCAACATCATCATTAATTAGTTTTTAACAGTAGTTTTACGCATTAATTTTTTGAGAAAATTCAGATATCTTATTATTAGATAATTAATATTAGATTATTTCTTAACGTAACTAGTGTAGTACTATGTTAATGTGTAGTGTTATAATAGTGCAGTGTTTGATAGTGCAGGGTCAATACTATATTTAGTTTCCAGAATTTTAATATATAGAATAGCTAAATTAAAGCAAATATAAGAATTTATGAGAATTTATTTTATTTAATTAAGATTTTTAATTAAAGAAAAGCATTAGAAAGCTTTAAATTTCCTATATTTTTGTTTTAATTTCAAGTTCTATATTTTGTTTAGACGACAAGATAGGCTCATCAATAAGCTCATTTATCATCAATTTGTCTTAAAATTTCAGATTCCTATTTTATTCGATAAGAAAGTGAAACATGAATTATTTTAGAATTCTTTAAAACATACTTATCCCATACATAAACTTTTATTTAACATTCATATTTATTAATCTATGTATTCAGATAGGTGTTTAAATTTTACTTATTTAATAATATTAATTTCAAATAAATGTAATTCAAATTTTTAAGAAATTTTTTTATTTAGAAACTTAACTCTTTTTTAATTAATGTATGTATACATATTTAGTTATACAGCTTTTATATTTGGCAAATGTTACTGTTATCACTTTTTATAGAATAAAATTTGCATTTGACAGTCTAAATCAAAATTGTTTAAATTACCTTCATAGTAATATTTTATTTGTTACAGTGCTTATGTTGAACGTAACATTCAAGTCACCATTATCCAAATTTATTTTTAATTTCATAATAACTGCAGTTTAATTGGTTGTAAATATATTTTAAGACCTGTCAACTCTCAGACTTTTGTTTAAGTTTTATATAATTTTTTTTTACTTCCTATCATTTTAGTAAATTTACCAATAAATTTGAGCTATTTTAAAAACGTGTATGTTTTATAATTTTCACTAATTTATCTAACTTTAATCATGCTCCTTAAATAACTTTTTAATTTGTTTTAAAATTTTCATAATTATTTACAATTAATAAGTTGTCTCAATATTATAAAAAAATTGATTTAATATAATATACATATTTTAAGAAAAATTAAACATAAATTGGAAATAACATTTTCCAAATAATAAAATTCACAAATTTCCGATTTCCAGATTATAAATAGAATTTATATGGTAAATATTAAATACAAATTCTCCCAATCATATATACAAAAAGTTAGCTTCTACAGCATTCTCTCCTCTTTCAATCAATTTAGGTTCATCAGAGAAAAACTTTACGATATGGAAGAGCTTAATTACACTTTTTCTTGCCATTTCAGTGGTTAAATTCGACTCTATATTAATATATTCAAAGATATAGTTGACCCACTTTTAACTACATGAGAAACGCCATAGTGTTTGCTCCGTTCAGAACAATGTTTGGAACGAGGAGAGCTAGTGACGTCGTTGATAACGTAGGACTAACCCTGTCTATTATCCAAACCAGTTCACTCGTCACCAGTTCACTCGTTGTAAACCAAGTCCCTACTTTTTTTTTTACCAAACAAATACTAGTCGCAAGGTGATAAATCAGAGCTTTAAAGTGGATGTGGTAATACTTCCCTTTTGAATTTCTCAAGCGAATTCTTAGTTTGCTGAGCAGTACGGAGGGTGGCGTTATCATGCAGCGAGTGTGATGTTACCTTCTTCGCTCTATCTCTTTCGTCGTCGTTCGAAACGAGTTCGTGTTCATTGCCGTTCCCTTTTCATGAATTCGGTGTAAAAAACACCTTCACAGTGAAAGAAAACAGCCGCCATCCCTTTGCCCGCATTTATTGGTCTTTGGCATTTGCAACCAGTCCATTGATGCTCGTTTAATCTCGCTTGTGAAATGCTTAAATCAATATTTATCTTCGGGGATTATTTGTCGTAAGAAATTGTAACACTCTGCAGAAGGGCTAAGCAATATAGGAAATGTTTATTATTGTGATCTGTCAATTAAAGTTTTGGGACCTATCTAGCGTATAGCTTATGAAGTCCCAGGTGGTCATAAATAATGAAATATAGGCCAGGAAATGATTAGTGTACTGGCAATTTTTTCAAGATTTTTTATTTTAATGCGCCGATTGTCTCTAATCATTTTTTCAAAATTGGCAACGTGAACTTCCTTCGTGGTACTCGATGGTCCTCCCACACGATATTCGTCAGTGGGTATTCATCATCCAAATTAATGGAGAAATATTGCTATTTCATTTAAGAGAGGCGTAAAAGGTCGCCGAACTATTATTAATGCCGATGATCCTTAATTAGTTTTGGTATCAAGTACTAGGTAAAATAAAACTAATTAGAGCACTGGCATCCAAATGAGGCGAGCCAGGTTCAAATCCCAGCGATTGCTGGTTGATACGAATGCCTGCAACCGGCTCGAGCCGACCACAGTGCTGACGTAAAATATCCTCCGTGTAGACGGATTAAACTTCCCTTTGCCGTCAGCCTTACCGTGTGATTTTCCTCTTCAAATACGGGTTGAAAAGAGTCCTCCAAGAATACTTGATTCCCTTGTCTTCATCACCGGGTTCAAAATTACAGAGTTGAACATTGATGGTTGTAAATTTAAAATGAGGTCGGCTGTTTAGCGACTCTGTTAAAATAAAATTTAAATATTGGTACTGAAAAACTGAAAAAACGGAAATAATTGCACAAAAAAAAAAAAAAAAAAAAAAGCTACGTTACAAGAAATGTGGAAACTTTTTAAATTTCTTTAAAGAATAGCCAATCGCCAGTTGACGCCAGTGATGCTCAGTGAATTTTGTCTAATTGAAATTAATAACAAAAATAACTAATAGGAACTAATATAAATAGCAGGAAGTAATTGAAATTTAAAAAAAAAAAAAACAAAAAAAAAAAAAAAAAAAAAAACTAGTTACATGTTTTGTATGGTAAAGCAAAATTAATGAAGCAATGGTACTAATTCGTTTAAGAGAAACGTAAAAACTCGCCATACTATTTTTGACGCTAATGATGCTTAGTTGGGCACTTATTGAAATAAAAAAATAATGGAGAATTAGTACTAATTCGTTTAGGAGAAAAAATCGTAGTACCGTTTCCGACGCCAATGACGCTCAAATGATTTTGGTAATAAGTGCTAATTTAAATACAAAAAATAAGCTTCGTATTAATAAGCCATATTGATGGAGAAATGGTACTAGTTGTTTTTTGATGCTTAATTATTTTTAGTAATAAGCACTACTGCTATTATGATGATTGGTGCAGTTCTAATGGGTGCCAAATATACTAAGTACAACGTATTTTATGAATAAATTTGGTGCATATAAAACTGCCCCTATAATGCGCATCTTTATTATGAACACTGTGGAAATAGGTTTATTAAAATCTTTCAAAGTTATAAATACAGGAGAAAATAGCTTGATGGTGGTATATTTAAAATATCATGAGTTGGGGCCTCGAGCAACATCATTATGCTAGATACTGAATAAAGTAATCTTGACTGAAAAAGTGGAATATTTTATAATTGTAAAACGCAATTGAGGGGTTTTCAGAATCAGCATTTTATTTTATTTTCTTTAATAAACATTAAAATTTTTTTTTAATAAATGGTACAAACAATTTGAATATCTTCAAAATTTAACTACAAAGATTCTTGTTATAAAATGATGGGTAGTGTTAAAGACTTTAATTCCAGCTATTTAATGTGTTAAATTTCTAAAACTATATTTTACTAAATTATTACTTTAGAAATTATATTTTAAGATTGTTAATTATTTTACTCTACTTAATTCATGGGTATTGCGCAGAAGATTTTTTATTGTTTGCTTTTTGTTTCCCATGTATAATTTTGTTTTTCTATACAAATTAGTTGTTCAAAGAAATGTTCTGAATAATACTCTTTAATTTAAACGAACTAGACTTTCTCTTTTATTGCTTACGCTATCGTAGTAAAAGTGTTTTTTTTTTCTCTACTTATTTTTTCAGATTTTTTAAAATATTTAAGACTAAGATTTTTTTAGAACACTATTTATTTATTTGCATAGTTTGACGCTATTCACATTTGAGATCTTTATTGTGATAGTTAAAATTGAAATTCCCGTTAATGAGAAAAGTACAGGAGAACGTTTTCAATTATCATTCTTATAAATGAAATAGGGTTACGCAAACTTTAAATGACGTTTAGAAAGAAAGTAAATTTTTTTCTTTAGTCAAAATAGAAATTCCACAACATAAAAAAAACGAAAATAAGAGAAAAATAAATAAATAAAAATTAATGTTACTAGTATAATTTTTTTGAAGATGATTTAAATTTCTTTTTTAAAAAATATAATTAAAAAATTTTGATTTTCTTTTATACATATATTTTTAAAATATAAATTTCTCGTGTGGTACGTATCCTTAAGACTTCTTTTTTTAAAAGCTTATCACTATTTTGCAATAAGCCCATTCATTTAATTAATTTTAAAAATGTATTTTAATCAACCAGTAAGCCATCGGATTAAAGTTAAGTTATTTTCAGTTTAATAATCGATCATGTTTAATTATTAAAAATATTATAGAAAAAACTGATCAATAATAAACGAAACAAAAATACAATTACACTAATACGATAGCAAAATAATTTTGTAAATATATTATGAAAATAAATTAAAATATTATAAAGCGTAATAAATGATATGATGATACAATAGATAATAAATGATATAAATGATAATTGATCATATAGAATACAATTTGATATAGCTATACTGTAGGCCTCTACTACGGTTTGGTTAGATAAATAGCAGAATTTCGTTAAATTTGGAGCTAAGTTTTACTGGGTCACCCTTAAAAGCGAAAAACTAACCCCAGCAATTAAAAATTAATTGGTGCAAAGAATAACTTACAAAAAAAAGCAATTTTTATTTTTAACTTTTTAAGTAGACGATTTTTAAATATGAGTTTATTACGGTACAATCAATAAAAAACAAAGCCTGGCGATGGACCTGAAATGTAGTTGTCGGTGTGACGAAAGGTATTCACGCGTTTTTCACTCACATGGTAACAGTATTTCTCATGCAAGCAATGCTAAATGATGATAACCAAGCAGTTGCCATATTATTTCTAAGACATGTACAATATAAGGACTGATCTCAAGGAAACATTTCATGTCAATTTTCCGGAGCTATGAAGCTATAAATGAACGATGGTTTTTATTAATGTTAACAAAGCTCAAAATCATAATCAAAATGTCTCTGTGGACTTTTTCTAGGAGACGACGGTTGCTAAGTTTTACCCAACTAAGGCAATAAAGAAACTTCAGCAGAAATTCAAAGAAAAGTCTTCAGCCACCCACCTATTGTTCAGATCTCTCCCAATGTGATGAGTTCAAAACAGCACAGTGGGGGCAAAGAATATATAAGTGATATTATATATTCACATTATATATTCTTTGGTGGGGGATTCAGCAGCAAAAGGAGGATGAAATCAGTAGGGGTGAGCGTGTGCTTAATGAATTTTGAAAAGTTGAACAGAAGCATGATGTATTTTGCCAAGTACAACATTGTTTGACTAATATCATAATCGAACAAAAGCCTAAACAGCTAAGGACAATCAAATACAAAATAGCCTTCTACTTGTTATTTATTAAATGCATCTTACATATCATTTTTTTTCTAATACTACCCAATTAATTTATGAATTGGATACCTGAAAGTGATGTAATCGAAGGTAAATCGAATCATTTGTCAATTTAGAAGTCAATCAGGTTCGACACACACGCGTGACGTCACTTACAAGTATCCAATTACAGCTGCTTAAAATATCATGGTTAGGCATAATCACTTCACTTCTCAAGTTGTAAGTACCCGATTGTCCAATTTTTTCTAAACAAATCTAATTCACATATTTATGAATATATTTTTAGGATAATTTTAATTATTTACCATATTCATAAAGTCGAATTTAAAAAAAAGCCAACCAAAGAAAAAATAAATAAACACTGATTCGAAATATTCTCATTTGTATTGCATTCATTATAAATAATAACGTCGGCAACTGGAAAGAATTCCTTCGCTTTCTCACGTCAGTTGCCAATCTGTCAAGAGAAATAATGACCGTTTTTATTCTGATCACGTGGCTTCTTTAACATGCTAAAGCGTCCATCAGTAATTTAGACTGATCGCCAAAAGAAGTGATGACCACGACTGAACCTTGTAGCACATGTGTTCGAACCTTACAAAAAAAAAAAAAAAAAAAAAAAAAAAAAAAAATCTTCATTACCTACTCCATTAGTTTCTGAAATGGAGCGATATTAATATTTATTAGGTAACCAAAAAATCTTAAAATTCGTGTCAGTTTTCACTGTGGTAGACCCAATAGGATCGTTTTTATTTATTTATTTATTTTTTCATTTCGTGGAATGTTATGAGACGACAGTTCGATAAATGATGCCGAGCTTAATAATAAAAAATCGTTCGGATTTGGAATGAAAAAAAAAGTTTTAATGGAGATCAATATTTTTAATTGCTGGATTAAGATTCTTTCATTTGTAAGAGCTTTGTATTCATTTGTTGTTATGACATGAATTGGTAATTCATATGAAAAAGAGTTTTTGTTATATGTTTGCAATAAAGTGTAATCAAGAAAGATTGATGAGCATTTTGTGATCCTGAAGCAGGTGGTTATAAAAGGATAACAAATGTAAAAGTTTGAATTATTTCATCCATAATTAATGGCAGTTTTTAAGTTTTGCACTGATAGTTAAAAAGTTTTTCATTTAATACTTAGAAGTCAATGAATCAAGAGTTATATATCATTCCGATAATTAGTTTTTGCTGTTTAATGCTTTAGTTTTCACTGGCAGTTACAACTTAAGTATGGATTGCATCCTTTACACGTTTTACTCAAAGATATAACTTTTTACTTGATAACTTAGTCACTCCATTCCCTACTCGCTTGTGCTCACTTCCCCCCCTTGAAAGATAGGGAAAAATATCAGTCTGGAAACTTTGTTTCATTCCTACAATTTTGAAATTTTATGACGCAATGTAAAAGTCTGAAATTATGTGAGGGTTCAAAAAAAGAAAAAGCGTTTTTATTGTACTTATTTATTGTATTGAGTTAATTTAAATGTATTGAGTTAATTTAAATGTATTTATTTGATTATTTGCTGAATACAAATAAACTTATTAATAAATGCCTTTTTTGTCTTTAAACTTATTTTGCAGTGACTGGAATATAAAAGCGCTGGATCTGATTAGGTCAGATGTATACGGAAAATTATTTCTTTTAACGTCCTAAGTTTCAGTTGCGTCAGTTGAGAAAAGCGGTAAAAAATGGCATAAAAAAAAAAAGATACCTACGATTAAATGTGAACGTTTTGGTGTAATTTTAACATTAAGAGCCTGTTCTAAATACTTCTCCAGAATTATTTATAGGTCACATTCCCAAACAATCTCAATTCACATACATAGCAAAAATTTTTTTTGTTTATGCATTTCAAGTTGGGCAGGAACTTCTGCAAACATCTGATCTTAGTACAGCCCGATTTCAAACTAGTCAAAATTCAAACTCTTTTTAATGAAATATATGCAGATCTTTATTACGAAAATTCATTATATCTTATAAATTTGATGCTATAGAAAACTTGTCGCTTTAAGTAAATACACATATGTTATGACTCCACTTTTTCTTTTTTGAACAACTATTTTAAATTGAAATACATATCTAATATCTAGACTACTTTTGCCTGCAGATTGTAGACCGTCTTATGTAGCTTTGCACTATATAAGGGCAGAAATATCTACCAAGGGAATGTTTGAACAATAAGTATCCAAATTATAACAAGGCAAAAGGGGGGGGGGGATAAAGCGAGAAAGAAAAAAAGAATAAAGGAGAAGAAAAGAAATAAAGCGAAAAACCTTATTGCAATAAAGATTTAATCAGTGATCGTCGTACACTCAACATCACCAACTGCCATCCTTGAAAAATTTTTGAATTAAAAATGGTGAGTTTTAAATAAATAGAATTGTCAGTTACGGTTCAGGCATTGTGGACAGTTTAAACTCTGAATCTGAAAATCTAAAATTGTTACAAATTCGTTTAAATCTAATAACTTGAGAGAAATAATAATAACTCTGAGCAGTTTGATACAACTAAAATAGTTTTGTCGAGTGAGCACCTCAAATTTGAAGTCCTCATGTTTATCGTATGATCACGGAAAAAACTATTTGGTGTGTTGTTTTGCATTTAAAATATTCTTCTTCTCTTCTGTTGATACTGTAGGGTCCAGCCTTCAGCGTACATAGGGTCCATGACGCCACGCCAAAAGTAGTCAAAAGTAAAATGCCCAGAGCTTTCTCAGTTCGCAAAGTTATTATAATAAAACCAAACACTTTTTTAAAAAGGTAAAGGTTAACTGATAATGAGTTAGAACTTTTTTTTTATTACATTCTATATTCCATATTATAAATGCTCTAATTTTTGTCGTCAGATTTTGAACGTGTTTATTCGAGTTTAATGGCTTTATTATGTTTGGTTTATTTCATATTGGGATGAAATGACTAATTTCTAATTCTAAATTTTAAAGAAAACTTGTGAATTGTGATCTAACAACATTTTCATTTTATTTAAGAACACAACTTTTCACATTGTATCTGTAATTCAAATATAAATTTCCAGCATTAATTACAATTGTTTTCCAGGTCTTTTAATTTTAATCTAGTTTGCTTCGTAATTGGATAAACTTTCATGCCTCTAATTCGAAATTTATAAGAAAACTTGTGGAACACAGCTTTTTACATTGTATATGTAATGCAAAAAAGAAAAAAAAAAAAAAAATCAATACTAATTTAGGGTTTAATGCATAGCTTATAACATTACTTTGCAGGTCTTTTTATTCAAATATCTCGTTTGCTTTGTATTTGGATGAACTTTCATGCTTCTAATTCAAAATTTGTAAGAAAACTTCTGGTTTGTGGTCTGACAACAGCGTTTTTATATTATTTAAGAACACAGCTTTTTACATTGTATATCTGTAATTCAAAAATAAATTCCAATACTATTCCAGCTTTTAATGTGTGGTTTATCATTGTTTTCAGGTCTTATTATTCAAATATCTCGTTTGCTTCGTAGTTGGATGAACTTTCATGCTTCTAATTCAAAATTTGTAAGAAAACTTTTGGTTTGTGGTCTGACAACAGCGTTTTTATGTTATTTAAGAACACAGCCTTTTACATTGTATATCTGTAATTCAAAAATAAATTCCAATACTATTTCAGCTTTTAATGTGTGGTTTATCATTGTTTTCAGGTCTTATTATTCAAATATCTAGTTTGCTTCGTAGTTGGATGAACTTTCATGCTTCTAATTCAAAATTTGTAAGAAAACTTCTGGTTTGTGGTCTGACAATAGTGTTTTTATGTTATTTTAGAACACAGCTTTTTACATTGTAAATCTGTAATGCAAAAATAAATTCCAATACTATTCCAGCTTTTAATGTGTGGTTTATCATTGTTTTCAGTTCTTATTATTCAAATATCTCGTTTGCTTCGTATTTGGATGAACTTTCATGCTTCTAATTCAAAATTTGTAAGAAAACTTCTGGTTTGTGGTCTGACAACAGTGTTTTTATGTTATTTTAGAACACAGCTTTTTACATTGTAAATCTGTAATACAAAAATTAATTCCAATACTATTCCAGCTTTTAATGTGTGGTTTATCACTGTTTTCAGGTCTTATTATTCAAATATCTCGTTTGCTTCGTAGTTGGATGAGTCCCGCAGTGGACTGATCGTTAAGACACGGTTCCCAGCAGATCACCGAAGTCAAGCATCACTGGCTACGGTCAGTGTGCGGGTGGGTGACCACTTGGATCAGTCTGCGTAGAGACCGAGGGTGTGCGGTATTGGTCCTCGCTAAACTGTTCTACCGTAAAGTGCTCGACTTCGCGTGCAGGTCGTTGGGCTACCGAAGCAGGGGTGCCATCCCCTCTGCAAAGGATCAAAATTGTGATGGCATGTCTTCGGATCATCCTCAGGGATGTTTCCCAGACCGTCGCCAATAGCCCATTGTGCAGCTCTAGTGCGACGTAAATTAACTACATCTACATCTACATCGTAGTTGGATGAACTTTCATGCTTCTAATTCAAAATTTGTAAGAAAACTTCTGGTTTGTGGTCTGACAACAGTGTTTTTATGTTATTTTAGAACACAGCTTTTTACATTGTAAATCTGTAATTCAAAAATAAATTCCAATACTATTCCAGCTTTTAATGTGTGGTTTATCATTGTTTTCAGTTCTTATTATTCAAATATCTCGTTTGCTTCGTATTTGGATGAACTTTCATGCTTCTAATTCAAAATTTGTAAGAAAACTTCTGGTTTGTGGTCTGACAACAGTGTTTTTATGTTATTTAAGAACACAGCTTTTTACATTGTATATCTGTAATGCAAAAATAAATTTCAATACTATTCCAACTTTTAATGTATGTTTTATCATTGTTTTCAGGTCTTATTATTCAAATATCTAGTTTGCTTCGTATTTAGATGAAATTTTATGATTTAAGTTCGAAATTAAATTTGTGACTCGTGGGTTAATTGCGTTCTCGAGTTATTTAAGAACATGGCTCAGGATAGATAGAGTAGGATATCGGAGAAAAAAAATTATGGTCAATATACTAAAATTTACCGTCTTTCTGGTAACAGCAGAAAGCTCGATAATTTTTATGGTAACGTTTTGGTATAATTTTTTCTTTTAAATTAACAAAAAAACATGGTTTTATGATGTATGATTAAATTTGGTAAATGTGATAAAATTTGGTAATTTTATCAGAACACCTTAGAGTAAATTATAAAAATAATTTATTCAGTAAAATTTACTTTTCAGTTTTGTATTTTTTACTAAATACGAGGTAATAAAATTTATAATTTTGAAAAGGAAAAAAAAGAAAAGAATTTTCTGTATACCGTTACCAAATGGAAGGAAAAATTACCAAATGAATTGGCTAAATACCATATATTTTTGTTTTAATGCCAAAATTATTATTCTCTCTTTTTTTTTTTAAGCCAAAAATTTCATTATTATACAGTACCATAATTTTATCAGATTTTTTTTCTTCTATGTGTTGAATAAAAATAAATTTCAGAACTGAACAGCCTGAAATGAATGCTTTGCCACCGTTCTACGAAAGTCTTCATTTTCATATGTCTAGTTTTCTTCGTACTGCGACTAAATTTCAGTTTGTAATTTAAAATTCCAGTAAAACCTTTGTGATCTAATAATTATATTATAATATCATTTTAAAAACGTGCCCTGTCCTGTGCCCTATATAGCATTCATATGTTAATTAAGAACGTGGTTTGTTACATTGTATTTGTAATGAAAAAATACGTTTTAGAATCCATCAGCATAAAATCAGTGATTTTTACGAAAATGGTCTCCATTTTCAAAGGTTTTTTCTTCTTCGCATTAGGATGAAACTTCAGTGAAGAAAAAAAAGCCCAACAATTTAATTAATTTGTCCATGTGGTCCAACAGTTTTAAGGTAATTTCTTCCTGTCTCACTCAATTTCTTCTGGATTAGTTCCCTTTAGAAAACATGATTCTGAAAATTCTTTTCTATCCACAAAGAAGCCGATCGAAGACTCCTATAGATGATTTATTCAAACTCATTTAGATGTTTTTAGGAAGTAAATCACATAATGAGCTTTGAAAGACCCCCCCCCCACTGAGCTTGAAATAGATAAAGGATGAAGTGTCTAATTGACCACAGAAATAGTCTCCACAGCACACAATCTGTCAGAAAATTTTTCAAAGAAAGGATTTGGTTGTCATCAATCTTTCACTGCACCACAAGAGATATTTTCAAACTGTGTGAAAAGGAGTTTTTTTTTTGTGGAATGGTTGGTTAGAAACAATCACTTTCTTTAGAGGAATCAAGCAACAATGTAGATGGGCTCTTGAGATGAATGAAAGTACGCACTTTCCAAAACGTTTTTTTGCTCATTGAAATGTTAGACGTGATGTGTTGAGAGGAGTTTACTTTTGTGCTTTTTACAATTAAGTTATGCGAAGCAAATCTTGTGTAAGCCTATTAAAAAAATTTTTTAAAATTAAAATTGTGGCATTGTAACGAGAAAATGTGTTTTAAAAACCAGGTTTTATATTTTAACTCTTTGGCGCCGAATTTTCCTTAACATATTTTTCATAATTTTGTAATAATTTAGATCAAAATGAGGGGAAAATGTTATATTTAGCATTTTAATAATTAATGGTTATCATAAATAGCGGGATCTTTTCCCGCTTTAAATGTAAAACTTCCTTCCGAACAATCATTTTTCAAATTTGCACTTATTTGCTTTGGATCTAAGAGAAGCAGTAATTCATTATTAAAATTTCTTTAATTTATTAAATCAATAATAGATAAATTTTTGAATATAAAGGAAAAAAAATTTCCAATGACTTTTTTTGGACTTTATATTTTCGTACAAATAATCTAACAGAATTTTTTTGTAACTATTATATTGTTTTCGTTAATTAAAAAATACAAAATTATATTTTCACTTGTGCCGAGGAACTGCCTTGCATCAGAAAGGTTCTTCGTTCGAATCCCGGGCAAGGCATGGATGTTTCTTCCTTCTCTGTACTATCTGTCCTTAATGCGGGAGCAACGTTGGCCCACCTAATAGGGTGTCCCTGAAAGAGAGGTCAACAAATCCGCCATGTAAATGCCCGAATTTACGAAAAATAGGTGGGCATTGGAAAAAAAAATATTTTCACTTGTAATTAAAGCGTCAGAATATATATATATATATATATAGTCCCATCCCATCCATCCATTTGTCGCAGTCCCATCTGCGACAAATGGATACGAAATCTGTTGATAAAATTTAAGAGAAATAAATCTTAAAAATTTACTCTGTTGGTCTAGAATTGTTGAACATGCACTGAAATTGTTTGTGTGCATCTAAACACCAAAAATGGGGGCAGTTACTTTACACCAAAGTGGTGTTTCATTAATCCCTACACTACACAAAACCGAGAATAGTTCCTGGTGTAATGAAACATCTAGAATGTTCTTTTCTATCGGTGTAAAGTAGCGCCGCCATATTTGTTATTTAGTAACACATGGGTGCCACTTTTCAGTCCTGAGGACTGAAATCAGTCTTGAGAATTTTTTATTAACAAATATTTTCTGTTAAATTAAAAATATATATTTTTTAAGAAAACAAATTACCATTGCTGAACATCCAACCCAATTTTGGGTTTACAACTGCTAAAGTTCAACTTCGTAGTCATGTAGTTTTAGCCCGATTCAGAAGACAAGGAAACTCCTGGATTAAGTATTGGGAGACGTTTGCCTTCATGGCAAACTTTTTAATGGAACTAACCCGCATTTATGTTACACGGAGAGAAAAACCATGAAAATCTCCCCAGTTATCCTGACGGCAAGGGGACTCTAAACAATGGAGGACTCTAACAGCAAGGAGGAACATATCACTGAGGATATTTTACGACAACACTGTGTGGAACCAGTCTCGTATTGATCAGTCATCGTTGGGATTCGAACTTGGTTCACTTCATTAGAAGGCGAATGCTCTATCTCCTCAGTCACTTTTTCATAATTATTGCAAAATGATCGAATGATGATATCACACCTCAATGAAAGAATTTTTTTGATCGAACTTGTGTAAACAAAATTTGAATTATTGAATCTCAAGAATCAGAAATTGTGGATGCATAATGTACAATATAGCTTAAAACTAGTTACTTAATCAAACATACGCACATCATAGACGGAATTATGTTTATATGAATTAGAACGAAACCCAAGTGAATAGAAGTTAAATATTATAAATTTATTTCAAACAATTGGCAGATATATGTCCATTGCATGAAATGTAAATTATATGAGAACATAAATATCTTTATTGTACAGCCAAAAAAATACATGCGCTTTATAACTGTTTATATGAGTAGTTTGTTAAATCAATCCGACGTTGAGATTTAAATTACGCGGCAAACAATCAACCCCGATTCATATCCATAATCAATTAGTAAAGAGGAACTTACTTGGTATGAGCAGTTTGTCAATTCAATCCGATAGGAAAACGCTCACCATTCCCCACTTCACGTATCCAACAAACCAACATCCAACAAACTACCTTCTCCGCCATAGTCAATATCTCCGTCATAGTCAACGATCCAAAGGCATTTATTTTACGTTTAAAGCATTTCAGATCAGAATTAAGTCAAATAGTTTAAATATACAATAATTATCATTGCGAAACATGCAACTCTGTTTACCAACGAGCTGCAGATTGGTGTAATTAAGCTTCATCAATAATTGTTGAAGTGTGTAAGAACGCTCGATTCGGTATTACGAGTAACTTGAAGTAAAATAATCGCTCACACAATTTTCAACACCAAATTCGGATAGGTATTTACACCACAGTTCTTACAAGTATGCTTTTCAAACAATATTTATTCCAAAAGATCGATAATATTGTATGTGAGCATAAAAAAGGTCTTTGATGTAAGCAAAATACATTTTCATGAGTTTCTATTTCTAACTCTTTTTTCTTACAAAAATATTACAAATAAATTGATTTATGTTACTTTGAAAGTAAACAAATAAATAAATAATAAAAAGGATGATACTTTTGACTAGATTTCGATTTCTTTTTACTTTACTTTTATACTAAAAATATTCGGATTTTCATGAGTTTCATTTTGAATTTTAGAGGGCCCTTTACAAGTAATTCGATATTTTACAATATTTTTGAATTTTTTTTGCGTGAGTTTTTGATCTGGAATTTTATTTTAAATATCCCAATGCATTTAATTCAACATAACTGATTAAAAAAAAAAATTGCGAAAAGACTTATTAAATAGTTATACAACTTGACTCTTCTGATGAAAATAAGTAATAACTGTAAGTGTTTGCTTTTATTTAACATTAATTGGCAGAATTGTATAATCCTATTTATATTAAAAATAAACAAAAAATAATTAAAAATTTATATTGCAGATAAAGTACCATGAGTCTATGGTATTTTATTCAGGATATTTGTTCACAAACGTGTTCGTTCCCATCTTGGCCATTTTATATTCAAATTTTTTTTCCCAATGATTTTTTGAAATTCTTTATTGGGGCCTGGATAGCATGGTCGGTGTGACGTTGGGCACATGTTCGGGAGTTCGAATCCCGACGGCCGAAGAATTCCCGTGTATTAAATGGTGACTAATGCATGTTAAATCAGTCGATGTCACAAAGTCCTCCAACTTCTTCTGGCGAATCAATACCTCTGGCGGTACAGAATTGGAAATTGATCGTTCTCTAGTTCAGGTTAAAATTACAATTTGTGGATAAATAAATAGATGCCTCCCCATAAAAATTCGCTTGGTTTCAAGCAGGCTTGCTGGTATTGGCAAGTGGGATAAATAACAACAACAACTACAAAATTCTTTATTGGCTTTCATTCCACTTGAAAATAGTTATAAATTATAAAAATTAAACGAAAGTCAATCTTTCCTTGCGTTAAAAGGCTTTTCTCTTCTCGATTGAACTAACTGTCGACGGGGAGGGAAAATTCTAAATATGCTTTTAATCCACCCTATTTACTTTTCATTTTCACAAATAAACTGCTGGATATTTACTTTATTCGGTAGCATTTTTCAAAACATGTGAAATGCAGGGCTATCTCTTAATCAGAATATAATGTATAAAGCATGCGGTAATTTAGATCCTTTTTTATTTTATTTTTTTTTCTGTCAATGAACTTTTTCAATCAGTAGTTTTTGAAAGGTTTATATAAACTGACAGAGAAAAAAAATCTCAACACAAGAAGGAGTTGTTCTAAATTTGGTAGACGTGTTTATACTACTGAAAGATGATGTCTTTTCAAATTTCGCGCTTGGCTCATAAGTATGGCGCTTGTAGCACCACTGTGAACAAGCATTTTAAATACGTGTTCTACGGTTCGTAAGAGTTATTTTTTGTGAAATTTTCGTATAGTGAGTTGCTGTTAGTCAAGAATGCCTTTAGGAAGGCGAAAAAGCCATTACCAGCAACGCACTGACTTAGCACGTGGTCGTGTGATTGGGCTGTGAGATGGTGGATTTTCTTTCCGCGATATTGCAGAAAGACTGTGGGGAGATGCATCCACTGTGTATGATTGTCGGCAACTGCGGTCAAGGGAAGGTACTGCTTCAAGAAGACCGGGTTCTGGGCGACCACGAGGCACCACTCAGAGGGAAGACCTCCATGTATGGCACTGCGTCTGCCTCAGACATCTGAGCTGAAGTTGGCACTGCAGTGACACAACTAACTGATACAAATCGGCTAGTTCAAGTACAGCTCCAAGTGAGACGCTTGCATTGCACTCACTCGAAACTACTGCGTGAGCGATGTCGAGTTAGAGCTCTTCCGGTTCTGCCTAGGTGCCAGTGATGGTTAGAAAGAGGCCGGTTGAGCGCCTGCTACCGACCTATCTCCAGCATAGACTCAATAGACCTACAGCTGGAGTTATGGTCTGGAGAGTGATTTCCTATGACAGTAGGAGCACTATTCCACACACCTTGATTTCAAATTTTTACGTCAACCTGGCGATTCAACCTGTTTTGTTGCTATTCATGAGCAGCAGTCATGAAGGTATTTTCCAACAGGATAACAACGCTCGTCTTCATGCTCTACAGAATGTTGCCTTGGCCTGCTATATACCAGATGTCTCACCTATCGAGCACGTAAGGGATATCATCGGACGACAACTTCAGCGTCACCCACAACCAGTATTAGATTTCCCCGGTATTGACTAACCAAGTGCAATAGACATGGAACTCCATCCCACAAAATGACATCTGTATAATACAATTCATGACCGTTTTTATGCTCGCATTCAAAATTCTAGTGCTTACACCGGTTATTAATGTAATGTACCTGTATTTCAAATTTGAAATGATTTTTCTCTTAATTGCATTAATCTGTGATCATGAAATTTTAATAAATTGACTATGCTACTCAGACAAACGCATAGCCGAAATTTCATTAATCTACAAAAAAATTTTCTTGGTGGTTGGATTTTTTCCTATCAGTTAGTATACACTTGTCTGTTTTTAAATTTTTGACGCATTTTTTTTTTTTTTTTGTGCAATTGACGTTTTGAAAATCATCTAACTCGGGTTTTATATATGTAAACTATAGCAAAATTGAAATTTAAAAAATCTAAAAATTGACAAATTTTACTTTAAAATTACTGATTCAAAGTCTTTTTTCCTTTGAAGTTTTGATAAATAATTTCATAGAAGTTCTAGAAATTATTAAACTTTATTTCTTTCAATCTAATAAAGCGACCTTTTTTGAAAGATAGTGTGCTGCCGAAGGAAAAGTTCGTTAAGTAAAAAAGAACATCGAGGAAACTAAAATCAAAAATTTATCTAAATTCCAAGATGGGTGGGTAGAGACCTATTAACGAATACTACTCTTGAACTTACGGATCATATACGTTGCGTACAAAGACCTTCAGCTTTTAAACTTTAAAATGTTTAGCAATTTTTATTGGAAATGATAAATTTTTAGTTTAGGGTAGAAATAAAAACTCAAAGATATTTTTCAGGATAAATAAATTAAATAAAAAAAATCTTTGGTTTTAAGGTTTCGAATATTTTCCAAGAATGTAGAAATTAAGTGCTTGAAGTGAAATTTACTCACTACTCAAATACAAAGGGCATGATACCATTTTGAGAAAAAAAAATCTTAAATTTGAGGTTTCGCTTAGGAAACTTGTGAAATCAGTTGTTTAAATTTCCCTTACAACTTTAATATTTTGCTCCAAAACACGATATTCTAATATGATTTATGAACGAAATTATAACTCAATTGTATCATTTAACGATTGGAAATCGTAAAACTTTAAAAAAATTTTCCTAAAATAAAGCTTTCACATTGCAAATTTAAATGATTTAATTTTTACAATTTTCTGCTCTGCATTAAAATGTTGACCACGTATGCCACTATCATACACGCTATTGTACTGTAATTTATGAAAAAAGTTAAATGCAAAATATAACACATTTCAAAGATTAGAACTCGTAGAAAACGTTATGTCTTAAAATATGGGTATGGCAGTTCAAATTTTAATAATTAATTTTTAAATTATATTGGTAACAATAAAAATAGTCACGTTTTCTTCGATGAAACTCTTCTATCATTTATAAAAAAAAAGTCATAATACACATGCAAATTGTATGGAGCATTTTAAAGATGGACAAAAATATGTGCCTCACAAAACTACTGGTTTCATGCTGAATATGTGATCCCTCTTCTAAACATAATATTAATACTATAAAATAAACACTCTACATTTATGAAAGAGGTTACAACTCCTATTAGAAGATATAATTTTAAAGATTGATTCTCAAAGAAAATGTATAAGTTTTTAAAATAGAGGCTTGGCGTGATAAACATTTAATATTGCCCTTTTTAATCTGAATAACTTTTCCGCTCTTTCTTTTCAGAACTCGATTTCTGTTCCACCCTCATGAAGACAATTACGACTCAAATGCTAACCAAATGTGAAGTCTATATCATTTCGGAAATTGACACACATAATAGATTTTGCAATATAAATGTGTGAAATTAATTTTTGGAAATATTTCTAAATTTTAGTCACTTATTTTTCTACTAAATTATATATTTCATTACAATTTATGAAAAATGTTATGAATCAATGCAAAGTATACATCTCCATTTAAAAGAAAGACATACGTAAAAATCTTTTATGTCCAAAATGCGTTTTGCAAATTCATGAAATTCTATTTTGTTACGTCAAAATTTTAGCCATGTATTCCGCTTTTAAAAATCATTGTTCTACTGCAATGGATAAAAAACTTAGCACTCAATTTCAATGGGTGACATTTTTTCAAAGAATGACAATCGTTGATCATATTCATGTCTTAAAAATATAAACTTTTGATTACGAATTTGAGACATTCATTTTTAAATTGTCCCTTGAAATATTGCAACTTAGCCATGTTTCTTTCTCTAAGACTCTGTATTTATGAAATTTCAGTTGATATTTATGAAATATTATTTTCAGTTGGTTTTTCTGAAAAAAAAAAGTCATAACACACATGTAAAGTTGTGACATTATGTTAACGATTGTCACTCTTAAGAGAAAAAATTTATATCCTAAAAATAGAGATTTAGTGACGTAAATTCGTTGTAATAATTTTTTAAGTGTTCCGTCATAAAATTTAAGACACGTTTTCGAAACTCGACATTCTACTATTCATGACATTTTTTTTTTATTTTTAAAGTGGGACATCATTTTAATGATTGAAACTAGTGAAATAAATTTAAGTCCCAAAAATTTAGTTTTCACGGTGCAAATTTATAAATTTAATTTTTAATATGTTCCTTGTAAAGGTAAACAAGCTTTGCTGTATTGACCATTTACTTCATTCAATTATGATTTGTCAAGTTTAGTAAGCTTTTTTATTTTTCATTCCTTACTTTTATCAATTTGCAATCCCAAAGTGTATTTTTTGTTTTGTTTTAGGTAATAAAGGTTTGGATAATAACACTGTATAACAAATTTGTTTTGCATTTATACAATTACTTGATCTTGCCTAATTCAAGTCTAAAAATAGTTTTGCTCCTAATGCTGCAGATTTTTTCAAATGACATTTTCAGTCCATGTTTTGTCGAAATAGAGAAATTTAAAGTTGTTATATGTAACAGGGAATCACGTAAATGTCTAGGAGGGGAGTTAACATCGTTCAGGATTAAAATGGCAGCATAACTCTTGCAGGAAATGTCACAGTAGTGGCTAGGGGCGTTTCTTTATTCTGACCTGCTTAAAAGCAGACGAGGAAACAGTTCATAATAGGGAAACGCCCCTAGCGGCATAAGACGACATTTCCAGACAAGAGCTTGATTGTAGTTTTAATCCTGATGACGTGCGCTAACTCCCCAAAAAGTTATGCGACCCTCCGTTATATATGACGTTTTTAAACTTGTACATTTCAACAAAAAATAGACTAAAAATGTCATTTAAAAATAACTGTAGCTTGGAAAGATGAATTGATTGCAGTTTTGTATCAGCGATAAAGTACCTAGGATCTGTTAAGAAAGTGTAATGTTAAGTTAAATTGTTAAAAGTGTTGCCATATTAAAAGCTGAACACCCTGCATAATTTGATATCAATAAATGCCGCATAAATTTGTAGAGTTCGTATTTTTGATTTAGCAAAAAATGCTTTTACACATGATTTTATAACACGATTCTACATATAAGTTATAAAAACTTCTTGGTTGGAAAATTTAAAATTTTCTTTTTCTAATTCATCTCATTATTCGCCGTATGGTCTTCAAATTCCCCAAGCTAACACTCTCGGAACAAAGCAACGGAGAATCTTCTTCAGGTTAACTCCAGGGTCCTGCGATATTTCCTTTATACTCTCCTAAATTGTGCGTCAAATATAGTTTACAACACCGTTTGATCAACTAACCTCGAGTACGTAAAATCGTTTGGCGCAGCCTTACTGATTCCGGCTTCTGTGTCATTTAAACACTACGTGTAACACTAGGCTAGATTGGAAAGAGTAGTTTATTAAATCAAGTAAAAGCGCTTTAATAAGAATCGTATCCTCTAAAAATTGGATACCCTATTATTCAAATAAGAACTACTCAAAAAAATTCTAGCGATGCAAAAAAAAAAAAAAAAAAAAAAATCTTAGGTTTATCGTCATGCCGTTTTGGAACCCAGTCAAAAATTGTGCCAATAATTTTAATTAAATGAATTTTAAGAAGAAGAAAGGAGAGAGGGGGGGGGGGACATTAAAATATTTTTAAATTTCTAACTAACATAACACCATTGATAGTCAGTGGCAAGGGGAGCTTTCCTATCATGACCTGTTGAAATCCATTTATAACAAATATATATATAACTAAAATAGGGTACAAAAGTAACTAAATGTATAAAAGATTTTATAAGAAATATAAATTTAAAAAAAAATATTTTTTTGCAAAGTAGTTATTCGTTTAGATACAGAAAAAGAAAAAAAAAAAAAAAGAAATCACCGGAAATAGAGGGAAAAATTAGTCCACTCCTAAAAGCTTTGGGAAACCACTGGTAGGAAGAAGTGGAAAATTTATCGTCAGGGGAATATTTATTTCAGGGACTCTTTGCTGATATCACTTAAATTAAATTATAATTACTCTCCTCATTTTTAATACTGAAATTAAAAATAATTATATCGATCAAATAGTTCTGGAGCTAGGCATACAGACTCTACTATTTGTCAAGTTCTGGAGAAATAATAAGTAAAGATAATTATTTAGAAATATTAACAAAAGTGCTGCCATCTAGAAACATAAATGCATACTATGTATTGTGCTACAAAATTTGTTAACTTTATGCTGTCAGGCACATTTTAAACTAAAAGTTTAGAGTTAGAAAAACTTTTTTAACAATGAATGATAAATAAAATGGAAAAATAAAGTAGGTAAAATTCTTTTAATTTTGTTGACTTATTTCAGTATTTATTTAAGGTCAGGGATGTACAAATAAGGCAGAAAAATGTTCAGCTGACAAATTTATGAAACACATATGTATTCATGAAAAATAATCGAATTCTTTATAAAATTGTGTTAAAAAATAGAAATAAAACGATAAATACATAAGTAATCCTCAAATTAGATCACATTTTTTATTTTATTTAATTGATAGTAGTGCTGCCATCTGTGGTAAGAGAATGTGCTATAATCTCAATGCTGTAAAGTTAATTAAAACTGTCTGCTTTCTAAAACAAATAATAAATACTAATAAAATATAAGTTAATTCTGAGATAAGGAAAAAAAAAGTTAGACTTTATTAAATTCCTTATTTTTATAGTTTTGTTTCGACTATTTTATCGCTCACAGTGTTATAATGTTGATAAATTTTTATAGGCACGCAAGTTACCGATCCGTGGGAGAGTGTGGTAAATTTAAAATTACTAACGATAATTTTTGATCAATTTTCAAAGTTAACTATCAAAGTTAATCAATTATTAATTAAATAAGTTAATTTATCATTTTGATGCTAGTAAAGTTTTTATTTATTCCTTATTTTTATCTTATTGCAACTTTTATCTACATTTATCGAAAAATAATAACAGATAATTTTAATTTCAGATTAATTTGTACTGTTTCTTTTTTAAAAATTAATTTACAATCTAAAGAATCATGCAGAATTATGAATAGTTTATCAATAAAACTTGTACAATGAATTGCTTTGAACAATTGAATAAAATTGAGTTATTGTTTTCCTCTTTAACATATTTCTAGAAACAGCTGAAGGAGAATAAACAATCATAATCGCAGTTTAAAAATAAAAATGTAAGGTTATATCGGACACTAATATTAAGATTAATAAGTAATATCAAGATCATAAGATTGTCTTAATCTAGCACAATTGCTTTCACGCTCAGCACATAAGAGAAGTTAACCTTGTTAGTATTACGAGAAGATTATTAAAATGATTTATAACATAAAAGGTAAGACCATTAACTGAAAACATGTTTCTTAAAGTATTGAAATCGTTAAAAAGTACCGGAACGTTGTATCGGCTCATTCCGGCCACTACACCTCTCTGTTGACATATTTCTTCTAGAAAAATACTTATTTATACAACGAAAATTAATAATAATGATGTTTTTGCATTTTTTAAAAACACCTTTGAAGAAAAGGTATTTCAGTTAATCATTATCAAGACAACATTCTAAAACTATTGCTACAGTAAAGGAAACAGTTCTTTCGAATAATGAATGGAATTAGTTTTTTCAAAAGTTAAAAACTTTAAAATTTAAAATTTACATTGCTATTTTCAAACTGATTTCCCCAATGATATGTTCTAGAATAGAAGTTCTCAAACCCCATGGAACTTTTTTGAAATTTAAAACACTATGTGGGACATTCAATTTTATCACGCTGCTATAGACTGTATTTAGTAAATTGAACGGTAAAATAGCATAAGCAAATGAAAGGCCTTTCTGTCATTTATGTTTTTTGGACATAGTTAGATTTAAATGTTTAAAGATTTTATTTTTGAATTTATTTCCCCTGAAAGCAGCAAACGCATACAAAGAAGAAAAAAATAAAAATAAATTCTAGTCACTTGTTGTGGATCAGGGGTTTCCAACTTACATGAGGCCGGGGGTCACAATTAAAAACACGAATCAAATGGCGGGCTGCAACTTTATTAAAATTTTATGTAGGACTCTTTTATGTTTGAAGGAACATTAAATATTACTGTCAGATTTTTACAAAATAAAAAGGTGTAGAAAACAAAATTATTGAATTACAAATCAAAATAAGAAGTAGATTTTTAAAAATATTAAATAAATAATAAAACTTCGGGCTACAATAACTTTAATGTGCACTCTTTTATAAATTAAACAATTAATGTGCAACAGATGTCTAATTGTCAAGATATAAAACTTTAAAAATGTTGGTATTAAAACTTAAATAGTAGCACACAAAATATTCATTGAGAAAATTGAGGTTTGTCTGCTGCAGAGAATAGATATTTACATTTTAAATTTACAAATGCGTGCGTGTGAATATTTTCGTCCAAATTGAGTGGTTTCAAAAAGTTAAACTGGAGAATTTCTTCGAGAAAATTTCTGATGCGCGCATGCTAAATTATATTCACGAAATACAAAAAAATGAAATAAAAAAAAGAGCAACATACACGATTATTTTTGTATTTGAATAAATATTTTCTTGGATGCAAAACCTGAGAAATAAATCTCTTTGCACCTTTTGTATGTTAAATTTCACAGAAACGAATAAATTAGGTTTTTATTAACGATCGAGAAAAGTATTTTAAACCCATACTGCGGACTTTTTACGAAAATTGTCCTCAGAAAAATGACAACTAATACACTGGTGTGCAAAACTTAAGCAACAAGTGGTTTTTCGGCCTCAGCTCCCCAACAAAGTATAAGAAGTATATCGTTATCGTTTCAAAGTATCGTTTAAGTACAAAATAATGTACATCATATTCAAATTTCATGTCAATCGGATGATTTCTTGTAGAGTTATGACAAAAAACGCACTTGTTGCTTAAGTTTTGCACACCAGTGTATATTTCAGTTCGCGGGCCACAAAAAAAGGCTTTACGGGCCGGTTGGGGCCCCCGGGCCGCCAGTTGGAAACCCCTGTTGTAGATAAACAATTTATTATTTTGACACTATTGAGCAAATTTAGGAAGTTCTGTTTCCGGCCAGTGGCCGGTAATAGCAATTTTAATAATTTTTATTTTTGAGAAAATATGGTCATTTTTTTCAAAAGTGGAAAGTTTAACATAAAAAAAAAAGCTATTATCAATATTAATGTTAAGTATTTCTTTAAAGAATTTCTTAAAATAGGGTGAACACTATAGTATTTATGTCTAAAAAGAAGAAAAATTTTCAAGGCCTCTTCAAATAGGTTTTTGCTAAATTTATAGTATTGAACATAACGTATTATTTAATAAAATTTAGAGTTTGACTTTTTGAACTTTTAATGCAATATAAAATGTATATTTAAAAACTGATTTTATACAAAATAAATCTAATATAACTGCATTTTTGATGAATTAAAAGTGGCGATCATATAGCGAATAAAAGACAATTTTTTAATCACCATTTTTTATACTGGGTCGCTCTTTGGCGACTGATAATTTTGGCTTATACTGACTCTATTAACATTTTTTAAAATCTGATTTCGTTTAATACAAATTGAATGAAAATAGCGTTTCGGAGTTAAGTGGGATTAGATTTGGTGGGTGTTTGAGTAGTGTTGCCATAGCGTGAATTTGTTTGTTTTCTGGAATAACCGATATGAAAACAGATAGATTAAATACGGACTTTTTTTTATGCAATCAATATTCTCCCCGAACGGTGATAAACAATCTATGCGCAATATTTTTTCTTCCCGCACGCAAAATATTATACCGCAACATAAAAATATTAGAATAAATATGAAAATAGTTTTTATGTAAAAAGATAATGTTAATTTCATTTTTTATATGGCATATATTTATTTTTAAGTTTCAAACATACCTGAAATTTTTTCGGGAAGCACTGAGAAATAGTTTAGGAATTATATTAGAGAAATAATTTTTACAGATCGATACGAATGTTATGATGATACAATAAACGATCGGTTAACGATAAATGATATTTATCAATCGATTGTATACTAAGTATTGTGCACATATCAGGGACTATTACAGAGGTACAGTCGGCAGAAAAAAAAAAAAAAAAAAAAAAAAAAACCTGAATAACTTTTGTTCTAATAATTGGATTTTCACGAACTAATTGTCAATCTTAATGGTTCCTGGGGTGACCTCAAATATGCTAATTATTAGTACTAACAAATTAATTGCTAACTATGATTTTCCAAGATTTTAGAATCAGAGTGTTGAACTTTTTATCTGACATTATTTTTTTTAAGGCTGTTTTTACGTCTTTAGTATGAAAATTTTGCACTAAAACCAAATTTACATAAAATATATTATAAATTTATGAAGAGTTGTAAGGGTCATTGCTTTCATACCTCAGTTTGAGTCTCTTAGGTAAGGGAAAGAAAGAAAGAAAAAAAATGATCCAGCAGAAAATGTGGAGGGCCTGAAAAAGATAGCGATTCTGATGCGCGATCGCAAGGTTTTATAAAATTCATGGTATTTCTTTTCGATAAAAATTAAAAACTTTGTAAACGTTAAGGGGCATTTTATATTTGAAATTTCAAATTCGAAAGACATGCATGAAATGACCCCTAGTCCAAAGAATCAACGTTAAATAGTCGCAAGACCGATTGTTTCGAAAACAAATTAGCTGCTCCAGTTCAATGAAACACTTATCAATGAATCATTAATATTCTTGCTTCCTTATTACGAAATATTGGAAGAAATTTGTATTCATAATTTCGTCAAAAATTGTGTTAAAACTATTATCATAGGCTATTTAAGTAGAAAAATGTCTAATGGTAGGAATAAAGTTTTTTTTTTGAGATGATGATTATAAAAATAGCATGGTTTTGGAATCTTTTTACATTTTTCTATTTTAGTAGCCGTTTAACAAAGTAAGGTATATCGAACATTTTCCTGATATAGCAATACTATTTTGAATTGTGCTAAAGTTGAGAAATAATATTAACAACTTTTTAAGCAAATTTTTGCAACATTTTCCTTTTTAAGAGGATAACTTTCTTAAAAATAACGGGCAATTTTGAATGTCAAAATAAAATTGCATTGCCATCCTTTTTTGTGCATTTAAAACCAAAGCAAGCAGTTATATTTTTTGCTGTGCACGCAGTCTCATTTACCTTTCATTACTTAAATAAATAAAAAACAATAAAAAAAAAAAATCAATAATTTATCTTCATTTTTTCAAAAATAATAGTATGCTTAGTAAATTGTCAGCTGTTCTGCATCGAATAATTTTGATCTGTAGAATATTTTAAATTTCTTAACAAGATTTAATTCTCAGCTAGTTGGCAATAATTCAAAGTTTTCTTTCAATAAAAACTTGACAATATTTTAAAAAGGAATTTTGCTTTAAAGGAAAACATAAATTAAAGTATTAAAACACTTGATTAGTATATTAAAGGATAAGTAATAAACAGGGCAGCGTAAAAAAAAAGATTTGGAGAAATATTAAAATTTAATTAAATAGTTCGTAAAATAATTCTGCGAAATACGCGGGGTCAGGTTTATAATAAATTTATTTAAGATTAAGACGATATATAAGATGTTGAGAAACTTTGAGATGCATTAAAATGTTGACTACGTATTCTTATTAATAATTATAAAATATATATTGAAGAAAATGATAAACATATTGTTCCAAATCTATGCATACATTTGTATATTATTGATATTGTATCAATTATTAAAAAAAAAAACAACTAAAAAATAAAATTAAAAAAAGCTTATGTATAATCACATTCAATCAGAAACATGCATTTATAAAACTCAACACTCGTTGAATAAAATGTTTTTATTTAATAAAAGAATTTATTCAAATCTCTTTATTAAATTACAAATTTTTTTTTGTACAATTAAAAAAGAAATATTGTATTTTATAATTAAAAAAAAAAGGATTAGCTATCGGTGATGAGCGAAAGAAATATGAATAAAATTTTACTGTACGTACGCGTAAGCCAAGTTCCTCGTAAGTTAACCACATTTAAATATTAATCGCCCCATTTAAACATTTTCTTATTGTCGTCAAATTATTTTTTTAAAAATAATTAATTTTAATTTTTCTCGGTTTTTACCAAATAAAATCTGTTTAAACTTAACATTTTGCAATAAGAAAATACGTAGATTAATATAGAAACATATCAAATATATTTGGTATAGAAAAATTTATACCTCATAATTCGAAAATTCTTGGCTTACGCGCGCGTAAGCCAAGTTCCTCGTAAGTTAAACACATTTAAATATTAATCGCCCCATTTAAACATTTTCTTATTGTCGCCAAATTATTTTTTTAAAAATTATTAACTTTAACTTTTCTCGGTTTTTACCAAATAAAATCTGTTAAAACTTAACATTTTGCAATAGGAAAATACGTAGATTAATATGGTATAGAAAAATTTATACCTCATAATTCGAAAATTTTTCTTCCACAATTAAATTAAATAATAAAAAATAATTATTAACAAATATTTTTTGCATGAAATTATCTTTGGGTAAATGGTTCTTATAAGCGGTTGAAATTTTTTTTTTGGAATTATTTAATTAGTTTTAAAAATATTACTGAAAACGCAAAAAGTGAAATTAAAATTAAGGGGTTCGAACTTAGAATTGCTCTCCTAACAAAACTATGGGGACGATATTTCCCAGATTGCGGCTACCCCATATATTGTGAAGGTTAATAATCCAAATATATATATATATATATATATATATATATATATATATATATATATATATATATATATATATATATATATATATATATATATATATATATATATATATATATATATATATATATATATATATATATATATATATATATATATATAATATATATATATATATATATATATATATATATATATAATATATATATATATATATATATATATATATATATATATATATGTTTAGCCAGAGAAAGTACGTTTTTGTGTCCGATTTCGTAACTTAATAGTTAGCTCTAAATAATTTCCATATTTGGGGTCACCAAGAACCATTAAATTTGCCACTTAGTACCTGAAAATCGGATCATAAGAACGATAGTTATTCAGTGTGATATCTCTTTTTTTTGCCGACTGCACATATGCACATGCATAGATACATATGTAATGTCTCAAACTATCGATAACGGCTCCACTATGGATAGGGTTCAAACTATTTATTCATATGTTGCTCAAACTATCAAAATTGACCGTTCTGATTTTACATATTACGCCTCACTTTTCTCAGAGTCAGAAATCAGACTTTATCGAAAGGAAAAGGTTTGTTAAATGCGAAAAAGTGCGTTTCTGCTTCTAATTTCATTGCCTAAAATATAATAATTTTAATTAGTTACAATAAATAGTGTCAACATTCGAATCAATTAGTTTAAATCTGATGATTATATCAAGTAATTAACTGGTTTTTTTTTCTTTTCATTTTTTGTTTTTGTGCTCTGTATATGCGATTTTAGGATAGATAAATTAATAGAATTACGACGCAAAATAATTATGATTACAATTATAAAATATAGGAAGGCTTAATCTGAATACCTTAGGATACCTTAGGATAGGAATTCATAAAATTAATTACAGTTTCTATCCACTCTTTGCACGCGCTCATTGGACAGTAATTTATTTTAGCATAGCTCGCTCATTTATATCTAATCTATATAAGTGTAGCTTCATGAACTGTAATATTTGTGAATTTATAAAATTAATTACGGTTTCCATCCACTTCTCCATGCACGCGCTCATTGGACACTAATTTATACTAGCATAGCTCGCTCATTTAAACCTCATCTATGTAAGTGTAGTCTTCAAGAACTGTGATATTCGTTTTAGAATAAAATTACTTAACTATGAAACATTCGAAGAATTCTAGATTCTAGAAATGAATAAATAAATTTTATACTTTAATAGTTATAATTCTGTTATTCAAATTCGCCCATAGTTTCTTTTATTATTTCCATTTGTGCCGTGTTTTGTAGCATTTAAACTTATTTTTTTCCTATTTACCTTTTTTTTCAAATGCGAAAGATTCTTTAAAAACAATTTATCCGATGCGCAAATCGATCTTTTTTTTATCGTAAGGGATTATTTTTATGCTTATTCTGTTTTCTCGAATTGTTGCTGATCTATCTTTAAGCGGATTTGTTTCAAGTCTTTTTTTATTTACACTCGACATTTTCAATCCATCAAAACACTAAGGTTTCAAGCGTTAGTATAGAGCTTCTAAAAAAGATACTTTTTCTTAAACGGGTTTTTTTATTCACAGGCCAAAGGTAGCTAAAATTTATGTTATCTCCATGGAAAACCCAAAATAACATGGTAAGCTCTTACAAAAATATCTTTAAAGAATTTTTTAAAATAATTTCTAACGGAATTCAGTTTTTTGAATGTATTATTTGCCTACTGTTTCATTTGTTCTTAAACTACTGTGCTTCATTACCTGATTAAAAATTTCATTCATTTCAAAAATATATAAATAGTAAATAAAAGTCGAGATGTTTCAAGCGCTCAAAAACAGATGCCCATTTTCAAGACTGTCGTGAATGGGAAGAACGTGAAGGCATTATCAAAATCGAATTTTTGCCCGTGATTCAAACAATGTGTAGCAGTTGATAATTTCTTGTATCCTTGATAACGGACATATATGTCATATTAAGTCGAAATTTTAAAGAAGGTTTAGTTTGTCTGATGTAGCTAAGGTCAACAAAGCTATCATTATTTCCACCCCAGTCACATCAGCTTATCTTGATGATTTGAAATCTTGTTTCAACATTAGTTCCTCAACACCTCTACACAGCGTGTGGAAATCCATTTTATCCGGATTCGTCCCGTTTGTCCACTGTGATTTTTCTTGTACTGTCTTTCATCTTTTTTCTCTCTCGGCCACTGGGGTTTTCGGGTTTTGTTTCTCTCCTTTTTTCCCCATTTTTCGTTGGCATCTGTACGTTTTTTATTTATAATAACTTAAATATCTTCCATAGATATAAAGTCCCTATATTAGTCCCTGGTTTCTTCTCATTCATGTCTGGCAAGTCTTGTTTAAAATGGGCGCTTATTTTTGAGCCCTTGAAGTATGTTGATTATTAGTTCCTGTTTATATATTTTGAAAGCGAATGAAGTTTTTAAGCAAGTAATATCTTATCTCTACAGTTTTTTGGGTTTATTTATTTGGTACAGTTGCTACATATTAAATTTAGTCATGTTAAAACAAAAATAGATAGTTACCTAATATTGTAATTTAGATTTAAGTTAATTAAAAATCACAACTAGTAGGAATAAGAAATAAGCCTAATTTTATAACTCTTAACTTCGTTTGATATTTCTGACAAATTCATATTTGTGCTGAACAAATATCGTACATTGAATTAAACTGTTATTCAAATATAAAATAATTAGATTTAAAATAAACAAAGAAACAAAAAAATTGTTATTACAAGAACACAAATTATAATGAAAGAAGAGTTTTTAATTTAAATATTCAAGAATTTATATTTTAATGAATGAATTACACATTAAGTCTGTCAATCTGAATTTAGAGATTGCATTTCTTTTAATTTGAAAATACTAATTAAATTTCATATTTGAAAATTACTAATTGTACAAAGATATACAACTACAAAGTATACAAAAAAAAAAAAAAAAAAAAAAAAAAAAAAAAAAAAAAAGAAAGGAAAAGAAAAAAGAAAGAAGCAATGACTGGTAATAGGATTTCAAATAAACGATGAAAAAAGAGTATTACTACATTTAAAAAAAAAAAAATTCAAATTCATAAATGATAAGATTTAACAAAGAAAATATATAAGCTCGTTATCAGCTCATACGATTATGTCCGCAAAAGCAATGTACTCTTAAATTGTATAAATATACCTAAAGCAAAATATATATATAAAAAGAAAAAAAAAAAAATAAGACGAAGAGCACTAAAAAAAGAGAGACCGATTCGTAAACATAATTTTATAGAGTGAAAATATCACAAAAATTCCAAAAAAAAAAAAAAAAAAAAAAAAAAAAATTAAAAATCAAACACATATCAAGTGAGAAGGGGGGAAGATGTCATTTACTTTCAAATAACTTTTTTGCAAAAATGATTTATAAATAATTTCGTTAGGTACTAATTTGCCAGATTAAAAAGCTTAATAAATGTTAAATTTTTAAAGCAGTGAAAAGTAAGTATATCAAAATCATATTTTTATTACAAACTTTCATGTAACATGTGTCTGTAATATAGATTGTATAAAACTATAATTTTAATAATTGACTTAAACGTTTTACTTGCAAGAGAGTGTAAAGCTTATTTATTTTTTACTCTTGTATGAGGATACAATTATCGCAAACTACTCCCAACTAGTGCTGATCACTTCCAACAAAGAAGATTATTCATATAGAAACTAAATTTCAAATCTATACAATGTTTTTTTCTAAGGAATTCACTGATGCATATATAGTATTTCAAAGTATTTCACCCCAAGGAAAATTAGATCTTTCTAGAAATATCTTTCAATTTATTATTCTGAGAACTTAAAAGATAAAATTTTTTTTTAATAGATGGCCCTAAGCTCATTACAATTTCTTAGAAAATCCAGGAATGTTGAATCTTCAAAAAAGGTGATAAAAAATTCTATATTCTAAGATTTTATTACACTGATTTTTTTAATCTCCACACGCTTAATAAGAATAAACTTAATTTTTCTTCAAGATTTTAAAGAATTGTTGAATTGCAGAATTGTTTACACAGATATAGGCTCTTATTTTTATCACATATTTGTAACTCGTATTTAACTTGTCATATTCATTGTTTCTCTGTGACATTTTCATAACTAATAATTCCTTAGAATGATCGAAACATTATTGGTTCAGTCAGACAGGTATGAAACGGACTAGTATGAAGCCTCTTATGGGTGGAATATTCTATGCACTTTTCAAGGGGTCACCGTTTTTCGCAGTTTTCAGATATTCCGTCTTTTATTATGCCCAGTGATAATATTTCCCTAAGATATGCTTTTCATAAGCCTTTTCCTACTAGAGAAGAGAGGCTCAAATCTCCTCTGTGGCTTAAGGACAATTGACTGGTATGGTACAACCATGGATCTGAGTCAGGTACAACTGAGTCAGGTATGGTACAACCTTGGTCTGAGTCAGGAATCTACTGCTCCAATGATGGTACCAAACTCCACTTTCCTCTCAGTAGTTATGCCTCTGTTTTTAATGCTGAGGTCTCATCTTCTCCTGCAGGATATGCTTAGACCTATCCACATCAGTTCTGACAGCTCTTCTATCACCATCAAGGAGTAAATTCATATTTTCACTTCTCTGTCACCTTTCTACTCGTAACAAGGTATTATCGTGCAGTGGGGACATATGGGTATTCTTGGAAATGAGCTAGATGAGGATTTTCTGGGGCCCTGAACCAGCTTTTAGAATCTCTCCCACATCATTCAGGGCATCTATATTCAAGCTTTATGGCAAATTGCCCATGATAAATGGCGCAACTCGAATGGTCAGAGACAAGTTAAAGAACTGAATCGTGACTGTCCCAGTGTTCGTCATAAAGAGCTTCTTAAGCTAATCAGGAACAGTTTGAGGAAAATCATTGGTCTTCTATGTGGACACTGCACCCTCAGAAGACACCTATAGATAATGGGAGTTGTATCTGATTCTCTTTGTCGAGGTTGTCATCTTGAGGAGGAGACTTTGCGATATATACTTTGTGATTGTGAGGTCTATTCTGTTCAAAGATTTGGGCAAAATTGCAATAATGCCTGGGAATTGCAAGATATTCCTGTCAGGTGTTTGCTGAACTTTGTTTCTGCGCTAATCATGATTTAGGTTATGGGTACAAGAGATCTCTGGTTGACGTCCCGTGCTCTTAAAAGCTGACCGATCTCTAAGTCTAAGTCTAAGTATGTAATAAATTACTTAACGTATTATAATATTTGTATAATAATGCATAATACTTGTTTGGAGAATAAGTAAGGAGATTAATTTTAAAAAAAGGAAGAAACAAAATCGTCAAATTTCTAATCTAGAATAAAGTAACAATCCAAGACATAATTTTTTTATTTATATCTTGTTATTAAAATTTGACGCCAAGAAACAAATAATTAAATAATACTATAAAAAGGATTAAATTAGCGAATTAATAAATACATATAGTAAGAGGGATGCATAAAGATTATCCCGTATAATCATACATGCCAGATTAAAACCCAGGAGTATTCCTGAATTCATACATATTTCATGTTTTCAGTTTTATAACATAAGTATTAAATAGAATAAGATAAAGGTTTCTAAATAAAGCAAGTCTGCCAGATTTTTAATAAATTATCTAGCCAAAAAGGAAAGCAGCAATAATAAATTCGTTTTTTTTTTTTTTTTTTTTTTTTTTTTTTTTTTTTGTTGATTTCAAACTTTATTGTTTATTAGATAAACTGTTGCCCAAAAGCTTTTATCGTTCATTTATTTGACAGGGTTTGCCACTAAATTTTAAGCATTTTTAGGGAGTAGAAAAGCTATTCGGAAAAATGTTACGCTCATAAAAAGGAACATTTATCAAAAACTTTTTTGATTGATGTTACCCAGTAACAAAATTTCAGAAATTTCTTTTAAAGGCTTCCCCCTTCTTTTATATGGAATTAAAAAGGCATCCACTATTTAATTCCATTTTTCATGTAAATTATTATAAAACTAATTAATACTCTGAGACAAAAATTATGGTAAAAACTGTCAGAATGTGGTAACATTTACCGTATTTCTTGCTCTATGGAATCACCAAAATGCTTGGCCATTTTTATCGAGGCGCTTTAGTAATCATTTTAGTAATAAAAAAAAAATAACAGTAAAAAATGGTTTTATAATATTTATAAACTTTGACTTTAGTAAATGTGGTAAAATTTGGTAATTTTATCATGACACTTTAGACTAGAGTAAGACATAAAAAATTATTCGGTTAAATTTACTTTTCTGTTTTGCATTTTTTATTAAAAGTGCGGTAATAAGAACTAAATTTTGAAAACCGGAATTTCTAGTTAACCATTACCATCTGAATATAAAATTATCAAATGAATGGTATCAAATGAATACCGTATATTTTGGTTGCATTAACCAGAAATTTTTTTTTCACCAGAAAAGTTATTACCATACAGTATGATTATTTTGCCAGAATTTTTTTTTTCCCGCATAATATTAAAATTTAAACCAAAATTTAATTTTAGTTTTTACTTTTTTCAGAAATTTAAATGTTTATCCAAATTTCAATCTGAAGTGCTAAATGGATTTTAAATAGATATGTCAGTAATTTTATAAAATATATTAAAAATGAAACATTTAATTAAAAAAATTAACTGTTAAGAATTTTTTATTCGATAAAAACAGAGCATGTGCAAATAAAAGAAAAACGTATTTTCGAAAGTAAAAAAATATGTATTTTTTATTTCCATGATAAAATATCCCCAATTATAAATGGATCTGAAATTTTTAACGTTTTTTTTTATTTTTAGGCAGGTACTTCATCTCATTAATTTAAAACGATATTTTTTATTCCATTCTTTTTAACTTGAAGCTATAAACATGATTACGAAAAAGAAATTTTTACAAGTTCTTAAACGTAATAAAATATTTCTTTTTATTTAAGAGCATTTCTTTTAATGAATCAAATTTTTTAAAGATTTTAACTGTTTTTTTTCTGTAATATTTCAAATTATAAATAATTCTTATGATATCAAACTCTAGATTAATTGTTGGAATGTAAACCAAGTTTAAAGAATTATCTTCGTTATGAAATAAAAAATATAGAATGTGAAAAAAATAATTGAAAAACTATATCTTCATGATAAGAGTTTTAATATAATGAGGAAATGTTTACAATAAGTTTTTAATGGCTTTAAAATTAGTAGAAAAAGTTTTTATAATTGGCATTAGCTAGCATTACAATTTAGTAAATCGAGTTTTGCATAAATGGATTGTTTACAAATGTTGAATTACTTAACTCTCTTTAAAAACTTTGTACTTTGTAAAAACTTTAGCGCATTTTTTTTTAAATTTTGGTTTATAAGAAGTCTTTTTCAAGTATAACTTTGAAAACTACTGAAATAAAAAATAAAATAAAACATTAAAAAACATTTATGAATAGGAAAATTTGAAGAAATTTTTGCACATAAAGAAAATGAATTTTTTTAAAATTTATATTATCACTTACTACTATGTACTATTTTTAACGCTATTATAACTTTACAGATAAAAGATATAATTATAGATACAGGGAGCCCCTAATGACCCTCCATATTTTTAGAATTAGTGTCGAAAATGAAGTAACGAATTACACATATTATTAGTCGTAAATTAATGTTCTAGTGAGGAAGAAACAAAAGCGTTATCGAAATCTGTTGAATCACCTAAGGATCTTAAGTTCTGTGTGATTTCAAAACAAACAAAGAATATTTCATAATCAATTATTAGTAACTATTCAGTGTTTAATAGGAAAATCAAACGGATTTTGATATTTTGTATCTTCCTGCCGCACTTCTGAATCTCTTGGCTAGAATCTTAATTTATGACCCCTAATGTGCATTTTTTTTTTTTTACTTCCTTTTATACATATATTCTAAACATATGCATTCACGGAGGTTAGTAAGGCTCAGGTGGTAATATTAAGATACGAAGCCGCTGTCATTTCTGTGATAACTTATACTTGTTGATCTACAATAAGGACACTTGATAGTTATTATTATTATTATTTTTTTTTTGCTGTCAGCAATGAACTTAGACTAATCTTATCTGAGGAATATATTTAAGGCATTGTTATTGAGGCGGTAAGATAACATTCAATTTCAGAGTATAATGAAAGTATTTTATTTATAATTAAAATAAATAGGCCTTTTAGTTTATTTTATATGTTATGATAACCAACAATATTACACTTTAGGTGGCAACTGTAAGGATCAAAGTTTGGTTATTTGTCGATCAATTATGAGGTCATTAATCATCACTGTTACGTCAAACTGATGTGAGGGCGTCACAATGTCCATCAGCAATGTCAATGGTCATTACTCATTCTCATTCGTTAATTCATTCTCATCACTCATTAATGGTCATCACTAATAGTTTTCAAAAAAAAAAAAAAAAAAAAAAAAAAAGAAGCTTGGTGTTTTAAAATGAACTTAAAGAGCAGAGAAAGGAAAATATTGAAAATTGCATTCAAATATATAAATTTTAAATTCATGTTGAGTAATTCAATTTAAATTTTGCTAATCAAACAAACAGGGTAATATTTTTAAAACCTTCTGAAAATGATGAAATTTAGCTCATGTTTAGTTAAAATGTCCTATATAGGTTGTTTAAAAATAAAATATAAACGTATTTCACTAATTTAGCTTTGAATGTAATTATAAAGTTTAACTGTGCAATTTTTGTTCCTTGTAGATATTCCAGTTTATAAAATACGTTACCGTATGAATTAAATCTTTTCAGAATGAACATTATTTCAATAGCTGGTGGGCATCGTATTTCAGAAAATTGTGCGATACATTATAAGAAATTCCGGATCAAATTTCTATAAAGGCGCTTTGCGTGCATTATCTGTAAAATCCACTTGACCGTGAAATATTATACCGTAATACTTCAGTAACATTTATTCAATGAGAGTGATTTTACGGTAATTAATATTACAAAAATTACGGTTCAGATTTTTTTTCTGTAACATGTTCTGGTAAAAATGCATTTTAAAGAAAAAAGTACCGACAATCTGATTGCCGGTACTTTTTACCATAATTTGAGTCATCATTTTTTACAGTGTAGGAGGATGCTTGAAGATACCAAAGAAAGTAGAGATAAATCAATTTTTGTTAAGGCTGAGAAAGAGCAATGCATTGGACATTTTTACTTCATTTTAAATGGTAGTTTAAAGTTTTACTTTAAACTACCATTCATTTTCAATTTTAAAGTTTTACTTTACCTTCATAAGAAAGAGTTGTGCAATTATATATTGTAAAATATGCAGAGTTCTACTCTGAAGAAAAAAGTATTGTCAAAACCATCAGAATATGGTAAAATTTACCGTGCTTCTGGCTCTATGGAAACACCAAAAAGCTCGGTAATTTTTATTGAAGAACTTTTGTAATGATTTAGGCAAAATTAACAATAAAATATGATTTAAATAGAATAGCATTTAGTAAATGGATTAAAATTTGGTAATTTTATCATGATTCCTTAACGCACGGCATAATAACCATTTGTTCGGTAAAATTTACTTTTCAGTTTTTCCTTTTTTACTAAATGTGTGGTAATAAGAATTATTATTTTGAAAACCAAAACTTCTTGTAAATCATTACCATATAAATGGAAAATTATCAAATGAAGGGATTAAATACCGTATATTTTGGTTTTATTAGTGAAAAAAAAAATTTTTTTTCAGAATTTTTACCAGAATATTTACTAAAATTGTTTTTCTTCGTGAACATTACAATTAAACGACACATTTATTAAAACCCCTCAAAAAGTGTACCTAAGTAATCCCGCTTAACGGTATGCTATAGATCAATATCTTACGAAGGTTAGTTAAAGCTCTAAAATTTCGTTTCCAACTGCGTAATAGTCGTAATGTGATGAGCACTGTGCACCCGCCGCATATACTTCCCATACAAGCCGGAACCTATCGGTATAAAACTGGGTTGCCGTATGCTTAAAAGCTTTGTATTTTCTTAACTTTTTCGTTCAGTTTATAATAGCTTTATCTGAATCTTTTTAATTTAAAATGTTTTTGTGATGGTGATATGAAATACTTAATTAAAATAGTAATTAAAAATGTTAGGAACTAATCTTTTCAATACATATTTTGATTTCCTGAAAGTCAAATGACAGTTGCGTATTTCATTCGCATTTAATCCTAAATAATGAGTAGAATATTCTTTCCGTGATTCCAAAGTTAAATTGATAATTTAAAGCGAAGGAAAATTTTATCTATTTACTGAGAATATTTATTTGAAAGTAGAAAATAAATTAGAATTCCAATTGAAGTCCCAATCTTGATTTCTAATTTCAATCTGGAAAAAGAAAGAAGCTTAAATGCTTAAATTATAATCGAGGTCCATTCAGTCTTTCAATATTTTTAAAAAAAAACATATATGCTCTTTAGAATTTCTCAACATTCTTTAAAAATAGAGTCTCTTTGGGACTCAATTTCATTCACTATTGAAAGTTCACTTTCTTTTGTTTATCCAAGTGATAAGTTTTTTTAATAAAGTCAATATGCTGTATAAAGCTATTTTAAACAAAAAATAATTTGTTGTTATATAAATTATATGAAAGAATATATAGCGTATATAAACTATATGAGAAATTATTATGCAAGTCATAATCTATATAAGTAAAACAGAATGTATGCATGCTATTTGCATAAACCTGCAGTTCTAATTCGATTCACATCACAGTTAATGAGTTATCCACAAAAAGAAAAAAAGGTAATAGCATGAATAACTTATAATTTAATGATAGAGTTCACGTACTTAATGGTTTGAGGCCATAAATTGTTGTTGTAGTTGGTGTCGTCGGCCATTAAGACAGAGGGAGTGCAATTGTTCCTGTTTTCCAGTGGCGCCATCTATGGCCAAGAATTCAACTTCTGCCACACCCATATGTCACACCCGTTTATAGGGCGGACCCATTCATTCGTCCACAAATCGTAATTTTGACCTGAATCAGAGAATGATCGATCTCCAATTCAGTACCCCTAGAGGAATTGATTTGTTATGGGAATATGAAAGATTTTGTGACCCGGCACATTTAGCGTGCTATATTTTAAGTTACGAAATCAGATTAAAAAATGAACTTTTTTGAAATAAACGTAACTTTTTTTACGATGTAATTTGGAATCTTGACCTTAAAAGTATGGAGATACTGCTAGCAATCTGGAAAGTATGGTTCCAATAATTTTGTCGGTAGAGCAGTCGATAGTTCGAACTCCCTTTTTACGTGTTTCGTTAGGTCGCCAGAATAAACTCTTTAAGCAAATTTAAAAGTGTTTGCAAATAACTTATTCATTTATCATAGACAAAGTCTTTTAAAATTTTTTAATGGGCATTTATTATTTCTTAAATTTGTTTAATAATAGTCGAAATAATATAAATAATTATATAATAACTATAAATAAGGTGGTATTTAGCTGTGGAAGAAACCCGTTTAAATTGCTTTCACCTAATACTGGTAAACAACCATAGTTTTAGCGCACCAATTAGGCCCACATAATGAAGCCACTTAATTCCTTGCTGCTGGGTGCATATTATAGTCGAAAAGGCTGCTCTGTCAAAATCATAACCAACAGAACAGGTTCGAGTCCCAGCATTTACACCGCAACATTTCCTCCATTCTTTTCTACGCCTGAAGAGTTTCCTATGCCCTGTACTCCTCAATTTGTGACTCTTGTCTTTAAGAATTCGATACTCTCATTCGCGCTTAGATAGCAGCACCATAAATCTACTTTACTCAAAAAGTCTAGTATTTCCTATCTCCTACGATATGCGAAACAACGAAATAAACCACATTCCTCGGTTTATTTGATAGAACACAACTCAACCATAACTAATTCTAATGCCCATTACCTAGCAAAAAGCCTAGATCCAATGCCAAGTTATATTTCATTTTTACGATTTTAAAACCATGCTAAATGTAAATAGTTTTAAAAAAACCCATATAGTTTTCAATTCTTGGTCTTTTAACCATACTAGTTGTAAACAGTTTCAAAACTGTAAAGGCAAAAAATGTTTTTTTTTTTTTTTTTTTTTAAATAAACGGTTAATTGAATAGTAAACTGCTGCTAGTTATTTTACCGTAATTTTAGAATGAAAATTCTAACAGTGCAGTGAGATGAAATAAATTTAATAAGTAAATTACTTTAGTTTAATCGAATTTTTAAGGTACTTTAAAGTAATAAAAAATTAGTTTTAAGCTCTTATCTAATTTTAATTTGAAATTAAATAGCCATTTAATAAATACTTATGAACGCTTTATAATAATTATATAAGCTACAAATGTTTCATTTTTGATAAAAGAAAAGAAGGAATTTCGGCTTCCACTAAGAAAATGTTCGACAAATATCATATTTTTGCATTCCTTTAGTGAAAAATAGTAAAAAGATAGAACTTTCTAAGTCTTGCACTACATTTTATTTTCTGCGAATTTAACATAGAATTCTCTTCTGTTTCTTTTTCGAATCACAAGAATTTCTTTGACAAAAACGTAAGATATTTTATTCATTTTTGATTTTGGCAAACAATAAACCGAAAAAAGAAACGTTTTATTTATTTTCTAGATATGAAAATCGTTTTTGCCTTCGAATGTCTGAATTGAAAGAGAAGGAGCTAAAAGTGGACATCAATATTATGAAGAAAAAAATAAATTCAGTAAATAAAATTCCTTAAAATTTTAAAAATCGATTTCCATTGTAATAAAAAGCATTTTGAATCTGAAATGTTATAAGAAATCTGAAAAAATAACGCGAATAATTATTTTTAATTTCAAGCTTTGAAGTTAAAGAAAAAAAAAGATTTATGAATTTTTTTTAAAAAATAGTGAGTTAAATATTTCTTCCCGATTCATATCCAAAATATACACATGATGCAAGATTTTACAGTACAGCACAAAAAACATTTCGAAAAGGTTTTAAATCACATTTAAAACTGTTCGAGCAAATGATCTTGCATTTTAGGCACTAAACAAATATGTAAAAAGTTATATGAATTTATGTTACAATTATGTGAAAGCTTTCTTTACTTAAGTTTAAAATGTTATTTTTCATTTAGAAATATTATACAATAGTCTCACCTATAAACTTAAATTTTATATATTAAGATGGATACAAATTGTTTACGTCACCTTTACTAATTCTAAAAATTGAATAATTGTTAACTACTGTTTATCTTGTGAGCTTATTTATACTCTGAAGAAAAACAATTCAGGCTAAATAACCATATTTGTATATTTTAAAGCTATTTCTGATTAACAACAAAAAACTACTGTGTTTAAATAATTTATTTGATTTTTTTCCGTTTGTTTTGGTAATGGTTTATCGAAAATTCTGGTTTCAAATTATAGTTCACATTTCCGACACATTTAGTAAAAATATAACAAAATACAAAAATTTACAAAATAAATTTAACAAACAAATATTGGTCTTCACTTCATGCTATGAAAAATCACTATAAAATTAACCGTCTATTCTTCAGAACGTACCATCCATTTTGTCACATATTTGGCAGTTTTAGGACTTTTATAACAATGCCTTTTACTAAATAAAAGGACTACAGACCTAAAAACATTTTGCTAGCATTCTGGCATGGTTTATTTAAAATGACGCCACCATGTTGATAAAAGTTAAATGATGTAATTTTATTTACTTTAAATAGTGAATTAAATATTATCACTTTAATTTAGTTTTAGATACGTGTTATTTATTTTGAGACTATTTCAATAGTTTCTAAAATAATCACTCCCTCCCCTAAAAAAACTTTTTATGCAGCATTTAACAGAAGAAAAGGATTTTTTGCTCGGTAAGACCCAATAGAGTAGCTGAAAATTTCTTGCATACCTAGTTCACAAGTTTCGAAAAACAGCCCTAAGCATATACTTACTTTTAAACCCTTTAATATATTTTGACTTAGTTGAGCACAAAATGTACAGTTATCCATATACACATTAAAAAACTAAGTATGACATCTGTTATCACAAAACACTTTAAAATTAAAATAAATTTTTTTTAATTAAAATCTTCTAATGAAGTATAGCACATTACCTGAAAATTGTAAATAAAATTGAAATGCAGAAAAAGGAAATTGAAAAATAATGTAAGAATTTGAAAGAGAAAGTGATTTAATTTATAATTATCGTGCTTTTTTCTTTCTTTTAGTTTTGAATCTACTTTCTATTTCTAGCTTTCTAATATATTGAAGATAATTAAATTGTTTACGAGCAACTGGTTTTTCCAGTTAGTGGTTTAACTTTTACTTCTCTGGAAACGTTTCAACCTTAATTATCGTTTGAATTCGTCTTTTTATTGCTTCTCTATTTATTTATTTTATTGACTTAATTATGTTTTGTTAAAAAATCCTTTAACTTTTATTTGAGGATAATTTATTTGGTACAACGCGATTCTCGTTTTCTCATTTAAATGTATGTTGTTTCAAAATTCTTTCTAATCTTATGCACACTTTTAAATAATATATATTTTTAAATATTTTAAATTCTGAGTTTTAAAAAAAACATCCTTAAGTCTTAACAATTGCAGGAATGTTTTAATTATTACTAAAATAATGAATTATATTACATTAGTAATAGGTAGTTTTCCTTCTTTATCTAGTTATATCTAGTTTTCTATCACTTTAAAAAATTTCGGTGCATAGTTGTCACCATTTTTGGAGTTGAGGTAAACTAAAATTTTTTACAGTGTCTGTAGTTACATTTCTTATTTACTTTTTCTCAATTGTATCTTTATTTATTTATTCATTTTTTGTGTGTTTGTTTACTGATAACACATATTTTCATGCGTGTTAGAATCAATTTATGGCCCCATTTCAAAAACTATGGTTTAAAAAATAAGAACATTTTAGTAATTTATAATCGCCCTATATATATATATATATGGGTGATTCTCACGAAATATGATAATTCACTGTCCCTTGCTCCAAGATCCAATACTATAATACTAAAAGAACTTTTTTTTTAAAAAAAATTAATAAATAGCATTGCTGTTAGCATTTTAAAATAACTTTGCACTAGCATTGACTGTTTTGTGTAGTTAAAAAATTTAATTGAACTTCAAAATATCTTAACTTTTAAAAGTCTTATCTTTTAAAAGTCTTAACTTAAAATGTCTTAACTTTTAAAAGTCTTAACTTAAAATGTCTTAACTTTTAAAAAATTAATAACTTTTAAGAAATGTTGTGTTCAAAAATAAAAAAGTTAACTCAGAAATAACAATGAGAAAATAAATTCTTAAAGATGTATTTAATTAGACACAATATTAAGTAAATTTCGTTAGATTTTTCATTTTTAATGTTAGTGCATTGTCTTCAAACGGAGAAATGCCAACTTAGACTATATCATTCGATTTCCTCCGCAAATAAGTTAGACAAAAAACCTTAACTACAGCATATCCTTTTTTCTTATGCAAAATTTAATTTAATGGGTTGTATGTGCATTGCAGCGCAACACAAGGTTATCTAAGAATGTCGAAATGTTTGTTAAAATTTTGTAGTTAAACTAAACTGAAAAATTATTGCTACTTACGTTTTTTTACGAATTTACCTGGAAATGTTTGACATAGCTCTCGCTATCGTCAAATTAATTTAATCACACAGTTTAGTTGAATAAATGCTGCCAACTCACTAAAAAACTCTTAAAAGGTAATTTTTTTTTTACCTCTTAAAAGCTTGACTAATATATATTTAACACATTGTTTCATCCTTTCTAATTTTTGTTCATTGTTAAAAGTTTGCAACAACAATTTAAAATTTAATTGTTTGGTATCTTTTAAAACAGAGGCACAAATTACACTCTTCAGTTGGGAAAGAAATTTTTACAGCAATACCCAAGCAGAATTCTTTAAATAATAATAATATATAAATCATTATCATTATTAGTATTATGTATCACAGATCAATTAAATAATATAAAATTTTAACAAAATGGCCCGAACAGTTCTTGAAAAGCCAAATTTTAAACATACTGTTTTTTTTTTTTAAATATGATAACTCAGAAACTATTGAACCGTTATTTAAACTTCGCACTTAATCATTTGAACTTTTATATTTTAAAAAAATACAAAAATTTCTATTATTAAACAAATTTAACTAATTAATTTAATTAATTTTAATTAATTTAATTAATTTAATTAATTTTTAATTAATTAGATTACTTCTGCACCAAAAATGGTGATAACTACTTTACGTCAAATTTTTTATTTTGCATGAATGTTGCATTACAGGGTGTTAAATAGTTACCACTATTTTGGGTGCACGGTCAATTTGTAATAACTATAATGTATTATATACATGTAGAAACACATATCTATGACACAGTTACAGTGAGAACAATTATTTTAGAAGGAATTCACTTAACATTTTTTTTTTTAATAAAATTTGTTTGTAAATCAATCATAAACACAGAATTAAAACAAATTCGAATTAGGCTTAAATGAGCAGTAGCGGATGGAAGTTAAATTTCATGAAAGTTAATGTAATTGATAGTTATATGAAAATTATCTTATGAGAACATAATTATCTTTACAGCACAAATCATATAGGCCTATGTAGTTGTAAACTTCTAAATTTATAGATGATGCGACGACAATAAACTTCCTCTCGTCGACAATAGTAAACAATCTACTGCTTGTCTAAGATAGGTACTCTGACCGCCACTAAGTCTGCGGCAGTCAGGTGCTATGGAAACAAGCAGAGGGCATTTCAGGGAGGGTAGCTTCAATGAAGATGTCTCCTTTTCTCTCGCCGAAACCAGTCCTGAAGAGGGACCCCGCACCCCTACTTGAAATAATCATACCTCGTTACCATAGTCACCGCCACAGCTCCAGACGAATGTTTGGCAGAGTACCTATCTTAGACAAACAGTACCGTTTTCTTCCGATGATTTCCAAACGTACTCCAAAATTGGTTTTCAGAGGTAAAATTTACCCATGAATCGTGTCAATTCATGTAAACTTGGTTTATGTATTCTCCGTCATTAGAGTTTAGCTTTATACTGTCATTAAAGTGTCGATACTTTCTTTACTTGAAATAAAGTACTAGTTTAAAATATTATTTCCTTTTTCAGCAAAGTCAAAGGAGAATTTATAACAAAAGAATTTCTGCGTTTGATGCGAATACATAGAAATAATCTGAATGTGCAGAAAGCTTGCTTTATTGATATTTATAAATAAAACCTTAACTATTAGAGGTTTTATTTATAAAAATGAAAAAAAAAAGATGTTTTCTTCTTTGAATTCACTTTTGATATAAAGATTCGATCAAGAGAAAATTATAAATTATAAAAACGTTTTCTCTCCCTTTAAGACAGTTTGTAATAATTTGCATAAGTCACAAGCAGGAACAACTGTGGAATTGCTTTTTGCGTTTTTTGTAAATCAATATTCATTTTTCTTAATATTTCCTTTGCTTTAGACATGTTTTTTATAAAACTTTTTAATGGAAATAAGTGAATTTTGTTTTTAATGTTTTTCAATTGATGTATTTCATGATAGAAGCTTGAAAGCCTTTAATAAAAAGAAATGAATTTCCTAATCTGGAATTTCATTCATAATCTTCGAATGTATGCTGATCTAATCCAGCAGACATATTTATTTTATCACTCATTTTTAACCATTTTGTTTGAGCCTTATGTATCTTGCTTGAATTATTACATATTTATGTAATAAGTCGTGATGGCTCAGGGGATAAAGCGTTTGCCTTCCAATGAAGTGAACCGTTTTCGATGGCTGGTCGATGCGAATTCCGCATCCGGCTTGCAGCGACCACAGTGTTGACGTGAAATATCTTCAGTGGTAGACGAATCATGAGTTAAGAGTCCACTTGCCGTCAGGTCAACCGGTTGAGGTTCTCGTCGTCTTCCTTTCCATGTAACGCAAATGCGGGTTAAATCCATTAAAAAGTCTCCACGAAGGCAAACTTCTCCCAATACTTGATCCAGGAGTTCCCTCCTTTTCTGGATTGGGTTCAGAATTGCAAGGCTACTATGTTGAACATTAGTGGTCGTAAGCCTAAGCAAAATTGGATCAGTTGTTCAACGACAGTAATAAAATAAAATATTTATGTAATTTATATGGTTTAAAAAAAAAAAAATATTTGATCGCTTTTGTTAAAAAAAAATCGCACCTTAAATTACCTGGAAATCTCTTTTGAAGACTATGAGTCCTAAAATGGGATAATTTAGCCTCAGAAAATAATGAAATGTAATTTTATCAGAAGTGTACTAACAAATTATCGAACAAAAAACATTTGACAGGATATTTTACAAACCATACTACACCATGGGCAACTGTTTACATGATCTTTACTGCAAACAATAAATATTCAAAATTCCCAAAATTTTCTTTATTTTTTTGAAATTATTTCCAGGAAAACGCTCCAAGAGAAATTTTTGTAAAATTGTGAAATTACCGTGCTCACATCTATGAAGATAAGAATTTCGTCAAAATTATTAGTCTAATGCTAACTAATGTTTAACACAATTGATTGAATAATAGAACATAATGAGAGATAGTGCTTTAAGGCATCACAAAGATTCGAACTCAGAGCGTAACTAAAAGAGTGCGTATAAAATCCTTCTCCATCTTCTTACAGTGTAAACAGTTTTAAAATTAAATACGAATTACAGGCTAACTCTCACTGACAAGATATACAAGTGAGAAAGTAGTTTTGTCAAACACTTGAGAAATCCCGTTCCGTCTAGAATACGTCATTTTGTGACAAAATAATTGACAAGAATCACGAAATAAATTCAAAGACTACTGAATCGTAAGTTTTTTTTTCTTTTTTTATTTTCAAAAATATGCGCGGCATTAAAGAAAATGTGTGAATTTAATGTTTTTTAATTTGAAGTAATTTCTTAAAAAATAATATTTTTTTACGAAATTTTATTGAAAAAATAATTAGTTCATATATTTTGAAAATGGCATTTAGAAGAAGTATCATACACCGTTAAAAAATGTCAGTGTCATCAAAGACGGTGACAATTATTTTAAACTAAAAGTGGTAATGAAACAGAAATAATTTTTGATATATTATCAAGCATCAAGGAGTACATTCCTGGTATTTCATGAATTTCCTTTCAAAACGTTTGGTATCAAGTAGATGCCATCATTTTTAGTGTTCAGTAAGCCTAAAGTTTATAATAACAATACGATATAATACGCATAAGAGCACGTAAAGTTATTTTTGTTATTGGTATATAAAAATTGTTGTGTATCTCAACGCCGAAAATGGTAGCAACTATCAAATTGATTTAGTGAAACGCCATACATAATTCTTGGATTTAGGCACTTCACTATACCACGAACTATTTACACTACTCTACTTGGTGCAAAGTAGCCTCTACCATATTTGTTATTCAGAAACATTTAAATTTATAATTATTACTCATAAATTTAAAAGATATGATACACATAAGAGTTATTAAGTTATTTTCACGATACAATATAAAGTGAGAATGATTAATTCAGAATGTATCTAAACATTAATTCTAAAAATAAAAAATATTGTTAATAAAGCATAAACTTAGCACTGAAAGAATATTAAGAAGAATTCGAAATAGGCTTAGGAAGCGGAATAGGATAAGGAAGCGGATCGAAATTATACATTATAAAATCATTTTATACAGTTTAATAATATTTCAAGTTAAAATATAATCATCCTCATTTCACAACTGAAAACATACATATGCATTTCAACGGTCAACTTTTGGTTTTGTTGTTGTAAAGCAGTGTAGAAGAACAACAACAAACTCTCGCCAACTCATTTGATTGCAAGCAAAGTACTCACAATGATTAATGTGTGCCAACATTGGTGTTTTCGAAGCTGAAAAAAGTTCACGTATTGTGTGAGTGTGCGAGAATTTGATGTAAGCTTATTCATTATAAGTGATTAGATTTAAATTACACACTTTAAATTGTATATGAAAGTCCGATTTGGTGTTGATCTGAAATAAAGTGTTCCATCACCACACAATTTTTTTGGATTGTTCAATATCATATTTGGAGAGATATTACACCACATTTTTTACATTCTAAATCTTAAAACAAAATTAGTTAGTAAATCAGATTTGCTCGTAGTAAAGAAATGAATCGAATATTAAGACGAGTCGATTAGGCTTAACAGAATATACGAAATTAATTATCATAATATTATTTAATACTATTGACAAATAGAGACTAAATTATAATTATTCCTATTACGCAACTAAAACATGCAACTTTTTACGAGCTTTTGTTTTGGTAGATATAAGGCAGCGTGCAACGTAATAATAAATTTATGCTATTTCGTAATCCAATATGACAATCTACCGACGATAATCAAAGAACACTAAAATATGTGATTTTGAAAGAAAAACCTAAATTCATGAATGGTTTACATGAGTTTGATCTTAGTGTAAGTATACTCCTTTAATATTTAGATTTAACTACTCTCATTTAAGTACATACGAATGCTTGATTTGGTCTAAACTTAAAGTGTTCCCTCGCACCAACTTTGGAATTTTTTCAACACCAAATTCGAAAGTTGTTACACAGTTTTTACAGTATTTTAGAATAAACTTTAAATGCATAAGTACATCCAATCTGCAGCCATGATTTTTTTAAAAATAAAAAAATGCATAAAAATTTCAAAGTAAATAATACAAATTAATCACTTCCTACGAAGCACAGTATACATACTATGGTTAAAAATATTAAAGAGATAAATTGAAATGCCATGGAATTGGATGTTTCACTGAAATTTTCTCCGTTTAAAGATTTATGTAACTGAAATACTTCCAAAGCAAGAAAATTCTCTCTTTGAAGAGTCAGAATCACAAAAGGAAGAAATATGACTCAACTCTCTGAGATAAAAACAACTTTTTTACTTCTTTTAGGTCTTTCAGTAGAAACTCTACAAGACGAAATAAATCTTTGTGTTTTTCGCTTTATTTTAGAACTGAATAAATCACTTTAATTGAACTTAGAATAGAATGACATTATCTACGAGATGTTAACACCTCTTAAAATAATTAAAAAATATATAGAAATATTTTATATCACACTAACGTCATTTCGTACTCGAATATACACAATCTACTACTACTCCATATTTGAATATACAGGGTTCTAATAACTACTGTCCTTATTCATATTTTTAAAATCTTTCGCATAAAAGGAATTAAAAAACTATTTCTTGTAGATTGCGCAAATTAATAAATAAATAAATAAATAAACAAAAACTTTATTAAAATCTGACAAATTACTATTGCAGAAGGCGTGATTAAAAACAATAAAACCATTTTGATTGCACATCGAAAGAAAAACAAGTTCAAACATATCTGAATATGGTAAAACCTACTCTGCTTCTGGCTACATGGGAACATCAAAAAGTTCGATAATTTTTACCGAAATGCTTTGGTAATAGTTTAGATAAAATTATCAATAAAATATGGTTTAATGACGTATGATATTATTTGGTATGGTAAAATTTGATAATTTTATTAAGATACTTTAAAGCATGTCGTAAAAACTATTTATTTGGTTAATTTTTTTTTTTCAGTTTTGTATTTTTTACCAAATGTGAGGTAATAAGAAGTATAATTTCGAAAATCAGGATTGCTTGTAAACCGATACCATATAAATGGACAAATTATTAAATGAATAATTTAAATAACGTATATTTTGGGTTTTATTAACCAGAATTATGGTTTTTATTTCTTAAAATTAGTGGCTGGATGGCGCAGTTGGTTTGTCGTCGGCCTTCTGAGCCCAAGTCTGCGGGTTCGGTCCCCGGCCCAGACACCGGATTTTCGGGATGCAGAAAATCCTCAGCGGCCATGTCGTATGATTATGCGGCATGTAAAAGATCCCTGGAGTGCCTTATTGGCTCCTGGCATTTCCGGCAAAATTAAATTCCTAGTGCACTTTAGCATCCAAATAGAGTCTTGGTGCTGCCATCTAGTGTGGCAGAAACTAGACGTCCAAATTAAGATGACAAGTTACCATAACAGTATCTCATTAATTGTGGTGGTCCTGAAAGAGTGGATACCACTTCTGAAGAACGCACTAGGTCTGCTCATCGGGAAGACTGATTGTGCAGCTCATTGGAAGAAAATTTTTTTTTTTTTTTTTTTAAATTATAAATGTCATTACTATATAGTACGGTAATTTCAACAGTATTTTTTCTCCCTGCAGAATGTTTGTTTTGAAAGTGTTTCTAATATTCGTTTTTAAATACTTTTCAATTTATTTCTAAAAACCAAACAGTTTGTTTGATGTTTTTATTTTATTTCCTTAAAAGTGATTTGTCACTTTTTCGTAACGTTATTTGTTTTTTGATCCTACATATAATTGCGACCCTATCTTTATTTTTACTTTAAGTTTAGTTTAGTTTAAGTTTTTAACACGTACATTTTGACAGGCACAAAATAGGTATTAGAATATAATGAGTTATACACATAAAAAATCTACATATCAAAAAACAAATTTGTATTTTAGTTTAAAATTAATTTTAAATTTTTGCTTCCATAGTAAACTTTCACAAAGTAACGAAAGTCCTATACGCACTGAGACGAAAAGTACGATAAAAACTATCCGAATATGATAAAATTTACTGTGTTTATGGCTTTGAAGGAAGGTCAAAAAGCTCAGCAATTCTTATCGAAGCGCTTTGGTAATGATTTTGGTAAAATTAACAATATAATATGTTAATCACTGAAACAAAAATTCAGATAAAATTACGGTTAAAAGTATTGGCAACCTGTGTAGATAATCCGTGAAACCCATTTCACTGTAAAGTTTTATACCGTAATTTTTACAGAAATATTTATTTAATTACAGAGTTTACAGTAAATATTACTGTCAAAATTGGGGTGTATCAGTACTTTTGTCCCGTAAACACTGTACAGTAATTTTACCAGAATTTTTTTTCTCCTTGCGCGTTCCAGAAATAGTAACTAAGTTTGTACATATTTTTAAAAGCCGCTTTTATTTGCACATATTATGACAAAAGTGAACAATATTTATATTCTGAAAAAAAAGTTTTGTTGTTAAAATTTGTAAAAGGACTTTGCAAATCATCCCTTGTTAGCATTAAAAAGATCGAGCACGTGTTCATAAAAAAATTCATTTTGTATTAGCAGTCCAAGAAGGCAAAGTGAACACCATCATTTTAAAGATAAACTGACATAAAAATATCATTTGTACCCACGAAATATGAAATTTGAGACATTTTTCTTTTAAGTATTTTTTGTATTATTACAATTGTACTCAATATTCCTTGAAAAAAATTTAAATTTAAACCCAAAAAATGTGACAATATTTTATAAAGCAGCTTGCTTAAAAGACATTAAGACTAAATAAACATTAAACGATCAAAATTTTCGACCGCTTTCCCGACTGTATTATTGGGAACATATTTTCCAGATTAATTATTTGACTACTCAGATTTTTGAGCGTCAAAAAACCAAATTTATAGAAAAAAAATGTTTGTTTAATCGGAGAAAGTACATCTTTGTACCCGTTTTATCACTGGAGATTGCTCTTAAAATTAAGACTCAGTATGTGATATTTAAATCAAAAATTATTTAGGATCGTTGCTTTTTTCCTTTTGCGCACTGTATCTTAAACTAGAATTTAGTAAAAAGCTTTACTCTTGGATGAAGCTTCTTAAGGGATTTAATATTCTAGGAAATCGTAATTTAAATATCAGAGAACGAAAATATCAAACTACATTCTGAAAAATGTGTGGATGTTATTGCAGGAAAATTTTATTACTCGTTTCAAGAGTGAAATGCAAGACGCTAAGGTTGTTTTTCACAAAATATTTTCAAGGAATATTAAGTGAAAAACCAATATAATCTGAAATTGTTTACAAGCAAATTCTTGCTTGCCTTCAACTGCGTGAGAAATATTGAGTTCTTGATAGCAAATAATATTATTTGCAACTCCTGAGCATGATATGTTTAAATTCAATTAAAATTTAGTTACAAAATAGATTTTATGAAGTTGGAAGGGAGTTGTTGGTGAAATATATTAATTAATATAGAAAAAGGCTGGAAAAGGAAGATAAATTGCTTTTTTTAAATAGGTTTTGACAAATTAAAATAAATAGGTCACCCTGAAAATAATTTGGAAAATTTTAAAATGATTTCTTTTGTGAATATTTGAGAGTGATTTAATATCATTATTATCCCTGATACTTTTAAAAAGCAATCACTAACGAAAGCTTAAATTTGTGTTTTAGGAAATATAAATTTTTTTATAATTAAAAGGCAAATTAAAAATGTTAAAAACCAAACCTAAAATAAGTATGGCCAAAACAGTTCTATTAAAAATTATAAGATTACTAAATAAACAAGCCTATCAAGTATTAGTAACCATTTAGTTCTAGAGCAGTGATTAAAACCTTTTTAACCGGAACGCAAGTTGCTGCACAATGGGATGCATGGTGAAATCAAAAATCATCGAGCGATTATCAAAGTAGATTATTTTATTTTATTTTATAACCGTCGTTGAACAGCCGACCCAATTTCATAGGTTTACGACTACTAATGTTCAACTCCGTAGCCTTGTAATTTTGAACTAATCCAGAAGACAAGGAAACTCCTGGATCAGTACCCCCAGAGGTATTGATTTGTTATGGGAACATGGAGGACTTGGAGACTCGACAGATTTAACGTGCATAAGTCACCATTTACTACATGGGGAGTCTTCGGCCGGCGAGGATCGAACCCACGACCTCTTGGACATGGGCCCAGCGCCCTACCGACCTGGCTATCCCGACCCTCAAAGTAGATAATTAAAGATTTTTATTATTTAAGTTTCCTTTGTAGCTGATCGAACCTCGCTGCTCATCCAGTAGGTTGGTGGAAAGGAGTTCACACACGCCAGAGAGAATCATTTGTCAGAACGATCTGATGAACTGCCGACATTTTGGGTTCCTTGGATTAGCAATTAGCTCTCATCAGAGTTCCTGGAGAAGTGCGCATGCGTGTGAGATACTTCGACTGATGTAAAGTACCTAAGAGATATTGATATGAAACGAACTGTGTTATTTGATTTCTCTTATAGTTTCCTGCTTGTTGTCTGATATGGCGGATGCCGTGGGCTTGATTTCAGGAGATTAAGTCATATCATTTTGTTATGTTTTTAGAATCTAGTTTAGCTCAACACGTGTATTTTTGTGTTAAATAAATTAGTTTACCTTTGCTACTGTTTGGTACCTCTTAAAAACCCTCCTGATGCTATTGTGTGAAGCTGAGGGCAAAGTTCGAAGGTTTGAATGGATAGCGTGAGGATTAGGTCGTATAGCCTCCAGCCTTAACCTTCTGACTCTTACTTTTTCTCTCTATTTACCGAAAAATAATACTAAATATTTTTTATTTGCATATTTATTTAAATTTCTCCTTTCTTAAAAATCAATTTTTATGGGAGCATACAGATTTATTTCGTATTTTTTCAACGAACCTTATCGAACCGCTGTAAACAATTTAAAGGAAATTCCATGCGAAATTATTATTTTCCTGTCTATAACCAACTATTACTAGGAACAGCTATGAGGAAAAAATATATTATAATTGCTGTTCTCAAATAAAAATATCAGATTATACAAATAGTTAATTTCGTAATGAACTAATAATTTTAATATAGCACAGTTTACAGAGAAAAAAAAAGCTATCAGAGTATGGTAAAATTTACCGTGTTTCTCTCTCTATGGGAACATTAAATAGCTTGATTTGTATCGAAGCGCTTTCGTAATGATTCTGGTAAAATTAACCGTATGATATGATTTTATAACATAAGGTAAATTTCGGTAAATATGGTTAAGTTTGGTAATTTTATCCTGATGCCTTAGAGAATGGCATAAAAAGCATTTGTTCGGTTAAATTTCACTTAAATCCTATATTTTTTACTTTCATGAGGTAATAAGAGCTATAACTTTAAAAACCAGATTTTCTATTAAGCTGTTACCAGATGATCGGAAAAATTACTAAATGAATAGCTTAAATATCGTATGTTTTGGCTTTTGTTGCCATAATTATGTTTTTTTTCTTTTTTTCTCCCAGAAATATCATTGCTACAGAGTACGGTAATTTTATCAGAATATTTTTTCTTCATATAGTTTTCTAACTTAAAACACATTAGTCAAAGTAGTTTCCAATTTGTTTAAATTAACAGCAGATGATGATAAAAAAAAGTTTTAAGTAAGTTAAGAGTATAGAGTAAAAATTTGCATTATGTCCATTAAAGCTCCAGATCTACAGTTTCGCCTCACAAAATGTTCCAGAACGCCATACCTGTGCGTTTCGATCCCCATACATCCCTACTTCACAATTTATCTTTTTAAATGGCACTTTAGCTTCCTTAATAGCGTTAGAACTTAGAACATTCTTGCTTAAAAAAGAATTTTAAAAACATTTGAAAAAATTTAAAAAACTCTTTTACATAAATTCTCATCCATAATAATAACTAATTAATAAAAATAATTTTATGGCTGGATTAAAACTTTCGATGCTTCGATTTGCTGAAAAATCTTCCTTAAATAATAAATTACTTAAAAAAATAATTAACCCTATTTGACGGTTATATTCCAGATTGCAGGCAATCTTACTGTAAACGTTGTATTTTCGTTTTTATTTGGTTGACATAGGAAGGTTGACTAATTAATCCTTCTTTAAAAATAGAAGAAATATTAGTATGCTAAGCTTGTTTCCATTAAAACTGAATAGAGACATTCAAAAATCTTTACAAAAAAAGAAAAAGGAAAAAAAAAAAAAAAAGAACATATCTTATTTTTTAGCTTTTACTCAAAGCCTTGTTTTTTTTTTTTTTTTTTTTTTTCATTCTGGCTTTGTCCAGGCTTGAAAAGGTAACAATTTTGTTTGTGTTGAAAATTTAATGATCAGACTAACTTTCATTTTTAAAGTGTTAAAGTAAAGATAAGAATGCTCGAATAAATTTTGTTTCAGTGATGGTCATAAAATCTAAATTAAACCATTGAGAAGATCTCGCTTTGAGAACACCTTCCACTCCTGGTTTCGAATGATGATTCTTTCTTGATTTTTTAGCTTTGTTTTGTAAAGGCAGATTCTATTCCTATATATAAGGATTGTTATTCAAGCTTAATGCTAAACTTCTAGTGCGGAAGCTAACATAGTTAAGTTTATCATTGTTTCAAGTTTGCATGGTTTACTTGCAATTTATTTATAAATTTTTTGAGAGTTTTGTGATAAAAGTTGTTGCTGACATTAAAATCAATAATGCACTATTATCTGGGTTTGGTAATAAGGCAGTTCTTAAATAATTGATAATTCAGTTAGCAATATATGATGCACTCAGTTTTTCCCATTTTAGACAAAAGTCCACTTTGAAGGACATGTTTAAAAACGCACCATATGTATTCTTTAGACATAAATTTGACATGATTTATTTTTAATTATTTTCTTTTAATTAAATATTATTATGGCACTTATTAAACGTTCGGATGATAATGTTCGTCATTTTAAATATTCTGGTTTGACATGAAAATAGCTTTTATTGATTTATTAATTTAATTCTAAAAAGATTTATGTTAGTTAAGTAATTATTTAATTTTTATAAATCCTGCAACTTTATTTTAGTAAAGATAGTTGTGAGATTTTTCTTAATTTGGAATCAGAATTAAATTTGAGTTTTGATAGTTTTCTGAAAATGGTCCCGACAATTTTTCCAGTAACATTTTTTTTTATAATAAAACAAGATGGTAATAGTAAACAATTAGTATTTTATCAGATGATTTAACATTAATTTACAAAATATTATTCAATAATTAAATCTTAGAATTAATAAGTTAATTACCTAAATATTTTCATTATGTTCTTCATTTACTTAATCAACTACTCAGTAAGCCATAATGAGCCTTACTTCAGTAATTAGTTAACAATAAATGATATTCTTCTTTTTCATAATTAATTACTTAAAACACACACAATAAATCGTATTTAAGCAATTATCATACACAATAAGCATTACTCAAATAACTAATTAATACAACATGAAGTGCTTTGTTTAAATAAGTATACAACTTAAGAATGCATGATTCGCCTAATTGAAACTTCATACTCGCAGATATAACCGAAGAATAAACAAATGTAAACGAATAGTCTATCTTAGCTATTTTATACCAAAGCAATTATATAGATCTCTAAAAATGAATTAAAATTTAGTTCAGAATAATTAGTTTCAAAGCTTGTATTCGAAAATTTAATGTTTCTTTTATGAAGTAAGTTTTATAAGACACGGTTGCAGTTAACTCTCAGACATTAGAGAGAAAACTATGTTTGATAATTTTGAAAATTTTCTTCTTCGTTGATTTTTTCGTTGAATCTATAAAGCATTTGCTTCATTTAATTGTTAACTGGTAAATTTTATAGTTAAATGTTTCATAATTTATGTAAATTTTAAATATTTCCTTGGAAGTATAATTTATAAAAGTCTTCTATAAGTCAAAGCTATTTAAAATAAGCTATTCTTATGGAGGATTATGAAGGATATTAACTAATTGAAAGCAATAAATTATTTTATCTGCTACAGGTTTTTCTGAATATTCTGATACAACAACAGTAATATAAGCAGAAAAAATTGTTTTCTTATTTTGTGTTCTCATCTTCCTGCTAATAGTATTGGGTCCTGAAGTCGGTTATATGATGATTTCACGTTAAACTTTATTTTATTTTATAACCGTTTTTGAACAGCCCCATCTATTTTGGGTTTTTAACTACCAATGTTCAACTCCATAGACTTGTAATTTTAAATATATATATATATATATATATATATATATATATATATATATATATATATATATATATATATATATATATAATAATCTGTAATCTGCACATTGCAAACTAGACTGTCGTGAAAGGGAAAATATAATCTTTGATGAGCAAAACAACTTTTCTGTATGCTTCAATTGCTGCAATCATGTACAAAGTTACTACAGTCAAATAAATGACATATTACAAAATAGAATAAAATATAAATCACAATAAAAATTATAATAAAAGGAATCAAACGGTTTAAAATATTATTAAAACAAAAGAAATTATCATAATTATATTTATTTATTTTTCGGTATCTAAAGAATCACGTCAACATAGTCAAACACTCAACAAATTAAGTGGTAGAATGATAGAAACAATCTTTTGAACTTTAATTTTTAACAATCTTTTGTTTCTTTGAACTTGTATATATATATATATATATATATATATATATATATATATATATATATATATATATATATATATATATATATATATATATATATATATATATATATATATATATATATATATATATATATATATATATATATATATATATATATATATATATATATATATATATATATATATATATATATATATAATATATATATATATATATATATATATATATATAATATATATATATATATATATATATATATATATATTTATATATATATATATATAATATATATATATATATATATATATATATATATATATATTTATATATATATATATATATATAATATATATATATATATATAATATATATATATATATATATATATATATATATATATATTTATATATATATATATATATATAATATATATATATATATATATATATATTTATACAAGTTCAAAAAATCAAAAGATTGTTAAAAATTAAAGTTCAAAAGATTGTTTCTATCATTCTACCACTTAATTTGTTGACTGTTTGACTATGTTGACGTGATTCCTTAGATACCGAAAAATAAATAAATATAATTATGTTAATTTCTTTTGTTTTAATAATATTTTAAACCGTTTGATTCCTTTTATTATAATTTTTATTGTGATTTATATTTTATTTTATTTTCTATTGTGTTATTTATTTGACTGTAGTAACTTTGTACATGATTGAAGCAATTGAAACATACAGAAAAGTTGTTTTGCTCCTCAAAGATTATATTTTCTCTTTCACGAGAGTCTAGTTTGCAATGTGCAGATTACCCGGGTAGTTTTCAGATTACATTGATGGTGTAAAAAACTAAGCAATTTTTTCACACTTAGTTAATATGGCAAAGCTAGATAATCTGTAGAATACGTCATTTATTAGCTCATTAGAAAGATAATCTGCCGAAAAGTGATAAAATTTACTCTAAAGCAAAAATGTGTTGATAATAGATTCTTTTATTGATTGATTACTATTGGTATTTTAATTTTGAATTTAGATTTTTTTGTTGAGACAGAATTTTTTTTAATTTAAAAAGATATTATAGCCAGCTATTTGAAAAAAAAAAATAAAAGAAATTTCTGACAAAATTGTACAATGAAAACACCAATGCGATCGAACATTATACACAAAGATAAAAATTCTGGTTGAATTAAAAACACAGGGTAATGACGTTTCTGGTAAAGAAAAAAAATACTGGTTAATGACATCAAAATTCATGGTATTTAAACCATTCAATAAGTAATTTTTCTATTCGTATAGAAATGGTTTACTGGAAACTCCGGTTTTCAAAATTATCATCATTGTTATCTCACATTTAGCAACAAAAAAAAAAAAAAAAAAAAAAGAAGCTGAAAACTAAATTTGACCAATCAAATGGTTTTTACGCCATGCTCTAAAGAATCGTGGTAAAATATACATGAAAGAATCATGATATAAATATTTCCGCATTTACCAAATTTTTATCACATTTTATAAAACCATATTTTAATGGTAATTTTACCATCATATCTTTAGCACTTTTGTGAAAATTATAAAGCTTTTTGGTGTCCTCATAAGGTCAGAAACAGGGTAAATTTTACTATAGTGAGCATGGTAGCTTTGACCAAACATTTATTCTCAGCGCATTTTTACATATTTAAAGATATTCAACAGTGTTTTCACCCTTTTGTTTAATTAACAACTAATTTTTATGATTTGTATGGTTTTTAATAATTTGGTATTGCTTAAATGTACGTAAATTTAGTTATCAGCAACAATTATAACAAAGATACGAAAACAAAATCAAGTTATGTAAAATAGTTGGCATCCATTTTCATGGCCGTATTTCAAAAAATCTTTCTTTTGACCTAGTTACTATTAATAATCTTATAGATGATCTTTTTAACCCTTAATAAAATATGTTTATGGCTTACATGCATAAACATAAGTTTTAGCTTTTATATTTGCGAATTTCAAAGAAAACTAGTTTATTGTTATTAAACCAATTCTGTTTACCTTATTAGTTAAAAGCTCATTTCAAATTTAAAGGAGCTGATATCTTGCAAATTGAGGAATAAACCATTTTTTTAAAATATCATAAAGTTAAGCATTATAATTGTTATCACATTTTGGCCACATTGCTTTTATAAAAAGATCGTTACGTTTTTTTACACTATGTTTGAAATATAAGTGTAAATTCGTTGTGATTGTTGAATTATATGATACAAAAATCGAAAGCAGAAATGCGAAATATTCTATGCGAAATAAAATTACTGTACATACTAAAGGAGGTGAAATAAAACGATGGTATAAATTAAGTTTAGCATAAAAACAAAAGAAGAAATCGAAAGAAACAAAATTTTTTTTTACAGTGGCGGGCAAAAGTCTCCGAAAAGAATATATTAATAACTTTTTCAACATTTGGTTGCTTATAGGCATAACTTTAAAATGATACAAAAATCCTTTCCACCATGCATATCAATACTGTGCTGAATTAAAAGATAAATAGTTTTCATCGTATTTTTTAATTTTAATCATATAAAAATAACAATAGAGTGGTGGAGACCTTTGCAAGCTACTGTATATATAAAGACACTACACTGCAGAGGAAAAACATATTTTTCACCGAAAAATCTAAAGAAAAATACTGGTCTTTTCTACTTTTATCCAAATCCAGGCACTGTATGAAATTCTCGTTCTTCTTACAGATTTTCTCTGTAAATTTTCCGGTTTTAAACTGTTTTGTTGACAAAATGACTTTTCTCTGCTTTTCATCTTAATTATTAACTGGTTAAAACCGTTAGTTTAAATTATAATTTCTTAAATGCAGTTTTGCTTACCATTCGAAAACTTTTTTTTAAAAATCATTTTACGATTGTTTTTAATATTTGCTCTTATTTTTGAGTGATTATTTCATGGTTTTGAACATCGTTTAAATAAAATTGTTACTCAATTTTATTATCAAATGGATACTCTACCTGATTAATATCTTTCTTTTGTTATAATTTTTTTGGAAAGTCAAATGTTTTTATGCGGATGAGTCACCACAATTTTGGATGTCTTTACACTGAAATATTATTTCAATAAGTAAGACTTTAAAGATAAAACAGTTGAAGAGATTTTTCTTCATTCTAAGACATTAGAGAAGCGGCACTGGGACTCTCTCTGGGGACAGAGCTTGCCTCCCGGTGAGTTGACCCAGGTTCGAATTCCAGCGTCGATCGGTACTACAAATACTGCTCTCATCTGACACCAACCCCATTAATGACATAGCTATTTTGCAGATTTTTTTATTTAAGAAAGCATATTTTGTTTATTAAAGTAATGGAGTTTGTTTTTTGCAACAGCAGTACTTATCTACTTAAAAAAACAAATGTTTGATTGTAAATAACAGTCATTTTCTAGAAATAAACGGTTTTATACTGGCACAACAGCTGAGCTGTTTTTTTCCCCGTAATTTTAACGTTTTTTTTTTTTTTTTACTGTGTAGAGAATCCTGAAGTCGTAAAACGTCACTTATCTAATGAGAATAAACCCCCTTAAAGAATATTAAATTTTATATAATAGAAATATTTTATATTATAGAAATATTAACATTTAAAATAATATCGATAGCGGTCCCGTTTTAATAAATTTTTCCAGTTTTTCAGGCATATTAAAGAAAGTAAATAGGATATGATAATCTATCTTCTTTAAATATCAATAGCAGTAATTGCTTTTTTGCATAGGAAGGTAAGACAAATCTCATTTTCTGTGTCATTGTGCGTTTACTCAACATCTCATAAATATCATATTTGAAAGTGAGGGAAGTGTTTCAAGAAACTATGACAATTTGAGACAAATGTGAGTGAGGGTGCAACGAAAAGTGTGGCAACCCACATTTTGCTTGAAATAAACAACATTTAAAATCAGCAAATTAAATATTAGGGGGACCGGAAAGTAAGATCGTTTCGTCGCATTAAATAATCGTTAGTCTTAAAAACCAATTCATTTTTTTTTCGATTCATTTTCGATCCGGCATTGAAAGGTTGTTGCTAACGAGGGTGAATACATTATTGATTAAAAATAAAATTCTTGATAAAAAATATCAAATGCACCAAAACGACATTAACTTTCCGGTCCCGCTGATATTTTTCATCAAAATAAGTGCAGGCATAATAACTATTATTGTTACAGTCATTTATGTCACTAAACGCTGTTATAAATTTCTCAGTAAAAATAGTTAAATAGCACTTTCATTAATTTTTATTTTACCTTTGTAATCAAAATAATGAAATGACCATAAAAAAGTCCCATTGTACCGTTTATTGATTGTTTTTACCGAATACGGTTTAACAACCAGAATTCTATCTGCGCGAACCTAGACACATATTATGAAGCCATTTTCTTTCATGTAGCTGGGTAACAACTGTAGTTGAGAGACTGGTTGAACAGAGGTTCGAATCTCAGCGTTGATACAACAATACTTCTTCCATTCCTTGAATAGATGAAAAGACACTAGGACCCTGCACTCTTTAATCAGTGACCCCACATTATTAGAATACGAAATCATCATTCACGCATAAATGGCGAAGCACGCATAGAGCTCCAATGTCTGTTTAAGTTTTATTTTAATGGTTTAGAAACTGTAGTAGTTGTAAATGATTACAAAACAGTATAGTTCTGTATTTACTGATTCTTAACTGTACCAGTGTTAAAAGGTTACGAATGTAAAGAAATGTTCTTACCATAAACATTATGGTTAATCGGATGGATAGATTGCTGCCGGATATTTTAACGTAATACCAGATTTAAAACGCTCGAATAAAGTAAAAAAATAAAATTTGAAACATAATATATAATATTTGTTTCTGAACTTCAAGTATGAAACATAATTTGACAAGACGAGAATAGCTAAAGAGCGACACTCATTTAAGGACGGTCCCTTGATGCAGTTTCCAAACTATCTTCATTACTGTTAAACAAAACCTGTAACTGAACATTTTATTCGTCTTTCTATACAACAAAGAAAATTTTTTTAAAATTTTTTCTGTACTTTAAAATATGTTGTCATCAAACCGTGACACAGTCGTCATTAAGTAAAGATTTTTCAACCATGAAGGAACTGGGACCGCAACATATCGTTTTCAAACACAGAATGACGTTATGTAGAACATCGTTCAACGCAACTGTATAACATTATGTCAAATGCTAACAGTCATAAATTGCCTCCGAACTAAACTGTATCTATAAGTGCAAGTTTTCATACAACTGAAATTTTTGGGCACAGAGAAATGTATGTTAAATTCTAATAAAAGATCAAAATAAGAATCCTTAAGATTTGAAAAGTACCATATTGATATAAGTAATTGCAATTTTGGCGACAATTTTTAAAATAAGGCGATTAAAATATTTTTCACACATTTTAGTTAAAATTCACATTTAAATTCGTTTTTTTTTTTTTTTTTTTTTTTTTTTTTTTTTTTTTTTTTTTTTTGTACATAATATTGAATACCATATAAAGAATTCTGCTTAACAGTTACCTGTTGCTTTGTTATTTATTTTTTCACTCATTCATAAAGTTGGCTTCACGGCTTAGCTCTGGCGATGATTAAAATTCTATTTTAGGTAACCCTAGTCGCCAAGTACAAAATATTGATCTTGAGAGAGAACCTAAGAGAAGGAGTGCATTATTTTGATCAGATGTCTAACGTTAACCATTCAGTATAGTGGGGACATTTCGTTAGAGTGTGACATAATTTTAACGCATAAAACGAACAGTAGAGAGGAAAACTAGAGAAATTTTATTTGTACCAACTACTTAAACTTCAAAAGGTAAGTTAATGAAGTTTCGTTAATATTTGTCCCGTGGGGTTTGGATTTTAAAGTTATGTTTGTTGTTTGTTTTGATTTGGAAATTTTGTTTCACGCTGTTTTCAGGTAAATAGAAAATATTTGGGATTAAATTTTTACTTTATAAACTATTGCGAGTTAATTTTTTTCAAGTTTAATTTAGAATAAGTATTTAAATTTTTTTGGAAATGTATGAACCTTATTAGTGAGTTGATAAAATAATGCAGAGTTAATTACAACGACAATTTTGATAAAATCACAAAAAATCAATTGTTATATAAATTAAAGTTTCCGATTATGTTCTGAAGTTCAATATTTTATTTAAATTTATTATTATTTGTTTAAATATAATTAAAATTAAGAAATATACTTTGAAACACAAGTGATTAAAAATTACTTGCAAAATAACATATACTTTAATGAAATAGGCATCACTTAGTTGTTTAATTGTTTCAAAACTGTACGCCAAATAGTTTTTTTGGTAAACAAAATTTTTTGATTAATTTTTAAAAAAATTAATTGATAATTCATTTCGAAAAAAAAATCCATGTATTGAATGAACCAATATTTAGCTTTCGATTTCTGTAAAGATATTAAAATGGGATTATTATATTAATCCTCGCGTTTATTTTCTTAGATTTAACACTATTACAACGAAATGTTTGGTAAGAAATTGTTTTTTTTCTTATGTTACAGAAATTTCAATTACAATTTGAAAAAAGTAAAGAAAAATAACATTTTCGTTTCACTTAGGGAAAAAATTATAAAATTCTCTCTAGAGTTTAAAATTGGTTTGTCGAATAATTTTCGGAAATAAATAGAATAAAAAACTTTTTACTATCAAATGGCTGGTTACCAGTAGCTTATGGGTAACCAGTAGCAACATGATTTCATAATGAAGGAAATGCGAGTTCTAAAAGCAACCTAAAAGTATTGAAGATAATGGTGAAGAAAAAATAAGAAACACGTATGACAGAGTTTAAAAGTTAAGTAACAATAAAATTGATTAATATACAGGGTTTTCAAAAATTGAATTGTTATAAAATTAAATATTTAGTTCAGTAAGTTAATTTTTTTAGAGTTAGGTTGAGTAGATAAAAAATAAATTTGTACATAAAATATTTTTTAAATGTTCAATGTTTTTGGTTTGTGTTATCTGGTAAAATTATTCAAGTTTTAAATAATTCGCTTGTACCAAATAATGCGAAGGAAGAATGTTGTTCGAATAATATTTCTCAGGGATACCATATCACGCAAAAAAGCTCTTGTATATAGATAAAATCTTGTGAAGAGATAATCTCAACAGATTCAACAATCCCAACAGATCGGATAGATTCTTAAGAGTGTAGAATCTTTCGATGACAAATCTCGTAAAGACATAGATTCGTAGAAGCAGAATCTTCTGTGGACAAAATTTTGTTACAACATAATCTCATGCATATTTAATTTAATGGAAATAAAATCTATAATATAAAATAATCACGCGTAGATTTAATCAGAATATCACAAATGCAAAATTTCCAGTTGACAATATCAACCACATACATATTATTATTAAAACAGAATCTCGCACGCAATCGTAAAAGCAAAAAAATCGTTGGAGCATAATTTCCCGAGTAAAAAATATTGTGGAAACAAAATCGTACGGTCTCAGGATGTTATGAGACCAGAATGTTGCAGTAACGAAATCTTCAGCGTACAAAATACCTTATGACAGCACCATATTAACTCTTTATGACACAGGAAAGATCACATTGTCGAAAATTACTGCGATCGTAGATAGTACGTTCTAAGTAAAAAAACATATTTCAGCTTTATCTTTTTATAAAGAATGGTAGTTGCTAAAATAATCCAAATCGAAGCAAATAGTTTTACATTTTTAGTCATTTGCAATGTTTCTGAAAGAAGTGGTCATAGACCGGAAACATTATGCCGGACACTATCAGAAGTGGTCTAAATAGTCTTAATACATATAACACTGGGAAACAATTTTTGTTTTCTGCTATATGAGAATTTTTGACAGATTGCAAATATCCAACAAAAGAGGGGGTATATTTTGCATTATGTAGGCTGAAAACAAAAAACAAGGTCAAAAAGCACAAATTAAAGCACATAAATAGACATACTATAGTTACAGTTCTATAAACAAGAACCTTCTTTAGTGTTCAAATGTCACATGAAGGTAGCAAAGTAGAGATACACGTGTAAAGAGGTTTAACCAATAGAGACAGAGGAACAAGTTTGAAGAAGGAAATAACAAGGGGAAGGTAAGAAACAAGTGTGGCGGGATTAGGCGGAACGAAAACCTCTGGATGCAACAGAATAAATTAAAATTGACTTTCAAATATTGGGAAATGGTGGAATATTCGAAAGATCATTAAATTATTAGAATTTTTCAATATATAGAATAACTCTCAAAATAAAAGTTCGAAAGGCGAAGAGTAGTGTTGAATGATTTTAGTAAAAGAAAATTCAAACCTGTAATTTGAATTCTAACCGTCGAAGATCGAATCGAAGATTCTAGAAGATCGGTAAATGTTCTGGTTTTGGACGTATCATGTGTGTTCTTTAAGTCGAAGTTGGTACGTTTAGTTGTTCCACTATATATAAATATTCCGATATATATATAGCTGTTCTAAAATTGAGATTATCAGTCAATTTTTTTCGAAATTTACAAGTTTAATCTTGTTATGTATAACTGAGAGTCGCGTAAATGTTGAGTCGCGACAAACTTCTATGGGAATTAGGACAGATCATCAGGACATATCAGTAAATCCTTGCCGAGATATGTCATCATATACAGTTAGGGGCGCTTCCCTATTATGAACTGTTTCTTTGTGCGCTTATAAGCAAATCATAATAGGGAAACCTCTTTATGGAATCCCGCTTACGACGACATTGCTGTCGTGGGTTCCTCTGTCATTTTCATCCTGATGATGAGCCTTAACTTTCCTACAAATTTGTCGCAACATTCACACGTTCTCCTGTTATATATAACGTTTTCTAACTTGCACTTTTCGACAAAAAATAGGCTAAAAAGGCCATTTAAAAAAATTTATAGCTTTAGGAGCAAAACTAATTTCAGGTTTTAAATACTCACATCCGAATTATGCAAGAGCAAGTATTTGTATTAATGTAACAAAATTTTTTTCCCTAGTATAATTAATTACTAATTTAATACGAACTAATGTAGAAACTGTAATTCTTTTTTTAAGTTTGCTATTAATGTTTGATTGCAAAAACTATATGAATTCACGTAACATCTTCATTCTTTTCATCGTTTTTGTCAAAGTGGTTTATTTTCTTTAGATAAATATGGGTTCTTTGACCTGCAGATGTTTCACAAACTTCTTTGTTTTTCGTTCCTTTTTTTTCACACGAAGTTTCAATCATCGTTTATTTTGATATCTTCAGAAAGTAAAAAAATTGAGTTCCTTAGGTTAGGAAATCTTAATTTTTGAAAATATCATGCAATAGAGTTTATTACAAGTAATTTAATATATTCAATTACGATGATGACCATTCGTTTTTTTTTCTTTTTATGTAAAGCAATGTGTGGTCATTTTAAGTTTTATTCAATTGTATGGCTTAGTTATTATCCGTCGTGGTAGATGTGTTGCTTTTGTCGCGCGTGACTCGGGGCCATGAATCCTCGAGTGCACCGCCGGCTCTACCGTCTGACTTTGAGGATCTTTGAGCCACCAAGTATACTCCGGATGCCCCAAATTAAGGGGCGGGTCAGATTAAGCCTAGCTTATTATTAAAACTGTTTACTTTTAATTTGAAAAGAATATATTTATAGGTTTGAGAAGCTATGGTAATGTTTTCAAATAAATGATTCTTAATATAGCCGAGTGAATAATGGAAAAAGAAAGCGAATCAGTAAATTGGTGATTGGACGAATCAGTAAAGGGAAGAATGGTGAGAAGACCGAATCAGTTAAAACGCTGTTTTTCGAAGCTCTGTCGCCAAGGAAAATAAAAAAGCCATAGTTTAAGTGCTTTACACTTGAATCAATGCAATGAATTCAAACTATATTTATAATCTTACCGTGAAGAATTATCTGGACTTTAGAACAGACAAATAACCTAGATATTTTAATAATTTTTAAATTTTTTTTAAAAATCACCAATTTTGCAACATTTTTCACCTAGATGAAAATTATCAAAACCACTGCCATATTTTCAGTTTTTGCAAATTTTTATAAGCCCAGTTAATGCAGCATTTGAGTGAGTTTTTAAATATTAGACCGCATTTGCTTTTCATTTTCGCAAAACAGTGGCTTTTCTCCATATTAGGCTGGCTTTAGATAGGCTAAACTTGACCTAACAGTTATGAGTAACAGTTGCTAACTCACAGCAGTTATAAAAATATATTATTCGTGAAAAATCATCATTTCATATTACGACAAAGCCGTCGAAAAACAGCCTTAAGGTACGAACAATGTTCGAATCAGAAAAAGTGACAAATTAATAGAGGGATGAACTGACGAACAGGCGTAATTGTAAATTAAATGGGCTAAGCAGCCTATAAATAATAAATAAAACTTAAATATGAGGTTGGAGCTGCACAGTTGAATCCAGCTATAATGAAATTGAGCAAATATATTTCTGTTTTTAGTTATCTTCCTTGTCCATGTTAGGTTATGTTTTATCTTCTTAAAAACTTTACATCTGTCGTACACGGAGAAAAGAATTCAGGTAAAATTACCATACTGACATTTCTGGTCATGACATTTCTGGTGACTGAAATCATAATTCTCGTAATAAAAATCAAAGCATACGGTATGTAAGCTGTTCATTTGGTAATATTTCCATTTATATGGTAACGGCTTACTGAAATTTTGGTTTTCAAAATAATAGTTCTTATTACCACACATTTAGTGATAAATGCAAAATTGAAAAGCAAATTTTACCGCATAAATGGTTTTTATGCTGTGCTCTAAGATAACATGATATAATTACCAAATTTTATCAGACATTGTAAAAACCATATTTTATTGTTAATTTTACCAAAATAATTACCAAAGATCTTTGGTAATAATTACTATAATTACTCCACATAACCAGAAACTCGGAGAATTTGAACATTCTCTTTTTCCTCTTTTCAGGGGTATATTTTGGAGGATAAAACTTTTATATAACGCTTTTTTTTCTATCTTCTGAAAAATTGCACATCATTGATAGGGATGTATTTTGAATCTCTTTCTGAATACTATGTTTTGTTATAAACAGCAGTTGGGAACTCAAGTTTAGAAAATAAATTTTTCAGAAGCGTATGTTGAATTATGGTTTGGTAAGAACCAAAGTTGTATTCCGAACATAACATATTTATCATTTATAATAATTTAAATCCCTTTCTACCTATGTACAGTCAGCAAAAAAAAAAAAAGATATCACCCTGAATAATTTTCGTTCTAATGATCGGATTTTCACGAACTAAGTGTCAATCTTAATGGTTCCTGGGGGTGACCTCAAATATGCTAATTAGTTAGTGCTAACTATTAATTAAGTTACGAAATCAGACACAAAAACGTACTTTCTCTGAATAAACATATATTTTTTTTTACATATTTGGATTCCTTATCTTCAAAATATAGGGGGAGCCGCAATCTGGGAAATGTAGTCCCCATAGTTTGGTCAGGAGAGCGATTGAAAGTTTGGACCCCTTAATGTTAATTTCACTTTTTGCGTTTTCAGTCATATTTTAAAAACTAATGAAGCAATTCAAAAAAATATTGCACCAACTCATAAAAGATAATTACCCAAAGATAATTTCATGAAAAAAATAATTTTTAATAATTATTAATTATTTTTTATTATTTAATTAAAGAGAGGATGAAAAAATTTTGAATTATAAGGTATGGATTTTTTTATACAATATTAATCTACATGCTTTTCAATTAAAAAATCTAAAGTATCAACTGTTTTTATTTATTAGAAGATGAAAAAAATAAAAATTAATTATTTAAAAAAAAATAATTTGGCGACAATGAAAAAATGATTGAATGGGGCGATTAATATTAAAATGTGATAAACTTATGAAGAACTTGATTTAGCGCACGTGGCGTAAAATTTCATTCATATTATTTTCGCTAATAATCGTTTGCTAATCTTTTTATTTTTATTTTTTTAAAACTATTAAATACAATGTTTCTTTTTTAGTCCTCTAAAAATCTATTTGAAATTAAGTAAAGAAATTTGAATAAAACATTTTATTTAATAAAAAACATTTTATTCAACGAATGTCGAGTTTTATAAAAGCATGCTTTTGATAGAATATGATTATACACCAGATTGTGCTAATTTAATGTGATTATTTTTTAGTTTTTTTTTCTCAGTAACTGATACAATTACAATAATATACTTACGTATGAATAGATTTGGAATAAAATATTTATCAGTTTCTTGTATATATTTTTTATGAATATTAATAAAAATACGTAGTAAACATATTTAAGCATATCTCACATCATCGCAAATTTCTCAACATCTTATTTATCGTGTTAATCTTAAAAGTAATTTTTTAATCACCTGTCCGGAAGTGTTTCGCAGAACTATTTTACCAACTATTTAATTAAATTTTAGCATTTTAAAAAATTTTATTCTTTACCCTACTAATTTATTATTTCTTCATTAATATACTAATCAATTTTTTTAGTACTTTAATTTAGATTTTCTTTAAAGTAAAGTTGCTTTTTACATTATAGTCAAGTTTTTTTTAAAAGAATTATTGTCTGCTAGCTAAGAATAAAGCCTTGTTACGAAATTAAAAACACTCCGCTGTTTAAAATTATTTAATGCAAAACAGCTGATTATTTACTAAGCATACTATTTTTTTCGAAAAAAGAATATAAATCATTGATTGTCTTTTTTGTTTTGTTTCTTGTGACTTCAACATAGATTATCTATAATAGTGTCCATGTTTTACAAGTCACTACAAAGAGTATAAAGATACCGAACATAAAAAGCTGACAAATACGTAGCTAAAACTTTTAAGCGTCTTAAAATATCTCAGTATCTTAAATAATTCTTTCTTTATGATTCCATGTAGATTTTTTTCCGGATAATATACTAAACTATTTTGTTTAATTTTTTACTTTAGCACGATTCCCAAGATATTATTGTAGTACAATTTGTTATCAGGAACAATGCCTCGTTTTGTTTAGCAGGAAACACTAAAAATTGAAATTTGTAAAAAGTTTCCGAAGCCGTGCGAATTTTAGAATCATCTGATTTAAAAAAATGCAATAAAAAATACGTAAATTTCCGAACTTATTTTGATTAAAAATAAAAAAATAATAAAAAACGTGGCAAGAAGCCTAACATACTTTTTACAGAACTGTGAAAACCAGTTTTTCCTATATTTCGTCAAAAGAGGATAAGAATGATATTGCTCCAAGGGACCTACTCAATAATTTCGCTATTTCCAGAATGAAATCTGTTAGATCGAAACATATTTCCTTGAAAATAAAAACGGGGAAAAAATTAACTTTTATTATTTATCTAAGCTTATTCCATTCATTTAATGATAGCGGTATCAAGGTTAAGGATATGCGATGGAAGCCCCGTTTACTATTATACTATAAATGCGTTAAATCATGTTGCTTGAATAATTTATTTTAAGCTTATTATTTAATATTTTTAAGCAAATAAGGGTGTAAAAATAAACTCGATCAAAATACTCCGAAAGTATAACCTAAAATATTTGTAGAATAAACTTTGGAATCTATATATACAAAATATCTTTTCAAACAACTTCGAGTAGGACGGAAACGCTAACTTGTTTAAAATAGTTGTCCTTGTAACTATTTAATTTCGATTTCTGATGCTAGGGGACATTCCATTTTCACATTCGACTTTTGAAATTTCAATTGTAAACGGAATTTTTTTATGTCCTTAAATTAAAATGTTAAGGCTTGCAGCAAAAAAAATTGTACTGCATTGATTTTTTTACAAAATAGCGAATTATTTTTTTTTTAATCTAAGAACCTGTGCCTATAACTTAAGTAAAACTTATTTTAATATCGAGTGAAATAGTTTAATATATTGTGTAACTAAATAGATAATCCCAAGAAATTGAATTGAAAATATAAGAACTTTATTTAAAAATTAATAGATGATGATAAAAATAGACATGTTTTGAGCACAATAATAAAAGTCACAAGTTATTCAAGCTTGACAAGTTTTGAGAATGGGTGAATATATTTGAACGCTCGAAACATGTCGACTTTTACTTCCCTCTTCATATTTTTTGAAGCCAGTTGAGTTTTTATCATCAATTATACTGTTTTACATTTGGGTCTTGATCATTATTTTGATAAGGATTTTACACTCGTTAAAGTAAAAATATGCATTTTCATATTTCAACAGCAATTATGTGGTCTTTAAAAACATAAGAGCATCAATATTGTAAAAGTTATATTTAACTTGGTTCAAAATAAAAATTTTGAGACCATTTATTTTGAGTTAAGGAAATTAAATATTTTATCTTTTAAGTTTTCGTGCCCCCCTTTCAGTATCTTAAGGACCTTACAAGCTCTGTTTAAAAAGAGAGTATCATATCAGATATATATAAGAAAACAAAAATAATCATAGTATCAGTATTTGTTGGTAAATGTAGCTTATCGTAATTGAAGAATATGCTGTGCGATATTTTATGGTGAATTTACGAACGTAAGTTTCTAAATGTATCGAAGCATAAGGATGCTATTTGCTAATCATCTTTATCCAAAGAAAACCTTGTTATCTAAATATCTAGCAGAATGAAGCGATTTTTGAAACAGTGAATCATACTATATGCAACATATTATTTCAATATCTTATTTTTAAACATAACCTATTTCAATGCTTTTAAAATACCTCTAAACAAAACATTCAGCAATTCCTTGAGTTAAAGGAAAAAGAAATATCGTAAATTATAGAAAAACTTGTGAATGAGCATTAGAATTACTATACAATATACATTTTATTTTTCAAGCACTTTTTTTTTCCTTCAAACTTTCTTGCCTAGAAGACTTGATTAAAGCTGTAAAAGTGATTATCCCTAAAATTTTGTATTTAGCCATAATAAGTTATGTTAATTTGATTTTAGTATGAAATCCTCGAATAAATATAGCAGAAACAACATAATCTAAATAATATCAGATAAAATGTTCATTTATTTAAATTCTAAAACTTAGAAAATCATAAATAATTTATAATCGATTCAAATTTTCTTTTCAAGGGAGATTAAAATAAAAAAAACTTTGCTTTTTGGACAGAAATCAGCTTAAAAATTGTCAATTGCCTAGAAACCTCGAGATATTTTCTATTAGCTATTAATTAAACCTCTCTGAGTAATGACAGAACATTATTTTAATTTTTTTTCCAGTCAGAGCTTGGTTGCTTAGCAACCTAGTAAAATTAAGCATTCTTCTTTTGAATTAGTCAATGGGTTATCTTAAAATATTCATTTGCGCTGGCGACTTTTTTTGGCGGTTTTCTGGACTATTGCCAAATATATAAACCTTTGTTTCGACCCTATTTACCACCCATTTTTTTCAAAATTTTGTCTACCCCCCCTAATTCAAGTATCTGGATTCCAAATATGTAAAAAAAAAAAATATGTTTATTCAGAGAAAGTACGTTTTTGTGTCTGATTTCGTAACTTAATTAATAGTTAGCACTAACTAATTAGCATATTTGAGGTCACCCCCAGGAACCATTAAGATTGACACTTAGTTCGTGAAAATCCGATCATTAGAACGAAAATTATTCAGGGTGATATCTTTTTTTTTTTTGCTGACTGTACGTTTCTCTGTTTTATTGCTAATAATTAAAATAGTTAATGTTGTATATTAAAATAGTTAATAATAAAATTATTAACGAAATTAAGATAGACTAGAATAGAAGATAGAAACTAGATATAGAAGAAAGTTGCTTAAATATCTCCCAAATCGTCTTTTCGGATTTTAAATCATACTTCTGATAAAGCGCCAAATCATTCTAAATCATACTTCTGATAAGTTTCGAGTGCTATAGAAGATAAACTAATAAACTTTTTACAGGTGAAAACTCGGATAGAAGAATCAATTATCTGTGCACTTGCGATAAGTTTTTTATTTAAGTTCATCGGTTTTACAAGTTTTAAATGTAATTTCTAAGCATCCTAATATAAAGATATAGCAAAACTAAAGTTATTTACGCATAGTTAAATGCATCCTATAAATGTTAAGAAACTTATTCTCCTGTGTTCTACTTGTTTCTTTGGTAGCTAATTATTGTTTGAGGTTGGGAACAACACTTTGGTTGAAACGCCTAAATCTAACCTAGTGTGCAGTTCAAAATTGTTCTGGTATTATTTAGGTTCAGGTTCAATTACAGCTATCAGGTTCAATTACAAGAACGGGTCGTATTTTAAATTTTATATGTCATATATTTTCACCCAATACTAAATTTCCTTTCTCGTCAGTGAGGCTTATAATAATACTTAAGTAATTGAGAACTCACCCAATCTTTTTATCCTCGCCAACCGGTCAATGTTTGATAATTTTACTACGTTGATTGCTTTCATTTAATTATATCAATTAAATTGTACCTAAACATGCTTTCAAAACAAAATACAATTACACGCGTGGTATTTATGTGGCGTCTTTCTGCTCCAGGTTAAACTCTCGTCCATGAAAAGTCGTTCAAACCCGAGAGAAATGCACCAAAGTAAATAAAATGGAAATAATTTAATGTTCCTTGTGCGGCCTAGTACCATACTATCCCCAGTACCACGGGCCAGTCCCTGGCCCATGGCACGGAGTTTGGTGATCACTGCTCTAAAGGATTTAACTATTCTGGAGTAACAATCTTAAACGCAACTTTTAGACAGCAGAAAACTCAAACTTTATATAAATCAACCAGAAATTTTTTTTCTCCAGTAAATTAAATGAAATTTCACATCTTTATGATTAGGTTTAGTTTCTTCATTCTCAGAAAGAAAAAAGTGAGGAAAAAGTGATTGATGATTGGTTTGCAATTTGATTGGATGGACCGATCCGTCCCAGTACCTTCTTCATTGTAGCTTTCTACCAAACCGATTTCTCCATTATCTAAACTTAAAAGAAAGGTAATTATAGAACAAAAGTTTGAAGTAGCAGTGATAAAAGTCACTCTTAAACTTTGTAACACGCATTACAATGTTATAAACATTTTGTAGGCTCACAATACTGTTACTATATTTATAACAGCTCAATAATTTAATGTTTCTTATCATGTTACTAAACAATTCATTTAGATTAACTATCGCCTAATTATTCACTTAATCATAAATATACAATATTTTTAAGATTGGTATGATTTAGGGAGCAGGTGGTATGACTTATGTAACTGTTTTTTTTTTTATATCGTCCCAACTAATTTTTAACTTACTGCACAAGTATTATGACTTAAAAAATAATTTTGGTAGCTAAATAACTGCAATTCATTATTAAAATAGTTTGAATTCAATTGCCAGTGATTTGTGACTAGTAAAAATTTAAATAGGAAATATAAAATTTAGGCAACTTTCTTCTAATTAAAAATATTGCTCTAATTTAAGCATTGTTTTAAACTCAATATCAGACAACTTGGTTGCGGGTTAAAACTTTATTAGTAAAACTATGCTTAGATTAAAAAAAATCACAGCACAACTTTTCTAGTTAGCTATTATTTGAAAATACCTCATACAAAAGTTAAATTTGCTAATGCAACAAACGATCTTCTGTTCTTTGAATTATTAATATTTTTATGTTTTCACAAATAATATAAAAGATAAGATTAAAATCATTAAAAAATTAAGTTTTGGATAAAAGCGAAACATTTAAAAAAATTAATTATTTTTTTTTAAAATTAAATTTTAAAACTAGAATAAGATAGAGTGCGATTTGTAAACATTCACTCTAAAATGGATCACTTTATGAATAGTTAACTGGAATATACTTCGTGAGAAAAATAAGCCGTTTAATTATGGCGTACACGAAAAAGAAAACATCATTTTTCCTCAAAATCTTTGGTCAGATGGTTTTTCAAGCATTACAAAGTTGTTATACAGTAAAAGTATTATATGCAAAAGAAATTTTATGGCTGATTACTATATCGCGTGTTCTACATACATTTTATGTGTAGTAAAGAGCAATTAAATGAGAAATCTAAACTTTAATTAAATGTACATAACACACATTTCCAACACCTGCGTATAGTATTTCTCCCATTTCGGTGTTAATACGACCAAAGGCAATAAAAATGACTTTGAAAGCGTGCCAAAAGCTACCAAAAAATTATTAATTAAGAATATTGCATGGTAGAAATTAATCAGGCATTATTTCGTTGCGAGAAAAACAGAAAACAGCACTTTTTCTCTTATTTTATCAAAAATCAGGACAATGCATAAGTAAAAAATATCTAAATGTGATAAAAAATGACATTGACATGTTTCAACTCATTTTTTTTTTTTTTTTTTTTTTTTTTTTTTTTTTTTTTTTTTTTACTTTTTCTGAAAATTTTTTTACCCCAAAAAATATTTTGCCTTTTTTTTTAATCAAGAAATTCTAAATGCTAACTCTGTTACTCAGTGATTCATTATGCCATGTCTAAAATTGTTAGTAAATAAATTATTTCTAATGATTTATTGACTTATTGATTTATTAAAGCATAATATTACTGACTTATTAATCAAATTTAAAAATGGTGAGATCAATTTAGTTTTAAGATTTTTAGATTTTTGCTAATTTATATTAAATTATACTTAATTTATTGATTAATATATTTTTAATATCTTAAATCTATATTAATTATATATTAATTGTGAGTATATTTTAAATTATAAGTGTATTGAAAGTATGATGACTCATTTATACTAGCAATTTAAAAAAAATAAAGTAGAAATACTCCATTAGAACACTTCTTATAACTTGCTAAATAAAGTAAGAAAAATGTTAAATAAATAAATTAAAGCTTTTTAAAACTTTTTTTTAATAGACGACAAAAGCGGAAGCAGTTTTATTTTTAAAAGATTTAAAATAAAAATGTAAGGCCCATCACTTTTGAGAGACACAGAGAAATGTTTTTGTTGATAAAAGTTGATAACGTAGTAATACAGCTTATAAGTTTCGTTTTGATCTGAATATGGTAAAACTAAACATTTATCTGGCCAAAACGCTCGGTAACTTTTATTGAAGAACTTCAGTTACGATTTTGGTAAAATTAAAAATAAAATTTGGTTTTATAATATGTAATAAAATCTGGCAAATGTGTAAAATTTCGTAATTTTGTGCTGATACCTTAGAGCATGGCATAAAATCCATTTGTTCGGTTAAGCTAACTTTTTAGTTTTGTATATTTCACTAACCATGTGGTAAGAACTATACTTTCGAAAACTAGAGTTTCCGTTAAACTGTTAGCATAAGAACGGGAAAATTACTACGCGAAAGGCTTAAATACCTTATATTTTAATTTTACTAACCATATTACGATATACCATACAGTACGGCAATTTTGTCGGCTTATTTTTTTCTGTGTGTATTGGAAGCCTTAGATTTGTCAATGTAATGTAGACAGTCTTTTTACTCTTGAAGAACTTGAAGGCAATGTAATATGATAAGCTCATTTTTTCCAAAATTGGCAACTTAAATATCAAACCGTTCCTTATGATGGCCTTTAGAGTAATAATCCACATGTTTTCGTTATTTCTCCTCGATAACAGCACAACACACAAGAATAACATCTTACTGCCTGCATAGAAATTGTTGGTTTTTTAATATCAAAAACACTCTTTTGAGCAATTTAAAACAATGTGACTTATCATTATATGTCCTTCATATAGTCTGGATAATATTTGATTTTTATAAAAAACATGTCTAAAGTTTCTCAAACGTTGCAGGCCTTCATCAGAATAAGAAACACACAACATATAATGTTTTATTCAATTAGAATATTAAAAAAAAACTTTCTAATTTATCAAAAATTTTCTAGCTTTCATTTAGATAAGGCTTTAAAATAAGAATATTTTTTAGCCCACATAAATAATAAAAATATCATCAATATCTTAATCTAAAGAGAATACACACGAAGAAAATAAATAAAAGCTCCAAAAAGGGTTGACAATCATCGAGTTGAAAAAAAAAATTCCTTTAATAAATAATATATTGTAAACAAAAATATGGATGAGATAAAAGATATTTTTTGATCCAGATCCAGAAGAAGGACAGGTTTGATTCGATTGGTCCCAATTTCCCGAATCGTACAACTGAAGATAAAGCATGCAGTTTTATTTTGGATGAAGAATATCTTATTGGTTTCTGAGAAGAAAACAATTTTGTCAAAGGAAGAAAGAATTGGATGCTTCGGGAAAAGCGGACAGGTTATTTTTAGTTACGTTATTTTCATTTGATTAGTTTCAGTTTTGTGTTTGGTGATCGACTTTTCCTGACTTCATTTTCCAAACTGCGCAACAACTACCTTTTGAAAAGTCTTGTATAGTGAATTCTTCAAAGGTTTCCTATTAGAGTATGATTTTGAAATCGATTATTATTTTTATGGAATTGTCCAACTGGGTACTAAATGGAAACTTTTTAAGACCGAGAGTTTTTACCGTTATCATTATTCTACTGAATAAAGGGCTTCTTCAAACTTTACCAAAAGTTACCATCACCTGCATCTGATTTTCACTTTACGCCTGCTGCTTTTTTAATTTCATTAGACCATCTTCTTTTTGGTCGTTTGACGTCTCGTGGGTGTCTGCATTTACCTTCTAATTCACACCTGCTGCTTTTCTAGTTTCATTAAACCATCTTTTTTTGGTCATTTGACACCTGAGGGTACCCGAATCTACCTTCCAATTCATACCTGCCCTCTAAAGAATTCCGGATCAAATTACGGTAAAAAGTACAGTGCCAGTTTTCTTTGCCGTGAAGTTTTATGGAACAGAGCCTCTGATATACCGTTATTTTTGCAATAATCTCTACTGTAAAATCCTTGAATCACCGTAATTAAATAAATATTACTGTAAATATTACAGAATAAAATTTTACGGTAAAAATGGATTTTACGGTAAAATGAATTCTATGGATGTTGCACTCAAGGTGCCAGTACTTTTTATCGTAATTTGTTCACGAATTCTTTACAGTGAGCTGTTTTTCTAATATCATTTGGCAGTCTTATTTTTGTATAATTTCTAGGTTCATTTCTTCATTTCCTATTACGAGGGCACTTCCATCTGTCTTAATATTCCCACCTGCCTCTTTTTCTTATTTTATTAAATAATCTTTTTTTTTTTTGTCGTTTTCTTAGTCATTTGACGTCATGAGGGTATTTGCACCTGTCTTTCAATTCACAGTTGCACTGTAAAAAATTCAGGATCAAAATACGGTAAAATGTACCAGCACTCAGGGAGGCTGCACTTTTTACCATAAAACCCATTTAAAATATTTAAAAAAAAATCCATTTTTACCTTAAAATCTATTTTTATCGTAACGTTTAACGGAACGAAACACATGATATACTGTTATTTTTGCAATAATTTTTACTGTAAAATCCCTGAATAACTGCAATTAAATAAATATTACTGTAAAAATTTTGGTATAACATTTTGCGGAAAATTTTACGGGTATGGTAAAATTTTACGGTTTTCACGGATACTGCACTCAGGGTGCCAGTACTTGATATAGTAATATCATTAAAAATATTCTACAGTGAGCTGTTTTTTTTTAAAAATATTATTAGGACTATCTTGTTTTTAGTCATTCAATTGGTAGTTTCTTGTCATGAGGATACCTACATCTGCCTTTCAATTCACAACTGCTGCGTTCTTACTTTCATTAGACCATCTTGTTTTTGATTTTTGATATGACCAGTCTTTTAAACTATATGTATTTTAAACTTTCAAATTTCTCGATGACAGCCACTACTTTTGCTTTTTATATGTCCTATATCACACACATTTTGGTTGTTTTTCGTATTCCGAAGTAAACATTTCTCATGCTTTTTTATGTCAAAATAAATTTTTGTTCTGTTTTGCTAGTGAAAGTCCAAAATTTTGTTTTGTAAATTAGCACCGGTTACTTTTCACTGTTACTTTTATTTACACTGCTTATTTACACTGTTACTTTACACTATTTTTTACTTTCCGGTTACTTTTCTTCTTTTTTTTTATTGGACAGATTGGCATTTTGTTTTTTGAATGCCACTTTTACCAAAAGAATTCTTCAATGTTCATTTGTTTTAAAATTTTACTCATATTATTATTTATTGCTAATTCTTGTCTTAAATAAACGCACCTCTGACCTTCTTCAACTTCTTCTTTGATTTTGATTTTCTTCTTACCACATTAATAATCAAGCAAATGTTTCAATAATGATTGTAATTTTGACTTGTCTTTGATTCTAGTTTCTATCCGTATTCATTAATATTAAATTTTATGGTGAAAATGCGCAAATAAGTTATGAGAGGAATGTGGAATATAACCATTTTTTAATTTTAACGTAAAATCTGCTTTAGTTATTTATTTATTTACTTATTCATTTTCATTTTCTACATTTATTCAATTTGATTATTTGCGAAAACGTAATGGAAATAAAAAATAATTTAGGTAAATAATCCAGACATTTTAAATTATGCGTAAAAAATAAAAATGGCAAAACTATGATTCAACTCGATATTAAAATGACGAAGAAACTTATTAAAAATTGGAACAGCTAAATTAATTTTTTTTAAATATTTGCATTATTTATTAAAAGGTTAAAAGGCTCTTATGAATATCCTATTATTTTATCAGAGAAAACTTAATTCATTTTAACATTATACGTTTCTCTTAGATGCAGACGGGATACGAGATACAAAAATTTGAAATTAAAAATAATTTGTAAAATAAGAGAGGCTTCTATATTCATAAACATATTTAATTTAATTTTTGCATATGGCTTATTTTTAAAGAATAGGAAATTAAATACGCCGAAATGAAGAAATAAAAATGTTCCCGTTTATTGTTTACACTCGCGCTTTCTATCTATATATATATATATACAACTGAAACTATTATTTTTTTTCCATTTTAATTTACTTAAGATATATTCATATTTTAATAAAACTTGATTGATTAAAAATCTGAGAATAATTAAAAGAAACCATGGCTTTTGCATGTAAAGCATATATTTTTAAAAATCAAATATTTAAAAATAAAAAATAAAAAAATGAAAGCACATCAAGGCAAAATATTTCCACTTTAAATATTTGCCATTTTGTTAATGAAGATGAAATATTTTTTAAAAATCTAGTTAAGCGTGGATTAAATGTTGCAACATTCAAGTAGTTGCGAATGAAATATAAGTGGTAATACAAAGTTAACTTTAATAAAAAACTTGTTCTCCTCTTATATTTATTCATATTTGCAAATAATATATATATATATTTTTAATATGTAATAGTATCATGCAACCAGTATTTATCTACTCCTTAAAAAGCTAAGAGTGAAACGATTTTTTAGTGATATTAACTCAACTCTGTTCAAGTTTTTGAGTATCCTAACTCTAGGAAAATATCAGGAATTTAAAAAATAGAAATAGATAAAAGCAGACTGTATTTTCCGTACGATTTCTTTCTAAATCCAAAAGATTCCGTTTAGCATCGATTTTCTATAAACCTTACCTTAGGAATGAAATTCAAAAATAAAGAAAAATATCCACTTTTATTATTAATCGCCAGGAATGCGAAAGAAATCTATAGATTTTGTCTATCGTTTTCCCACCTTACTGATTCTTGTAATTGAACTTAAACTAAAAAAAGTTTTTTTTTCATTTATTTTTTAGAATAGGTGGTATAAAAAACTATCACCGAATAAATATATTGAGACTTTAAAAATATAAAAGAGTTATAACTTGAGGAGATAAAACTCTTTACGTGTTTTATTTTTCCGTAAACAATTTTTATTTAAAAGCAGTTGGATTGAGTTTTATTATATCTGATTATTATATCTTATTATATCTAATTAGTTATTATATCTAAAAATAATCATAAATAAGTTAAGTTCATTATGAAATACATAAGCTAGATTCATAATAATAATATAATTAGAATCATAATGAAACAATAGGCTATAACAATAACAATATAATATAACGCAAGAGTTACGTCAAACAGTTTGAGCTCTTTTTAATTTAAAATTAGAATTAAAGTTATTAAAAATAAGCTTATTTACTTAAATAAATCATATTTTCAATTATATAAGTAGCAAATAAATAATACGATATCTTAAAAAAATCTTATATTTTATGATCTTTAATGAGTGTTTCTTAAAGAAGATGTCATTTCTGATATTTTCTCAAGAATCGATTTATTTTTAATTTCTTGAGATTTTAGTTTGTATCAAAATCTGGTAAAAGTGGATTTATGCGCAAAATGGCGTCTTTGAAAAGTCAGTGAAAGAGTAAAATGATAGAATACCCAATTTTTTTAAAATGCATTTCGATTTCGAATTCATTCGATTGCTCCTGATGAGTTGAAATTTATTTACACCCTCTGTAGAGGGTATGATTCCTCTTCGTTTTATCCCGAAAAACTTGTGCCCGACGGCGAGTACTTTACGAGGTTCAATGAGGACCGATTCCTCGAACCTTCGGACCCTTCGCAGGTTGACCAAAATTATCACCCACCCTCTCACTGATCGCAACCAGTGCCGTTTGACTTCAGTGATCTATGGTGATTCGATCCTTAGTGGCGACTTGATGCTCACCGAGCTTCAGATCGATGGGTGCCAGCTTCTCTGAAAGGTGACGACGGCCTTTGCGCAGTGCTGACCACATTGCGACAATCATGCCATTGGTCACAAAATTGTGCAACCCTAGCCGCCATGACCCATTTGGCCTACAATTGACTGTTGTGGGAATGTTTTACTTCACTTTACTGAGTACCGTTTCTTTACATTCAGTCCACTGCGGGATCTACTCTTGATGAACATAGAGGAAATCAATATTTTAACCATTAATAAAAACTATTAAATAAGATACAATTACATAAAAAATATTTCACATTTAAAGTGTTCAGTAAGTCCTGAAAAATAACATCTGAATAACTTAATAAAACGTATTTAATCTGAGAAAAGTCCTTCTGCGTTAGTACTTTAAAACTAGTTGCAGGCAAAAATGGTCACTTTTTCAGAACAACAAGGAGGAAAAATTTCCAGCCTTATCACGTAATCCTTTCAAGTAATTAGTGTAATTTCGGAAGTAACTTCACCTTTTTTCGAGGTAAAAGCTTTGTTACCTTAAAAAGAGCTACTAAATAAAAGAAATAATCGATAAAGAAGGAAATGTTAGCACTGCGTATTCAAGTATGCTTTTTAATGTTTTTCGTTAACGTGAATAGAGTTATTTATCTCGGTACTTGCAATAAGTTTAAGTTAAAAAAACTTTTTTAAACAAAATTTTTCATAATTTACGTCAGTATAATGAAATATTTTTCTGCTAATTTAATCTATAATTCTATTTTAAAACATTTTTACGTGTTTACAATATTATATTTCTTTAATCATATTAACGCATTATACAATTTTTTAATTGAAAAGTGCTGAAAGTGCTGATTCTAATTTTGCTGCTCGTTGAGATGGTTTTGATTAACACTGGTATGGAATTTTAAAAAAAAACCTAGTTTTCTTATTACGCATTAGTTTACAAAGTATTTTAAAAATACAAAATGTTTCAAATGAATTGGGGGAATTCAAATATTTAAAATTCGACCCAATTTTTTCCTTGTAAAAAGTAAATTAAATGGATGAGTATTTATTTTGTTTTAATGTCGAATTACCATAAAGATATTAACTTAAATATGTTTAATTAGCATAAACATAAAATTGCCTTTCGGTGAATGGTCACCAGATAACGATTTATCAGAGTTTTATAATAAAAGATAAAGATATTTTTCTTTCACATATTAAAATTACTTTATTAAAATTATTAGGACATTGACACGTTTTACCTCATCTCGATCTTATATATATATATATATATATATATATATATATATATATATATATATATATATAAATTTACTATCAAGTATTTACTATGAAGGACAGTAATAATTACACTTTTTTATTCAATCTTAATTTAATTTTTTTAGTAAGAACCTGAAATTATAGACTTTAGTTAAATACTTAAAAAAATTTTTTACAAAATAATGCAACAGCTTATAGTGCATATTAAAGTATCAATATCACGTATAAAATGATTTAAATAACTTTGCTTTAAGTTGTAATCTATTTGCATAAAAATTATTTTTTCAAACAGATATGTGGTGTTCAGTATATTTTTATTCTGTGTTACACAGGATAAACAATTTTCCTATTGTTTTAAGGACATTTCAGATGATTAAAAAAAGCACTTTCGCAACAGTTGGTTAAGAAAATCATGGAATTTTATGCTCCATTATTTTTATACAAATTTATCATTGCTTTAGTGATGGGAAAACTGAAAAGCTTGGTAACTTTTACCAAAGTGATTCTGGTAAAATATATGATATGTGATTTGGAAAATGTTGTAAAATCCAGTAATTTTATCATGATACCTTGGAACATGGCATAAAAACCATTTATTCAGTTAAAATTACTTTTCAGTTATGCATTTTTTACAAAATATGTGTTAATAAGAACTATAATTTTAAAATCCAAAATTTCTGTTAAATCGATACCGTATGAACGGAAAATTTACTAAAGAATAGTTTGAATACCGTATAGTCTACTTTTATTAACCAGGGATATGTTTTATTTTATTAGAAATGTCGTTACCTTATAGTACGGTAAATTTACCAGAATTTTTTTTCTCCGTGTGTGTGATTAGCATATCGCTCAATCACCTTCACATTCCATGAATGCATATAGATTTGCAATTTGATAGGATTGAAACCACGCGCGGGGATAGAATCTCATTCCTACACCAGTACCTTAACTACTGTGCGATTATGCGCATAAATAATGTAATTAATTTAATACTGTGTGTGTTTTAAACGGTACGGTACGTATTGTAACTCATTTATTTATTAGTATACGCGGTTATTTGAAGTGTTATTCAAAACAATGAAGGAGAAACCTTCAAAATAATTTATTTTAAATAGCAGGTTTCTTATTATGAAAATCTTGTTTTGGTTCAAAAAAAGTTGCCTAGTTATTTAATCAAATATTTAAAAGCTGATTCAAGTTAGAATTACATAAAAACATGTTAGAGAATGCCCAATTTCTTTTTCTAATTTGAACGGCAATTTTCTGTTGAAAATAAATTACGTATCCTTTCAGTAGTGTTCTTTAACTTAATATTTGAATACAAAATTTATAACATTTAGGTATTAAATTCCTGCAAATAGAAATACATCAATAATAACTTATTTTACATAAAGTTGTTCTATATCAGTTTTAATAAATTGAATTTATGTCATGCTTGTTTTTTCATGCATAATTATTGACACTCAAAAATTTAGATTCATGTCTTAGATAAGTCATTAAAAACGATCGTAAGAAATGGAAATTATTCTATTTCAACAATATTTTAATAATCAATTTCCTACTGTTAATGTGATTTGTGTTTGACTTTAATTAAATATAGGGTGTTCCGTAACGACCACCCTACGTATACAGTGATCCCTCGCTCTTCGTGGTTAATGGGGACCAGAACCTTCCACGAAAGCTGAAAAACCGCGAAGTAGGATTCACCCCTAGGAATTTTCATGTACGCGCGGGTACGCGAATGTTTTAAATATATAAACAGTTTTTATAATTTACGCATTTAAGACAAAAATTACAACAACATACGTATTTACTTAAACGCGTCAGTGCTAATTAATAAGGTTAAATATAAAACTTTATACAATAATAAACATTAATCAACCAATCACGCGCCTTTATGAGAGCTCGTACGTCAACTCATCTCTTTGTTTGACATCTGTTTGTGGGGTCTCGCGCATCAACATGAAACAACGCTCAATGCTCTTTCCTCAATGTGGCTGCCGACGTGGTTGTATTTATTCATTTGTTTTTTTTTTTTGTTGTTTTTTTTTTGATGAATATTTTGGAAAAACCCGCGAAGCACTGAAGCCGCAAAACATAAAGCGCGAAGTGTCGAGGGAACACTGTATACATTTAGTATCCTTTTCGAAATTGAAGATTAAAATGCGTGCACATCGGGTGTCACGATTTATTATTTAAAAATAAAAATGATATGAAAATTTGACAAATAACTATTGTAAGACATAAGTACAAAACATCAAAATTTGTCCTATTACTGCAGGAAATTAGTTTTTAATAATCATCTTTTAGCTCCCTTTTGTTTCTTCTGGTAACAAAACAGGTTTCCACTTTTGTTGGTTCGTCAGATTTTGTTTTTATCTCACTTAAATATTAATTACCGACTCAATGTGATCCATTTTTGACAAGGATTCCAAAACCATATGTTAAGAGTGGTTATTATCAAGTACCCTGTACATTAGGATAGATTCCTTTCATACATCTTTATAGACAGGCTTTTCTCTGTATTTTATTCATCTTATTAAATTTTCGAAAAATTCGCTGTCAGCGCATTTAGTTCTAAATTTCTGTAAAATAATAAGAATTGTCTTCCTCAAAAATTAAATTAAGTAATTTTGTAAACAAAAATTCTGCTTTCAAATATTTATGCTGAATTTTTTAGTGTATTTTGAATAAAGTGTTATAAATAAAGTGATAACATAGAAAAAATCGGATTTTTATTCTGTGCCAATAGTTTTCTGATTGTATCTACTTTATTTTGTTGAGTAATTTTGTAAACATAAAATATGCTTTCAAATATTTATGCAAAATTTTTAATGTAATTTAAGTCAAGTATTACACATGATATAAAATAATAACATGGAAAGAATCCGATTTTATTCTATGTCAATAATTTTCTTATTTAATCTTATTCATTTTGTGATTTATGTAATTGAAAATTAAACTTAATGGATATTTATCTAACACAAAGTGAAATGTATAATAAACTGTTTCTGAACTATTTGTGCGAAAACGTTCTAAAAATATTCAAAATCTTTTTTAATCGCTCTAAAGTATTGTATAAATTTACGAAAAAAACAGTTGCCTAAAGTTTTAATAAAATCCAGCGTGTTTTAAAAAAGACTTCTAAACGAAAGAAAAATAACGTTTCAAAATTTCCAGAAAGAATTGGGTTTACTTTTTAACTGAAAGTGTTTTTGATTTAAACTCGACTTCAAAAGCATCTGGAGATGAAATGTTCGAGATTGAATTTTTAATCTTGGAAAATGTCCAGGAAAATATGTAGAAGTAGAAACAGTTACAGTAAAATTAAAACAAAAATTTAAATTTGAGGAATTTATCAGAAATTATATAAAATTTATTTTCTAAAATTAGAAATTGTTTTATGGAACCAGAAAGAACATACAGTTGCATTACAGCATGAAAAATATATTTTGTTTTTATCAGAAAATGCATAAAACATATTGTTTTAGATTAGAACATTCTATGGCACTAGAAACAATATACAGCTACATTACTGTATGAAAAATAAAAGAATTTATCAGAGCATGTATAAAACTTATTTTCTTAGATTAAAAAATGTTTCATGAAATTAGAAACAATATACAGCCAACATTATCGTATGTAAAATAGAAGAATTATCAGAATATATCAACAACGTATTTCCTTAGATAAGAAAATGCTTTATTAAACCAGGAACAATATACAGCTACATTACCAAACGGAAAATAAAATAGTTCATGAAAATATTTTAAAAACTTATTTTCTTAGATTATTAAATGTTATTATTAATATATATTATTAAATATATATAGATTATTAAATATATTATTAAATATATATTTAATAATTATTATTAAATATTAGATTATTAAATATATATACGAGTTATACAAATACTTTTGTATTAATAAAAGCATTGAAACTTTTTCATTTTCATAAAATGTCTTAGTTAAAAAATTAGAGTACAGCAAGGTTGGAGTTTTTGCCTGGACAGTGGCAAAAACCTGGTAAAAACCGGCGAAAACTGGTAAAAACTGGCAAAAACCAAATTATTTAAATTGCTGATTAAATATTATTACAAAATACTTGAAGCAAATTTAAATCAATCATAAGGAATAATAATTTTGATACATTACATGAAAAAATTATTTTTAAAATATTAATAATTAATATAAGGATAATAAATTTTAAAGGATTGAAAGTTTTTGACCTCTTTTCATTTTAGAATCCTTAAATAAATGTTTTTTTAACAAATTGTATTTTTTTTTACTTCTTCATAATAACTTTTGATATGTATTATTTTACATATCACTCTTACACTATATTTAAAGAGAGACATAAGAAAGCTAAGATGGATGTTTTATCAGATAGATTTTGATAATCACCTCATTTCTCAATATTACTTCAAAATGCAAACAAAACCACACAATTTAAATTCTTGTAAAATTTCCAGTGAATTTTGGGAATTAATGTCTCATTTACACTCATGTCCTTCTAGTAGTACTGCCATTGAAAGAGTGTTTTTGAATTTTTCATTTGTACATTCTAAAATTCGGAATAAGTTGACTCTGAATAATGTTTCAAAACTAGTGTTCTGTTATGCTACGTTGAGACAGCACAAATTGTATTGTGATGATTAATAAAGTATTGAATTTGGGCTAATTTAAAAAATTGCATTGATACTTGTATATTTTAATTAACTACACATGTTGATAGATATTTTATTTTTTAAATTATAGTTATATTAACTTAAAATAAATTCATTTCACTGGAAAAAAGAGAATGATCACTAATTTTTCGATCAATAATGTTTTAAACTACCAAGTTTGATATATTAATACATTATGATTTAATTATGGAATAATAATTTTGTTAATTTTTTTAAAAATTATATATATTTATAGTATATATTTCAATTTTAGGAATAATTTTGTATCAAAAATGTGTTTTTGTGTTCTCATTTTGGAAAATATAGGTTTTTGCCAGTTTTTGCTACTTTGCTTGGCAAAAACCTGTTTTTGCGAGGACGGTTTTTACCGGTTTTTACAATGGTTTTTTCCACCTGCGGCAAAATCTTGCCAACCCTGGAGTACAGATATTCTATTTTGGAACTTCAAAGCTGTAAACATGCCAATGAATTATAATTAGATTTATGTTTCAAAAGAGGAGTTATTTTAAGATCTTTCACTTCCATATAAGGAAAGATAAAACGATTTTCTATGAGTATTAAATAATTTTCGATGAGGCGTAGGAATACAAGGAATGCAATATGACTGCCCTTTTACCCATGTATAAAGCGCAGGACCAATGGTTTTTGCGTGGCTTTTTGTGATTTATGATTACCAACTGAACTCCGTCAGTTCTGATGGGATATGTGTCTCCCCCCCCCCCTCCAGCTGGAGCGGGACTGAGACTTCACCATCGATTAGTAAATAAAAGCTTGTGCAGAAACTGGCCTCATTAATCATGATATTTCGACTAATATTCCTAAAATAATAACGGGGGTGATGCCCTGTTATTATAAGCCTAGCAGGATGTATTCTTTGCGGAGGAAACCTGTTGAAGAAAACCAGTGCGTATAAAGTTGAATCTAAAGCCTTCTCCAAGTGGAAGAGCGGAATCGTCCGAGGTATTCCTCACCCCGAAGCTGAAGGATTCCTCATCCCTTCGTCAAATACCTGTACCTTATTGCTACATGGAGTTTGGAGCTGGAGAAATACCACGGAAAATTAGTGTCTGAAGCTGATGAAGAAAATGATTCGGTTCCTAGTGCTCAAGAGTGTTGGTGAAAAAAGTAGTGAAAAAGAAACACAGTTTACGTGTGCGATTTATAAAGGAGCTTTTTGCTTCTTTATTAAAAGTTTCTTTCATAAGAAAGTGATATAGTGAAAAAGCCAAAAAAATGTGTGTTGTGAAAAATTTGCGCGAATATGACAAGAATATATTTCCTTTCATAATGAAATTTATTTTTTTGATTACATATTTTACTGCTATTACATATAAAGAGTGTTCAAAAATTTTTATTATGAAATTTAATCAATATAATTATTAAGCATTAACTTGCATTTCTTGTGTTTATATTGCTTTTTGTTTTAAATTTATTATATAATTTTGTTATTTATAGTGCATTTAAAATGTTTTTAAAAGAAATAGATGTGGTTCAAACGCCAATTAAAGTAGTGAAGACAAACAAAATTGAGTTATTATTTAAACTTCTATTTCCTGATGAATTATCACCTTTAAATCGTAATAAAATTCGAAATTTTTCAGAATTTTCTTTTATACCTAACGATAACGAATTTTTAAACAAACTGAAAGAAATTTGTGATAATTTTAATTTTTCGGAATTAGTTAAAATTTCTGACATTCTTAATATTTCCAGTGAGGGAAATAAGAATGAAATTGCCAAACATATCTTAACTTGCTTTTGTGATTTCAATTATTTAAAAAAATCTATAGTAATTGAAAATCCCTCTGAAGATGAGGATGAAAATAGTCAGTTTGAATGTAAACAAACTCAAACTGATTTTGAACCACATTTACCAATCAAAACTTATGTAAATCCATTTACACAAGTTAGTTTAAATTCTATCTGTACAAAAAGTAGTGTTGATAAAGATATGGTATCCTATAGTCAAAGTTCTAATAATGATGTCAATAATAGAGAAACAGAAACTAAATTAATAGTTAATTTTAATGATATTGAAGCAGTTACTTAATAGTTAATTTTAATGATATTGAAGCAGTTACTCCTATGTTTAATGGAAAGAGCCATGAAAATATTAATTCTTGGTTTCAAAATTATGAAACTCATGCTAAATTATTTAACTTGTCGGAAATGCACAAATTTTTATTTGCAAAAAGATGTTTAAAGGGTAATGCTTTAACATTAATTAGAAGTGAAAGTTGTTTAAATTCCTATGAAAAATTAAAAATTTTTTTGCTGGAAGAATTTGGATTTAGTTGCAATAGTGCAGACGTACATGCAATGTTGCAAAAAAGAAAGCAAAGGTATAATGAAACTCTTCAAGAGTATTTCCTAAAAATTAAAGAAATTGCTACTCAAAGTGATATTGATGACTTAGCTCTAATCACTTACATAATTCAAGGAATATCAGACCAAACAAATAATAAAACAATTCTTTATGGAGCCAATAATCTTTTTGAATTTAAACAAAAACTTAAAATTTATGAAAAAATTAAAAGTGACTTAGACAAAAATAAATTTCAAAGTTATAAGGGACCATATATGAAGAAGTTAGAAAACCCAAAATATGACATTAAGTGCTTTAAGTGTAATGCAGCAGGACATAAAGCCCCGGCTTGTCCTAAAAATAAAAATGTGACCCCGAATGAGACAAAACCCAAAATACATCACACAACAGAGGAGAACCCATTAAATCAATGTAAATATTGCTCGAAGAAAGGACTTTTGAATCAATTTCACATGGGCTCCTCGTGTATAAGCAACCCAAATAACGTGGCTGAAGTAAACGTCCAAAATATGACAAACAAACAATAACAATTAATAATACCCGGAAAGTAGAAAACAAATACCTAAATACCTATACAGTGTAAAATAAATACCTAAAAGGACGTCCAAAACCAAAACAAAATAAAAATGAAAAAGCTATGAAAATACTTTTTTCCAAATGAACTATAAGTTTATTTAAAATACGACACAATAAAATTTTTTTTAAATATTTTGTAAAAAAATACATACAGCAAAAAATTTTAAACAATTTCTAAATTTTGTAACTTTATTAAAAAAAACGTCATAGAACTTATTAATTAAAGTTTGTAATAGAATTAACCCTTTTTAAACCTCTTGTTTTCATAAAATATATTAGAAAAAATTAAAAATCAGTTTAGACATGATAAATATTATTTTAGCATCATATTTTTCTAGCAATGTTACACTTTTCCTATTTTTCAATTATGTTACAAGCATTTTTCAACATCATATTATAATTTTATCATTTCTTTGAAATTATTTTTTCTAATTGTATTGATAAAAACTCTCTATTTAAATTTATTCGAAATTTTAAAATAAATCAGTTTTGTTATATTTGTTTAGTATGTATAAGTTTAATTAGTATAAAATACTTAGATTTGTTAAGATATATATAAAAGCCAATAATTATATTACATGTATTAAAATAGTCTTTTTTAATATCCAATATAATTTTATACACAATTAAGGTATAAAGAAAATTATGGGATAATAATTTAAAATTTAAATAACAAACGTGAAATTTACTTCACTAATTTTTTCTTAAAATATTGTGTATTGTGTATAACTTTAATCTGTTCTGAGAAAGAAATTTTCTTTGAGGTTATTTAAAACTGTTTTTTGTTCATGGAAAAAAAAACTCTCTACGAAGTTCTACTGGTGTGATTTACATTATAAAGGATCAATATTTTAAAAAAATGTTTAGTTTTTTAAAAAACAGCTTGCTTCTATATTTTATATTCTTTTTGGTTATTGATTTTAATTACTTTTTCTGTAAAATGAAAAAAATCAGTGAAGATATCTTTCTTTTATTTCGATGGTTATAGTTTCTTAATTTAGGAAAAAAGAACAATTAGAATCGTTTTTTATCGAATGAAGAATAGATTTGAAACTGCTAGTAGAGTCTTATACAAATATTTAATAAATCTGTAAGAAAATTGTAGTTTTCATTATTTTTTACTTTTTTTTAAACCTATTTTAGCTTTAAAATTTCTGTTTTCAATAAAGAGATTTCATTTTACAATCAGAACTTATCAGATAAATTAATTTTCGAATAAACGAGAGACACATTTTTTTCTTTCTTCACAATAATAAATAAAAATGAAAGGGATGATTTCTACCATATTCTATCTAGAAAGTTTTTGTTTTTAAAGATGTTCAATTTTTCACTTGAAGGTTCCTTTTTGAAAAACACGTAAGTAATTTTTAATATTTTATGCGATATATTAGACACAAAAGAATAATTTAAAGAGACATATATTTTCATATATTAAGACCTAGTGTAATAAATAACGAAAATAAATGGTAATTTCTGCGCTTTTTATCATATTCTATCCATAAAATTTTTGTTTTGAAAAATATTCACTTCTCACTTAAAGGATCCTTTTTGAAAATTACGCAAGTGAATTTTCATATTTTAAAAGATATATTTAATACAAAAGAATTATTTTATGAGGCATATTTTCGTAAATAATTAAATTAATTTTAAGAGGCTACAAATAATTAAGAAGTTACTTAAAAAAATATTTAACTAATCCGGTGTAAAAGGTCATACATCAAAACTATTCTGTCCAGTGGCTTTAGGAATAAGTTATCATAGTTAGTTCCTACCTTAAAAAAATCAGAGCTCATTCTAAAAGCAGAAAAATGAAATATAAAACAAAAATTAATGTACCAAGTTTTTTAAGATATTTTTAAAATAGAATTTAAGAAATGAACTAAGAAAATTACTTCAATCGTTTTTATATTTATCAGCATCTATTAGAATTTCGTTAGAATTATTCCTGTAAAATCTATGAATTTGATTGGCAAGAATATTAGAAAAAACCTTATTGGCTAAGTTAGAGTTAAAATCAGTGCATTTTTTTTATTGGAAAGTTAAGATAATTTCTTTTGACAAAAGGTTTAAATGTAATATTCTTATCTTCATTAATATTAAGAGTTAAATCTAAAAATATTGCCGAAGAATTACAATTATTTGTCTTATTAAGTTCCAGAATTCATTTGGATAAATATGTTTGGTTAGAATATCGAAATCACTAAAATTAATAACTAATAAATCATCACTGAATCTGAGAAAGAAGGAATTATTAGGAAGATTAACATATGATTTTACAAACGTATATACTTGTAGAAAAAGAAAAGCAGATGTTAGTACCAAAATTATTACCCATGGGAATACCATTAATTTGTTGAAAAAGGTGGTCATTAAAAAGAATATAATTGTTGCTGAGGTTAATATATACTAGGAAATTCCAGTTATCTTCATTAATAATATCACTGAGATTGAACATGCTATGAATTTGAAGAAGGTCATCATGAATTTAATGAGTTGGAAGGGAAGTATATAGGTTTTCGAAATCAAAACAATGAATTGAATCAACATTATTTAAAGTTTGTAGTGTATTTAAAACCTGAATACTATTTTTAATATTCCAATTTAAATGATTATTATTTCTAGTAAGCTTGTTAATTTTGTTATAAATTTTTTTAAGAATGTTCTCAAAGTAAATACCGATTTTTTTCATGTTACTATTAACGCCACTAGCAATAAACCTGAATTTGGTTGGAGTCTTATGGAATTTTGGATTGGCAAAAAGAAAAGGAAAATTGTTAATATTATTTGGTTTAATTTTAAGTCTTTTATAAATAGCATTAATTTTATTAATAATAATATCTCTGTTGGTGTTTAGTTTTTTGTATGTTATAATGCTATTAAGTTCATTGGAATGAAGTAGTTTGTAAAAAAAAATAATTGCAAAATTATTACTAGCTTTATATATATATATATATATATATATATATATATATATATATATATATATATATATATATATATATATATATATATATATATATATATATATATATAAATAAGAAAAATAAATAAGAAAAAATAAGCTTTAAATAAGAAAAAACTAATATCACATCAGTTGTTATATTTTTGTACAGGGAAAATCTTTTTATTTTGCTTTGTTTAACATTGGCATTTTTGTATTAAGAATAATACATATTTTTAATTAACATTCAACATCTTTCCTGCTGCAGAACTTCGAGACGATTTTACAAAAACAAAATGGCGCCATTTAAGTTACTTAATTTTTTGAATAAATTTTTCATAGGCTTCTCAGGAAGAAAACAAACATTGGATGCTATAAAAACAAGGAAATTACTTTCTCAACTTCGTAAGATTATATTTTCGAAACCCAAATTCAACTCACTTCCGTCAGTTGCGTCCTCCATATCCGTAATGCTGATCGGTGCGAACATTTTCCATCTCACCGTTCGTAAAGTACGAAAATTTCTAGAAAGTTTAAAGGTTTTTGACTCAAAGGAACGGAAATTTCACAAACTTATGTTATTATTTAGTTTTTTTTTATACTTTTACTCAGTATTCAAGTTTTATTTTTAAGAGAGAAAGTTTCCCCTGTATTGTTGTGGCTGAAAGTGAAATCCGTTATTTGCGAAATGTAATTTTTTCTTGGATGCTTTTAGAATAGATAATCTTGTGGAAATCCACAGATGTTTTTTCTCTTTTCAATCTGCTTTTTTTTATTTTTTATTTATTTTTTTATTTTTTTTTTATATAGAATTTTTTTTTCACATTATTCAGTTTAGATGGAAAAACAAATAATTATCATAACCTGTTTTAAAATTTTCAATTTTAAAATTTTATTAATTTCATATGGTGATTTAATACACTTTTTATATCGTTTTATATATTTCACGTTTTCTCTGAATGATTAAAATTCTTTGATTCTTACTAAGCATAATGCTCTTATTGTGAGTTAATATTGTTTATATGATTAACTATGGTGGCTTAGGGGATGCAGCACTCGCTTTCCAATGAGGTGAACTGGGTTCGGATCTTAGCGATGGCTGGTTGATACGAATTCCGCTCCCGGCTCACGACGGCCACAGTGCTGAAGTAAAATATCCTCAGTGGTAGACGGATCATGGGTTAGAGTCTCCTTGCTGTCAGATTAACTGTGGGAACTTTTCGTTGTTTTTCACGCCATGTAACGCAAAGGCGAGTTAGTTCCCTCGAAAAGTCCTCCTCGAAGGCAAATTTTTCCCATTACTTGATAAAAGAGTTTCCTTGTCTTCTGGATTGGGTTAAAAATTACAAGGCTACAGAGTTAAACATTGGTAGTCTTAAACTCTAAATTGGGTCAGCTATTCAATGACGGGTATAATATGTTTAACTATTAAAAGCATATAAAATTAAAAAGAAAAAAAAAACTTTTTTCAATTATGCTAACTGTTCATAAAAAAGTGAAACACTTATTTCAAATTGAGCTTAATCAAATAATCATTTTTATAAAAAGTAATATTTCATTACTAAATTAAAACAACAGTTTGTGAGCATAAATGACTAGTAAAAGTTTCAACTTCATTTTTAAAAAAAAGATGTGAGAAATATAAGAAATTAGGAAATATAGGATCACCCAATATATTTTTAGAGTCATCTGTTTTCTTGTTAAAATTTTTAATGTGAAAAACTATTCTAAGCATATAAAATTTAAAAAAAAATATGCATTTGTCAATTATGCCAATTATTTATAAAAAGTAAAACATTTATTTAAAATTGAGTATTACCGAATAATCATTTTTATTAGTAGTATTATTTCCTTACTAAATAAAAATAATAATTTGTGAGTATTACAAACTAGTAAAATTTTGACTTCCCTTTTAAAAAAATATTTAAGAAATAAACATTATGGAACACCCTATACATTTTAGAAACCTTGTCAAAAATTATATGAAGTATTCTTATTAAGGATCAGAATTTTAAATTCGAAACAAATGAAAAAAAAAAAAAAAAACTTAACCAAATTTTGTCGCCCAATTATTAAGACAAATGGTTTAAGAAACTCACAAAGCCTGCTCAGTTATTAACTGATACTTGAAGTTGTTTCTAAAAACCTCTCAACCACTCTACCTCTCACTTACCTCCGACAATCAAACGTGTTTTAACTCTTGTTGAATTTCTCCCTCTTCCATAATGACCCACAAGATTTTAAGAATTCTGTCTCTCGCTTAAATATTAATTTTCAGAGCCTACTTTGAGTCGTTTTAACTTGTTAAATAGAATTCGAAAAATATACATTAAAGTAGTGCTTACGGAACATCCTTTATGCAATTTATCATATTTTCTGGCAAATAAAATGGGAGAAGGTATCTTTTTAAAAAAGTAATATTAACAGTCTTGCTAATTCTAGATTCTTTTTTATTTGATTTAATGGAGTGTTATGGATGTCGGTTTATTAAATTCATTATGCGCGCTTCTCACTGCAAAAGTCACACACACAGTTGAATTTTTTAAAAGTAAATACTAATCTTGAAAACATTTTTGTTCGAATATATATACTTTTTAAAAGAACTTTGTTGCCGCTTTATGTTGTTTTCGTAATTAGATCCTTGTAATCGATAGAGCTAAGAATTAATTGCAGTCAAAATTTTGCGAAAAATATTCTGAAAGTCATTTTTGATCGAACAAAATCATCTCCCTGATACGTCACAAATATAGAATATGTAGGATGGATAATAAAGTTATGAGTGAGCAGTTTATTGCTCATATAGCATAGCGATACTCTTTGCCACCATGTTCTGGAAATATTAAATGAAATGTCCTCTAATGTTTGGAACGACGATCATTGACACAAAAATATCAGGGATTTGGTAATAAAAGCTGGGTAATAGCTAAGAGACAATAAAATAGGCCCAAAACACAAATATGTTTAGGGGTTCTTAAAAGTATTATTCTTATACATTATTTCAGTGTCTAAAATATAGATTATTAAATATTGATTGTAAAAAAATATTTTAAATCTACAAATGAGGATTGCCGTAAAAGTTAAAAAGGGTTAATAATATTTCATTATCTAAAACCAAAAAGTGAGGAAATTTTTAAGCTAGTAATAGACAAATAGAATAAATTTTTTGTGCTCAGCCACAAATCAAGTTCTACGTAATAATGTTTGATAAATCTTTTAATTCATTCTCAGAAAAATATGCCAATGACTGTTATTAAAAACTAAAGTGGCAAAATAAAGTAAACAGGTACAAGAGTAGAGTATAGTAAAAGCTAAAAGAATATGGCAAAATTTACCGTGAACACCAGAAAGCTCCGTAATTTTTACCGAAGCGCTTTGGTGTTGATTTTGATATAATTAATTATAAAATAAAGTTTTATAATATTTTATAAAATTTGGTATAAAATGGTAAAACTTGTTAATTTTGTTATAATACCTTAAAGCACGGCATAAAAAACATTTATTCGGTTAAATTTACTTTTCAGCTTTGTATTTTTTTACTAAATGTGTGGTTATAAGAACTATAATTTTGAAAACCAAAATTTTCGGTAAAGCGTTACTATATGAAAGTAAAACTAGCAAATCACTGATTTTTGTATAGAATTAGCATTGTTTTGATTTGGTTTGATTTTATTGTATAGAATTAAGTTTATTTTCCAGAAATGTCTTTACCATACTGTACGATAATTTGCCCAGATTTTTTTTCCTGCGTATGTATTGTACATTAAAGTTATTATTGGCGTTAAGGTAATTTTACTTTCAACCAAATATTCAGAATAACTATTGTACTTTTGACAGATTCTTTCATTTTTTCCCCTTAAATCTTTATACTCAGTTTGTAGAGGAGCCCGATTTCTTTACCGCACCTCAAATAAATTTCAAGCAAAATCTCTTTTCTTTGCACCAGTGCGATTGTTCTTGATTTCAATTGGCGCCACCTACGACCAGGAAATCGACTTCTGCCACACCTATACGCCACACTCGTTTAAAGGGCGGACCCATTCATACATCCATTCATTCATCCACAGATCGTAATTTTGACATGAACGATCAATCTCCAATTCAGTACCCCCAGCGATATAATTTGTTACGGGAACATGGAAGACTTTGTGACCCGACAGATTTAACGAGCACCTGTCACCATTTACTACACAGGGATTGACCGGCTGGATACGAACAGGCTGCCCTGGTCCAGTAGATGTATTGAAGGATATTCAACAAAGATTCTTAGAGAATGGAGTCAAATAAAAGCCAGATAAGTGCATTAACTTATGAGTTTAGTTAACTCGTATGTATTGAAACCATTAAAACGAGCAACATTACCCGGTGGGAGTCTATAAATTAAAACAGCAGAATCTTACAGAAGTACCAAGTGTGAGTGTATAAATTGAATCCATAAAAACAAGCAGTATTACCGATTAGGGGTACGTATTGATTCGAGCCTAAACCATTAGTACAAATAATTTGCAAAAGAAGCATCCCTTAAGAGTCCTCAGCCATCGTCATTTTGGATTTTAAGCTTAAAATAAAAATAAAATAAAATTTTATTTTGGATTAGTTAATTTAAATTAAATTGAATTAAATTATTTGTGTTTTCATGATGTTTTGTGTGCTTAACAAAATTTTGACGATATAATATTATTAGATAGCCTAATTCTTTTAAAAAAGATTGAAAATGAAGGGGTCGCATTAATAGTTTTAAAGAAATAACGTTTGGCCATCTCTATAACGTCCATGAATTTTGCTCTAGCTTTAAAGCAATAAAATGCTGCAGTTTTTGGTCTTGAGTAAATAATTTAAAATTGTAAGTTTCTTAGTTTTCGCTTTTTTTTAAAAAATCTAATTTCATTACAATTTAAACGGATGAAAATAGATTTGAGCAAGTGCTACAAAAGTGCACACGACAAAATTCTTTAAACGTTTTCATGAAAACAGAGATACTTATTAAAAATCTAAAAACAGGTAACTGTTAACTACTTATTATTAGTTAAAAGCAGATTAAAAACATCTTTAGAATCTTCCCTCCCCTTCTCCACCCCGTCGGCAGTTAATTTCGATTGGGAGCGAAAGGACCTCTTACATTTTGAATTTAAGGCTAAATCTTTTATTTGCGTTTTCTCTATGTTTTTATGGACTTAACAAACGTCTGATGATATAGTAGTATTAGAGAGCCAAAGAGGGTAAAAAATAAAGGAGTCACTTTATGAGTCAGTCAACTCGACAGTCATTCAGGTATAAGTAGGGCGGATTTGTTGGCCACTCTTTCAGAGGCACCCTATTAGTTGGACACGAAAGAACATCCATGCCTTGTCCGGGATTCGAACCCAGAACCTTTTGGGCTGTGAGGACAGTTCCTTGACTACTATATAGTCCGATCGGCTAATAAAAATACTTTGCGTAGAAACTCAATTAAATGAAGCAGCGATTTGTAAGAGAAATGTCAGTAAAACAAACCAGTTTTAAGCATATGTAGTTATTTTATCCAACATACCATTTTTAAATAAAATAAATGCAATGATTGGAAGCACATTCTTTTTTTTATGTGCACAATCTCTTTTTTTAATCGATTTACCTCCTATCATACATGTTAAATGTTTTATTCTTTCAAACAAAAACGCAAATCAAAGTTTCTAAGCATGTTTTCTTAATTTTATGGCCAATATAGGACCTAAATTAGATAATAAAACTCCTTAAGTAGCACAGTTTGTTATACAAAATGAATCCAATTAATGATCTTTTCGTAAGTGAAAAAGTAATAAAAACAAGTATTTAAGAGCTCCATTATCTTCAATGTCTTTTTCAGTTCGAGATGTTTAAAGAATAAAAGTAGAAAGTTGCACTTGATGAGTAAATGTATATTTTATATGTGACAAATACTAACATGATAAAATTTATTGCAAGCTCACGATTTTTACGGCCTTTAAATTTTTTAATCGGTAGATTTTCATATGAATAAAATTCTAATTAGAATAAATTTTCTTATTTTTTTCTTATAATAGATAAAAGAGAGTAATAATTGGAAATAATAATTTATCGTTAGTTCTAAGCTATTTTTCATATTGCATATTATATAAGATTTATTTGTATAACAATAAAAACCAGGTAACTTAAACATTATTTTTAAAATTATTCTTTAAAAATATATATAATGCAGTTTAGTGTAGAAAAATTGAAAAGGTTTAACCATATACGATAAAGGCTTACAATCAATTTTTCATAAATTCATATTCTACACATTGTGATAATAAATGAAAAAAAAAAAAAAACGTTAAGATAAATATTTTGTCTTTATTATGGTAAGGGTAAATTCTTCATTTACAATGCAGGGCTTCTTTTTGAGGAAATTAGGTAACAATCTTCGCTGTTATCCGAAACGTATTAATTAAGAAAAATCCGCGTCACTTTTTTATATGCTGAGCATTCGTTGTTTTATGTTGTTTCATTCTTTTTCCAAACACTATTCTCTAAAATTCAGTAAAGTTTTTTGAAAAGTGAACAGCTTTTCACACAGATAAATATTGTTTATATCTTTTATATTTTATTACGTTATTAAGGAAATATATTATTATTATTATTCCTTGTAGTTCAAAACATATCTAAGAGAAAGTGGAGTAATATCGGAGAGTTGAATTTTGAAGGTCCATTGTAGCTGACTGCTTGACCTAGAAACTTGTTAGATTTAATCAAGATAATTATTGTTTAGTTGTGTGCAATTTATCAATCCTGAATAGTCACAAATGCACTATTTTTTATAAATGATTTTCTTTCTGAAAGAAAAAGTCAAATCACCCAGTCAGATGTAGAATATATATATTCTTCCTCCTCTGCACTGCAGCTTTCATTAGCCGAAAAATAAGTCTCTAATGGGGTAAAACCGGGTATGCTTGTTAACTCTATGATAAATTTAGAAATACTAAAATTTAAGTGAGAAGACGAAGGCATTTCTATTTTATATAACAATTAGAAAATTATGCTCGTAATTTACGTATGATGTAATATAGCTATCTTCTTTCTCCGCTATACTGCAGCTTTCGTTAGCCTAGCATGTACCCACATCAAGGGGGTTCTAGAATAACCAGGCAGTACTAAGTCTCATCCCAAAAGAAGAAGTTATCAGAACATAACAGTGCTACTATCGAATTAAATCCTTATTTCTTGTTAGGGTGTGAATCCTTAATAAGCGTATAATTAGCCGGGCTAAAAATAATTTTTGTAACTGTAATGGCAAATCATTAAAGATGGTTTATAAACGAAAGAACATAAAAGATTTGACATAGTAAAACATCGTTCACACAAAATAAACTTTATAAAAGTAATAAAACGAACTTTAATTACCGGGAACGAAATTAAAAACCGGGAATTAATCAACAACAGTATGCCATTATTGTATGTTCTTCTTCTTGATTAATTCAGAGTTTGTCACAGAATTAATTTCTTTTATCATCAAGTTACCCGATTTCAACAAGGTCATACCCCACTTTCCCTTAGTTGTTTTGTACTGGCTCATCAAGTACATCTGATTTTGTACAAACATAGTATATTCTGAATCTTAATACGAAATCTTAAAAACTAACACAAAGCGTAGAATTCAACAGATCACCAAACAAGAAAACTGTACAAAATTGTGTGAAAGACAGATCATCAAACTTCAATCACATTTGCCATAAAACTATATATTCTACGTAACCCTATTCTACGTGACGTAGAATTTTTTTTTTATTTGAAAAAATTATAATGCTGATTTTTTTAAATTGTGCTTATTACCTCTAAATAAAGAGTTTTCATGACTTATAAAACATTCAACCATAAAAATATAAAAATACATATTCTATGATACATTGAAATCCAATTATCAATATTCTCTTAAAAACAAAAAGAAAAGAGAATTAATAGTTTCTGAGATTTCGATAGTGCAACGCTGTAAATTATGGATATTATGATAAAAATACGACTGAAAATTGAAAATCCGTATGCATGTCTCTGACTTAACTCTGTACTCGCTTTTGTAACTTAATTATCAATATTTTGAAAAAAAGCAAAATGTAAAACCAGATTAATAGTCTCAAATATCTAGATTGGAAGAAGTTGGAAATTATGGGTGTATGGAAGTTGATGATTCGAAGTTTGATGATTTGCTTGTGCTGTATTTCACACAATTCTGTCTAGGCTCTTGTGATTTAAAGTTTGATGATCTGTATGTGCTGTATTTCATATAATTTTACATTGGCTCGAGATTTAGTCCAGTAAAAACCAAATGGAAATCAGAAATAAGTTTTCTATGCTTTAATTTAAAAAAAATAAAATTAAAATTTCTTGGTTTGCGAGAAACATGAGTGCTAAGATCCAGATTTGTTGTCTTTGACACTACTTTGTTTTGGTTTTTGTAAATCCAAATGTTTGAATTTCATGTAATGACGTGAATACATTATTTCACTCACTATAAGCTTTTACAAAATGCTAAAAAAATTATTGATAAAAATTTTAAGATGCCCTTTTTTAAATTTTAAAAAGTTACCAATGTCAATTATTTACTTTCTTTGTGAAGTATCTAGTTAAAACATTTTCATCGCACGCTAACTGCTTATATCACTGTAAATGTCTGCTTTTGAGTACAAAAATCCTTAATTATTCATAATTGAAAATCTTTTGATGATATCTATTAAATAATAGTTTATGAACTAAAAGCAAACAAATATTTTTGAATCTATAATATTCTTTGAAAAATATTTTATGACTCATCATCAATAATTATAAAAAATAATTTGCATTTATTTCGAAAACAAAGCAAATAAAACTGCTTTCAATATTGGTAGCATATAAAGCTATACTTAAGAAAATTAAAAAATGGAATTCATAAAATTAAGCAACTTCGAAAAGGAGAAATTTTCTAGAATATTTATATGAAAAAAAATCACTAAATAATACTTTATAAAACTATTTTAATACTTCTATGGCTCAAAGAATTTCGTTTTATTCAAAGCAATAAGTATGGAAACAACTCAGTCAATGTTTAAATAATCAAAAGGTTTTTTAAAGCGAAGGCCTTCAGGAAAAAGACATAAAGAGCTGAAATTTTAATTAATAAATGAAAGTTCTATTTTTGGTGTTATTAAAATGCGAGAGTGAAGAAAAAAGTTCATGGTTTTGAATTTCTTAATTATCATTTTCACTGATTAGTATAAAGGAACTAGTAATTAATTTCATACTTATTATTAAATTAAATTCCGAAACAGAATGCCACATATGTGCTTTAAGAAGAAAAAATAAACTCCGTGAAAAATTATTACATTAGATTTATATATCTGATGGGAAAAGGGCGTCCAAAGAGGTTTTCATTATTCACTTTCTTAAAATTCGGTTCAACATTGAATAATAATACCAGAATCTTGAACCATACGGTCGAGTAAATTTGATTGACCTTAATAAAGTGTTACGTTGACCCCAGGTTCATTTACTATCGTGAAACGAAGTTCAAGAAGGATTGATTTGCACGGAGATATGATATAATGGGAGGTTGATATTATGCCACAGAGCTAAAGAAATGCTTTATTCAAAATAATAGAATGCAGGGCGTTCAGTAAAGAATGCTTTTAATATATATTTTAAAGTCTGAATCAAAAATGAAAACAAAAAAGTATACTTAATAAGATTTACAGATTAATAAAGAGAGGTTTAACAAAACCAAAATTTAACAAATTACGGTTGATGAAGGAAAATGTATGAAACAATAAAGTTTAAATGATTTCTGGAGTGAACTGAGAGAAGTTGAAAGACTATTATTAGAAACCCCTGAACTTGTAATCAAACAGGTCTCGGTGTTCCATACTGCTGCCTTCCTTAATTACGATTTGTCAGACGTCGATACGGTACTTTCCTTCCTTGTTTTGTCCATTTGTGATCAATAATGTGTAAACTTTTTGCATTTATTTTTTATTTAGACTCATATAAAATATAATTGAAGGCGGAATTTACTGAGCACCCTATATAGCATCGGGTTAATGAGAGCAAAAAGATAAAGTCAGTATACATACATTTTCTTTGGTTTGAAAAAATGTATTGAATATTCCGTTTATAAGGGTATCAGCTCGTTTCAAAATAAATAGTATTTAACTTAAATAAACACACGACATACATTTATGATTTTAACAACATTTACATATAAATTTAAATCAGTTGATGTGTGCATCCATTTCGTAAAGCTAACATTTCGTAAAGATAACATTTAGTAAAGCTAACTGTCAACTGCTACGCTTTTTGCAAAATATTTTGAAGAGTGGTAAACAGTTAAAAATAAAGCTTTCAGAATTTTCGGTAATTTTACCAACATTTCAGAAATATCACCACGAAATATCTTCTAGAACAAAGTAGCGTTTTTATATGCATTTTTTAAATCATTTTCATGCACTCGTGTGAAAAATAATTTTAAATAAAATTTTTAAAGCAAAGAATCATACATTAAAACATAAAGTTATCTACCATTCGAAGAAATTTTCCTCAAAAGCGAAGATAGTTGGCAATTCTGCACTTCATGTTCTAATAAAAAAAAACTTTATATGGGCATTAGAACTTTTCTAATAGCATCTTTTGACATAAATATGATAAGAGAGGAAACTTATCACTTTCATTGCTGTCAATATTTATCTTTCTGTCCCTACACGATCCAGCCGATGGATATATCAAGCCGGAACAAAGAACCCTTTTCCATAATAAACTATGAAAGTGGACCTCCTGGCCTAAACAATTCCAAACCAAACAGCGAGAAGATGTGAGTTTTCGTAAATAGATCAATGCGTTTTATTCCCGAACCCATCCATCAAGCTGTTCAAAGACAGAGAAAGAAAATGGCCATCAGCCACGGCTTCTAATTCCTCATCAGAGAATTCCCATGCAATGGCCATACAGATACGATAAGGGAATGTATAAGTATTAAGCCGCCGCTGTAATAAGACTGGCTGAATGCGGCACTATATATGCGTGGGAGTACCTCTGAGCCGCTGCGATGAATAAAAATATATTGCTGGATGATTTAACGTAGTTAATCATTTTTTTTAATGATAAATGCCATGAATATACTGGTATATGTTGATTTCATTTGTTGCCCTTAACTTTTAACACCTTAATATTTTTACTAGTTAATGAAATATATTTTGTTGTTGAAAAAATTGTTTTTCTTTTCTCTGAACAAGAATTTTTTTTTAAATACAAGAAAACTTGTGTAAGTTGACCACTTGTGGAGCATTGTTTTAGTGGTCAACTTATACAAGTGGTCAACTTATAGAGGGGGCGGGTCATTGTTTACTTTTTCATTTCCTATATCATGTTGCTATATATTTAATTTTTTTTTTTACTTGATTTAAAAATTTTATTTAGCAAATAACTAAATGAATATCTTAAGAAATGTGTTTAAACCTAAATAAACTTCAGTTTGTTACATATACATAATTCTAATATTTAACTAACTTTTTAAAAAAAATTATTTCGTTAGTTATGCATGTGAAGTGTTTAATAAAAATAATTTCTTAAAATATCAAAACACGAAGACATGTAATTTGAAAACTTTAACAAAACAAAATTATTTGAACACTTTAAAATTTATTCTGTTATTACTATCTGCTCACTATTGCAACTGGAAGAGCAACTTTACAACTAACACACCTGTTTTCAATGACTGAATGAAAGGAATGGTCAAAAGCTGCCCCCCCCCCCATCCAGTTTCCTCAGATGGTCAACTCACAAAAGGATTTAGATCAGCTTTTTACACTATTTCACCAAACAAGTGAAATTTGAACATACATTGCAAAATGACAAAACATTTTCTGAATTTTTTTTTCTGGTCAACTTATGAGGGTTTTAGAATAGAATTTCATAATACTCCTAGACAAAATTGACTTATTTCAGTGGTCAACATACAAGATAGACAGGTGGTCAAGTTACAAAGGTTTTGCTTCTTCATATTATATAGGAAAAATTCCGTTCTTGATAATTGAGGTCAACTTATGCAGGTGCCCAACTTACAAGGGTGGTCAACTTGGCAGGTTTCACTGTACTAGGAGACTCCAACCCCCTGCTCGCTCCCGTGATTGATTCTCATTCAACATTGTTTATTTATTCTTAAACGCCAATATTAATGCTCTTAAACGTCAAAAACACAGAACATTTTGATTTCAAAATATAAATTTATTTCAGCTTTATGTAAGAATATTTTTATTAACATGTTAACAGTAACGAAATGGATAATTACATAGATTTCAAAAATAATAATCTGAATTTGAGAACAAAAAAAATTATCTTAACACAGAATATGTAGCTCAATTAGAAGAAATAAAGGAGATTATTTTACTAGATGACAAAACTTATAACAATTCAAATAGAAAATTATTCTTATCGCTTGTTATTATTATTTTTTTATTTTTTTTTTAAATTTCACTATAGAGGTTAAGGTTTATAACTGGCAACCCGTAATCTCTCTCTCTCTATTTGGCTACTTTTTCTACGCGAGCACGAGTTTATAAAATAAAAAAGTAAAAATTTAGTGAAATAAATTTTTTCACAATAGATAATTAGTCAATAAAGCAAAAAAAGCTGAAAAAAATTACGAAAAAGCATTTAAGTTGGCAATTACTTTTTAACAAATGGGAATTTCTAAAAAAAAAAAAACTCTCGTTAAAATTATAATGCGAAATGATGCTATCAGCACAGCAGCACTGTAATTACATTTAAACTGACAGTAGATAGAGGAACATGTTTTTTTTTAAACAAGTTTAAGTGTTAATAATTTTCATGCTAACAATCGAATCGTAATTTATTTTTATTCCATCAAACTCCTTGTCTACACACCTTCGTAACTTCAAGTTTCCAAGTCTTATATATATGAGCAGCAAAGCAGTATGTAACGTTAAGCGAAAAAAAAAAAAAAAAAACACGTAAAATTTCAATGACTTTTGAAAAAACTGGAATATCGAAAAAAAAAAAAAAAACTTTGTGTTAAGTAACAAATGTGAACCTTTCAATATGCCAAGTTTCAACTTACTAGTTGAATTTCTGCGGCTTGTAGAGCAAATCGTATGTGATTTTTCTAAACAAGTTTAACAGTTAATAATTTTCAAAATAAATAATTGAATGTCAATTTTTTTATTGAATCGTAATTCCCGTACACCTTTCTACGCATCTTAGAAATGTCAAGTTTCTAAGTTTCACAGCTTTTGCTCAGCAAAACAAAATGTAACATTAAGTTGAACACCCAAAACAGCGACGTCGTCTGTGGTTTTACGATTTTTTAGTATAGAGAAAAAAAAAACCATTTACTAGCTTACTGTTATTGAAATAAATATAGTAATTAAATATAAGAGGCTGATATAATGTATTTTATCTCTTTTACCAATTATAACAGGACATTTAATCTTTTATGGATAAAATAAATTTCTACATAGTTGTCATGCTGGTCAAATGAACATAATATGCAGGGCAATAATTAAAAATATACATAATTCTTTTTTAAGAAGGAAAAATACCTTTACACTTAAATACTATTTGTAAAATATTCTTTTGAATTATCTATGCATCTTATCTATGTTGAATTATTAAGCCTATCGACTTAAGTTAACAGCATTGTTCAACGAAGATCAAAATGGCTATTTGGTGTGGGAATTGAAAGCAGATATACTGCTGAACCAGTAAAAAAGCTTTGGTTGCAGATAGTAGACATACACCCACAAAAGATCATTGTAGAATATATTAAAAATATTTTATATTTTATCATTGTGGGAAGTGGAAAATATGAAAAGTATACACTATTTCGTTATTCTAGAACTTATTCAGAGATCAAATGTTTTCACCTAGAACATATAAAACACTTTTAATCATTTAAGAGGGTAAAAGAAAATTGCCCAGTTAATCAAGATCATTTAATTAGCCAAAAGTACTTCACCCTAAAGTTATAACAATTTGATCGGTGTAGACTTATAACTTTAAACAAAGATATTTTATAGCCTTAACAATATTGCATTTTTAATATCAAAATAGAGACAGAAATTTTTTTTTAAAAAAAGAAAGACGTTACAACTAAAAGGGGTCAAAACTTCCTAAAGTTCGAAATAAATCTATTATCTATCTAGCAGTAATAAAATATCACACATGAAAGATAGCCCTATAATATAGTTATAGAATGACCTTCGTCCATAATTTTCTTTTTACAGTGTACATAATAAAAATAAAAGAACTTTTGATCAAATTGTTACGTGAAAACGTAATGGTTCTTGAGGATAATATTAATTATGCTAATTAACCTATGCAGTTGATATTTTAAACAACAATATGTCACGAAACGAGATGTGTCTTTTTTATTGACGGTAACTGTAAAACATGACTGTGAAATATGAGTTATCATTTCATCAGGAGAGCGGTTGAAAGTTTGTATTTCTTAATGTCAATCTTACTTTTATATTTATAGCCATATGTACCATCCGATATTAGGAAAGAATGAATTAAGTTTGGTAACTTCTTAAACGAATCGAAATATTTTTTCATACAACTCGTATAAAACTCGTTTATCCCACGATGTTTCCATGCATAAGTATTTTCTTTATAATTATTCCTAATATTTTATTACCGAATTTTGAAAATGACTAAAAACTTTATAAATTGTAAGGAGAGCAAATTTTCGCAAGATTTTAAAATAAGTAATTTATAGTGAGAAAATGCAAAAATTTGAATAAAATTAGTTGACGTGATATTTTTTGTCGAAGAAAAATTAAAAAAATACGTCAGTTTTTAAGAAATTTTATTACTTGAAAAACATTTGATAATTATTGATTGGTGGTTCGCGATTAAATAAATCTTTAATTCCCAATACTCTTTTAAACTGTCAATCACCATAATTATACAGATATAAAATACAGATTCCTCCATTTTCTAGGAGATTTTAGGCACCCTGTACTATACACTGAGGAAAACAATGAAAGTGAAGTACGGTTTTTCTTTTTAAAAAAGCACAAAATAAGTAACGCCTATACTCAAGTAAGGTATCAGATGATAGCTAAGTTTTTCACAGACACTTCTGCCTGTGACGCCGTAAGGCAGTGACGCTGTGATAACGTTTGTAGTAAAGATATCTCATTAGCTCACCGAAGCTTGTAGCGCAAGAACGTTTTGAAAGATCATAGCGTAGCCTAATCCTTGTTTTTGGATTTTCTTTATTTACACATCATTAATATGACCAGATGACATCATCTAGACGATGCCACAAGATGGCGGATACTTGGTAGGTAATCAAAGGCTAATTGTTGTAGGGAACTTGGGGTTACGAGAAATGTAGTGTCCTCTCTATGGAAACAGTTCATAAAGACCGGGAGAGTGATTCACTAACCTGACCTAGGCCTCAAAAATTAACAGCGCCGGCTCAATGCCGCTATTTGAGACTTCTGTTCAAAAAGGATAGGTCTGAGACAGTGACCAAACTGTCTCGCAACCTGCATAATGCAACAGGTGTATCCATTTCACGGATAACAATCGCCCAGAGACTTAATGCAGTTGATTTGTATGCCAGGCATTTTGCAGTATGCATACCGTTCATTGTAAACCACAAAAAGACAGTCTAGTTGTTGACGACAACACTTGTCTTGGATTGGATGATTGGGGTATATTTCTTAAGTGGTGAATAGTGATTCAGTTTGGAGAGTGACTCGAGATCCGTTCTCATCTAGAGAGAACCTAGAAGTCGATATCAGCCCTCTAACATTGTCCTAAAGGACCACTACGGTCGAGGTTGATCTGGGCAGAAATAATGGCAAATTGGCGTACCAACATCCGTGTGTTCGATAGAGGTACTCTGACAGATCAGCAGTACAGGGCAGAAATCATTGCACCCTATGAGAGATTTTTCAACAGAGCACATGGAACAAATTTCACTTTTATAAACGATTCACCTTTTTTTTTTTTTTCACTATTATTTCACCTTTTTCCCTGCATTGGACTCAGTTGCTGTTCGAATACATCGAATCGTAAGATATTCAAAGATTGAATTGAACTAAAATGTCCTATCAAACACACATGAGAACCTCAATTGCAGCTCCAGCGAACATTGGTATCCTCAAGGGTGCCTTGCTGCCTTAGGAATTGATAAAGACCCTGATAAACAGTATGAAACACCGATTCGAGAATTGTGTGTGTAGCTGTTATACTCCCTATTAGACATGTTTTTCTCTCACTGACAGTCAGCTGCTGTGCTGGACAAGTGACCAGCTTCTTTACTTAGGGAATAGGTTTGTTTCTCCATATATTGGTCTTATATCGTATGATATTTTGGTCAGGCGTGGTTTTATTTGCTTTGTTACTTTTTTTTATTGCAAAAAAAAAAAAAAAAAAACATTTGCTTCTTTACTGTTATTTATTACAAATTTTGATCGTATAATATATATATATTTTACATATTCGATGCATACCATAAAATACTTTATAAACCTTGCTTTGAATTGAAAATTATTAAATTATTAAAAATAAAATATGTTTAAATACATGTCTTAGATACTTTAAAAACATATAATATTAGTCAGACAATATACTTTCTAAATATAATGAATAGCATAATTACCTCATTCTTCCGTACCTACTTATTAATCGCTGTCATAAATTCATTACTTAAGCGAAGAATTATGAAATAATCTGAGTGGGTTTTCAGCACTTTTAATTGTGCCGGATAACTAATTGAGGTGTAAATTTCTCTCTTGTAGTCAGCTCTTGTTACTGACAGCTCTCAGCCCGTCTATCACAGAAGAGTAATTTTGTTGGATAGGGAATTCCGGCTCATCCCATCCGGGAAAAGCAGGCTTCGACTCTAATTAGTATTTTCTGTCATTCTAATCCTTTTTATCTCTCTATCATATTTATTTCTTTTATTATTCTTACAAAGCCTGTAATTGATTATTTCTAAAAATAGTTCATATTAATTATTGAACTTAGCTCTTCATAAGAAGAGATAATGTAAAATATTTCTGAAAATTGTATTTTATTGAACAATCTAATATAAAAAATATCAAACGTAAAAATATTTGTTTTTACACTGATTATAAGGGAACAATTTGTTTGAGATCGATAGTTTTATTAGTTAAAGGTTTGCGTTTGAACGAATGAAATTACAACAAAGGAATTTTGAACATGTTGAACTCTCAACGCTTGCTACTAATTTAATGTTTAACTATTACCTATTATAATAAATGAGTAAAAACATAATATCTCTGTTAAGCATGTTAGAAATGGTATCATAAATAATAACTCATCACCATCGACAATATAATCAATATGTTAATTTATTCCCAATTGTAAAAATACGAGAACTCCTGTGATCAAATTCATTTTTGCAAACAAATTATTTCAGTCTTGAAAATAACTACCTCAATCAGTTTGCCTTTAATAAAAAGTTATAAAAATTTTGAAGATAATTTTTTCTCTTTGAAAGTGATTAATTAACTTCAAAATGTATTTTTTTTGTCTGTCAGGTTTGTTCAAAAATTTTAAGAGAAGCTGTGAAGAATCAATCTCATCATAAAAAGTATGTAAGTAAAAGGAATCTAATAAACAAAATTCAATTTATAGATTTAATCTATCACTTTCAAAAATTTTTACCACATCTTTGGTAAAGATTTGCAAAGTTCATACATGTTTCATGTTTCCACTGCCTGCAACCTACACTTCTTAACAAGTCATTTTTAGTTGTGGTATTGTAACTTCACTTACAGCTATTGTAACTTTACTGATAATTCATCAAAGTCTGAGTCTATAGAATAGGATAATATGCACAGTTCTATCGAGTTGTACTTTTCTATCGAATAATATGTTAAGTATGTAGAGCTGTTAGTTCATGGGGTCCTTTATTAGCTTTCATCGTAAAAATATGAACGAAAAATTTCATAACTAGATTTTTTTTATATTCGTCGTTGATCAGCCGACCTAATTTTAGGCTTACGACTACTTATGTTCAACACCGTAGCCCTGTAAATTTGAACCAACCCAGAAGACAAGGAAACTCCTGGATCAGCACCCCCAGAGGTATCGATTTGTTATGGGAACTTGGAGGACTTTGAGACTCGAAAGATTTAACGTACATCAGTCACCATTTACTGCAGGGGGAGTCTTCGACCGGCTGGAATCGAACCCACGAACTCTTGGAGATGGGCCAAGTGCCCTACCAACCAGGCAAACCTGGTCCTAGATTTATTTATTTGGAAACATTAAGCTTGGTGAATACAAATTTACTAAAATATCATCGAATTTCCTTACTTTTAAAACCACTTTTTAAATTTTTAAAGGCTCTACGATCATTGATAAATCAATTCGTGTTAAAGAAAAGTGGTCATGACTCGTCGATTTTAAATGGCCATTTATCCAAAAGTTGTTGATGATATGACAATTAAGTTTTAGCGTCACTCCAATATTAATATCTCTCCGTACTCAGAAACAAAGATGGGATTAAAAATGTGCTTTAAAGGTCCTGATAGTTGTAAGAAAAACCACAAAATACTTAATTCATGAAAAATATTTGAGCCCTGAATAAAATAAATATTGAAATTTTATATACTTTTTTTTCTCACGAAAAGAAATACTTCGTCCAAATTAATAAACAATTTAAACTGCTTCCCGCGAAACCACTTTTTGTTTCAATATCGGAAGATATTTAAACTGGTCAACTCTCCACTATGGCCATCAAACTAAAACTTACTCTGTATTAAAAATAGGTTGGGGTCACATGGTTTATAGCTTGTGACCTAAATGTGGTATTTACTGGTGGCTTGAATCAAACAATTTTGGTATCGTAACGATGAGAACATTCTGTCATTAAAAAAATTTGGCTTCAAATTCCAAAATCAGTTACAAACTTATGATGCAAAAAAGGAAACGAAGGAAAAAATAAATAAAAATAAAAATATGACCACCGAAGCCGACGTCTTCAGGGGGTACCGGTCCCGGTAGCCATAAAACAAAACCTTTTCTATTGAGAGAGAGGCAAATGCCTAAATAAACTCCCTCAGTACCCCGAAGGTTTTGTATAGAAGTCCAGGAAAGAACATGAAATACATTGAAACAATTCAGAAAAGAAACTCAAACAAAATCATTAAAAATTAAGCCTCACTTTAATCAATTTTTGAATAATTTGAGTAATAATGATTTTCCTTTTAATTTTTGTAAAGGTAACTTTTTAATTAAGAAAATGTTTGAAGAATTCTAGTTTTTTATATATTTTTTTCTTTTAAGAGGGCGCAATTCAAGTCTTAACTGAAAAGCCCCAGCTAAGCATTCTTCTAATATGTTACGTATATTTTCCTTGGCTTCTTTTTTTTCTCTATCTGCGTATTGTAATAGAGGGCGTTGTTTTCTTTAGTTCTAAGTGTTTCCTTTTCATTCGGATTGCTTATGAAATTGCTGTTTGACCTGGTTAAAGTGAGTTTTTATTTTTTGATGATTTTGTTTGAGTTTCTTTTCTGAATTGTTTCAATTTATTTCATGTTATTTCCTGGACTTCTATACAAAACCTTCGGGGTACTGAGGGAGTTTATTTAGGCATTTGCCTTTCTCTCAATAGAAAAGGTTTTGTTTTATGGCTACCGGGGCCGGTACTCCCTGAAGACGTCGGCTTTGGTGGTCATATTTTTATTTATTTTTTCCTTTTTTGCAACATTTATTCTTTATTTGAAATCTCTGCTGCTTTTAAGCGCGTTTTTTTCAAAGAAGTTTTGTCTTTTTAGATTTAAAAAATTTTTTTTGTTTTCTTTTTGTATTACAAACTTTATGAATTTTTTTTTCATTTCCTTAAAGCACGTTTCCTTATTAGAATTTCAAAATGTATAGTAGATGTTTTGATACTTACGCATTATTTCGCTCACCATTTTTGCCAAATCTGAAATTAAGTTTGAAATGTAGTTCAAAATTGTATATTTCCTCATTTTTGTCTGCAATAAATAATATTTGTATGTGGTCTTTATTTTTTAATCAATTACTATATAAAAATAAAATTGGAAAATACTAAAATGATTTAGGCGTGGTGATGACGAAAATGGGTGACGGGATAATACATAAGTACCGATGTTTTGTTTTTATTTACTGAAAGATGTTGGTGGAATAGAAAGGGAAGGTGAATTATTGAGAGCTGATAGCAATAAACTTGATTTAGCTATAAATTGCTTTGAGCTATGACCAAGAAAGTTAATCTTAGAGCTCTAAGCTTCTTCTGAATTTCCCGTGCTTAGGATTTTAAAAAATTATGATTAATTAAAAAATCACTATTAAAATGTAGAAAAAATAAAATTTATTTTTCTTAGAATTGTTTTGGCAAAACAGAAATAATATGAATGGAAAATGATTTCAAAACTTTCCTTTAAACTAAAGTAAAAATAGAAATTTTCAATATTTCTCAAAAAACCGAAAAATGACGTCTTATAACATCAGCTCTAACCGAAATATCAGCTCTAACCATCAGCTAATAACCGAAAACGGCTAAATTATAACAATGGTATTTTTAAAAACTTTAGATACGTAAAGTCTTAAACTTTATTAACATTTCACACAGTTCTAAATATAAAAGCTTTTAAGGTGGGGATTTTTTTTATAAAATTCATATTATTGAATGGGATTATATTGTTACGAAATTGTGTTGCTATGCATATCTCTTTTTTAAACAAATATAGCCTGAAGCAGCCAGGAAAATGATAAAGAAAATAAGAGTTGTCGAAGGAAATAATGTAAAACGTCAATGCTTTATTATAAAATACGCTATTTTTTTTGATAAAGTATTCCTTGTAAATGCAAATCTGACAAATTCCATTTTGAAGTTTTGTCACTTTTGATGTGAAGAAAAGATTTTCAAAATTTTAGTGACATGTTTTTGAATTTGGGAAAGGAAGAACTAAGAGAAGCGTCAACAAATACAATGAAGTATTTATTTTCACGAAATGATATTTTTAATGTTCTGGGTGTAAGCTTTTTTTGGTTTTTGATTAAACGTGTTTTATTTTTAAATTGCGTTTAATTAATTGCGTTTTAGTGACATGTTTTTGAATTTGGGAAAGGAAGAACTAAGAGAAGCGTCAACAAATACAATGAAGTATTTATTTTCACGAAATGATATTTTTAATGTTCTGGGTGTAAGCTTTTTTTGGTTTTTGATTAAACGTGTTTTATTTTTAAATTGCGTTTAATTAATTGCGTTTTAGTGACATGTTTTTGAATTTGGGAAAGGAAGAACTAAGAGAAGCGTCAACAAATACAATGAAGTATTTATTTTCACGAAATGATATTTTTAATGTTCTGGGTGTAAGCTTTTTTTGGTTTTTGATTAAACGTGTTTTATTTTTAAATTGCGTTTAATTAATATAAATTTAAATATTACGTTAAATAAGCTTGTTTTAAGAATGAGCCCTGTGGGTCCGGGTCCAAGGCTCCGAGATTCGATGCGGCTACCAAAAAATTAAAAGTCTCATTACTTTAAGTTTTCTTTACTCTTAATTAATTTTAAATAAATTTATAACGAGTGCGAGAGTTTGAGACGAAATATTAAAAGTAAAAATTAGTTAAGCTATACGCTTCATTGATAATGCCATGTTGTAGATAATTGAATGATACGTTTTGTAAAAAAGAACTACGTTTTCCCTTAGAGTGAAGTAATTTAAATGATAATTCTTAAAAAAATGATGCCAACATTTTAATGGTTGTTTATTTTATTTTTCTATTTTTTATTTAGATTTGCCCGAAAATATTATGTATTGCAAAAGGAACATATATAGCAAGTTATGTATAGCAAGTTATAAATCACGAAATTAGTGATCTTTTCAAAAATTGCAAATTAATGAAAGTACTTTTACACCAGAGTGCATGCAAATATTAATTCAATCTCATATTTTCGAGGAATTATATTTTTATTTGAAAGAAACTTTGAATTATGTGTTTCAAACCATAAATTGTTTTTTTTAATGTTTTGATCTTATCTGTTTTCTTTAGAAACATTTTTATAAATATAATAGAAATAAAAGTATGGAAAACCAATTTTGTAAACTGATACTGTTTTTCTTTAAAAATAATCGTTACAAAATTTCAAATTGTTATGTGTACAATATGGGAATGACGATATGTAAACGACGAAATTCCTGTGGAACGTTTTTCTCATTTATTATTTTTTCTTTTTAGATTTTATTCCATTAAAAGGGTTAAATCTGAGTCTGATACTATTGTATCTTTTCTCAGTGACAAAGGCATAAATATAAGTGATTTATTTCATTTTATTCTATTTTATAATCGTCATTGAGCAGCCGACCCAATTTTGGGTTTACGACTACTAATGTTCACCTCCATTGCCTTGTAACTTTGAAGATAAGGGAACTCCTGGATCAAGCGCTGGGAGAAATTTTGCCTTCGTGGAAGACGTTTCGATGGAACTAAACTGAATTTGCGTTACACGGAGTGAAAAATCATGAAAAATCCCACTGTTTGACCAACGGTAAGGGGATTCTAACCATTGATCCGTCTACTACTGAGGATATTTTACGTCAACACTGTGTTTTGAGCTACCCGGATGCGGAATTCGTATCGATCGGCCATCGCTGGGTTTCGAACCCGGTTCGCAATGTTGGACAGCGAATCCTCTATCCCATGAGCCACTGCGGCTGAAATAAATATAAGTGATTACCGAGAACAGACATACGATAACGCACCAAATATGGCAAGCAAGTAAGTACTCGGGTTTACAAGCAAGGTTGAAAAGAAATGTCCCACCGCAATTTTTGTGCCATGCCTACCTCATATACTTAAACTTAATTGGTGCACAATCGCGGGTTGGGTCTTGGAGGTAATAGATTATTTCCAATTTTTAGATTAACTTTTTTTTTCTCCAGTTCTACCCATCGGCTGAATACTTTGATAGAATGATTAGGATCTGGACTAGTTGTAAAGTTTCCATCGGATTTTAGGTAATCCGCCCATTCAGATGTAGAAACGTCATAGCAAAAAAGTTGCGAAAACGCATGACCCTCCTTCAAACCCTTGAAAAGAATAAAGAAGAGCTTCCAGAAACTAGATTTGATTCCTCTGGACTTGTAACAAAATTGAAGAAGTTGGAAAATATTGTATAGTCAGAATTTGTGGAAATATGTTGTCAAGAATCAATGAGACTTTTATAAGCATACAGGAGAAAGGCCTTTCTCTACGATGGTCTGAAATTTAATGAATCCTTGATTGTTTTTGTGGGCAAACAGAGAGAGAGAGAGAGAAGTTCTCCACTTCTGAAACTACTCCAAGGAAAATTTTCCTTGATGTAAACATAAAGATGAGATGATTCGTACTTCACAAGGAAGTTTTCGTTTAGCATTTTATAATGCAGATGTGAAAGATGTTATATTACTTGGTAGAGAAAGATTTGAAGTTAGTAATCGACACATTAATAAGTCTATTAAAATCTCGTACAATGGCGTATAAAAATGATTTTTTTCGAATATTTTTTAAAACTGACTTCTTTTAAGTCCAAGAAATGAATGTTTCACTATAATAATTTTTAACAATATTAAGCCAATGATGTGAATGAAGAAGAACCAGAGTTATAACATTTCAAGCATTGTTTGGGCCATGAGAATAAATTCGGCCTATTAGGCGTCATGCGTGAAATAGTAAAATCTCAACAGAAATATTTCCAAACATTGACATTTTGCTTCTACTCATAATAATTTTTTACTGTGCCGAACGTTCATTCTTCACGCTAGAATAATAAATAATGAGTCAAGAAATAGTATAACTCAAGGAATCCTATCATGTACACTGAATATTATGTGTTGCAGGAAATTGATTTTAATGATGTGATAGAAGATTTCCCCTCTCAAAAAAACGTAGTATTGTTACCTTAAATTTTCAATAGAAATAATGTATTGAAGCTTTTATAATTATATATTTGTTTTTCATTCTTAAAATAAAAGAATTTTTAAAAACTATTCAAAAGTAATTTTTTCCCCCTAAAATTACACATAAAGGACCCCCAAGTAACGACCGACCCAGGCCCAGTAAAAACATACCCTTAAAACATAAACGGGGTTAAAATTGATAGAAACGCAGGTTCGGAAATGTTTTTATACAGCCTTCCTAATCATGAACTGTTTATACGCGTGCTTCTGAACATGTAATAGAAGGGGAAGCACCCTTTAAGCACCACGTAAGATCGACATTTCCAGTCCTGGTCAGTTTTAATCCTGATAATGTATTCTAGCTCTTCTTAAAGTTTGACGCAACATTTATGTGACCTCCTGTAATGTAAATTTGCACATTTCGAGAAAAGTAAACTAAAAATGTCATTTTTGAAAAATTCTTTAGTTTTAGAAACAAAACTAGTTTTAAATTTAAAATCCCCACACTTGAATTAGGCAAGATCAAATAATAGTATAAATGCAATAAAAAAAAATTTTTCCCATGGGTAATTAATACATAACTAATATACAAATAAATTATTTACATTGTTATCATAAACTCAAAAACTTTAATAATTATAATTAATATATACAATAATGATCACGATCAGAATTATTTAAGAATAATATCTAATAATAATAATGATAAAAAATAATAATAATACTGAACGCGAAATGAGTTTTGAAAGTTATTTGTTGAAGGTTGAGTTTAATATGTCTTTAAATTATGATTACATTTTCCATTAAATCTTAAACAAAAGCCATTCAAGGTGATTTTTCAAGAATAAAAGTCTACCTTCACCATTAAAAAAGTGGTTTCTAGCTCTTAGAAATTAATTTATTCGATTTTAAGAATTTAAGAATTAAGAAAGTCAAATTCGATGAAAAAAATCTTTTAAAAATTGATCAATTATAATACTTGTTAAAATATTCTAGTCAGCAAGGGAATATATCCCGTAATAATCCCATCAAATATTCGCATCCTGAATACTGATTACCATTTTCTTGAAGATATCTTTCGCGAATCTCCGATTCTTTATGTTTAATGATGCAAGCGCAGAGTGATCAGAATTTAACTCTTTTAAAGCTTATAATCATCAGCTTTATTGCCCTCCAATAGGTTAGGAAATTAGTCTTAGTTAAAAAGGAATTTTTTGCTAACTTAAGTTTAAATAACTACAGTTAAACAAATTTTATTTCCTTTAAAAAAATTTTATAAAAAATACATTTAATTAAAACGTTTTAGTGCTAATATTTTCGGAGAATTTCTTCTTTCTTTTAAAACAATTTTTTCATTTCAATTTTGAATTGCACAGCATTCAAAAGTGATTCTTGTAACATTTTTACAAATAATTAAACAGGTTTTTATTAAAAAGAAAAAAGAACAACATAAATTAAAGTATTGTTATACGAATTATTATAAAACAATATAGACATTTAACTTGTTTTAGTAGATTATTTTTAATTCAAAATGGTAACAAGAATACTACACAACAGACATGAACAGGAGATGGAAGCAAGAAAACCACAAAAATTATAAGAAAATTACAAAACAATGACAATTAAAAATATAACAAGAAAACATTAATAAGAAAACTATAAAACAGATCTTAGATATTTCGTATCGCTTCGTGTCATTATGTAAAACAAGGAGTAGCATAATTGCTGCGATAAACTTCGAGGGGAATTAAAGCATATCATTGGAATTAAAATTGCATAGAAATCCATCCCTGGAAATATCGTCATACGCAGCTAAGAAAGCTTCTATATTATGAACTATTTCCTCGTGCTTTTCAGAGCAAGTCATAATAGAGGAAGCGCCCCTAGCCTTGCACGACGACATTTCTCAGAGAGGGTTCTTTGTATTTATTATCCTGGTGATGTGCCATAACTCCCCTAGACGTTTGACATAACATTAATTATTATTGTAAACCCTTGTCATACGTTCTAATCTTGTACATTCCGTCTAAAAATAGACTGAAAATGTCTTTTTAAAAGAGATTTTTAGCTTTAGGAGCGAAACTAATTTTAGATTTGAAATTCTTACACCTAAATTAGACAAGCTGAAGTATTTGCATAAAATGCACGAAAAAGTTGTTTCCCAATAGTATTAATAAATAACTAAATAATTATTGCAAATGAATTATTCAAATTGTTATTATAAACTGAAATACGTTAATAATAATTTCTAATAGTATATAGATAAAAATTACGATTAGAATAACTTAATTGTATGTATCACATAATGACAGTACTGAGAGGGAAATAAGTTTTGAGTTGTAGTTGTTGTAGTTAATTTACGTCGCACTAGAGCTGCCCTATGGGCTATTGGCGACGGTCTGGGAAACATCCCTGAGGATGATCCGAAGACATGCCATCACAATTTTGATCCTCAGCAGAGGGGATGACACCCCTGCTTCGGTAGCCCAACGACCTGCACGCGAAGTCGAGCACTTTACGGTAGAACAGTTTAACGAGGACCAATACCGCACACCTTCGATCCCTACGCAGGCTGATCCAAGTGGTCACCCACCCGCACACTGACCGCAGCCAGTGATGCTTGACTTCGGTGAAAATAAGTTTTGAAACTTATTTGTTGGAGGTAGAGTTTAGTATGAGCTTTTTCAGATTGCATTTTCCATTAAATCTTGAAAAAAACCCATTTAAAATGCTTTTTCAAGAATAAAAATAAGAGAGACCTCATAGTTACACATTTATCCTTATAAACGCAGTTTTTATTCGTCTAAAATTCATTCATCTTATATTAAGAAATTTTTTATTAAGATAAGTAAATTCTATTAAAAACTTCTTTTAAAAATTGATCATCTATAATGCTTGTTCTAGTCAGCAAGGGAATATCCCGTAATAATCCCATCAAATATTCACATTTTGAATAATGATTTCCATTTTCTTGAAGGTATCTTTTCGGAAATCTCCTATTCTTTGTGTTTAATCATGTATGCGCATAGCAATCATAACTTAACTCTTTCTAAGTGTAGTCCTCAGCTTTATTGCGCTCCAGAAATAATAGGTTTAAAAATTTTGCTTCAGTTATAGGAATTTTCGCTCACTTAAGTTAAAGATACTACATTTAAATAAGTTCTATTTCCCCTAGAATTTTAGAAAAATAAATTTCATTAAAATCATTCAATATTAACCTGCTTAATCCCGATTTTTTATACAGAAGTAATACAGAAAGTACCTTTACGAAAAATGTGGTATTACATATAATATTTACCTAAATGTCCATCTTCAACTGTTAGCCACCATTTCATTTTTTAAAAAATCCCTGTTCCTTATAATTTGAGCTCTAGTCGCAGATACTAAAATCATTGATAAATGATGTTGGATGAGAATATTTAGATTCCTCCAAACAAATGATAATACTGAAACTCAAGAACAATATATGTTTTTGAAAAATGAAACTGTCTTATAAATAGGACACTGAGACAAAACAGGCGAATGAAAAGTCTTAAATGATTAAAAGAATTTCTCGAAACTTTATAAAGACATTTTGAGAAAAGAAATAATTATAAAACAATCTACGCATTCAAAGGGAATTCGGAGTTATTTTAATTCAAAATTGAGTAAATCTTAAAAAAAGTAGATCGAATAAAATAAAATATAGCATAATTCAAAAATAACTGGTGATGGTAATAACTCGTCGAAAACAGCGATCATCTTTTGATCAAGTATCCGAGTTCGACAGAGGAAGGATAGTGGCCTATCGAGATTATGGATTATCTTTCAGGGAAATCAGTAGTCGTGTTGGACGAAACCAAGCAACAGTAAGGCGGATATGTGATCGTTGGATGCAGGAGGGTACGACGGACCGACCTGCTCGATTGCATCCACCTCAGTGCACCACTTCACGTGATGACAGGCGGATTGTGCGCATGGCAGTGACTAATCGTTCAGTCACATCACAAACCATAGCACAGCACATTCAGTCTGTATCGCATCATACAGCGTCTGTAACGCATCATACAGCACATTCAGTCTGTAACGCATCATACAGCACATTCAGTCTGTAACGCATCATACAGTGCTCGTACTATTCGACGCCGCTTACAGCAGAGTGGTCTGTCCGCAAGACGTTCATTGCTTTGTCTACCCTTGACACAGAACCATAGACGTCTCCGCCGCCAATGGAGCGATGAAAGAAGGTTGTGGACGACAGAATGGAATGAAATTGTCCTTACTGACGAGTCACTCTTCTGTCTGTAACACCACAATGATCGCATTCGAGTCTGGAGACACCGTGGAGAGAGGATGCTGAACAGCTGCGTTATTCATCGCCACACTGGTCCTGCACCGGGTATAATGGTATTGAATATCACTCTCGCACTCCTCTAGTACGCATTGACGATACTTTAAACATCCAGCGCTACATCTCAAAGGTGCTGGAGCCAGTTGTCCTTCCTTACCTTCAAAGCTTGCCTTCAGCCATATTTCAACAGGATAATGCGCGACCACACGTGGTACGCATTGTCCAAGTGTTCTTCGTCAATCGCCAGATTGAATTGCTTCCCTGGCCAGCTCGCTCTCCGGATCTTTCGCCGATGGAAAACATGTGGTCCATGATTGTTCAACGATTGACTCAGATTACATCCCCAGCTGCAACACCAGATCAACTTTGGCAACGTGTGGAAGCTGCTTGGTTTGCTGTACCCCAAGAACACATCCAAAGTCTCTTTGAATCAATGCCGAGACGTGTGACAGAGGTGATCTCCAACAATGGCGGCTACACTGGTTACTGATTTTGGCAGGAACCACACTTCACAAAAGTCTGTAAATTTAATCATTTGATACTTGGTCAACATGCTATCTACAAAATAAATTTTGTTGTGATATCGCTTGTCTTTCTTGGTGTAGCAATTTGGGTGGCCAGCAGTATATAATAAGAGAACTAAAAGAAAAACGATACTTCAAGAAAACAACAATATGAAAACCATAAGAAAAGTAACACTGGAGAACAATTTATTTTTGTTACATAAGATTTTTTTAACAGATCTTATATGCTTGCGTATCGCTAATTTCAAATCTGCAATTGGTTTCTCTTACCAAGCTACAGTTTTTCTCATATGATATTTTTAGTCTATTTTTTGTTGATATGCACAAGTTTAAGAACGTTATATATAACAGAAGATCTTATAAATGCTGCGAAAATCTTCTAGGGCAGTTGGGGCACATCATCAGGATTAAAATTGCACCAGAAGCCACCCTCGAAAACACCTTAATACGCCGCTAGAGGGGTTTGCCTATTATCAATTGTTTCTTCGTGCGTTTCTGAAACAGGTCATTATATGAAAGTATTCCTAGCCGAGTACGACGACATTTTCGGGCATTGGTTCCTTCACAATTTTAATCCCAATAATGTGCCCTAACTTCTCTAGAAGTTTGTCGCAACACTTATGCGACACTCTGTTTAGTGTAATGTTTTAAAACTTGTACTTTTTGACAAAAAATTGACTAAAAATATCTTTTTTAAAAACAATCTGTTGCTTTAGGTGCAAAATTAATTCAGATTTGAAATACCCACACCCAAAAAAGGAAATATGAAGTATTTGCATAAATGCAACAAAAAAAATTGTTCCCCAGTGTTACTCTTTCAGAAAGAAAAAGAAAAATAATACTACAAGAAATAGCAACAAAGAAATTACTGTGATGCAAAACAAGAAAATAAAACGAGAAATCCTAAAGATGACATTAACCAAATGAAATAAAATTAAACAAGAACCATCATATTACACCAAATGCTGTGCTAATTTATTTTTAATCCTTGGAAGCAGTTTCCTGGAATTAAAAATGGTAATAATAAAATAAAAGAGAAATATTTAAAAAAAATCTGCTAAAAACTAGGTGAAGAAACATTTCTTGAGAGTTTTGAGTTAATTATATGCAATTTTTTTTCAAAATGTGAGAATAATAAACTTTAAACTTACCAAATAGTCACTGAAAGAAACAAAGGAATGATATGTATACAATTCACTCTGATAACATGAATCAATTCATTCAATAAAGACTGCTTCAAATTATGTATAATTATACATAATCATATTAAAAGTAAAGATTATTTGGAATTAGAAAATAATAAGCTTCATTGGGAAAAAAATGAAATTCTATATTAGGTATATAGAATACGTGACGCGACTCGAAGAAATGAGTGAAAAATAATTCTACTCGTAAATGAAACATCTTGTTTTTATCTCTCTGGAATAAGTTTTTTATGCGTACAAAAAGTGTTGTTGTTGATCATAAATGTTGAGATGATTTTTTTTTGTCAACACATGATCTCTTTCTATCTCTTTAACCTTTATTTTTGACATGCGTACAAAAGAAAGTTCATAAAATAAAAATGTCAAGAAATAAACTTTCCTACATCGAACCTGACGGGAAATGTATAATATTCCATCAGGTTTTAATCCTAGAAGACTGTTGGACAACATGGATCACTTTTTTAACATTAGATTTACCTACTACAGTCTTTTGAACTTCCCTCCTCCTATTGGGGTGGCTTGCAAAACTTGTGAAACTGTCATGGCGGCATAGCTTTAAAGAAATCACGTAATTGTGAAAATTTATGCATCATTTCGTGAGGAAAATAACTGAAATAAAGCTAAGAAAAATTGAGTGTAATAAGTATTTTCTAATTTATCTGTAATGTATATACGAAGGGCAAATGGGGCTCTAGCTCAGGGTCCCCAAACTTTAGGGGTTCCTGCACATTAACATTAAGAAAGTTGTATACTTTATAATTGACTGTGCCTTTACAGTTCATTTAACCTTTACAGTAATCTAACTTTTATATTAAAAGACCAATCAAACGAATGATGCAACTCATACGAGTCAATGCTTACGTTTGATACAATGAAAAAGCATCTCTACAAAGTATTTCTTTCTAATAAAAGGCAGATTCTGGTCCGTTCTATATGCATTATGAGCAGAGATCCGAAGCCGAAAAATTTTCAATGTTTCAACTCCAATCTCAGATCGAGTTCCGCAGTGGACTGATCGTTAAGACACGGTTCACAGCAGATCACCGAAGTCAAGCATCACTGGCTGCGGTCAGTGTGCAGGTGGGTGATTACGTGGATCAGTCTGCGTAGGGACCGAGGGTGTGCGGTATTGGTCCTCGTTAAACTGTTCTACCGTAAAGTGCTCGACTTCGTGTGCAGGTCGTTGGGCTACCGAAGCAGGGGTGCCATCCCCTCTGCAGAGGATCAAAATTGTGATGGCATGTCTTCGGATCATCCTCAGGGATGTTTCCCAGACCGTCGCCAATAGCCCATTGTGCAGCTCTAGTGTGACGTAAATTAGCTACATCTACATCTACATCCACTCTCAGATCGAAGTTTTGGCCATTTTACTATATGCACACTTTTAAATTTCAAAATTTTAATTTGGAATTTTTTTAATAAAACAGAACATTAAAAAATAATAGCATAATTATCAGTCCCCACAGAAAATGCAAATTTAGTTCAAAGTAGAGTAATTTGTATATTCTTATGAAAAAAAATTTAATCTAATAAATAATCCTTCAAATTTGATCTTAAATCATTAAAAGTGTATTTTAATGTCGAATGTAGTCTTTTTACAGCAACTTGACTAACAAAAAATTCTTTCTTGGACTCTTGAATGTCTGTAGGATACAATGAAATTACTGAAGTATGGGAGAATTTAGAGCGCCAGGGAAGACACACCTCCGAGGCACTGATCGTGAATATAGACGATAAACATCCATCAGATTTTCAGTTGTTGGGCGCTTAGCAGGCAAATTCAGAAACTGATTGATCCAGATGAGCAAGATGCGTATTGTACAGGGGATTCTGCTGTAAATTTATGACACTCTAGGTTATACAAATTTTATAAATAAATATAAATGTCTGGGATTAAAATGTCTGGGGGGGGGGGGAGTATTATTCAAATCAGTAAGCTTCTCATAACCGGGCTCTGTATAATAATAATTGAAGTGAATGTAATAATAGAAGTAGTGCAGAAATATAAGCCATCCTTTTACGTTGTTTTGAATTACGAGTGAAAGTTTATCATTTTATTATCACATATTACCGTTGAATACTGTCTACCATTTTGAGTGGTCAATTTAACTCTCAAAAAGACTAATAGGACTTCGATTTTCCAGGACCTAACTGCAAGAAGTGAGTCCATATTTTAAAGAAACTTATTTATAATATTATAAATGATAAATAAACAATGTGTTGCCAAAAGAAAATTTCTCTATAAGAAATTAAAAATTCGTCTAGAAAGAGTTCATGGGTGAATGTATTATTATTCAAAGCAAAAATCTGGGAAAAAATAATTTAAAACGGCAATATTATTTAAACTAAATTGAAAAAAAAAAAGTTTTAAACACACAAAAACAATTACTCTTTCATCACATCCCTTTACACTTTCATCAATGTATAATGGCTTCAGGGGTGTTAAGCATATATTACTCTAAAGCGATTTCTAGGGGAAAATATTTACAGTATTTCTAGAAGTATTTGCTTAAACTCATCTGTTTAATTATACCGAATTCATATTGACTTTTTTTGGGTGACGACGGATGTTGTCGGAACTGTAGTTTCAATGCATTTTCATGCGTAAATGAAATTAAAAAAAGTATAATAACTTTAAATAAAACATTGGGTTGTTCTTCCCAACGGAAGACTTAATTGTATCTTAATTTTATTTTTTCGCACCCAACTTCACGCTTAACTCACCTAAACATATAATGATTATATATTTTGAGACAGCCCGTCCAACAAGGCTTCAAGCGAACAAAAAGTTCGATTGATTCTATGCAGTTTTCGGTTGAAGTCAGACATGGAATATGAAAGCAGCATTTTCGGCATGTGTTATATATATATATATATATATATATATATATATATATATATATATATATATATATATATATATATATATATAAGGACTACATCCCTGTTATATTGGTTATATTTAGCTCAAATAATTAAGTCATGAACCAAATACTTCTTCACAAGTTTTATTTAAGGGTAGGCTAGTGGCTGTAACAGTTCACACCCATTCTCCACACTGGAGGGGGGTGGACAACATTCCGGATAATTCCGGCACAGCTTGCATGGAAAGCATCATACAGCAAAAGACATGCAAAAACTGTCGTTCCAGCATTATATACTATATCTAAAAGAGGTAAAAAGGCCCATTCTTGCATACCTTGTATTCCTACGCATCATTGAAAATCATTTAGTACTTCCTAATATGGAAGTGAAAGAAGGAAAGATTTTAAAATATGTTTTCCTTTGAAACATAAATCTAATTATAATTTATTGGTATATTTTCAACCTTGAAATCCTAAAATAGAATATCTCTACACTTTTCCTTTAACAGAGACATTTAATGAAAACCAAAGAGTTTCAATGCTTTTATTAATAGAAAAATATTTTTATAATTTTTGTATTTTATATATATATATATATATATATATATATATATATAAAGCTTCTATTAATCTTTTTATGTTAGTTTCTTCGTTATAAAACAATTCCTAATTTATAACTAATTAATTTCAAATCGAAACACTTTATCATACTTTTAAAAAGCCACATCTTGTTTCTAAATCTATTTTTGACTCAACTATGCATAAATTTAAATGAAGACATTTCTCCCTTTAAGCTTAGTGGGAATCGCGTGATCTATTTAATTAACCAATAGTAATTTCTAAGATTTCCCTCTTTCCCTAAATCGAGAAATGTTCGGATTTTTTTGCAAGATTTTCCCTACCAGAAAGACTGTTCGTGAATGGAGTTAACATCACTTTTTCGCTCCCACTCAACTAAGAATGACATAATAAATTTCTTTCGCTTTCATTAAAATCCTGTGTCTGTTTTCCTGCTCGGTCCGACTGCATCATTTTACACACACACACACACACACACACACACGCACACACACACGCACACACACGCACACACACACACACACACACACTCACGCACACACACGCACACACACACACACACACTCACGTACACACACACTCACGCACACACACACGCACACACGCACACACACACACACATATATATATATATATATATATATATATATATACAGTAATTTCGTGTATCATCTATTGTAACGAGAGTAATAGTTTCAATGTAAACTTTTAAAATCTTATCATTCATTTGTGATAAAAACTGTGTAGTTAGCAGACTGTTTCACTTTTAAAAATTCAGTTTACTAATAAATATTTATACATACACTTTTTTAAAAAAAGATACTTCTTACAAGTCTTTTCTGCTGATTATAATTTATAGAAAGAGACATATGCAATCCTAAGAAATGCTTTCAGAATTCCCACACTCAATAAAAAAATTTAAAAAAGTATAAATCCTGATATTACTAAAGTTGCGGTGCGATTTAAAAGAGTGACATTTCGATGTTACAAATTCCCGACTTTTGGCATAAGCTCTCGCGATGTTTTCATAAATCGACCTATATACTATCGCAATAGGATTGCTTCTGTCAAGACAGTACACAAAGTGACAAACTTTCCAAATTAGAGAGGCAATCTCGCCAAAAGATGTGAAAGAGTAAAAGATCCGAACATAAGAGGGGTGGTGGTAACTTTTATTGATTTGCGTCAACGGAGGCTGTTCTTTATTGTTACGCCAGAAAAGTGACGTTCTGATACTCCAATAACGGGTCCCTTTTCTTGGTCCAGTGCCAGATTTGGATTTTGAGAAGCCATCGACCTGGTTTCTTTTGTCGTTCCTTTTTCCAATGTCCAGAAAACAACACGAAACTTTTTTTTTTGCATTAGGAATTCAAATTGATTTGGTATTACCTAGAAAATATTTTCCAAATGAAAGTTAACAATACAAAAAGTTTATTTATTGATGTCTGTGATTTAAACATCAAACTAATTAAAAATTAAATTTAAACATTTAACTAATTAATTAAACATCAAAATAATTTTGGATTTTATTTAATCCCTTCGGTTTAGGTCTCTGGTATGCCCGAGATAATTTTTAATCTATAATCCACGCTCAGGGGATAGAGCGTTTGCCTTCCAATGAAGTTAACCGGGTTTGAATCCCAGTGATGACCGGTCGATTCAAATTCCGCACCCAGGTCACACCGAACACAGTGCTGATGCAAAATATCCCCGTGGTAAACGAAATGATGGGTGAGTGTCCCCTTGCCACCAGGTTAACCGTGTAAGGTATTTGTAGTTTTCCTCTCCATGTAACGCAAATGCGGGTTAGTTCCATCAAAAAGTCCCCTAGGAAGGCACATTTATCCGAATACTTGATCCAGAAATTTCCCTGTTTTCTGTATTGAGTTCAAAATGACAAGGTTACAGAGTTGAACATTTGTTGTGGTAAACCCGAAAAATTGTGTCTGCTGTCAAACAACGGTTATAAAATAAAATAAAATCCGTATTAACTTAATTAATAATCATCAAAATGACATCTTTGAGGTCATATTCCGACTGACGGAGACATCTTGAAGCTAGAGAACATATTCGAAATGAAGGGATCTTGAAGATATAAAAATATTCCGTTTGACGGGGTTAGTGTTCTTTTGTTTTAGTTTGTTTATTTTAATTAAAAATATAAGAGTCATATAAATCTGTGTAGAACATTTATAATTCATTATTAATTATTTTTTGAAATTTTAACCTTGCTTCTAAAAATAATAAAGAGATTTGAACTGATTGATTACTTTTTCCTACAGCTTTTTAAGTAATTTGTTTTGCCGTGAAATGACAATGTGGTCAGGGACACAAAAGTAAACAATGGTAGAATTTATGTATGAGTGGGGAAAAAAAGAATAGAACGGGAAGCTAATTTCCAATCCAGCGACCTATAACGACTCGCTTTCTTTCTTGTAGATTTTTTCTTGGTTTTAGTTATATTATTGTCAATTATAATGCAAGCTTTTATTTATTTTAAGATTTGCTACCTGAACTAAAAAAAGTTAAGAATCAAGTTTTTTCTTATTTAAAGAAATGCCAAATAGATTGGAAATTCGCAAACTAGAAAATGAAGAAATAGGTAGGAAAGATAGCTGGGGAACCTTTGAGGGGTTGAACTTGTGTTTATATGAGTGCAAACCTCTTAATGCAACTACATTCGAGATTAAATCAATGAAAAATGTAACTGAAAAAAATGAAATGAAATTAATTTTCAAAATCAGACTAACAGAAATATTTGCTTTATATTTATGTAAAAGCTGCGCATTTTTTTAAAAATAAAATATCCATATCATTTAAGATAAAAAGTTAAAATCAGTTTTGACTCTATTTCTTTAGAAAGATAATGGTTAATGGGTCAAATGACATATTTCAAGACAGATTAGATTATTAATGAACTTAGCTTATAAATTACAGTTGACGACTTTTCTGAGATTATATGAAATTTTGTATAAGAATTACTAATAGTTGATTGATTTAAGCATACTGACAAAAAAACCAAATGTGACCAAACTGCTCCGAATTCATGTTAAAAAATTACAATTATATGTACTTGAGATAAAAAAAAAAACAAGAAGTGCTATAAATTATGTCACAAAAAAGAGAAAAATGAAGAATGAACAAAATTCCAACTTGATTTAAAGAAGAAAAAAAAACTCCAAAAAAACTTGCTAAAAATTGAGAGTTCAATTTTATCCATTTTTGATGGTGATATTTTATAGACGGCCACTTACTACAAAAATAAATTGAGACAATCTAGTAACAAAACAAATAAAGTCTATTTTAGAAATGTGCTTTCTCTAAAGAATTTCTTATTCGATCATGAAATGATTATGGGTTTCATGGCATATTTTGCCCGATCAATAGACCATTAGAGAAAAAATACTTGTATTAAATCTACTAAAATAAAGTAAGCTTAAACCCGCGAATGTGTATTAGAGACAAAACATGGTCAATAAAAATAGGAAAGAACAATTTTTTTTTATCTCTGATGTCAACCGAGTAAACAAGGCGAAGTATATCACACATGCAAAAATAGAGACATTTTTTTGAGTAAATAAATAAAAGCAATCAATTCTGCCGTCTGAAATTTTGAAATTTTTCACTAATTTTTCAGTGTTTAATAACTTATAAAGATGACAAGCAATATAAGTTATAAGATTTATGCTGAATACTAAAATAAAATTTAAATATTCAACCAATGATAGTGCAGTGTGCAAAAAAAGTAAATTAATAGATAAAAATTAAACATAAAAATAGAGAGCATCTAAAAAATTTTTGTACTAATGACCATATTTTCATGCACTAGGCTTTAATCTTAATGGTTCGAGGACCTAACCTTAAATTAAATCTCAATGTTTCGAGGACGTAACCATAACTATGCTAATTAGTGTAAATGATATTAGTTACCCAATCATATACAAAAATGTACTTTCCATGAATACACGAAAAATTTTCGGTCAAATTTGGATATCTGACCCTCAAAAATGGCGGGATTAACCTCATTCTAGAAAATACGAAGGGGATGTAAACAAAAACCGAACTGAGAGTGCGTAGACATAGTAGAAAATTCCCCCACTAGATAGGGTGAGTCGAAACCTTCACGAATTATCTGTTGGCAGGTTAACGTGTGAACGTAGTGTTGTGTTTCCCTTACTCATATTGTATTCCCGCTGCGAAGTCGTTATGACAAATTTTAAAAACAACTAAGAGTGTGTTTGAAATTTTTAAAAAAATTGACAATGGAAAGTTGTAAAATGCTTCAACTAGGTTTTAAGGAGATGCTATGAGCGGCACATAAATTTTCGAGTCATTTGGCCAGATGAGTGTTGAAGATCATGTTCGTTCAGGGCGTCTTTAGCATCACGGAACGATGAAAACGCTAAAAAAATATGCTAAAAACACTACGAGGTTCATCGTTTCACGATCAACGGAATTTCAAAAGTAACAGGCATGAGTTGCAGCTCGTGCTAGCGGATCGTGACTTCGCTAAATTTTCACTACATTGTGTTTCCGCTAAATTTGTATCTCGCCTTCTCCCTTCATGATAAAAAGAACACCCTCTCAGGAATGGACTGTAGTTACCCATCCTCCGTATTCGCCAGATCTTACCCCGTGTGACTTTTTTCCGCATCGCTGAATGAAAAAAATTCCATAAAATAACTTTGATGATGTTGAGACGGTTCTGGACGATATCAATGTTGAAGAGCATCGAAGATGCGTAAAAAATTTGGGAAAGATAACTTAGCAAGTGCATCGTATCTAATTAAAAGTATTTAGAAGGTGACCAAAGAAATTTTTTAAACATGTTAAAAAATTATTTTTTATAATAAAATCTGGGGTTTTTTCGGGTCTTCTTTCTAGTGGTTTCAATATTTAGACAGATGAGCGTTCATAACTTTTGACCTTTTAGCGTTACATCTCCTATTTTGCATTATTAGTTAGCTCAATGAAGTCGTATTTTTAAATTCTTATTTCTTAAAAACTGTTCAACCCTTCTCATTAAATTTTGAATTTCGTCATTTAAATTTTGCTTACTAATTTTCTGTAAAAGTTCTATGCCTTAAAATTCAAACTTTTCTTGACCATCAGTAAATTAAAAGTTAATCAGAAAACAAAATATTTTGTGGAATTAGTTTATGATAAATATTTCATGCCAGCTTGTTCAGAATTTTTTTGATTCGTTTTATTAGTTAGGTAATAGGGCGAAATATGCGAAATGTAAATTTAATAATATGGCGCAGAAATTTGTACTTTCAACCATTTGGACAATATTTTCTCAATTGAAGCAACTTCCTTCTGCTTCGATTGTCGCACGTTAATTCGTAGGAAACGCGTTTTAAATGTTTGATTTCGCAATTAAAAATATCATCTGCTCAAATTAATTAATATATTTAAGTTTAAACTCTCAAACCATAAAGATTGAATCGTAGTACGTACATTTGAAAAATTTTTTAAGGTATTATCTTTTTTTTTTTTCAAACTTTACATCTTTTTATTTTCGACTTCGAACACCTTAATATCCTCTCTATTACTCACCAAATAAGTTTCCAAAATAAGAATGTAGAATTACAAAAAAGTTTTTATTAAAAGTTTATAGTTTTTTTTTTTTTTTTTTTTTAAGTTAATTTTTTTTAGTTAAAAGTTTATTATGCGCAGTCCGTCTAAAGGTTTAACTTTTTCCTGTTTTTCTTCACAATGCCCACATCAGACCCTGCATTTTTGTAGGTGCTTCGACAGTTTTTGAATGTCTTTGTCCTATAAGCTCCCTGCAATGTACTTAAGAAAGCATTAAACGACATTTTTACCCTAATCGCCGAAATAGAATCGCCTGAATTTGGAGTAGGTCGACTATGTGTCAGCTAAAAGCCCTATAGACAATTATAAAACATTAAGACTCAAATGGGTATTCAAAATGGAGAAAAAGAAAGTTCACCAAGGGTGTAAACATTCTCTTCATGTTTAACATCAAGCAGTTGCTTTCCTGCAACAGTTACAATTAATTACCCTCATACACACGTTGCAGTTTGAACCCTGTGACTACCATCAGCTCTCTAATTTGAAAGAATAATTTGTGGGAAGGTATTTTAGCTCTTTGACGACTTGATATATGAGGTTGGGAAATGGTAGGAAGCTAGTATGATGTGAGTTTACAAAAACTGTCACAAAGTATAGAAAGGAATTTATCGATTCAGTGGTAATTTTGTAAGAACTAAACAATCGCACGATCTCCAAAATAATGTAAATATTAAGTAAATTTTAATATTCCACATTTATTTATAGAATTGAGTTAGGAACACCCTCTTGAAACTGATAAAAGAGCTAGTAACATGAACAAGGTTGGCAGATTTAAACTAATACGATTCAAACAAAAAAATTTTTTTAAAAAGAAGCAGTAAGCTTATTTTATTTAAATATGTTACATAATTAAATTCTCTATTACTAATAAAAAATTTTCTAGTTTGATTCTAACAAGGTGAAAAATATATAAAGTCTTCTAAAATTTTTTAAGATTTTGAATTTTATCGATTCCTTTAATCACAATAAAAATTATTCAATTGAAAAAAAAGCAGATGCTCGAGTGTATAGTTTATATTGAAATGATTTTTAAAAAAGTAAAATAAAAAGCAAAACTAGGAAAAAAAGGTACATTAAATCCAATCTTTAATTACATAGAGAAAACAAATTCTGTTAAAATTACCGAACTGTATTGTAATGACATTTCTGGTTAACAAATCAGTAATTCAGGTTAAAACCCGTAATAATAAAATCATAAAAACCACAATAGTGGTTAATAAAATCAAAATACACATTATTTAAACTATTCATTTTTTAATTTTTCTGTTCATATAGCAACGGTTTTCGAAATTATAGTTCTTATCAACAAACATTTAGTAAAAAATACAAAACTGAAAAGTTTAACCATAAATAGTTTATACGCCATGCTCTAAGTTGTCATCATAAAATTACTAAATTTTACCACATTTATCAAATTTTATCACATAATATCAAACCATATTTTATAGTTAATTTTACCATAAGTCACTTCGGCAAAAACTACCCAGCTCTTCGGTGTTCTCGCAGACGGAAACATACAAAACTTGAGTAAATTAGACGTTAGGAAAACATTTTTGACATTGGGGAATAAGAAGAAAATTAATCGTGAAATATTTTTGCATAAATTAATTTTAACAGACGAAAGAAATTAAGTAAAAGAATGTAAAAATTTCATTCATTCAAAATAATAAATAAACTTAAAATAATAAATAAACTTAGTGTATAAATAAAATAAAATGTTGACTAAAGCACGTTTAAAGGTATTTTTACCCCATTGAAGAATAACTATTATTCTCCGATCGCAATTCGCGTTCATTATTTTCAATGTGGAGTTCGATTGTTACATGAAAAAAACCACTTGAAATACTGACGATAACTAAGTTTTAATGTGCTTTGTTGATAATTCGATGTAAGTAAATATAAAAAGTTCAAAGCAGGGACAAAAAAAAAGGAGGAAAAATCAATTTTGTCTCACTTGCGACAGCTGTTGAAAAAATGGATTTAAAAGATTCTTCTAAGAAAAAATACTCTCAAGAATACTTATTTTTTGCACCAAAAAGCAAGAAAAAATGTTCCGAAGAGTATTTCCTAGCAACACTTTTAAGAAATCGTACTGATAAATAATATCTAGTGTCTCAAAGTTAATTACATTATATTTTCTTTCACGTGTTCTTAATTTATAGCAAGTTTTCTCCCCGTATTGTTTTTATTGCTAGTTTTATTCTTTGCAGCAAATTTAACGAGTGAAAATAATGTTTAGTGTTTTAAATTTCCATTTTGTTATAATTTTCTATATCTTGTAAAAATCTATATAAATAAAATGCTTCATATCATCTGACAAATATACTTGAATATGAATATTTATTAATTTGAATATATGTATTGAATAAAATTATCGAGAAATAATGATAGTTCATTTGAATAGTGATAGTTCCTAAGAAATCGAGTTTTGAAGAAGTCGTTAATTTAAAATTCGATTTCTGAAAAATGATTCACCCAATTTTGTTAAAATTTTGTGTTTTGAATACGTACATTCTGGTTTTTTTACACTGATTACATAATTTAAAATGACGTAAGAAATTGTATACCTTATAATTAAAAAATATTTCTTCCATTGTTAAATAAAATAATAGTAAATAATAAATATTTACGAAAATTTATTTTTTGCATGGAACTATCTTTGGATAAATTAATTTTATATTTGTGTGTAAATTTTTTTCAATTTGCTTAAAAAGTTCTTGAAATACGTAAAAAGTAAAATTTACATTATAGGGTCCAAACTTTGGATACCTCTCTTGACCTAACTATGGGGACCATATCTCCACAATTGCCACTACCTCCTGTAGTTTAGTCAGAAATCCGAACCTGTTGAAAAAGAAAAGTATGTTTATTCAGGGAAAGTACGTTTTTGTGTCTAATTTCGTAACTTAAAATATCGTCTAAACTAATTAATAAGCATATTTGACGTCACGCTTTCAAACCATTAGAACGTGAAGATCCGATGATTTGATCAAAAGTTGTTCAGGGTGGTCCGTTTTGTCTTTGGCGCACTGTACAAAGCTTGTTCAAAAGGTTAAATTTTGCTATATTAAGGTGGAAGGTAATGTTTTATTACTTACATTAGAACGCTTTTTTACTTTTATTTTTTTTAAACTTCGCTTAAGTTCTACGTTTTTACACTGGTTCTGTTTTTTTCTGGTTTGCATGATTTAGCTCTGTATAAGGCAGCGGAAAGCATACTCATCATAAACTTCATTCATTTTTAAACGCTTATGGAAAGCTATTTACCGATATATGATTTGTGTGGCCATCTACTGACAGATGAAGGGCTTTGTTTACATAAATATGGTTAACAAAAGAGGTTAACGTGAGGTCAAGAAGTGAGAACAACACTGAGGAGATATTTTATCAGGAGTGTTTCATTTGATGATTTTTAATCAACTTTATTTGTTATTTCAAACACAGCATATATAAATCTTGTTATTTATATGCGTAGAAGTTGTAGTTTATGGTCAATTCTTTGCAACAGGTAAAATTTTGAAAAGCCTACCGACCTTCTCACCAGAATAATAATGGTTTAAAAATGAAATTATTTTAGGTTATAAGCATATTGAATTTCTTTTAATAAATTAGTCTCAAATCCCAAAACATTTCAAGTAAACATTACTAGGGGAAAAAATGGCCTTTAAAAAGCAAATGCCAAGTCCATAAAAATTTCCATTAAATGGTAAGAAGCATGCTCCCAATTGTAAAGATAAATGCTCAGCGGATGTTTATAAAAAAGTATGTTTGATAACTTAAGGTCATTATAAATTACCATAATGCATGCGTCGCAATTAATCTCTCCGGTTTAAAGAATGACCACAGAGAACAATTATTTTTCATGAATATTACAGATACTTATGGCAACATTATTTTATTACTTTTCGGTGCTTCTCAAGTGAGAGATTGCATCAGAATACTTATTATAGTATTTTTCAAGAATATTGCAGCAACTTATGGAGACTTTTTTATTACTTTTTAGGGATTCATAACTTCTCATAAGCAGAAATAATTTTAGTGAATGTCTTAAATTAGCAAACCCCAATCAAAAGAAATCTATAAATTTAGAAGCTATTAAAATCCTGATCTTTGCAAACCATGCTTATAATTGAAATAGATAAGAGAAGATAGTATAGTGATGATAAGCAATCACAAAATAAAAGATTTAATTCAAAATTAAGATTAATTCAGAGTTCTTGATTGAAGTTAAAAAAAAAAGGGGCACTATTTTATCAAAATTGAATTAAAATTTCTGTTTTTTTTTTCTAGTTATTTGTTGTATAATTTTAATTCAATAATGTATGGTGGAATGTTTTAGAAGTATTTAATAGCTATATTATTTAACATTGTACACACATTATTTCATGAATGGTAACATTCTAATAAAACACGAACTTATCCGATGCTTATATTTGTCTTTACAATTTCGAAGAAAGAATGAATGCATTCGATGCTTCAAAATATTTATCACGATTGAAGAAACGAAAAGTTATAAAACACGTTGTGGAGAAAATGACGACGATGAGTTTTAAGAAACTAATCAACTCATTTTTTTTTTTTTTTTTTTTTTTTTTTGGTTGTTAAAAGTAGACACGTTTAAGCAAACAAAGGTCATTTTATATATATTTAGAATTATCATTTTTTTAAATATATTTCTTTGATTATAATTGAAATCAGTGAAGCAAAACATTTTGATAATTCCTATAGTGTGCGAAATAAAATAGTACATTATCTTTTCATACTCAGAAGTTTTATTATAATACATTATTCACATTTATTTTAAATTTCACAATCCGAGCCGCGACTGCTCATGGGATAGAGCGTTCGTCTTCCAATGAGGTGAGCCGGATTCGAATCCCAACAATGGCTGGTCGATACGAATTCCGGCTTGCACAGTACTGACATGAAATATCCTCAATGGTAGACAGATATAATGGGTCCCTTTGCCGTCAGACTCACCGTGGGAGGGTTTCGTGGTCTTCCTCTTCATGTAACACAAATGCGAGTTAGTTCCATCATAAAGTCTTCCTCGAGGGCAAAATTCCTCCCAATACTTAATCCAGGAGTTCCCTTGTTTTCTGGTTCAAAATTACAAGGATACAGAGTTGAACATCAGTAGTCGTAATCCCCAAAAATCGGGTCGGCTGTTCAACGACGGTTATAAAATAAATAAAATCCATGCATTTTAATACGTATGATAACCTTATCAAAACTTTCAGAAAGAAAGATAACCAAGTAGAAGGTCACATTTCGAGCACTATACTACTGTACATAGAAAAATCCGTGTTATTAAATAGAGAAACAAGCGTTAAAGAGGGAAATTGTCTCTCAAATTTATTCATTTGCGTGTTCATCAGAGGGCTAAATATATATGCCTTCTTTAAAACAACATTGCTTTCCATTCATAAATTGTAGCTTAGACTTTTATTTCCCAATTTTTCCTTTTCATCTTTTTATGATTATACATAATCTGCAAATTATGGGGGCGGAAATAAAAACAAAACTGCAACCTATTATTTAATTATTCTTTTCATTTCACAGGTTACAGTTAGACTGAAAGAAAATTGTTTGCTTTAAGGAAAAATCTTAGTGAAAGTGACACGCTAGAATCCATAATTCACAAAATATTATCCAGCCATTATCTTCTACTAATTAATAAAATTTCTTCAGTAAAGTAGTTCATTCGCCTAATTCTGTCATATTTTATTCGCTAAATCTATTCATACGAACAACAGATTTTCTTAAAGTCAAAGAGCGTTTAAAACGCGTCTATTTCTTGGATAAATGCCAATTTTTAGCTTTTAAAAGTTGTTGTTAGTAACCGTAACTACGAGGATTTTCTTTCATTCAAATTATTTTGTAACAAAATTACTAGCAATCATTTATTTTATAGTTTTCGAACTAACTTAAAGTGGAAGATGTGGAAAGCTATATTTCCTTCTCAATTGCGCAGTTTTTCGAATCATCAATAAACAATAAAATAAAGCGGAACAACTTATGCAAATACCCTAATATTTAAAATATAAAATTCAGAAGTCAATCAGATTTGACACACGTCAGCTTACAGGCATCTAATTGAATCTGATATAAATCATATGGTTAGGATTAATCACTCACTTCTTCTCGAGTTGCAAGTACACTATTAACTGTAAGTGCACTGTAGAAAATTAAAATGTGAACAGCCTAAACAGCTTTTAATCTAAAGATAGAACTTTTACATAATATCTCAGTATTAATGGTTTGCGTGTCTAACCTTATATAAGCTAATTAGTTTGTGCAGATGATATTTTAAATGACGATATTTAAGTTTTGCTGAAGATTTTTTTACGTATTTTGCTATATTTAAGCGAAACGAATTTTTTTACACTCAATTATTAAATTCACTTAACCAAAGATAATTCGATGCAAAAATATTTTTAATAATTATTTGTTATTTTTTATTTTTAATAATAGTCAGAAAAAAATTCGATATAGAAGGTTAAAAATTTTTTACATATCTTTTAAATGTGTAATTTTAACTGACAAACTGTAAAAACTTGAATGAATTTTTTGCAATAGTTTCTGAGTTATCCAATTGTAAAAAGTCGTATATTTAAATTTTCATTTCGTGAGAACTATAGTAAAGTAATTTAAAAGTCCTTTGTGCCTTACAATGAAAAAGTTATGCAACTATCATTAAATAAAATAATAAAAAAATTTTAATTTTAAAAATTTATGCATTACACGAAAAAAAGGAAATGAATGGCTTCTCAAAATATAGCGAAATAAATAAAAAATGAAATTAACAGTAAGATCCAACCTTTCAATCGATTTCTTGCCTAAAGTATTTGTACCACATTTTCTAGATTGCAGCTACCCCCTATACTTTGAGGGTCAGAAATAAAAAAAAAGTCATTGTAAATATGTTTATTCAGAGGAAATACGCTTTTCTGCCTGATTTCGTAATTTAAAATATCGTCTGACTATTTAATTCGTATATTTAAACTTAGCCCCTCGAATTATTAAGATTCACTGCTAGTACGAATAAATCCAACCATTAAATCACAAGTTATTCAGGGAGTTAATTTTTTTTTTACTTAGCACACTTCAAATAATTTACTATCAAATAAGAAAAGCTTCCTGAGTATAAAAATAATATTTTATGGAAAGAAGCTCTAAAGTTTATAACAGGAGTTTATAATTAGAAAGTACAAAACTGCTGCTGAGGATCTAAACAAATTCAGTTAAAAATATTTAATTTAATTTACTTTTAAATGCATCAATAGGTATTAGTTTAATTAATTGTATATAAAGGCGGATACATTATCAACAGATATAAATATTTCAAAAAAATAAATCTCTCTCTCTTCGGGAATAATTGTCTCGATTAAAAATGCATTCAATAAAAATTACTTCCGATTCACATTTGTACTTATCTATTTGAAATAATTACTTTATTCCATTAACTTCTTCACTTGAAACAAAGAAAAAGAATCCAAAAAAAGTTAATAAAAACAAGTTTTTATCATCCTTTTAATTTCAACTAAATCCGATAATAGAAAAATGATATAATGATATTGAAAAAGTGATGGCGTAATGGCTAATGACCTAGAGTGAGATTCGGTGTTAAGGTGTATTTTGAAAATTTTTTTAAAACATTCATGTATTTATTTATTTATTTATTTATTTATTTTTTTTTTTACAAATAGTTGTTGTTGAGCCGTGATGGCTCAGGGGATAGAGCGTTCGCCTTCCAATGCGGTGAACCGGGTTCGAATCCCAGTCGATACGAATTCCGCATCCGGCTTGCACCGACCACAGAGCTGACGTGAAATATCCTCAGTGGTAGACGGATCACGGAGTCTCCTTGCCGTCAGGCTAACCATGGGAGGTTTTCGTGGTCTTCCTCTCCATGTAGCGCAATTGTGGGTTAGCTCCATCAAAATGTCCTCCACGAAGGCAACTTTCTCCCAATACTCGATCCAGGAGTTCCCCTGTCTTCTGGATTGGGTTCAAAATTACAAGGCTACGGAGTTGAACATTAGTAGTCGTAAACCCATAAAATTGGATAGGCTGCTCAACGACGCTTATAAAATAAAATAAAATAGTTGCTGTTAATTGTTGAAATCATGTTGTTTTTGAGCCCTGGTGGCTCAGTGGATAGAGTGTTCACCTTCCAATGAGTTGAACTGGGTTCGAATCCCAGAGATGGCTAATTAATATGAATTCCGCACCCGTCTCGCTCCCACTACAGTGCTGACGTAAATATTCTCAGTTGTAGATGGATCATGGGTTAGAGTCACTTTCGTTGTCATTCTAGCCGTGGGAGGATTTCGTGGTTTTCCTTTCCATTTAAAGCAAATGCAGGTTAATTCTATCAAAAGGTCCTCCAATGAAGGCAAATTTCTTCCAATACTTGATCCAGAAGTTTAATGAAGTTCATCATTTAATGAAGAAATATATAAGATTTTAATCATTTAACATTTTAAGATATTAGAAATACACACTAGAAAAATTTTATTGGAGCGTTATACCTGAATAAAAAAAATTGTTCCAACTGTTGGAAATAAAAGAAATTTTCAAACGTGTATTTCAAAAAAAGCAATAATTGCAAAATTATTTTTTTATTACACAGATTTTTTGATTTAAAGATGACCCAATTAATCGATACAGTAAGGAGTCGATTATCTGAACAAGCTGTGACCAAGTCCCATATGGTTCATAAAATATATCGTTAACTCCACATTAAGACAATTTCTTAAGTTATATTACAATACTGAATGAGCTTCAATTTAAAATTCATACTTTATTTGTTGCTTTGAGTTTGACGTTTTATTTTAAAAATGTCACTTCTAGTTATACAGTCTTGCTCAAAAATAGAAGAGACAACTGCCGTCAGATGAATGAAATGGAAACACAACTCAGAATTCTACTTTATGAAAAGACGAGCTCCCAAAATTTAATACCATTCTTACTTTTTTATTCTATTATACTTGCTTGGCTGTTTTATAAAGCTGCTTCAAGATTTATTCAGCGTAAATAAAAGTGGAACATTTTTTAGAAAAAGAAAGTTGCATATTTCAGTACTCGAAAACAAGTTTTAATTTTATTTAAGACGGATAGTTAAGAACTTTAAATCTGGTTTGAAATTATAGTACTTCTAAATTAGATAGTATGTAAAGATAGTTTCTGTTGTGACTTTTTATTTTATTTTGCATACTGCAAAAATTGTAGTGTAATACCCATCCGAATTTGGTGTTAGAAAAATTCAAAACATTTTGTGAATGGTTACTATATTTCTAGTTAATAACAAATTGTGCGTTCGTATACATTTCATTTGGTTAGCATTGTAATGCAATGCGTTAAAAATAAATACAAATAGGAAGTGCATAAAAAATCTCCTGAATATAAACCCATTGCATGTAGGTTTAAATATAAAAGTATTCCATATAAACTCGTGCAAAACATGCCATTATTAAAACACTACAGTGCGCCTAATAATTTGGTCTAATTATTATAATATACTAATATAATAACTGATATTATAAATATTCTATATTTATATAATATATCGTTTAATTTATTTAATCGCTGAATTTATGTTATATATTGTCTAATTTAACCAATTGATACACGAACGTAAACAAGTGAAACCGGTTTCAGTCGCGTAAAAACAATAAAGCTGTATAGTATCACCTGATAATTAAAATTTCACATAGAATCTTATAGTTAGTCTAATAATTTGGCAGGGACAATATATATATATATATATATATATATATATATATATATATATATATATATATATATATATATATATATATATATATATATATATATATATACAGCAAAATAAAAAAATACAAAAAAACACGAAAAAATTAAGAAAAACAATAAGTTTCATTTATTGCGCATAAGCTGCAAGTAAATAGAACTCATAAGATAAGTTCAAAATGAAGATGAAACAAAGGTAAATTACAGACAAAAGAAATAAGGGGGAAAAAGAAAATTAATAATAATAAAATAACAAACAACTGGGGAAAGAAAGAATTAATTAAAAAAAAGAAAAAAGTTTTTTTAAAAAATCCGGAAAAAAAGATATAATCTTTTCATCAGCCCACACGATTATATCCGTAAAAAAGAGTGCTTTCTAATATTGTATCAATATAGCCAAAGCAAAATATATCAATACAATAGTGTGAGGAGCACTCAAACAAATTTTTACGGATATAATCGTGTCGTACGGATATAATTACGGATATAATCGTGTGGGCTGATGAAAAGATTATATCTTTTATTTTCCGGATTTTTTAAAAAAAAATTTTTTTTTTTTAATTAATTCTTTCTTTCCCCAGTTGTTTGTTATTTTATTATTATTAATTTTCTTTTTCCCCCTTATTTCTTTTGTCTGTAATTTACCTTTGTTTCATCTTCATTTTGAACTTTTTTTTCCAAATAGTAACTACCGCCACCGACGTCAACTATGTTCAATTGTTAATAGGCGCTCAATTTTGCATCACATTTTACTTTTCTGCGCGAAAACTATATAAATTAGAAATTTTAAATTACTAAGATGTGTAGAAAAGTGTACAGGAATTACGATGCAATGGAAAAATTAACATTCAATACGTATTAACTGTTAAACTTGCTGAAAAAAGTATCTTACGGCTTCCTACAGACTGCAGGAATAGAACTAGAGAGTTATAATTTGAAAAGTTGAAAAGGTTTCATTGCCGTAACTTCATCGCTCAGAGGTTTGGGACGCATACATTTTTGGTGGATCTCCCTTAGTTTAAATATCAATTAGCCATTGTTTTCAAAACAGCCAAAATAATAATTAATTGTAAAATATATAACTAAATTTCCAATTTAATACTTTTTACTATTCATTATCATTTAATAATCATTACATAGGTAATTTTTCAACGAGTGTACTTAATAATATCATTCATTTTCTGTATATTTCATCACTAGAACAATACTTTTAATAGTGTTGAAAGATATTAAGAATTTTTATGATTCTCAGAATAACAGTTTATATATTTAAGCAGATTTTTTTTACCTAAAATTTGTTTGGTGTGTATAAGTTTTTAACTAACTAAAACATATTTCGTGCTGGTGATGCGAGTAAATGAGGTTTTACTTGAAATTTTCTTTTTAATTATTTTTAAAAGCACTGATGCTCGATGATATGAACGTAACCTGTTCTAGATAATATAAAGAACAATTGATGTTTTGAGTTAAAATTCTGAAATTTTATTATCACTCGGAGATAAGGTTTCTTGTGACACTTTATTAGTTAGAAATCAGTCTATAAGTTCTACAGTGGAGCTAAATGCTATTTTTATTCTTTTTTTCAAAATAATTTAAATTTTGTAGACTTTTAATTTTGAGTTATAGTAAATGAATCCACTGAAAAGCTTGAAGAAACAATTGGTACGAAATCTCAATTTAATTAACACAAAAAAATAAAATTTATAACTAATTATCTTTTAAATATATTCCAATATTAAGAAACAAAATTCAATTAAATTTTCTTTATTATTAGAAATGAAGTTTTTAAAGTAATAATGAGCAGCCAATTACCATTCTGTTAACATACTTAAACGTAAAGACAATCTATTTGATATCAAAACAAAAATTATTAAGCTCATTAAGAAAGTATTTTAGAATGTTATTATTTGATATATGGTAAATGGGTCTAAAATTTGCGCCCTTTAATATTAAATTTCATAGTTCTAAGCTTTCTGTAATATTTAAATTACTATTAGTAATATGTTTATGATGTTTATCAACAAATCCAAAACACATCTCTTCTTCACAGTGACATTCATAATCAAATATATTAATATTTCCCTAAATTTTTACTCTAAATTATTAATATTAACCTAAATTTTAATCCTAAATATTTACTCTAAATTACCCTAAACTTTAGTTATTATCATTATAAATAATATTGATCTACAGAGAATTTTATTATATTTATAGCTTTCTGTTATGTTAAAATCTTTTAATGAAAACGAATTCTTTAAATTGCCAAAGATATTATGAAATTTGATGTTATCAAAAATAGGGATTTGAAAGGTAATAATAAAATAAAAATCATCAAAACATTTCTTTTTATATTTGGTGAAATTTTACTCATTTTGGCTATCAGGAAATGGAAACAAAGAATTTTGAAGTGTAAATTAAAAAAAGAATAGTTGTTAATAAGATCTTGAAGCTTATAGATATCATTATCTTTAAAGGAGAAAAACAAAATCTTTCATCGGTTTAATATTGTAATGCTTATTTAAATCATTTTCCGCCATTAGAAAGAAATTTTACATTTTTTTGCTATTAAGACAGTTTTTATTAAACCCTTATCCCTCTTTACCTCGATTGACTTTAATTTGAAAAAGTGAGTAAGCAAAGGAGAAAAGGAGTTAGTTATTCTGTGTATATCGGAAGGTATATAAATGTTAATAATTTCTCTAAAAATCATCAAAGTTAAATTTCGACTTTTTTTAAGTTATGAACTTTGAATTATTCAGCATAATTTAATAACTTGCACACATCCAGCTTCGGGACATTCCAAGTTAATCAAATGCGGTTCTGTATTACAGTAAGAACGCGCAATAAAACGCATCACACTTTCCACAATTTACGCTCTTATTTTCATATTTTATAATCTGACAAACTTTTTATGATAATATTTTAAATCATTTTTGCAAGATGCCGGTAAGTGGAAAGACTTGATTTCGATACTCGCTTTTTAAGTTGCAATTTGAGTTTTATTTTGTATTTTTTTTTTTTTTTGAAATTTTATTCTCTCTCTCTCTCTCTCCCTCTCTCTCTCTCTCTCTCTTTATATATATATATATATATATATATATATACTCAGTGGCGCGACAACCCATAGAGTGCCAAGGCTTACTGTGCCCATCTCAGTTTTCTTGACCTTGGGCTCTGGGGTGCAGGAGCAGTTGTTCTGGTCAGGTGGTCAGCCGAACGCGGAACCCCCAGTATTCAGTTCCCAAGATGCTTGTTACTCATTCATTGACCCACAAAAGGGATGAAAGGTTGAGTCAATCTTACCCGGCCCGAGGATCGAACCCGGTCCTAGAACCTCAATATATATATATATATATATATATATATATATATATATATATATATATTGAAAAAGCTGTACATAGAATTTTGTGGTAATTTTTTCTGAAATCAGTGTCCTAGAAATTAACCAAAAATTATGTAGGAATTTGAAGAAAAAAAAGTTTGTGTATGAATTTGAATAATAACGGAGAGATATTATTTGGTTTAATTTTTTACCCCAGTAAAATTGGGACTTAAATCCGTGGCACATCGTGATATCTTTTAAATGAATTAGTTTCAATTTCTATTTTTAAACCTGTTTATTATCAAGAAGCAAATATGATTACGTAGTAATTGTGGAAGTTGGCGAGAAGCAGCGAAAAAGAATGAAAACTCCGAATCATGTATATTTTTCCAATTTTAAGCAAAAATTAAGCATTCATGTATATTTTCTAAAATTTCTTTATAATCATTCAATTCTCTGATAATCTCTATAATCTCATTTCTCAAAAAACATGTCGTAAAAGAATTTATCAAAAATAACTGCCTTATAATTCATTAAAATACAAAAGAATATTCTGCCATCGATTTTGACATAATACGCTAATCAATAGGCAAATATTTTAAATTAGAATCGCTGTAAAATAAAAATGAACAAAAAAGAAATTAAATATTTGAAATGTTCCTCTTGTTTGTCAATTTCCTTATCATGTTTCAGCACAATATGTTTGATCGAAAATACTCAGTTGCCACTCCAATTTTAATCAGTGTTAGAGAAACTGCCATATACTATATTGTGCAACTATAGAACTCGATGGTAATGAAACTTGTATCACGTTGTGTCAGATTTTACTAAAGCAACACATCGCTTTCAGACATTTACTTATCGAAGCTGTCACTGTTAATCTATACTAGAGAGAAAATTGATGTTTTATGGGGCCAATGCAATCGATTAGCTTTGAAATTTAATTAAATTGGATGTTTACGTTCTGTGTTGTGGGGTAACTTAATTAAAGTGTTAGATAGCTTATGCAAATTATTTTTCTTTGTTAATGAAATGTTCGCGAGATCTTTACATGATTTGTACACATGTTAGCATTTTAGAAAATTTAAAGATTTCGGGAATTTTAGGTTATATAATGATCATTAATTTATACATATTTTGTTTTGTAAATTTTACACAGATTGTTTAAAATATTTCTATTCAACTTTGTTAATCTCACTTATTAAAAATATAATAAATTGTACAAAGTGTTCAGTAATGAGGTACGTATATTAAATGCTTTCAGACGTTGGAATTTAATTGGGTACTTGCACTTCAAGAAGAAGAAGATCGCGGATACCCACACATTTGACATATGACTCCAGCGCCAGCTGATCGTTTATAAGCAAAATGACGTTTTAAAGTTAAGCTAAGCTTCTCCACACTAGTTAGAATGGTAATTAACAAGAAATTAGTTAAATACAGCACCGAACCATGTATCGAATTTATTGAAATATAATTCTTATTCGTCTGCGTTTTCTACTTATCTTAGATTTGTTATTTATTTATGTATTTTATTATAATCATGATATATTTTTGTTTCGCTTACCTCGCAAATTCGATGCATAATAAGTTTGTTTAGTTTTCGTGGCTTCGAGCCTGTCTTTGTGCTAAGTAGGAAATATATAGTGAAAGAATTGAAATCTTTGTGAAATAATATAGAATGCTTCACTTAAAAGAATTAATACTTGAAGGACTTGGCTTACTCGAAATGAAGTGGAAAGAACAATTGCTAGTGCAAACAAATGCTACGTTTTAACAACAAATTCCACACTACGAGATTGAGATACCCACACTACGTCACTTGCAGGTATACCATTCTGGAGAAATAAATAAAATCTCTTTAAAATATATCTTTTTCAAACGCTGAAATTTACACTAAAGCAGTATTAGCAGATAAACTGAAATATCTCTCTGTTCCAAAAAAAAATAATTGTTCGTAATGCCATCGCTATCTTATGTGTTCAACGTTAAGTTGCGTTAAGTAACGTAAATGTAACGTTAAGTTAGATTTTGCTCGCTACGCAAAAGCTATGACTTACTTAAAATTATGAAAGGTGTGTAGAAAAATGTAGAGGGAGTAAAATGAAATACAAAAATAATATTCAATAATTAATTCGTAGATTACTAACGTGGATAACTTTTGCCGTAAAATATTGCCGTGCAAATCGCTCTGCAGCCTGTAGGAATGCAACAAAAGAGTTGAAAAGTAATGTGTTAGAAGGGCTATTTTCATTTATGAACTTCATTCGAGTTTTTTATTTATTCAATTATTTTTTTTTTTTTTTTACAATTATTACAGTTATGTGCTTTTTTCTGGAATTTCGTCTCACTTTTTTAATTAATGATTATTAATCTATAAATGCAGAGAATGTTTCCTCTTTCTCGAAATATTTAATCTATATGCTTGCGCTGGAGTTAATATCAAAAGTAACAAAGGAAAAAAAAGAGAAAGATAGAGAAAGTGAATAAATGTTGCCAGTTGTAACATAGTAACATTTATAATTAAATTTTTAAAACAATAAAAAAATTCAATTCTGCAGTTCGATATAGTTAAAAAAACGTTTAGTATTTAAATTGATATAATAACATAAGATTATCCTTACACATCAATAAAGTATAATTACTTTTCTTTTATTTATTCTTATTGTGCCACACATTCTGTTTTAATCAACGTTTTTATTCACTTATCATATAACATCTAATTGGAAAAAAAATGAACTAAAAGCAATCAGAACGTTGATGAGAGGAGGCATCATGAGGCGAAGCCTCTTAATAAAATATTAAAAAAATGTTATCTATTAGTCGAACCTTCAAAACTCAAATTAAACATATAAAAAAAGGAAATGACACGGTTTATTAATTAACCTTTTATTTCTTTATAAAACTAATTATTAGGGAACGTTTTTAAAGCAGATATAGAGATGCCACTTTTCGTTTGTTTTGAAACTTGTTACATTATCAAAGTAGTAAATAAAATTCATATCAACTTTAATAGATACACTTTCGATCTATCGTGATTAAATGAAAAATACTTTGAGAAGATATGGATTACATCAAATGAATGTGATCTGAAATTACTTAAGGAAAAGTTCATTCTCGGATAACAAGTATTTCAGAATTATAAGAAAAAAGCCACTTCTATAATTGCAAATAAAGATAAATATTGATTTAAATTTCTTATTTAAATAGTAAATTTGTTTCACTAATGATAGTTACCACGATATATTGGATGCCTATGAGATAAAAATACGTCCCTTATTATCAAGTATTACACAGAAAATAAAATAAATATTAATGACAAACTTTTTTCAACCTATAACTCATGAATCCTGATTTGCATTCATGTGGTTCACAAATCAAATATGTTATTCATAAATGATAAATCAGGATTCTGATTATTTAGGTATTATAATTGTATTCATGCGATCCGATCCGATTTACATAATAATTCGATTTGCATAGCATACATATAGATTAGTAATTATTTTCGCAATCATCTGGGTGACATTTTTTTCCTTGTTTTTTGTTGCAAGAGATTTTTTAATGGATCTTTGTTGTTTTTACGTAGCTGATTTCAAATCTGCTATCGATTTCTCTCTCACCGTTTTTTACAGTTTATTTTACACTTTTTTCCCCAAATGTCGAAGTTTAAAAACGCTAAATACTACCGAAAAACTTCTGAGGGAGTTAGAGCACAACATCATGATTGAAATTGCATAGGAATCCATGCCCGGAAATATTGCTATTAAAGAGCTAGGGTCGCCTCCATATGATGAACCGTTTTTTCATGTGCTTCTGCTCAGGTTATAAGAGAGAAGCACCCCTAGACGCATACAACGACATCTCCGAGAATGGGTTCCTATGCGACCTTAATCCTAATGCTGTTCCCTAACTCCCAAAAAAGTTTGACGGCCTTCAGTCTTCTGGATTTGAACTACCGTTTGCACGAAGTTGAGTCCAGCTACCTGCAAGCCTGGCTATTCCGGCCAATTCAAACTATTGAAAACATAAAGTTTTAGCCCTTGCTCACAATTAGAAAGAATTGTATATAATAATTACAGACGAGACAGACTAAAATTAGTAATAATGCAGTGTTACAAGTAGATCCATCGCATCAGTACATGCGAACTAAAATTTGAATAAAGATTTTATCCATTTAAAGAATAATTGTATAAGTTTGGACAACTTACGCAATGTAGGATGTCACTCTGTTGAAATTGGAAAGACTTGAAAACTTATTTGACACATTATTTGTTATTAGAAATATACAAATCTTCCATCGACCTTTTACAGAGACGTTGAGGAGTTGTTTTTGAGTAATTTATTCATAGTTATCGTCCTTGACAGATGGAAATTTGATAGTCTGATTGTCACTCCAACAACTGGTTAAGATTGTCACTGTAGTTATTTACCCATATGAAAACTACTTTAACATGTTGATTATAATGCTGATCGTCTTAAATTTTTAAGGAAGAACATGAAATGTTTATTAGATGGAACGCTATAGGAAAATTTAAAGATATCAGCACATTCTTTTTTCAAATTGGTTGTTTGAAAATATATAATTCCTTCACATTTGTGTTTGGCGTATCTAATAGAAAAAATGTCCTTCATAATGGAAGTTGCAAACAAATATATAATATGGGAATATTTTTCTATGGAATAATGTACAATATGGAATATATACATAGAAATGTAGTCATCATTCGATCTATACGAGAAATCTGTCCATACCCTTGTGACCCTTTGACGCAGATGAGACACCCAGTGTCCCTTATATATATATTTTTTTCTGACTCTCTTATCATAAAGAAAAATAAATTTTGTTACTTTTTTAATTATAAAAAACAGTCTTATAGTTACTAAAAATATTTCAGATTATCGGAATTATATATGTATACTAAAATATAAAATCCGAGAAAAGTAGTTTGAAAATGTTTTTTTCATTGATATTCTAAAATTTATCTATTATTGATTTTGTAAATTTTAAAGAAATTTCACTGATGAATTACTTTTTCTCTTAGATCTAAAAAACTGCGAATTAATGCGAATTTGAAAAACGTTTTTTTGGAAGTGAGTCATGTTTGGAAGATTTCACCTTTAACTCAAGAAAAGTCACTGGTATTTCTTGCTGTATTTCATAACCAAAAATTATTAAAATGCTAAATATACTATTTCTTGTTTTGACCTAAATTGATACAAAACATTAAAAAAGTATGAAAAATGTAATAAAATTTCTTTGCCAAAGGTTTAAGTCTTGCGTTCATGTGAGATAATATTTCCGAAATACTAAGTCTACTCGAAATTATGTCTATGTGTGGCTCTGGCCAATTCACGATGCCAAATTAAATAAAATATAATAAGATCTAGAGGTGATGTTTTGTCTTTATCAAATTCCTCTTTTAACTAAAAAAATTGTGGAAAAAAAATAGAGAATTGTCTTCGGTGGCCAATTCTCCCTCTTTCTTTTACGTAGAAAATAGAATCTAAGTTCTCCAACTCCGTCCATTACAATACCTTTGCGTGATTGTACACATTAGTTCGTTATGTCTCATCAAAGTTAGGATTGTATAAAATTAAGTCAAGATTATGTTCTCACGCAAGATTTCTTTCACAAATCCACGCAGATTTTTGTTCCAAAAGTTTTTTTTTTCCAACATAATCAACTTTTTATTCTATTTACTTGCCGCCATCGGAGAGTAGCATGTTCGCCTTTAAATCTAATTTGTGTTGTGGACTGTTGGGGGGTATTAATATTTCCTCGCCACCCGTCGTACATCCGTTCAGTTGCAAAATTATCTAATTGATCGTACAGCTAACCCTGGAATAGGGTACATATGAAAAAAAGTACTTAACAGTACACAAACAGTCCTTTTTAATATTCACTCCAACGTGCTGAGCAGACTGTCCATGAGCCTTGTTAATTGTCTAGGTAAAGCATAACCTGACTTGTAAACAGTAGTCTCTTGAAATGAAGTGACTTTCTTGTTCATTTCCTTATCTTCATTTAAAATTATGATCATTTTCAACTATCTAAAGAATTCAAGTTGTAACTTCACCTCTATACTTAACTATTGTGCAAGTTTCAATCGTTTCCTGCAAACAAAATGTACTATCATATCGTGAAAGGGAATTTATCGTCCTCAGAACTAGCTTAAGTGATCGAATTGTAACTGAGGTTTTGTGTCTGATAACTATATCTGTCTGAAAATAGTTTTATTTGGTTCCCTAATTTTATATTATATTTTAAAACCGGCGTTGAACAGCCCACCCAACTTTTGGGTTTACGGCTACTAATGTTCAACTTCGTAGCCTTGTAATTTTGAAACCAATCGAAGGACAAAGGAACTCCTGGATCAAGTATTGGGAGAAATTTGCCTTCGCGGAGGACTTTTTGATGGAACTAATACGCATTTGCATTGCATCTAGAGGAAAGCCTCCCATGGTAAGCCCGACGGCAAGGAGACTCTAACCCATGATCCGTTTGCCACTGAGGATATTTTACGTCAGTACTGTGAAGTCGGTTGCGGAAAGTCGTATCGAGCAGCCATCGCTGGAATTCAAACCCGATTCACCTGATTGGAAGGTGAACGCTTTTTCCCCGAGACATCACGACTCTTGGTTTCCTGGTCGCCAAAGATCCCCTTATTGAATTTATTGTCAGTTAAAATTTCGAACATTTTCTGACTAGCTTGAGTGCTTTAATTTCAACTTAAGCTCTGTGTCGGACGACAATTGAACTTACAATTGTTTCTCAAAATATGCGACCGAATTATTTGCCATTTTATCGCCGATCGAAATTTTAGCGGCTTTCCATAAGCAAACTAACAGAAAAATAAAATAAAAATATAATAGAACAACTAAAAATTACTTAAATAAAACAGAAACTCAAAGTATTTAATTTTTAAATGTGCTAAAGAAAAAATAATTCTTTTTTGAATAAAAAGGAAAAAACATAATTTCTTTTGCAATAAACTTTTATCACCACCGAAAATCCATCCTCACATCTTTCGGAAGTGATGTGCTCTCCGTTTTTTGTTTCATTTCAAAAGTCATAATTTTCACCTTTTCAGTTTGCTTTTTAAAAAAATTTAAATATTTTTATTTTGTTTTATTCTATTTATTTTAATGTAATATATCTTCTTTGTAACGAAATCTATACTCTTACTCCTTGCATGTATGAGATAACAGTATTTTTATGTTTAGAAAGACTATGTGTACTTTAGTAATTATTTTACTAACTATTTTGTATGGAACACGGTAAAATTTAGTTGTAATGGTACATCAGTCAATGAGAAATTCTTTTGATATATTTGAAAACTGCGATTTCAGCCAAAAATGCCGATATCTGTAAAACATTTTTCAAAATAAACAGAAAAGCAAATTGTTCTACAGATTTTGCTTTTATTTTTTAATTTTTTCCTGTGTAAAATTTTATTAAAGCGAAAAAGCATTTATACATTTTGTGCTTCTAATTTTAAATATTGCAAAAAGATGAAAAAAAGTTAAATATCCTTAGTTTTTTCATAAACACCTTTTTGTTACTGACAATTATAACATAACCTTTTAACTCTAAAATCTACAAAATAGGAGAAAAAATAATTAACTAACATTGTTTTGCAAGTTTAAGATATAATCCTTTTCATAATTTAAAAATCTACAAATTATCAATTATGCAGTTCAAGTAATTTTTAAAATCGTCACTTGAATGAAACTTTTTAATAAAATAATAACTTCCATGAAAATTATCTGAGAAATATTTAAAATAATAATTACTTGATGACTTGATGGTCCCCATTAACAACATCTGTGAAAGGTAAATTTTACGAAATACGAAACATCATTAGTGGGAAAGATTTTTTTTTTCTGTTTTCTAATTTTTTTAAATATTGATTGACATTGAAGGAAAGAAAAATCCATTAAGTTGCTAATCTTCTACTATTTAATTTATTTTGAAATTAATTTTAGTCGGTTATCGATTAGAATATAATTGTCATCAAGTTGAATATGCATACACATTGTTTCACATCGATTAGAATATAATTATCAGAAAAAAAAAGAAACACAAGGAAATTTCAAATATTCATTATGTTTAACTAACTTTTGAACCTATTGTTACATATGTGCTTTCTTTTTAAATAAAGTAAGCTATATTATATTTATCATAAAACTCGTTTGCTTTTTAGAAAAACATTTATTAAAAGCTTTTTTCAAATAGTAGAGAAAATATATATATATATATATATATATATATAGTATACAGTCTGTAATGCAAAAAAAAAATGCGGACTACCCTGAATAATTTTTGATCAAATGATCAGATCTTCACGTTCTATGACCCAATCTTAATTGTTCGGGGGGGGGGTGATTTCAAATATGCTAATTATTTAGAGAAGACGATATTTTAAGTTACGAAATCAGAAGCAAAAACGCATTGTCTCTGAATAAACATACCATTTTTTGACGGATATGGATTTCTGATCCTCAAAATATAGGGTGTAGCTGCAATCTGGAATATATGGTCCCAACAGTGGGGTCAAGAGAGCGGTCCAAAGTTTGGAACCCGATTGTCAACTTTACTGTTTGCGTATTTTGCCATTTCTCAAAACTTTTTAAGTGAATTGAAAACTTTTTGCTCACAATTATGAATTTCTCTTATCCAAGATAATTATATGCAAAAAATAACAGTTAGTAATTATTTATTATTATTTCCTTTAATAATAGTTGAACAAATTTTAAATTTTAAGGCATACAATATTTGCATCATTTAAAAAATGTAATTTTGCAAGGCAAAATATGAAATTTGAGCAAAATTGGTCAAATAGTTACTGAGAAATGGAATTTTAGAAATTCGATTTTTCAAGAACTATTTGATCGATTTCGCTCAAAGTCATCCCCATCCCCTCTAACTATTAAGATCCAGTACTAGATTGCGAAGATCTGAATAATTGGATCAAAAGTTATTCAGGGTAATCCGTTTTTATTTATTTATTTATTTTGCTGACCGTACAAAATAAAAAAAGGAATACCATAATATCTTTTGATCTTATGATCAGAACGACATGCTGCAATCTTAGTGGTAACCCTGCATTCGCTAATTTTGGAAGCCGTCGGGGAGTCTGGATTTGGATTTCGTCTTCGGCTCTTGTACGAGCATCTTCACACTTCGCGCTTGTCGGTTATGCTACCCCGAGAGATGAGTCAACTGTTTATCTCACTAATTGAATGATGCAAACATTATGAGTCCTTTATTAAACCTTTTTTCGAGGGGTTCATATTTTTGGCCCTTTGCCGACAGTAAAGTGTAGTGATCAGGGAGTAAACCTCACACCAGAAAGGTTCTGGGTTCGAATCTCTGGCAAGGCATGGAGTTCTTTCATTGTCTGTACGATCTTTACTTACGATGGGAGCAACGTTGGCTCACCAAATAGGGTGCCCCTGAAAGTGTGGTAGTCAAATCTGCCCTACTGATACCTGAATGGCCAGCGTCAATTGGTTGAGAATTTGAAAAAAATATATATTTTTTGCCCTCAAATCATGAGGGGGAAAATATTCTTCCAATAGTGTTACAAAAGCAGCGTTCGAAAATTTGTTCCTCTTGCACACACTATCAATGAATCTCACTTTATGTTATTTTAAAATTTCCCAAATTTTTAACTGAAAGCATAACACACAAGCATCCTCGAACTTGCGGTTTGTTAGTGACATTTAAATCATAAAATAAATGCTTAGTCACCCAATCAAAAATTTAAAGCACTGAAAAAAGTTTTTAAACTCATTACTTATTATTACTTATTAGAATTTTATAAAATTTAAATTCATGCTCAACATAAAAAGTTATGATACAAAACAGTTAATTTAATTTTATTGAACAAATACCTTAAAACTGTAATTTCATTAAGTTGTAAATTTCAACTTTTACTTTTAAGCTAGATAAAAAATTATTTTTGTACTTTTATAAAGGTCAGAGTCTTAAAATTTTTATTTAGTGCACTAAAATTTCTCAAGATAATTATTTCAAGCAATATATTGAAAAATAATACTAAATATTTGAATATAATAAGAAGAAAAGAAACTAATATAAGTTTTAGATGAATGAAATCAATTTGAAGCAAATAAATATTAGAGATAACTAGAATTTTTAAGCCTAATATGTATTTTCGAACATAGTTATTCGTTTCTTAATTATTTTTTCAATCAAAAAGATATCCTACTAAAACTTATTTTTGATCTCCTCACCTGTTCTTTTTAACATGAATCGAATTTCATTTATCTTAATACAAAAGTTTGAGGCGTTAAAGTTTTCGCATAAATTCATTTCATTGTAAATAATGTGAAATCATAAACTGAATAACTTTGATTCATTACAAAATTATTAATAAGTTTGCTTTTGAATCAAATGTAAATATGTATTTAAACAGAACAAAAGTTTTAAAATTCCGTTATATTTATCTATCATTTTCGTATATATTTCGCAATTCTACTACCTACTAAATGAAAATATGAATCAGTAAAAATTCTTTTTCAGGATTTTAAATGAAACGAAAGATGTTACAGAAAAAGTATTTTCAATCTAACAAAATATGTCAAATATTTTCTCAGTTAGTGAATTTTAAATTTCCATAACAAATATTGAAACTGTTTTGTGAATGATTTCTCAATTTTGAGACTCAATTCAAGTTTTCTTTAACAGGAAATAAAGTTCCAACATAAAATGAATGTTTATGGCATACGAGGGTTGCTATTTATATTTCTGGCCTTGGCAACAGTAAGTGTTGCCAGGCGACCGCAGACGATTTTAATCGAAAGTTTGATATTTTTAAACATAAATTCAGCAGACGATTTACCATTATAGCTTCATTTGTGTTGTTGACAGTAAATTGAAAGTTTTTCTCTTTCAAAAAATGGAATTGAATCGTGAACATTTTCGTGCCATTATTTTTCATAACTTTCGACGTGGATTGTCAAGACAAGAGTGCTTCGATGAACTTAATTGTTTATTCAGCGATAAAGCGCCATCCTACAGCCCTGTAAAAAATTGGTATAACGAATTTAATCGTGGTCGCTGTTCGATCCAGGACGAATCCTGTGCAGGTCGTCCAAAATCCGTTGTTGTGCCAGAAAAGATCGATGCTGTGCGTGAACTGATAAAGCAAGATCGTCATGTGACATACCGTGAGATAGAGGCGTCTTTGGACATTAGTATGACTAGCATCAATAAAATATTGCATGAACATTTGAGCGTAAAAAAAATTTGTTCGCGTTGGATCCCGCATAATCTGACAAACGTTCAAAAAAAGGCTCGTGTCGATTGGTGCAAGGAAATGTTGGAAAAATACGTTCAAGGTACATCAAAGGCTGTGTATAACATCTACACAGGTGACGAATCATGGATCTATGCATATGAGCCGGAAACAAAACAGCAATCAACTGTATGGGTCTTCCAAGACGAGGCAAAAAGAACCTTCCTTGAACAAAAGTTGTTCGAGGAAGAAGCACATCGAAACAAATGATTGCCTGTTTCTTCGGCATTAGCGATCATGTGGCAACAGTGGCGTTAGAGCAACGCAGGACGGTCAATTCTGAATGGTACACGACCATTTGTTTGCCAGAAGTCATCGGAGAAATTCGAAAAAAGCAGAAGAACAGGCGAATCATTCTTCATCATGATAATACGAGCTCTCACACATCGACTCAAACAAAAGCATTTCTGACGGAGCGAAAGATCGAACTGATGGGTCATCCGCCGTACAGCCCTGATTTGGCACCCAATGACTTCTTCTTATTCCCACACATCAAAAATAAATTACGTGGACAACGATTTTCGACCCCCGAAGAAGCGGTTGATGCATTCAAAACGCATGTTTTGGAGTTACCTCAATCGGACTGGAAAAAGTGCTTTGAAAATTTGTTCAAACGCATGCAAAAGTGTATTGATCATCATGGAGAATATTTTGAAAAACAATAAAACCAATTTCGATCCTACATATTTGTTTTTTCATTATTAGGCCAGAAATATAAATAGCAACCCTCGTATTACTATGAACAAGATAAAAACTTCTAATTTGGTAAATAATAAAGCGTATTTAATATGTTACGCAAGCACATAAGAGAATGATGATTAACTTTGCGAATTCGGAATGAGTTGAAAAATATAATAAATGTTCTTATGTACTACATGAATGATTCCGATTGATAAAAAATGTAAAAAGCATTGGATATATGTTTTTTACTTTTTTTTCTTGTTTTGAATTAATATTTATCTCAATACTCAAATCATATTTTTTTAATTCTTTTTTTTTCAATCTTGTAAGAAAATTAAAAAAAAAGAGTATGAAAAATAAAAGCTGAATAAAAGTTATTTTCTGAGAAATTATTTTTCCGAAACTCAGTTTGTAATTAAATTATTTATCTCATTAATGATCAAGTTAGTAACCTCAGTAGTTAACAAATTAGTTACTTTAGTAGAAATCAAAATAATTACTTCAATAATTATCAAATTTGTAAGCAATAAAACTATTTTCCCACTAATAATAAAACGAAAAGCTTCAATGCTAATCAAACTGCATAGTTGACTATATAATAAACTTTCTAATAAGCAAATTAGTGGAATTGTTGCTCAGTTGTTCTGGGCGCAAAAAGACCACTCTGAATGACTTTTGATCAAATAATCGGATTTTCATGCCCTTGGACTCAATCTTAATGGTTTGAAAGGGTGGCTACAAAAATGTTAATTAACTATAGTGCAATTGATATTATAAGTTACAAAATCAGACACAAAAGCGTACTTCTTCTGAAAAAACATACCTTTTTTACCTTCTGACCCTACCTTCTGATAAATTCCTATATTCTTCCTTAAAATATAGAGCTCAGCCGCAATCTGAGAAATAGGGTCCCATTATTTTGGCCAGGAAATTAGTTTATATCTTAAGCCCTTTAATGTTAGTTTTTTGCTTTTACTTATTTCACCATATCTCGAGTGAATTTAAACGATTTGAAAAAAATTTGCACACAATCGCAAAATCGTTTATTAAAAGATAATTACATGCAAAAAAATAATTTGTATCAATTATCTTATTTAATATCAGTCAAGAAATTTTGCGTAGTCAGGTATTCAAATCTTTACATCGTACTGATGAATGCAATTTTATGTGGCAAAATACAAAATTTGAACAAAATTGGTTCAATAGTTTCTGAGAAATCGAATTTTTAATATACAGCTTCTTGAAAATTCAAACAAAAAGTATAAGCATACTTTTATATAGTTACTTTTATATAGTTTCAAAATAGTTCAAGCATACTTTTATATAGTTTCAAAATCGAGGTGTTTTGTAAGCATTAAGCATTGAGCATTAAAAGAGAGCTACAAAAATAAAATAATACAATGCATAGTTCAATACATTCGATATATAACGTTTATTTGAGTCATCAGAGTAATCCTTCTTTATATTTGAAGTCCCTCAAAATATGCTTTTAAATCTGAAGAATAATGCAGTTTTACTTTGTCATTTTATTATTATATATTTTCTTGTTGCAACATAATTCTTATCATATCTTTGATATTTAACGATATGCTTCGAAATATCAATCGACAATAGTCATTGGGAAACAGACATAAAAATTCTTTTATCTACTGGGAAAGAAAAATATTCGGATTTAGATTGATTTCCTAAAACTCTTTTTCTGTTATTGAGTCCTGAGGGAAAAGAGTGATTGAATCTCTTTTGTTTCATATTGATCACTCGTATATCTTTTTTTATAATTAAGAGCCATTTATTTTTCCATATTGTTAATATTGAAATCATTGATTACGTTATAATAGAGTACCACCATTGTTAAAAAAATGGTACCAATTTCTTGCAATTACTTTGTAATTAAGTCCTTTTCAATAAGTTTATTTCAAATGCTAAACAATTTGTAAAAATTGTGATATTTATTTTTATTTAATTCACAAGATAATGAAAGGAAATGTTTTGAGAAATTACGCTTAGCTAAAAAATAAAAAGTGATATTCCATGTGATAAAAAAGTTTAAAACTCACTGAATCTACTTAAAAAATGTATTTATCTGATCGCTACAGCTGAATTGTACTTGCGTCCATAAATCACTTCCAGCAAAAATTCTAGCAATTGAATGTTCCACAGTAAGCCAGTAGACTTTTATGTTGTGTTCCTTAGACCCTCCATTAATGCAGGCCTCTTCATTTTTGTCATTTGTTCTATGTTCTTTTTCTGGGAATTTTCAAATGTCGGAACATCAAGAATTATGGAGGAGCCTCGACAGGACTTAGTCAGAAACGAATCTCAGGGAATGAGGAGTAGTTTAGTTTCGAGTTGTCATGGTTAAGTCTTTAATTGTCCGAGATGTCTGGCTGGGATTTTCAGAAATATTCTAGTCTGTGCCATTAAAAGAACTCTAAAATGGCTTTAAAAGTTCAGTCACGTCGTCGTCGGTGGTGGCCGCTGATTGCCTTCCAGTGTGAGCATCAGCGCTGGTCTTATTTTTATGTCCTTCAGAATGTATCTTGTGCTCCTGATAAACAATCATCATCACCCATCATCACGAAAGAATTTTCCAAAGAGAACGAACCAACATTCGTGCGAAAACTGATGGCAATTCATCAGGGGTTGCTAGTGGCTTAGATGGAAAGCAAAAATGAATTTTACGTAAACGTCTGTTCTTATTTTATGATCAGAGTCAATGAAGAGATTACGTACTATCAACTGACCGACCGTCTATATCTATCATATCATAGCCCACTTGAAAATTTTGTAACCTCATAAATTTCGCAATAAAATCAGTGATATTGCATGAGGGACATATGCAATGCGACTTATTCTTTTTTTGTGGGCTTTATCAACGCTATTTTGCTTTATTCACACTCTGCAGCTGTAATCACTATCTTTTTTCTGTCTGATCATGAAATGAGAAGAATTTAAGCGGATACCAAGTTTTGTAGACAGCTTTTATAACTCCTAAAGAGAATGTTCGCAAATTAACAAAAAGGTTACATTTAGAAACTTATCCCAGTAAGTTCATCAAAGGGAAATTTTTTGTTCCATGTTAGTTAGTTTAAAATGAACTGTTTCTCTATCTAATATTTATGAACATCACAAACTAATCTCATTAAAAGTTTTTTATTTCCAATGCCCATATCTGTAAACATTTCGTCAATTCAGGCATTTACAGGGCAGATTTGTTGTCCACTCCTTCAAGAGCACCATATTAGGTGGGTCAACGTTGCTCCCACAGTAAGGACAGATAGTACAGAGAATAAAAGAACATCCATGACTTGCCCGGGATACGAACCCAGAACCTTTCTGAGGCAAAGCCAGTTCACTGACCCCGACACACTCCGGTCAGCATCTCATTAAATATAATGACTATAAAAAATTAACTTTTTTTTAAAGATTTCATTAGAAATGCTTTGTTTGTAGAACGTCCAAAAATTTAAATCATTTATTTATTTAAAAATATGAAACGAATTCTTTTACAGTTACTTCGTTTAGAAATTTCCAGTGAAAATGGCAGACATTTACTTACATTTTATTTCTTTTTTTCTTTCCCTGAGATTTATGGAAGAGGAATCTTCTACTCAAACTTATTGAAGTTTAAATAAATGATTTCGTTTAAAAACCTTTTGATTTCAAAGCATAAATTGGGATTTCAGTACTCAATTGAGCAAAAGACGTTTTTAAATTGTTTTTCTAGGTTAAACTTTTTTTGGGGAGAGCAAAATTTACATAAACCTTTTCATTATCAGGTAATGACAACGTTAACTAGATTGCAAATTTATTTTTCGTCTTAAGTAAGTTGAAAAAAAAAAATACTATAGATTTTCTCCCTTCTCTGAAGCGCCACTTACCTAGCACTTCTTTTTATATTTGTTTACATATATTTGTTAAAAATATTTTTAAAAAAAAGTGATTTTTCTGAGGCAGATGATGATTTTGGATAACACATTCAGCTAATGAATGATAATAGTATTACTTTACAAATGAAGTTATATTTCTTTAAAACCCACTGACGGTTCTGCACGTAGAAAGTCGTATTTTAACCTGCAGTCTTCACTGCATAGCAAAACCGGTTTTCCCATGTTAATGGATAGGGGAACTGTGTGTAGGGGAGAAACATTCTCCCAATTTCGCACATTTCCTTAACCGCCAGTGGGTTAAATGTTATTAAAACGTTCATCCTTAAATGCGTTTATCGTTCTTATCTATTACAAATTTGACACCTGGTGATAGTTTGAGGAGAAAGAATCTAGCCTTTATCGTTCAATAATTGGTACGATAACTTAATATTTTCCGTTACTATGACATCTTTCCATTTTTACCAACTTATTTTAGATTATTTTTATTAGCAAGATTATTTTTTAAGTTTTACATTTGCTTGTGTAGTTAGGCTATTTTACATGTGTTTATATTTATGCATATTTACTTTTAATCATTGAATTTGCAAATCTGTTAACGGATAAATTACCCAATAAGAAAATCAACTTATGAATGAATGGGCTAATAAGTAAATAAACAAAACAGTTAATAGGTTAATAAACATATAAGTAAATATATAAATCATCTAATACCTTGATAAATAAAAAAAATTATAAATCTATACTTCGTAGCACGTTAATCAACAATTAAAAATTTTGCTTTTTACAGCAACCTTATTAACTCTCGTTTATTTGTGTGACAAAGGAATCTCATAAACGAAAGTTTGATCCCTTTCTGACTAGCTTGAGATCTAAAACTTCAACTGAATGTTCATATGCAAGTTGTTTCTATCCGCCGTCAACGTTAGATCAATTAAATCATAATCACTATCAGCAATACCATTCATTTTATTGTCAAATCGAAGTCATCGTCAAGCAAAATTCCGATCACTTTCGAAGTAGCTAATTCACTCAAATTCAGTATTTCTGTGTGTAACTACAATGCAAATTTATAGACAGTAAACAAACAAAAAAAAAAAACACTGAAATAAAAATTTAAAAACTACGTTCTTAAGTTTTCAAATTATTTGTAGTTGTAGATAATTTTAGATACAATAAAAAATTTCCTGATCATACGTTAACGTAATTGAGATACATTAAATGAATTCATTTGAGTACCTGAAATATAAATCTATATACCTGAAAATTTCATAGTTAATTATCGTTAGAAATAATACGGCAAAAAACAAGTTAGATGATTATTATGTTTAATACAATTAATATGTTTAATACAATTAATAATCCTACATACATTAATTAGCGTTCAATTAGTAATACCAATAAATTTCAATTTCATCGGCAGAAAGCTCTATGATTGAAGTAAAAGGTGGGTTTAATTATTTCTGTTAAGTTAATTACATTAAATAATTTGTTTTTGTGACAAAACTCACCTAACTTTCCCGGGTAGTCATTTTATTATTTTTTTGTTTCAATGAGAAATGCATGCTAATGTGAAAAATATTATGTTTTGTTTACCGTTAATAAGATTTGCAAACGAAAGCTTAAAAAAAGAATTTGGATTTCAACTCGATTGCCTAGCTGTTTATTTTAGATGTTCATGTGATCAAAAAACGTTTTGACGTTAGTGAAAATGTGAAGAATGCGGATGCAAAAGCGCCATACTAAAGCATTCTTAATGTGCTTTTTCCCTTTATTTTATTTCTAAGACATTCCAATTTTTTCTTATTCTTTCATGAAACAGGAATAACTTGAAGCAAAAGTAATTAATTTGTATCATTGCTTATTTTTTTTAAACATTTTCATTATTTATAAAATTTTGAAGACATCCGTGTCAAACAATACCAATTTAAAAAATTCAATTGCAGAATGTCTAACGAAATAAAGCCACCGTGATCTCTTTTTTTTTTTTTTTTTTTTTTTTTTTTTTTGCTGTCATGACTGGGAGCAAAAAAATATGAGAACCAAACATATCTATGCCTTAACTAAGTCTAGAAAGTCTATATTTAACACTACATTATATATATGTTACGGCCAAAGTCCGAAGTCGGCCAGATCGCGAATTGGCCAAGAACGCTGTAAATTAGCTGGCCAAAGTCCGAAATTTTACTTGATTTCGGAAATTGGCCGGCCAGATCGCGAATTGGCCGAGGATGGCTGGCCAAAGTCCGAAATTGTTCTTGATTTCGGGAATTGGCTGCCCAAATCGCGAATAGGCATGGGAAGATCAGCCAAAGTTGGAAGAAAAAATCATTATACCGGGCAAATGTATACCGGGCAGTGGCACTGAACCTTAAAGAAACATCAGTGTTGGATATACCGGGCAAATGTATACCAGGCAGTGGCGCTGAACCTTAAAAAAACATCAGTATAGGGTATACCGGGCAAGGGCACTTAACTAGACCAAGTATGACTAGACCTTTGGTGTATGTATGACTTGACTAGACAATTAAATAGACAATTTAATAATGATTATTATATTAATGATTATTATATTAATGATTATTTAATAGACAATTTAAGAACTTCTATTTTTTATATTTTTAAATTAGAAGATTTATGAGTACTAGTATTTATATAATGATAGAAGGCCGCCAAAGTAAAATATTCACTGATCGTTTAAATTATTTCGGACTTTGGCAAGCCATCCTCGCCTACTTCACGATCTGTCCTGCCAATTCCCAAAATCAAAAAAATTTCGGACTTTGGCCGGACTTCGGAAGTTTAAAATAAAGATAAAACAAAGGTAAATTACAGACAAATGAAAAAAAAGGGGGGGGGGAATTAATAATAATGACAAACAACTGGGGAAAGAAAAGACAACTAGTTTCCTAACAAAACCTAGTTTCCGGTTTTTTAAAAAAACTTAAACCTTTTTTTTTTATTAGTTTAATTCTTTTCTTTCCCCAGTTGTTTGTCATTATTATTATTTCCCCCCTTTTTTTTCATTTGTCTGTAATTTACCTTTGTTTTATCTTCATTTTAAACTTATCTTATTAGTTCTATTTACTTGCAGCTTATGCGCAATAAATGATACTTATTGTTTTTCCTAATTTTTTTCTGGTTTTTTTGTATTTATTTATTTTGCTATATATATATATATATATATATATATATATATATATATATATATATATAAGGAGTAACTTACGTCTTGCTCCCCCTGGACTGGTAAAAAAGTGTCCCATCAAATTATAGCCACTTTTGATTATATCTAATATATCTTTTACCGGCAAAGTATGAAACACCAGCATTCTATAGAATGCCTAGGCATTGTATTTAATGCCGAATGTTTTTAGGCAAGATATGAAATATGAGAAGTATTACATACTTTTACTAGGCATTGTATATAATACCTAGGCATTGGAATGACAAATGCTATTTTGTCAAAGTATGAAAGAAAAAACGTCCTGATGAGGTTATTATGTAAATGATGTGCATTTCTTAAAAATAAAAATTTTATTCTGAAAAAATAATAAGAGTGCCATTAAAAAAAATTATTCAAAATGCGTGAAGAAAAAAAGTTGTACAAAACATAACCATGCCTTTCTTATTAAGAGAAACAAAGTTTTCATATAAAAAATAAGAAATTAACCTACTTGTCAGGAATATCTTCAATTCTAAGCAAATGAATAAAGTGCCATAAAGTGAATACACGTGATATTCGAAATGAATCGGAGATGTATTTTATATTTTGCCAGTTTCTCATTTGGCATTCTATAAAATGCCTAGGAAATGTGTGAAATATAAATCGTTTCATACATTGCCGGCTAGTTTTAGGCATTATATGCAATGCCTAAGCATTCTATAGAATGCCGGATTTCAAACTTGGCCGGTAACATATCCAATATATTTGTCATTTTCATGTATGACTTGAAATATGTGAAGTTTTGTACCACTTAATAAATCCTGGAGAACATTATCATCAATATTACTCCAGATTTCAATGATATCAGCCTCGAATTCGGCCACAAACCAAAACTGCTACTTTTTAGCAGTCTTACTGAGGATAGCTTTCCCGTTTTCTTGAGGACATAGGTCATTTAAGAGAGCTGGCCATTCGTGACATAACTTTTTTCCTTCAAAAAACAAACACTGTGGAAATTTTGTAACGTCAATGGAGACATTGTTCTGCTGGAAATCCAGCTTAAACTACCAATTTTCCTCTCAAACGGCAAAATACAGATTTTTAGAATTTTTTTGATTATCGGCAGCCACCTTAAAGCATAAGAGAGAGGCTAGATTATGTTTATTACTACATTTGAAGCCATCCCAGACAAATTAATGAGCCTTTATCTTGCTATGCAATGGAGAAGAAATGCTTTTCTTTTCTCTTGATAGTTTAATAGCACACAAAACTATCTGAATCATCTAAATTCTTTTATTTTTTAATCTCCTTTGGTTATAGGATTGCTTTCAGCATGGGCAAGGATGTATAAAACGAAATAAAGAGAAAAAAAATCTTCAAATGTGCAGCGATGGCTCATAAATGCTTCGGCTATGGTGGCAATCTTTGCCTGGCCTTTCCCTTATGCCGAATGAAAGCTACCGATTACCAAAAAAATGATAGAAGCTCATTTACCTGCATTTAAAGAGAGAATTGTTGACCTAAGTCGGATTTTCCAATAAGATAATGCCTTCATTTACGATGCAGAATCTTCCAAGTGGTGATTTTTTTTTATATTAGGGTGCATGTCATAAGTGATCTATTCTCTCTCCTGACCTCAATCGCCATAAGAAAACGTGAAAGTCTATAATGTGTACCGCTAGTAAATACAGCAGCAGAAATTCTGCCGTCTATGGCAGATTTGAAGACTACCATCATTGTAGCTTGACATAATGTTGATGCTATTGTCTGCCTAGGATTGGAAAATTGTATGCGATATCGCATATTTTAAGTCAGATTGAAAATAGGGTGGATATTTTGGCTACAACCAGAGATATCTTTATTTTTATTGGGCACTTATTTTCCTCCTTTTTTTTTACTAATTAGATGTATTTTTCTGTTCATGTGAAGCAAGAAGTGAGTTACTCCTCTTAAATTTGTATTTAGATATAGACATTCATAATATATATGTTTAGTTCTTTTTGACTTTCTTTACGTCCATTTATGGTAAAAAAATTTAAGGTGGCTTTATTAAGTTGGGGCAATGTTGTAGAGTTAACATATAAGAAGGCGATAAGACGAAGTTTTCATTTCAGGGAATTTGAGTAATTAGTTTTTAAATTCATATGTCGACAATAGAAAATAAGAGTTACGTTTTGCTTTTATTTATTGACAGCAAGTTTCCAATTAATGTAATCTGTTAATCCTTAACACTCATTTAAACTATTCGCGACATCGTGTCCTCAATCTTGCTGAAAATCTATTGCTCGTCCATTATATGCTGCCAAATGCATTTGGAATCGTTTTCTACTCTGATAGCAACCAAAGAATGTCCAGAATAACCTTCCTCCCCTGAGATCTGTAAAATTTGATGATTCGAAAAATGAAGCAATGTTAGTAAAAATGGTGTAAGCAAAGAGCCTAAATAAGACTAAAAAAGTCTAAATAATTTTAGAAATCTTCCCCTGAAAGAATCTTAACATTTTTAAAAATTACACTTGAAACCTTTTTTTCTCCTAAGCTTTTCATATATTTTCTGTTTCCCTTTAAATATCCTTTGATAAAAAACCATGAACAAGATCAAATAAAGCAATAACATGATTTTATTTTTACAGAAGTATGTACATATTGTAAAAACTATGTTTTTATTCTGTAAACTATGGGCCTATCCTATTAAATAGTGCATATAGTCTTATCTAATTATTGTCATTTTAAATTATATACAATTTTTACGTTTTATTTACAATTTTTAATAAATCTAGTACATATTGTCAACGTGCATTACACATTTAGTTGATTGAACATTAATGGTTTTGTTTAATCGTAACATTTAGAGCAGGAACCGGAAGTATTCTGAGCAATCATATAGAGAATTGTCAAGAGAGCCAGAGATATATTTGGATGTTTACTTATCTGGGTCATATATTATTCTACATGCATAGTAGTAGCTCCTATTATGTTCCCGAAATATAGAATGACACTTTGGAATATTTACACGATATATTTGGTATATTCTTGTCACGTCCACTATTTGACGCAATGTCAAGAGAACAAATTATATAGACAATATTTTGCTGCATTATATTATGTATGTTAAATAGTTTTGGCTTTTGCTTACAATTTATGCCATTATGAGAATAAGGAAAACTGAAGAATTCTCATTCTTTATCAATTTTTTTAAAATTAATACCAAATGTTTGAATGTTAATCTTAAATAGAAATATAATTGTTCATGGAGTTATATTTACCAGGTAATTATTATTATTTTTATATGTAGGAGAACAAACCCTGGATAACTTTTTGTATGAAACACATATCAAATATTAAAGAGAAAAAATTCTTAGCAGTTCATTTTTTTAATCTTTTGAAAATGTATCTTTTATATTTTTGCATATTTTGACAGAACGCAGATATAAAAAATTCCAGCAGTGCAACTTATTTTTTTTTCGAATTCCTCACACTATTTCATAAATTACTAGAACAACAAGAAATTTCGTTTTAACTCTGTTAAAACAGAAATCTGGTTAAAGAAGTGAGGATGGCCTACAATAGCATCAAGGAAAATAATGTATGCTCTTAAATCTGCATTTCTACTACCCTTTTATTCTCAATGCCAAGATTTTTGTTTGAAAACAACTTCGCCTAAAGGGATGGCAACTGCCAACGCTTTTTAGGAAAATTTCTTCTAAGTTTATGTTTTAATGTATGATTCTTTGTTCTGTAATTTTGTTTTAAAGTCATTTTAACACCACTACATGTAAATGATTCAAAAATTCATATGTAACGCTTGATTGTTCCAGCTCTCTCCTAATTAGGTTTTCAAAATGTTGGCGAAGTTACTAAAGTTGGCAAAGTAACCTAAAAGGTTTGGTTTTAGTTGTCTTTCACTCGATGAAATATTTCGAAAAAAACGTAGTATTTAGCAGCCCTCTATCTACAGTGAAGCCATGTTTGATATTCAAGCCCCCTTTTAATAAAAGGAAGGAAAAAAACTATTTTTATAATAGCATCGTTTGAATAGAAATAATAAATAATACTAGTCCGTGGGCCGAAGTCTCAAAAGTAGCTCTAAACTAATTTTCGTTCCGACATTTGAGGGGCAATTTTATTCTACCAAAATAGAACACAATCTTGGCTGAGAAACATAAATTCATAAAGTTCTCCAAAATCTGACTGGCCATTAATTGATAGTTATCAAAACAATGAGGAACTATTTTGTTTTCACGAATTCAGTATTTTGCCCAAGAATATCCGAAGAGAAGCGTAATTTGACGTCACTTGGAAATAAATGGACCAATCAGAACAAAAGCAGTTGTCTGCATACTACGATATCTTCCCGTTCGTTCACGTTTCTTTTGCGCTAAAACACTTAACAGTTTTTTATAAGTATGTACTTCCACATTTTTACACAATTATAGTTACTTCAAGATCTTAAAATCTTTTTTTTCTTTTCATTTTAAATCATGATGATTTGATAATTCAATATAAAAAGGTAAAACATAGACTATGACAGTTATAGTTGTAATGAAGGGTTATGATACTGCATCTGCGATTTTTTGACAGGTTTTTTTATTAGTTTTGTAAAAATACTTAAAACTTGAATTCTAAAGAATATATAAATCTTTCCTCCACTCTGTGAAAATTTAAATTTGCATCAACTTTTTAAGAACTGCTACCCTACAGAAAATAATCTGATTTTCTTTAAAAATCTGGAGATATTTCTCCCTTATTTTTTAAGACGATACTTATTTTAGTAAGCTAAAAAACCATTTCATACAAATGAATATTTTGAAATTCAGTTTGACATAAAAATGAAAAATTTCATTTGTGTAAAATTTACAACAAATTTGAATTGATATTTTTTTAAATTTGTTGTTTGGTACACTGTCTTTTACTGAAGCTTTAAAACTTTCTTTACTATAAAAAAACCGGATATTTTACACACTGAACTATCTTGTTACATAATTTATTTGAACAATTTAACAAAATTTGGTTTTTCATTATTTAAAATTTTAATGTTTTGGTACAGCATTAATTTTGAAAATGATAATATTGATTTAGAAAAATATATTTAGTATGTAGAATTTATTGTTTTAATTGAAAAAAAAAATGTTTTCAAGTGTTATTTCAAATAGATTTTGCAAGTGTAGCAAAAGACAAATACAGAGTGTTCCAAAAAACCTTAGACAGGTATTGTTGAATACATTTTTATTTAGCAAGAGAATATAATTCCAGACATTAATATATTTGGAAATTTCATTATGGTTTGATATTCAATAATTTATTTACATTTAAGTGTAGAGACATTCTTTAACTATTTGTCAAAATAGTGCCAGTTGGAAAATTGATTAAACACATTTTTTAAACCAATATCTGAAGTTAAATGTTTAAATCATGTTTTGAATCTACACTATTGTTTTCAAATTTAATTAAAAAAAAAATACTCAATGATTAAATACAAAATTGTCGAATTTTTTGTTGCTGACCCTACAGAGAAAACCTACATAAATTCCCTTAAATTTCATGATTTATTTTTAGTTTAGATTAGTTAACAGTTTTTTTTTTATAGAAGAGTAGTATTTATTTAAGAGGAGTATTTTTTATAGTTTTTTTGTAAGAGGGAAAAGAAAAAAAAAAGTTTTGTTTTCTTTTTTCCGAGTAAGCACATCTTAATAAAAAATTTTAAATTTATACGCCATTCAGAGTTTAAAAAGAAGTAATAATTAAGTAAAATTAAAATGCAAGCAATATGAGATGTGCGCTTTACTCTACAAAAATGTTTAATATCAAAGATATTAGATAAATAAGCCATCAAAACAACCATGTTTTGAAACAATACTTACCATAGCACATTTGTTAGTGAAACAAAAATATTTTTTTTTAAGAATAATGGATCATTAACGTTAATATATAGCTTTTTTAATCATTTTGGAACTAATATTTTATCTTCATAAAGTAATGAAAATTGTTTAAAAAAATTTTTTTTAACATTTCATCAACATAACCACAATACTTTCATTTCTTTGGTGGGATCTATATATAAATATCCCCTTTAAATTTGTAACTCAGCAAATATTATTAAAATTAAAATAGGGCAAACAATTCCTTCTTATTTTTAAGCTAAATATATATTTTTGTATCTTAAAATCGGAGACGAATTCTTGATTAGGTTAGAGAGGCATTGCAATGTGACCGCCTGCACAATTCGAATTTCGGAATGAAAATCAAATATTTAACAGTAAAGCGGAAAAATGAAGCGTTATCAATATATAGTTGGCTCTAAAAAGAGACCTTTATTTAAATTTTAAAAAAAAATTCAAAGGATTAAAATGAAATTAGCATCGAGAAAATTAGCATCAATGCAACCAACGATTTGCTTACAAACATTGCTGTAAGCGACTGTGAGGAGACAATGCGTGATTGGTTAGCTTGGCGGAGGAAAAAATAATTCAACGATTTCACTGGATGAGAGTACGAAAGCATACAGAAAAAGAGTGCGTCATAAAATCGATTGTTATTAAATTATGACCAAATAATATTTGGAGAACTTTATAAAATTAAAAATACTAAAACATTCTGAATCGTTTTGTCAAAAGAAAAAATTGCCCCCAAAGTATTGGAACGAACTTGAACGATAAATGAGTTCGGCCCACGGACTATACGTTTTAATAGAAAAACAAAGAATGAATTAAAATCTAGTGTATTTGTTAAAAATAAATAATTACTTAACTAATTTTTAATCTCCATTAGAACGCACAAAATCTTAAAGGAAACTAAATTTGTTACCAAAAATCAAACATGATACTAAACATTTAATTTTCTACATACTTACCACGATAATCAAGATGTTTGAGCCGTAATGGCTCAGAGAAGATAGAGCGTTCGCCTCCCAGTGAGGTGAACTGGGGAACTATGGCTGATCTATAAGAATTCAGCATCCGACTTGCAACGACCACAATGCTGACGTAATATATCCTCAGTGGTAGACGGGTCATGGGTTAGAGTTCTCTTGCCGTCAGGCTAACCGTGGGATGTTTTCGTGATTTTTTTCTCTTTGTAACGTCAATGCTGGTTAGTTCCATCAAAAAGTCTTCCATGAAGCTTAAATGACTCCCAATCCAGGAGTTCTCTAGGTTCATTCAAAGGTTAGGTTCAAAATGACAAGACTACGGAGTTGAACATTAGTAGTCATAAACCCAAAAATTGGTTCTATAAAATAAATAAAATCAAGCAGTTTGAGTTAAAATAAGTCTTCTCTCCGTGAAATGTTAGTTTTAACCACACTTTATTTCTCACTGCAGTACTTAAAGCCGTCTGCCATGAAAATCCAAGTTGTAGGAGATATTGACTTTTTTTCGGAAATTACAGGAATACGATGAGGTGTAACGATCAAATTATATTGCAAATAATGAAAATACTTGCAAACTTACATAGTGTTGAGATCAAGTGTTTTAACACTGAATTCTATATAACAGACTTCAGAAAAACATCCTTTCTTCAGATTTAAGTGAATCTCGTGTTTTTAAAGAGAAAAAGTTATGACATTAAATATGAATGTCATGGCTGACAATGTTCAGCAACAAGAGTCGCTCTAAATGGGATTCAATGTATTGACTGTTGTAATGTAGTATATGATAACCTTCGCTTAAATTTAAATTGAGAATTTTAAAGAACTATTTAACCTATTTCCATCCGAAGTAAGTTAATAACTCAAAAGCAAATGTAATTACGCATTGTAAGTAGTCAATAGTTTGAAATCCGAGTGCAACAGTTTAAAGATAATTTTTAAAAATAAATACAACAAGTAGCCCACTAGACACATAGAAATAATAAACCGTCGTTTTGTTTTATTTTATTTTATTAGAGTCGATGGGCAGCCGAATCACTTTTGAGCTTACAACTACCAATGTAGCCAGTACAGAAGATAAGGGAACTCCAGCAAAAGTATTGGGAAAAATTTGCTTTCGTGGAGGAATTTTTTATGAATTAACTCAAATTCGCGTTACATGGAGAGGAAAACCACGAAAATCTCTCATAGTTAGTCTGGTAGATGGATCTATTTGTATATTTTACGGATATTTTACGCTGGCATTGTGGTCGGTGCCAGCCAGGAACAGAATTCGTATCAATCAGTCGTCACTGGGATTCGAACCCGGGTCACTTCATTGGGAGGCAAGCGCTTTATCCCCTGAGCCGCCATGGCTCTAACAAAACGCTATCTAACTGTCACACTAATCGAAAAAAGTTGACCATCTCTGGTCTAGTATAAATGCCAAAGTTTTAATAGTAATAAGGAGCATCAAAGTCATTTTGACCATCTCCTATCATTTACAGTAACGCTTCATTGACAAAAACTTCTTTACACTACATTGCTAAATTTACATGACAATAACGTCAAAACTTAACCATGTTAATATAACTCAGTAGTATAATAAAAACTTCTTTACACTACATTGCTAAATTTACATGACAATAACGTCAAAACTTAACCATGTTAATATAACTCAGTAGTATAATAAAAATAACTCAAAAATTGGCAAAACCTGCTACAAAATGCTTAGTGTCCTTCTCATAGTAATTTGTACAAAGTTGCATGATTTGTGCGTCAGGGTTTTGTCGGACAGTTGTAAAAGAGAATAGAGACTAATATAATAACAAAATAAGCTAATATTCAATTAATAATTCATTCTATAATATTATTTATAATCTAAAATAAGTTTTTTTTTCCATAAATGTATAAAACTATTATTTAATCTTCTGATTATTTCGAAATAATTTTTTTTCCAAGCAAATTGTTGCATTAGCAATGATGCATTTTGAAAAGAATAAACTGAGTAAATGCCTATGCACAAAACAGGCCTTATAACATATAACATTTTCTTGAACAAATAATATTCTCCCGAAATAAGTTAAAGAAATGAAATAACAAAAATGAAATGCGCAGCTATTTAATTTAATATTCCATTAAAATATAAGCACCGTCATTTAATGGGCAGGAATACGATTTCTTGTTGAAAAAATGCATGTACGCATAGCACGAAATAAAAACGCACGAAGTTGAAACGGGAGAACACAGGAAAGAAAGAAGAAAAAATCAGCGAGACAAAATAATTATTTGCAAAAATCAAGTGAAAAAAAAGTAGTTATAAGATTTAGTAACGAGAGAAAAAATTCTTTGTGATATTCGAAACGCTTTCTTTAGGAATTCTTGAGTTTAATTGAAAACTTTTATATTTTTTTCTGTTCCGAATGTGTAGTGCTCTTGCATTTATAAATTAAATGGACAGCTAAACCTGGAAGAAAATTGAATTTTAAATATATTAGTCACTTCTTTAAATTACATTATCTATTAAATGAGTGTTACAAAAAATTCATTTTATTTAAAGTTTATATTCTGATTGCTAATATTCTTTAGGTTTTATTTTTAAGATATCGTCACTTTGAAACTAAACTGTGGTAACTCAAAAAAGCAAGTTTTTCAGGAGAGCGATTCGAAACTTTACAATAACGTGCATTGCGATAATGATTTATCTGCTCTCTAAATTAATTTTATGGAACTTATGAAGATAGCACGTTGTTTCTCTAAAAGGGTATTTTTTGTTTTACACAAAATGACCCAAATATCTCATTTTTCGATTTTTTTTTGAGTTACTACGGTTTAGTTTCAAAGCGACGATATGGGAAATGTTATTTGAGATATGAATGTTATGCTCTGAGTAATTAAGGTAATTTAAATGTGATCACGCTTTTGTTTATTACCTTTCTATTACTTCAACAAAATTTTGTATTTTCTTGCAAGCAAAGGGCACGAGTGAAACCGTTTTGGAAGAAAAAGTACATTTCGTAGAATAAAACTAATGAGAAATTTGTGAAACAAAACAAAATCTGATTACGTATTTTCGTCTAACAATTTAAACAATGGAAAAATTTCCTTAAAAAAAATTTTATTTTATACCTGGCGTTTAATGGCCTATTAATTGCTGAGTTTACAACTTATAGTAGTGTTCAACTCCATAGCCTTGTAATTGGAACCCAATCCAAAGGAGAAAGGAACTCCTGGATCAAGCATTTGGACAAACAAGCTTTAATGGAAGACTTTTTTGATGGATCAAACCCGCATTTACGTTACATGAAAAGGTGAACAACGAAAAACTCCCACCGTTAATTGGACAGAAAAAGGATTTCAACCCATAAACCGTCCATGACTGAGGATATTTTACTTCAGTACTGTGGTTAGTATGAGCTGGGAGCAGTTTTTTGGGAGGTGAGCGTTCCATCTTCTTAGCCATTTACTTAATTCTAAGTAATATTCAAGCGAGAATCAATAATAAAGCTTTTTTAATTGAAATCATTGATTTGTCCATTTAATTAGTCATCGAAAAGTCAAAATAACAACATAGAAATTTGCTCACTAAGTAAGTAAATATTGTTAAGCGCAGAAATAGTTCAAGGGGAGATATGAAAAATTTGCTTTAAAATTAAATGTGATGCATTTTTCTAAACATCAGGCTAGGTACTAAAAAATGAGCTATCCTGCAGCTTTTATAGTTTATTTCGATAGTTTTTTTGAGTGATAATTAGTTGTTCAAATAAAAGAAAGTTTATGCATCGTACAGTACAAGTTGATTGCCTCCAAAACTTCGCCGTGTCGTCTCATCACATGTCATTTCTACAAAGTGCCCCAACTGAATTAAGCCACCTTGATTTTTTTACTATAAGTGGGAGTAAAGAAAACCAAACATATGTTTTATAAATGTCTGTATTTAAACACATATTTAAAATGAAAACACACCGAACTTATGAAACCCAAGCATAGCGGCACGTCAGAGGATACTGAGAAAAGATCAATCTTTCAGAGTGAAAACTCGGAGAGAAGCGCCTGATGAAAAGAAAGTGCGGAAGAGTCCTCCTTCAGGTTTTAAGAAAAACAGTTGTCTAAAGACCGAGTCTGATAAAATGAGCTTAAGTAAGTCTGATGAGTGTGAAGTTTCACCAGTAAAAGAGGTCTGGAATCATAATTTTTGACGTGAAAATGAAGCAGCCACTCAGATAAGGACAAAACTTCTCAAACAAAATAACAAAGAGTTTGAAATAAGCCAAAGTTGAAATGATTTTGCTGATGCGCTCTCACAAGGGAACTCACTGATTTCTTGACTCAGAAGCCCGAAGTTTTTGATATAAGTTCTTGGATGCCCAAAGTCTTGGATGGCAATGTTTGAAAGTCAAGGAATACCTCAGAGCACTTAGATGCTATAAGTGTAACCGACTTGGTTATCTAACCAAGGACAAACTGCAGGAAGAATTTTGCGTTAAATGTGGATGACCAGTGTATCGAGGTGACGATGGAAAGCAGAAGAGCTCCTGCGTGAATTGCACCGAGACGAACTCTAAGTTCGGTACAAAGCAAATCACAGATCCACAAATCATAGCACACTAAGAAAGAAGTGTATTTTCCACCGGAGAGTCTTGGTGCGTATCTAACGAAGAATAACATACTGAATTTGCCAAAGTTTTTCATCTACCCTATGATTTTGTAAGCCAATCAATGGTGTGCCTTCCTCCTCCAATTTTGATGTATCATATTTTAAATCTTATTTGATTATAATTTTATTTTACATGTTTGAAAATGAAGCAAGACCTTTCAGGCTGAGAGCCGTTTGGTGGACAACAGTGTGGCAGTTGCACCTGTGTTATTGGCCCAATTTTGATCGTCGTCCACAGCCAAATTGGCACTGCGTCCCTGTGGGTTCTGGATGCGGACCTTAGTGCTTCACGTCTATTTTTTTTTCCATTGACACAATTTATGTTGCTTAATTACACTGGCGTGACACCAGGCCTTGTGCTTCATATCTGCGTACTACTTTGTAACTTGTATTACGACGGGGTTGCTGCCGTGTGACGCGTTGAGTCTTAGGATATAGGCCCAATGGGCCTGGAGCGCGTCATTTCAATCCTTATGTAACATACACAATGTTTATATAATGTTCGTGATTCACTGAAACTTGCGTTATCGACAAAAAAAGCTTAATAATGCTGAAATTTGATCCGTGGTGGCTCAGGTGAAAGAGGTTAGCTTCCCAATGAGGTGCCCCAGGTTCGAATCTCAGTGGTTACTGGTTGATATGAATTCTGCTTCCGGCTCGCATCGACTACAGTGAAGTAAAATATCTTCAGTGGTAGACGGATGATGGATTAGAATTCCCTTGCCATCAGTCTAACCATGAGAAGTTTTCGTAGTTTTCCTCTTCATGTGACACAAATGCGGTTTACTGTCATAATGCTTGATCCAGAAGTTCCGTTTTCGCCTGGATTGAGTTCAAAATTTCAAGACTTCGGAGTATAATATCGGTAGACGAAAACTCAAAATTGGGTCGGCTGTTCAAAGTCGGTTGTAAAATAAAATATTAATATTTGGATTTAAAACTACCTGGGTTCAACTCCGTAACCATATAAATTTGGACAAAACGCAGAATACTGGGGATCTATGTTTTTAACAAAGGGACAATTTCACCTATGAGTAAGATTGAGTAAAATTAACATGCATTAGCGTTAAGTGATGATTAAAACACCCTTTGGCTGGCATAACAGCAAGGGAAATCTAACCTATGATCCATCCAATAATGAAGATATTCTTTATCAGCACAGTGTTCGGAGCGAGGTTAGAGAAGTATACAAAACAACTATGACGGGATTCAAACCTTAGTCACGAAGATCTCGTCCAAATGGCTTCAGTTGAGAGTCCTTTGATGAGTTGGTTCAAATTGGCTTAAGAGCTGGAATCGGATTAACTGCACCAAACGAAAACAGTATCAAGTTATCTAGTTTAGCTAATATAACGGTATTATTAGCTATATCGTACACAAAAACGGATTGATGGGAAGAAAAATCATTGAGACTTATCGGGGACTTGTGACTGGTGTTTACTTAAAGAAAGCTTTTACTGATGATGTTGTCATACGCGGAAAGAAAATTATGTCAGAAAAAGTAAACGCTTAACAATTTCAGCTGATGTAACTAGAAAATTAATTTTGATTTAAAGATGAAATACCTGAATGAAGGCTGGTAAAGAAAAAAATTGATTGACTTCTCTTTAAAAAAATTAAAAAAAACTTGAGTATTACGTTTAGAGATCTTAAGAATGTGAAAAATTCAGCAAATAACAGACAACTTTTTTTTATTAAAACTTTAAAAGAACAGATAGTCTGAAATTACCTCATTTTTGGAAAGTCACGTATTTTTGATAAATCATGGGATGAAAGCTCTCATAAATCACATTTCGAACGTAGCCAATGAAACTTTCTTATATCACGTCCGTTAGAAAGTTACTGTTAAAACTCAATGCGTTACTTTTTTCCCTGCTTTGTAAATTTAGTAACTTAAAAATGTTCTACTTTCTCATTTTTACATTTATTTCTAATAATTTTAAAAATGAGTAATTGAGTTTAATCTATATATATAAAAGTGAATGTGTGTCTGTCTGTCCCCTATAGACTCCTAAACCATCCGACAGAAAGCTATAAAACTTGGCATACAGATAGAGTTCAAAGCACGAGGAAGGTTTCTGTCGACATTAGAACATTCTGCGACAAACCGTTCCAGCGATATCAGCGAAAATCGAAATGGAATTTTCTGATTGGCTAAAAGTTAGCCATTGTTTTAAATTTTGCTATAAGCTATTCAGTTTTCAAATATCTTGAAGATCACAACAGTTATATTTTCTATCTTATAGCTCCATTCATTTAGAAAAGTAAATTACATATATTTTAATATTTAAAAAACTGTTTAATAAAAATAAAGGTGAAAGCAACTTTCATTCAAATTGCACGTTTTCAAAACTTATTTATATTTAGTATGCAATTTTAGGTTAGCACAATTAAATATATTTTTTGAAGGTTTCATTGCTGACAGTTGTTGTCATTTGAAAACTATTAGATTGTTTGCTATTACAAAGTTTTCGAATTCACATTCATTTTATTTCTTTCATTTAAAAAATAAATTTTTGTTTTTAATTTTATCATTTTTATATTTCTTATTTAATTTATTTCATTTTTATAGCTTTTTTATTATTTAAAATAAATGTGTGAATTTACGATTTAGCAAATTTGCGACCACTGTCAACTTTTAAATTTTTTTTTTGTTTGAGAGAGAAAAATTTTCAGAAATATGCCGCCTAAACGAATCGCTCTTAGTCGATCAACATCTCAAGCACGCAAAAAGAGAACTACCCGTGTTTCAGAAACATCGGAGCAACGGGGAAAAAGACTTGAAACTAATCGAGAACACAAATGCTTTAGCCCGTTCCTTAGAAACGTCTGATCAACAGGAAAAGAGACTATTAACAAATCAACTACGCACTACTCAAGCCCGTTCGTTGGAAACATCAGAGCAACGGGAAAAAAGACTATTAACAAATCAACTACGCACTACTCAAGCCCGTTCGTCGGAAACATCAGAGCAACGGGAAAGAAGACTGTTAACAAATCAATTACGCGCTACTCAAGCCCGTTCGTCGGAAACATCAGAGCAACGGGAAAGAAGACTGTTAATAAATCAACTACGCACTACTCAAGCCCGTTCATTGGAAGCATCAGAGCAACGGGAAAGAAGACTGTTAACAAATCAACTACGCGCTACCCAAGCCCGTTCGTCGGAAACATTAGAGCAACGGGATGCAGGAAGGAAAATCAAGAACGCACTTCGCTGCCAATACTCTGATTTGAATCTCAGTACATTTCACTATGAACCGACAGCCAACTATAGTCTTCACCTAAGCGTCATCATCGGAAAAATGGATCAATTATGTATGTTTTGTAGTGCTCTAAAATTTAAGAATGAAACAGCTGGAATTTGCTCTTCTGGAGGCAAAGTGAAACTACCCGATTTAACGTCGCCCGCCGAGCTATTATCAACGTTGTTATCGGGTCAAGCCAACACCTCCTAGAAGAAGGAAGGCCTCAGCACGGATAAATTTCGTAGTCCGATATGACGAAGTTAACTGCGCAGTTGTTGAAAGATAAGAAAGATGTCTCTACGTTCGGGGTACTAAGCTGCGCAGTGGTTGAAAATACGAAATATGTCATTATGTTTACTAAAGGATATTTTTGGTAACCCGTGCTGAGGCCTACTTTTTCTAGGAGGTGTTGGTCAAGCAAGATAATCGAAACTTTTGTTGGCGAAAAAATGTCGGTACATTCGTGTTTCCAAATGACTTCATTCGGTGCTATAAGTATCGGTGCGCGTATGGGCTGCCAGAGTTATTTATTACATTCACATGCAATCCTGCTTGAGCTAAAATTAAAGATCTTTTGTAACCTAGGCAAACATCATCAGATCTTCATGATGCATTACCGCACGTGAGTTAAAATAAGTATTAAGCTCAATACTTGGTTTTATTGCAAAGCGTCATGTTTTTGGAGAGACACGGGGTTTGATGTATTTTATATAATGGCAAAAAAAAAAGAAAAAAGAAAGAAAAAAAAGAAAAAGAATTGCCACATGATTTGGCTTATTGAAAAAATCACACCATGACAAATTGGCCAGCTCATATCAACAGAAATACCTGATGTCGCCATTGATTCAAACTTTTTTCAGATCATCAGCCAAAATATGTTTCATGGTCCGCGTGCATCACCATACATGTCTGTTTGAAAATGCACCAGCGATATCCTAGAGAATTAACAGTTGAGATTATCACTGGTTTTTAAATAAAAGTCTCATTTCAAATCATAATCGCAAATCTCATTTACACACTTAAATACAAAATTAAAATTCAAACTGAAAGCGTTGCAACGCACGCAGGGTACAGCTAGTTGTAAATAAAAAGCAATAAAAAACACAAAAGAGTAATAATAATTGAATTTATGTGTAATTAATGTGCAAATAATTGTTTAAGGTCTTATACCAGCGGTGTAGAGAGTGGCATACGTTTGTGAAAAGAACAAGTTATTTCTTTGAGCATCTCTTCGAGTAATTCTTTGTACATCAATTACATATTTTTCTTTCCAGTAATATTTTGGTACATCAACCCTATTTCCACGAACAAAAAGTTTTCTAAGACATTTTTTCCAATTCTTGCATTAATTCTTTCTACCTTTTAAATTCTCACTGTTTGTTCTCTGATCATACATTCTATGAAGAATATTGCTCTTGCAGATACGTTCTATTACTCAGTAAAGTTTTGACCTCTTGATCTGACTCACTCTGTATATTTGCAAACTACGGAGAATTCCATTTGATACCTATCAGATAAATATTAAATATTTTTTTATACTCAATAATTATTTTTGCGCATTAAAATATTTTCTATAGTTTTTCTATTGTTAGAAAAGTTTAGAAAATATAGAAAAAGTTTAGTGCGTTTAAAGTGAATTTAAAAGGCAGTTTTCCACTGTCACAATTAAAGAATAGCACAATGAGAAAAGATGCAGCAGAAAACTTTTTATTCATAGAAATATGGTTGATGTACCAAGAAATTGTAGAAAATAAAAAAAAATGTAATTGATGTACAAAGAATTGCTCGAGGAGATGCTCAAAGAAATAGCTTGCTCTTTTCACAAATGTATGCCACTCCCTAGGCCTCTGCCATAAGATCTTTTGAGCAATTTCTACCAGCAATTCTTTACACATTAATCACACATAAATTCAATTATTATGACTTTTTTGTGTTTTTTATTGCCTTTAGTTACTAAAATGTTACAAATGAGAAAATACATTGAAAAGCAACATAACATTTTCACGAAATTTAAATCTTGGAATGTTGAGCGGCCATATTTAATACACCAATACAAATTGATATTCCTTTCGAACTTAATATTTGTTTACATTTTTAAATTTGAAACTTGGAATAAATTTTCGTCCCATTTTAGAAACGTACTAATTTTCCTTTATTTTGTTTCATTTACTTTATAAAATACTTCAAACAAGTTTTTAAATTAATTTATAGAATTTGTAGTAAAATTATATTTTATCGCTAACCAAAAAATCCGATCTATATCGGATTTCTGGCTATCAATGTTCAACAACTTCACATTTAAATTTTAAATTCAACCCATAAGACAAGGGAATTCCTAGTTCAAGCTTAGGTCAAACTTGCCTTCAGTGAGAACTTTTTTTGATAGAATTAATTCGCATTTGCGAAGAGGGAAATCATGGAAACCTCTAATGGCTAGTTCGATGCCAAGAGGATTCGGTCCTCATGTCGTTATTCGAGTTTCGAAATGGAGAGGCGAGTGTTCTATCCCCTGAACCATCCCAGCTTTCTCCTGAACCATTCTAGCGTTTCATTCTTCGTTGGGAAATTTAAAGATCGAAATAATCTAACATTCACATAATTCGATGGTAAAAAATATTCAGATGGATATAATTCTTCACCTGCATATCAATTCTAATAATCGTATTCTTTAAATAGTTTAAAGCAAAAATTCCATTCTGATAGAAATGTATACATTTTGTACCATTACATTCAAAGTAAATGTAGGTTCAAAATAAAACTTGGTATAAAAAAAAAACAAAGCTTAAACGAAAGTAAATGAACAGAAACTGAATGTTTTACGAACAATAAATGGTTGAGGGATTTCGGAGAGCATTTGAATAAAAGAGAAGAAAGATTTATTCAACTTTTTGTTCTAATAAAATATTTTTGCGATAAAATGTGATGGCCGCTTTCATACAATCATCATTGATAATGATTACTTTCAGAAATTCTCGGGCTAAAATCGAAAAGAAAAAAAAATAAGAAGTAACCCTTCTTTTCTGCCAAATCGATGAAAAATGAGAAATTCTAGAATCGAAGCTAAGATTTCAGCGTCATTCGTTGTCATGGTTACTTGGTTTGAGATGAAAAAGAAGGGGAAGAAAATTTTATGTTCTTCTTTTTATCCCTCAAACAGGGCTTCTCAAAACTAAAAAAGAAGAAGAAGAAGAAAAAAATCAGAACAACTTTTTGTGATCTTTGGGTAAAGTATATAGCGTGAGTGATGTATGCTTGGCTTCCAGCTGAAAGTTGAAAGAGGACACCATAAACATATATTTCTTTAGATAATAAAACATATTTTGAAGCTTCCGAAAAAGTGAAACCTCGCAATTCCGTACTAGAAAACTTGGAAACCTGTTAAAACAGTAAAGAAAAAGTTCGACATTTGTTACAGATAAAAGTGTATATTGTAATATGGATAACAAAGAGATACTCTAAAACTTAAAATTTAAGATTTTAGTATTATTCTAATTTCAGTTTAAAATAAAGAGATACTACTTGGTAGAATGTAGAGCTGGAAAGAAATTGACTCAAAAATGACTACAATACATCAAACCTAAAATATGATGCTTGTTTTTATAACCATGATATAACTACGGTGTTTTTATAAACACCGTAGGCTAAACGACAATATTTTTTTTTTATTTTTTTTAGAATTATTGCATTTAATATAAAAGAGTTTTTACGAAAAGATTTAATATTATTTTTATTATTATTGGTTGTTCATTATGCCAGGGCTCCCATATAGGGACCGACGAATCGAGAACAACTACTTGTAATATATTTTTGAATCAGAATTTGACAGGTATGACTTACTTTTAAAGACGCAAAAATTATTTTTAACGATTGTGTTCAAAAAAATGAATGGAAAAATAGGCACAATTTTCTTATTCTGCTTATTTGTTTAATAAAACTTGAATACTTAATACATATTTTTCATTCTCATAAAAAATAATATAAGTTTAGCAGCATAGTTTATATTCAGTGGTACATAATAATTTAAATGAAGCTATGGAGAGAAAACAAGAAAAATAAAGAATAGTTGTTCGCATAGAGGAGGCTTTGGCCCCTACTAATGGGTTAAGGCAACGGAGAAAAACGGTTATATGAATACAAAAAATACCAAGCACCATATATATATATATATATATATATATATATATATATATATATATATATATATATATATATATATATATATATATATATATATATATATATATATATATATATATATATATATATGCTCTAACATCAATTATGAAATATTATATAATAAGAGAATTTATAAGAAAATGCAAGAGTATTTCACATTGCCTTTTTTTTTTTTTCAAATAAAAATAAAATAAATGAATTCTTTAATACAGAAATATGTTTCCCTTATAATCATTTTAAACACTTATAACTGTATTTTTATAGCTACATAAAAATAAATGTTTAGCTTCTCTAGATTGATCTTCAAGAGTGCGAAATTCAGCTGTTGAACATAAAATCTAATTGAAGACTATTAAAACGATGAAAAAATTTCATTCATCTTATTAAACATGATAAAAAGTCAAAAAATCCAAATTAATTAGCCTTCTAATGGTTAATATGTACACAGTTGTCTTTATTTACTTTATGAAGCCGGAGTTCCTCCATATGAAGTTTGATTATTTAGGGTTTCGTGTTAGCCTTACTTTTTTTGGAAAAATTAAAACTTTGAAAAAAGTATTAACTTACTTTATCTTATTGATCTTCTTAAATTGTGTTTTTGTTACAATTTTGTTAAGCATAGAAAGCCATTTTCTATTTTTTAAAAAAAGCAATGATGCTTATCGATTCTTACTTAAATCTATGTGTGAAGTTAGAAGTATATAAAAATTAAAAAAATAATAATAATAAAGCACTAAAATCCGTCAAACTTCACTGATAGTTTTTATAATAAATCCTCTGAAACTTAAATTGTTTGAAATAATATAGTTTATTTGCTTTTAACTGATTATAAAAAAAGGGATCAAATTACAATGTAAAAAAAATGTATAATATATTTAAAAAAAAAAAAAAAACACGCACTAGCAATCAAATTAAAAACAAATAATCAAAATAACCTTACACAAAAGGAACTATTTAGTTTATTCTAAATTATTAGGAAATAATTTATTATAAATTTCAGAAACCAAGAAGAATGGCACATAAATAAGAATTTCAAATTAAAAATAAAGCTTTTTCAATGATGCCATAATTATAGAGAAAATATTTCCTTATAAATTTTAGAAACCATAAAGAATGAATCATAAGTAAAAATCCAGAATTAAAAATATTTTCAATAATGTCATTGCTTAGTCGCAAAAATAACATCGAATCTCTAGAAATTATGCAATTAATTCTACAAATGAGCTTTGAACAGCTTTAAAAAGACTCTTAAATCTAATGAAAATATATAGAGGAAGAAAATGCAACTGGATAAAAATTCCACGAGATCTTATTTTATCCGAAGTTGAAAAAACTGAATTATGCCCGAGAAAATATGTGATCGAGCTTTATAAAAAATTCAAATTATAAGCTTTACTTGCTGGCTTTACTTTGATTACTTTTTCTTATAGAACACTATATCAAAAGCGATATTTAGTCATTTTAATTTGTGTATTAGCTTTTTTGATCATAGTTTGCTCATATTATTTGGAATGATAGAACTGAGTGTAATCCTTATCATTCTTACCATGCATGAACTTATCGAGGAAAAGTATCGTGTTTTCAAAAAATTCGGCTATATAAGGGAGAAAAATATATTATGACAAAAATATCTTTTTTCATATAAATCAAGCAGCGTCGTTTTTAGAATATTTTGACTAAACACAATAAATCTTAGAAGGTACCCAGATTCTTCAGTAGGAGTTTTTGTTGAATATTTCTACAAAATAAATTCTTCTCCACTGATATTGATGGGATGAATCAATTAACGCAATTGTCTGCATGCGAAACCAATTAAAGGATCATTTATCTGTGATATTATCCTATTTAGATAGTTTTAAGACAGAAGAAAATGTTTCGGATATTTAAGTTCGCCTAGTTTACTAAAAGTATCATTAAATATCTTTTTTAGAAACTTTAGATGCTTAATTACGAAGAAATTAATTATCTTGATTGTACTTCAAATTACATTTTCTTATTTAGTCAGAGTAAGATGAAATTAAACTCTTTCTTATCTGAAAAATTAAAGTAGCTGGCAGTAGCAGCAAAGATTTAAATTTCGTGGCCTCTATTTTTGATACATATATTTTGACTAGATTGTTAAAATCTTGAACATTACCAATGAATGCAAAAATTTTTTATCATATAAATAGATGAACATTAAATGCTACTTAAAAATTAGACTATAAAATAAAGTTTCAAACTCAAAAAAGCCAAACTATCAAATTTCTTTTAAATTTTATTAAATGTTCCTTCATCTTCATTAAAGATTTAGTTGAAGTATAAAATACATTATCATTAGTTGTTTTAAGTAGATGAAAGAAAATTATTAATTATTCCACATCAAAGTTCCTAAAAAATAATTTTTCAAACAGTTCCGTTTTCGTATTACTAAAAGAAATTTTTCATCTTTAAAAGAGAAGATGAAGCTATCCTTTTTATGTTAGAAGAAAAGAAAAAAGATAATTTTATAGAATAAAAGAGCAAAAAAGATATTTAATAAAGTATGTCTTTTTGTAGCTATGGTAACGCATTACTTTTGGTAGACTTCGCCAAAACTGGGGGAAATATCGCATTAAGGCGAATATATATATAAAAAAATTATTTCAGATAAATATTGCAGTTAGCAGTTTTTCAAGAATTCCATTTTCAGCTTAAATATACAAATTAATAGAATAAGAAATCATTTAAAAAAATTTAAATTTACCTAAAGTGAAATTAAAGTTCGAAAACATATTTATATGGCATCAAAAATTTTTTACATTTATGAAAATAATTTCCTTTTTTTTTTTGTATTTAAACTGTGATTGGCCTTATTATTATTTAATAGAGGGTGAGACAAAATTTTTTAACCGAAGTTGGTTTTATTTATGCTTCGATATTTCCAGATTGAAAGCAGTTTTATATGTTAAATTTTTACCGAAACTTTTTTCTGTTTATTAAATAAATCTTTTTTCGTAGATTGGTTTTTGTACTACTAAAAGAAAAGATTATAGTAAAATGACGCTCTTTTTAAATTTTATTTTATGCAAATTTAAGTTTTTATTCCTAATTTAATTATGGTTAAAATTTACTTCAATTTTCTGTTAAACTGTTAGCTTTTATAAATGTATGTAATTGCTTATTCATTTATCTATTATTATTAATACTATTATTTTTATTCAGAAATAGATAATTACCAATGATCTAGAACAATATAATCATCGTTTGTCATTTAAAATCCATCAACTAATTTAATTGCTAATTATAGGTCATAATTGCTAATTAATTATATAGGTCATTTAGTAATGATCTTCTTTAACATACATTTTAATAATACTTGTCGAAAAAAAAGGTAAATACCCTAGTCGTTCGAAATAAATATGTAAATGCACAAAAAACCTATATCGAAATATTACAGATCACTTTTAATAGAGACCGAACTGGAAAAAAAAAATCAAAGCCAATTTGATTGTCAGAAGATCCGATAAGAGTTTAAAAGTGATGACTAGAAGCACTTCTAAGTTTCAATAGGTTGTCAAACTGGTTTTGATGTTTTCATCCCGCCTTTCTCAGTAATGGTTTGAGAGTTTTAGATAGCGGTTTTGTTTCTTCCTAGCCAGAATATCAATTTGCGATTCTTATTGTGTCTACGTTCAACCACATTTTGAAAAAGAATATTAAAGTATATAATGAAAAAGGTGATTACTCGACCCATTCAAATTTCTTAAAAAAAACTTTAAATTATATTTTTCATAATTAAATATATTCCCTCTTAAGTTCTATTATTTTTTACTGAATTAATTAAATGCTCTGATTCCATATACACAAATTACGTATTTCAAACAACAGTCAGAAAAATTATTTTTCTTGCATTTAAAAACAATGACATAAAAATAGCTTTAAAGCAGAAAACATTGTTGGGATTCACATTTTAAAGAGGATATTTGTATCTTACTTGAAATTAAAATAAAAAATCGTACCCTGCCCCCGCTAACTGCTTAATTTTATAAATGTTTCCTTTTTCAATTATTTTGCATTTCCTTTTATTTTAAATCATTAGACCACCGATATGTACAAATTCTCCTGTTTCAGACAAGTTCCACAATAAAAAAGATATTAATATATACTTATTTCTTTTCAATATTTGCTGTAAAAGCTTTATTTACTTTAAAATTAAATTTATTTGCAGGTGAATTTTCTTTTCAATGTTTTAAAATAAAACTTTAACTTTTAATGGTCAAGTAAATGGCTATGGGAGATATAACTTATGATAATAAAGTTTACTTAAGCTTTTAATGACTCCATTACACCAGGTAAAGGGTCATGAGTAGATAAAAATAATAATAAAAAAACTTCTATTACACTCTCTAAAACTGTAAACCTATCCGAAATTGGTTTTGAAAACTCTAAAATTTGTGTGAATGATTATTTCAAGCTAATACCGAATCGAGTGTTCTCATACACTTCAAAGGGTATAGTTAAATCTTAACACCAATAATTGATAAAACTCACAACAATCTGCTGCTCATGGGTGAAGAAGGTCGTGTTTTTCGGAGCTCCATAAATTTGAGGAATAATTATTGTATATTTTAACTGTTTACTAAATTTTTGAGTGAAATGATGGTAGGACACGTTTGAAACGTATAACAAATGTTTTAGGATCATTAGTCGAAGTTTAAAGGCGAATCATTGAGTCATTTCCAGATAGTGGCTGCTAAGATGACGGTTTCTTTACATGAAGTATACTGGAAAAATCTGATTTCTTCTTCGCGGATTCAATTGACACATGAATCATAAGCTTATTTGATACCAAGAAAGTTTCAATATTCTTTATTAATCCGAAATTATGGTAAAATGTATACCGAGATTTTAACACTGAACGTGTTATAAAGACTAAACAAAGAACATCATCTAAAATTTTAAGATCTTAAATCAAATAAAAAGTTTGAAACTACTACTGATGAGTAACATTTTTAATTCGTTTAACCTTTTTACATCAAACCGTTCTTCTAGATCTAGAGGGTTAAGATAGTCACTTTTAATTTTTTTCATTTAAATAAAAGCACTAGATTTAAAAACAATTTATTGCCTAGATGGAATTTGTAGTGTTTCGAATCAAAAAACACATTATATTGCATCATGCCCTTCGAATTAAGAGTCTGTTAAAAGAACACGACAAATAATATTTTTAAAATACTCAGATTTACGAGTTTAAAAATAAATCTAACGTAAATGTAGTATATATTCTTTTACTCTGTTTGCTAGAATAGTTTTTAAAAGTCTTCTATATTACTTCTATACTTCTATATTTAATATTTTTTAAACCAGGGAATTTAGGTGTTTTCAAAAAATCATTTATTACGTTCTTCAACTAATCATTTTTCTAATCCATGTTCTTCCACTAATCATTCAAATCTCATTACTTTTTCCTGAACATTTTGAAAATATTACTCTTTATTCTATTGTCCCAAACCTAGCAAAAATAATCTTAGTGGGAGAGCATGTTAAATTATACTTTAAAAACACTCAAATTTCCTTGTTAAAAACGTTAAACTAAATCAAACATTTTGCCATAATTGTAGAACATTTTCCGAAATTTGTTTTGCAACCAAAAACAAGTTTTATACGTTTAGGGTAACCGTAATGTATTTTTAAACCCGGAAGTTTGAGTGTTTATAAAATAGATTAACAAATTCTTTTCACTCAGTAAAATAAGAGTTAAGAGAAACAAAAACTAAGTTCTTCATTTTTCCTGAACAATTTAATATTTTTACTCTTATTACATTGTCCTTTAAAATAAAGTTCGCAGCCGAAGAGCATGTTAAATGATATTTTGAAAGCACTCACACGCCACCGTTAATCTCAAACATTCGTTTAATCTTATTACTATCCAATTTTAAATGAAACACGATATTTTTTACTGAATTGGAGCTACTTCACTGCAAACAATTCCAGATCAAATTACGTTTATAAGTATCGGCATTTAAGTTGTCATTACTTTTTGCCATAAAATGTTACTAAACAAAAAATCTGACGTATAGATTTTTTTTCTGTAGTACTTACTGTAAAATCTCTAAATCACTTTATTTCAACAAATATTACTGTAAAAAATACCGTACAAAATTTTGCGGAAGAAGTTGATTTTCCCGATGCTGCACACAGGGTTCCAGAACTTTTTGCCGTTATTTTAATCGGAATATTTTACAGTGACTAAATTCTTCCAATACCACTTTAAATTATGTTTGTCAAACCTACGGAAATCTGTATATGCTATGGAAATGAATCAGTCTTTGATAAATCGTTCTTACATCGACATTAGAAGATTTGGAATCAATCCGGTCCTCGTGAAATTGGCGCACATCATGGAGTATACAACATCTCCGTAGTTTAGTCAATGCTTCAATTTGTGTAACACAGCAACCACTAATTAATTCCCCAGTGGATTCTGGAACACTTTCCTTTTATGGGGCTGCAATGTCCTATTTAATGCGAAGTTATTAAGAGGCGAACGGAATTCCGCTATTAAAGGATTCGGCGAGATAATTGACGTCCCTCGAGGTTATTTGTCAGGACACAACGTGTGGTGAAGTTGAGAAAATGCTTCTTTATGTTAGCAGAGAAGAGCTTTTTACGCAAGGTATTCTGAAAGTGTAGATTATTAAATGTAGATTAGGAAGCTTTTAAAGAACTGTTGCATGTTGAGATATTAAACAATAGAGTGCTTTAAAAAAGGGAATAATCTATCATCGAATACATTATTTTATATTTTCAATTAGCTGGCTACCCGAGTTTTTCCAATTATTTATTTTCGCCTATTCTCTGGTATTGAACTTTTTTTACTACGATTCTGTAGAGGTATTGTAGCAGAGATGCTGTTGTTGTTGTTTCTAATGTAACTTACCAATACCAGCAAGCCTGCTTGATGAAACCAAACGAATTTATGACAGAGAGTGCGTTACTTGTTTTACAGTGGCGTCATCTATGAACGACTAGAATACGACTTCAGCCATATACAAGTCACTGCCCGTGTATAGGGTGGATCCATTCATGCATCTATTCATTCATCCACAGATTGTAATTTTGACCTGAATCAGAGAATCAATCTCCAATGCAGTACCCCCAGAGGTATTGATTTGTTATGAGAACTTGGAAAACTTTGTGACCACAGATTTAGCGTGCATCAGTCACCTTTTGTACACGGGGAGTCTTCGACAGGCGGGGATCGAACTCATGACCTCTTCGACATGGGCCCAACGCGCTACTAACCAGGCTATCCCGGTTATACACAGCGATGCCAACTGTGAAATGGAACTGTTGGAACCGTGGTCTCTCAGAGGATAGAGGACTCGCCTCCCTATGAGGTGAACCGTGTTTGAATCCTAATGACATCTGGTCGATACGAATTCTGCACCCGTCTCGCACCGACCACACTGCTGACGTAAAATATCATCAGTGATAAAGGGATCATGTGTTAGAGTCCCCTTCCTCTCCGACTACCGTGGGATATTTTCATGGTTTTCCTCTTTATGTAATACAAATGCGGGTTAGTTCCCTCAAAAAGTTCCCGAAGGCAAATTTCTCGAAATACTTGTTCAAGGAGTTACCTTGTCTTCTGAATTGGGTCCAAACTACGAGGCTAAGGCATTGAACATTAGTAGTTGTAAACCCAAAATCTGATCGATCTGAATACGTTACAATACAAATAAGCTTTTTTAAAATGTCTGTTAAAAGCCACATTCTCACTGAAAAAATTAAGTCGATTGTCAAGACCAGTTAGAAGATTTTTTCTATTAAAATTGAGTACTTCCGGTTTGTTATTCAAAAAAATACTGAAATACTGAATAAAGAAGTCTCATTACCAAAATGTTTTTAATGCAAGCATTTATTTTTGAAGAACTGATATATCTAAAACAATCTTTCATGGGGAAAATAAATATTCTATACAAATCACTTTCTTTTATGTTTAGCTTCAAATTACAAAATAAAGTCTTACAAAACATTGAATACAGTACAACATTCCAAGAAATATCCATGTTAAAGACTTTAAGAATTAAACTTCACAAATAAATCCAAACCAAAAACATTTAATCTCTTTTTAATCTCGTGGGAGCAATGCTGTGCTCTTTGTCATTAAAACTTTTCCAACGACTTTTCCACAGAATGAAACTCTTTCGATGAAAAAGATCAGGGCGGGAACAATAGTGAAGCTATTTTAAAGGCACCCATCATTGCTATTATTCAAGCTCATATCAATCTTTTTTACGAACCCAGACTCTTTCTGCGACAAAACTTCAGAAGCAAGTATCAAAAGAGAATCAGGAGAATGAAAAGGAAGTGCGTGTCAGTTAGTTTGGAGTTGGCTTTTAGTTCGTTTTCTGTATGATGCATTGAAAGAAGTTTAGAAATTTTTAAGAAAATATTTCTTAGACTAACAAGAGGATTTTCATTACACTTTTATTAAAACCTTTATTTTTTTAATATTTTATTTGATTCTTATTATGAGTAATATTTGATATTTTCTTTTAATGTCTAGATCAGGGATGGGCAAACTTTTTTGGCCGTGGGCCAAAAATCGAAAAAAAAAATATTTGGTGGGCCAAGTAAAAATTTCTCAAATAAAAAAAATAAAAAAAACGATATACAAGTTTTAATTTAAATATTTAATGAGATGAATGAAATTGCGATTTCATTTTTAAAAGTTCCTTATATTGAGGTTCGAAGAGAGATTTACTTATTTTAAGGAAGGAGGATAAATGTTTGTCAATTAGTCTACTTCTGAAATGATTTTTTCTAAGGTTCATAGTTGAAAACACTTGTTCACATATATAAGATGAAGCAAACATAGCACTGATATTCTGGGCATGAGATATTAAATTTGGGAAACTAGCTTTTGGTAATAATTTGTAAAACTCACACTTCGGCATATTTAGAAACAACTGCTTCAGATGATTGTTAGATTGCAACTCAATTAATTCAAGCTGCAGATCCAACTTCACTGTTTCACAATTCACGTTGAAAGGCATGATAAAAATATCTAATTCTGTTTGAATGGCACTGAAATTTTGAAATCTGCGTTCAAACTCAAAATGGAGTTTTTTCAAGCCATCTTCATAACTTTTAAGCTTTTCCTTATTTACTGAGGGTATTGAATTTAACCTCGAGAAATGAGACAAGTCGTTCTTGGCTAGCTTCCCGGCAAACAGATTAAGCTTCAGTTTAAAAGCTTTGAGATGGGTCCAGATATCATCAATGAATTGATTTTTCCCTTCCATTTTAACATTCAAGTTGTTCATATGACAAAGAAGATCTGTGAAAAACGCTAAGTCTGAAAGCCATTCTGTATCTTCCAATATTTCGCACTCTGCTAAACATTGTTTCCCACGGAAGAACGACACAATGTCGTCTTTCAGCTGCCAAACTCGCTCGAATACACATCCTGCACTAAGCCACCTTACTTTCGTGTAATACAGTACATCAGACTATTCAGATTGCACAGACTGAAAAAAATCTCGGAATTGCCTGTGAGTAAGCCCACGAGATCGAATAGTATTAACGAGCTTTACTACTGCATCAAGCACGGGTTTTATATTCAATGCAGATTTACACAGAGCATCTTGATGTATAACACAATGTAGAAAAATAACGTTATTCCCGGTATAGTTCTTATTAAAGAGTCCAAGGAATCCAGATTTTTTTTCCTGTCATATTTGGTGCACCATCAGTCGTAATATTACATATTTTTGTTATGGGCACTTTCAAAGGTAAAAGCCTTTCCTGAAACTCACGAAGAATATCACATCCCGTGGTAGTTCCCTTTAAAGAACGCATGCACGCCAGTTCCTCGGTAATTTCAAAGTTCTCATCAACACCTCTTATAAATAAAACTAATTGAGCGGTATCATTTATATCAGTGCTTTCATCCATAGCTATTGAGCAAAATTTAAATTGTGCAATTTTTGACTCCAATTGTGCTGCCAAATTTTTATCGATTGCTTCGATTCCAGAAGTCACTGTTTTTCGCGATAAGCTTACAGCCTCAAAATTATTTTTCATGTTTGGACATAAAACATTACAAACTTGAAGCATACATTGTTTAACAAACTCCCCATCACCCAGAGATTTATTATTTTTAGCTATATTGAATGCTACAATGTAACTTGCATGCGTAGCTGCTTCTTGAACACTGTTTATATTCTTGAACAAGACGGCCACATAATTTTTTTAAGAAGACTTTCTGCATTTTGTCTTCTTTCACATCCAGACATTGCGTTGTAGTTCGCATTCTTGTGCTTGGCTGTAAAATGTCGGTTAATGTTGTATTCTTAAAAAACTGCTACTGCGTCATTGCAGATAAGACATACTGGTTTATCTTTAACAACTGTAAAAAAGTATTTCCAATTCCATTCATCATTGAACGCACGGCACTCTGAATCAACTTTGCGTTTTTTAGTTGCCATTTATAGGTTAAAAATTTTTACAAATAACTAAACAAGTACTAGCTATTTTATACATATAATAATTTCACCATCATTTACAATAACGTTATATGTGAGAAATCTTTCCATACGCAATAAATAATTCACGCCCCCAAAGAAATGAAAAAGCCGCTCGTTGGAGTTTAAAATGCGCATCTTGCCACATGTCAAGCACAATTCACCTACATTAGATTCCGTATTGTCTGCTCCCCGAGAAAGACAAACGCTTGTTGGCGCCATTCTACAGCTATTCTATGAAGAACTTCTGCTTTCAAAATTTTACCAATAGAAAAGCTGTCTGAAATAGCTTCAGCTGTCTGAGATAGCTTCAGACCATCAATTTATGTTTTGTAGAACAAAAATAGAGAAAGTAAAAAGGTCACCAGTACTTTATTAAAAAAGAAAAAAAAACTAGCTTTATACAAAGTATGCAAATATGTATATTGTTTATATTTGCGGTGGATCGGCAAGTTAAAATTCTATCCGCGGGCCGGATAAAACCTTCCGGCGGGCCACTGTTGGCCCGCGGGCCGTAGTTTCCCCATCCCTGGTCTAGATGAACATAATGCTCATATAACTGATAACTTATACACACTCTTAATTAAAGTTTGGACCCTATTTTTACTTTCTTATCCTAGACAGCTAAAGCCATTTTAAATTAAAAGGTTTTATAATTGCACACTTTTATAAATGCAATATATGTTTTGAAAAGATGAACTATTTTATACATTTCATCAGTTATATACCCTGTCAGTTAAAAATATAAAAATAAAAATTATTATTTTTCTGCTATATATTTAATGTAAATATATTTTCGTACAGTTAACTATTCTATAAACTCTGATAATTCCATTCTAAAAGCTGTGAAACACTAATATTGTACCCTATTGGTAGTAAATTATTTGCTTTAGCATTATTTTATACAGTGTGCAAAATGAAAGAAGCTGAACACCCTGAATAACTTTTGATCAAATGATTGGATTTTTAGGCAATAGGACGCAATCTTAATAGCTGGAAGAACTAACCTTAAATATGCTAATCAGTTAGTACAAAATAAAATTTAAGTTATGATTTCAGACACAAAAACGCACTTCCTTTGAATAAATATACCGTTTTTTGACGGATTTGGATTCTAGATTCCACCAAATATTGAGCGGGAGAAGCCATAATTTGAAAAAGATGGTCCCAATATTTGATTAGGAGGAGCTATCGAAAGTTTGGACATCTTAAATGCTAATATTATTTGAGTATTTCGCCATATCCTGAGAACTTTTTAAGCAAATCTTACAATTTTTGAACAAGATTACAAAATTCGTCTATCTAAATATAATTCCACGCAGAAAATAAATCTTAATTATTATTTATTATATTTCAATATTTTATTTAATAATGGCAAAATATTTGTGAATTGTGAGGCATACAATTTTTTTTTACACGAGTTTAAGGAATGTAGTTTTATATGACAAATTCCAAAATTTGAACAAAATCTATGGAATAGTTGCCGACAAATCAAATTTTAAGTATACTAAATATTGATTTAAAATTTGAAGACTTAGAAATGGTTTATTGATCGCTCTAATTAATAAATACATTTGAGATCCGACGTTTAAAAGTTTGATTAAAACTTATTCAGAGTTTTCATTATTTATTTTGAGCACTGTTCATTCACATGCATAGTTGACGATCTAATATTTTGAACTATATGATTCCTGTCGTCCAAGGGAAACGGACATATATATGTGTGCGTGCGTGCGTGCGTGCGTGCGTGCGTGCGTGTATATAAATTTATATGTATATATAAATTACAAAAATATTTATAATTTATATATACATATATATACATATATATATAATATATATATATATATATATATATATATATATATATATATATATATATATATATATATATATATATATATATATATATATATATATATATATATATATATATATATATTATTTATATATATATATATATATATGTAATACAAAAATTATAATACTTTTGTATTAATAAAAGAATTAAAACTCTTTCGTTTTCATAAAATGTCTTTGTTGAAGAATAAGCGTAGAGAGATTCTATTTTGAGAATTCAAGGCTGATAAACATACGATTGAGTTATTTTTAGAATCTCTCCCCCTTTCACTTCCATATAAGGAAGCATGAAATGATTTTCTTTGACGCGTAAGGATACAAGTATTTCAAAGACTGTGCCTTTTTACTCCAAAATGTGTTAGTATAAAAGCGAGAGCAATGCTTTTGGCATGTCCTTTTTCATCATGTTGTGATCCTGATAAGCTGTTCCGGAATTGTCCAAAGTCTTGTCCACCCCCTCCCTTGCGGAGTGTGGATGTTATTTATTATCGATACCAGCCTACTACCATTAATAAAGCTTTTTGGAGTGTATCATGGCTTACGACTGCATTATTAAAGCTAAATACACCACTGATAACAGGGATGTAGCCCTGTTATTATATATATATAGTAAACTTTGTCATAACTTAATCAACATAAAAATGGGTTATCTAAAAAAATTTGAAATTAATTTTGTTTAACTGCTATAATATAAAAGAGCTGTAATCTGACATATGCATAGTTGCAACAGCAACAACTACGCTTTTTGCAAAATATTTATAATTCAGTTAAAAAAAATAAAACTTTCAGAAATTCTTGTAATTTAAAAATTTTACTACGAGAGATTTGGAACCTAGTTGAGTTTCATATGAGCTTTTGCTTTATTTAAATGCAGTGGCGCAGAAAATTAACTTTACAAATCAACGAATCATACTTTAAAACACAAGCTTAGCTAACCCTAAAAAAAAAAAAAAAAAATTATAAAAAATCTCAAATCCCGGGCAAGGCATGGATATTCTTTCATTCTCTGTACTATTTGTCCTTACTGTAGGAGCAACGTTGGCCCACCTAATATGGTGCCCTTGAATTATATTTTTAAAGAGTAGCCAACAAATCTACCCTTCAGATGCCTGTATTGACGAAAGGTCATTCCCCAGGTGGACATTGGAAGAAAAAAAAACTAAAGATTCTTTACAAATGAAAATTGTCTATTTGCTGTTTCTAATAAAGTTTTATCGTAACAATTTGTTACGTGTATTAACATTAACCTACAAATATATTACAATAATTACACTTTGAAAAAAAAACTAGAATTTGAATGAGGAGTTTTAATCCACTTATGATTTGTGTGAAAAAGATATAAAATGGTTTTGTGAAAAACAGCTTTAAACCGTCAAATGTACGAAGACATTCTGCAAAAAAAGGAGAGGAGGTTTCTGCAGTGTGGGAAACGATTAAAAATAGAAAAAAAAATTCTGTATATATTTTTAAACAGTTTCTTTTTTTGTGTGTGATTTTTTTCTGTAGAATTTACAGTTATTTTTTGCTGTGTACAGAGTTATAACAATTCACAAACTCATTCCTTGTATACTAATTAATAAATTGTCCAGTAGTAATATATTCACCTAATTTCAATTCAGAATGTTGCTGAACGATTTGGTAGATTGAATGCGAATGGTAACAAATGCTAAAGTTTCATTTCAATTACTTATGATGATTATGATGAATGTTCATCCTCATTATCAAATATATTAAACAAAAGAGAGAAGTATTTATTGTATAGATATAGATGTAACATTTAGATATAGATGATAGATGTAGATGTAAGTAATTGTTATTATTATTTATAATTGTTATTTTCGTTATTTTTTTTTTCTTTCTTCTTTTCCTGCCTTCTATTTTATTACTGGCCATAACTCGCCAATCCATGTTTTGAGTTATAGGCAGTCATGAACATCTACATGACCTGAAAATTTGGATCCCAAAATAAATTTTTTGTGTAAAGTACCAAGAAGTGTATTGAGAAGGTCTTTAGTAAAACTAACTAGTATTAGTGTTACATAAGAAAAAATATTCCCCTCTTTATTAACCTGTACATCTTGTTGTTCCACATAACTCAGATGTTATTGTATGTCAAGATTGTGATCGATTGAGTAGACAGCCAAAGAATTAAATGATTTTTTTTAGAAAGGTGTTATGTAATTTTAACACACACTGACTGTTTAGAAACGCTCAAATTACCTATTATAGTCAGCTTTAAAATGTTTTCTAATGTGCCCAAAACATGCTATAGTCAGCTTTACAAATTTTAAAGAATAAATTAATCAAGAAATAATTTTAATTAAAAAATAGAAAGTATACTCATCTTGAGGTTTCTGTAAATTCTAAAGCTAATTCTTTTGAAATCTTCAGAATGTTACTTAACACACTAAGAGAAAAAATATGGACAAAACTATCAGAATATGGTAAAATTTCTCGTGTTTCTGGCACTAATGATACACTAAAGAAGTTCGATAATTTTCACCGAAGCGCTTTGGTAAAATTAACAAAACAAATATTGATTTTATAATTTGTGATGAAATTTACTAAATGCGGTAAAATTCGGTAACTTTATCATGATGACTTAGAGTCTAGCAGATAAGCCAATAATTCGGTAATATTTATTTGTCAGTTTTGAAGATTTTTCTGAATGTGTGGTAATATGAATTTTTTAATGAAAACCATAATTTTCGGTAAACTGTAACCATATGAGCTGAAAAATTACCAAATGAATGGTTTAAATAGAGTATGTTTTGGTTCTATTAATAAGAATTATGGGTTTTTACCAGAAATATCATTACCATACAGAACAGTAATTTTACCAGAATATTTTTTCTCCATGATGTTTGCTAACTTAACACATTAGCAAAATTAGTCTTCAATTTGTTAGAATTACGAGCAGATTATGATTAAAAAAAATTCAATAAAAAAGTTACAATTATTAAGCGAAAATTAGTATTATGTCTATTAAAGCCCCAGAACCACGTTTCGCCTCACAAAAAGTACCAGGTTCTATAACCCATTTACAACTGCTATTTATATTTTTAAACAGCGCCTCTTTAACGGTGATAGGTGCTTTCTTCGTGCATGATCTTAAACTAAGCTCCTAATTTAATAGTCTCCCTTGAACCACGATTTTAATTTATTATATATATTTTCAAGTTTTGAAAGTTGCATTAAAAATATCTTATATCCTAGTATATAGTTATGGTGAATATTATATTTTAAACAATAAAATTTCCACTTCGATTAATATGTATCTTGCATTAATAAATTTGAATTTCTTTCACTTATTTAGAAGGAATTGACTGCCAGAAGCTAAAGATGGATGAGTGGGCAGTGGCTTTGATATTAATCGGCGTGAGTGTCCTGGTGACTGCCGGACTTATAGGAATGTGCCGGATGCTCGGAGGATGGACATTTTTATTTGCATTTATCACAGGAAACAAAGAAGAAAGAACCCAGTTAGCTACACACGAAGAATTTGGATCAAATGGCTATATAGTAAGGAAAAATACATTTATTGTTTTAATTTTCTTATTTCTTATTGCAGATAAAATCTTTTAAAGCTATAAACTATTGTTTAATATTTTTTACAAAAAGTTTTAAGTCTAAAAAAATTAGTTTTTTTTTTTTAAATTGAGCATTAATTTTAATATATATATATATATATATATATATATATATATATATATATATATATATATATATATATATATATATATATATATATATATATATATATATATATTGGGGAAAAGACTTAAAGATAGCTATTTGATATCAATGGTCATTTTTATGAATAGCACATCTCTTAGGAAAACCATTACTGGGAATGAATGATTCTTGATGAAAGGAAGATAAGAATAAGGAAAGAAATTAACAAGTGAAATAATTAATTGGTGCATCATTGAATAGACGAAGCATTGATCGTTTAAGTAGAAAAAAACAACAATATCATTTCAAAAATTTAAATTTATGGCCTGTCTCACTTAAAATGTTAACTTTTATGATTAATTGAAATTAAATTTTATATTATTAAAATTAAACTAAAATTGTGCTTTAATTCTAAATTTACACATACAAAAAAATTCATGATTTGCTATAGTTTTAAATATTAAATACTTAAATAACGGATATTTTTAAGCTACTTTATCTTGGATGATAATTATTAAACTTCGATGTCATCAATTATTTAGTATGTGGTATGTTGAATTCATCAACTAAAAATCGCAATTTTTTATTATTTAATTAATCTCTACCTTTTAATATTAAGATAAGTCAGTTAATATTTTAAACCAGTTAAATTAAATATATTAAATTTAAAACAATAGTTGAGATATCTAAGTTGAATCATATTATAGCTGAAAAATTTTAATTTTTTGCTACTCTTTGCCAAGTTGGACTGGTAATATATTGCAAGCAGATTCCTTATTGAAATTTAAATAACTTTGAAAATATATATTAACATATTGTAAATTATTTAAACTCGACAACCGTAATTTACATAAAGAATTAAAATTTAACATAAATCTAATTTTTAACAATGAAAATATTTTACTGCACCTAAAATAAAGAGACAACCGTGTAAGTAAAATATCTATTGAAATTGAAAAAATTTATTATACCTTTCATTTTATATAAAACATTTTTTTCGTCCCTAAAACTGGTACAAACATAAAAATTAAACTGGTTTACGTAAAAAAAATTCCCTGGTTTAATGAGCAGACCTGTTTCAAAAATAAAAGAATAAAGTTTCTGTAATCAGTGACATTGTCGGCAAACAGGAGATTAAACAAAAAGAAATCTTATGCATGATTTAAATAAAAAGAGGTGTATAGAGCTCCTGCAAACTTTTAAATGATTAAAATCCTTTTTAAACATACTAACTTATGATAAAATTTTATCGATTTCTGAAGCTAATATATACGTAAAACTGTTTAAAAAAAAGTTAATTACGGGTGAGAAATCGCTGTTATAGTAAAAGTTAAAATGAATCAATCTATAAAAAGTTTAATATAGTGTTCCGTAATGGAATTTCTGGATGTAAAGCGTGTTTCAAAATTCATGCACGATTTAAATTTTGTTCCATCTGTGTTGCATAATGTTGTCGACGAAGCGAATTGGGGCAGTTTAGAATTATTAAAACTAAAGCGATATCCTTTTTGTGCAATGTATTATGTAATTGTGAAGTCATATCTTGGCTACCCAATTTTTCGTTTTGGTAATTAACATTGACATTGACCACTCAGATCATGACATTTGAAGACGAAAAGCTCTTTTTTTTAAAAAATAAGTCTACTGTTTATGCCAACAAATTCAAAACCACCCACGCCTTGTTGAAAAAGAGCATTCAGAGCACTGAATCAATAATATTCTGCCAATTTATGCTTAATTCTTTGCTTAGGGCTGCTGAACCAGAATATCAGGTAAACTGATAGACCACCATAACTGTTGCTATCATCATAAGCAAAAAGTTGATGATCACTGAAGATTTGGACAAAACACTCGGCGTGTGCCAGCAAAGCTGCGGAAACCATTAAACCAATGTGCTATTCTATCCATAATGCTATGCTGAATGCTTAATGAATAAAAAAAAATTACAAATATTTAATTAAAAACCTGTATATTTGATCGGAATTCCTTTTTGTGTGAATTTCAGGACAACCTGTAAATGCACTGAGAAAAAATGTGTGGTCAAAACTATCAGAATATAGTACAATTCTTCGTGTTTGTGGTTCTATGAGATTGCCAAAAAAGCTCGGTAATTTTTACCAAAGTGGTTTGGTAAAATTAACATTAAAATATGGTTTTTAAATATATGATAAAATTTTGAAAACGTGGTAAAATTTGGTAATTTTATTCGTGATACCTTAGAGAATAGCATAAATACCATTTATTTATTCGATTATATTTACTGATCAGTTCGGTTCAGTTTTCGGTTACATTTACTTTACACTTTGGAATCCCGATGACCTGGGCACGAAATCTAGCAGTTTAATAAGGACTAATACCGTGTACCCTAGCTCGCTTTGCTGGCTGATCATAATCGTCACCAACTCGCAACTAACCACAGCCAGTGATGCTTAGATTTGGTGATATACTGGGAACCGGGTGTTACGATCAGTCCACTGTAGGATTTGTGAAATATGAACACTCTATTTTATTTTATATACGTCGTTGAACAGCCGATCCAATTTTGGGTTTACAGCTGCTAATGTTAAACTCCGCAGACTTGTAATTTTGAACCAATCCAGAAGGCAAGGAAACTCCTCGATCAGTACACTCAGAGGTATTGATTTGTTATGTTAACATGGAGGACTTTATGACTCGACAGATTTAACGTGCATCAGTCCCCATTTACTACACGGAGAGTCTTCGGTCGGCTGGGATCAAACCTATGAACTTTTGAACATGAGCCCTGTGCCCTACCGACCAGGCTATCCCGGCCCCATGAACACTCTATTCGAAAAAACTCATTGTTTATTAAACAAATAATACAAATAAGCATATAACTAATTAGTATATAAAAGAATCAATTGACTGTCTCAAATTTTTTCCGAACGATACTGATAACACAATATACACAACACAAACAAAAACATGCACACCCCACAATCAATTACGGGCTGGCTAACAATAGCAGTTAACGTGGTTGATCACCACACACGATTCTAGGAAAAAAAGGTACCGGAAAAAAAGGTACGGAAAAAAAGGTCCCCGGAAAAAAAGGTCCCGGTAAAAAAGGTACCTGTGTAGGGAAAATTCTGTAGGGGAAAATATTTGAAATGAGAAGATTAGATTGAAGCGCTTTAAATAAAATAAAAGATTAAATAAAAAAAATAAAAGATTATAAATAAAAGATTACATTTAAAATAAAAGATAGCATATTTTATATTAAATCTTCCCCTTAGAAAAATAAAAGCAATAAAGAAATTAAATACACCCAGATCATAAGAAAAGAAATACCGCGACTCTAATTAAAAAGGACCAATACTTTCACCTCCAATCACGAATAAACATCCAACACATAAATCCTCCCAACTTCCCCGATTGGCTACTTTAAGCCTCACATTAGCAACTTCTTCACAAAATATAATTTGAAATAGAAAATAACATATTTTTCACTTAAAAAAATTACCAAAAAAAGTAAAACATTATTGAAAAATTTAAATAGTATCTTCCCGCTTTAAAAAATAATCAAAGAAGAATAAATAAATGAAATAAAATTTTAAAAAAAAGCGTAATACAACCAGCCCATAAGTCCCCCCCCCTTACCCTTCTCTTTACCTCAATGATCTAATCTGAATTATTACAGATAAAAAGAATATTCATTGAAACAGCGAGAAGCATTCATGCTGCCCAGAAAGCGAGAGGGGAAATATCCCTACAGATTTTTCCTATGGAGGTACCTTTTTTCCCGGGATCTTTTTTTCCAGGGACCCTTTTTTCCGTACCTTTTTTTCCAGATACCTTTTTTTCTGGGACCTTTTTTACCGTCTACCCCACACACACCTCACCACTGGTCCTACTCCTAGTCTCTGGGGGTAGGCATTGCGCCAGGCAGCTCTACAGTTGTCCGTGAGGCCTGAGATGTTATGTGTAAAAAAAAAATAATTTGTTATGTGACTAGCTATTAAATATTGTAATGTGTTTGATGTTAATTGGATTTGTGAAGTAATGCCGCTAGTCTATATATGTACTCTTCCAAATGATACTGACAATAGTTAAATTTAATGCAATCAATTGATTTAATGTAATTTATCGACTAATTAATGAAATTAATGTATTTGTAATGTTACGTAATGTAATTATGTTACTAATTAATAAAATAATACAACAACCAAATCATAAAAATAGTTAGTAAATAAAAGTCAGCTGCTAAATAAGATAATAGGTTTAACAATCGCGGTTTTTGTATAACTTAAATTGTAACTTTCATTAATTATGTAATCGGTAAATGTAACTCTGTAATATTATTTGTAATTGCTAATTTTACTTTAATTTGTTGTGTATGCACTAACCTTTCTCTTTCAGTAGCCCTGATGGACGGGCTTAGTAGGTCTGTAGGGTTGGTGCGCACATGCGTCTTCTGGCTGACGGCTGTGTGGTTTCCGCGTCCGACGTGCCAGAGTCCTGGCGACCTCCGTAAGTACAAGGGATGTTGAATTACAGAGTGGCCGCGAAAAGCTGCAAACCCGCTTCGCGGGTCGGTTCGCCACCTGCGGTGACCAAACTCATTGTTGACATAAAAAGTTGGGACAAATTGTAACTGTGAATGGTCGTATAATAAACGCTTTATTCATTTTCATTGTTCAACACTTTTTCGTTCTTCCGTGATCAAGGGGTAATGCTCTTCTGTCAAACGTTCTGAAGCGTATTTAAATCTCACTGTAGCCCTAGATGTATTTTTTATGTTGTCCTTTGTTAATTTGTACTATGTGTTCTTCAGTTTAACGCGTATTTAAGCCGTTCTTGGTATTTAGCCCACAAACTTGCATGTGCCTGTGTAACAATAAAGCAAAATAAATCACCCATACCGTAATTGTCATATTTTTGTGAATAGTCTTTGTGATGGGTAGTGTTTTTGCCTACAAAGACGTTGTCAAATTTAGAGCACCCTGGTTCTTTGTTCGAATTGCATTTTGTATTTAATATTCAGAGCCGGGGAAAACACTTACAATTGGGCTCTGACCTCCAATCTAAATTGTGGTAATTTAGTGCACACATGGCAAACAAAACCAAATCAGACATTAATAGGCAGATTTATATGACCAAAGCAAAAGTGACTGGTTTGTCAAATTGAAAGAGAGATAACGCATATAAGTGAAGGGCATCCCAAAGGAAGAATAAAATATTTATTCAAAGTTAGATAAATCTACAATCCTCTTGAAACCTGAGTCTCCTCTTTGAGTGGCGAATACTCTATCACTTCAGCCATCGTGGCGCTTCATTTTATTATTTTGCAAAAACACTTTATAGTCATACCATTCTTTAGGGTTCTTTAATCAAATTCATTGTACGTTCAGCTAATAGCAACACCTACAAAAAAGCAGTGATTCAGCTCTACAAATCTGTCTTCGTTAGATTTTCATTTACTGAAAAAAAAAGTTTACAGTATATTTCGTAATGAAACGCAAAAATTATCTAATGTAGAAAAATATTTCTTATTTTACTACTCAAAAAAGCAAAAAATCGTCAATACAAATTAAGGTGGTAAGCCAATCAATAATATTCATCATTTCTACAAAAATTTTCCTAATCATTTTAAATTCATTTTGAGAAAACCAAATCCCAAATATAAATATAATAAGATCAATAATTATAGCAGGCAGGTAACAAAATTATCTAATGTAGAAAAATATTTCTTATTTTACTACTCAAAAAAGCAAAAAATCGTCAATACATATTAAGGTGGTAAGCCAATCAATAATATTCATCATTTCTACAAAAATTTTCCTAATCATTTTAAATTCATTTTGGGAAAATCAAATCCCAGATATAAATAGAATAAGATCAATAATTATCGATAATTTAAGAGATAATACAGACAGCGGTTAAGATGATCAGCAAGAAAATTACTACTACATTTATGACTTTTGTTAATCAAAAATATCAATCGCAACTAACGATTTATACAAATAGATAGTAGAAACATAATTTAAAACTTAATTTCAACTAGTGTTCTTAAAAAGTATTTCTAAATAATTATTTTGGACCGGAAGTGAAAATTCCTAATTAGGGAGCAAAAATGAGTTTAAAGAAAATACTGAATAGATTTTCAAATTAAAATGGACGTATGCCACAGGCAACAATGGACACTGTGTTTAAATAGCAAAACCACAATAATAATAATAAAGATAAAAATTATTCTGATTTGTTTCTTTGTTTGATTTATTTTATACATTAAATCCATTAAAATTAATCAGGAAGATAGGTTTTTTTCGTATTACATATTTTTATTGATATATAAAGAATGCCTTTTGTTAATTTATAAACAGAAATTTTCCTTTTTATAAATATTAATTATTTATTTGAATTTATACTGTATTATTCATACCAATATTTTTTCTAATGTGCATTTATAAAACTAATATTTTTCTTTGCAATAATATTTTTGTGTAAGCTTCAGAGCGTAAAAGTGGTAATATTTTCTTTCTTTTTTTTTTACCTTGTTATGATAATAACAATGAAGATTATAGTCGTAACTGCATTTTCAGATAGTCGACAATACAATTACAAGACAAAATACAATTTTAAATTATGGGAAGAAATAAAAAAATTCACCAAAGTGGAACTGTTAGTTTTGAATTTTGATTTAAAATAGTTAGTAAAATGCGATTTAAAATTAGAAGGACATTCTATCAGTTAATATTTTAACAAATTGGTGTTCGAACATTTTCCTGACATTCTTTCGTCACTCAAAATTAACATCATGCAGAATCTTCCTTATTTTTTGTTGAACATATTTTTTGTTGAACATAAACAGCAATAGTTTCATAATCACTGGTAAACATCTTATATTGGCATAATTCATAATCAAATACATAGTTTCAATACGATCTACGTAATTTCTTATAATCTTATCTTAAAATAAGCATGATTTTGTCTAATCATGCTATGCCATTTCGTATAAAATTTATCTTACAATCAATACGACTTATTTTACTCCATACTAAGTAATTTGTTATACTCTAAACCTATAATCATAATTAATATAAAGTAATTTGATCTAATCTTATAGTCAATTTATCTTCTTCTAATCAATACGAAATAATTTCTTATAATACTTTAAAAAAATTGAACTCAATTTGAAGGAAAAAGAGATCTACCAAATGCAACAATTTTACCATCGCTGATCTAAATCGAATCCAAACGTAGTTTATAATTATTTATTTCTCAAAATACAATTAAAATAGACTCTATAAAAAATTATTAGTTGTTTTTGCATGTTTATTTTGGAAAGATCTTCCTCACAAAATAAAACTATTTTGTATAAAAGTAAAAGAAAAAGAACCGCCAACTACAAAAATTTCGTTATAGCAGCAAATCAATAATTGGAAGGAAAAAAACACATGTGACTGTCTAAATTCGATCTTAAGAAAATTTCAGCGTTAATTTTGATGAAATACCAATCAAATAGTCATTTATTTATGTAAGAACTTTTTTCCAATTACATCAGTGAACTATTTCGTTTTCTGGCTTCGCTTCAGTTGTCAGATTTATCACCCTTTCCTCTTAATCGATTGATTCAGTATCGTATGTACAAAAGCTATTTCCTTAAATCTTTCCGAAAAAGATTTCTTAAGGTATGTGGATAATTCTCTATTTGGATCTAAAAAGTCAGAAATTGGTATTTTTCGATGTCTTTTCAGGTTCTTGGATTGTCGTTGAAAATGTCTGAGAGCTTTACTTATGCTAAGGAAATTGCTTTACATTTTTTTTTTTTTTTTTTTTTTTTTTTTTGGAGAAAAAGATGGGAATAGTCTATGCAAAATAAATAAGCGTTTAATAGAAAAGAGAAATGGTTAAAGCTAAATCGAATCGATTCCAGATCGACTAAAATTGAATTTATTCCAATGTCGTTAGAAAACGATTATTTTGATTAAAATGTTTTATTTAATAATGTTCTAGTTTCGAAATATTACTTTACGTATAAGATTATTTTCTTTGTTTGATATAAGGCCATTTATTCATTAAATTATTTTTTTTTGTGCAAATATTTAGTTGGGTACCTACAAGCGACGTCACGCATTGGTAAATCGTGACAATCGTTAAGGCTTTGATACAGCAGCCAATCAGGTATCGACACACGCGCGTGACGCCGCTTGCAGAAATCAAATTTAATCTGTTCAGAAAATAGATTCAGCGTGATAGTAGATCAAGATTAATAACTTGAACACGCCAAACACAATCACGTGATTAGGCCAAACCATGTGATTTCGGCGGTATTCTTTTATTACCAAATTCAAGGAGAAGAAAAATAATTTGATGGATTATTTTTAAATAAAGAAATAAGGTACTTGTAAATAAAGTTTGGCTATAACAGTCAAAAGAGAGAGGTAGACGAAAAATCCACTATTTCTTGATCGACGGCATGATTTTGTCAATGTTATAAGTATTGCACACTAACCACTTTTAGTTCCCAGACAGCCACCGTTGATAGAATCCTGCATAGTGACAGTTCGGTGCCTTAAACACTGTCACTCACAAATGTCAGAAATATATTAAGTTTATTGAACAAAAAAATATTAAAAGTAAACAAAAATATTAAATCTGTAATCTGAATTGAACTTTGATTTAAACTATTAAAACTAGTCTTGAAATTCATTATTAAAGAACAACCACCAATCCATTTTTGAGAAACAGCTTTGTTTTGAAGAATGAAATTCCACCTTTGCCATGATTCCTCGAATTTTAATTATGCTTTCTTTCTTCTAACTAACATTCGTTTCACGAAACCTAATGAGTTTATGCTAATGACTTCATTTTTGACGAGTCCCGCAATGAACTGGTCATAAAGACACGGTTCCCAGTAGAACACCGGAGTCAAGCATCACTGTCAGTAAGCGTGATCACTTTGATCAGTCTGCGTGGAGACAGAGAGTGTGCGGTATCGGTCCTCTTTAAACTGTTCTACCGCAAAGTGCTGAAGCAGATTGTCGGGCTTCCAAAGGAGGGGAGCGATTCCCTCTGCATAGGATCAAAATTGCGATGGCATCTCTTCGGATCATCGTCAGGGATGTTCCCCAGACCGTCGCATATAGCCCAATAGTACAAATAGCATTGTGCAGCTCTAGTGAGACGTACCTACATACCTATCATTTTTGACGATGATTGCAAAAATATAGCTTAAAAGAGGTGATCCAATTTACTGAATTTGACATCTTTTCAATTTTTCAGTCGTATCCACCTCCTGGTTATCTTCCAAACAATCGGCAAACCTTCATACCCCAGCAGAGTTTCTCAGACACGCTCAAGTCAGTGCAAGTACAGGGTGTGCCAAAACACAATGTTCCACCCATACCTCCTCCTCCAGCATCAGATCATCCATCTCGAAGATTTTCACTAGACATGGCCCGGCGAGCCAGCATTGATACCGAGCTTCCAGACATCCTATGTGAGTTCATCTCTTTGCTTGATAAAAATAAATGAAGGATTTTGTAGTAGAAGATTTTTAAGTGATGTTTTAATAAATTTAAAAGTGTCATGTTTCGAAAATATAGCAAGAGCAGTCAAATGTTTACTGAACACTTTTTTCTACTAAAAACTGTTTTATTTAATGAATTGATAAAGAAGAAAAAAAATTCCACAGACATTTGACCATAATATGTTATTAAGGGTGATTATTGAATCTCTTTTAATGAGGAAAACAGAAAGGAGCACCTATTAAGTACCTTAAACTCGAAGCAAAGCTATAATTTTAAACTACGTGTATTATCTTGCCGTATCTGGTCTTTAAAACGAGAAAAAATCTCACGCAAATTAGGCTAGATTTTACATCTTTACTAAAGATTATTAAAAATAGACGAATACTTTTTTGCATATTTTTATGGACCAGCATTAAAGTAATTTTTCAAATTTCCAAACTTTGAATCAGAAACGCAGCTCATTCTAACAAAATTGTAACTTTTCTTCATACTGACGTTTTGCTTCATTTTCATATGTAGCGAAGAGGGAGCTGACTAAAGATAGGCAAAACTTAACCTATTAGTCATGAAAAACTGTGGCAAACAGAGAACAGTAATAAAAAAAAGCATATTATTCTCTAAAAAGAGCTTCAGAGCCTTCGATAAATAGCTTTAAACCTAAAATTTAGTGCTTTTATTTTATTTTTTAGAATGCCACTCGGTACCTTCTACTAAGTTCTTCAAAAAAGACCCAAACAAAGAATGATGTCCTTGTGCTGCCATATAATAAATAATTTAGAACATAACATAATTAAAACGCAAATAGTGCAAACGCAAACAGAGATCGTTTCAATACTATACATCAGAGTAGAAATAATGATGATTGTAATTGTTATAGAGCTAAATTCTCAGAGTGTGTCGATACTGTTAGAAATACCGTTTTGTTACAGTACTATTTTTGTGCTTAGGCACTGAATGATCGTGTTTGTTATTGGTACTGAAACCATCGGTTGATCTGTATTTTTATATACTGTGTTGTACTTTTATAATAACAGATATGCTATTTCTAGATGCATCAAATTTTAAAACATTTCCAAAATGTGATCATCGTATTCATGTGCTTAAAATTACGTTTTAAAGTAAATTTCGTATAGAATAATCGTTACTTTATTTCGATGAAAATTTATCACATTCCATGGCATTTCATTTACAATCAATTTTATATTTGATTATTAACCAATTTTGAAGTATACGTTGTTATTCATTCAAGCCATTATAATAACAAAACGTTGCATTTCAATCAGATTGAAAATTGCTTAAGCTTTTTTCGCTAAATGTTTAATGATTTCTGGCATTAAATAAAATTGTTTTGCAAAGCACTACAAATTTGGATCAATAATTTAAATATAATGTTATATTTTCATTTATTGTTATAATGCAATTCAATTCTAACATTTGAAATAAGTAACCCATTTAGTTATTCATGTTTTTAAGTTTAAACTCACCGATGATTCAATAACATATTTCCTTTTGAACTATTTAAATACGAGAATGGGTGAATCATTCAAATTACAAAGACTTTCCAAATTGAAGTGGCTTTTATGTCAGCAATTTGAATAAACAGTTAATTTTGAACTTTGATTCCATTGAAAGTTTATGATTAAATTAACATATTTTTTATCGTGGAATAGATGGGTTTATTTATGTTACTTCTTTCATACACTTTAAAACATTTGTTTTCGAAAAGGAAATGAATAAAGTAATTTATTTATTTATTACATTCATTCACTCTTTCTCATTCTCGTTGAAAAGAAAGTAACAAACTAACATGACAAAAAAGTAACAGTAAAAAAGTAACGGTTTTAACAAAAAGTAAGTGTTTTAATGTTCTTTTTTTTTAAGAATCACGCTATTGTTACAGAATATCAGTAATTTGATCATATATTTGTGACGGAGAATATAAAATAGTCATGCCATTATTTTCGAATCTTGAAGTCCTAATTCAATAATTATGTAATACCCTAATTATGTTATAAAATAATAAAAAAGTTACATTATTTTCATTTTTTATGCAATTAATTTCAAGAATTAAATAAAGTACATTTGTTCCCAAACTTTTTGCAGTTTAGGCTTAATTTTGAGTTGCATCGTAATACAAAAATTATTCTTTTTAAATAGGATCTGTTTGAAAGTTTCATTCCCATTTCGTAATTTCTTAATTTCTGGACACCTTTGCCCATAATATGATATTTTCTTATATATATAAATATTTCATATCTGTATATTTCGTAGCATCTGGAAAACTCGAAAATTCCTATAATTATGTAGTAAAATCATTTTTTTTTTTTTGAGTTCTGAAAATTTGTTTCAAAAATATGCTCTTTCGGTTTTCCATTAAGTTCTTGTCGATGTTTGATATGTGCGTTTGACATACTAGTGTGATCATATTACTGACTCGGCCGCATTGCAAATTAACATTAAATTCTTAACTTTTGAGAGGTACAAGTAATACATTCATTGATATCGATGTATTAGAGTTAAACAATGTTAATTTAAATTTTAATACACGCGGTATAACAATTCAGAATAACAATTTAATATATTAGTTTAAATCATTAGTTTTTTTACAAAATATACAGGGTCGCAAAATGAGCATGAGCTAAAATTATTCAAAATTATATTTCAAACATACAAATATGCTACACTCTATAATGAGTAGATGAAAGTAAGATAATTTATCGCATGATTAAAATACGCTTTAAGTTTGAATCCCCCAAAGAAAGTGTTTGTTTATTTTCACGATTCTCTAAGGTTCCAATAGAAAAATGAAATAAGATTGAACAAATGGAGCATTGAAATAATGAGACAATTACTTATATTCCTATTTATTACAAATCTTGATTTATATACCGCACGTGATGTCTGCCATCTTTTGATAGAGCACAAAATTATATAAATAAATGCTCTACAGCATTCAATTATTAATTTATAATATTTTACATAAATTGAAATGTGTTGCCTTCTCCTGCGATGAATTTATGTAAAAAAAAAAAAACATTCGTCTTATGAAAGGTTGTCGTCAAAAGATTTACAATCACGGTTGGAATGCTTTATCCCATTTACTATATTCATTAAATTTTCTCCTCCCAAACTTAAAGTTACTCCGATCATTTCCCTTTTTTTTTTTTTTTTTCAATATATCAAAATTTATTTGACATTTGAGTTAAATTTCTTCGTAAATCATTCATTATAAACTTTGATAGTATAATTTAGTCAGGTTCATTCGTTGTTTCCATTGTACCGAGCACAGGGGTTCGTTTCGATTGGAGATGAATAAAGCAGTTCTTAAAACTTCAAAAATTTATCAGCAGAATCTAATAAATTTTAAAAGAAAATACATCTATTTCTAGCACTCAATTGCAGCTCAAATAACAGGGTAGTACACTACAAATCACTTGAAACCTCTGACGGTTTTAGAGACTCGCAAATCAGAAGACCATTGCAGTCGCAAGCAGACTAATACTCTCGACTACTCTTCATTCTACGTGGCTCACTCCTATTTAAATTGGCTTGGCGATGAAACCCAGGAAATTTCGACATCATTCTAGACAATATTCGAATGACTCTGTAAATATGATATTAGTTCTATCGCTTTGAACTAAAACAAAAAATTTTCAAAAGTACCCTTTGATCACCAAAATGGTTACCCAATATTGCAAGATTATCACCGATTTTGCAAAAATGTCACCAAACCGAGTCTTTCATAAGAAATACATTAAGCGTTATTTTCTCTCCAAATTACGTTAGAATGCCACGACTTTCTAGCAAATTTTCTAATTAAACTGTTTACTGTAATTAAACTGTTTATTATTACTATAATCTTGCAAATTTTCTAATTAAACCATCTGAGGTATTTAAATTCATAACAAAAAATATTCACAAAATTATACACACATTTACATATTCGTAACACTATATTTATTTTGTTATGTTTTAAGAAAATGTTCCCCCTCCTACAATCGCATTAAACATTATTAAAATAATGCCTTCTATTAGAACATCGAAATGAGCACCTTCCCGTCATATTAAGATAAAACATATTCATTTATGCTTATTTCAAAGTCCATTCAATTTAATAGTCTTAAAGCTCTGAATCACGCACATTTGACTGACTCCTGCAGGCACGTTAAGTGAATTGTTGTTCCAGCTAAATTTAATTTATGATGAAATCAGAGCAGTTGCGTTATCTATTCTAGCATCAAAATTAAATATTGCTAGAGTGTGCGATGTAGTGCGTGATATACCTGTAGGCATTTTTAAAGGTTTATTTAACTTGGATGCATTTTAGTTGCGACGCGCGTTGCCTTGAATTTCAAATGAAAATTTAAACTTATATCGCTACATATTCATTTCGAAGAGAAAGTAATATTTTATTAATCATACCGATATGCTGGAAAATAATTTTTTCATAATTTAACTTTTGTTTTAAATTAATTAATACATTATAAAGCATTGGCTCACTTTTTATTGAAGACTTCGATAAAAGGTGCATTTCATAACTAATGTAAAGTTTCCTTCATCAAACAATATTTAATGAAATCATTTTAACTTAATATAACCTAACAAAAATTGCTAATAAGATTGTAAAATAGTCTGATATTCAATAATTAGCTTACTGCGTGTTATTTCAATCTATTCTATTTTCTTATAGTTAAAGTTATAACACTTAGGGAATTTTAGAAATTTTTTTTTTTTTTTTTTTTTTTTTTTTTTTTTTGCTTTTGTTTTCTGTTGCCTCATATTTTTTTTAACGGATCTTAGATTCTTTTGTATCACTGATTTCAAATCTGCAACTGGTGTCCCTCTCCAAACTCTATTCTTTTAAATGACATTTTTAGTCTATTTTTTGTCAAACTATACAAGTTTAAAAACGTTATATATTACAGAGGTTGCGACAAACATCTAAAGGCACATTATCAGGTTTAAAATTTCCTAGAAACCCATGCACAGAAATGCCATCATACGCGGCTAGGGATGCTTCCTTATAAAGAACTGTTTTTTCATGTGGTCATAATAGGGAAATGCCCCAAGCCGCGCATGACGATATTTACGTATACATTAATTTTTGCGCAATTTTAATGATGAGGATACTCCCCAATTTCCCTAGAAGTTTGTCGCAACATTTAAGCACCCCCTTTTATATATAACGTTATAAGCGTGTACATAGACTAAAAACGTAATTTTCAAAAAAAGATTACTAGCTTTTAAGCTTAAGAAAAACTAATTTCAGATTTGAAAACCCCTTACCCGAATCTGGCAATATCAAGCATTTGCATAAATGCAACAAAACATTTGTCCCCTAGTGTAATCAATACCTCTTAAATAGAAGTTATTATATTGCATTTAGTAATACCTTTATGTGCAGTTAGTATTTCAGATTTTTATACATATTTTGTATTAGTTTTTTTTTTCTATCTTTCGATTATTTCGTCCATTTATTCTGATTATTCTGATTTAGATAAATTTTATTCTCATTTATTTCTGATTATTCTAATTTCGATCTGATTTATTCTTTTTTTTTTTTTTTTTTTTTTTTGTTTTTTTTTTTTTTTTTTTTTTTTTTTTGTATGAAAATTGGTTTTATTCTTGTCATTTCAAAAGCTGTCGACGGAGGAGGCTCCTCGGCAAAGCTTCAAAGAGCAATGTCTTGTGATAGCGTCTGTTCAGATACATCAGTTGTGTTGGACACGTTAGAATCTCCAGCCCATAATGGAGAATTAGAAGTATCATTAGAATATTTAAGGTAAGGAAAAACAAATTTTTCTTATTATTCCCACTAGCTTTAAACCTATATTATCATTATTTGGGTACTTTCCTCATAACATAAAAAAATAAAAATTTAAAAATTGAAAAAAAAATTTTTTTTTTTAATGGAAGCTCGAGAGAGAAAAAAAGATATAATTTCTTCATCAGCTCACACGATTATATCCGCAAAAAGGAGTGCTTTCTAATATTGCATTAATATAGCCAAAGTAAAATATACAATAGTGTGAGAAACACTCAAAAAAAATTTGAAACAAAATACAGGGTGTTTATAAAGTCTCGGACCCATTTTGATGTTTAATAACTCATAAAATAATAAAGATAGGTCAAAATTAATAAAAATTAGATAGACTCAAAAAGTTTCATGACCCTTGTCAATGAACTTCCACATGTGCCCCCTTCGTCGCACGGAGAATATCAAGTCGATAGTCAATTTCACGCCAGGTAGCGGCAAGCATGTCGGCATCCACAGAGGCTATTGTGGTTGTAATTCTGGCTTTTAGGTCATCAATTTTCGACACGATCCTTCTGTAAAGAATGTCCTTTATAAATCCCCAAAGAAAAAAGTCCAGCGGCGTTATATCAGGTGATCTAGGTGGCCAAGAAATTAGACCTCCTCACCCAATCTATCTTCCTGAAAAATGTTCATTCAAAAAACTACAAACGATGATACCCCAATGAGGTGGTGCACCATCTTGTTGCAAAAAGACATGTGGCTGAAGCTCTTCTAGTTGTGGAAATACGAAGTTTTCCAACATGTCTAAGTATACGACTGATGAGACCGTCTTTTCTGTATAAAAGAAAAGCCCAATGACTCGGTCGTGCATTAGTCCACACCACACATTAACCTTTGGAGAATCCCTTTGTGCCTCACGGTATTCATGGGGTTTTCAGATCCCCATATGCGCACATTATGGCGATTAACAATGCCAGAAACATGAAAGGATGCTTCGCCGGAGAACATTATGCGCTTCAGAAAATTAGCAGCATCTTCTATCCTTTCAACCATATCTGCTGCAAACGCTATCCTCCTAGGCCCATCGTCCGGTTCCAAACCTTGAACAATTTGAACTTTGCATGCATGCAGTCTTAATTGTTTCTTAATAACCTTGTACAACGTCGAAATTGACATATTTAATTCTCTTGCCGCTGATCTCACAGATATTCTAGGATTGTGTAAAAATGTCTGTCTGACACGCTCAACGTCAAAATCACTTGTGCAGGGACGTCCGGAACGTTTCTTATCTGCGATACTTCCAGTTTCTAGAAAATTCTTTTTCCACCACAAGATGCTGCATTTGAATGGAGGATCTTTTTGGTAAATTCTTCTGCAATTTCTATGTGCTTGCACTATCGATTTCGTTTCTATGAACCACCATAAAATCTGTGCTTTCTCTTGTGGTGTATGCATTCTCCTTAATATCGCTTGAATATAATAACATCACATAGAAAAGTACTACATAAAACAAACCCATCAAAAGTAAACATAGCATCGCAATAGTTGCCAAAAACAAACGAGAGAAAAATGCAATTAATAAGCAGACGATATTTAGAAAACAACTGATATTTAGACTGGAAAATGAAATTACCTGAAATTAACCACACGTGCACACGATATTTACAAAAGTAAAGATATTTAAACCTGAAAAGGAAAATATATGAGTTATTCCATCAATAAATGCCATAAGTTTGTTCATATCTTCATTATTTTATGAGTTATTAAACATCAAAATGGGTCCGAGACTTTATAAACACCCTGTAGAACACATTAAGTAATAAATAACAAGTAAAAAGCAGAAATTAAATGTAAAAATAAAAAATAAAATCAGAACAAAATACAAAACGAAATCAATAAAGATAGTAGCGAATTCAAATGAACTTACGTGTACTTGAAAATTTTCTGGAATGATTTAAAATATTTTCTTAATATGATTGCCAGATTACAAAATATGGAAATAGAAGCACAAATTGAGGTAAAAGCGTAAATAGAGGAATTTCGTTTTATAGCGCATTCTTACTGCAGTACTTAAGTGCGTTTGATTTTTGAGTTACCAGGGATTGGCCCGAAAATGGATGTGCTCAAGGTAATATTTTACTGGATAATTTTGAGAAGTTTATAATTAACAAAGTTGATATTTAATTATTTCCTATGATCTGCACAATCAGTCTTCCCGATGAGCAGACCTAGTGCGTTCTCCAGAAGTGGTATTCACTCTTTCAGGACCACCACAATGGGTGAGATACCGTTGGCTATGGAAATTTGGACGTCTCGTTTCTGCCACACAAGATGACAGCACCGAGACTCTATTTGGATGCTAAAGTGCACTAGGAATTTAATTTTGCGGAAATGCCAAGAGCCAATAAGGCACACCAGGGATCTTTTACATGCTGTATAATCATACGACATGGCCGCTGAGGATTTTCTGCATCCCGAAAATCCGGTGTCTGGGCCAAGGATCGAACCCGCAGACTTGGGCTCAGAAGGCCGACGACAAACCAACTGCGCCACCCAGCCACAGCTCTTAGCATTTCCGGCAAAATTAAATTCCTAGTGCACTTTAGCATCCAAATAGAGTCTCGGTGCTGCCATCTAGTGTGGCAGAAACTAGACGTCCAAATTAACATAGCCAATAGTATCTCACCCATTTTGGTGGTCCTGAAAAAGTGGATACCACTTCTGCAGAACGCACTAGGTCTGCTCATCGGGAAGACTGATTGTGCAGCTCATAGGAAATAAAAAATATTTAATTATACGTTTTTATTGGTTTTAAGAAAGTAATATTTATTTAAGAAAAAAAAGAAAGAAGCATGAATTGCCTGTTTTGCACAGATTTTTAGCCATGGAATTGTCTGAAATGGCCTATTAATATAAATTTTCTCGATTTTCTTCATTTTTCTCTTTATCCTTTTTGTACTATATAAGGCCTCTAAAATACCTGGATCGGCACCCAATATATTAAAGTTTAACATAAAATCCAAAATTCAGATAAGCTTTAATTAAAAATTATTTAGCATTGTTTTATGAATTCTTTCTAAAATATAGATATGGTTCATATTCTTATATTTTAAGTTAATAATATCAAGAAACATCTCGTGGTGAGTCTCTTAATAATTTGAAAGTGAATCGTTCTATTTATATTAGAATGTAACCATATCCAACATTTTTTGTTACTTCTTTCACTGTGTATCAATTTCAGTAATCTACTGTCCCAAACTTTTCGCCAACTTTCTGTTATGCTTGTCCAGTTTTGCCAACTAGATTTCATTGAGAAGGGAATAAAAAATAAAATAATAAATTTTGACCTTATTTCTTTTCCAGTTCTGTGATATTCTTTGATATGTGAGGTGATTTCCTAAAGATTTTCTAGCAATTTATTTGTATGAGAGGATTTTCTGAATTTGGCAAGGGAATAGAAAAACATGTTTTCCGTCCGACGCAGTTTATAGATATTTCTCAGTGTATTAGATTGGCACAAAATTGCGATTGTAACTAAAAAGCATGTGTTAAAACATATAAATTATATTAAATTAGAAATCTTATTTTTTCAAATGAAAACACGTGAGGAAATAATTCTGTCAAAAAATAAATTTGATTTGATTTAAGTATGTAAATTCAAATTTTATCAAATAATCCTACACTAAATATATTATAGAGTAAAAGTGTGACAAAATAATTAATATGGTTTAATTTACTTTTTTACTGTAAGTATCCTGGTCTAATTATATAATCAAAACTCTGAGGATAAAAACTTAAAACGTAAAAGAGAGAAACGTTGAAAATATTGTGACAAAGAAATAACTCACTGTTTACGATCAGCGTCATAATTGGATATCTGCAAGTGACGTCATAATACGTAAATCGTGGCATTTGTCGATTCTGAAGCTAATCAGCAGGTTCGACACACACGCGCGACGTCGCTGGTCGGTATCCAATTAAATCTTATTTAAATCACATAGTTAGGCGTAGTCTTAGGCGTAGTCTTCTTGAGATGCAAGTACCCGATTGTGTTGCAGTTAAAAACTCATGAAAAGGTAATTCAATAGTGCCACATCTGAAAAAAATGTCTGATGTGGTAAAATTAATCTTATCCAATTTGTAAAGGCCAAGCTGTTAAACACAACTCGTATGAAGTCTCAAATTTTCTTGGTGGGTGACTTTACCTTAACACCTTAACTATACCCTGTTAGAGTTATTCACATTGCCTGGTTAATGACAGAACACTTAAGAGTTAGTTGTCTGATTGGAAATTTAAAAAAAATAAAAATAATGTCTTTGAAATCCTTCAAAACATTTACCATAGCACAGATTCAAATAGACTTGTTTGATAAACAAATCTTACCATCTGTCAAAATATATAACATTTGAACTTAAACGGGAAGTTGGCTGCGAAAATATGCAATTAAGTCCCCTTTTGGGAAAAAAAAAGGATATCATTTGGCGAAGAATACAATAACAGAAAAGAAAATTTATTTATTTTATTTATAGTATTACCACACAATGGATGGTGTTTTCTACGCTAGGGAACGGTGCAAGCTCCATACCGTCTATACTTCCGGGTTACTGTTTCCGGTGTATTTTAGAGCCATTTGGCTCACAACGTGATCATTGTGTTTTGAGATTCTTGCAAGCGTGGTATTTTATTTTTTATTGCTTGTGTTTACAATGCTAACAATACTTGTGTTTACAATGCTAATGGTGCTAACACTAACGTAAGATGGTGCACAGCTTCCAACAAGAACAAACAGTTATAAACAAATGGAAAGAGGCCAAATCAGGACTGCCAAAAAAGCGAGTTATTCAAAATCTAGCAAACATGTCACCTTGTTAACAATATATCTCAGGTCTCGAAAAAACTCGGAAATTTTAACCGTCCCCGAGGACGGCTTGTCCAACTATGTACCCGTCCTCCTTTTAAACTAATCCGTCACTTCTAAATAAATAAAAATATAATTTTCTCTTATTTATCACAAACATTTATCATATAAATTGCACAATGAATTAGTAGTTATTAGGATTACAAATACTAGGATAACATTATACAGTTATAAAAGAAATACTAGGTTACTAATAGTAACCTAGTATTTATTTTATGAAATAATTTATTTCTTATATGAAATAATTTAAATGACAAAGGTCAAGTTATCTGGAATGTCAATTTATCCGAGGGTACTGCGTTTTTTAAATGAATCAAATATGACGTTTGCCAGTTCCACAATCAATCTAATGATTTACAGAGGTTTGTGCTCAGAAATCTGAAAGGGGTTTTCCATTTAAGTAGATGTTCATAATTGCGTTTAACGCTTCTTGTTAAGACCAGTACGCAATGTGTTATTTTTTTTTTTTTTTTGTAAGTTCATTACTGAAAGGCTCCTTTCAACCGCTGCAGTACTCCCAGACAGAGAAAACATCAATTCCACCAAGCGCAGTGTGTTGCTGTATTTCTAGATTAGAGGGTCATTATAGAAGTGAGGCGATAGACTCTTGTAAGATAACAAAAATTGAAAATGTATCACGAACTTTAACGGGAAAATGGCCGTCCGCGCGGACGTCGGATTCGAGAAATTTGTTGTCCGCGAGGATTTTTTGACCGCCGAGAACGGGCGGACGGGCGATTTTTCGAGCCCTGATATATCTATAAATAACTAAAACAAATTTTCACTTCAAACTCACCAGAATTACTTAATAACATTAATATCTTATGAAATACGGCAGATTTGAGCTCAGAAATTATCTAATTTACTTTTTTTATTGAAAACAAAATTATACGTTTGAAAATATCGCCTCGCAGAATAAGCTGTAGTAAGCAGTTGCAAACTTTCTAACCGGAACTAGAGCAGGTATTGAGCTCGAGATTGTTATTGTTTACATTTATATCAAAAACACCATCCATATTTTTTTTTCATGTGATATCGGGACATGTATGAAACTTCAACGACAAACAGCTTTTGCTATTTCGTAATCCTCTAGTGCATTTCCAAGAATTAGTGTTAGATAAAAATACCTTCGAAGTCCGAGTAATAATGGGTACCCTAAATTAGAGCAAAATATGAATTTTTAGGCTTTTGAGCTGAAAAGTGTTGCCAGCGGAAAAAGATTAAATGACAGCTGATAGTTTAGGGTTATTAAAAGCGGATCACTACGAAAGCTTAACGTGTTTTCATTGGAAACTCAAAGTTGGAACAGTTGAAAACTCCAAGCAGTTATAAAAATAGCTTATTATTCGCAAAAAAGTACTATTTCATATTCACGACGGAACCTTCGAAAAACAGCCGAATTGAGAGTCGTACGAACGGAATTCAGCTCCATTTCGGAAAAATAATAATTGAAAATGTCGTCAAGAGAGGGAATAAATGACGAAAAAACCCGATTATGCTGTTCATCAGATAACCTCTACTGTATGCTTCATGAATGAAAAAAAAGTTAACAAATTTTAATTAAAAACCTGTGATTTCTATCAAATTACTTTGCGGGAATTTTAGGGCAAGCTATAGATACAGATTTTTTGCGTCGGCATTAAATCTCGTTGCCATTCATTATTTATACAGAACGTTCCAATTGCTTTACAAAAAACAGATTCAGGTTAACAAACTTCAACCAATTGGACTTCTTTTCAATCGATACATTAATCAGAATATTTAAAAAAAAATGCTGACTAGATTCTATTGATTAGCATCCAATAAAAAGTAATCATCGCTTTCCTGGTTGAGACAAAAATCGGTAAAAATGGCAATTCTGTTCAAATGTTTAAAAGTACATTTTTGTCTTCTTTTTTTCATAATAAAATGTAAAATAACATAAAAATTAGTTGTTTTAAACAAGAAATGTAAATTTCATCACTCAAAAATGTTTTCTAAGAAAAACTTGTTATTGGCAAATTGATTGAAATGGTGAAAATAAATTCATAAAAAAAATAAACACTTGCGTAATTTATTGCAATCAAATGATTGAATTCGTATCTATAACATTTTTTCTTGTACATTGCTTGTATGAGAGAAACTGCAATACAATAAAGTTGTCCAAAATAATACGATGAGTAGTTTATATCGGCAACTTGCTATAAAGAAAGAATTTTTCTCTATTTATCTAATTCATAGAATATTTTACTATTTAGGAAGTTTTTTCATATTCTTTATTCAATGAAACTTCATTTCAACCTTTACAGGATCTATCTTATTGTATCGTATCCAAGCAATATTATATTAACCGAAAAGAGTAGAAAAAAATTTAGAAATTTGCTTGTTTATCTAATTAATCTTAAAAGATTCCAATGAGAAAAATACCCTATTTTTGAATTATTCCAGTTTATTTAATTTAGTCTAAATGTTACATTTTGCGAAACTTTCTCTTGCTCTTTATTAAAAATAAAATTTCATTTCGATCTTTTTACGGAATCTTCCACATTACATCAAATTGAAAATAGTCATGCTATATGCATATTAACCGAAAAATGAGAAATAAGAATTTAGAATTTATTTGTTTACCTAATTTATCATGGAAGTTTCCAATAAGAAAAGTACCCGATCTTTCAAATAATTTTTTCTTCTTTAAATCCTCTCTGACAAGGGTAAATTTACTTTCACAGAAGAGTAGACAGCTGGAGGGAATCTAACGTTTATTGCATATATTTCTAAGATAGGAGTGGCAACGTTGCGAAATCGCCTGCTTCAAGCAATGTCATGTTCTTCATATGCTGATGAGACGTTGCCAACGAAAAAGAAATGTTTACTTGCCGCCTGTCTTCAGAAAAGATGTATACTAAAATATGAAGGAGAAAAAATACTGGGCTATTATTGGACCAAAGTCTAATATGTCGAAGCAATTTAATGCTTGAGGAAAATTCAATGTAAGATAAAGTAATCTTAGTTTTTCTGTTTATTTAATAGCTTCAGATAGTGCTGTCTACATTAGATAAAATAAAGTTATAACTGAACAAAATTTGCCAGATATAAGCAATTTATACATTAAGTTAGGAAAAGAGTTTTTTTGGTTAAAACACATAACATATTTTTTCAAGTGAAATTTTTTAACACTTTTTCAACTAATATTTTATAGCTGTGAAAAATATTATTCTAATCTTTTCCTGTTTTTTTTATTAAAAACAATTTAAACTAGCTAGTTAGTTTTAAAAAAAAAAGTTATTTGGGAGTTTTTTTTTTTTTTTTTTTTTTTTCTTTTAGTCATTTTGTATTGTTTCATTCATCTCACTTAATTTTTCGTAAAAAAACGAATTTCAGGCAAATCTCTAATATTTGTTTCATAGATAAACAAACACATTCTCAAGCTTCAATTATTAAATAAAAATATACAAAGATATTCGCACTTATATTACAAAGTAATTATTGGCAATTTCCCAGAAAATAATGCATATTAATTAATGATTGTGAACCACACAATGAAAAAGTCACTTTTTAGAGAAGCATCATTCTTAGCATTGTCAAATTTTTGAGAGGGACAAAATTAAAATACACAACTTCAATAATTCTTAAGCATAAATAGAAAAAAAATTCTTATATTTCCTGAATATGTACAAAAAAAGTAATTATTTTTATCTCTTCCTTTCTTTTATTACTTTGATTAATTTAATTCGATAATGATTCATGAAAATTTGCTTTATTTGTCTAAAATATGGAGGGGGACTTTTAAAGATTTCTAATAAGTACCAGCATTCAGGATGCAGGTACTTTTTACTGTAAAATCCATTTTTACCACATGTTACGGAATAAAAAATCTGATGTACCGTAGTTTTTACAGTAATAATTTCCATAAAATCACTGAATGTCTGTAATAAAATAAATACTACTGCAAAAATAACGGTATAATATTTTACGGGGTAAATAGATTCTACGAATAATACATCCAAAGTACCGGTACTTTATGCCGTAATTTGATCCGGATTTTTTTAACAGTGTTATGTTAGATAAAACTTTTAAATGAAATAGAAAATTAAGAAGAACCCATTAAAGTTTAGAAACAAATTTCTACAATTATAAAAATAACAAAGGTTGAACATGATTGTAATATAGACACTGAGAGCCAAAGCCTCTCAGTAAGTTTGTAACACCGTGTAGAATTTTTATTAAACCCAATTTGTAATAATTTAGGCCAAAATAAGTGAAAAATATTACATGTAGCATTTTAATAATTTATGGCTATAAAATACAGCATGAAACACTGGTTTCTTTTTCGGCGTTATCTTCCAAACAATTATTTTTCAAATTGGCACTTATTTATATCCAAGAGAAACAGTTATTTATCATTGAAATTTCTTTAAGTTATAAAATAAGTTATTGATACATTTTTGTACATGAACGAAAAAGAATTTTTTCTCGCTACTTTTTTTTTAGATTTTATACTTTTAGATTTTATACTTTAATACAAAGGTAATTTCGATAATCTAACAGATATTTTTTAATAACTATTAGATTGTTTTTATTGTTAATAATAATTAAAATATAGTTTTGCTTATAGATAAAAGAGCGTCAGAAAAAAAAAACATATAAAAGGGACACCGGTGTCCCATCTGCGTCAAAAGGTTAAGAAAAAACTATAATAAATAGCTCAAATCTTTTTGTTAACAAAGAAAAATATTTTTGATTCAGTTAATTTGTCGGTACTTAAATATTTTCAAGTGGTGAAGTTTTTGATTTTATAAGAATAAATCAATGTTATTTATCGCTTAAAACTCAATAAAATAAACATAAAGGTGATTTGATATTTCTATGAATCAATATTATTTGCATTTTATAGTAGAAAGTGATTTTATAATAAAAATTTTCTTTTCGCTTTTAAATCCTGATTCATTAAAACTATTCCATTTTTTTATTATTATTTGTTGCTCTTCCTGATTTTCTAATTGCTTTATGTTATTAGACTAAGCAAAATATGTTTTTAGAAGTTTATCCTATCAAAATAAAGATGAACTATATTCTGTATCTTCTGACTTAATGCTGCTTCTCGTGGCCAACTCCTGATAGTAAAAATTTACCATAATCAAAAATTTTCTCCGGTGCTTTTCCTATTTTGTAGGTCATTAAAAACCTATTTCCACATTAACTATAGTAGATAATGTTGTACATACCTATATTATTAAAAAGGCATATTAAAAGAGTACATATTAAAAGAGCACCCATTAACATAATATTAGTAATATCTATTACCGAAAAGTTTTCATTTTTTAGAATTATTATTTTTAAATTAAAAACATCAAGGGGCTCATCTTAATATCTTTATCTGTAATATGCGCGCACACTTAAAATATTAAATCCAAATTGTGAAACATATTACTTGTTTATTAGATAAGAATAATGGTAACTTTTTCATAAAAATCGGCATGGCTCAGCAAAGATATTAATTTTAAAAATGAATCAGTTACAGTTACAGATGATTAATTTTTATTTTGATCCATTCCCGTAGAGAGAGATCAGAACTTTCTTGGCATCGAAGTAGCAACGAGAAGTTTCCGTGGTTTTTATTTCATTTTGCGCAAATGTTGATTATTTTCGCTTAAAAAATCTTCTTGATGATAAATGGGACCTGGCTCTGTAAACATGGGATTTTTTGTCTTCTAGATTTAAGGCTGTTGAAAAGGAAATAACTGCATATCCACTGAGGGGATTAACTGTTTAACGCCGGAAATTTTTGAAACGGTAATTTAAATTGTAAAAAACAAGAAAAAATGAAAGTCGCATAATTAATCATGATCGCATAATCCACCACGACAGAAAAAATACCCAAAACAGATCTATAATTATTTTAATAAATTAAAAAATGTCTGAAACTGCTAATTTTTAATAAAAAATAATTTATCTGTTTTAACAGCTATATTCTGTATTAAAACTAATAAAAAATACTTTTTTTCAGTCTTAGACATACATTTAAATGTAAGATTATTAATCACAATCAGCGCTACTTAAATGAATTCTTTTTTAAACTAATAACTAATAACAGAATAATAATAAATAAAACTAATAACAGAACTCTCTCGCTAATTAAAGTCATATATATATATATGTAATAACAGAGCTTCATCCCTGTTATCATTGGTGTATTTAGCTTTAATAATGCAGTCGTAAGCCATTTACACTCAAAACATCTTTATTAATGGTAGTAGGCTGGTATCGATAACAGTCCACATCCGCTCTCCACAAGGGAGAGGGTGGACAAGACTTCGGACAATTCTGGACAAATTACCAGGATCACAACATGATGGAAAAAGCCATGCGAAAAGCATTGCTCTCGCTTTTATACTAACACAGATTTGAGTAAACAGGCACAGTCGTTGGCATTCTTGTATCCTTACGCATTAAGGAAAATCATTTCATGCTTCCTTATATGGAAGTAAAAGGGGGAGAGATTCTATAAATAACTCAATCGTATGTTTATCAGCCTTGACTTCCCAAAATAGAATCTCTCTACGCTTATTCTTTAACAAAGACATTTTATTAAAACGAAAGAGATTTAATTATTTTATTAATACAAAAGTATTATACTTTTTGTATTACATCCCCCCCAAAAAAGATTTTTGGCAAGCCAAAAAGAAATCATAATAAAATTTAGAATTCTCTGAACTTTTTAAATTTATGTTGGTACGACTGTTCCTTTTCACTACTACAAATAACATTTTTTCAATTATCTGTTAAAAAAAAACAACTATATACAATGACAACAATAAAAACATGATAATACACTTTATCTGTTTAGGCAACTAAACAGAAAGAAAAATGAAACATATTTTTATAACTAATCTACAAAAATTTTCAATAATAAAAAAAAAAATTTTTTTTTTTTTTTTTCACACAAAAATATACATAATTTTTATGGATTTTTATCCAAATATCACTTCTTCCCTTGAAGAAGTAAAAAAATTTCTTTTGTTTTGGACACTATTCATGATTTAATTTCTACATATGTGGGTTGTGATATTTCCTAAGATTTGATACATGAACTATTTCAAAATTTTGTTTACTTAAACAATTCTTTTTATTTCCTATTTTTTCGTCGATGTTAACCTGATAATGTATGCACCCATTACCTAGTTCTATCTTCGAATCATTTGAAATGTTTGGCCTTTCTTTCTTTTTCCTGTACTTTTTGTTATTAACTTCTTGGTCATTCTTTCTTTTTCCTATTTTCCCTGTTCTTTTTATTTTTTTATTTTTGTTACCCCTCACATTATTTTTTTTTTTTTTCAAAATGTTTACTTTTACTGAAACATCTTAAACTTTTTTCAAAATGTTTACTTTTGTTAAAACATCTTAAACTTCTATTTTTTTTTTTTTTTTTTTTTCAAAATGTTTACTTTTATTGAAACATCTTAAACTTCCATTTTTTCAAAATGTTTACTTTTATTGAAACATCTTAAACTTCCATTTTTCAAAATGTTTACTTTTATTGAAACATCTTAAACTTTCATTTTTTTTTCACAATTTTTGACCTTAACACTTTGAGAATTTTGCTGTCTAATGTGCAAAGATAAGTTGTCACTGTTAGAATTAGCAGAGGTGATCAATCTCTTACCAAATTGAGTAACAACTGGCCCGACACAGTCAATAGACAAACAAAAATCCTTGCAAGTCTGCAACCCTAGTAAAGCATATGGTAAATCAGTATCAATTATAAAAAACTTAGCTGATTTAATAATTTCGCCTATCTTAAGGGGAAACTCACAAATTTTGTTAAGTGTTAATTGTCCTTTCGTTTGGATAACATTTAATTCCTCACATTTTTTAATAGGAATATTTAGTTTTGACACAAGGTCTTTTGGTATTATATTCAATGTTGACCCGGTATCAACATTCAATAATATCTCTTTTTTTACATTTTCATTTTGTTTTGGTTTTGGACGTCCATTTAAGTATTTTTTTTCCACTTTATATCCATTTAGGTATTTATTTTCCACTTTATATCCATTTAGGTATTTATTTTCCACTTGACATCCATTTAGGTATTTATTTTCCACTTGATATCCGGATATTATTAATTGCTATTGTTTATTTGTCATATTTTGAACGTTCATTTCAACAACATTAGGGTTGTTTACACACGAGGAGCCCATGTGAAACTGATTCAATAGTCCTTTCTTCGAACAGTATTTACACTGATTTATTGGGATCTCCTGTGTTGTATGATGTATTTTGGGTTTTGTCACATTCGGGGTTTACACTTTTATTTTTAGGACAAGCCGGAGCTTTATGTCCTGGTGCATTACATTTAAAGCACCTAATGTCATATTTAGGGTTTTCCATTTTCTTCATGTATGGTCCCTTGTTATTTTGAAATTTATTTTTATCTAAGTCACTTTTAATTTTTTCATAGATTTTAAGTTTTTGTTTAAATTCAAAAAGATTATTGGCTCCATAAAGAATTGATTTATTATTTGTTTGGTCTGGTATTCCTTGAATCATGTAAGTGATTAGAGCTAAGTCATCAATATCACTTTGAGTGGCAATTTCTTTCATTTTAAGGAAATACTCTTGAAGAGTTTCATTATATCTTTGCTTTCTTTTTTGCAACATTGCATGTATTTCTGCACTATTACAATCAAATCCAAACTCTTCAAGCAAAAGATTTTTTAATTTTTCATATGAATTTAAACAACTTTCACTTCTTATTAATGTTAAGGCATTACCCTTTAAACATCTTTTCGCAAATAAAAATTTTTGCATATCAGATAATTTAAATAAATTGGCATGAGTTTCAAAATTTTCAAACCAAGAATTAATATTTTCGTGTTTTTCTCCTTTAAACATAGAAGTAAATGCTTCAATATCCGAAAAATTTACTATTAATTTAGTTTCTGTTTCTCTATTCTTTATATCCTTGCTAGAATTTTGACTATAGGATGCCATATCTTTATCAGTATAAACATGAGTTTGTATTTCTTTATCAACATATATTTTAGTATTTAAACTAACTTGCGTAAATTGACTTACACAAGTTTTAATTGGTAAATGTGATTCAAAATCAGTTTGAGTTTGTTTACATTGAAACTGATTAGTTTCATCCTCATCTTCAGAGAGATTTTCCATTACTATCGAATTTTTTAAGATATCAAAATCACATAAACAAGTTAAAATGTGCTTTGCAATTTCATCTTTATTTCCTTCACTGGAAATATTTAAAATGTCTGAAATTTTAACTAATTCCGAAAAATTGAAAGTATTACAAATTTCTTGTAATTTGTTTGAAAATTCTTCATCGCTAGGTTCAAAAGAAAATTCTGAAAAATTTAGAATTTTGTTACGGTTTAATCTAGAAAAATCATTAGGAAACAAAAGTTTAAATAATAACTTAATTTTGTTTGCCGTCACTAATTTAATTGACGTTTGAATCACATTTATTTCTTTCAAAAACATTTTAAATGCACGATAAAAAACAATATTATATCATCATTTTAAAGAAAAGCAATATAAATACAAGAAATACAATCTAACTATTCATAATAAAATATACTCAGTTATTCAAAATGAAAATTTTAAAACACTACTCATCTCCGATTTCACTAAAATAAGTTATCATAACAGTATCACAAACTATGAGAATAAAAAAAAAATATATCTACAGTACTTTCTTTCCATTTTCCACACTGTTCTTTGACCTTCATGACTTTTTGTTTTTCGTTGAAGAGAAAGAACAAATATCATTGCACTTCATGAATATTCATGATTAAGATTCACGCACATTCACTTTTGTTTTCTTTTTTCATTTGGCAAATTTTTCTTCGACTTTCATGAGAAAGGAACTTTTAATAAAGAAGCAAAAAGCTTCTCTCTAAATTTAATATAAATCGCGCACATTCACTTTTGTTTTCACAATTTGAGCACTACGGAATTGTAGGGTCATCGGTCATTTCCAGATTGGACACTGTAGGGTCATCTCGATCAACACTATGGGTTTCAGAGAGGCATGTGACGAGCTCGAGCCAACGTCAGCATTCTCACAGCGATGAGGTGTACAAGTAGTGAACTCAATCCTTTCTTCCTTCATTCTTTTTTTCACCGCGGACTAGGCACTTCTTTCTTTCGTCCTTCGTCCCCCGGGATGAGGTTTTATCAACGTTGTAGTCAGCCGGAAAATAGATAACAATGGTTTCCTCAGCAAGTAAACATCCTGGCGTCTTGTAATAACAGAGCTTCATCCCTGTTATCATTGGTGTATTTAGCTTTAATAATGCAGTCGTAAGCCATTTACACTCAAAACATCTTTATTAATGGTAGTAGGCTGGTATCGATAACAGTCCACATCCGCTCTCCACAAGGGAGAGGGTGGACAAGACTTCGGACAATTCTGGACAAATTACCAGGATCACAACATGATGGAAAAAGCCATGCGAAAAGCATTGCTCTCGCTTTTATACTAACACAGATTTGAGTAAACAGGCACAGTCGTTGGCATTCTTGTATCCTTACGCATTAAGGAAAATCATTTCATGCTTCCTTATATGGAAGTAAAAGGGGGAGAGATTCTATAAATAACTCAATCGTATGTTTATCAGCCTTGACTTCCCAAAATAGAATCTCTCTACGCTTATTCTTTAACAAAGACATTTTATTAAAACGAAAGAGATTTAATTATTTTATTAATACAAAAGTATTATACTTTTTGTATTACATATATATATATATATATATATATATATATATATATATATATATATATATATATATATATATATATATATATATATATATATATATATATATATATATATATATATATATATATATATGTAATACAAAAATTATAATACTTTTGTATTAATAAAAGAATGAAATCTCTTTCGTTTTAATAAAATGTCTTTGTTAAAGAATAAGCGTAGAGAGATTCTATTTTGGGAAGTCAAGGCTAATAAACATACGATTGAGTTATTTATAGAATCTCTCCCCCTTTTACTTCCATATAAGGAAGCATGAAATGATTTTCCTTAATGCGTAAGGATACAAGAATGCCAACGACTGTGCCTGTTTACTCAAATCTGTGTTAGTATAAAAGCGAGAGCAATGCTTTTCGCATGGCTTTTTCCATCATGTTGTGATCCTGAAAAGTTGTTCCGGAATTGTCCAAAGTCTTGTCCACCCCCTCCCTTGCGGAGTGTGGATGTGAAGTATTATCGATACCAGCCTACTACCATTAATAAAGATTGTTTTGGAGTGTATCATGGCTACGACTGCATTATTAAGCCCTTATATTATAAGACGACAGGATTTTTACTTGCTGAGGAAACCATTGTTATCTATTTTCCGGCTGACTACAACGTTGATAAAACCTCATCCCGGGGGACGAAGGACGAAAGAAAGAAGTGCCTAGTCCGCGGTGAAAAACGAATGAAGGAAGGTCTGTTTTACCACTCCATCTTTAACTACACCTTCATCGCTGTGAGAATGCTGACGCTGGCTCGAGCTCGTCACATGCCTCTCTGAAACCCATAGTGTTGATCGAGATTACCCTACAGTGTCCAATCTGGAAATGACCGATGACCCTACAATTCCGTAGTGCTCAAATTGTGAAAACAAAAGTGAATGTGCGCGAATCTTAATCATGAATATTCATGAAGTGCAATAATAAAATTGTTTACTTCTTCTCTTCACAATCATGAAGGTCAAAGGACACTGTGTGGAAAATGGAAAGAAAGTACTGTAGATATATTTTTTTTTTATCCTCTTATGTTTCTTTCTCACTAGCATGATAGAATAGTTTATCGATATCGGAGATGAGTAGTGTTTTAAAATTTTCATTATGGATAACTGAGTATATTTTATTATGAATAGTTAGATTGCATTTCTTGTATTTATATTGCTTTTCTTTAAAATGATGATTTAATATTGTTTTTTATCGTGCATTTAAAATGTTTTTGAAGGAAATAAATGTGATTCAAACGTCAATTAAATTAGTGACGGCAAACAAAATTAAGTTATTATTTAAACTTTTGTTTCCTAATGATTTTTCTAGATTAAACCGTAACAAAATTCTAAATTTTTCAGAATTTTCTTTTGAACCTAGCGATGAAGAATTTTCAAACAAATTACAAGAAATTTGTAATACTTTCAATTTTTCGGAATTAGTTAAAATTTCAGACATTTTAAATATTTCCAGTGAAGGAAATAAAGATGAAATTGCAAAGCACATTTTAACTTGTTTATGTGATTTTGATAAGTTAAAAAATTCGATAGTAATGGAAAATCCCTCTGAAGATGAGGATGAAACTAATCAGTTTCAATGTAAACAAACTCAAACTGATTTTGAATCACATTTACCAATTAAAACTTGTGTAAGTCAATTTACGCAAGTTAGTTTAAATACTAAAATATATGTTGATAAAGAAATACAAACTCATGTTTATACTGATAAAGATATGGCATCCTATAGTCAAAATTCTAGCAAGGATATAAAGAATAGAGAAACAGAAACTAAAATAATAGTAAATTTTTCGGATATTGAAGCAGTTACTCCTATGTTTAAAGGAGAAAAACACGAAAATATTAATTCTTGGTTTGAAAATTTTGAAATCCATTGGGGTTTCCCCGCGCAGGTTCGTATCCTGCCGGCTTATAATAACAGGGCTTAATCTCTGTTATCAGTGGTGTATTTAGCTTTAATAATGCAGTCGTAAGCCATGTTACACACAAAAAATCTTTATTAATGGTAGTAGGCTGGTATCGATAATACTTCACATCCACACTCCGCAAGGGAGGGGGTGGACAAGACTTTGGACAATTCCGGAACAACTTTTCAGGATCACAACATGATGGAAAAAGCCATGCGAAAAGCATTGCTCTCGCTTTTATACTAACACAGATTTGAGTAAACAGGCACAGTCGTTGGCATTCTTGTATCCTTACGCATTAAGGAAAATCATTTCATGCTTTTAGGATATGAAATAAGCAATGGGATTGTATCACCCGATAATCATAATATTGAGGTGATTAAAAAATTAATGCCCCCTAAAAATGTAAAATCATTGCAAAGATTTCTTGGATCAATAAATGTTTACAATAAATTTATTGATGGTTATGCAAATATTCGACATCCTTTAAACAACTTGTTAAAGAAAGATGTAAAATGGGTGTGGTCAGAAAAATGTCAACAATCTTTTGAACTGTTAAAAAATGCTATTATTTGTAAACCAATTTTGAAAATTTTTAATCCTATTCATGAATGTCATCTTTTTGTTGATGCATCGTTAATTGGAATTGGAGCTGTGTTAAAACAGACAGATGAATGTGGTGTATTGCATCCTGTAGCTTTTCATTCTCGCTCCTTAAGAGACTATGAAAAAAATTATGCAATTACAGAACTTGAATGTCTTGCTATAGTCGATTCTCTAAATAAATTCCATCATTACCTGTTTGGCCAGAAATTCACCATACATACTGACCATGCTGCTTTGGTTTGGCTAAAAAATGTTAAAAATTTAAAAGGTAGATTGTTTAGATGGTCATTATTGTTAAGTATGTATGAATATGATATTAAATACACAAAAGGTTCTACTAATTTTGAAGCAGATTGGCTTTCAAGAGATGCAACACATTCACTTGTCAAATGTAATAGTAAAAATAATGTTCATGTTTCACATTTGTTAAAATTGAATGAAATAATTGAAGCTCAAAGGAAAGATAACTTACAAGGTAATTTTGTTGATATCAATGATGTTTTTTGTATACGTAAGAAAAATTTTACTAAAATAGTTGTTCCATTTTCGTTGAGATTAAAACTTCTGCAAATTACTCATGATAAATTTAACCATCCAGGAGTGCAGAAAATGATTAACTTAATAACCCCTGTTTATTATTGGAATAACATAACATCAGATATAACAAAATTTTGTAAACATTGTCATACGTGTCAATTAAATAAAAAACCTCGACAAAAAAGATTTGGATTATTACAATCCTTACCCCCTGTGAATCAGTCTTTTGACTTAATAGCAATAGATAGTGTTGGTGGATTGAATTATTATAATTCAACAAAAAAATATTTAACATTAATTATTGACCACCTAACAAGATACATTTGGGCTTTTGCATCAAAATCCATTAGTTCAGAAACATACACAAATTTTTTACATCAAATTTTTCAAAATCAAATACCTAAATCCTTGTTGAGTGATCGAAACGCCGCCTTTACGTCTTCTCATTTTAAAAAATTTTTGAAACATAATAAGATTCAACAATTATTGACAACTGCACATCATCCGCAGTCAAATGGCAAGGTAGAACGCCTTGGTCAAACAATAATTACACGATTAAAATGTAAAATCAATGAGAAACCTACTAAAACTCCATGGCCTACTTTGTTAAAAGATATAGTTAATACTTATAACTTAACTCCCCATTCTGTGACAAAATTTCCACCTGCATACCTCATGCATGGTAGACTCCCCTATGAAAATCCTTTAAATGAAGAAATCTATCCACCTGTTGAGGAAGCTAAAAAAATAGCAATTCAAAGAACTAAAGAATATCATGAAAGAAATAAAATTTACTATGATGCTAGATTTTTAGATATAGACTTTAAAACTGACGAATTAGTTATGTTTGAAGAATTTACTTATCCTAATACGAGGAAGTTGTCACCTCCTTTTAGTGGACCGTATAAAATTCTTCAAAAAATTTCAGAAGCTAATTACAAAATAAATAAAAAGAATTGTTTAAGTAAACAAAATTTTGAAATAGTACATGTATCAAATCTTAGGAAATATAACAACCCACAAATGTTGAAATTAAATCATGAATAGTGTACAAAACAAAACAAAATATGTTACTTTCTTCAATGGAAGAAGTACACCCTATATTTTTTTGGGAGATCCGAATCGCGTGTGGAGATTTACCTCAACATCAATTGGATGTGAGGGCGATGAAAGTTGAACTTTTTTTTTCTCAACAAGTTGAGAAAAGTATTATAAAATATTTTTGGATTGACCCGTCTGGATCTCTCATTATCACTGTGCTTCATGAAATTCTGTTTTCCTCCATTTTAACGGGGAATACAAATTTTCATAAAGTAAATAACCCCTTTAACCATACAGAATCTTAAATTCTGATTAAAGACACTTGTTGTCCAGTTCGTTTCCATAAAAATTATGTATATTTTTGTGTGAAACATTTTTGAAATATTTAGTAGATTAGTTATAAAAATATGCTTTATTTTTCTTTCTGTTTAGTTGCCTAAACAGATAAATTGTATTATCATGTTTTTAGTGTTATTATTGTATATAGTTGTTTTCTTTACAGATAATTGAAAAAATGTTATTTGTAGTAGTGAAAAGGAACAGTCGTACCAACATAAATTTTAAAAGTTCAGAGAATTCTAAATTTTATTATGATTTCTTTTTGGCTTGCCAAAAATCTTTTTTGGGGGGGATGTAATACAAAAATTATAATACTTTTGTATTAATAAAAGAATGAAATCTCTTTCGTTTTAATAAAATGTCTTTGTTAAAGAATAAGCGTAGAGAGATTCTATTTTGGGAAGTCAAGGCTAATAAACATACGATTGAGTTATTTATAGAATCTCTCCCCCTTTTACTTCCATATAAGGAAGCATGAAATGATTTTCCTTAATGCGTAAGGATACAAGAATGCCAACGACTGTGCCTGTTTACTCAAATCTGTGTTAGTATAAAAGCGAGAGCAATGCTTTTCGCATGGCTTTTTCCATCATGTTGTGATCCTGAAAAGTTGTTCCGGAATTGTCCAAAGTCTTGTCCACCCCCTCCCTTGCGGAGTGTGGATGTGAAGTATTATCGATACCAGCCTACTACCATTAATAAAGATTTTTTGTGTGTAACATGGCTTACGACTGCATTATTAAAGCTAAATACACCACTGATAACAGAGATTAAGCCCTGTTATTATATATATATATATATATATATATATATATATATATATATATATATATATATATATATATATATATATATATATATATATATATATATATATATATATATTGTTTCAAAATGAAGATAAAACAAAGATAAATTACAGACAAAAGAGAAAAGGGGAAAAAAAGAAAAATAATTATAATAAAAATATAAAAAAAACAACTAGGGAAAGAAAAATAATTAATAAAAAAAAAGGAAAAGTTTTTTAAAAATCTGGAAAATAAAAGATATAATCTTTTCATCTGCCCACACGATTATATCCGTAAAAAAGAGTGCTTTCTAATATTGTATCAATATAGTCGAAGCAAAATATATCAATACAATAGTGTGAGAAACAAAATACAAAGAAAGAGCAGAATAAAACAAAATCTATAAAGCGAGTAACGAAATTAAATGAACTTACATGTTCATTTTATTTATGCATATATATATATATATATATATATATATATATATATATATATATATATATATATATATATATATATATATATATATATATATAATATATATAAATATATATATATATATATATATATATATATATATATATCAAATTTAAAGTCGTCAAAATAATCTAAATTTTTTTTTGTATACTTCTTGAGTTAAACTTATTAATATCTTACAGACAGCAGTGTAGTATATTGACATTTGTTCGGGGGAAAAAAATAAAATAGAAATTCACCAAATATTGAATGCCAGTATAATGACATATTAGCTTAGAAGTTGAAAAAACAGTGATTTTAAGTTAATAGTAAGTAACTCAACTCAAGTCTTTATGTTAGATGGACCATAAATTGCTTAAATTTATTCTTTTTATCCACTGTAGAGAGAATAATAAAAAATTTGTTGCTGATATGTACAGAATAAAATTGTGGATAATAATCAATCATTAAATAAATAAATAACTTTGATTACATCCAAGCATATTACAATCATACATAACCTTGGTATTGGATTAATATTTGCTTTCCCTCCTTAAAGTATTAGCAGTTAAAAAGAATTTCTGGTAACACTTCAATGTCCTGGCATTCATAAGCCAGGATAATGACAAATTCGCCATTTTATAGCATTTAAATTTACTTTAATAAATATTTTGCCTAAGACGTTTATATTCTGTAGAAAACAACAGGATTTCTCAAAATAACTCAGATATATCGATGTAGTTTCTGGTATTAATGGTTTCAAGAAGCCAGGAAAATGACAACACAAAAACCTACTCACCTTGAAAAATTTTTTGAAATAGATTTTGAACCAGAAAATTGGTTCTTTATTCATGCAACAAGACATGTTCATATAGGAGGGTATCTAATCAATCTAATAACATAAGATATTGATTGCTGGCTCTATCTATTTCGGTTGTAAACCACTAAATAAAAGTAGCCAGGAAAATGATAGATTTTCTTGGGACAAACAAATTATTGACAGAAAAAATTAATTTAAACGAAGTTTTTGTAAATAATACCCTCTGCGTATATTCTAGAAATGCTTACACCGATTGAGATTTTAAAAAAATTTGGATATTGAAAAATTTATAGGAAGTTTTGAAGCTAGTTATTATTGGAAACATTGTTTGGGGCATGCCAGGAAAATGACATTTTGAAGTTCAATTAAATTTTTTAACTATACAAAACAGTCAATGCTAGTGCAAAGTTATTTTAAAATGCTAACAACAATGCTATTTATTAATTTTTTAAAAAAAAACTTCTTTTAGTATTATAGTATTAGATCTTGGAGCAAGGGACTGTGAATTGTTATATTTCGTGAGAATCACCCATATATATATATATATATATATATATATATATATATATATATATATATATATATATATATATTCAAAAAGAAGGTAAAACAAAGGAAAATTACAGACAAATGAAAAAAGGGGTAAAAAGAAAATTATTAATAAAAAAAGGATAGAATTCTTTTAAAAAAATTCAGAAAAAGTTTTTTTAAAATTCCGGAAAATAAAAGATATAATCTTTTCATCAGCCGACACGATTATATCTGCAAAACAGAGTGCTTTCTAATATTGTATTAATATAGCCAAAGCAAAATATATCAATACAATAGTGTGAGGAGCACTCAAAAAATTTTTACAAAAATTACAACAAATAAAATAGAACACAATAAGTAAAAACAGAAAGTAAAATATAAAGAAAAAACAGAATAGAACATAAAACATAATCTATAAAGCGAGTAGCGAAATTAAATGAACTTGCATGAACGGGAAATTTTTCAAGAATGATTTAAAATATTTTCGTAACAAGATTGCCAGATTGCAAAATATGAAAACAAATGCGCAAATTGAGATAGCGTAACTAGAAGAGTTTTATTTTAAAGTGCGTTCTTGCTGCAATATTGAAGTGCGTTTGATTTGTTAGTTACCAAGGATGGGCCCGAAAATGGATGAGCGCAGGGTAATATTATACTGGATAATTTAAAGAAGTTGACTATAAATAATTTTAGAAAATAAATATTTATTTAAGAAAAAAATATAAAAGGGAAAAGAGAAAGAAGCATGAATTGTCTGTTTTGCACATAATTTTAGTCACGGATTTGCCCGAAATGGATTTGCACATGGAAAAATTATATAAATTAACAAAGAAATATTTTTAGTAAATAATTTTAGCCACGGATTTGCCCGAAATGGATTTGCACATAGAAAAATTTTATAAATTAACAAGGAATTTTATTAGTAAATAATTTTAGCCACGGATTTGCCCGAGATGGATTTGCTCATGGAAAAATTAAATAAATTAACAAAGGAATTTTTAGTAAATAATTTTGACCACAGATTTGCCCGAAATGGATTTGCACATGTAAATTTATACAAATTAACAAATAAATTTCTAGTAAATCATTTTGCCCACGGATTTACCCGAAATGGATTTGCATTAGGAAAAACTATATAAATTAACAAAGAAAATTTTTAGTAAATATATCTACAATAATATACGATTAACTCATTGATTTAATATAGAATTTTATTATTTTAGTTGGGTATCCATTGTTTATTACAGGGCTCGAAAAAACTCAGAAATTTTACCCGTCCCCGAGGACGCCTTGTAACAATGTACACGTCCTCCTTCGAAACAAACCCGTAGCTTCTAAATAAATAAAAATATAATTTTCTCTTATTTATTACTAACATTTATATAAATTGCATAATGAATTAGTAGTTACTAGGATTACAAATACTAGGATTACATTAAACAGTAATAAAAGAAATACTAGGTTACTAATAGTAAAACCTAGTATATCTTTTATGAAATAATTTATTTCTTTTATGAAATAATTTAAATGACAAAGGTCAAGTTATCTGAAATGTCAATTTATCCGAAGGTACTGCGTTTTTTAAATGAATCAAATATGACGTTTGCCAGTTCCACAAAAAAGCCAATGATTTACAAAGGTTTCTGCACAGAAATCTGAAAGGACTTTTCTATTTAAGTAGATGTTCATAATTGCGTTTAATGCTTCTTGTTTAAGACCAGTACGTAATGTGTTTTTCTATAAGTTCATTGCTGAAAAGCCTCTTTCATCCGCTGCAGTACTACCAGACAGAGAAAACATCAATTCCACCATGCGCAGTATGTTGCTGTATTTCTAGATTAGAGGGTCATTTTAGAAGTGAGGTGCTAGACACTTGTAAGATAACAAAAATTTAAAATGTATCACGAACATTAACGGGAAAATGGCCGTCCGCGCGGACGTCGGATTTGAGAAATTTGTTGTCCGTGGGGAATTTTTGACCGCCGAGGACGGGCGGTTTTTCGAGCCCAGGTTTATTATCAAATTTTGAAAGATTTTATCGATTTGTTTTTTGGATAAATAAATATTACTGCATATTATTTTAATTCTATTCATTTCATTAAGAGTGGTGTTTAAATAGATTCTCCTAGAAACAATAGAATTCCAAGTAATAAGTTTATTTATATTAAAATTATTTCTTTTATCGTATAAATCAACAAAGTAGATATTTTCTTCTTTTATAATACCCAAATCCAAAAAATTGAAATTAATATTATCAAGATTAATTCCTCGGGGTAAATATCATTTAATAAAATAGTATAATCTTGAAAATTAAAGATAATTAAATCATCGATATATCTAAAAACATATTTAATACTAAGAGTATAATTGTTTTCATAATAATGCAAAAATCAGTTAGCTAAGAGAGATGAATAATTAGATCCTTGTAGTATTCCATCAATTTGAAGAAAACATCCCTTCCATTGTAAAGAAAATTATTAAAAAGACAAAAATTAATCAGAATTTCCCAATAATCAAAATCGCAACAAAGGATATTTTTAAATCATAGTAATAATTGAAAAGGACATCTTTTAGTTTAGAAAGGGGAATGCTTTTGAAGAGATCCTGGAAATCAAAAGTCGCAATAGAATTAATTTTATTATGTTTAATGAATTCTAAAATCGGTTGATTATTAGTGATAATCCAAGAGAAACCTTCTTTAGAAATATTGTTAATAATTTAATTTAAATAGTTAGAGAAAATGGTGCCAGGTTTAGTTAGATAAGTATTAGATCCACATGTGATAGTTCTAAATTTTGCAGGAGTTTTATAAAATTTAGGACTGATAATTAAGTAAGGAAATTGTATATTGCTAATTTTAATTTTTAATCCCTTAAATAAAGCTAAAACTTTTTTAATGACAATATTATTATTTAAATTACTAAGTTTAAAATTTTTACTATTTTTTATTTCCGTATTTAAATGTTCAATATAAAATTTTTTACAGAAGATTGCATAATTATTGTTAGCTTTGTGTATGGGAGTAATTACAAAATTTTTTTGAAGTTGCTTAATTGATTGAACAATATTAAAAAAATTTGTTGAATAGTTACTGTTATTTAAATTATCCTTATTATTGAAAAGAAAGTTTTTAAAGTAATAATAAACATTAATAAAGAAAAATTTTTAGTAAGTAATTTTAGCCACGGATTTGCCCGAAATGGATAACTTTTTTGTATTTATATATATATATATATATATATATATATATGTATATGCATATGCCCAACCCCCAACCTGGAGGACCAGTCCCCTGATATAATCCCCAGAGTCAGGGTCCCCGGTTATACCCCCAGACACTGGGTACCCATTTTAGTCGCCTTTTACGACATGCATGAGCTGCATTGGGACTATTCTTTCACACCCGGTCACCACATGGGTGTCATAAACGAGTAATGTTTAAAAAAAAAAAAGTTCAAAAGGTTTTCATGCAAATTTTCATCCATTTCTCCAAAACTTAACTATGAAACAAGTGTATAATTTTGCCTTCTCATTTGTCAAACTTCACCTTACGGTAAATATTCAGAGATTCATGTAATTTTCTTTCAACTAAAACATAATACCGCTCTGAAGAAATAACATGGATAAATTTTTTTACCCTATTTAGAGTTATCCACTTACATACAGAATTACGAAATGGATATCGTCTCGAATATCTTAAATGGCCGTTAAAATGCATAAGAATTCCCATCACGAGCATATTTCGATAACAATATGAAAAACGCTTAACATTTGGAGACGTTTATAGAGTTTTGTTTTCTTCATATCAATTATTCATTTCTTTCTTTGTACAATTTTCGAAAGAAATAAACAAAAACGAAATACCGCATTTGGGTTCCAGCCATAACACGAAATAATAACATTAATCTTTCAAACGACTTTCACGAACGGAAACGGTTTGTTCGAGGTCATTTTAGGAATTGCGTTTTGAAAAGTTTAAGAATCGATAGAAAGCTAATATTTTAAATAACTTCATTTTTAAATATTTTGACTGATTTCTTGCTTTTAAAAGAGCTATTTTCTTATACTGTATATTCAATTTCATTTTGTTCAGATAAATTTTTTAAAGAAAAAAAAATTTAGATTCATTAATATAAAGTACACAATAAAGACCTACCTTTATACATTCTTTTATTTTTCATTGTTGGGATTCAAAATTAAACTTCTTTGTTTTATCTTCTTTTGTTTTATTGCCTTTCTTTTCTTTTGTTTTACTTGTTATTTTGAAGTTTCCCATTACGTTTAATTCTTATTCCATTTATGGCAATAAATTTCTAAAACGTCAGACTTTTAGTTATTAGAAATTAAACCTTCTTTAATCGTAATTTTATTACTATCTTAATTATTAAAATCTTCAGTTAGAAAATTCCCGTAAATTTTAAAATTTTCTTTTCTAACTTCTACTATAAAATAAGAGTCATCTTAAGATAAAATGCTTCATTATATTTAATATTAATTTTAATGTATATAATTTGTTTACGTATAATTAAATTTAATATCTTACTGCAAGAGTAAGTCGTAAAGCTTAATTCATCTAATTAGATTTAAATTATCGTATTATTTCATTATACATCTCAGAACAAACTTTTAATATAATTAACTCATTCTTGCATATTTAATTCGCTAATATGAGTAACATTAAAGATTATACACCTACTGCTTAAATTTTGACTCCTTATAATTATAAAGGTTAAAGTAATTGCTACAAGTCTTCAGTAAGTACAGTGTCTTATATAATTATTGCCTGTTGTAAAACTTGTTGAAAAAGAGTGAACAATTTAGTAATTATTTATATGATTAAATTTGTGTATTTGAAACCCGCTTAATTTGTTTCTTTGGATTTCAAGCTTAATTTTTGATTTATGTTTCTTCAAAGAGTTTTTGTTTTTAATGAACTTACGATAAGTGTTTGTTAAGAACAAAAAAATTCGTTCAGAACATAAATATAATAGTTTATGACATACAAAAAAAAACTTAACAATAAGTTTCAAATAATATGGGAAAGATATAATCGCTTTATTAAATTAGCGAGCAACGACAGCACAGCTGTTAGGCACTGACGTGTCAATGTGCAAGATTAAGGTTCCATCCCCAGTAGCAACAAAAAGGTGACCCAACTTCAGATTAACGGGCACAGATTTGCGTACCAAGTAAAGGTAACCAGTCTGCGATGCTGACCACATTGCCACCATCAATATCTAATTTTGAAATTGGGAGCCTTTAAACCTTCATAATCCCTGGGTCAATAACTGAAATCCAGAAGTGTCCTACTTTTGTTACTTTTAAAATTAACTACTTTTAAAATGGTCAATGGTTGAGTTAGGTTTTAAGAACAAGAGTCCTTACAAAAAATAGTCTCACTAATTCGAGTAGAAGATCACGATTGGCTTATAGCTCCTTGATGGTCTGAATGTTAGCTTGACTATTGCTTAAGAAATATTTTTATTTATAATATTATGTTTTCAGTTAGGTTGGTATGCAATAATGATAGTGGGCACTTCAGTATGTCTGAATATATCTACATTGTTTGGTACATGCGTACAGATTCTAAAAGACAGAACTCAGAAAAGTAATACTTCCCGTTAAATGAATTAAAGATAACGATTGAAAATGGATTGGAAGTGACCATATCTCATCACGAAAATGAAAGATCTTATGTTATAAACAATTCACATCTTAGAACTTGAAAATGATGTTCCATCTCATCCACTATATTCACCAGACTTTATGCCCTCATGTCTAAAACAATCGCAATTATAATTCCCTTAAATAGTTTACAAAAAAAAAAATAACTCGTGTGGAAATCTCAACTGTCAAAACACAGAGAAGTAAAATGAATGACGGAATTTTCAAGATGAAGGAAGTTTGAGAAATAGAATGTCATTTATATAAGTTAATATATATGAGCCATAATTTAAATGTATTAACATTTCTTCCAAATTGATCTTATTTTCAGGATAACTTTACACATAACAGATGTTAATGAATGCATGGATTTTGAATAAACTAACTTTTATTCGCAAAGAGATAAATCAAGTAAGGAATAAAAGTTCCATTCTCATCATTAATATTGTTCCTTTTTTCTTCCCAGTCAATCTGAAGAGCTTATTGTGACAGTAATCAGAGGTCGGGGATTAACACTTCCGGATTCTCCATCGACCAAACTGGACAGTTACATCCGTGTCGTCCTGCAACCTGATGACAGCACAGTCATGCAGACAGCGGTAATCTTTCATCGACTGATTATTATTCCTTGTTATATGACTTTGATAACTTCTTACAAATATTTAATTGTTACATAAATTCTATAAATTCAAATTGTTTAATACGATAAAGGATGACATTTTATTTGCTTTTTTTCTTGCATATGTTAGCAGCGCTAATTTTTCATCGACTTATTATTCCTCCGTGTTACATAAATTAATTTCGTACATAATTTTATTGTTACATAATTTCTATGTATTCAAACTAAAATAAAATGACACTAAACTTTATTTTTTTTTGTATATTTCATCAGGAGTACTATTTTATCGATTCATTCTTCTTATTTCTTAGATGAATTTGATAACTTATTACCTAAATTCATTGCATTATTACATATTGCTTAATATTACATATTGAATAATTTTATTATTACATAAATTCTATAAATTTAAACCGTTTAATAAGATTAAGTATGACACCTTACTTTTTTTGCATATTTAAAAAATAGAATATTTTAATAATATATTCATAAATTTGTAATAACAAATTATGCCTTAAAACGATAAAAAAAAAAATTACAAATTTACATATATTGTTTTAAAATTTATTTTACTTAAAAAAGTATTTAATCTGCGAGTTTTGATATCTGCCAACCAGCAAAACATTTTTGACTTTTAGTAGCAACTAAAAACTTTGATAGCATTTTGACAAATCTCGTGCTGATGAAACATAACATACATGGAAAATTGTTGAGATTAACTAATTTTAAACCCCTAAAATTAAATGTGTGTCTATACGTTGAATCTAGCAAAAGAAGTAGAGTTTTAAGTGATTTAGTAGACGACCGATAGATAAATTTTACGTTATTCAATAGTAATATTGCTTTTGAATGAAATCGTGCAGTAAATATTTTAAGAAAGTAAGCTTGTGAAATAAAGGTAAATTATAAAAATGCTACCTAAAAATGTAACTGTATTAAGATACGTTTTGTTCTGTTGTCTTAAATATTAATGGTATGAAGGAATCAATAGTTTTCTCCCCTTTTTTATAAAAACAGTTTAATTTTATTAAAGCTAATGTGACGAATAATTATTGACATGTTTTATGCAATAAATAAGTGCAGTGGAACAGTTTCTGTCTGAGAAGTAGTTCTGTGACGGTTCGGACTTTTATTATGCGCAATGATATAGAATCGATGTATTTCTAAGTTCAATGCGTCTTTCAATTTCCGATTGTTAAAAGGATGAATACTCTGTTCAGGCATTTTGAGGAATTGGATGGTCGAAATTATTAGTGATAGATTCGTTCTACCACCACATGACTAGTATTAGAATTATTTGTATGATAACTCTAACAATAGTCATTACTATCTAATAACTCTAATACTAGGGAATTCTTTCACATTTACTTGTAACAGTTAGGTCAAACTACTCTCAATAACTTTCTCAATGGTCATATTAAATCCTTGACATACAATGCTGCTGCTGTTTTGAATACCACTTGTCAAATACCAGCAAGCTTGCTTGGTAAAACCAAGTGAATTTAAGACAGATGGTGCGTTTCTTGTTTTCCAGTGGCACCATCTATGGTCAAGAATACTTCTTCACCCACACACGCACATCACATCCCGTTTTAAATGGCGGATCCATTCATACATCCATTCATTTATCCACAGATCATGATTTTGACCTGAAACAGAAAACGATCAATCTCCAATTCAGCCATAACAAATTGATTTGTTTTGGGAACTTGAAAAACTTTGTGGCTTGACAGGTTTAACGTGCACCAGTCACCATTTACTACACGGGGAGTCTTCGACCAGCGGGGATCAAACTCCCGTCCTCTTGAACATGGGCCCGACGCCCTTACTAACCAGGCTATCCCGGCCCTTAACATATACTGATAGATTCAAGTTTTTAGCAATCTGCATCAAGTGCTCTAGAACTCGGATTTCTCCTGAATATATTCTTCTCTGTCTGCCTACTGTTCAAGCAAGACCTTACCCTTAATCCATTGTTGGTAATGGAGTTTTTTAGTGTATAATATAGATTTGGTTTAGCCCAGCTGGTCTTTTGGTACAAGCAGCAAGATTGGTTAACATATTCCATGAAGAGAAGGATACTAACCGAAATAAATAGATGTTGTGAAAAACGATGAATTTCTCTGATAAATATCGATTATTGACTAGCAATTTCAAAAGGGCTTCAATCCAACCAAACTGTTTCAGATATGTCTACAAGAATGACTAACGCAAAAAGAAGAAAAAGTAGAAATACTCAGATGTTACGAATTTATGTATTATCTCTACCAAATAGTAAACAATACTAAAATTTAGACCTTGAAATTGCATGTCTAGCATTTACTATTTAGTAACAACAGTATAAGTAACTTAGCAATGCATATTTTAGAATAAACATTGTTTGTAATTTTCTCTGACATTTTGGAACAGTTCTAAAAATAAGCTTGTTTTTCTTATTTTAAACTTTATTTATTATTTTTTTTTTTTACTTTATATGTATAATTGAGTTAATTAAAGTTAGAGTTAAGGATTATTTTAGACAACATTATTAGGAGTTAAGAAGAAATAATTAAATTAAAATACAAATAACAATATGAAAGCTTATCTCTTATAATTTCATTTTTGAACACATTTTAAATAATACAGAAAAACAAACACAGGGTGACGCAAATAAAAGCAGCCTGGAAATAGACTTCCAAGTAAAAAAATAACACAGCAAAGAAAAGTATATGACCAGCTTTTCACAGCTGTTGAAAAGGACCGCCATTCATCTCTAGGCACATTTTTCGACCTGGTAAATAAGTTGTGGTAAGGCAGATCTAATCTGGGCTTCTGGAATTGCTGCAATATCTTCAGAAAAGTTCTGCTGCAGTTCTTGGAGACTATGAAGAGTATTGCGATGCATCTTGGACTTATAAGTTCCTCGCGAAAACTAATCATACACTGACAAATCTGGAGACCGGGGACCAGCTAAAGCCGACACCTGACTATGGAAAAAATGTTGGAAATGTGAAACTCTAAATTCGGCATCTAATGAAAGAAGATAGGACCAATATTTCGGCTTGCAAACACTGCACACCGAAGTCAACCGTCTGATCATGCAATTGTGGATGCTGTATGATATGCGGTCCAGAACCTGTCATTCTATGAGTTGACCTAACCACTGAGGTGAAACTAGATTACATCAGAAATAGGAGAAAAGATTCATGTCCAAGACATTTATTGTTATCTAAGTGAACAGCCAATCAAAAAACTGGAGAAGGGGGCTAAAGAGCATCTGCTGGTTTTAATTCATGAACAACAGAACTCTCTGTCGAGATGCATTTTCAGATCCAATTGGAATATCCGTTAACATTATCAACGTGATATGCCGGTCTCTTGAGACAAGCGTCAGGTTGATTTGCTTATTGTCGGATTAATTGTAATTTCTGGTGTTCGGGCACGTTCTGGAAAGTTTTTTGGCTTGTTCAAAACGGATCTGCCAGACGCTATTTTGTGACTAATCATTAGATGGCACTCTTTGAGACATTAAATTCGTGAGCAAACAGAGACCACATCCATTCCTCGAATTCTTTTTAACGTAACTTTCCACAGCGGATACCCTCTGCTGCACTGTGAGTACCATTTACATCCGTGCACAGATCAACTCACACTGATACAGTCCGTACTAAGATCTGAAGCAGTTTCGATCACATGGTGGGCGTACTGGTGGTGTAGTTACATGCATACCTTCACGTACAATAGTACCCACTCATCCTGGCCACTTTTATTTGCTTCATCTTGTATGTTTCCCAGTAATCTTTTCTTTTTTATTATTAATTTCTAAAAATTTATTTCTAAGTACTAGTAGAAGTAAATTCACTTAAATAAAGTGAAAATAAACCTAAAGAATTTGCCGAAGGAATTACTAAAATTACGCAAATCAACATAAAAACCGTTCTTGGAATTAATAATCAGAAAACTGGAGTGCGTTTAATTTTAGCAATTTTTGTAATTATTCAACAAAAAATAAATTAAAATGCATGCAGGTATTTAATGAATTTGATGTATAGAAATATTTTTCGTTTAACTTATTAAATTAAAAAATTGAGTTAATATATGCCTCAAAAATAAATAAACCCACGGAAGGACAACTTTTTTCAAAAACAAGGAGTCGTCAAGGTATGTCTTCCACCTCTAAAAACGTTCATTGATGATAACTCTCAAACAAATTATGATTAAAAAACTTTTTTAAATAAAATACAAAATATATAATTTAGGTAACGTTAAGGTCGCGGATAATGTTTTCATGGAAAGAAAGTAATTTAAAGAAAGTAATTCTATTTTCAAGAGGGGCTTAATGTTTTATTCATCAGGCTTGAAAATGTAAATGAGAATTTGAAAGAAATTTGTTAAAGGAAAAATGTATTTTGTAATTTATTTAATAGATGAATATTTATTTTTAAAATGACTTTTCTACTTTATTAATTAATTTACTTATTTTTGTTTTAATTTGTATAAATGGTTACGGTCAAAACTCTATTGTTGGAAAAAAATGATATTTTTCAAATTTGAACAGCGACTGTCCAAATATTAAAGTTAGATAGGGGCATTTTCAAAAGAATAACATGATTGTCAATTTATAGCATGATATATGATGACTAAGTCATTGATTTACTTGATAGTCAATATGTAAATTTCATTTTTGAAACTATTACTTTATAAGTCAAAATAACTTTTTATGCTAAAGCTTTTACTATTATTTTCAATGATACATCATTAGGCGAAATATAAGGCCGTTCCAATTTTATCATAAGGACTTTCACTGCCATGATTGAAGCACTTTCAGTTTTTTAGTTTTTTTTTTTTAGTTTATGCTTTAATTATGCTTATAGTAAATGTAAAGTTTTCAAATTAATGGAAAATAACTTAGTAACTCACATAACTTGGTTCGTAAGTTTGAATTTTGTGAAAACTTAGCAATCCTATATGTATCTGAGCCGGGGGGAAATGCAAAATGTCTAAACAAAGGCACTTTGTATGCTTTCGTTTAACTGAAAACACTTCATTGTATTTTAATTCATTAAAAAAATTGTATTTTACTTCTAGAGAAAATAAACATATTACAGAGAATCTTGCTATAATGCCTGCATTCTTATGGTCATAAAAATCTTACTGACACAATTTAACTTTATGGCCAATGACTGGAAAACTCTTTGCCGGTCACTGACCATGGTCTAGTTATGAATTTTTTAGCATTGCTTTGAAGTCAAAACTTGATATGTAATTTAAGCTAGCAGTTTTAACTGGATATTTAGGCTGACACATTGGTAGAAAGATATAGTAAGATACGCTTAAAATTCATATTTCTATTATTATAATAATTTTCCGAAATTTAGCTCTAAACCTTTTTCCCATTTCGAATAAACCTGTAACTTATGTACTTTTATTACAGGTTCAGCGAGGAACTAAAGATCCTGAATATAAAGAACGTTTCGTCTTCAACGTAACGAAAGCATCATTACCTGAACGTGTGCTTAAGTGTATAGCGTACACAAGTGATCGTGCGGCGCAGGTTGCCTTGGGACAAGCAGAAGTAAATCTGTTGAGCATCAATTTAAACGAGCTTTATCAAGCATGGCTTCCACTTATAGATAATCAGAGAGTAAGAACCAGTTATATAATCTTAAAGATATTTGTACGGAAAAAAAATTTATTCGAGAATACTGACATTTATAGATAATCAGAAAATAAGAACCAATCATATGATATTAAGTATATTTACCTGAAAAGAATCTTTTATGCCGTTCACTGTGATAATAATGTAAAAACCAATTATATAAATATCTGTTGAAGAAGAATTTTCATCTTTGACATTGATATATATTCAAAAAATAAAAACTCACCATAAAATTTTAACTATATCTGTAACATGAATGAATATATTTACTCCTATGTCATAGTCATTGTTCTATAATGAGAAGTAAAAACTATTAAGTAATTTTATTACTGTCGCTGTATTTACATAAAAGCTTTTAATATTGACAATAGTCGATAATCAGAATGTTATAACCAAACGCATAATATCTATTAAAAAAAAAACTATTTCTATGATTCTGACATTGATAGATGTATAAACAAATCATATCATTTTCACTATAATTACCCGGAAAAGGAATATATTTCATTTACTTACGATTTACACATTTATAATAATCAAAATCTAAGAACCAATCGTATGGGTGAACAAAAAATGAAATTTTTACCTTTGACGACATCAAAAACTACGACGACAGTAAAAATTATCCATAAATTAACTATATCTGTAAGATTTAATACATTTACTTCTATGACATGGTCATTGTTGTATAATGAAATGTAATCAATTTTTTACTGTCTCTGTATCTACGTAAAAGCTTCACTGTTATGATAATGACAATGGTCGATAGTCAGATTGTTATAAAAAAACACATAACTTAAAATATGTCTATTAAAAAAATAACACCTACGACTTTGACATCGTTAGACAAGCAGAAATAAAAGAAGCTTAATCATCTAATCTTACCTACAATTTATATTTAAAAAAAATAATTTTTAAATAAAAAAAAGCACATTAACTCCAGTGAATTTCAAAATGTGTCGAAGTTTGATATAATTATATCGAGAGAATTATTAATTTTATGTATTTGTAAGAAACTGAATAACTAGCCCATCTGAATTTAAACTAAATTATAACTTTTATTTCCACATTATACTGAATCATTTACAGGCAAAATGAAGAAAAATTTTCCCTACAATATAATATTCAATATTATCCAATAATATTCAATTCAAAGCATGACCTCCTGACATTTCAGTAAAAAATCTTCTCAATTTTTAAAACATGTGTAGACATAGGTCTATAAATAAAATGAAATACAAAATTAATGTCAGAAAAAAAAAGAAGATTGCATTTTCTTCGAAGCTTTGTATGGAAACTGAATCTTTCAATTAGCACACTAAAAATATTTCATATTTTTCTTAAGATTATCTTAAATGAATTACGCAATGAAATTATATCTTGTTGCAATGACAAGGTTTTACTTGAATAAATTTAGAAAATCAGAACATTTAAGAACCATTATTAGAATTACAATAAGACATTAATAATATTCCTTGTAATTGAATCTAAAGTGTTCGTATTTTAGACAGTTCCCCTTTAGCAAATGGGCAGAAACTTCAATATCAAGTTAATCCTTAAGTAGAAAATTAATAAACGAAAAGTACTGTAGAAACGATTAAAAAAATTTTGTAATTGATGTTTCCTAAAATAAACATAGTGAATCAGTTTTAAGACTAATACTAATTAAAGACTCTTTCAGTGATTTGATTTAAGTAATCTGCTTACAGATTTTCAGGATAATCTACCTTTCGACGGAAATTCCGGTATTAAAGTAAAACTCATTTACATTCCTTCGGCAGTTTAAGATTTAAGTAAACTGAGGGAACGATTTTTTCTAGCGATTAAATCGATTTTTGTCTCAGATAATAATAATTAAAAAAAATGAAACATTTAAGCCGCTCAAAAATAACAAGTGTTCTGGACAAAGTAATTAGAATAGTAGTTTCTGAAAATTTATAAAAAGAAAAAGTTAATAAGAATATCGTGAAGGCGTGATAAAAATTTATGCAATTAAAACAAGCATAATCATCGAGTAAAAAAAATGGCGAAATGATTAAGAATATATTGTAATAATTTGCAAATATTTGTATTGTTTTGTAAATATTCTTTTTTTAGGAAGCTAAGTATCTCAAAAAGTCGCTAAATAAACAGTTTAATTAAAAAACTTGCAAGTGACGGAAAGCTAACGCAATTAGTTAGTGAGAAAATGACGCCTAATGTATTTCGTGTGGAAGACTGGGTTTGACCAGGGCTAAAGAGAATAGAAGGGCTGGTTCACTCCTTTGAAGAAACTCTCGCCGCGCCAATCCTCCGATTTTCTTTAGTGACGTCACTTTGGCGCAAAGCTCGAACTTTTACTTCAAGAACAGAGCGTTCGGCCTTTCTAGCTCTAACTAATATTGGAGCATTCCTTTTTGTGACATATTCTAAGACATTTGTTATTTTCTATAATGACTTTCCTCAGTTTTTGCAGTGAATTTACAAAAATGTAAAACTATTAACGAAATGCCAGTTTGCGCGATTGCAACTTGCAAAAAAATTCTGATCGTAATGAAAGTCTGAAAGTAAATGAACAACTATGTAAAGAATGGATTCCGAAATGACGCAGTTAATATAAAACAGCAATACGTTTTTTCTAACGTTAAGAACTTTTATAAAAATTCGTTATCTAAATAGAAACCGACTCGTTACTTCAAAAAGGTGAAAAAAAATTAAAAAATTGAATAAAGTCAAAGAAAATTAAAACGTAAGTAAAAAGATAAATAAAATATGTAGTGTATAGTTGAAATTCTCCTAATTTCATAACATATTTTTAATGTAGTTATTCTAAGTATTTATGATTTTTTTAAAAATTATATTCTCTTAAATTAAAATATCTATAAATTATATCATCTTAAATTTAAATATCTATAAACAAATGTAAAATTTCTAATGTCATTATGAACCTAAATTATAATTTTGTTTCAGTAATTAACGTTTAAGGTTGATGTTTCCTAATGATTAAGTATGAACAAATTGCTATTAACGGCATATCTTAAAATCAGGGATTCTAAATTTAACTCAACTTATTGTTATAAAAGAATATGTGGATTATAAAGTGTCGATATATGCTTTCATTTTTCTTAATAATTAAAGTTAAAACTGAACTTTTTAAAATAAAGTATTTATAGTGTCATTTTCACTAACTAGTAAAATATTTTTATAAGTTTAAAATGGTATTTTTTTAATATAATGGCCAAGAAAGTGTTTTTGAACTATGTTTATGAACGGAAATAATGTGTTAATTACGTAAAGTTTGAAAGCTAATAACCAGAAAAAGCCTAACTTATTTTTACAGAGTGAAAGATGAAAAGTTATTATAATTTCTTTGCTTGCCATTTCCGAGATCTGTGGACACAGTGACGTCATGAGGAGGGAAATCGTAGCTTCAGCTCTAAGAGAGGAGTGAACTAGCCCTTCTATTCTCTTTAGCCCTGGGGTTTGACGCCGTTTTTCGCAACTTGGCGACCATTTAGGCAATAAAATGATTGTCCTGGAAACTTCAAGTTTCAAAGCGACAGGACCAATACTTACGGAGTTATTATGCTAGAATTGTCTAGAATCGTATCGAAAGTTTCGGTGTTTCGTCGCCAACCCTATATAAATATGAGTGTGCTTCGTCCAGTAGATAGTCTGCTTGAGACAGCAAAAGTGTTCTGATCTGCCAATCTCTAGTGAGTCATTGAACCGTCTGAGGCATTGAAGCTATACCTTTTAGAAGAGAGAAGTCCTCAGCGCGGGTTATCATAAGCAACAAACTTGATCCTTTAGTAATCCAAACGTTATGACATCCTTCGTATTAACCCCCACTGCACAGCCTATTAGCCCGAACGTAGTAACTTCTTTCTTATTTTTTCTCCACTGCGCAGTTCATGTTCGTTAGGTCGGAGTGCTAAATTGATCTGTGCTGAGGCCATGTCTCTTCTAGAAGGTGTTGTTTGAAACCTGTGTTTCGCTGTATTACGCTGTTATTTGAACTTTCATTGAGTGCTAAAAATAGCTGTATTTTCTAGAAGATTCAAGTAATAACTTTTTGAAGTCTTAAAGACTGTTTCATTCATCTCCAATCGAAACGAACCCATGTGTTGGGTACAATATATATTAACGTATAAGTTGCTTGTAGTAATCTGCTACATTCAGATTAAGTTTATTCACCTAACAACTATAATGCTATATTCTCTTGACGACCCATTAAAAATTACTTGTAAAATGATTCGAGATAATTTAAAATCTGATCCTAACTTTCCCATAAATAAATTTTTCCTTTTTGCATTTCTTCATAATTTTTGAATGTTTAATCTTTTCATAATAGGCAAAAAATAAATGATAAAGGTCTGAAATCAGGGCAACGTGTTTGAAAATGGCTGGGTAGCGTATGTGTGCTACACAGCTCTCTATGAACCACTAATAAACCACTTTAAAAAGTCAGAAATTTTGAATTTCATAAATCATTTTCATTCATAATTTTCGCATCATAAGCTGCAAAAAAGTTTTTTTTTAACTTTTGGTAGTTATTATTTTATTTTTATATTTTTAGAAAAGTTAAGTGAAAAATTCAGATAGTAATTTATCTTCCAAGAAATTTCAATTGCAGAGCTTTCATAAATATTTAGAGAACTGAACGTAATCTTCAAAACAGAATATTGGAATTATATAGTCGAAAGAATCACAACCATTTATAATTTACTTAATGTCAATGATAATGGAACCTGGTTTTAAAAAAATCATCATTCAAGAAAAGAATTTAATTCTTGAATAGAATTTCATTTTTTTATTTATTGATCTTATATATAAAAAATAACACGGGATTATAGCAGAAAAGAGCTTTAAATGGATCTTTAAACTACTTCATAAACGAAGTCCATCAGTTTCATAAATTATAAATTTTCTTTTGTATTGGCATAATTTTTGACTGACAATTAATTTCAAAAGTTGTGTTTTGATTTGTCGAAACTTTCATAAAGAGAAAGAATAAAAGAATTCCAAACAACAATTAAGATAAATTTTCAATCTCAAAATAGGATTTAAAGGAAATTTTTGTAACAGAATTTTAAAAAAAATCAATGTATTTTTTAGTCAACGAATGAGAATAAAGATATGTTGATCGTGTAAATATCATGTAATATCGAATAAAGATATGTTGCTCTTTTTTATTTCGTTTATTTTATTTATTTATTTTTTTTGTAAAAATAATTTAGCATATTCGTATCAGAAATTTTCTCGAAGAAATTCTCCGATTTAACTTTTTGAAACCACTTATTTTGGACGAAATCATTTACATTTGTAAGTTTTAAAACGCATAAAGGAGGTAATGAATATCATGTTTTGATAAATGAATATCAGGTAATGAATATCATGTTTTAATAAAATTTTGATAAAGTTGCGAGCCGCCATTTGACTGGTGTTTTTAATTGCGGCCCCCGACCTCGTGTAAGTTGGGAAACCCTGGTCTATGTGATTGTCGACAAACATTCACTAGACAATGTCAACATTTATCAATTTGAGTCATTTACAGTAATGTATACTAACTATTAAAATGAGCTTTATCTTATAGAAACCTATTGGGTGCGGAGAATTGTTATTTTCCTTAAGTTACTTGCCAACTGCTGAACGCTTAACAGTGGTACTTGTAAAAGCAAGAAACTTGGTGTGGACTGAGGAAAAAGATTCTGCAGGTAAAGAAAAACAAAATTCTTGCTTTTTACAATTCTGTCGTTTCTTACTCTCTGTCCTCCAGTGGACTGACAATAAGATACGGTTCCCAGTAGATCTCCGCAATCAAACAACAGTGAGCGAGTGGGTGACTTGTGATGGGATCGAGGGTGCGTCCTCGTTGAAACTCTTCTATTGGAAATTGCTCGACTACGCGTTAAGTATGCGTTTGAAGAAAATATATATCAATATAAATTAATTTTCAGATAGGAATCCGATAAAAACATTATACCGTGAATAATTCAAACAGCAAAAATAACTGAATATCGTGAATAATCTAAACACTACGCAAAAGAAAAACATTCACAAAAGAAAAATGTCCTCAAAAGAAACAGCACAAATATAGAAATTGAAATGGAAGCGTCGTTGACCAACATGTCAGCGTCATCAGGTGGAGGGGGGGCATTACCATGTCATCAGTGCGAGAGCAGTTTCTGCTGTTGGAGGTAAAATACCAATAATTTTGTATTTCTTTTTCTCTGTATATCAAGTCACAAAGATTATCCCCCAGTTGGTCAGTGTTTCTATTTTCGTGCTTTTTCTTTTCTGGATATTTTTCTTTTGTTTGAATTATTCACGATTTCCTGCCATTGCTGCTATTCGGAATTATTCCTGCTATAATGTTTTTATCGGATTCATGTCAGGTAATTAGTTTGGTAATTGGTTTATTTGATTTATAATTTATTCACACACACACACACATATATATATATATAATATATATATATATATATATATACATATATACACACATATATACACACTCTCTCCAATGCTTACTCGGAAATCTGAATCGGAATAACTGAAATATTCACACGGACTGTTACTAATTATATATAAATATAATAATGGATAAAATCAATTTTTATAGTTTTTCTTTTCTAACAGCGGCATCTTTTGGCAAGCTTTGTCATTAATTTTGCTGCTTGTTAACAATAAATGTTTGACGTTAAGCATGCATTTTTATCTCCCTCCCTTTTTTTTCTTTGATTGATTTTTCATGGAGTTAGAAACTTTTGGGACCTTCAATAAGTTGTATGAATTTGTAGCCAAACCATCACTCAAAAGAGCGATGAAAGTGAAAGGGAGTTTACTTTCAAATCACGTGCACTCTCTGTACATTTTTTATATATCTTCTCTTGAAAAATGTGGTTAGAAAGTAAATGTCTCTCTGAATGAGGGAAAATAACACTTGATGATGGGCGAGTCGAAAATCGTTGATCACTTTATTCAATGTATAGAAGGCTTTTACTCACAAAGCAGATCGTTTATCAACATTCGGAAAGTACATTTTAACCGAGAAATTCTGATCTGACAATTTCATTATGACTTACGTTAATATATAGTATAAGCTGTCGCATTACGTTCCAAACTTTTTTTAAAATATGTATCTGAAATTCCTAATTAAAAATTAAAAAATTGTTTTAAAAAAATTAAATTAAAAGTATAAAAATAATGCAATTATTATTGTCCTAATATTAAATAGTATAAGGATTACTGTCCATCACAATAAATTTTCTTTTTTTATGAAGCTATAAAACCAATATGCTTTAAGGCCACATATAAATATTCTGATATTTTTCATTAGGAATTTAAATTAAAATATAAAGGAGAAGGAAAAATATATTTATTAAACTCTGGTGAACTGTTATCTGCACTCTCAGATATAAAACTCCCACTTTTGACGATTTAGCAATCTTCAAGCTGTGTTTCGTTAATTTTCAGTATCATTTCGTCATGAAATCACGTGATTTTGGACGAAACACGAACTCTCAAATGTATAACGATAATGTTTCCTCAACTCGAAACCTCATCGTAGGGCTTTGGGGAAGAGTGTTAACTAGAATGACGAAACTTATGAAAACTAGACGATAAAAAAAAGAGTGATGAAACAAGACGACCGTCTGTACGGTTAAAGAGTTGGCCTCGTGAAAATACAGAGTTCGAATCCCGCTTCAAGCATGGGGTTAGTTTATCTCTATTTTCTATCTGCTCTTCCTGCGTCGTTGATCTACCTATATGATGCTGACGATAAAGTGCTTAATCGAAAAGTTAAATGCTATAGGTACTACAAAGTTTTTTTTTCTTGGAAAAAAAATAGAATGATGGAAGATTTCTTTATTTTTGACAAAATTCGTTTTCTCGAAGAAGTGACGATAGTTGTTTCGTCACTTTGACGAAATGTCCACTCGGAGCTTACAACAAGAAATAGTTTTGTCGAAAACGAAGAAAGTTTCGTTAAATATGAGTATCCATTTTTTACTAAAATGGATACTCATATTTAACGAAACTTGGACAAAACAAACAAATTGAGTTCAATTATCGCTAAAGGAATAAAACAATAAAAATAAAAGAAACGAACAAATAAAAATATGAAATCACATCATTTTATCTACTAGTAATTTATGATATTTTTTTATGTGACATCCACTAAACTTCTTATCTCAAAAAAATATACATAAGATAATATGCAGTCACTTTAAAGACTTGGTTTTGGAAATAAGTGACGGGTGGATTATTTCTCAGAGTAAAAAAGTATACAGCGGCTGTTTATGATACTGGCTAGGATTTTATGTTCACATTTTACGAGCAATTCTTCCGAACAGTTAAAGTATCTTTCGTGTTTTTGACTGCTTTATTAAATAAAAATGAGACTAGCTTGAAAATAAACTGCTTACAGGTTTTTTTAAGAAACTAAAAAAATAAATGTAAAGTTTTATTCCAATGTTACAAGAGAATAAAAGTGTATCTACTCGATCGTAAATTTACTTTTTTTTTATCTGAATAAGATTATAGTATTTCAATTTACTGCTGCGAATTTCTAACGTTATCTGTTTTATAGATGTGCATTTCTGTTGTTTGTTATTATTCTGATGAGGAGGTCGTTTTAAACTTATGAAATTATTCTGTAGTATGCGTTGAATAATGATAACAAAAGAATTGAATTATGTTATTTTTATGAGAGAAACAAATTTTGTTTTTATTTAAGAGTAATTGATGGAAATGTTGATACATGATAATGATCATTTTATTAATGGAAATTCTATATCATTATGTGGTAAAAATGCTTAATAAAATAATTTGAAAAACTTGCAACTTATTTATAAAAATTTTAACTAATTGATAAAGACAATAACATTAACAAATTTCTGTTAGCACTAAACTCTTTACTGTAACGTCTTCTGTTATTTTTCCATATTATATGCTGTTTAGAAACATCGAATTACTATTAGAAGTTTTTGAGGTTTTCCCCTTCATGCAACGCTCAAAAAGTCATAGGGCTAGTGATTTGGCCTTGTCAAGTTTAATAGGGGTAATTGCTATTTCTTTAAATCTAGTTCCGTAAATAAACCATTCTTAAACAAGGATTAAATATAATAGCTCAAAAATAATAGCTACTCTTTAAAAATGTAATTAAAAAAAAATCTTGCTTATCTTCAAAGTAGATTTAAATTAACTCCTCCTGAAATGTTAAATAAGCAATTTTAATTTTCTCATTTAAAACACAGTTTTTTGATTAATGAATTGCTTTTGGGGGGATTTACAACGATTTATTAGTTGTGTCTTTCTTTCATTTAAAATAATTTTTTATGAAAGTGGCTTATAATGCTTTTCAGATCCCTTTGTGAAAATCTACCTTCTTCAGAAAGGTAAAAAAATCAGCAAGAAAAAAACTTCCGTTAAAAGAGGGGACAGAAATCCTGTATTTAATGAAGCTATGATCTTTTCCGTACCAGCTGCTGCTCTACAGGTAATTAAACAAATTAATTTTATATTAAGTATTATAACAATAACATTTAAAAAAAGTTGAGACCAAAAATATGCCTAGATTTTGCTTCTCACGATTATTTTAACTTATGTTATTTTCTTGAATAAAAAACCTTAAAATAATTTAAATGCCTTTGTAGATTAGAACAGTTTTAATCTTGGCAGCAAATTAAATCAGAAAATATGTATTTGGGCAACAAATTAAAACAATTAGAGTGCGAACGTTACGAAGCAAATAGTTTAAAAGAATGTAAGAAGTTCATAAATCTAGTGGTTTGGCGACCAAATTTTCTATGATCAACATGTAAACTTCAAAGCTAATTTACTCAAATCAATAAAATATCTATAAGAACCCTTTTCGCTCTTCTGTGTGGGGTGTATTATAATCCTATGAACAGGATCGTCTTAATAGTATGCAGGGCCCAAAGGCAAATAAATGTTTTGGACCCTTATGGCAAGTCATACTGTTTAAAATCGAACTAAAAAAACTTCACATACATAAAATAAAGCATTTATAAGATATGCAATAATTTTAAACACATTTTGATTATTCCAAAACTCTCAATGCCATTAGAACGCAGAAAAATAGATTTCGGTTGCTTTGTAGCAGCTCCAGTGTTCATGATTACTGTCTTTGTTTTTACAAAGTTTAGTTTTGTAGAATGGCAACGAAGGTGTAAAAAAAATATAAATAAAAGTTAGTTTTGTGATTCGAAATTATTATTTCCGTTTTCTTTGAATTCAAATATGCTAAAGCCATCATATAATATTATTTTATCTTTATAGTATATTCCGTATTCCGCAACAACAATAAGCAAGCTGGTGACCCGGATAATCAACGGAAGAGTAAATATTCATAACAAAGAAAACAGAAATAATTATTTCAAAGCACAAATCAAAACAAACTTTTCTTTTTCTTTTTTTTTGCACCGGCGTTACCATTCCATAAAACTAAATTTTGTAAAGCAAAGACAATAATCATGAACACTAGAGCCGTTACAGCTTTTATGAATTTTCCTGGTGATAAACTATTCAAATTATTGTTGTTTGTATGATCATCAATCACTATTTGTAGAAAGAAAAACAAAATGTACACTTAATACAGTGGTAAATATTTATTTTAAAAATTTATAAGGCAATATTGTTTATTTTTAGTTTTTTTTTTAAATACAATTTATAAAAAGTAAGATTTTCAAGGACCTTCTGAGTGACCGGATGTGCTCTTGCGTAAAATCGGTACTGCTTACCAATACTCTGCTGCTCGTGATTATAATCTATGGTTTTCTTCTAGAACATCCAGTTGCGATTGACAGTAGCTGAATTTCAATCGGAAGGTAAGACACCAGCCATCGGACATATATTCGTAGGTCCTCATTGCTCGGGCAAGCAACTCTCCCATTGGAATCAGATGATCTCAGCTCCAAGGAAACCTACAGCTATGTGGCATCCCCTCAAGAAGCGGGACGGATAACGTGCTTCTTTTTTTTTTTTTGTCTTCTTGTTTTTCATGGAAAATGAATATTGTGTACATTCCAAAGGGCCTGGTATGTGCCAATGCTGTTTGTCAATGTTTTTAAATGTGTTCACATGGGCCTAACTGCTTTTTCATATCGCGGAATACATAACTTTATGCATTTATTGCTTATATTTATACTTAAATAATTTACTTTATTATTTATTTTTGGCTTTAATTTTACTTTTTTTTTTTATTGAACATTGATGATATTGAGTCTGAACTTTTTTACTTTTTTTTTTTTTTTAAGAATTGAAAAATAAGAACACAAAAATGAGTCGAGTATTCATATTATAGAAATATTTCATTAAAAGAATCTATAATTTTCCCCCCTGAAAACAGATTTACAGTCAAACACAAAATAGAAATGGATAAATTTCAGAATTTCGTAAGAATCGTCACTTTTAATTTTTGATCAAGTTTATAAAGCTGTATTCAATTTACGAAAAAAACGTTTATGAACATTTTATTCCATGTTTTGTTCCTTTCTATCTGTACTGAGTACATAAGAAAACAAAATGACAAATTACATGCAACTACATTGTACGAACTACATCAATATCGTTATTTCATCAGAATATCTTTAACTAACACAGTTGTAAAGATAATTCTCGAGCACAAGGCACTGTATTTCCATCAACAGAAAATTAGAATTATCCATCTCAAATTAGCAGAGATGATTCGCAATATTTAAAGTCTTGATTGAAATGATTTTTTTAAAAAAAATTATAAATATATTAATATTTGCGAGAGAAAGAAATTTCCAAACTATGACGAATGATCATTTAGGTCAATCAGATCAAAGAGAGATTTAAAATTATCAAAAGCCAGTTCATTTATGGAAAAAGCTGAAAAGTGATTTCTTACAAAATACGTATTCCAGTCTCAAAACAATAATGCATTGGGTTTTGTTGATTTTTATTCTATCATTTTGCTAGTATTTGAGGGTGTGGTTATTTGTCAAAGTATAAACCAGTAATAACTTATAAAACCAGATTACACTTTAAATTACTCAGATTTTATGTTTACAAGGTTCATACACACCTGGAAGAAATTTTAAAAAATGGAATAATGATAATGTAAAAAGCATTATACTAATATATCTGTAGCTAACAGAATATTTTATTATCTCTAAGAAAAATTAAAATAAATGCATCTAGGTAAGAAGTTTTTTAAAAATTTCGAAAGCAGGTGAAATAATTTTTTTCCATCAAAATCGTACAAGATTAAACTTTCAAAAAAAAATAATAATAATAATAATAATAAATAAATAAACTAAAGAAATTTCGTTTTGAAAACGATATCCTCATATTTACCAGCACTTTCATATTTTTAAAATAAACTTTATTTAATAATTTCAACAATTATTTATCATCTTGTAATTGCGCTTTGGCAAAAAAATGTTCAAATAAAATTCTCTTTTTTTTTAATAAAAAATAGTCCCTAATTATTTGCCCTTTATGTGAACATGATTTAATCTCTATTTTAACTCAAAATAAAACAGGTCCTCTTATTTGTGTGAAAAACTTGTAAACTAATTGTTGAATTTCTGTATCAAAAAAAGATAATAAGAATGTTCATAAAACTTAATATAAACTTATTTTTAATAACTGATTTGAATTTATGTTATTTTTATGTCTGACGACGAAAAAAAAACTTAAGACTACAAAAAAAAATTTCAAGATTTTACAATTAGTTTGAGAATTATTAACTATTAAATTTGCAGGACAAAATACCATGTTTAGTCATTCTGTATCCCGCTGAAATGAAACATATAGTCAAAATTTGACAGAACGCGAATTTTGTTTCTAAATTCCAATTTGTTCCTTTTCAGTTTTCCATATTATTCGTCGGTTATCAGTGTAAGTACTTTCTTCTTTTAAGATCATTCAAAAAACGAGATTTTGAAAAACTTGATTTTTATAACCAAGTATTATTTTCAAAATGCGGTATAGATTTTATTGTTAACCATTTACGCTCCTGTTTAACTTATCCAGTATTTATCCAGTAAAACTATAACGAACAGAATCGAAAAACTTCAATTTGTTGTTGTAAAAAAAGTAATTGTATTTTTTTTCCTTCAAAAAATAGATGAAACTAGTATACTGATATCTGACGAACATTTATAATGAAGAAACGATACATTTAAAGAAAAAAATCATTATAATTTCTGACAGGTTGTTAAGAGTTTTATGAACATTCTTTATTTTGAAACTTTGTTGTTCATTGTTGTTGTAACACATTCGACTCGATGTACTATTTCTTGTTGTACGTACATGAGTTAAAAAGTGGAAATGTTGGTATTTGAAAAAAATTTATTTACTAAAACTTATGCATTTGTATGCGTGCACTTAAATGTTTCTGCACTTTGTGGCTTTGGTGAAATGTTGTGATGATATGCTTTAACAATATTTAAAAAGTTAGCATAAATGTAAACTATTTCCTGCTTTCATCTTTTATTACAATTATAAAGTTTGGACGACTCAATATTCCGAGTTAATAAAATCAAAGAAAAAAAAAAGATTTATAACATTAATGAAAGAACTGAACAGTATATTTAATTATTTAAGGCAAAAATATTCTAAAACTAATTCATTGTAGCTTTGTTATTCACCACCTTTATTACATGATCTATATGTTTTAAGATTCTCAATGCTCATGCTATATTTATTACATGCTGTAGGCTCTGTTTGTTTTCTAACACTTCTAATAAAATACGGGAGCATTTAACAGAGTCGCCAGATAATTATTTGAAGAAAAAATACTAAACAAGTAAATTGACTTTCGGTTATTTACAATATTTATATCTTATGAGGAATTGCTTATCCACATAAAAGATTCATGAACAATTTGAAAAAATTATATTTAAAAAATTCAAAGAAATAGTAGTTGCTTTGATTTTACTATTTACGGTAATTTATTAAAATTTTACGCAGATCAGCTGATTTAGATATCGAATTTGCGAGAAATTTAATTATTTTAAGAAAAAGAATTCAAACAAATTAATCCTAATTTTTCAATATTTTATTTATATGTTATGCTGAATTGTTAGTCCATGTAGAAGAATCGAGATATATTCGTTAAAAGTTTTGAGGAAAAAATATTTTAAAAAATAAATTAATCATTGCATTATTTTTGCTTATAATGCTACATCGCTAATCTACGTAGTAGATACTAGAAATTTTCTTTCACCTTCGAACATAAGTACCGCAAATATTCCGACTGTCAATTTGTCTTACGACTTTCAAAGTAAATTACCACTTTTTATAAAAACGGGGACAATTTGCAATAAGTAATATAACAAAAATATTCATATTTGCATAGTTATGTGACTTAACATATACTCGCTAAATGACGCTTCTAAAACTAATCAAAGATTGATTAATGATGTCTGGTATTAAAATCTGTAAGTTTCCTCATAATTAAATTACCACTTAAAATGCCTTATATATTAGGCTTAGTTAAAATGACTAATTACCTAAACTATTTAATCAATACGCAGCTAGATCTTATTAAGCACGAATTTCAATTATCCTCAAAACAGAAAAATGCATTTCATTAAAATGATGGGCATTCTTGGACATCTATGTGATATTTTTTATAATTCTTAATCAAGCTCGTATAGTTCTTATCAAGAGTTTTTTGGAAAAAAAATCATATCAGCAAAATTTAAATGGAAAAATAGAGCTGTCAAAAATAAAATAATTAAAAGTGACAATAGTTCTGTACTTAGGAATTTTCAAAATTTCTAAAACTATTCGTTTAATTGCTTAGTTATTTAATAGATTTAATTATTTAAATTGAAAAATTTACATACGATTGTCAGAAACATATTTTATTATATTCATCAAAAATGTTCACAATTAAAAAAAATATATAGTTGCGACCAGGGTTTGCAGATTTAAATCATGATTTGAATCAAATGATTTTTTAAAAAAATCATTGATTTAAATTAACTAAGTTTTTTTATATATATATTGATTTTGAAAGTTAAAAAATAGTGTTTTAAATTATTGCATTTATTAATTTTAGTTAACGAAATTACTTTCTTTCTTGGTGTGTGTTAAATTCCAACACATTTGAAATAACATTTTTAAAAAATTTTTGATTCTTGAGATTGAAAGTACAGATTAAAGTAAACATTTAATGCTGTCTTAACATAGACTTGCATAGCTGTAGAAAGTAATTAATAAACATGAATTTTTTTCAAAAAATAATGCAAATAATGTTAATTAAAATTCTATCTTTTGAATGAAAAAGTGTGGAATTAAAATCTACATTATATTTTATTGGTGGAAAATGTATATTTCTGAAGCTTGAGGTTATATTAAAAAGAAATTACTCTAATATGCCAAAAATAGAAAAGAAAAAAAAAAAGGCTGATGAATTCAGATATTTTTTTCTTGATATAGTGTCATTCTATTAACTGGTATTCTTTTCTCATAATATGTTTACAGTATCTTTGACATTATCTGATTTTCTATAAAGGAATTTTGTGAAAAAAAATTCCAATAAGTACATAGATTTTAATTTTTTTTTTTTTTTTTTTTTTTTTTTTTTTTTAAGCTCAACTTATTTATTTTGATACAGAATTAAAAATGAATAATTTAATATAAAAATATATTGATTTAATAATTATTTAATTTTTGATGAATGACTACATTTATAAATACAATTTGTTACATTTATTTTGTCATTTTAAAAATCAAGAGAAATCACAATTTTAAATTAAAATTATGGTTTGCTTATTGAAACTTTGTTTTAATAGTTAAAGTACAAGGGTCCTGTTCAAGCCAAATTTACTACCGTTTAGCGGTACCTTCACAAAATACTTTTTTCTTAAAATTTTATTTTTGTGTCTCTTAAGAAACGATAAATCCATATTTTTACCATATTTGTGTTGATTTTTTTAATATAATTTTTAATTTTCACAAATTATGTCTAAATTTTCAAAAAATGGGTACCTCTCAGAAAAACCTAGACAGACCCCTGAAGTATTCTTTAAATTCTCTATTTCATCCTACCTTTAAATTTCAATCATGCATGTGTTTCAAGATAGTTGCTATACATTATTCAAAGCTAAGTATTATAATGAAAAATCATTTTAGTAAGCTAGAGCTTCGAAAATATTGTTATAATATAGTTTTAATATTAATTTACCTTTTATTAAGCATTTATAAAGTTTTTTTAGTCATAAATTAAAGTTCTTATTTGAATGAAAATCAAAAAAAATCTGATTTGAATAAAAAAAATCCGATTTAAATAAAAAAAATCCCGAACCCAGGTTGTGACAGACAATTTAATTTTTTATGAAGAAACATAAGAATCGTTGATCTAGATCTTAATTTCTAATACTTTATTTTGTGCTAATCAAATGTGAAATTTATAAAATGATGGTATAATTGCTTTAACCAATCATTCTTATTTTTATCCATACTTATAATTAAACCAATAAATAAAATCATCGACTTTATTCAAACTTTTCTAAGCTGAAACAACTTCAAAGAAAGTAAATAAAAACAAAATAACAAACAATAATTAACAAAGATTAACTTGTCAGCTTTTCTAAATCTTAATTATATCATTAAAATTCTATGGATATGTGAAGAGTACAGTGGAGAACAAAATTATTCAAAATTTAAAACAAATTAATTCAAACTAAACTGATTTCTAAAATTTAGGATTTCAACACTTAACATTTCATTCCAAATTAAGTAACAATCCAAGTTTTGATATTGTTGACTTCACTGTGTAAATAGACGAAAAGCTTAAATTAGCGATATCTTTGACATTTATGCAAACTCTATATTTGAGGCAAAGGCTACGACAGCTGTTTTCAAGTGGTTTTGCCAAATGGCGCTATTTAACGCTAAATTTGGCGGTTTTTCAGAATTAAAAATAATTTGTGCTAAATATAGTACTGAAATGGTAATAATAATGAATAAAAAAAAAAGTCTCTTGTATGAGTGTCTGAATTAGTAAAATCAATCTGATTGGCTAATTGCCATTGATTACTGTTTTATTAAAAACGCTAAAGGTGCTTTTTACTTTATTTGTTTAACTGAAAATTGTTTGGCATAGAAATTTCCTATTTTGATGTAAAAATTTAACTACCGTGTAGCTATTTAAACTTCCTTCATTCTTCTAAAGCTAATATTCGACTCATTAGAAATTATTTGCTCTGCTTAATAGCTTAACCTAACTGAATATTTAGTTTTTTCAGCAGAGGGTGCTTTTTATAGCAGAAATGAAGAAAAGTTCCAAATCAACTTCGAAACTTTAATATGTGATAATAGACACTCAAAATATCTCTAATAAAGAAAACAAATAACTTCCCATCCTAATGAGAAAACTGATGAAAATAAATAAAAAGTATCGCAAATTCAATTTAATTTAGCTATGTATATAAACTCTTCGTAGATAGAATTGACAAGGTACTTGAGGTTACGCAATTTTTCCACTCTCCGTTACCATGATTTGATTTTATAACCGTCGCTGAACAGCCGACCCAATTTTGGGTTTACGACTACTTATGTTCAACTTCGTATCCTTGTTCTTTTGAACCCAGTCCAGAAGACAAGGGAACTCCTGGATCAAGTATTGGGAGAAATTGAATGGAACTGACCCGCATTTGCGTTACATGGCGAGGAAAACCCCCGAAAACCTCTCACGGTTAGCCCGAGGCAAGGGGACTCTCATAATCCACCTGCCACTTAGGATATTTTTACGTCAGCACTGTGGTCGGTGCGAGCCGGGTGGTCGCTGGGATTCTAATCCGATTAACATCATTGGAAAGCGAAAGCTCTACCTACCTGAGCCACCACGGCTTTGTTATCACGATTATGGAAAATCATCATTACTTTTCAGTAAGAAGTGTTATATATAGTCTGTCTACAGAAAGAACTCCCCTCGCCATTCGACTGGAGCAGAGGCGGTTACTATGGTTACGAAGTTTAACTATTTCAAGTAGGGTGTTGGCTCAATATTTGGCAGGTTTTAATTCGGGTCAGCGAGAGAAAGGGAAACAAGGGAAAGAGAAGCAATCCTCTTTGAAATGCGCTGTTTCTTGTTTCCATAGCAGCAGACGGCCTTAGACTTTGTGGGAAGGGCAGTTCTTTCTATAGAAAAGATTTTCTACAGAAGGCATGGAGAAAAGACAAGATTTGTAGATACCGTGGTAACGGAGTGTGGAAACCACGTAAGCTTCAGACGCATATTTTACTTCCAAAAAGTAAAGTACAAGAAAGCACTGCAGTGTTAAATTAATCAGTTCTAACTACGACTTTTTTTTTAAATACATTTTGTGCACTTTTTCCCAATCAGCTAAAAGAATATACCTTTTTATGGCATCAGGCATTTCTATTAGCAGTAATGAAATGTATTGAGATTTATATTGGCCATAACCTTTATTTGATATAGGTGGAAAAAAATATTCCCGCATTTATTTTATTTCAGTGATACGATTCATGTTATGAGAGAAGAAAATTCGAGCAAACTAAGTTGCTATTTAGCTTGAGCGTACAATGCTAACGGTGCGGTTCTGGTAACCCAGAATTAAATTTCTATTACCCTCTATCAGACAGTTCACTAGCTAATCATCTTAATGACAGATTGTCTTTTACATCTATGAAATTTTCGTCGAATCTTAGAAGTCTATTATAAGAACGTTTCTTTTTTTGCAATTAATTTTTTTTTAAAAATTGCTTCGTTTCTTATTTTCAAATAAAGTAAGGAGTCTCTTTAAAATACATTTATAAACCGTAAGAATTTTCCGAAATAGATACAAAAACGGTGAGTGAGTGTCTAAAATTTTGACTTGATCAAAAAAGGGAATAAATATTGAGCTAGATCATGCTCAAATAATAGTCTAACAACTTTCTAATAGATATTTATATATTTTATTCCTCACATGGGATGAATATAGATAGATAATGACTATTTAGTGACTGGTATTCATAGATGAAAGAAATAAAACTTATATACTTACTGTTGAGAAAGTGTTGCAAATATTCAGAGTTTAACAAAAGGCTTCGATTTTGCCTTTATTTAATATTTCATATCAGCCCGTGTCTTTTGTAAACGTTTGTATATTGTATTAAATGTTATAAAATAAATATTGAATGATGACAATATGACTCTGATGTTTAATGTATCACTGATAAAAAATTTTATCATACACATTAAAACAATTTTTACAAATATTTTAGACAAATTTGATGAAGAAAATTTCTAATACAAATCGCGAGGAAAGTCTAACTTTTCTAAATTTTAAGAACATTAAAATAAAATAGTAAAACCACAGATTTAAAAAAAAATAAATAAATAAAAATACGTCATCAGCTAAAATTAGATGAGATTTTTTTATTTCATAGTTTGTTTTATTGTAATGGTATTGAGCGTATTTTTTTTTTTTTTTTTTTTGATCCAATTTTTAACAACTCAGTAGAATTACACTGATTCATTTTTAGTGATGGTTTAATGACGAAAGAAAGAAAATTTTATTTTATTTTATAACCGTCGTTGAACAGCCCACCCAATTTTTGGGTTTACTACTACTAATGTTCAACTCCGTAGCCTTGTAATTTTGAACCAAAGCTTGAAGAAAGGCAACTCCTGGATCAATTATTGGGAGAAATTTGCCTTCGTGGAGGACATTTTGATGAAACTACCCGCATTTGCGTTACAGGGAGAGTAAGACCACAAAAACCTCTCACGGTTAGCCTCATGGCAAGGGGACTCTTCTCCATAATCCGTCTACCACTGAGGATAATTCACGACAGCACTGTGGTGCGGTGAAAGTCGGATGCGGAATGCGTATCGACAAGTCATCGCTGGAATTTGAACCCGGTTTACCTCATGGGAAGGCGAATTCTCTTTCCCCTGAGCTATCGCGGCTCAATTAAAAAATATTATACAACACTCACATATTGTGCTTCGAATGATACTGAGACACACAGTTTGACAGTCACTGCTTACTACAATTAAGATTACTACAGCTTAATTAGGAGTCAAAAAGTGGTAATAAGAATAAGATTGATGACAAATTAATTTTGTTTCTACTTTTCCCATTATAACATTTTGTAAAAAAAATATATATATATATATATATATATATATAAATATAAGTCAGACAAGTGATAAAAATAGAAATAAAAGTAGCAAAGGAAATAAAACAAAATTAAAAATATGACCACTGAAGCCGACGTCTTCAGGGGGTACCGGCCCCAGTGGCCAAAAAACAAAACCTTTTCTATTGAGGAAGATGGCAAAAGCCTAAAAACCTTCCTCAGTACCCCGAAGGTTTTGTTTAGTCCAGGAGAAAAAAAACATGCAAGACATAAAACTAATACAGAAAAGAAACTCATACAAATTCATCAGAAAATAAAAATAAACAGAAAATAAAAACTCTCATAAACAAGGTCAGACAGCGAACTCTAAAGCACACCAAATGAAATGGAATCACTTAAACCAAAAGAAAAACAACGCCCTCTTTTAAAATGCGCAGATTGAGAAAATGATAGGAAAAAGTTGTCAAAGAAAAATTACGTCACATATTAATAGAATGCTTAACTGGGGCTGCTCAGTTAAGTCTTGAATTGCGCCCTGTTAAAAGAAATAAAAAAACTAATATTCTTCAATCATTTTCTTAATTAAAAAATTAACATTACAAAAATTATAAGGAAAATCATTATTACTCAAATTATTCAAAAAATTATTCACAGCTTCTTGAAAACTTTCAACATTATTGCAAATATTTTTAATCCTAACCAATTGTGAAAAAACTAAATTTTTAAAAATTTTATTACACAAATTAGTATAAAAGTTGCAGAAAAATATAACTTTAAATTTAAAAGCTTTTCTTTTATCAAACACACTAATTTTAATAATTTTGTCCACAATAACAATTTTAAAATCTAAATACTCAACATTAAAACAATGCTCATTAGTTTTCTTCAAAACCAAATCTTTAGGATAAATATTATAAATAAAATTATAATTATCACAATTAAACAAAATCAAATCATCAATATATCTAAAAGCTTTAAAATCATTATACTCAAGAAATTTAGCTTCAAAAACATGCAAAAAAATATTAACAAAAGTACCAGAAAAGGAATTACCTTGTGGAATTCCAATAATTTGTTTATAAAAATCTAAACCATTAAAAAGAACATTCTCAAAAAGATTAAACCTACATAAATCCAACCAATTAGACTTATCAATTTTCTCATTAAATAAATATTTATCAGAAATGCCACTACAAATATCAATAATCTTTTCGTGTGGTATACTTGTATACAAATTTTCAAAATCAAAAGTATTAATGTTGGATATTTCATTATTATTAATATAATCCAAAACATCAACATTACTATTAATAACAATATTTTTTTTCTTTTTTAATTTCAAGCAAAATTATTTTTAGAAAACTAAAAAACTTTTTACTAATATCAGAATTGTTACAATTAGTATCACACGCTATAAACCTAAATTTAACAGGATTTTTATGAAATTTAACCATAGGAAATAAATATGGAAATTTAATCCTATTTAACCTAAATTTTAATTTTTTACTAAACGCAATAATTCTTTTTTCAACAACCTTCCTATCTACTTTTAATTTTAAATAAGTATTATTTGCGTTATATTCTCCAATAATCAAATTTTTAAAAAAATATTTACACATAATACAAAAATTATTTGAAGCTTTATCCACTACCACAACAATAAATTTTTCTTTAAGATTTTTAATTTTACTAGACAAATCATAATCAATAATAGTACCACTAGGAAAAGAACCAAAACTGGTATTAAATAAATTAAAATTGACCTTTTCAATAATTTTAGCCTTCCACTCTGAAAAACCCTCAACGGGCCAATGATATTTTCTGGAAATTTTTGCTATAAATAAATCCAAATTACCAACAACCTCCAAATTTCCCGTAATAATATGTCCATAATCATTATCAATATATTGTGAAAATTCCTTTTCATTACAATAGCAATCAAATTTAGAAATACATTTTAAATTTTGACTTAAAAAATTATAATTGCAAACCTTTTTCCTAAGTGTAGAAGAATACTTAAAAGCAGCAGAAACTTTAATTTGCTTTAAAGGAAAAAAATCAGAAAGTTCATGTATAATCTGTGGCAATTTAGCATATTCAAATTTTTTATCATGAAAATTAATCGTACAAAAAACCTTTTCAAAATTATAAACCTTATTAAAAAGCAAATCTGTCTTACTAACACCAAGTGATATATTTTAAAATATTTGCAATAATGTTGAAAGTTTTCAAGAAGCTGTGAATAATTTTTTGAATAATAATGATTTTCCTTATAAAATTTGTAATGTTAATTTTTTAATTAAGAAAATGATTGAAGAATATTAGTTTTTTTATTTCTTTTAACAGGGCACAATTCAAAACTTAACTAAGTAGCCCCAGTTAAACATTCTATTAATATGTGACATAATTTTTCTTTGACAACTTTTTCCTATCATTTTCTCAATCTGCGCATTTTAAAAGAGGGCGTTGTTTTTCTTTTGGTTTAAGTGATTCCATTTCATTTGGTTTGCTTTAGAGTTTGCTGTCTGACCTTGTTTATGTGAGTTTTTATTTTCTGTTGATTTTTATTTTCTGATGAATTTATATGAGTTTCTTTTCTGTATTAGTTTTATGTCTTGCATGTTTTTTTTCTCCTGGACTTTTAAACAAAACCTTCGGGGTACTGAGGAAGGTTTTTAGGCTTTTGCCATCTTCCTCAATAGAAAAGGTTTTGTTTTTTGGCCACTGGGGCCGGTACCCCCTGAAGACGTCGGCTTCAGTGGTCATATTTTTAATTTTGTTTTATTTCCTTTGCTACTTTTATTTCTATTTTTATTCTCTCTTTTTTTGAAAATTCTGCTGCTTTTTAGCGCATTTTTTTAAAAGAAGTTTTGTCCATTTTGTTTAGATATTAATTGTATTCTTTTAGTATCAGACAAGTGATGTATTTTTGTGTGTACGACTAAGGCAGACTCGCCAATCTCAGAAATTCAAAAAGCTGGAGATTTTTTGCAGTGACTGCATATCATGATAAATTAAATAACAGCAAAACATAAAAACAATTTATTCACATATTCACTCACAAATTAAAATTGTTTTAGTAACTTTTTTACTCCTAAAAATTACGATATAAATATTAATCTATTATTTTAAAAACAGATCAAGCGGTAAACTTGGCATTTGTTTGAAACGTGTTATCAAAACTCTTCTGGAAAAAAATTTCTCTTCATATTTAACTTAATCTCAAACATTTGTTTAGACAAAAGTGTAAATTTAGTCTGAATTTTTGGCTGAAATTCTGAAAATATTTCCTTTAAGGTCTTCCGAAGATGAATATTCTCTAAAAGTTAACAAATACTGTGAGAAATAGTCAATATGAACTTTCTCAATACACTGGAGGTGTTACTTTTCCTGCTGCTAACTCTACACCATTTTGTATTGATCCTATCATAAGAATGAAAAAATTCTAAAATGTCTTTGTACTATGAATCACAAAACTTAGTTTCTTGAACATCAAGGAATAAGCTCTTGTCATATTTTCCTAAAACATTTACTAAAACAGAAAAACTATTAACAAAAAACTTGTTGCTCGAAAATGAAGTATAAATTAACACATTTCAGGCAAAGCATAGAACTTTTAGAAAATGTGGTATTATTTTCATTGTGATGTACTAAAATTACATTAAGTCATGAAAAAAGTTTTGTACACGAAAAGCAGCACTTAAAGAAGTAAAATGGTCTGTTTATGCACCATTGACCAAATCAATAAACAAGTTGCTTAGTTGAACGCTAGTTTCTTTATGACATTTGATTTGTTTTTATTTTATTTACAGAAGTTGCAACTTTAATCCATCATAAACATATCATAAATTTTATCTGAAGTGAAATAATAATATATTTTCAAAAAGTCAAAAACATTTTCAGTGAAAAAACTAGGAAAGTTTGAAAATTTCTTAACAGAAAGAGTTTACACCAACTGAATTACTAATATCTTATATGTGTCTTCAGAATCCTTAAAAATAGCAGAAGTATAAAATTAGTGAAAAATATACATCTCAGTGTTAATAAAAAATAGATTTATTGAAATGGTGCATTTATGCACCTTTGGCCAAAATACTCTTAAAAAATAAATCACTTGTATACACTTCATTAAAAGCAAATTCATTTTATGATAGAATACTTTATTTTTGGTTTCTTACAAATAATTAAGAACTAAACTAAAAATGAATTAATGATTGATAAATGCATTCAAATTACAAAAACAATGCTGGAAAAGTGTTGAAGTTATATGATAAATGCAGATGAATCTAAGGATTCATATGAGTCGAAAAAAACCAGAGAAACTACTTCAATAACCCGAGGTCTTGAAAATGGACAAAAAGTATGGAACTTTTGCAGGCCATCTGGGTGCTGTCCCAATTAGAATGACTTATCTTATTTTTGCTGCAACATTGGTACCAGGGTTCCCACTCAATTTCAGAAAAAAAATTCCCTGACTTTTCCACGTATACCAGGTAAATTTCAATGAAAATAGAGACCATATTATCATTAGAAAACTTAGATTCATTTATTTGTATATATAAGATTTTCTGCGTAAAAAAATATCATTAAATGAGAATGGGAACCTTTCAGTTTGACTAAAATGTGAAATTTTTACAACAAATAATTGTAATAAATGTTAGAATTATTTAACTCTAATATCAATAACTGATTACTGCTTCTGGCAATTTTAAAACTGATTATTTTCCAGGTACAATATAGAAATATTCCAGATTTTTGTATATAAAAAAAAAACAATGGAGTTAAATGGAATTTGGAGTTAAAATAAAACTCCTAACAATTCTAGGTTTTCTCTGTTCTCTCTGACCTGTGGGAATCCTGCTATTGTTGATTATATTTTCATTCTCTAGACAAAAGGTATGGTAAAATCAAATACTTATTACCCTTCACATAAATAATTATTTGATTTTTTTTTTCATTTATATTTAGCAATTTAAATATTTTAGAATTCAAAATTAACATTGATTTAAATTTTGCCTTTTAAATTTCAGAAATTTTATAGTAAAATATCAATAACTTTTTCTCCAAAATAAGGCATATTTTTACATTCTCAAGCTTTTAGAATCACAATTATAACATTTCAAAAACAGAAACATGCTCTGAAACAAAAACATTTCCAAGTAATTGTAAGTTACAATACTTGTAATAGCAGTATAATAGAATATATAACAGAATGTCTAACTTAAAGTAGCATAATATTAGAATGTAATCTACAATGCGGTTTAATATTAGAATATATAATTGAATGGAACTACAAAAGAACAATAAAAAAAACTAAGGAGAAAAAAAAAAGCATCTTCATTAAAATATGATTCCACACCAGTTTAATTTTAAAAAAAACTCTTTAAAAAATAAAAACAAAAAGCTCATTAATAAAATTTAACATTTATTTTTTTACATACAAAGAGTTGTTTTTAACACAAAGCGACAGGAATGTACACTCAGTGGACCATGATGACTTATGATTTCTCTACTTCAGGCAGCTGAAAAAGAGAAACATTAAAGCATAACACACTTGATCTGAAGAGCTAGAATAATTATGATTATAGCAAAAACAAGCCTAAAATTGTTTAGAGCATTAGATGCTTTTACTCTTACTAACTAACAACTAATTTATTCTTACTAATTAACTACTACGCACTAAATACTCTTCGCACATATTTGCCAATGATTAGCTGTACTCACCTGCAGGCAAATGTTTTCATGTTTTGTAATGTATAACAATAAAAGAGATATTTTTGACATCTAAAAAGTATCAAACATTTAATGCCTTGCACTGAGTAGTAATTGACTGCTTAAGTAAATGTATTTGAAAATATCTTGCCAATGCAAGTAGTTAACAATGACTTACAGTAAGTCAACATGCATAACATTAAATTAAAATGCACTTATTATTTACATTTATATAACTGAAAGTGGGAGGTGGGAATTACAAGTTTTTATATTAATGCAAATGTAATAAAATTATGACAAACTTTTAAAATCAAATTAACTTGTAATCTTAAATAGCTAGAATACAAATTAGAATCTTTACATTTTAAAGTTTTCTTTTTAAAAAAAAAAACTGTTTCCATGATTAACAACTTAATGGTCATACAATTTTGAAGAAAACTGCAGATCTTATTTTCATTCAAGAAAATTATATAAAACTTAGTATGTGTACAATTTATGTATTCATTTTTAATTTTTAGGCTAAACGCAAATAAACGTATGATGAGTGTTGACACCTAGTTTTTAAAAAAAAACTATCTCTAAACGCATTACAAATAGTCTTGTACTGGCATCTAGTATATAGATTGAGAAATAAATATTGGCGCAATAAAAGAGGGCAATACTTTATCTCATCATTTTAACAGGAGCTAGAAGAAAGGAATTAAAAGAAATAAGGGTAAGTTAAATTTGGGAAGTAGGAGTGGGAGAAAACAAATTTTAGAAATAAAATAAGATACAAAATATTAGGAAAAACATTATATAAAAATCTGAAATGAATCTATACAATTATTAATTTAAACAAAAGTAAAGTAAAAATCTACACAAAAGTAATCCTTGTCCATAAATAGCTAAGTTACAAAAATATATTTATACATATATTTAGTATAGCTTAAAAAAGTGTAAATTTTATTTTTCTGACTGTTTTCAGACTGTTATAATGTACTTACATTAGAGAAGAAGAATGTACATTTTAGAAGTATTAAAAATTATACATATGTCACAAATTTTTGAATATAAAAATAAACAGCCATAAAGAATATATATTAATGGTTTACTTTGCTATCGCCTTAAGTGAACATTAGAAAGTCACACATGAGGCAATTTCTAAGTAAGCTATAAATATATTAGTTACACAGCATTAAAATTTAGTACAGCTCAAAAACTTTTAAAATTATCTTAGTTTTTAATTAAAAATTTCAGAAAGAATTTAATTAAAGTATTTTTTTTTTTTTTTTTTTTTTTTTTTTTTTTTTTTGTTGTCCAGTGTTGGTTGGTTTAAACCAAATAATTTCTTTAAAAAAAAGACAAACTTGGATATTTTTAACAAGTAATTTTTTTAAAAAATTTCATTTTTCTTTAATCTCTTTAAAGATACTTTTTAAATGTCTAGATATCATAACTTTCTTGGAAAATAAGCTTTAAAAATAAATTGATGCGCACAAAACGTTCTAAAAATGCTTAATGTAAAATAAAACATCATCAAATCCATTTTTTAATTACTTTTAAAGTTTGTTAAATAATGTAATTATGAACAAGTTAAAAAAGTTTGAAACTTTTTTTTAGAGAACTTTTTTTTTTATATATCCAGTTAAAAACACATTATGCTTGCTTACAATCAAAAGAATAAATAGAAATAAAGTGTTTATACTTCTCAATTTATATTTTTAAAAAATTTTAAATTATCAGAGTACAAAAATTTCCATTGTACATTTTTTTTTAATATTTTTAAAATGCATTTTTAATATTAGAAAACAATTCTAACAAAAAATATTCAAAATACATTTACAGTATACGTGTACAAGACTACTTTTAAAAGGTCAAACAACAGATTAAAAAAGGTTTAATTTGCTCTACTTAAGTACAATAAGGGCAAAATTTATCGCAAAAAAATAATAAAATATTCAATTTTTAAAAGTTATTCCAGTGGAATTCTATTAATGGAGCACTGAGCAACTCATTAGTTTGAGATCAATAATTAGAAATTTTAAATGAGCTATGTTTTAAAAAATAATCAGTAAAAATTAGATAATATTCATTCATACCAATATTTGTTTAAAATTTGCAATCGAGTTCAGAACTTCTTTAATCAGATATTTTAAAATGGGGTTTCAAATAATAACACAGTGAAGATGCATCTTAGCATTTGTGTTCAAAAGTAATTTTCTGGGAGAAGTATTAATTAAAATAAAAAGATATTCGATGGAAATCCCAAATCTTAGGATTATTCAAACAGATTATGTTGAGAACTGCTGTTGTATTCTTAGAAAATGGGATATTCTGAACACACGTAAATGAGAAATATAAGAGTTAAAATAAATGCTAAGAAAAACAAACAAAAAGCTAAGAATAAAGGACCAATTTTTTTTTTAACAAGAAAATCAGAAATTTTAGGAAAATTCTAACTCTGATATTATTGAACTTAAAACTCTATTATGTGCAAATGAAAATAGAAGTTAATGTTAATTACTAGAACAAAAATAGTTTACATTTTATTATTAAACTCTTAATAATAAAACTTGCTTTTACAATTTTATAGACAGCCAATGTCATTTTTGTATCTTTTCATCATTCCTTTATTTGAAAGTATTTTTTAATTATTTATCTAAAATATATACAATATATTGTCTTAAATACATAGATGTTTGTCTTGATTCAAAATTTAATACATTTAAGGGATTGAAAAAAACAAGAAATCAATCGATTGATATTCAAGAGATTGAAATATTGAATGATGTATATTTGATAAAACTTAATACTATTATAAATTTTATACAGCTAAAAAATTATATTAAATAATACTGAAATATAGCATTTTTAAATTACAGACAACCACAGGAAAAATCACTCTTTAATATACTACTCACTAAAATAAATTTTAAATGTTGAGTATTTAGTTTGAATGTTAAGAAAAGTAGTAAAGTAATATAAAAACATATTTATAAGTATTCACGTTTATTATTTTGTTAGCATACAGAAACTAAAGTGGATACTTTTGAATTGTTTATTGAAAACATTAATTACTAGATAAGCAGAATAAAATACTTTAGAATGGTTAAATTTCAATGAAGGGCATACAATATTATTCGACATATCGTTTACAAAAATTAATTTATAGAAAGCTAGTTACGATCAAAACAAACAATCCAGATTTTTGGGTTATTTTGAAAAAAAAAAAAAAAACTTTTTTTTTCCAGCCCTGTGTCTATCATACATTAACTATATGAACATAGAATTTTACAAAAAAAAAATTTTGAGTCTTGAACATGAATTTATATGAAATATGAAAAGTATTATGTGAAATGTCAAATATAAAAGTGAAATATATAAAAGCAACACTGATTTGTAAAAAGAAAAAAATTACCTATTAAACATATATTCCAACCCAAAGAAGAAGAAACAATACTCCAAATCCCAGGAAAATTGCAGCAACCAATGATATCAAAAGCTCTTTGAAGACATCTCTTGTAAACTTTGTTGAAGTCACTTCATAACTTAACAAATATTAAGAAAGATAATGTTTTAACAAAACTAAGTACTAAACCATTGTACAAGGTACTATAAATAGAAACAATTATAAAAGATTAACAAATACCCAAATTGACAGTTCAAAATGCTTACAAAATATACTAATTTAAATCTACATAATGAAAGGTAATCATTCTAACAACACAAATAAGCAAGTTTTTTTTTTTTTTTAATGAATCAATATTTCTATATAATTTTAATACTAGCACCAAAAAAAACCATGCCTAGTTTGAATAATCAATCTAAATTACCATATTTTTAATAGGTATATTAGAAACCTAAATAAATGTTTTTCATTTTAAAATTTCATTGTATCATTCTTTTTAAAGAAACACTAAAAAATAATAAAAATTGCAAATGAATAATTTCAATTTATCACAAAAATATTCATTTAAAAATTTGAGTAACCATGCTAAAACAAAATAACAATGGAATAACACACAAAAAATATCTATTTTCTTTTCATAATCAAACTAGATTTTTTATTAGTTGAGAGTTTGAGGAGATTTAAATTATCGACTATGTCAACCTTCATCTATCAAAAGGTACCTCAAGATAGAATCAAGTTAACATGTCTTATATACTAGTGAATTGGTATTTAATATTTAGTGGTAGTTACACCACATTACTCCCCTTCCAGAATTTTATCTGAGATAGAATTCGATGAATGATTACCACTAGTTGATTCATGCTATTTTTCTTTTTTTTTTTTTTTATCATTTTTGCTCATTATATTTTTTCTACTTCTTTATAGCATTTCGCTCATTTCTTTTTCTTCATTTTGTTTTATAGCATTTCGCTCATTATTATTATTATTATTTATTGACCGGGAGACTTTAATTACTTCACCGGATATTTTTCTTTCTTTTTTGAGCATTTTATATTAACAGCAAATCAACTGTTTTAATGTGGACCATCCAACGAAGTAGGCGTTACTGTTGAGATTTCTGCGAAATGGGCGTTACTGCGTGTTCAAATCACGTCCGCAGGTCACCAACGTGGGGATTTAATTAAAGACTATGTCAACCTTCATCTATCAAAAGGTACCTCAGAATAGAATCAAGTTAACATGTCTTATATACTATTGAATTCGTATTTATTATTTGTAGTGGTAGATAGTTACACCACAAGTTGTTCCCAAAATGAATCCTGAGAAAACTGGTAAAAATTCCTCTAATGTTATATCTACGTTTTAAAGAAACACTAGAAAATAATAAAAATGGCAAAGGATTATATTTTCAATTTATCACAAAAATACTCAAGTAAAATTGTGAGTAACCATGCTAAAACGTAATAACAGGGGAATAAGCACAAATAAACAAGTTAGAATTTTTTAATTAACCAGTGTTTCTACATTATTTCTATACCTAAAAAAAAATCTACTTTCTTTTCATAATCAAAATTTTCATGAATTTTTTAGTACATTTCACTATAAACAAAAACAAAATGCCAAAATTCCCTATTTTACCGTCAACATCGCAGAAATTGATATGAGAATCCTCTACTTCACGTTGCTGCACTTACCCGCGATTACATTGTTGCACTTGATCGGTATAAAGAATAATACAATAACTATAAAGGTTCAGAAAAATTAGCCTGCTTGCAGAAATATTTTTAATAGAGATTTTGTGTTCACAGAAAATGTTCCATTGTATCCAAGTCTGGTAGCCCGATAGTACAGTACTTAAATTCAATAAAATCAGATTTCTTAGATTAAACTAAGTTTAATGACCCTAAAAGAAATGGTACTGCAATTAAAATTTACTGTTCGCTAAGAACTTGTGTTCTTTGTAACCCAGAAGTTATATTTTATTCAGCTAAAACTATCTATAGTGTTTTATTGGCATTTTGTAATATTTGGGACAGTAATTACACAAAAGTTGGTGACATATAAAACTATGTTTAGGACAAAATGTACAAATTATTCTAAGAATACAGATTATACATATTCAAGTAAATAGTCATACCATATTCGATTATGCATTCATTTATCTCTGTAACATTTTCATAACATTGTAAATTACTTAAATTCAGAAATATGTGTGTTAGAGACAAGGGACAGTAGAATAATATTTTACCCATATTTCTATTTATTTTTTAAAAACGTAATTAAATGTGCCTGATGCATACTATCTTATTTGCTCCTTGTGAGTATTTAAGCAAAACATACCATTAAATAATGAAAACAAATATTTTAATGAGAAATATAACTTAAGGGTGAAAGAGTCAACAAATAGAAAAAATAACCCATTTACTGTATCTAAATAAATTCATTGTATTTAAACTACTTTGCTACCACTTGACCATGATCTCTTTCTGCTTTTTTTTTTTTTTTTTTCATAGTCAAAATTTTTGGTTCACTTTTAGCTAACAGTAAGTTAGGCAGCTCTACTGCATTGAATATTTTGGTTTAATTACTCGAAGCAAAATAATTAACAATATCAATTATTCACACAAAAGTAATAGACCAAGATAAATAAAATCTTTATCTCTAAGCACCATATCTGATAGCACATTTTTTTAATTGAAAAACACAGTCAAACTACATCAAATGTTTGTACATTATATATTTTTTTTTAAAAAAACTCACTGTGTATATATAAATATATATATATGTAATATAGAATGTCTCATACGAGTCTTCCTATATTAAATCATAAACTTAAAATAGATTTCTCTTATTAATTTTAAGAGGTAGAAATTGTACTTTCACAAAGAGTCATAAAAAAGCAAGATACCAATTAAAAGATTATTTTCTGAAGTTAATGGGTAAGAATTATTTAAAAAAACGCCCTAAGATAAACCCAAAAATTGCCTATCCTCAGAATGGTGTCATGTTTCGGAAGATATCAAAATCTCTAAATTTTCCCATTTGCATGACATTTGAGAAAGTTATGAATATTCTTATAACTAATTCCTTTTCAGAATCCCTGTTTAAATAGCGTGTACCATGGAAAATTTGTGGATTTTTCATATTTTCTTGGCTTAACAAATCTGTGCCAAATCCCAATATTCTTGCTATGGAAACTCTATATGCAAAAATCCAACGTAAGCTGTAAAATAAACTTAATATAAATAATATGATGCCTATTTATTTGAATTGGCCAAAATCTCTGAGTATCTAGCCTTTGAAGGCATATTATTACAAGCCGGCAAGATTCAAACCTGCGCAAGGAAACCCCAATGGATTTCAAATAAATTTAGTTTTCTTTTTTAACAAATTATTTAGTGGAGCTCAAATAGTTGCATATTTATCTATAAATTTGTTAAAAACATAAATGAATCACAGAAACCTTTATAATGCAATTTTATATTTGTAGGAGGTTTTAATTTTTTAATAACTTCAATATTATTATTATTTGGTGTAGCTGTGCCGTCTGCTATTTCATACCCCAAAAAGTCGATTTTTTGTTGCAAAAAGGAAATTTTAATTTTAAAGGAATTAGAAAATTTAAATTTTCTTGTCTACATAAATAAAAAATTTGTTAAATATGACCTAAATGCTCCGATAAGATCCAAATGCTTTGTTAATATGATCTAAATGCTCCTATGATACTTTTTCAAATAGCTAATAGCTATTTGAAAAAATAACTATATCATCGAAATAATTTGCAGCAAATTTAATTTTATGTTTAGTAATGACAAATAGTTTCTTGAAAATGCTTGGGGTCATTTTTCCACATAAAAGGTAACCATTCGTACAACCCATTGTGATTGCAAATGCTAGTTTTTCAGTGTGTTTTGGGTGGATTTATAAATGCCAATACCCACTAAGTAGGTCAATACAAGGAGAAAAAGAACTTTGAGCAAATTTATCCATTAAAGATTCCATTAAACGTAACGATTTAGCATCAGCATCCGACTTCGTCACCTGATTTAATTGTCTAAAATCGACACATAAACGAGTTCTTTTTATTTTCCTCCTTTTTAAATACTAGTGTTACTGGGAAGAAATTTCTTTGATGTTTTAATAAATCCTGAATTTGGTTAAAAACTTGAGGACCATCTTTGTGTTTACTGACATGCATTTCCATCATTCCAGTATCCTCAATTTGGCTAACAAAACTGTTGGAATCAGTACTTTGAACACTTGATGAATCCTGTCCTTCAGTTGGAGATTCATCTATGAAGTTATTGATACTCTAATCAGGTGGGCTCTAATCAGATACATCTCAAAGATATCCAGATGAATCAACAACAGAATCAAACAAGGTTGTGTCTGCGTGTTTTATTTTCTTATCAGTTTGATTTGATAAGTTGATCAGGGCTGAGATTGTTTCGAATTTTATCTTCATATAATTTTTCCTTTGAAGAATTCAAATCAGTTTCCCACCCAGCTTTCAGAAGGGAGTCTGAACTAGAGCTGGACGATGGAGGGACACTAACATGAGAACTCTTATGTGTGCTAATGTTTTGGAAGAATCGGCCCCCATACTGTGGTGTATTGCCATCAAGATCTTCTGCAACACTTCCATAGCTTTGAAGAGTATCATGCAGAACGAGGTGGTAACTGTGTAGTAGTAAAAGTGGCATCCAAATTGCTAACTCTTTTAACGTTGTCTTTCTCAATGATTAAATATTTCAGTATGAACTCATTTAGACCAGGTTGCAAACTTGACCTTCTCCGGCAGCACTTATGCCTGATTTTGAAGGGCTTCAAGAAGAAAACTTAATAATCAAGTGACCAATTCCAGCCATTTTTATAACTTTTTGAAATTGACTTTTTGGGGTATGAAATAACAAACGGCACTGTTACAACAAATAAAAGTAATATTGAAGTTATTAAAAAATTACAACCTCATACAATCATTGCAAAGATTTCTGGGATCCATTGATGTTTATAACAAATTTATAGATAAATATGCAACTATTCAAGCTCCACAAAATAATTTGTTAAAAAAGAATATTAAATGGATTTAAAATCCATTGAGGTTTCCCTGCACAGGTTCAAATCCTACCGGCTTGTAATAATATGCCTTCAAAGGCTAGATAATCTAAGAGATTTTGGCTAATTCAAAATAATAGCCATCTTATTAATTTATATGAAGTTTATTTAACAGGTTACGTTAGATTTTTGTAGAAAATAGCCTGGTATAACCTCATTGTCAGAAATGGAAAACACACCACAGAACCAAAGTGCCTCTAATATGTAATATAGAACATCTCAAACGAATCTTTCTATATTAAATCATAAGCTTAAAATAGATTTCTTATTAGTTTTAATACATAGAAACCGTTCTTTCACAAAAAGCCATAAAAAGTCAAGATGCAAATCAAAAGATAATTTTCTGAAGTTAATGGGAAATAATTCTTAGAAAAATATGCATTAAGAAAATCCCAAAAATTCCCTAACTGTCAGAATGGCGCTATGTTTTGGAACATATCAAAATCTCTAAATTTTTCCGATTTGAATGATGTTTCATTAAGTTAAGGATAGTCTTGTAACTAATTCTTTTTCAGAATCCCTGTTTAAATAGCAAAAGCCATCTAAAATGCATGGTTTTTTCACATTTTCATGTCTCGATAAATCTGTGCCAACATTCCTGCTATGGAAACCCATCATTGTAATCCAAGCAACTGTTAATTAAACTTAATATAAATTAATAAGATGCCTATTTATTTGAATTATCCAAATTCTCTTAGATTATCTTGCTTTTGAAATCATGTTATCGCATATATATTGAGCAGTATCAAATCTTAGCAGTATATAACAGTAAAATTATAACTGAATGATTTTCATACAACATTAAATCAAATTTATTTCATAGCACTCAGCAACAATAAAATCAGACTTGAGAAAAGTAAATTAAAATTGGGGACATTTTATAATTATGAAAAATGCTATAACAAACACATGAAAATTACTATCTATATAAATATACTTATCCAAATTGTTTTAGGCTTATACCATTCTTTTTTCTATCATATTCATTTATGTTTCAGCAGATTTGTCATGCACAGCAATAATCAAATCTTCACATTACAAAATCATAGCCATTTAATCTGTTCACATACAACAAACTTATAAGTTCCCATGAAGTACAAAGAACACTTAATTTTTAATGAAATTCAAAACAAAATTAAATTCAAGATTGTTCTTGAATTAGATTCAAGAATGAATATTAGCCATGCACTTCATATTAACCACATATTACCCATGCACCTTAAAATTATTTTGAAAAGTCCCTACTTATCTGGGCCAAGGATAAATAAAAACCAAGTTTTATTTTTAACCTAAAAAAAGCCAGTGTAAAGAATTCCAAGGCAAAAATTTAGACTGGGTAATCACATCAAAACTTCAACAAAAAAATTTTAGATAAGCAGAATTTAATCTTAGCTGTAATATAACAGTGAAATTATAAGTGAGTGATTTTCATGCAATTTTTCATACTTATTAAACATGCATATATTTAGAAAGAATGAAATTCATTATAAATTATGAAGAAGCTTTCTGTTGAGTTAGTGATTATGAAAATAGAATAGCAAATATTCTTAAAGAATACAAGATTATTTTTCCAAGGAATCAATGCACTCAGGAAGACTGAAAAAAGTTCTTTTTTTTTTTTATTAAATGGCAAGGCAAAAGGTACAAATAAAAAAGATGAAATAAATAATGAATGCAAATGTACTTAGGATAACAAAGAAAGAAGACCGAAGTCATTGCCTTAAAAGTTCTCTTGCTTCCCAATATCTTGAGGTGTGTGTCCATGAAGGGCCCACATAGAAGCAGGTGGTCCCTGCCTAATTTCTCTCCAGATTTACAAAGTGGACAAAAATGCGTGGTAGAAAGCCCTATGCGGTATAAGTGAGCCTGTATATAAGCGGAAGGCCGCAACTGCATCACGTCTTGGTTTGTCGGGAATTAAAGAAGAGCTTACATTTCTCCAACTTTTCAAAGCTGTGCGAGTCTGAAGGTCTTGCAATGATTTGGTTTTACATAAATTTTTAAGGGACAGTTTAATTTTCCAAAAGGAAGTTGCCGTAATTGGTTGTTGTAGCAAATTAGACTGAAAAAAGTAAGAAATTAAATTACTTATTTACCAATAAACTATTACTACTCATATTAACTTGCAAAATATTAAATAAATTATAAAGTTTTAATAGGTGTCGTAAAATTTAAGAAACTTTAAATTGATAAAAGTTAAAAAGGATACACAAAGAACCATCCCATGAAAAAAAGTCCAATTCCTAATAAAACAAGAGTGAGATGAGGATAAACTGCAGGATTCACAGGACTCACATATCTACTCATGTGTTCCAAACCCATCTATAAACAAAAAGTATATTAAAACTACAAATTATTAATGAATAAAATATATCATAAAATAAAAAGAGAAATTTATTAATAAAATTTCATGTTTGAGAAGAAAACATTAATCATTGACAAATCAATTATAAACTTAACTTATACAGTTAAACCTCACTAACATGAAACCGCTTAACATGAAATATCGCTTTACATGAAACATATGTTTGACCCGTGAGTTAGCATTCAATTATTGTTGCATTTTAGAAGATTAACATGTAATTTTAAAGCTGATTATTGCTTAACATGAAAGGAAACTGGACACAGCACAGATGATAAATAATTAGATATGGCAGTATGTTATAATATAATACCTGACCGAGTAATTGTATTATTGCAATGAATTAAATCCCACTCATTCATTTTGAGGAATTATTTTGGTCAACAATTATTGTTGAATGAAATGTTGTTGAACACAATACATTACAATTAGTGTTGAATGAATTGATATGGAAAATAAAATTTAGTTCAGGATAATATTTTTGTTTTAAAAAAATAAATTGCAGACAGATTATGGAGAAAATACTTAAAATATAGTTCAACATACGGAAGGGGAAAAAAAACAGCTTAACTAAAAAACCTAATCCAAACAGAAAAAAAAACAACTTTTTTTTGTTTTCTTTCCAACTCTGCTTCACTTAGGTTTACAGGGGTCTGTCCAGACATTTTGTGAAAGGTCCGTTTTTGTAAAATTGTGAAAAAAATTAATCGTAATTAGTGAATATAAAATAAACGTTAAGTCACATTCTTTCATCCAGGGTCCAGCTTTTGAAAATTTGTGCAAATAGGGTCCTGTCATTGCAAAAAACTTTATCAAGGAGTTTTTAAATTGTAAAGACATACAAGATTATGCTCAGCGCTGTAAAAGTATAATTAAAAAAAATTAAATTTTAAAAAATAAACAGCAATTGCTGCTACTAAATTAGAGATGCAACATACAAATATTTGGTATTTAGCCTATACTGCTGAAAGCAGAATATTCATTTCGGACGAATAAAGAAAGAAGCGTCTGCCGAAGACAAAACTTAGTTCGTTTATATTTGTCTTTCTTCCCCCCTTTTCTGGGAAGGGTTTATTCTATTAACAAAACAATAATGAAGATAAAAAAAATTTGTGAAGGGTTTGATTTAAAGATAAGTTATTTCGTGAAGGGTCTGTTTTTAAGTTAAAATATTTTGAGAAGGGTTCGTTTTTGAGATATTTTGTAAAGGGTCCGTAAATGGACCCAAATTTCTTCTAAACAGACCCCTGGTTTAGTTTGAATATCTCATTCTAAACAAATTACAAAAAATTTTTAAATTCTTTTACCATAGCAAAGAAATATATCGCCATTTCTATATCAATATTTAATTCAAATTAAATCTGGTATTTTCCACAGAATCACTTTAGATTTACCTAAAATAACATATTTGTTCACCAACGTAGATAAATTGGTTAGAAGAAGTAAGTATGGCAGTCAGAAGTTTAATTTTCAGTATTTCAAATAAAGCTGCTGATTTAAACTGTTTCGAAACTGCCAACTCCATATTACTTCAAACATCCAGCTACTGTATTTATTTTAACAACATTCTGTCTCTTTCACCTTTGCACACAATTTTATTTGCAAAACTGTCTTTATTTTATTTTTAGCAATCTTCTGTATGAGGTTTAAGCAATAAACCGACCGGCTTTTTTTGGTCTGGTTTCCGCATAAAACAGCAATTACTGAAAATTGTCACAAAATGCAAGCAAGTCGAATAACTTAAAAATACAATATTCTCGAATAATATAGGATATTTTGACAATGGCCCATGATTTTCATAGCAGAAATTTAATTAGTGCATCGAACTACTCGAACAGAAAACAAAATTTGACGGCAACTTAGTATGGTCTAATAAATAAATAAATAAAAAATGCATTCCTAATTAATTGTAATGACCTATGTAACAATTTAAAAGTATCTCAACAGACACAAAATAAATGACAAAATTTGCTTTTCTCCTTTATATTTAAAATTAAGTGAACAAAATGTTCCTTAGAAATATGGGGTCAAATAAATAAGCTAAGACAAGGTTTCTGAATAGAAAGACTTTTTTTCACAAATGAAATTATCAACTTATGAAAGCAGTAAAATATTTAATAGAAAAATTAAAAATTTACCAAATACTCCGAAGCCATATTTATTTTATGATGACGTGTGACGTGATAAGAAAGTAAACAGACACCGGCTTCATGAAAAGAGAAACATTTGGGATACCTATTTCTGTCCAATTCATATCGCTCATTGTTCATATCGCTCATGGGGCCTCCCTGGCCGAGCGGTATCGCTCTCCAAACGCTCTGTTAAGCGTGGAGGTAGCGGGTTCGAATCCCGCCGTAACCCTGGATGTATTCTTTGTGATGTCTTTCTCTATATTGTGCTATCTGTCTTTCTACTTGACAAAGGTTTATAAGCCTTAATTGAGCACACAAGCCTGCAAATGTATGTTGTATCAATAAACAATAAAATCATATCGCTCATTTCGCATATTTCGGAATTTAATTTACATTTTATTACTGCGAGCATTCAATGCTTCGTGGTTGTAAAAACATGGTTCCCAGTAGAACACCGAAGTTAAGCATCACTCTGGCTGCGGTCAGTAAGCTAGTGAGTGACCACTTCGATCAGCCCGCATAGGGACAGAGGGTGCATGGCCTCGGTCCTCATTAAGCTTTTTCTGCTGTAAAGTGCTCGACTTCGCGAGCAAGTCGTCAGGCTACCAAAACAGGGGAGCTATCTACTCTGCAAGGGATCAAAATTGTGAATGCATATCTTCGGATCATTCTCAAGGATGTTTCCCAGATTGTCGCTAATAGACAATTATACAGTTCTAGTGGGACGTAAATAAAGTACCAACCGACCTTTCCTTTTTGACAGCTATTCACGATCGCAACGCTCGAGTACGCCATCTAGCGGGAGCCTGAAAATAACACACATTAATTTATTTAGTTCCATCAAAATCATTGGGGCCTCCCTGGCCGAGTGGTATCGCCGGTCAAAACGCTCTGTTAAGCGTGGAGGTAGCGGGTTCGAATCCCGCCGTAACCCTGGATGTATTCTTTGTGATGTCTTTCTCTGAATTGTTCTATCTGTATTTTCTACTTGACAATGACTTATAAGCCTATATTGAGCACACAAGCCAGCAAATGTATGTAATTTCAATAAACAATAAACAATCAAAATCATTGACTGGATCAGACGCCATTTTCTTAGCAGCAAATACGAAGCAAAATTTCCCTAAGGAAAAGGCCGAAGAACTTGAAAAAACTCTCCAGAATATTGGTAAATCTTTCAGAAACAGAACATGCCAAACATTTGAAGAAAAATTCCTCAATTTTTAACTTCTATGATCAACAAACTTACAACTGATAACTTCCGACTTCGGTATTGCATACTGTTCAGATGTGTGTATTACGGTAAAATACATTTCTTCTGTCTTCAATTCATTACAAATTAAAGTGAAGTCAACATTGCTCTCTTCATGCCAATGAATAAATGTGAACGTATAGAACTGTAATAATTATAGAATATTCTTCTTCTTTATAGAATAGTATAAATTTCTGTATCTACATAATTAAGAAAACAATAATAAAGCATCATCCGTATTACATGAAATAGTATCATTTGTGATGATTATTAATAAACTTTTCTCTTTTTCTTGGCAAGTGTTTTTTAGTTTTAAAGAATAATTTCAACTAGAATTCAGCTATTCTGTTTTAAAGCTACATATTAAAATTCATATCGAGATCTTACAATTATAAAATTTTGCTGTATGGTATGTTTTCTAAAAGTAATGAAGAGATAATCTATGTATATATTATTTGAAAATAAAATTTTGAAACGAAGAACATTTCCTTTTGGAATTCTCCAGATTTATAAATCAGGTAAGTGTTATGATTTTTATAAAAAAAAATTTCTTGTAAAAAATTTTTTTTTCTTATTTGATGATAGTTCTTTACAGAATGGTTTTTTACGTCTGATTAAGAACTATAAGAATAAAAAAAGAAACAATATGGAAGTTTTTTTATTTCAATTCGCGATCGCAACGAACTATAGGGGGCGTTGTTGTATGTGCCGAATCCCTGCGATTTCCATATGAACAGTCATTCAGTTACACTGGAGACGGCTTTAATGTAGCATGTAGCATTGTAACGTTCCATCTTTATTGTGGCTGATTAAATTTAAAAAAGAAAAATGTTTGTTTTCTTTCTTATGCAAACGAAAACAAAATGGTATCCCTTTTTTTTTTTTTTTTAGAGAAGGAACATCCAGAACATATCGAAAAAATATTTGTAACTAAAGAGAAAAAAATAGGTATATTCTCATAAAAGTTCAAACCTAATGCCTGAGAAATAGTTTTACTAAATTTAATGGTATAATATGAAAGGCCCATTTAAATTTCAACGTAAAATAAAGAATGCTTACGAAACAAAAAACAAAAAAAAAGAACTATTCTTTTTTTGTCGCCATTTTTTAGTGTTACGAAAATGCGTCTTTGGGACTTGCCAAAAACAAAACAAGATGCAATTTTATTTTTTTAGGAGCGAAATATTTTATGGAGTGAAATATAACGAAAATGTACCAATGTCCATAACATGAAACTTTATCTTAGTAAACGTCCGTTTTGGAAATGTTATTTCATTTTGAATCTTATTTATTAGAGTTCATAATGGCTATAGAATCAGGTGAGAGAAAAGTTTGTTTTGAATCTATGCTAAACTCTATTTCGGCCCATTTTCCACCGAAATCCGATTGACTACTTTGATTTTAAACAAAATGTTTCATTTTAAGATTTTTTCCAAAAATTTTAAGTGTAGGTTGGCGGCACTTAAAAATCTGCCAAATCTGTAGCTGTGGTTAATACGTAAGTACCGAATTTTTCTTCCATACTTTTCTGAATCATATTACTTCAAATATTAGAATATGAAAGAAGTATACATAAACACATAATTTAATACCATTTAATTTTTCAAAAAAAGTATTTTGACAACAATTTTATCAAAAAATTATAAACTAAAAAACGTAAAATAAAGAATTCTTAGGATAAAAACGATTTTAAAAATTCCTCATTTTTCAATAAAAACTTTCGTATTGTTTCTTTTTTTTAATTCTTATAGTATTTAATCAGACGTAAAAAAACCATTTTGTAGAGAACGATCATCAAGTAAGAAAAAAAATTATTTACAAGCAGATTTTTTATTATAAAAATTAAAACACTTACCTGATTTTTAAGTCCGGAGAATTCCAAAATGATATGTTCTTTGTTTGAAAACTTTATTCTCAAATAATATTCGCGATCGCAACACTCGATACGCCATCTAGCGGGAGACTGTAAATATCGGGCATTAGTTCCCACATAACCATTGGCAATGACGGACGCCATTTTCTTAGCATCAAAAAAGAACCAAAATTTCCCTAAAGAAAAGGTAAAACTTCTTGAAAAAACTAATCAGAACATGCCAAACATTGATAACAGAACACGCCAAGCATTTGAAGAACATCTTCTCAATAATTTTTACCTTTCTATTACCAACAACATAACATGATTTCATGATCACTTGCTGTTACAGACCTGTGTATTGCGGTAAAATAATTTTTCTGTCTTCAATTCATTACAAGTTAAAATGAAGTCAACATTGCTTTCGTCATTCCAATGAATAAATGTGTTCCAATGAATTCCATACAGAGCTGTAATAGTTATAGAATATTCTTCTTCTTCATAGAATAGTATATATTTCTGTATCTACATAATTCAGAAAACAACAATAAAGAATAATCCGAATTACTTGAAAAAGTATCTTTTGTGCTGATTATAAATAAATTTTTTATCGTTTTCTTGGTAGTGTTTTTTAGTTTTGAAATAATTTCAACTAGAATTCAGCTATTCTGTTTTTAAGCTACATATTAAAATTCATATCGAGATCTTACAATTATAAAATTTTGATGTGTGGTATGTTACCTAAAAGTAATGAAGTGATAAACTATGTATATATTATTTGAGAATAAAGTTTTCAAACAAAGAACATATCATTTTGGAATTCTCCGGACTTATAAATCAGGAAAGTGTTATGATTTTTATAATAAAAAATTTGCTTGTAAATAATTTTTTATCTTACTTGATGATCGTTCTCTGCAAAATGGTTTTTTACGTCTGATTAAATACTATAAGAAATAAAAAAAAGAAACAATACAAAAGTTTTTATTCGCGATCGCAACGAACTATAGGGGGCGTTGTTGTATGTGCCGAATCCCTGCGATTTCCATATGAACAGTCATTCAGTTACACTGGAGACGTCTTTAATGTAGCATGTAGCATTGTAACGTTCCATCTTTATTCTGGCTGATTAAATTTAAAAAAGAAAAATGCTTGTTTTCTTTCTTATGCAAATGAAAACAAAATGGTATCTCCTTTTTTTTTAGAGAAGGAACATCCAGAACACATCGGAAAAATATTTGTAAATAAAGAGAAAAAAATAGGTATATTCTTATAAAAGTTCAAACCTAATGCCTGAGAAATAGTTTTACTAAATTTAATGGTGTATAACATGAAATGCCCATTTAAATTTTAACGTAAAATAAAGAATGCTTACGAAACAAAAACAAAACAAAAAAAGAACTATTCTTTTTTTGTCGCCATTTTTAGTGTTACGTAAATGCGTCTTTGGGACTTGCCAAAAACAAAACAAGATGCAATTTTATTTTTTTAAGAGCGAAATATTTTATAGAGTGAAATATAACAAAAATGTACCAATGTCCATAACATGAAACTTCATCTTAGTAAAAGTCCGTTTTGGAAATGTTATTTCATTTTGAATCTTATTTATTAGAGTTCATAATGGCTATAGAATCAGGTGAGAGAAAAGTTTGTTTTGAATCTATGCTAAACTCTATATCGGCTCATTTTCCACCTAAATCCGATTGACTACTTTGATTTTAAACAAAGTGTTTCATTTTAAGATTTTTTCCAAAAATTTTAAGTGTAGATTGGCGGCACTTTTAAAAATCTGCCAAATCTGTAGCTGTGGTTAATACGTAAGTACCGAATTTTTCTTCCATACTTTTCTGAATCATATTACTTTAAATATTAGAATATGCAAGAAGTATACATAAACACATAATTTAATACCATTTAATTTTTCAAAAAAAGTATTTTGACAAATTTTATCAAAAAATTATAAACTAAAAAACGTAAAATAAAGAATTCTTAGGATAAAAACGATTTTAAAATTTCCTCATTTTTCAATAAAAACTTTCGTTTTGTTTCTTTTTTTAAATTCTTATAGTATTTAATCAGACGTAAAAAAAACTATTTTGTAGAGAACGATCATCAAGTAAGAAAAAAAATTATTTACAAGCAAATTTTTTATTATAAAAATCATAACACTTACATGATTTATAAGTCCGGAGAATTCCAAAATGATATGTTCTTTGTTTGAAAACTTTATTCTCAAATAATATATACATAGTTTATCCCTTCATTACTTTTAGGTAACATACCACACATCAAAATTTTATAATTGTAAGATCTCGATATGAATTTTAATATGTAGCTTAAAAACAGAATAGCTGTATTCTAGTTGAAATTCTTTCAAAACTAAAGAACACTTACCAAGAAAACGATAAAACATTTATTTATAATCTGCACAAAAGATACTTTTTCAAGTAATTCGGATTATTCTTTATAGTTGTTTTCTGAATTATGTGGATACAGAAATATATACTATTCTATGAAGAAGAAGAATATTCTATAACTATTACAGTTCTGTATGGATATCATTGGAATGACGAAAGCAATGTTGATTTCATTTTAACTTGTAATGAATTGAAAACAGAAAAATTATTTTACCGCAATACACACATCTGTAACAGCAAGTGATCATGAAATCATGTTATGTTGGTAATAGAAAGATAAAAAATATTGAGAAGTTGTTCTTCAAATGCTTGGCGTGTTCTGCTTCAATGTTTGGCATGTTCTGATTAGTTTTTTCAAGAAGTTTTACCTTTTCTTTAGGGAAATTTTGCTTCTTTTTTTATGCTAAGAAAATGGCGTCCGTCATTGCCAATGGTTATGTGGGAACTAATGCACGATATTTACAGTCTCCCGCTAGATGGCGTATCGAGTGTTGCGATCACGAATTGAAAAATGAGGAATTTTTAAAATCGTTTTTATCCTAAGAATTCTTTATTTTACGTTTTTTAGTTTATAATTTTTTGATAAAATTGTTGTCAAAATACTTTTTTTGAAAAATTAAATGGTATTAAATTATGTGTTTATTTATACTTCTATCATATTCTAATATTTGAAGTAATATGATTCAGAAAAATATGGAAGAAAAATTCGGTACTTACGTATTAACCACAGCTACAGATTTGGCAGATTTTTAAGTGCCGCCAATCTACACTTAAAATTTTTGGAAAAAATCTTAAAATGAAACACTTTGTTTAAAATCAAAGTAGTCAATCGGATTTCGGTGGAAAATGGGCCGATATAGAGTTTAGCATAGATTCAAAACACACTTTTCTCTCACCTGATTCTATAGCCATTATGAACTCTAATAAATAAGATTCAAAATGAAATAACATTTACAAAACGGACGTTTACTAAGATAAAGTTTCATGTTATGGACATTGGTACATTTTCGTTATATTTCAATCCATAAAATATTTCGCTCCTAAAATAATAAAATTGCATCTTGTTTTGTTTTTGGCAAGTCCCAAAGACGCATTTTCGTAACACTAAAAAATGGCGACAAAAAAAGAATGGTTCTTCTTTTTTTTTTTCGTAAGCATTCTTTATTTTACGTTAAAATTTAAATGGGCATTTCATGTTGTACCATTAAATTTAGTAAAACTATTTCTCAGGCATTCGGTTTGAACTCTTATAAGAATATACCTATTTTTTTCTCTTTATTTACAAATATTTTTCCGATGTGTTCTGGATGTTCTTTCTCTAAAAAAAAAGGAGATACCATTTTGTTTTCGTTTGCATAAGAAAGAAAACAAACATTTTTCTTTTTTAAATTTAATCAGCCACAATAAAGATGGGACGTTACAATGCTACATGCTACATTAAAGACGTCTCGAGTGTAACTGAATGACTGTTCATATGGAAATCGCAGGGATTCGGCACATACAACAACGCCCCCTATAGTTCGTTGCGATCGCGAATATACATAGTTTATTCCTTCATTACTTTTAGGTAACATACCACACATCAAAATTTTATAATTGTAAGATCTCGATATGAATTTTAATATGTAGCTTAAAAACAGAATAGCTGAATTCTAGTTGAAATTCTTTCAAAACTAAAAAACACTTACCAAGTAAACGATAAATATTTATTTATAATCAGCACAAAAGATACTTTTTCAAGTAATTCGGATAATTCCTTATTGTTGTTTTCGGAATTATGTAGATACAGAAATATATACTATTCTATGAAGAATATTCTATAACTATTACAGTTCTGTATGGAATTCATTGGAACACATTTATTCATTGGAATGACGAAAGCAATGTTGACTTCATTTTCACTTGTAATGAATTGAAGACTGAATATTGTTGGTAATATTGTTGGTAATAGAAAGGTAAAAATTATTGAGAAGTTGTTCTTCAAATGCTTGGCGTGTTCTGCTTCAATGTTTGGCATGTTCTGATTAGTTTTTTCAAGAAGTTTTACCTTTTCTTTAGGGAAATTTTGCTTCTTTTTTGATGCTAAGAAAATGGCGTACGTCATTGCCAATGGTTATGTTGGAACTAATGCACGATATTTACAGTCTCCCGCTAGATGGCGTACTCGAGTGTTGCGATCGCGAATATGAGGAATTTTTAAAATCGTTTTTTTATCCTAAAAATTCTTTATTTTATGTTTTTTACTTTATAATTTTTTGATAAAAATTGTAGTTAAAACAATTGTTTTGAAAAATTAAATGGTATAACATTACGTGTTTATGTATACTTCTTGCATATACTAATGTTTGAAGTAATATGATTCTGAAAAGCATGGAATAAAATTTCGGTACTTACGTATTAACGCCACCGCAACTACACATTTGCCGGTTTTCAAATGCCGCCAATCTACACCTAAAATTTTTGAGAAAAAATCATAAAATAAAACACTTTATTTAAAATCAAAGTAGTTAATCAAAATTTCGGTGGAAAATGGGCCGATATAGAGTTTAACATTTATTCAAAACAAACTCCATTTTCTTTCGTCACCATATGAACTCTAATAAATAAGAGTCCAAATGAAATTACATTTCCAAAACGTACGTTTACCATATTAAAGTTTCATGTCATGAGAATTGGTATATTTTCGTTTTTTCGGTAAAATATTTCGCTCCTGAAAAAATAAAATTGCATCTGGGCTTTGTTTTTGGCAAATGGCAAAGACGAATTTTCGTAGCACTAAAAAATGGCGTCAAAAAAGAATTTTTTTTTTTTTTTTTTTTTTTTTTTTTTTTTTTAAAGTTTCGTAAGCATTTTTTATTTTACGTTTTTTAGTTTCTAAATAATGATTTTTATTGAAACTTAAAATTTTTTGATAAAAATTGTTGTTAAAAAACTATTTTTTACAAAATTGAATTTTATTAAATTATGAGGCTTATGTACACTTTTTGTTCATTTTAATTTTTGAAGTAATATGATTCTTAAAACTATGGAAAGTTTAAATAGGCTTTTCATGTTATATCATCAAATTTAGTAAAACTATTTCTCTGCCAGTAGGTTTCAACTCTTATAAGAATATACATTTTTTTGTTTTTGGACGAATATTTTTCCGATGTGTTTTGGATGTTCCTTCTCTAAAAAAAGAGATACCATTTTGTTTTCGCTTGCATAAGAAAGAATATCAAAAAATTTTCTTTTTAAATTTAATAAGCCACAATAGAGAAGGAGCATTGTAATGCTACATTAAAGACGTCTCTAGAGTACCTGAATGACTGTTCATATAGAAATCGCAGGTATTCATCTCATACAACAACGCCCCCTATAGTTCGTTGCGATCGCAAATTTTAACATTATATTTATGTATTTGCTTTTAATATTCATCAGTTCGATCATTTCGGTTCTAATATTAATTTAAAGTTTTTATTACCTCTCAGATTACATGGCTACTATTTTTTCTCAGCTGCCTTTAGCAACCAGCTTTATCACTTTTCAAATCACATATCAGAACCGCATTTAAATTCTTCGACCCATCCAATCCAAACAATTTTAAACAATAATTAAGTAATTTTGAACAATATAGTAACCAAAATCTTTTATCACCGTCTAACTGTCACGGCAGTACTATGATTTCAATTTTAATTATTTTGAAGAGATGTACGCGATATTGTCAACATTCTTTATGTATTAAATTTAGAATGAGTCTTAATGAATCTAAATAAATACTAACGAATTAGTAATAGAGATGTCCAAGTCCGAAGCTGAAAATTGATTGATTGTTGATTTATTCCATTCAATGATACATTGAATGGAATAAATCAATAATTAATCAATTTTCGAAATCTGCACTAAGTGTTCTGTCGCCCAGGCCCTGACCACATTTTATCTTATCTGGGACTTACCAGGCAGGGCCTGGTTCAAGTTCCCCTGTTGGTGCTAGACTTTCTCAGAGTGAACGAGCTTATGAACCAGATCTAGCTCTGCTGGTCATGGGGATAAAAATAAATAAATCAATAAAGAATAGTTGATCTTCTGGTTTTGATTCTTCTGTTTTGTATGTGTTTCATTTCCTTTTAATCTGTATTTTAACGAATCGAAAATTATTTAAAGAATTAACTAATTTTGATTTTTGTTCCTAAATCTATTTACTTCAATTAGTAATACTAGTAAAAATTATAAAATGTGATAGTTTATTTTAGTTTAGTCATTTTATGAAAAAACAAAAACGTAGCAATTTTATCGAATATCCATGATGATACATTTAAGTGTAATTTATTACTTTCTTCAAATGTAATAAACAAATCTTGCAGTGTGGAGTTTTCACAATTATTGATTCATTTCTTCCATCTGATTTTAAAAATGATCGACAGTAATCATATACAGCAATACTGTAATCATATAATCTAACTCTTAAAAGGCGAAGTAAGAAACCATTCATTAAATTACTTTTTTATAAAAATATTATGCAGGATATTCACTTAGTTTTAAAATTCGAGATTATTAAAATTTATTTTTTGATAAAGGAAAGTCTTTAACTCGGTTACAAATTTGTATTGAATATCCGGTATGAGGGAATACTAACTAACTGATACTGATAATTTTATTTCTTATTTATTTATTTATTATTTTTTTTACTATAAAAATTTTCTATACACCAAGCCTGCTCAGCTACTTATCCGGAAAAAATGGCAGTAAGACAATTTTATTCCTACCTTTCTCTCGAGGAAACTAAATTCTCCGAGACTACCACAAATTATCAACAAGTAAAACATTTTGATTTACAGAATATGCGTTATAATTACTAACTCCCAGAGAAGGTGAAATGACCGATAAGGTGATCCCTGATTCGGGAGTATCCATTCCCAATCCTTAAACTAACATCCGTTATTTCTCAGCCATATCCAAGCCAGTTTAATTCTGCTGATAATGTCATCCCTGTCTTTTTATTATGCATACTCCCTGAGAAGGGGAAGTGAACTAAAGGGTGATCCCCCACTCGGAAGTATGCCACACCCCTATCCTTACCTTAATTTATTGAAACTTCCATTAGATTACCCAATCCCAGATAGTATCTACTATAGTAATATTTAGACTTATTACTACTACCACCTCTGTCTGCCATTATCTCGCTATTATCTGCTTACTGACATATTCCAGTCATCCAAGGGCATCATTAAAGATAAAGGACTCATTTGTGCGCTTCGCGGACAGGAACGCCGTAATTTATCTCAGTTCAAGTCAAAGTATGACAACTATAAAACAAAATCATAATGTGTTAAGATAGCGTTCAGTTTACTGACCGGACAACGCATTTATGCCGAGTAAGCGACTGTAGATGTATTGGAGTAGCTGTTTGACTTTGAAAGTTTCACCGACTTGAGGACTGTAGTAGTAGCACTGAGGTCTACAATCAACCTGTTCGTAGCCACTTGCAAAACTTTTGTCCTCTGAATAGGTTACTAGTAATTGTTCATCTGCGAAACAAAGTTTCACCGACTGCCGAAAATTGTTTTACAACTCCGAGTTATGTTCACTGCTCATTCGAGATTAGTATGATTTTAAACAATTTGAAGTTTTTTCAAGCTTTGTTTGCCGGACTTTATTACAGTTGTTTAAAACCTCAAATTTGATATGACTTTTTTAGAACTTTATAGTGTTCAATTTTTAAGTGTTAAGAGGTACGTTTAAACATCTAAAACAGCTATGTAGGTGTCGCACGTATGCACCGCATATTCCCTGACGTTCTTGTGACGCTTTTCACTTTCAAGCTTTCCAGTCTGACTTTCTCAGAATAAGTGAGCTGAGCTCTTTATTTTACATATTGATATATTTTCATTCCTTTATTGTGCTACCTCAATCTAAAATTTCATAATGAATCGGGTATAGGGCCGATTTCGGCCTCAGGCACCCAGATAATAAATTTGTTTATGTCTATAACGGTGTTTTCGAACGATTCGAGGACACGTGAGACGATATATTAAGATCGGAGAACATTTTCTGTTCTGAAAGGGTTCGAAAGTTTTTGATGAAAACTATTGAAACTCAAGAACTGTCCCAAAGTTTGAAGACGTTTGTTTATCTTCAGTTAGAAGCTTTTATATGTCAAAATTGCCTATAATACTGAACTTTGAGTGTTGACTTTGTAAAGTAGTAAACATGACTTTGAAGACAAACTGGAGTGGACAATATTCTGACGTCACAAATACCTTAAAAAGTGGTAACAAAAATAAAGAAAATAAGATTTATCATATTTCATAACAACTGCGTTTATTATTTCTAAATAAATGTATTTAGTGATGAAATTTAAAATTTTTATTTTCAAAGTGACGCTTATAAAAAATTTGTTTACTCTTTTATTGCAACAATAACTCCACTTTTCAATTTTTATTAGAACGTACGAACTTGATAAATAAAGATGCACAAAAATATGCGATTTTGTTCATAAATATACATACAGAAAGTTTTTTTATGCCGCAGTTTATATATTGATACATTTAATTCTGTTGTTTTTTAAAATTACGATTCGTAATCGCAACGTTCAAATACGCTATCTAGGGAGGAGACCAGTTCCATGTCTTGATCATCCACCTCTCCTCAGTTGCATAGGAATATACTACGATATGTTCCCTTTTCCTACGATATTTTTCGTATTTAACTGTCACAAATATTTTTTTAAAATTTCCAAGACGCTTTCTTTTAGAACTATGTTCAATGTAGTTTGCAGCTCCACATAATTTCCTAACAAATTTAAAATTTTTTAATCTTTCTGAAAATCGAGAGAGAAACTGCCGTTCTTTCTACTCCTATGACTTTCCTCACGTTAATTGTGAAAGCATGCTAAGTTTATGCGTGTGGCGATGTTGTGAGTATCTCGCGAATTGTGAGGTCCCGCGCCACACGTGTCTCTCGCCAATTGTTTTGTTTTTTGAGTGTGTGCTTTTTTCTTTGTTGTTGTGAAGTTGTTGTCTATCTCTCGGATCTCGAGATATGTGAGTTAGAATTCTTGTGATAATGCAAAAAATAAAGTGAAGCTACAGTCCAAGAGTCGTAAATGAACTTTAAGAAATGAGTTTAAACATATTATTAATTCGAACCGGCGCAAAGATTCTTCATTTAGCCGTTACGAGACGGAGAATTAATTGATGTGTGTAATATGGCGAACTTATGAAAGCAGGTGTTCTTCGATCGAAGTTCTAAGTTTCGTTTTAAAAAGCTAAAAGAGGTACGTTCGTTTTGCATTCTCTTTCCATTTGATGTTTTGGAGTTATTGTTTTTTTGCCCTCAGTTTAAGTAGGGTTTGTGTTATTTTGTGTTAATTGAGTGTTTTTTAAACAAATAAAAATGTTTAAGGGTGCGCGTAAAGGTGATTTAAAATTTATATGTTCGTAGATAGGCGAGAAATTTGACGAAAATGCTACAGTCTCTGATTTAATGGATGTCATTAAAAATAGTGATAAATATAAAAGTGACGCTACCTTAGTTTCGGATATCGCTAATTTAATTATTGAAGAAAGAAAAAGTGAAGAGGCTTCTATTGTTCAAATCGAAAAATTGAAATTAGAACGAATTCAAGCTGAATTAAAATTAGCGGAATTAAGGAAATAATCGTTTAAAAATATGGACGGATCTAAAAACGAAAAAATAGAATCATTGGATTCTCTAGTTAAAAGTGTTCGGGTTTTAACAGTTAAGATTCCTTTTAAATCGGAAGACTGGGGACACTTTTTTACATATATAGAGAGAGCGTTTGAAATAAAAAGCGCACCAAAATTGTATCGAGTGGTAATTTTATAAATCGTGTTGGGCAAACGCGCAATTAACATATTGACATATGTTCAGGCTAATGATACTTCGGATTACGAGAAATTAAAATCAGTTGTTCTGAAGCAATATGAGCCTACTGCTCAAGTGTGCTTAGAAAATTTTCGGAAAGCAGGTAGACAAGCAAATGAGTCCCATGCGCAATTTACTGCAAGGCTTACAACAGCTTGGGATTATTACTTAAAAATGAAAAAAGTTAAGACTTTCGAGGAATTAAAACAGTTAATTATTTCGGATAAGCTTTTTTCAACATTAGACTGTGAAACATCTATGCTTATTAGCATAAAAATAAGGGAAGGCAGGATGTTGCCAACAGCAATGGCCCCAAATTGTGACGTGTTCTACCAGTCAAAACACAAGCCTGTACGTGAAGTGTCAAATAACTTTAAGTGGTCTCGTTCTAATCAAAGAGGGACGAACGTTAGATCATTTTTTTCGGGAATTAGAACAACTGGGAATAAGGATTTTAAATGTAGTCTGTGTAAAAACGAACCACATAATTTGTACCAATGTCCGATCCATGAGAAAAAGTCAGTTCCAGAAAGACTGGAGATAGTTAAACAAAATAAACTTTGTTTTAACTGTTTCGGAAAACATTGCGTAAAAAATTGTAGATCAAAGTTCTCGTGTCAGGAATATCAAAAAAGACATCATAACTCACTCCATTTTCGGAGAGATTTTGTGGGTTTTGAGAGGGAAATTGACAACAGCAGCTCGAGGAGGTTTGATGAAGGTCGGAACAACAATTTCAATGGCGCAGACAGTAGAGGTTTAGATGTACATGCCAGAGTTTTTCCTTCTGAACGCGTAGCTCAAACACAGAATAATTCAGAGGTGATTAATTGTGCGGCTAAAGTCGAAAATCGTTCGACGACTGTTCTTTTGAGTACTGCACAAGCATTAATTAAAAATAAATCAAGTAATTTTGTGAGAGTTAGAGTGCTATTGGACAATGGTTCCATGAGCCATTTTGTGAGCCAAAAATTCTTAGAAACGTGCGGCCTTTCCGAAAGTGAAACTAATTTAAGAGTATCTTGTTTAGGAAATGTCACCTTACCATTGCAGGGATCTGTAACAGCAACTATTGCGAACAAAGAGGGAACATTTATTCGCGACCTTGAATTTTTTAGTTGTAGAGCGTATAATCGATAGGATTCCTTCGTCCCCAATGAATATTCAAACTAAGGGTATGGCGCACATACGATTAGCGGATCTGAACTTCAGCGTATCGGGAAAGGTTGATATGCTTTTGGGAGCCCCAATATTTTACGAGTTATTAAGACCAGGGCAAATATATCCTCCAAACTTGGAATTAATTTTGCAAAATAGTGTGTTCGGTCATATTACCTCGGGAAGAATAAATATTAACAATGAGACCAAATTACATTGCGGGTTAGTTCGAGAAGATAACTTAAAGGCAACTTTACATAAATTTTGGGAAATCGCGGAGGTAGAGCCCGAAGTAAATAATTTTGAAAGTAAAGAAAACGAAATATGTGAGAATCATTTTCAGAATACGCATGCGAGAAAAGAGGATGGTAGATACATAGTTTAAATGCCCTTTAAAGAGGATCCGAGTGTTTTAGGAGATTCAAAGGCAATTACGCTTAAGTGATTAGGCTCTTTGTGGAACAGATTGGTAAAAGCTTCCGAGTATTTAAGTATGTACAAAGACTTTATTAATGAGTATGAAAAACTGGGTCATATGAGTGAGGTGATAGAGCGGGACGAACCGGAAGTTACATATTTCCTGCCACACCATGGGGTGTATTCATGGCAGGGAGAATGTATGCGTGTGGCGATGTTGTGAATATCTCGCCAATTGTGAGGGTCCGCGCCACTCTTGTTTCTCGCCAATTGTTTTGTTTTTCGAGTGTGTGCTCTTTTCTTTGTTGTTGTGAAGTTGTTGTCTATCTCTCGGATCTCGAGATATGAGAGCTAGAATTCTTGTGATAATGCAAAAAATAAAGTGAATCCACAGTCCAAGAGTTGTGTGTGAACTCTAAGAAATGAGTTTAAACATATTATAATTCGAACTAGCGCAAAGCTTCTTCACAGCTCATTTCGATCGCCAATAGACACGGTTCCCAGCAGATCACCGAAGTCAAGCATCTCTGGCTACGATCAGTGTGCGGGTGGATGATCAGTCTGCGTAGGGACCAATTAGATCAGTCTGCGTAGGGACCGAGGGTGTGCGGTATTGGTCCTCGTTAAACTGTTCTATCGTAAAGTGCTCGACTTCGCGGGCAGCTCGTCGGGCTACCGAAGCGGGGTTGCCATCCCCTCTGCAGAGGATCAAAATTGTGATGGCATGTCTTCGGATCATCCTCAGGGATGTTTCCCAGACCAATAACCCGTTGTGCAGCTTTAGAGCGACGTAAATTAACCACAACTACAACAACATCACCAATAGTGTTTTATGTTTAGAAAAAAAAAGTGTTTTTTTTTCAGTTTATTTGAGTAATGAAAATATCATCTGATTTTAGTAGTAGTAGTAGTTCATTTACGTCGCACTAGAGCTGCACAATGGGCTATTGGCGACGGTCTGGGAAACATCCCTGAGGATGATCCGAAGACATGCCATCACAATTTTGATCCTCTGCAGAGGGGATGGCACCCCTGCTTCGGTAGCCCAACGACCTGCACGCGAAGTCGAGCACTTTACGGTAGCACAGTTTAACGAGGACCAATACCGCACACCCTCGGTCCCTACGCAGACTGATCCAAGTGGTGACCCACCCGCACACTGACCGCAGCCAGTGATGCTTGACTTCGGTGATCTGCTGGGAACCGTGTCTTAACGATCAGTCCACTGCGGGACTCATCTGATTTTAAAAAATTTAATATTAGTTATGTCGAAAAATATTGCGATATATTGAGATTTCCACGGTTGGTTGACTGAATAAAACTTAGCCCTGATTTTTACGAGAAGCGTCATCTATAGATCATATTGAATTTTAATTTAGCTCGGCAACGGCAGTTCATTGCTGATCACTGCGACCAGCAACCACTTAGAAAGGAAGCGAGAAACCACGTTGAAATTCTAACGTTGAATTTGGCTCACCGCTGTTCAATTTCCATTTTTTTTATTCGAAATTGATTAAGTCGGCCAAACGAAGAATTGAAAATGGTAAGTGTTTTAATTGATTACTTTCCTTTCTGATCTTAAAAATAATAATTTTGATAAAGGATATTGATAATTAGTTCTGAGACCCACGCTTATAAGTTAAGCCTGGACGATCATCGACCATGTTATAAAGTTTTAAATAAATTTCTTTGTGCTTTATTAAATTGTAATATTTTTTTTTATTATCGTTGATATTCATATTAAGTAAATAGTAATATTTCATTCCTGCCATTAGTAGAATGAATCCTCAACATTTTCGATCGTCAGTTTTTTTTTTACCTTTGTCATTCTTTATTTAACATTTATTAATATCATTTTTCGTGTGGTTCAAAAAATTGCAAATAATAGTGTATATTTAAGGTAATAAAGGTTCAAAAGCTTTTTTTCTAAAATTGACTGGAATATTTTCAGCCAAGTACACGTGCTATTTGATTCTGCTTAGATATTTACTAGTAATTATTTGGCTTTTCGTATCATTCTTCTGGGTTTAAAGACTGGAAGCGAGGCATGTGTTTATGTTTTTATTTTTGCAGAATTCCCTTACAGAAAAAGAGAATTTCTCACCCTTTCTCAAAAACAGAGTTAGATTTCAAAAAGTTAAGTGAGATTTTTATAAATTAAGAAAACACGAATAGACTTGTAAAAAATTATTTCTTTAATTATAATACATTTTTAACATCTTCTAATTTTTAAAGCGTGGAATATTTCTACTGAATCGTATGGAAATCTAATCTACTTTATATATACTTTTGTATCAGCTTCTATATCTAATTTTGTATCAGCTATTCTCATTAGGTTGCTCAAATGCTTATCAGTCAATCTGTTACGATATTTTATCATAATTCGGTTTTGGTTGATAAATGACCTTGCAACAGGTGAACTATTCCAAATCACTAAGTAAATTTGTAGCATTGTGCACACACTTTCCTATCCTCTACATCTGCCAGCATAGGCTTGATTATTTCTGCTATAGAATAGTGAAGTCTGTTGAAGTTATTTCCATGTTCCATTTTTTCTCTGTAATGAAAACACTGAGTGTGCAAACTTCTCGCACTAATAATTTTTTAATGCGAGTAAAGAAAAAAATATGCAATATTTTCATGTTCGCGCGCTGTAGTGAAGACACTGGTAACTCAGTCAAGGATAAAGACCACCTCTGTCCATTAAAAACGTATGATTCTAAAAATTTTTTCTTAATCCTACTAACGTTTGAATATATGATTCTTTCTCCAATTTAATTCCTTTGGATTAATGGATTTTCTCCATTTTGAATATTTGGAACTGGGGTGGTAGCATGTTCTGATTCTTATTCATACAATACAGTGTAATGTGCGATTGCTATTCACTCGATTTTAAGAATCCAGTATCCCGATTTGTATACATGTGTTTTTAAATCCATCAATTGCGAATTGTGCTTGCACAGTTGTAGTACAGGGCTGGTTGTGCTCCAGAAAAAATCCGGATTTCCGGAATTTTTGCTAACAGTGATCTGGAAGTTTCCAGGTCCAGACATTTCAAAAAACCATTGATCACAGAAGTTTCCAAAAATCAAATTTTCAAAGGTGGAACTTAAGAGCACAGTTTATTTTATTTGTTTGCAAGGGAGAGCTAGAGAGGTACTCTATAAGCTTACATTCATGATTAATATTCATTTTTATCAGTAAATAGTTGTTATAATCATAAACTCAAGCAAGAAAGACATATTTTGTAAATTTTAATTACTTCTCCAGGTCATCATAGGTATGTGTAAAAGTGTAAAATTTTAAATGTATTTTCATTAAACTAAGAAATATTGAGTAAAAGGAAAAACCTTGTTTAAATTTGTTTCTAATTTTTCAATTTAAACTGATTTTTTTTTTTTTTTTTTTAAGAAACTAGAGATTATCCGTAATTTTGACTTGGGCTCACAATCACCCTTAGTAATATCAAGCATAGACTTTCCTATTAATTCATATTTCATAATAATTTTAATGCTAAGCATTGCAATTCATATCGTATAACTTATTTAAAAATTTAACATTGCAGTTTGTAAGTTTGCTTTATGACATTCCAATATATATATTCACATGATTCTATATAGGTGTGATTTTGGGGATATTTCCTTATTGTGATCTGGCACGCCAATTACAGAGTTTTTTTAAAAAAATAAACATGTCGATGTTTGCTAGAGTTTTGGCTATTAATTTCGTTTCTCGCCAGCTGCTTCCCGAAAGGTGCCAAGATCATGATATGGAAATCTCTAATAATCTTTATTAGGTAATTTAAGGAAACTTTGTCACAATCTCCCTGAAATAATTATCAATGAAGAGGGTTAGCTAGAAGGATATAACTTGTGGTCAACCTTCTATTAGTTTTTTAAATTAAAAAGAAAATACTGCTTTTGTGAAGAAATTTTCCAGTATGGAAATACCCTCAATGTATCTTTTAATCTGTTATTAGAAGCCTCTGACTTTAATAGTTATTTTCCCCCATGCAGTATTTCTTCTGAAAACTGCTTATATTTTAAAAATATGTTATCAGTATTTGAACATGATTTTAGATCCCATGTCTTAGTGCCAAAAATCCAGGATTTCGTTACCATCTTGTCTATTTTGAAAATATTCAATAACTACTTTTTTATTGATGTACCTAATGTTGACTTTGTTCATTTGGAAAGATCCAAATGAACTGCAAAATGTCATTTCAAAAGTAATGTTAGTTACTAAATAAAGCTAATTAACGAATAATAACCTACAGATAATTTTTAAATTATGGAATGAGTTAAAATTTTTACAATTATATATTATGCTAGATTGATTGCATAACACAGCATAAAATTTTTACAATTATATATTATGCTAGGTTGATTGCATAACACAGCATAAATGAGTTTGCTAGGCTATGAATCCTTTCTGTAAAAAAAAAAAATATTGATATAAGGTAAATTTTATTTAAAAATAAAATTTATTTAAATCTGTTTTTAAAAAATCAGTATTAACCCAATTTTTAAAATCTCAGTCACAGGCAAATCTTTACAATAGATTAGAGCTGTAATATAAGAATAGCTGAAGCAACTTTGTGTTATTGTATATAAGTTATTTTAACGAGAAAGCATATTTTCAGCAAACACCAATTTTTAAAAAAAACAATTTCATCACAATGTCCTGTGGTTTGGCTATGAAGGTTGATGATCTGTATTTCGGGGTAGTTTGGACTCAAACTTGGATAATCTCTTGTTATTTGCTTATATTGTCTGCTATCTTGTTATTTGCTTATATAATTCTAACTGGTTATGAGGCGAGATGTATACAAGGCACTGATGTATACAAGTTTTTTTTTTTAAATGAGGATCTTTTTCTCTTTGATAGAAAAATTATTTGTTAATATTCTTTTGCCCCAATAATTTTTTTTAATTGCATTTGGCAAGGTATTAAATGATTAGTGTGGAATCAGATTTTGTTAATAACTATATTAATGTATAGTGTTAATATTTTCTTGTTAAATGGTTACATCAAATGATAATTAATATAACAATTCAACTCTCAGTAAGAATTCAATTTAATTTATGAGTTCAAGAAATAAAATTTTGGAACAGTGAATTGAAATATTTACTAATTTTTGATTCTTTTATATTTCAACTGATTCTTAGTTCATAAAAATTTCTACTGTTATTTCCCCGAAAGAAATTTCTGCCCGCATATTTAGTTGGTCATTTGCCTATAATTTTTGTTTAGAGTTAGTAATGTAGTTTAATGATTGTTTTATTTAGTTTGTTATATTTGGTTTTTTTATGCAGTCAGCTTACAAGGATTCAATGAAACCTGGTGTTGAAGAGACGCAAAATTGGCTAAATCACAGAATTCGAATTACTCTTACCAGTTTGAATGTAAGAAGCTTAGAGAAAGGTATCTTTTTTGTATTAGTATTCAATTTAACTTATGTTATCAAACTTTGATATTAAATGTTATTATGTTTCAGTATTTGTTACCTTTTACTGTGGCAGAATTGTGGGGACATGGTCACAGAACGTTAGTTCGTGCAGAAAGATTTTTTCTTTAGGAAGTAAAAAATTTCGATTTTTCTCTTCTGCTGAAATTTTTGCAAGACTTTCTTTCCTCTAGATTCATACCCAAAAGATGCTCTTTTTTTGTACATCGGAAAGAAAAGAAATGTGTGGGAATTTTGTATTCTTAATTGACTAGGTTGAGTATTCTTAATGATTGCGTCAGCTTAAATTTCAATTAGACAATGTGTATATAAATATCATGGTGCATAGTGTTTTTAAAAAGTGCCTTATTTTCCCTTTCCAAAAACGAAATTTTTTTAGATACCGTCTCTAATTTCGTCGCGTACTATGCAAAGCGTGCTTTTCACATGTTTCTATTCCAACGTTTTCAAAAATCTTTTCGGCGTGCCGCCTGTCCACAGCGTTGGAAAGAGTCAATAATTTTTACATGTTTGATGAAATACTTGCGAGTCCATATGTGTGTTTGGTTCAGTGAGATTATTGCCTTCTCATGTGCAACTCAGCTGCATTTTGGAGGATATTCTCAATTTCAGACTTCATTTTCACCTTCTGATATCAAACTGAAAAATTTCTCTCTATGGCTAATATAATCAAGAAAAGAGTTCTTGTCAGGAAGTAGTTATTTTTTCATGATCATCTAAAGTCTTTGAAAATCATTTTGAATTTTGTTAATGTCTGTAGTGCTTAAAAGGTGCTTATTTTTTGTTGAAAGATTTGGCTACCTACTCTATATATGTATAGATTTATAGATATAAAATTTTTTAAAAAAATTGAAGATTGTGAAAGTTTAAAAGGTAACTAGCTGTTAGAAATCGTGTTCTTTCTTCCTTTTTTTTTTCTTCCCCCAAAGAACACCAAATTTGACTGTGAGTGAGGATTGTTACCAGAATTGTCAGAGATGACTAAAATGCTAAACAAAACAGGGTGGCCACCCACCTGGAGAACCTGGAATTATCAGGGAATTTTTTTGTCTTTAAAAAAACCTGGAAAAATCAGGGGCATTAGGATAAAAACCTGGAAAAATAGGGGAATTTTTTAAAATAAAGCTGGAATTTTTTTAAAAAATATTTTAACATTTGTTACACCCTATTTTTTTTTGAGGAAAATTTATTGTCAAATAATTAAAATATATTATCAACTTGGCAATACTTTGCTTTTATTAAAATACTCTCCATTCTCACCGTGCAAAACTATACTCCATTCCACCTTAAGTTGGCACTGCAGGGAAGGGTAGGATATGTAATACTCCGCCTTTGAAAAGTAGTTCTTCTCTATTTTGGAATTAATTGCAGTTTAAATGCACGTTCAAATATAAATTAATGTTGTATAATAAGAAAAGTTTATCTTGAAACATACATTCGAAGTTTTTCAAGTTTAAATGTATTTAATTTATAAATACCTTCTCAGTAAAGCGAATGTACAAAAAAGGAGGTGTTATAGTTTGGCGCTGGATTAGTTTTCAAGGCCAAGGAATTGGCGCGTTGGCTAAGTTTTTACACTGGTCAGCCAGCCTGTTCCCTTGTTTTTTTTTCGCTTTCTTTCACTCATATCGCTTAATTTTTCTTTTGTTTTGTTTTTTATTAGTTATAAACTGTTAATTTGTTGTTTTTTATTGGTTAGTTATTGTTACCTTGTTTTTTTTATACTTATTCTTTTTTTTGCATTAATTGTTAATTTGTTGTTTTTTACTAGTTATTTAATGTTAGCTCGTTTTTTATAGTTATGATTTTTTTGTGCATTAATTGTTAATTTTTTTTGTGATTCCTTGTTAAAATTTTTTCTTCTTCTTTTGTTGCTTATTACTAAATATTTGCATGCTTTTTTTGTTAGTTTGTATTATTTTGTTACTTATTGCTCTGAATGCATAGTAACCATTTTGAAACAAATGGATGATTGAAATTTAAAGATTAGATGAAATAGAGAATTTAAAAATACTTTAACTTTTAAAACAAAGTTTCAATTACCAAACCATAATTTTAATTTAAAATTGTGATTTCTTTTTTTTTTTCTTTTGATTTTTAAAATGACAAAATAAATGTATCAGATTATGTTTATAAGTGTAGTCATTCATTAAAAAAAAGTTCAGCTGAAAAGTCTTTAAAAAAATTTATGTAGTAATTAAAAATTTTTTTCACTATATTTATTTATAGAAAATCTGATAATGCCAAAGATACTGTAAACATATTATGAGAAAAAAAAAAACTTAAATGTTTACTTTAATCTGTACTTTCAATCTCAAAAACCAAAAGATTTTTAAAAAAGTAATTTGAAATGTGTTGGAATCTAACACATACCAAGAAAGAAAGTAATTTCGTTAGCTAAAATTAATTAATGCAGCAATTTATTTAAAATGAATTTTAAAACTTAGAAAAGAAATAATAAAAGTATCAATGATTTAAAACACTGTTTTTTTAATTTTTTAAATCAATATTTATATATATATATATATATATATATAAATCAGTTGATTTAAATCATGATTCAAATCGTGATTTAGATCAACAAACCCTGTTCATAAATGAAAAAAAAATAACAAATTTAAACCAGTATAGTAAAATTGTAATTGATTATTTATTTTTCTAAATATTAACCTCGTATGTACAATATTTAATGAAAAAGTTTTTCCCTTCAGAATGAATAAAAAAAAAACTAAAAAAATAGACAGGTGAATATTATTAAACTGATGACAGTTGAGCATATTTGCTGTGTAGCTAATTCAGCATATGATTTCATTATTATTTTTTTAACGACAAAGTTAAAATTGCTTTTGCTTTATTCAATCTCCTTAAAGATTCAAATTTTGTGTCTTTTGCGCCATGCGTAGCTCTGAAGCATAATTCGCTTTTTATAGGAGCTTTAATAATGTGATGGCGGAAATTTAAGATTTTTAGTTTTGTTTAATTAAAGGGATTTTTAAATATTATCTGAAATACAAATTCCATAATACAAGTGTAAGTATAGGAATTGAAATAATTTTAAAAAAAGATACAAAATGTGAATAAATTTTTTTTTTTAACATTGAAAGGTCAATTTAAACCAGTCAATATTTTAATTATTATTTTTGAAATACAAAGCCAAAAAAGCTGAGAAATTCTTTCTCTTGTGTAGAAGATATTAAGATATTTCAGTATCTGACAAAATATTTCCAGACTAATTCTACTATACTTAAATAACTAATTATACGGATTTATCTCTTAAGCCACCTTTCACACCCGCAAAGATCCTGAAAAGCAACGGAAGATTCTGATATTTTAAAATATGTATTTTCTATTGAAAAAATGCGCCTAACCACCCAAGTAGAATTTCTCCTGATAAGAAGTTGTGGATTGAATTCAATTCAGGACAACCCCACAAAAAGTTTGCAGAAGGAACTGTCAACTGTTAAAATATTAAATGAATAACATGATAACCACCAGGACAGGTCAATGAGCTCTTGTTGAGTCTAAGATGGTGGGATATGGCAGCTGAAAATATGGGGGGGGGGGCGTACATACAGTACGCGCTTCCTGTGTGGATAATACTAAAAATCCAAGTTCTTTTGTCTCTAAGAAGCAAATATATTTCAGAAAAAAATTATTTTTATATTAAAAAAAAAACTTTTCTGAAAAAAGTTTGAATTTTGTATATATATATATATATATATATATATATATATATATATATATATATATATATATATATATATATATATATATATATAAAAGAACAGTAAATATTAAAAAACATAGGTATGATATTTTTCATGATCAATGATCCCCTGCCTATGCTACCTATGCCTGCCTTGGTATACAAAAGCTATATGCTACAAAAAGTAAGCATATAAAAAAAAAATATTTAAAACAACGTATTTATGCGCATCTATGCGTTTCCTTTTTTTACTTAGATTTCAGCAAAAAAAAAAAAAAAACTTTTCAAATATTTTTTTTTTTCTTTTATTGTTTACAATTAGTCTAGTTTAGTTAAAAAAATCATAATAAGAAAATCTGCTTTTTAAATACTAATTAAGAAATTAGCTTACAACTAGTATCTAAAATAATAATTATTAGAAATGCTCTAAAAAATCGTGTTCTTTTCTGTATTCTGTTCAAAATTTTAGTTCGATTCTCGGTTTAAAAAAACAAAAAACATCGGCGTTTTGCTTTCTTTAGCGCCAATACTGGCAACTTTCTCTCCTTTTTTTGCTACCTCATCCCTCAACCGCCTTAAAGAGTTACCCAGTTTCCATGACAACGTCTGTAATCCGGTCTGTCTACCCTTTTCTCCAGTGCCAACTTAAGGTGGAATGAAGTATAGAGTGCTCCCAAGGTTGCTAAATGAAGGGAGAAACCTTTGACTTCTTTGGAGATTATATCGGACTATGCAGTTTAGGAAAGGCAGAGATTGTGGTGGGAAAGGGTTAGGATATTTGCTTCTGTTTATGAAATGCATCTGTTTTTTTTTTTTTTTTTATCTTCTAGTCCGTTGGCTGAATTTCTTAATCATTTAAATTTGTTCGGATGCTTTGAGGGAATTTTTTTTTTTTTTTTAACGAAATGTTTTAGTCTTTTTAACTTGATAAAATTCTCCAGAGAATAATTGGTTATAATTCAATAATATATTTTATCTTGTAATTTTTTTTCTGAAAGCTTTTGTATTTTTTGTTAGCAATGAATTATTTTTTTCTCAGCTAAGTCTACAAATAACTCATTTTCTTGAATCGCTAACAGCAAAATCATTACAATTGTTGCTAATTTTCTGGATTTTATTTTAACCTTTTATTACAAATTTAATATTGGAAAAAGGTTATGTTGCAGATCACCAATTAGAAGTTAATCATTTAATTTTATGTTTTGTTTGTAAATATTTGATTTATGATTCAAAATTTGAAGTTGTAAATATTGCTTGCACTCCAGAGATATTTCTGAAACTATTTCTCCTTTTACTCTAAAAGACGAGTCTAGGGGAAACATGCCAACTGATGTTCAAGCTTAGAATATATATATATAAAAAAATATGTGTTTATTAGGAAGAAAATGAAATCGTTGTTTTGTACTGTACTGTACAAGAACAGGTTTCAAATTAAACAACCAGATGACCAAAATTTTAAACTTAATATTAAGTAAACAAGGTATTATTTCCAAAGTGAAAAATTGAAGATTTAGAAATGACTTATAAATATCAGTTTTCAATAAATTATAGGCAGTTAAATGATAGGCTACATCATTTGAATTTTGAACTATGGTAAGAGAATCTCTAGCAGAGTATTTTTTTAAAAAAAAATCCCACTAATAATAGAATAAGGAAAAAATGAAAATTAAAGTAAATTGTAACGAAGCATGTTATCTTGAACAAATGTTTGGAAGCATTTCGTATTTTAATTTACAGAAAAGAAAAAAAAATTCTAAAGGTAATTTTTGGTATTTAATGTGTGACACCCAATGCTTTAGGCTACTATTAACAACTATTTTGTTCATTTTTTCGCAATCCTGTGTTACAAATTCATATTTGTAGCAAAATAATTGATCAATGTGGTTCATTTTTCTTCAATTTGGTTGACTATACAATAGAATCTCAAAACGAAACAGTCATTTAGCATCCTTGGATTCACACAATTTTTTGGGGTAGTTACTGCTACGAATATCATGATTTGTAATTTTTTTAAAAATATGATTTACAAAAAGCCAAAGATACTAATTGCTTTTCTTTTTTTAAACTAAAAGAATATTTGTCATATTCTTCGTAGTTTTGTTAAAACTATTGATTGTTATTTTATATTTAAATTAATGAGTTCAGCAATATATCTATGCTAGTGTGGTGGCATCAAGTGAATAAGAAACAAAAATGACCGTAAAAATTTCTGGCTTGTATACCAGGCTCTTCAGCTCTCGTAATTAGGCCATAGTTAATGGGCATATTTTCATACTGTAAAAATTATTAGAAATTTGGCTTTTTGCATAGAAGCAAGAACCTGGATTTATTATTACTGATTCAAAGATTACATAATTATATCCAAAATATTATATATATATGAAAATATTATATATATACATAGCTGCCAACTCTTCCGGTTTAGCCGGAAGATTTCCGGTTTTTTATCGAAACTTCCGCCTTCCGGTTTTTTAGTAACAGTTTAGGTCATCTCTTAGTGATGAGATACTAGAGAAAATATTACAAGCTGATTATTTTTATAAAAATCAAAATTGCTACAATGTAACATTTGATGAAAATTTTTTAAAGAAAGCCAAATCATGTACAGACCGAACTTTGAAAAATAATTAAAATTGATGGCCCTAAGTGTTCTTAATTGTCTTAAAATCTTTAAAGTTAATTGTGTTCTGGAGAAAAGATACGTTGAAATTTTACAGTTTTTAATATCTTCCGTTTTTTGAAAACCCAATGTTGGCAGCTATGTATATATATAAACTGATTAAAATATTATATTATATCCTAGACTGGACTTTTGACATGGAATTATGTGTTTTATTTTTAATTACATAGTTTAAAATGTTTCAAGAAGTTTTGTGTTTTTTAATTTAAAAAATTATTTTTTGCATAATGTTATCCTTGAAAAAAGCTTTAATAATTGTGTGCAATCAGTTTAATTTACCAAATTATTTTTAGAATTACGCAAAAAGAGATTAACCCCTTTCCCTATACTGAGAAAAATGTACCTAAAATGGTTAAAAAATTTTCTCTTAAATTTTGTTCGTTATTACCAACAAGGTGTTAGAAATAGAGTATTTTTTAAAAAATTAATATTACTATATTATTTATATTATGTCCCCTCAGGTTCACTGCAAAATTACAAAAGTGTGATGTAATACTTAAGGTTTATTTGTAAACTGATCATTCTAAAAAAAGTTATGGTGTTTTGTTTTCATATTACTTAGTGCATCTGACTGAAAGTATTGTTCGGCTTTAAGGAGAACTACTCCAGGCCAAAAGTCCTGGCGCTGTCTGCTAGTATGATAACAAGCAAAAGCACATTTCTAATTGGGGTGCAACGGAGGAATAAAGGTCGATTTGTTTACTCCAGCTGACCTATGCCAAGATAGAGACAAAACGTTTCACCTCACACCTGTATTCAAAGTGACTATTCCTCGAAACCTTAGTTAGTACCCGCCACAACGAGAGATTGGTGTCTGGAGTTCTCCTGAAAGCCGCATTATAAGTTCAAAAAAAATTTCTCAGGAAAGCACTCCTGTAGTTTTCATCAACATCATAGTTCTATGATGAAAATTTCTTTCCCCGACTGAATTCTTATGAGGAATTTGTTTTCTGAAGAGCTATTTCTAGAAATTTTGTAATAAACTATATTACTTAGCATATATTATGTAAAAATGATGAAAATTTCTTTCCCCGACTGATTTGCTAATGAGGATTTAATTTTCTGAAAAAATATTTTCTATAAATGTTAAACTTTTTAGAGTATAAAGTAGGATTTTAATCACGCTGTTTCACTTGGCATTTTAATATTCAGATATAACTAATGAAAAATTTCATTCTCTGGTTGATTAATTAATAGGAACTAAAATTATGGGCTAGAAATTTTGTCTACCATGTTTTTGAATGTTACTGATTTAATAAAAAGGGTTAGTTTTAACCTTTTTATTATTAGTTATTTTATTATTATTATTAGTTATTAGTATTAACCTTTACCTAAATTTTTATTTAGCATTTTGTGTTCGTAGAGTTCTATGATGAAAATTTCTTTCCCCGACTGATTAGTTCATGAAGAATAAAGTTTCTGAAAGGCTACTGAATGCTTTTGATTTTTAAAAATTATATTTTAATTATTGCTATGATGATTTTTATTTTTGAATTTCTTCACCTGAGATGATTGATGATGACTTGACCTGAGCAATTTTTTTTATTGGATTTATAGTATATTTTGACTTGGCTCTTGGCTAAATATTTTGAAGTAACTGAATTGTCCATTTTGCTGTGGTATCGCAGTCAAAATAACATCTGCCCACATTTAATGAGATTTCTGTATTTAGGTAAACTTAAATGATTGTGCAAATATGAAATGTTCAGTCAGGTGTAATTAAAGTTTGAGCTTTTAAACATGCTGTGATGATGTTTATTGAATTTCTTCACCTGATAGAAGATTGATGAAAATTGTCTTCTGAGTATAATTTTGTTATAATTGAAAAAAACTTTAGGAATAAATTTTTATTTACAGAATTATGTATTCACTAAAGCGTTTTTTTTTAAAATTTTCTTTAAATTGTGGTATATTTAGATTAATGAAATAATTGTTGCATTTAAGTTTTAAATATGAACTGGACAATATTTTGATTGTATTTTTGAAGCTAACTTAATATGTATTAACTTGTTTTACCAAAATAAGAATTTATCTCTATTCTGAAATAGGGATGTAACAAATAGTGATTTGGCCAAATACTGAATATTCAGAAAAACTTGAAGAAAATAAATAAAAGTTGAAAACTATTGTGCTTTAGCTTTGAGTGATGAATTGCATTATGTCCTATCCTATGATTATTGTGATTTAAGTGATGTTACTGACATAAAGCAAGAGTGCAATTTTTCCTAACAAGTGAAGTCTTCGAAATTCTGAAGTTGAAGTCTAGTGGTGGGAAATTTTAAGAAAATAAATTTTTTATTTTGGATTGCTGTGGTTTAGAATTTGCTGTTTTTAAGTTTGTTTTGTTTCACCAATATTTACAAATTATTTGTCAATCCTTTGTTTTGAGTGATGATTACAAATTATCTGTCAATCCTTTGAAAGACATGAAAACAATTTTTTTCTGATGTTTAGTGCATTATATAAATTTCTATTTCAGTTTATTTTGCAGTGGAATAAAAAGTTGTACTTCAGCTTTATTTAATGATGAATTTTCTGTCCTATCCTATGACTAAACCTGATTTAAATCATGTAATGGAAACTGAGAAATAAAGCTGAATACTATTTATTTTGATAACATTTCTCATAAATTTTATCTCTCAATTTTGTAAAGTTTAAAAATGTTTTTATATCACGACTTAATCTTGGGTGTTTTTAGATGCAGTATTTTTTACTTGGAAAAAAGTAATGTTCAAAACGCAAGTAGGTCTGAATTGTAAATGTGGACTGAAGGACAATGCAGCTGTGCAAGATCCAAGAATAAATGCAATTTCAGTCCTCTTCTGGGTGTAAAGACTACATAAAAACCTATTGTAATTTTTAAAAAATCGTTGGTTACCAACTGATAAGTGTCTGCACATAACTTGGTCTTTGGGCCCATCCCCTCTGTTACAATAAATGCTTCATTTCAGCTCTTTGCATCTATTTATTCACAGAATTTAAAACAATTAACTATGCAATGTTTCATTACAGTGTGCAATGATCTCATCAAGGGGGCAAAAGAAAAGGAGTTGAAGGTGAAAGGGCCAGTCCGTATGCCAACTAAAGTTCTACGTATCACAACTCGCAAGACACCCTGTGGCGAAGGTTCCAAAACTTGGGATCGTTTCCAAATGAGAGTTCACAAGCGTATCATAGATTTGCACAGTCCATCTGAAATAGTGAAACAGATAACCTCCATCAGTATTGAGCCTGGTGTTGAAGTTGAAGTAACCATTGCCGACGCATAAACTTTTGTAAATATCCTTTACAAATAAAAACATCTGTTTGTACATTGTGTTAGATTCACTTGTCTTGTCTCCTATGAAATTAGGCATACAGATAGTTGCAGAAGTCAGATACAGCAGTACGTTATGTTAGATATATTCAGTATTATATTAACAAATATTAAAATTATGAGCAAAATAGCGTGTTAAAAGTTAAGGTAAGTCAGAATAATTAACGAAGCTAATTGAATACAATGTATAGCAGTGTTTCCCAAAGTGACACGTACCCCCAGGGGTACAGGAACAGTTTAGCGGGGTACGCGTTCTTACCCGAAATATCTGGCGACAAACGAAAATGTCAGAACTTTTTATTTAAAAACAAAGCTAGCCATGAAAATTTACGATTCCGTATTTTTCTATTGCTTATTTTTTGCAGAGTTAACGGTTAATAATTAGTGCTGGCAACAGTCAGTTGTGATTTTTTTAACTTTTGTGCGATTTTTTTATAGTAAAAAATATTTTTTATAAGTGGAATTTTACGGAAGCATTATAAGTGGAAGCATTACGAAAAATTTAGAATGGGTACACGAAAGTCATAAGTTTGGCTACAGCATTCAAATCCCGTTCCCGTTACAATCTGTGGAAAAGAGGAGCTTTTCCCGGATAGCTATCCACGAAAAGGTAGCGCTTGTTTGATCAGATAGTGCAATAGGGTGAGCCTAACTGTTCGGTTATACCATATTAAAGCGAGTTTTTTAAAACATTTTTTCTCTGAAACTTTTTGTATGACCAAGTCTAAAATGTCCTCATAATGAAAGTAACTTTTAGTGCTAGTAGTGTTAAATGCGTTTTTATTAAATTCAAGTTGAACTAAGGACAAATTTGGATGTAATTTTTAAATTTTTCCTAGAATTTTACAATAGCGAAATTATTGAATATATCGGGAAAAATATATATAAATTTACCAGTCTATTTCCCCCCCCCCCTTTTTATTAAATTTATTTATTATCAATTAATGTTTACATAAATATTAGGAGGGGAAAGTAAGTTGTAAAAGATATACTTGTTTTAATTACAGAAAATTAAAACAAAACGTTATAGTAGAATGAGATACTATATTTGGTATTTAATCTTATCAGTCATTATATTTTCTTGAATTAGAAAAGGTTTTATGAAATTTAATAAAGAAATGCCTTTTTTTTTCTTCCCTAAAACCATCTACGCTACAAAAAATATAAATTAAATCATATGATTAGAGATTTTAAATGCCGCTTAGAAATGCTCGATGCTAACGGCTAGATACAACGACGAAAAAATAAATGATATTTACGACGAATATGCACAAATAAATAGTATCAGAAATAGATTGTTTAAGCGCGTTATTAGAAACTCGTTTCGTAATTAAAGTAACGGAATCTTCAAAATCGCTTGGGAAAGCATTGCAATAATTAAAGAATTTCGTAAATTGATGATAAAATCCACAAATAAAGCTCATCTATAAGTATTTAAATGCGTTACATAAAATTAGCATGTTATAAAAATCCGAATTTTTAAAACTAGGGAACACATCGCACAAACTTAAAAGAAACTCAGATTCTCGATAACTGCGAAAACAAAGTGAAAATTTATATGTGCGACTTGAAACTCTTGTGTCGTTGTACGTAGTACGGGATTTTCAAAATCACATGTAAAAGCGTAGTAATAACTGCCTTTTATACATATAAAAAAAATTGACTAACGATGAAATCGGCCCAAATAAAGCAAGTCAGAAAGTTATCAATTTAATGGGCGATTTGAAACTAAAACCATAATCGTAAACCACAATAAATGTATCAGAATTTTTAATAACGCAATTGTTACTTGTGGATCGGCAAAAATAAATCTACTCTAAAAGTGATTACTGTAATTTTAAATAGGGTAGGTAAAATATCGTATTAAAAATATCGGATATTTTAAAACCATGCAGAATTTCAACAATAATCGTTGAAAAGCTATCGAGAAAGAACCTGGATTTAAAATAGAACCTGTGCAAATGCACAGATTCTAACAACATCAAGAGCAATCAAAATTTTTCAGTTTTTTCTTTTCAAAAAAAATGTGTTCAGAAGCACATCAACAGTCGGTGGGCCACAGGTTGTGCACCCCGAGCTTAGGAGACAAACAAACAGCCACACTGAAAATATTGAAACCAGTTTGATTGCCAGATGAAATAGAAAGAATGAGAAATGTGATTGTTATAAACACCACGAAATTTCATCACGATAAATTAAAAAATAAGTTGTAATACTTAGAGTTAAGCTTCTCTTTGTTACTTCAGGCAGTCAAACTGGTTTTGATGTTTTCAGACCTGATTCCTTAGTTGATTCACTAGATTTTGAAACTATTAGTCTTTTTTTTTATTGCTTTAACATTAATCTGTAATTCCTAATTAATACACTTTTTAAAACTTTTTTTAGTTTTTCTAAAAATATATATTAAAACTAGTAATTATGCAATATCTTATGTATTTAATAATGAGAAATTTTTCGAATTCATATTAAGAGTGTGTATTGTAATTTTTATTCACAATTTTTCGCTCTTTTATATTGATAGAACAAAGTATGTAATCAATGTGTTATTTTAATTTCTTTTCCCTGACCCTCTTTCGCCATTCATGGAGAAGAGTTTTCTGAGTAGAAATTTCTGCACTGTAAAATTTAGTTAGTGTAGTTATAGTTAATTAAAATCCGCATTAGCATTACATGGAGAGGAAAAACACGAAAACCTCCCAGGGTTAGTGATAAAATTTTGTAAAGTAAACTTGTCTCAATCAGTTATGTTGTAAGTTTTAATGAAAATCAATAAATGCCTTTTCTTTCAAAAATTTCGGTATCGTACTTTTTTATAAATTAATTTAGATTATTTTGATAAATCTTTATATTAATTACAGTGAGCAGCTTCACAAATCTATATATTAAAATGTAAAACAACATAGAATTGTTTTAGTTTGTTGTTTTTAATGATCCATCGAAATGATCTATTAGAAAAATAAATCTTAACTGCCACTTAAGCTTATTAGTCGAAATTGTTATAATTTATTTTTCGACAGAAATGATGGTACAATCTTTAAAAAAATTGAAAAAAATTAATTAAAATATAAAAAAGGTTGTGGAAAATATATGTATTTGAATTGTAAATGAAAGAAGCAAATTAAAAAAGTAATAAAAAAATAAAATCTTGAACTCAAGGTTTTACTTTAACATAAAAAGTTTTACAAATTAGCAAATCAATTTTAAAAAGAACTAACAAACTTTATTTGATTTATAGAGAAAATATAAAGTAACTACATTAAAAATATATTTATATGAATTACTTTCATATGACTACATAGTAAAATTGTATAAATTTAAATACTCTGGTTATTATTAGTTCTCTAAATAATCAAATCAAAATAATAAATAATTCAAGATATAATTAGAAAAAGTAAATAAAATGATACATTTTGAAAATAAATAAAGCCGTTTTAGAGTTTAAAAAAATTATTTTCTTAGAAGGAGAAAAAGCATAATGTAGAGTCTCTTCTGATATCTTTTGAAAGCTAGTTGACCCCCGCAGGTTGCAATTCCCCCTTTTCTGTGACAGTCCACTGGCGTCGCCACCATAGGGGTCCGAGGGGTCCGGACCCCCCCAATTATTGGGAAGCCAGGGTCCATTATTTTGAGAAAATATTTCTGTTTTGTTTCCATAACTTTTAATTTTTTTTTCTCTCTCTCTTATTTTTTATAGTGCAACTTATTATATTATATAATTAAAAGAAAATTAGTAAAAAGTAAAATACACACAAAAAAATGCACTGTATAAAAAAATAAAACAGGTGTTTAGAGAATTACAAGAAATATCACTGCCACCCTTTCCTTCAATAAGCAATAAAACACTCTTCCCACCATTCCTTCTCTTCTCACTGTTAACTGATAAAGATCATTCTCCCTCAACATCACACACGTAGTCATTTGATACCCCAAAAATAGCCGCCTTAGTTTACGCTATGGGAAAATGGTCTTAGCATTTTAAAATTATCTTTATCGTATTTATGGCCCTGGGCTCTTTTGTCCTCTTTTTTAAAATGTCAAATATCAACAGTAGGGGGAGATTCTTGTAAACATTTTATTTTTTTGATGGTTTTGTCAAGAAAATTTCTCTGGCATACAATGATTCTAAATCTTCTCTTACGTATAAGCGCTCACAGTGTTATTCCATCATTATTTAAACTAGACATTTTCGGTACAAAATTTTAATAAACAAATTCTGTTTACTGTTATATTTTGTTTCATTAATCGTTTTAACTTAAATTATTAGTTGTTATTTTTTTAAATAAAGTTTATATAAAGTTTTTGTAATAAAGTTTATCGTTGGATAACAAGTAGTCGTTAAATAAATTTTGGGGAGGTAAGCAAATGTTTGTATTAAATCACTTAATTCATTTATAATTGTATGTTTATGTTCTGCAAGAATTGTTTTATAGTTTGTGTATTAAATTTATTTCTATAATACATTAGTTCATGGTTTTACTGTTCATTGTGCATGAATTTATTTTGAACGCACGGAGTTACTTCTTATTTTATATTTATAAAATCAATGTAATTAAACAAATCAATGTTTAAATTTTTAAAATTATAAATCAAAACTTTGAATTTTTATGACCTTTCTAAAACTTTGTTTTAATTCAGAAATATAATGTCACGTTTATGTTTATATGGAAATTTACATATAATTTAATAAATTATTTTAAATATAAATACTGCTTATTTATGCCCTAATATAAATAATTAGCATTAACTTTCATTTTAATTAATTAAAACAAAGAAGAATTACGTTAAATGCAAAAGTTTCATAAAAAAAATTCATATGATTTTATTACGGTCAGTAATAAAAACTAATAAAAATATTTTTTTTAAGAATGGGATAATTTGTTAAACTTAATTTATTGTATGAGTGTTTAATGCTTACTTCATGTAATTTTATTTATTTTGATTTTATCAAAATAATATGGGATTTTTAAAGTAATTATTTTGTGCCAATTAGCATTTTCATAATTTGGTATTTTCAACAAATAATTTTTCTGAATTTAAAGTATTAATTTTTAAAATTTTAATACTGAAACTATAAATACTGCCGATAGAGGAAGGACAATAAGAGTTCTATGTGTTGTCTTTTTTATTTCTCCGTGTACATTTATATGAAGTTTTCATGGTTACCAAAATGGATCATGCGATCCAAGAAAACCAAAATATCTCATTTTTGCTGTTTCTTTGCTTGAAAATAATAAAAAGGTAAATACATTAAATAAAATGTGCATAAAAATTATTCCCATCACAATTTTTATAATTTATCACTTCTTCAAAATATGAATACTAGTTCTGTCAATCAACTGAATAATTTTATTTTCCTTTTTAAACATAACAATTTCGATTTTTAAAACTGCATAAGTTGAATCGGAACAAGATGAGAAAATAGCTAAACTTAAAACCGCTTTAATATTCTTGAATTTCTCACTTTTTTTTTCTTTTTTTTTACAATTTAGGGTCTTATAAATATATTTATTTTAATCATGATAATCTCTACTGTAACCAATATTAAAGATAGCTTCTCTAGTATTATTTTTAACGTTGTATCTTTCATCTCAAAAAACCAGATCAATTCAAATTCATAGTAAAAAAAGTCTTTTTTTTTTTTTTTTTTTTTTTTTTTAGCAAAACGTTTTATGGCCTTTTTCTTATATTTATTTATAAAATGTTAATATATGTCCCAAAAAATTTATCTCTTTCGTGGTCGTTTTATCACGTAGGATTACATAACATAATATTATGCATTTATAAATTTCATGTCATTCTCATCAAAAACTTTAACAGACAAAATGTTCTTTTCAAAATAAAACTATATTTTTAAGACACTGTACATATTGGATTTAAGTAACCTTACTTTTACTTCAATGTATTATTTAAAAAAATTATGCTTATTTTTCAATTGAGACTTTTGAAAAAGGGGACATACATGATATATAAAAATGATTTGTGATATATGATTACTTCATATATTTTTAATACTTCATATGTTTTAATTTTTACATATTTCCAGTTTTCTTAATTATTTAATATATAGCATTGATATAAATAATGTATCAATCAACAATCTCTCAGGGGCTAAATCTTTTAATTAGTTAAAAATATAAACAAAATTTTAACTATTTTAATTTAACAGAATCTTTAAAACAATACTTAGTCGAAAAAGCATCGCTTGATATTATTACATCGCCATACTATAAGTGTGTTTTAGAGAACTCAAGAACAATTTTAAAACTATTTAATCCTTTACTGCACATTTTCCATGTCTACAAACCTACAATTTGAATTGGATTTTTTCATAAAATATGTATATGTAAACCTTTATTCGTTCTTAATAAACTTGTACATCCCGACAAAAAAAAAAAAAAAATTAATAAATAAACTATACTGAAAATACCGGTTCGGGAAAAAAAATCTGTAACTTTTCTAACATTACTAATTTCAGATTTGAAATCCCCTTATCCTAAATCGGTAAGATCAAGCACTCATATAAATGCAGCAAAAAATTTGGCCCCCAGTGTTATTCTTCTACTTTAAAAAAATGCGTAGTGGAGGTGTTAAGAACCGTAATCATTTTCCTAAATACTAATGAAGTGTTTAAATTAATCCTTATGTATTAAAATTTTTTAAGAAATATTTATAATTTCACTTGAATAAATATTTCATTACCTTAAATTGTGGTTTAACTGGCCCATTGAGTAGGCTGTTAAATTCATATAGTTATTTATGAGATGTTTTTTTCTGTACCTTTTCTTCAAGTGTTTTATATGCACCGTCAAAACAACGGGGAGGGCATACCTAATTATTAATTAATATCAATTTGTATAGTTTTAGTCGTTTCTATGAAACAATTCATTTTATAATCATAGAATAAGTTTGAAGTATTTCATACATTATATAGTAATCAAACATAGAATACAAAAATATGAAAGGTTCAAAAGTTAAAAAATAAAATTGATGAAATTTTGTGTTAAAATAATGCTATTTTATAAAAAACGTATTAGAAAAAGACGAAATAATCATTTAACCAAAAAATGAAAAGTAAAAATAGAAATTATCAATAAATAAAATATTCATTTGTCAAAATGTTCTTGTCATATACTATTCTGCGATTTCTGCCTATATAGCAAAAATTTGATTAACTGAACCCGGTTTTTTCTTTTTTAGTATGCTACTATAATTGAAATAAATAGTATTTTCATTAAAAAAAAATATTTAGCTATTTTAGACTAGCAAGCCTAGCTCTCAAGGCAGTTTTTAGGGACAAATATATTTCTTCACCTGAAGTAAATTACAAACTTACGACTCACCACAGCTCAATTTTTATTGATATTAATGTAATAATTGTATTTACTGCTTATTCTATTGATCCCATTTTGAATCACACCTTAACATTGCACAGTTACATCTGTATTATCCGGAAAAACACTCTAGTTTAAATTTTTTATTTATTACAATTATTTTATTTATATATTACCAGTTCAGCGCACAAGGTAGAAAATAGAAAAGTAAATAATCAATAAATCGATATTAATCAGCATGCACAAGCCTGTACCAAAGCAATTAATAAAGTTAAAATAATTAAATTTTGTTATTTATTATTATTTGTTGCTCTTTTTAAGGACTTTACGTTAGTTTAAGAGAAACACATTTTTTAAGAAGTTCAATTAAACAAAATAAAGATTAACAAAACATAGCTGCCACTGATCAAGCATGCCAACTCATTATAGTCAAAATTTACCTCAGACAAATTTCTTCATTAATTTTACTCTAAAAAAATAACTTTTGCTATTTATTTCAATTACCGTTGATTTTAACATATTTAGTTTCATAAAAATATTACAAAAGCGTAACTATAAACAAAATAAACACGACACATGGTTTTAGACGAGGACCTTGCGCCTAAATGCCGTTTATGTTGTTCCTTGAGTTTACCTGGTGAAACAAATAAAAAAATATTTTATTATTAAAGAATCTGCAATAAATGACGTTTTTTAATTAAATCTAAAATTATATTTTTCAATATTCGTAAAAAAATATTAGGAATTTCTGTTTTAAAGTCATGTTTTAATAAGCATATTTGAAAAAAGCATTTTGAAACAAAATGTATTTTTATTATCTCTCGATATTAGATAACTCGTTTAACTACTATGACAAACTTCATAAATGAAAAATACTTCCGTGATGCTTTTATTGGATAAATTTCTAGAATTCTTCTCACAAATAAGGTTAAAAAAAAAGGGTCGCAAATTAACACTTTAGGGGAGAAAAATAAAATCAAAACATGATCAATCATAAATTGAGAAGGTGAAATTAAAAATGTATGTTTAGTTGCCAAAAAAAACATAGTGGAATTGAAAGACACTTATTTGAGACACTTCAAACTAAATTCGGCAGTCAAACTGGTTTTAAAGTTTTAACTCCGTTTATCTTACTACTTTCTGATTGTTTTTTCCCGCTCTTAAATGGTAGTTTGCGATTTCTAATTTGTATATTTTTTTTAACTTAATTCTTAAAGATGATTCTAAAATTATATATGAGGACGTAGATTATGGAACACTCTGCATCATAGAATCAAGACGTTTCAATTTTCATAATTATATATTGAATGTCAGAAAAAGATATTGATTTGATTGTGAAATATAATTTTCTTCTGTTCGATATCATGTTTTTGACATACATTTAGATATATATATATATATATATATATATATATATATATATATATATATATATATATATATATATATATATATATATATATATATATATATATACATACATTCTGAAGTATGGTCCCCCCCAATAAATTTTATCTGACGACGCCAATGGGTTAGTCGATTAGTTTCAGATTACTTAACACCCCAGAAAGTACACACACCCCCACCAAAAATTTAGGGGAGCCAGTGGAACTGTTTTTGGAGGTGCTATATTTTTCGTCCCTATTCGGGACAAACTCTTACTGAAGGTTAGAAGGGAAATGGAAAGGCCTTCTCATTTATTCTTAGGCCAAGATTGAAGCCAATGATTCTTAATTAAGGTGTTATATGTATATCGAAATATAAAAAAAATAAGTAAGCTAATAATTATTGATGGCGGAAAAGTACATATTCGTTTGAGGAACCGTAAAAGATTGTCATATTATTGATGCTTAACTAATGTTGATACGTATTAATTGAAATTAAAAATAACTATTTAAAAGTTAATGGAGAAAAGATACTTTTTCGTTTCGGGGATATTAGCAATGATTTGTTAATATTAGGAATATGTTTTAAGGTGAAAAGGGACTTTCAAATGAACGAATTCTTCGAAAAATCGATTTTCTACTTATATTTTGAAATCGGAGCATTTGACTGAACCTTTTTAAAACAGAAACATGTAGAATCTTAGAAAAATTGATGAAGGTATGGCGAATTTTGTTTTGACCACGCACCTTTCTTTAAATTTTCTTGTCAACTGCTAGCTGTAGCTGTATACCCAAATACGTTTTTGCTTATTTTTAAAAATTATGTCTATTTTTTACAGAGTGCGTAGCGTTTTTTAAGGGTTCTTATTTTCATTTTTTAAAAGTCCTTCAAGGTGCTTTTTTCATTGGGTGTTTTTAAAAAGTGCTTAATTTTCCCTTTTTCAAAATGAGATTTTCCTTTACTGTACTGATTTTCGCATTGAATTATGCAAAAGCGTGCTTTTCACATTGTTCTAATTAACGTTTTCACAATTAATTAAACTCCAATCTATTTCGGCGTATAGTCAATCCGTAGCGTCTGAAAACGCCATTCGCTTTACACGATTTAAAATTTCATGATTTTTGACAATTGTCAAAAACAATGCCAAAAGGATTTTTTTTTTTGTTGCCATAACTGTTGAAACAAGATAAAACAGTCAAAAGTGCTTAAAAATATATTTTGAGTGCTTAAAAGGTTCTTATTTTTGTTGAATAATTTGGCTACGCACCCTGTTTTAATATTTTAATGCATCTAATCATTTAACTAGTTTATAAGATCATATTTATAGTTATTTATGTGTTAAAAAAGGAAACGTTTGTTCAAAGGTAGAATTTGGAATAAATAGCTAGAAAAAGCAGTTTTTCTCAAAATGTCTTTTTTGACAAATTTATGAATTTCAAACTGCAATTTTTTTCGATTGAGTTAAAAATTTGTAACTATATACGTATGAATGTTCTTAACACTCAATTGGAAAAGTTTTTTTAATTAAGTAAGTAGTAGTTTTTAATTATGTAAGTAGTTTATATATGATTTTTTATTACGATCTAATCATCCCCCCCCCCCGAAAATGCAGGTTCTTTATTGCTTTTTTACTGATATTTGTTTCTATAGTAATAAATAGAGGAAGTATTACCAAAAGTTTTTTTGTTACCTAATAACTAATATTTTGAAAGAATTTTAATTAAAAAAAAATTTCAGACGCGAGGTTTAATGTAAAAAAGCAATATAAATTTAAAAATATATTTTTGAAATTTTGTATATAAGTTGCTTTTAACAATAAAAACATACATTGAAAATTTCAAACAAATCCCGTAATAATTTCTAAAAAAAGAAAATTTGAAAGTTCTTGGTCGTCTTAAATGAAATGAAAAACTAAGTTAGCGGAGAAGAGGAAAATTCGTAATACGTAGATGACGCATAATTTTGGTAATATGTACTATGGTAATTTGTGTAGTTTCATTAAGAATTCTACAACGTAGTTTCAGAAAATATTTTTCCAGTGGTGTAGAGTATCAATATTTTAATTAAATTAAAATAACTTTTTCCTATTATTATTAACAGGAATATTATTTCCTATTATTATTTTAAATAATTAGGAAAATAATTATTTAAAATAATTATTTTCCTAATTATTTTAAACAGTAAATAGAGAAGTGGGCGTGTTCCTTATTTACTTTTAAAATTTCGGCTTTTGTTTGCAGCCTCTGATAAAATGTATTCCGCACAAGCGTTGAAGGGTAATGCAATTAGCATTCAATATACCAAAATAGATATAAAGTATTGGTATATTTGGTGATTATTAAAATTTCACCAATATTAAGCAGAATTTAATACAGACACTCTTGAATTAAGTGTTTCTTGTAAGGGATATGTACTAGAGTAACTATCTAAATAACTCCAATAATAAACTAAATTAATGACTTGATAGTGGCAAATTTTGACTATCATGAGTTGGCATGATGATATATCAATCACGCCAAGTGATGTTAAATACAGTTAATCTTTATTTTGTGTGAGCTACAAAAAAAAAAAAAAAAATGTTTTGCTTAATAACTGAATGCCATAACTGAATGCCATCGGAAATAGCAACAAATAAAAATGTTTTTGTAGTTAGATTATTTTAAGTGCTTAGTCTAAAAGCCAGGTAAGTGAAATTTTCAGAGGCTATAAAATGAAAATCTTGCAAGTATATTTAAAAACTAATGTTTATGTTTAAAAGAAAATAAATTACATAGAAAATACCCATACTGATACAACCACTTTATTTCCAAAAATTCACGAATGCCCTAAAAATGTCACATACCTGGGTTTTTAACTAAACTCTTCAATTGTTTCGATATTATACCTTTGAGTTTTGTGCTTGATTTCGTAGTGATGTACAATACAGATTGATTTTTTTCTTATTCACCGCGGTCGAAGAACTGATATTCAGCTTGTGCAGAAATATAAAAATATTTTATCTACTGTTACATATTTTTAATTTAACCAAAATGTGTGCTCACACTTTCTTGCTACCCCCACCCTTTCCTCTAGGCGTGACATTAACTGTGGACGACCTCTATTACAGAATTACGTGCATTTGAGTTAAGCTCTTACTGAACAATTTCTATTAAGCTTGCGTACGTAAGGCATGCTTCGCGTTTTACAAAATCACCTACACGTACGTATATTTTGTTCAAACACTAGAGAATATAAATTCTGTAGTTAGAATTGCGAAACGAAAAATGGATGAATACGAACTGAATGATTAATGAATAAAAAATTTTTTGAAAAACTAATCGAGAACAATAACAATAAATTTTATTTTCAAAACTAGCCAAATACATTTTATGATATAAATATCAAATAAATGCAGAAAAATATACACACGTTTTTTTTTTTTTTTTTTTTAATTTACAAACAAAAATATAGATCAAAATATAACAATTTACAACAAAAACTTCTCCAATGAAATTATCGTTTGAAGACTATTCTCCTCAAAGCAATGTTATTAGCAGCAGTTGCAGGACATGACTAAGTTAAGCTAATCATCAACAACTACATTGCTCTAATGATTTATTTTATATGTACGAACATACTAAGATTTCTAAATTTTATGTAGTTTTTATTAGAAGAAATTTTGATATTTACAAATGTGTTGAATGATTTACGTTTCAATGATATAGTATAGAAACCACTTCGATATGAATATTAGCTATTATGACTTTACTGTTATTCTTTCAATTAATAAGCACTCATTTCTATTGCTTTGCATTTAACTAGCTAAAGAGGAACTACATCTGTGTTGCAATTGCGATATCAATTACAAGCGTAACACATTTTAAAAAAGGCTGACGGTAGTTGTGTCAAGTATCATAGAAATGGCATACTGTAAAAATTCTTAGCATACAAAATAAATCTTAGAGGTATAAGAAGCAATTCAGTTGAAAATAGCAGCCAGTGCGAGATACAATGCGAAAAGAGTAACGAAATATAATTTTTTAAAAGAAAATTGAGCGAGCAAATTATCAAAAAACCACAATGCCAAGAATTTTGAATATTTAAAAAATTTGTTGAAAAATTTACGAAAATCAGAAAAGCATTAAAAAAAATGAATGAAATATAAAGTAAAATGATAGTTGATGATTCAGATTATAGTGAACATATTTAAGTCCTGATAAAGCAGTGTTAATTACAAAAATTTATAAATTCCTTGCCTTTTAATTATGGATCGCAGATCCGTACTATTAATTGAAATTCATGAATTATATCTTTGGTTACATCATTTTGACAAAATGGGTTCATTGTGACGTCAAATAAAAGACAACATTCTCCAATCACAACTTAAGTTTTAGTCCGTTTTCAATTTAGCTTCAAGCTGAGATTGTCACAGCTTCGGTGACGTAATTAACGTCCACATATCGAAGTTTCTGGACGGATGGTTTGCGATGACGGATCTGCTCGCATTTCTCGCAGCAATCGTTCTTGGAAGACCTGGTTGAATCGTTCACTAGGGTTTGTTTTTCTTCCCTCTTCTTCTGTTGTCGTTTTTTGTAAGACGCTGAAAAGAAGTTAAGGAACAAAACGAAGAAGATAATTGCTTGGACGACATTCAGGGCCAGCATGGGCTTTGATACTTCACAGGTTGGAAAAAATGTAAGTTGGAACATGAACGAAAATACGAGTAAAAACTGAACCTAGAAAATATTAAAAATCAAACTATTAATTGTTAATTTGGAAAATATAGTCTGATTTTTTTTTCAGTGTATAGAATTGTGCAGGCGATTGAATTCAATGTGATTGCAGACGATTATGACAAATTGTATTTATTTTTATCAGGATTGAATCATAAAAATAGCACTAAGGAAATAAACACTAAGAAAGAGTTTACTTTATTTAATCTGATCATAATAAGAAAAAATGTGAAAAAAAGCTTATTTTTAATATTTTATTCATAAAGGGAAATTTCCATATTTAATTTAGAATTTTATATTGAAACTCTTTAATTTAAACTTTATTGTCATTTTGCTATATAAAATAAGAACTATTTTAGAAATAGCGATCGGTCGGATGTTTGCCTGATATTTTTTTTTCGAATTCTTATTTCACGTTTTTATTTTATCTTAAAAATGAAAAAACTATGAGACAGGAAAAAATTTATGAATAGAGGTACTTTCAAAATTAGAGGTAGTTACTAAAATAGAGGCAATACTTTAGTTTTTTGTGTGTAAATTTTTTTCAATAAATCAAGTATTCTTTGATTTTTTTGAAAACTAGTTATTCTAATTTTAAATAGAAGATGACCTAACGATCCACTTCAAGCTGTGCATGATTAAACTGAGGTAAAAGGTGAAGGGGATTGGACAAAACATACTAATAAAAACTTATATCAACAAACTTTTTAATTATAATACCAATAATACTAATTTTGTTTTACAGTTTGTAAAAAATAACGTCTTGAAAAATGAAAATTTTATAATTTTTTTTTATATTTTGAGACTTTTGTTTTAAAATTTTCCATTTCTCCAAAAATTTCACTTTTAAAATAATTAAACTTTTAGCATTATCCTCATTAATGGAAAAAAGTTACTAAATAATTAAAGCTATTAGTGGTGCAAGAAGGCTTTAAGATACATTATATTGAATTTTATGTCCTGTCAAAATATAAATAAAAAAGAACATACAACTGGTCACAGCGTCTTTTTTGAACAGTTGATTTCGTCTTGTTTCAGAAGTGACTTGGAAGGTTCTTCCATTAGATTCTCCAATTGCATTTTTAATGTTTAAAGAGAGTCCGCGAAATTTGTAGAATTCTGCTTGATTGGTTTTTGTTTCAAATTATATTTTATCAGTAAACAACAACTTAAAAAAAAATTAAAAATAAATGATGCAAATGCATTGGGGAACAAATTTTTTGTTGCATTTATGCAAATATTTGATCTTACCCAAGGGTGTGGGGATTTCACGTCTAAAGCTATAGATTTTAAAATTACATTTTTACTTTTTCTGTCGAAAAATAGGAGGTTAAAAACGTTATACATAAAAGGGGGGTATTGTAAATGTTGCGATAACTTCTAGGGTAGTTAGGGCATATCCTTAGGATTAAAATTGCATACAAACCCATGACCAGATATTTCATCGTACGCGGCTAGGGCTCTGGTCTACTTCGACCAGTTCAGAACCACGCGAAGAAACAGAACAGAGGTTCCCATGAAACTTTAACTCCTCTAGAAGTTTTTCTCAACATTTATGCGACCTCTTGTTATATATAACGTTTTTAAACTTGTACATTGACAAAAGATAGGCTAAAAATGTCATTTAAGTAGCTTGGAGAAAAACAGATTGAAGATTTGAAATCAGCGACATGATCCGTTAAAAAAATCTCATGCAACAGGAAAAGAAAATTGTTCCTCTTGTCATAGTTTAAGGGAAACTTTAGATTAAAAACAAATCTATAATAAAATATATAGATTTAAAATTTTTGAAACTTAAAAATAAAGCAACTTTATTACAAATTTGCTTATTAATATTTATTACTAATTTCCTAATATGTTTACAAAGCACGATAGCTAAATTGGTGGAGTTTTTTTAGGTATGTTTTAATATTCTAAAAAAGGAAAAAAGTTTCAAATTGCAGTTTCATGCTATTTAAAATGTAATATTTTATCTGTGTCTCACCAGCAGTAACAAGTAAACATAAAAACACAGGACATACCATCTGCAAAATTGTCATATATTTTTTCCACCACAAAAACTTTTGATAAGCTGGACCAAGAGCTGCCAGGCCATAATACAAATACATCCACATGTGCACGAATGAGTTAATGAAGGCAAAAATTGAATTATAGCCACCTGCGAAAAAAAAGTTATTAAATTATTTTAGTTGTTTCAAAGATGCAACTTTCTAAACACTAAATGATAACGTTTGTTTTTGGAACAATTCATATAAATATTATAATTTATTCTCACTGTTCCAAGTATATATGAATGTAGTTTAAGCATTTTAACACCATCTTGAAAGCATTATAAATGTCTTAAATGCCAGAAAAATAGTTCACATGAGAAATTTTTTTATACTATTTGCATTATAAATAATTCCATTCAAAACAAATAAGGAAGTAAAAGTAAATTCAAGTTTGCCTGCAACCCTAAACAAAGACAGACTTATTGAAAAATTAGGCTTAACCTATCTTGTGTACTGCAACAGTAACACATATAAGATATAAGATAAAAGTCATACACAAAAAATGCTGCTAAAAATTTATTCATTTAATAAAATTTTTTTATACACTTTGAAATAATTAGATAATTGAATTAACAAAATAGAATAAGTTTTTATACATTCTATAAACAAGAAATTACAGTTTTCGGAAATAGCAAATTTATTTTTAAATTTTTCTTTTAAATTCTTTATTTTTTTCAAAATTCTAGTTAATTAAAGAACAGTATTTGGGAATTTTTCAAAGTTATAACTTTTCTTTTGTTTATATATCCGCAGATTGGCACATTAGTTTTGTTAAGGACCTGAAATAAATAGTAATTTAGTAAGTTTAGAAATTAAAAATTATTTTTCTGTTTCTCCTCTTAGTATTTTAAGCTTGTTTTTGAAATATACGAGGAAAAATCTTCAGGCACTGAGAGAATTTTTGTTTTTAAATCTAGAAATATAATCTGCAAAAGCTTTGATTATCTGCTGAGCCCGCTGCCGTGCTGGAAGATTTCGGCTGCCGGGCTTCTGAATCATTGGAGTGAAAGCTTACCGAATTAAGGGAGAATACCATTGCAAAATTAATTTTAAAAAATAGTTTTTTCATTATACACAAGTCAATTGCATAAACAAGGGAGAATATTTTCTCAAAATTATAAGGGGAAAGATAATTTACCAAAGCATAGACAGTAAATAGTTATCAAAATTCGTGCTCAGTATTATCTTTTTTTTAATCTGTGAATGTTTAACGAATGTCTTTCTAATAAATCTCTAACAAATATTACAAGTTAATGATTGGATTTGCAAAAAATCTTGTTTTAAAAAGCACAGATGACATGTTTGCTTTTAACTTTTGAAAGTATATAACTAGTTGTAGTTATACTAGTTATATAACTAGTTGAACTAGTGATATAACTTGTTGAAATGCATTTTGCCAATTTTTGAAAATAACGGTTATCAAAAATTGGCGAATTGAGTTTTCAATAATCAATTTTAAACAAAATAGCCATTTAAAACAAAAAAATAAAAATAGTTTTGAAATTTCTCACGATGCACCTGCTAGTTAAGAGTAAAATCTCAGAGTGTAATTTTAGGAAATACTGCTTAGAAAAATACTCGTTACAAAAAAGCCAGACATTTTAAAATTTTGTACATACAACCTATTGCAACATAAAACTATGCTCTTGGTTTAACAGTCTGATCGTAATACATGAAGGGCTAGGAGCAAAACTATTCTAAAAACAGTTTAATAGGCAGCATATCTATTGCAAGTGAAAGGAAGTTATTTTAAAATCTGTTCTAATACCCTTTTTGATGGCGAATTATGAATTAATTGGAGAGGATTTGATCAAAGTTTAAAAATTTTAGTAATTTTAAAATGCAATAATGTATAATTTTCTTATAGAAATAACTCCCCTCAACACAAAGTTCAAAACCTCCTGCTGCTATGGAATCTCGAAATAGCGCATTTCGATGAGGGCAGTTTACTTCTCTCTATTCCTTCTCGCTCCTACCCGAGCCAAAACCCCTACTTAAAATAGGCAGCATACCTAGTAGTCATAACCACCGGTATTGCTCCAAATGAATAGCGAGTGGAGTTCTTTTTCATTTGAATTTGGTTTGCATATAAATAGTCATAAAACGCTAGTTTTTCAATTCCTGATTGATCACGATCATGTATTAATTACTGATTTTAGAACTACCAGACGGAAATAAGCGATATATAATTGCAATTTATTGATTTGATGTGTTATTACCTGGAGCGTATTTAATTCCAAACCATAAAGTTAGAGGCACTAAGCTGTGGTGGAACACATGCAACGATGAAATCTGTGAATCTTTCTTTCTCAACACAAAAAATATCTGAAATAAGAAAATTTACAAATTATTTTCTCCAACTAAAATAAAGTCATTTGAGGAAAAGACAGCTGTAATAATGTTTAGTTTTAAAATGACGTTGCAGATTTAGATGCTCTTAAATTTGTCAAGTTTGGTCAAACTTCAATTTTGAAAACTCTGTTTGATTCAGAATTAAAATCGTTGGTAAAACAAGGGAGGAATTTTGAAAAATGTATTGACAATAAGAATTTGCACTTACATTCAAAAATGAATATTATCAACTAGCAGTGAATATCAACTCTCCTGATGTTCTGATTAGTTTAAAATAAGTTATTTTTCGTGTTCCAGCGATGGCTGATTCAGTGTACTTGTACACTTTTAACTACAGTACTGGGGTAAAATATCTTTCATTGCGATGACTTGAAAATACAGTCAGACCCAAGTGACTATATTAAAAATATTCAAATTTTTAACAAAATTTTCAATTTCTTTTGCACTTTTGCTTCTTAGAATGGTAGACTCAAGACAATTTGACATTACTTAAATTATTTTTAAAGTTATGTGAGTAAAAACATTGAAAAATAGTAAAGGTATAAAGTCATTCCAGCTATGCCAAAATAAATGAATAAATATAAAATAAATAGAACACCTTGAATAACTGATGTTCGAATGAGAGGATTTATACGTTCCAATTTTAATGGTTCGAAGGAATGATCTCAAATAAGCTAGCTATTAATTGTAAGCACAATTACAGTAGTGTTTATTAGTAGAGATGGAAATAAAAACGCATAAATGAGATAAATTCGGATGTCATTGATTGATTCAAGCCAGCTTTTAAAAATAGTTATTTTAAGCTGAAATTGAATATTGAAAACTAATGGATAAGGACACAGAATTTAAGTTTTCGAAATTTCGTACTAAGTGGCATCTTCTTTGCAATTTCAAGTTTTATTTTAAATCCTTACGAAATTAGAAGAAAGCGTTAATAAATATCTTTGTTTTTTTGAAATATAAATATGGCATTCAAAGCAATTAAACGGATTAAAAAATTCTTTGCAAAAGAAATTTAGTGAACTCTTTTAAAATAGTGAAACTTACCGTATCAGCAAATTCGATGAACTTAGTTACATAAAAATACCATCCTATTTCCGCCATCTAAAATGAAGGAAAATGAATATTTGAGTGAAATAAACTAAAAGTGTTTTGAAAGATTGATAGTTTTAAAAATTAAAAAATACATGACAGTTACTATGAAATACCAAAAAATTCATATGTTTCTCATTTCTAAGTCTCTTCTTAGAACCTATGTGTTCATTGAATCGAAATTTTTAAGCCTTAACAGCAAGATCAGTTATAACATGATCAGTAATTTAAATTTTAATTAGTTAAAGTTCAAATATCTTAGTTTAAATTTTATAGTACTTAGAATATAGATGAGAATTTTAGAATAGTGTAGAAACCTTAAAGAAATACCTACGAATCAATTTTTTTTAATATTTTTGTATTTGTAAAAATATTGCTCCCCATTTTATAATTATTATTTATCAAATTTTTCTTTATTTACTATTATTCATGAAACGCTTGATAAAATTTTAAACTCATTTTACTGAATATACAAGTTTATTGCGTTGATAATCAAAGAAAATGTTTTAAATTTAATAAAACTCTTTAGAGTTTTTTGGCTAACAATTTTTTTATACAAAACTAAAATCGTAGGTTTATGCATTTAAAATGAAATTGTTATAATAGCTAAAGATTTAGCATTTACAGTCCCATTTACATAAAATGCCGCCAAGTGTTATTTTATTTGACCTTCGAATTATTCTGCTAAAACTTTAGGTTATACTAAGATAGGAACTATGGATAATTCTAAAATAAATAAGAATACATTTTTTAAACTTAACGGAGAATTTTTTAAATTTACATGACATCTTAAATTATATTTTTTAAAAATGGTTTTATGTTGACATATTTTTGGAAAATAGATGTTTTATAATTTTACTTGGTATATACTCAGCAGAACATTAATTTTAATACCGAAAGTATTAAAATTAAAGAAAAGTAATTATTTAACGATTGTCATGCAAATTCTTCTTTGGTTTATCGAAAAACATTTATTTTCCATTAAAGGAATTTCAAACAAATATTAGAAACTTTCACTTTGCCACAACCTAAAAATTTTATAGCTTGAAAAGAATTCTTTGCTAATGTTCTGGAGTTGAATTATTTTAATGGCGAACTAAATGTGTCTGATATCTTTAAAAAAGTAAATACTTTTTCAAACTTTTCACATTTCGGGAAATTGTACATCATTTGATGAATAAAAGGATTCCAGATAAAATTAAGTCTTTACGAAAACATTTATGGTTTGGTTTCGAAGAAGCAACATATAAATGTCGGACACTTTATTAATTTTTTAGTTTCATTAATGAGCTATATAAAATTATGATTGTTAATTTTAAGAAGAAATTTAAATCAAGAAAATTACTCAAAATATTTTTGCAAAAAATTTATTGGAAAATTTCAAAATATTTGCTGATGAACTCTGTTATGCTGCATCCTCAATCAAAATTTAGATAATTTAACAAAAAAGTCTTCACTAAATTAAAGAAATAAACTTTAAGAAATAATGTATATAAGAACAGGGCTAAATTAAAGAAAATGTAACTAAAATTTAGTTAACTAGCCGTTCGTTCCGCTAGGTGCTTCATCTAAAAAGTAAATAAAAACTGTAAATTTTTTTATAAAATAAACTAGTGAGGGGACATTAGAAGTTGCAGTACGAATTTCTCTTATAGTTAAATAATTCATGAATTTAAATAGTCTTAAGTAATTTTTATTATTACTATTAAGTAATTTCATCTCAAAATAAATATGAAAAATCCAAATAATTAATATTAAAAAAGATATTTTTCCTATAAACTTTGAGGCTTTAAAAAAAAAAAATAATAATTGATAAAAAATTCACTGTTCAAAAAATTGTCTTTCATAATTTTAGTCTCTTCTGGAAAACTTCACTTTTAACTGTTAAGGTACCCCGACTACTTTTTTAAGTTAATTTTGTCTAAAAAATCATTTTTCTGTTTTTATGTAAAATGAAACTAATACCTCTTTCTAAAACCGTTTGAGTTTCGTTTCTACGTAAAAAAACAATTATGATTTGAAAAATTATTCATTTTTGTCCCTTTTTTCTCAAAACTAATTTTTTGGATATTTTCCTTCCTTCTAAATTGTAATGTCTTAAAATATTTTAGTTCAAATTTTGCATGAATGTTTTCTATGTGTGTGAAAAAGGAAATACTTTGCGGGCTAGTTGATTCAACTACTTTATATTTTACAGCTAAAATAAAAAAAAATATCTAATCGTAATTTTCGGACTTTTTTTCCAAATTTTTCGATCTTGCTGTAAAATATGTAAATATTAATATTATGTCTAACGCGTAGTTTATTTTCGAAATTTAGTTTTTATGAGTATTATAAAGCAACAATAATAAGAAATAATAAAAGTTATGATTTGGAAATGAGGTTGATTTTTGGATTTAAAGGATCAGGCCCCTCCCATATTTCCTAAGAAAATTAATATTTTTGTTGTAGTTATATTAGGTTTTAGAGGTATAATGCAAACATAAATCCAAATAAAAAATTTCAAAATTTTGCATCTGAGGCCAAAATGGGTGCTGTAATTGCAACTAATTCAACATTTTCAAGCATGGATTATGAAATTTAAGTGTAATTTTTTTTCTTCATAATTTAAATTTTTATTTAAAAGTTTAAACTTTTTTTTAAAAAAGGAAAAAAATTTACTCTATTTAGAATAAAAAAAATCTAGCAACATTTGAAGTTTAAGATTTTACAATCTTTGCTTGAAATTCTTGTGGTAGTTTTATTTAGTTGCTTAAAAGTAAAATTTTTTGAAAAAAAAAGAAAAAAAAATAGATAAGATTCATATATATTTTTAAAAATTTGATCTAAAATATTGACCAAAACTCTTAATATGTGAGTTTTAGTAAAATAAGTTTAAGCAAAGGTATAAGGTTATTAATTAATTGGGATGTAGTTATTTTAAAATTTTGAAGTTCAATAAGAAAAAAATCCGTTTTTAATTTCAGTTATAAACATGGACATTTGCTATTATTATATAAACTATTTTTAAAGCTTACGAATTATCCATAAGCGCTATTCACCAGATGACGTTTTAGAGTTTTTAAACCATTCAAAAACTTAAATTTTTTAGTTTTCTGGAAATTTGAAAAATTTTGTACAGTTCATAAATATTCAAAACTTGGAATTTCAAAATAAATTTTAATCTAGCAAAGTCTTGCTGAAAAATGATTCAATATTTTGATGATAATGATATTTTGATGATTTGTAACTCTGAAGCTTTTTAACTTTCTTATATTGCCGTGTGTAAATCCGCAAAACACGAATCTACCAGAGAAGGTTTCTCATCTCAACTCTTACGACACTCCTTTCTTTCTCTGTTTACGATTGCATTAAGAGCTGCACAATGGGCTATTGGCGACGTCCTGGGAAACATTCCTGAGGATGATCTAAAGACATGCCACCACAGTTTTGATCCTTTGTGGAAGGGATGACTCCCCCCCCCCTTTGGTAGCCCAACAATCGGAGCGCGAAGTCGAGCATTTTACAGTAGAACAGTTTAACGTGGACTGATACTGCCCACACTTGTAGCCTGATCAAAGTGGTCACCCACCTACACACTGACCGCAGCCAGTGATGCTTGACTTCGGTGTTCTACTGAGGGGGCACGTGACAGAGGGGACTTTAAATGTTTGGAATAAAGAGAGATGGAGCAATACAGCAGTGCACATGCTCTACTTCTATTTCAAATCTATGCTTTGATCAATAATTTCAGAATTATATGAATTCGAAAAGGTATGCATGGCTTTAAATAAATATTTAAGTGATGAAAAAAAAGCAACACACTATTGAAGTGTGGTGAATGATAAATTTCCTTAAGAAACTTGGAGCTATTTAAAAATTTCCTATCAGCTCTTCTCTTTCATTGGGAAATTAACAAGGCTTTGATCTTTTCAAATGCGGCCTTCAATAAGGATTTGTCGAATTTCGAAAAAGTTTTCTCCTCGCTTAAATAATGATTTTCAGATTTAACGAGAATTATTTCTGAATTTATTTTTACAAAATATTCGAAAAATTTAGATTAATAACCGTAATTACGGAAGACCCTTGAAACGTCTGAAACTATTTATTTATATCATATATTTTGTTTTTCTGAAAGACACGATAACTTATAAAATCGTTTAAACGTATGAACTAGCTGATTTTGATCTTTAACTGTTAAACAGCTACAATAGAAACAAAATAAAGAAATATTGTCAAGTAAATCTAGTAGCATGACTATTTCACTCACCTTAACTGCATCAGGACTATTTGAGTAATCAATAGGTTCACATCGCCAGCTGTAATGTGTAAACCAACCTAGCAGTCCAAACTGAAAATAAAATTATAAAATTGAATCAATATTATATTTACTGGTACTCTTCCATCAAATGGGACGTTGGCGATGGTTAAATTGTTTTCGCCAAATCAAACTCCAAATGTAAGAATTACTAAATAATAGTCGCTGTTAAATATTTTTAATAATCTGATTAAGGGATGTGAATACCATTGCCAGATTCTACATAGATGCTTTTTCATTGTTAAGTGCGCCACTGCCCGGTTTACGATACACATTTTTTTAAGGTTAAATGCCTCTGTCCGGTTTACTAAACATCGATGTTTTTCAAATTTAAGTGCCACTGCCCGCCATACTGTCCGGTTTGCTTTTTTTAAGGTTAAATACCATTGCCCAGTATTTCATTTATTGACCGTTGAAGTGAGGTTGCCTTTGTGATCCCGAATTTACTCATCGTGATTTGGCAATTTTTTACTGACCCCTTTAAGGGAACAGTACCTATTTACTTATATTCTCTTTTTAAATGCAGTTTATTGAATTTTGTTTTTGCCAATTTTAAGTTCCTTTTTTGTTAGACAATAAAAATTATTTACGTTGCTAGGAAATTTTTTTAAGTGTTATTAATATGCAAATTTAATTAAAATTAAATGATATGGTTATATATATTTTTGCATAGAAATATGTAATAGTAAGAAAAATATTTAATATTAAAAAAATGTATATTATAACTGTCTTAAGGATAAATATTTCAAAGAGTAGATTATTCCTTTGACGCAGACAGGATACTGGTGTCCCTTTTATATGTTTCATTTTCTGACGCTCTAATTTATAGTAAAAATATGTTTAGTATTTTTGAATTTTAAAAAACAATAATAGTTTCTAAAAAAATCTACTTAACTTTAAATATAACCACCCCCCTGCAAAAAAAAGTTTGAAAAAGTTTGAATATTAAAATATTTATCTATAATTGCTGTAGGTTAAAGAAATTTCAATGATGAATAATTGTTTCTCTTAGATTTAAATTTCTGCAAATTTGAAAAAATATTGTTTGGAAGTGAGTCGTGCTTTGAAGATTTTATCTTTAACGCAGAAAATGACATCTGTGTTTCATGCTGTATATAATTACCATAAATTATTAAAATGCTAAATATAATATTTTTCACTTATTATGACCTAAATTAATAAAAAAATGTGTTTAATATAGATTCTCTGATAAAGGGTTATACTTTGCCATACTTTGAAAATATTTTCCTTATTTCAAAAGTTTATTGAATGGGCTTGTGACAAATTACCGAATTAAGAGCGAAACACTTATCCTAAGTGTTCTTTTAGTCAGCAAACTACGAGAATTAATGCACCCTGTAAGTAATTGAGCATTAGAGAGTCTTAGAAAGTGCTGTAACTTAATAGTCAACATAGTTAACTGTGTATGAATGGGTACTTAATCTCAAGTCGACATTGCAGTATCTTTCCATACAGACAATAGAGAGTAAACAACGACAAACTTACACTAAGTATCTTTGTTTATGAAAATAAATTTTAGTGTACATTTTACTACAGTTCCAGAAATCGTTTTCGTCAAAGTAAAATAATACAACTAATTAAATGCTGTGTTAAAAGTAATTATTAAAATATGGGGTGATATCATTTATGTGACAGAAATTCGTAGAATTAGTAAAGATCTTGCTTTTAAGAAATCAGTTTAGTTTAAATCTAACTGATGAAGTCTATCATCTCAGTTAGGAAAACATTTTTTTTTTCGAATTAAAATATTAAAAAACGTTTGAAATTTTTATATCCTAAATTAAAAACTTTGAATTCATATTTTTTATAATATATATGGTAAGATAGACTTTTAAATTTTTCACAAGAAATTAATAATTTTGGTAGAATTATTGGTTTTGATCTGATTATTAACTTAAAATAGAACTACACTAACGGGCTATCTTATTTTTTCCCTTTAACCTTTAGCTTACGACACATGATGGAGCCATTCTAGTTCACCTATTGTACCAGCCATAACCAAAAGGTTAAATTGCAATATCACTATTTATCAGATGCAAAGTAATATTACGTACACTAAAATCAACTATTTTTTTCTACAGAGGATTCCTTTGCAAGATAAGAAAGTGATACATTTTGATCTTTGCTTATAATTTTTACATATTTAAAGAAAACACATACGTGAATAAATGTTTTTTCTGCATTTATACAAATACTTGATCTTGCCTAAATCGTGTATGGGGATTTAAAATCTAAAATTAGCTTTTCACCCAAAGCAACCGATTTTTTTAAAATGGCAGTTTTGAAAAACAAAATGCTAAACACTTTAAATTTAACAGCAGGTCATTTAGAAGTTGCAACCTTGGATTGCAACTAACTTCTAGAGGAGTTAGGGAACATTAGAATTTAAATTGTGTGGGGATCAAATTCTCACCAGATGGAGCTGGACTCTGGCCGCCAGATGGCAGAACAGAACTATAAAATAAGATTATTTTTTTAGAATAGCATTTTTGAAGAAATGTTAAAAACCATTATATATACAGGAAGTCTCGTAAATGTAGCAACTAACTTCTAAGGGAATTAGGGATCATCAGGATGAGGGTGTTGTGGATCAAATTTTCGCTAAATGGAGATGAACTCAGGTTGCCAGATGGCAGTACAGAGCTATAAAATAACTTTTCTCTATAACTATCATATCTAGCTACACCATACTCGCATAATGAAAACAAGCATTCCTGCTTGCTGGTCAGCGTAGAAATGCCATGAATTTTGCTACTAAATTATCTTGTATAATTGTCTTTAATATTTACGTCTATTTGATACTGTGAACATGCATCTTAATCTCATTTTATTGTTTTTGATATTATTAAATGTGTTGATTGTTAATTATCGTAATTTATTTTATGACTTTTATTGGATTAACTTACTCTTTACAAATGCATAGGAGCCTATGCCAGGAAATACCATTGAAAGCATCTACAGGTATTTCCCTTAATGTGACATGTTCACAAGCAGACTAATAAAAAATGGAGAAGCGTCTCTAAAACCACATGACATTTACGGCAAGGGTTCCTATGCTATTTTAATGCTGAGGATGTGCCTTAACTCCCCTAGAAGATAGTTGCAACACTTACGCGATCCCCTGTCACACATATATATATAACGTTTTTAAATTTCAATCTAAGAATAGACTTAAAGGAAAACTGTAGCTTGGAGAGAGAAACAGACAAAAGAAGAATTAAAATCAGTGACGAAATCCAAGATCCGTTAAAAAATCTCATGAAAAAAAATATTTCTCAGTATGATTTACGTGAATTTAATTATCACTTATTCACATAATTAGTTCATATTGTTATAAATACCTCAAGTAATTGCTTGCTTTAATTTAAAATTCGGAAAGATCACAATTTTCTCCCTTTTATTTGACCTACTACAATGCTGATTTCATTTTGTCAGGACAAACTTTTGCGGAGACAAAATATAAGTCGTCAAGATGCAAAACCGATTAACTGCATTTTTGTTGAGAAAAATATGATCAACACATCATTGCATTTCCCCCCAACTTTAATATGAACATATTCTTGATTCGATTTTCATTACCTTAATAATTTTATTCTTTGAAAGAATGCCCTAGTTAACACACTCTGTAATAGGTTTGCAAGAACATCCCCTCCCTCCTGTTACTCTGAAGCGTTTAATCCGTTTAAGCTAACTTTTATTGCTCGTCATTAAGCATGCTCAACTACGAATGGGACTAATGGTTTGCAATTAAACATTTCAATGACGAACTTCAAATTTTACTGAGCATGAAATTTTTAACACAAGCGTCACTGACTTAAGACTAAATACAAAAACTTTTTTACTTTTACCTTTGTTATTTTAACTGCTCACCAAGTTTGTTTATTAAAAAAAATGTCATGCATCCAATTAAATAGTGAGGCATATTTTTAATAGTCATTTAAATAGGCAAAGAGTTCCTAAGCAACAAACTGGTAACAAATAATTATTAAAGTTTGAACCCTAGTTGAAAGGCGTAAGAACAAGATAAGGTTTCTTTTTATACACATATCATATGTAGTTATGACATAGCCTTAACTAGAATTACTTAACTTGAATAATTTTTTCAAAATATGTACTACAGTAAAAAAAAAGATTGAATTTTTATTTTTAAATTAAAATGAATTTTTTGAAACTGATTTTATAGTAGAGTGTTCGTTCTAAAAATGTACTTTTGAAAGAAAGAAAAAACGCGTTTAAAGTTATATAAAGTAGAAACAAACCTATATTGAATAACTTGAATGTATAGTTTAATGGCACACACGCCAAATGCGGTTATACTGCTTTAAATTCAATGGTAAAACAGTTAATTAAAATTAGAACTTATTTTTTAAAATCAAATTATCTTCTATGGAGATTTTAAAAAAAATTAGAAAGACTTAAATAGAAGGAAGGATCAATGAAACACCTCATGTTTGTAAAACCCATATTTATCTTTATATCAACCCATTAAGAGGGTGTATTGCGTTCATGTTTAGTTAGTAAATCTAAAATCTGCATAACTTTCAAACAAGAAAATATCAAATATTTCATAGACATTTTTTGATTATGAAAAAGATTTTTTAGAAAGAACTTAAAGCTTCAAAATCTTTTTAGGAAATTCTGCATTCATCTTTTGAAATGCTCACCTGTATTCACTTCTGCCACGATCTTATATACACATTGCATTTTTGACCTTCTGTTTAATTTAGTGACCTTCACTTATGTATACAAATTATTTCCAGTCAGCAAAATATCAGAATATCAAATCAATAGCGGCCTATTGATTTTCTGCCTAAACGCTCCCTTCAAGTAAAGAACAGAAAACCGATACTAGATTCCATTTACAATTCTACCCATATGACATTTAGTCTTTAAGATCCATTAACTGTCTTTTCCCTTACTGGGTTGAAAAGAACTTTTTATAACTCATTTTTATTATGAGAGAAAAAGACTATTATTGCGAATGCAATTGCAGGTGGCCTACATTAACAATGCCTTTTACGGGAGAATCATTAAGAAAATTAAGCGAACGGGACAAAAATGTGGCTCTGTCTGGAATGGAGCAGAGTTTTGAATTCGGAATGGGAACATTTGCATTAATTCACAGTTTTTGGAGGATATCAATTATCAAAATGAATAATTTTAGTTAAGTCTAAACGTGACTTTCGAAGTTATGAGACAAAATTATTTTATTTTTATTGCCTGCGTAAATGTGTAAAATATATATTTAAATTAACTAACTCGACATACCTAAACTAAAGGAGTTTTGAAAAAAACTTTTTTGAAGAGTAGTCTTTTCTTTTGATAAAGGTTTAAACTCATGTTAAAAGTTGCTATAAGCAGTTTAATGTAAATGTTATTTCTTTGATTGTCAAACGACCTTTCATTTAACTTTATAAATTTGCTACTTGGGTTCTTAAAAATAAATTTACGTGCCTTTAAATAAAATTTAGCTTCTTAGACTAAAACAATATATTCTCACTTAAATTACTTCGAATTTTCTAACCATAGTTCAGTATTTGACAGTAATAAATGTCAGTTTTTCTAAATATAATGAATTTCAGTTTTTCCGACTGTTTCAAATTTTCATCTGAAAATCGGGTTTATTTCCCAGGCAAATTTGAGCTGAAACCAATTTCAGTTTCTCCAGTATGAGCAAATTTTATTTTCTATAGTGAAAACAAATTTAGTTTTTTATAGTAAGAATAAATTTGATTTTCTCTAGTAAGAATAGATTTAATTTTCTCTAGTAAGAATACATTTAATTTTCTCTAGTAAGAATACATTTAATTTTCTCTAGTAAGAATAGATTTAATTTTCTCTAGTAAGAATAGATTTAATTTTCTCTAGTAAGAATAGATTTAATTTTCTCTAGTAAGAATACATTTAATTTTCTCTAGTAAGAATACATTTAATTTTCTCTAGTAAGAATACATTTAATTTTCTCTAGTAAGAATACATTTAATTTTCTCTAGTAAGAACACATTTAATTTTCTCTAGTAAGAACAAATTTTATTTTCTCTAGTAAGAATAAATTTAATTTTCTCTAGTAAGAATAAATTTAATTTTCTCTAGTAAGAATAAATTTAATTTTCTTTAGCAAGAAAAGGTTTTAACTTTTATTTGAAGTACTTTTATTAGACTTTGAAAGCTACTAGTATTTGCAAATTTTTTTTTAGAATGAATTAGGACGCTATATATTTACGTATTTTAGTTTCTTAATGTTTGGGCTAAAAGCATCTATCTACCTTGGTACTTTTTTAAGAGCTGCTAAAAATAATGTTTTGTCTGCTTATTTATTTGACGATGTGGACGTTAGGGCAAATCAACAATGTCTTTGAAAGTCTGGAAAAATAAATTACGATCTCTTTGAGGATAAGTAATTCTTATCAGAATGAAGGTTATAAACATTTATCTTATCAACTAACCATAAAACTTATTTTGTTTCAAAAATAAATTTGATAAGTGTAACTTGCTTTACTTTGCCAGTCACAGTTCAAGGGAGTTTTGAGAACTATAACTTTTAAACAAAACTGAACTGAAATTGGCGAAGAATTTAGATGGGAGCTCTTTCTTTGAATTAATAATTTAAGAACACTCTTCCCTCACCGTCTTAGGTTCTAGAGTGATTTTTGATTTCGATTCTGTCCAAGTTATTTTATTCTTAAATTTGAAATCATTGATTGTCATTTGTCAGCTCATTTCTTTCAGAAGAAGTTGAGAATGCAAACGTCGTTCTATTCGAAAAAGAGAAAGAGCTCATGATAACTTACAGAAAAACTATGAATTTTTTCTCTAGATTCTAGAACAATACAATTATGCGGTTAGCTATTTCCGATAGGTAATTTAATACTCTCTTTTAAGATTTGTATGTATATATTTTTTAAAATTTTCTAAAATTTGCTTTTATTGTTCTTCAAAACATACAAACTGATTTGTATAGAGCTGAAACATTTTCTAAAACGTAAATTACGCAAAAACCAGATATTACATAAAAATCTTTATAGACAAAAGTACAGTAGTTTAGTGTTTTAGTAATAAATTATCTTAAAAAAATTATTGCAGTTCAATGATTGCAATTTTCAAATTATACAAGGAAATTTATTTTTTTTAGTTTTCCGTTGCATGAGAATTTTTCAACGGATCTTTGGATATTTTCACGTCACTGATTTCAAAATTTTAATCTGTTTTCTCTTAAAGTTTGTTGTTGTTGTTTTAGTTCATTAACGTCGCACTAGAGCTGCTCAATGGGCTATTGGCGACGGTCTGGGAATCATCCCTGAGGATGATCCGAAGACATACCATCCCACTCTTAAAGCTACAGTTACTTTTAAATGGCATTTTTAGTCTATTTTTTGTCTTAATGCACCCAGTTTAAAAGCGATATATATAGCTAAGGGTCGTGTAAATGAAGCGACAAACTTCTAGGGAAATTAAGGCGCATCATCAGGATTAAAATTACAAGGGAACTCATGCCCGGAAATGTCATCATACTCCGCTAGGGGCACCTTAAAATGATGAAAAGGTCAAAATACGGACATGGCCCTAGCAACGTACGACGACATTACCGGCCACGGGCTTCGATGTAAATTTAATGTCTGAATTTTGTCGCAACATTTACGTGACCCTTTGCTATATATATCATTTTTAAACTTACATTTTATCAAAAAATAGACTAAAAATATAATTAAAAAAAAACCTTTAGCTTTAGGAGCAAAACTAATTTCAGATATGAAATCCCCACACACGAAATAAACAAGATCAAATATTTGTATGAATGCAACAAAAAGTTGATCCCTAAGTTATTGGTACAATTTTGTTGGAAAAAAAAAAATCATTCTACAAAATCAGAAATACAGCTATAGTTATTTTTCTCAAATTCTGACTGAGCGACTGCTTCGATTTTTACACTTTTTGAAGAATATTGCCGAGTACAGTAAATATCAAAGGATATTTGTGAAAACTCACTAATGAAGATTAAAAACAAATTTAGAAGTTATTCCCTCCGTCTACATTCCTTTTTACAGATGAGCTTGATCAGAAAGAAAGTGGTCTTTTAATAGTGTCAGAAATTCGTAAATACAAAATAGTGCAATAAAAAAGTACACAATGCCTTACAGCAACTATACTTTACTTTAGTTATACTCACATTAATAAAAAGCCAGCCACTAACAGCAACAAGGGCAAAGTTGTAGATGACCATTGGATACCTTAAATCGTAAGGCTTTTGATCTCTCATCCAGGCTGGACCAATGACTTTTACAAAGCTCAAATACATGACTACGAGAGTTATGCCTTTCATTGGACTGTCCATAAGTGGCCACGAAGCTACCCTAGGATCTTAGAAAACGAAATACTCACTTAGATACAACTATAGAGAAATGATTTTGGAAAATAATTGGATACCTGCATGTGACGTCATCGTAGGCAATTCGTAGCATTTGTAGGTTCAAATGCCAATCAAGTTTAACTCACGCGTGACGTCGTTAACAGGTATCTAATTAAATCTAATTTAAATCACATGGTTAGGTATAATCACTTTTCGAGTTGCAAATACATTTAAAAATTATCGTTTTGACAAAAATATTCGCGATTGGTTATAGTGACTTGAAGTTAAAGTTTTTGTTTTAAAACCTTAAGAGAACCACACATTTCACAGAGAAAAAATGTATTATCGGGATTTTTGAATTTTTTTAAATGATTCGGATTAAAAACTTTAGAGGTCTCAATTTTAAAAATAGCGCAATATATTATTTCAATTGTTTAACTATCAGTAATGCAATGGCATTAATACAGTGATAGAGCACCATTTAATTTTAAACCTGGTTCTAGTCAAATAATGAGGCATAAAATAAAATGTAATGAATTTTAAAAAAATAATTTAACAAAATTTGAATCATAGAATAACACTGTAATGAGTCAGAATATAATAGCAATAGAATAATTTTTAAGAGAAATACTCTTTAGAATAATACTAATTATTGCAAAAGAATAATATTCTCGTTTTCGAGCTTAATTTGTTTTTTGTATAATATATATGGGGCGATCCAAAAAAAATTTACACCCATGATACAAAAATTATATATTTTTTTTATTGTTCTTTATTGAAAATAAATAGACACGTATTTTTGAGTTTTTGTTTAAATTGCATATTTTTGACTATACGAATTTTTGAAAATTTCGCTTTTTTGCGGGCACGACTTTGCAAGTAATTTTTTAACGTATTGCCATCCACGAACAAAAATATTTAAATATACTTTCTTGAAGGGATTTTTCTCAAATTTTAAGAAAATCAACATTAAAATATAAAATTTTTTGTTTTAACATAAAAAAATTCATTCTTTGAAAAAAACAAATTTTTTTTGCAATTTGGACTTTTTTGACTTTTTTATAATTCGACAGTGTGAAGTATAATCAATAATGATATTAATTCCAAATTTCTGGATTGGTAAGACACTTTGTTCAAAAGATATAAACAAAACAGTGACGGCGCGCGCCCCGCGTATGTATGTAGCTTGGCGAACAAAGAGCACGTATCCTTTGGCCAAGGTATGTAGAATATGGCTCGACTGTTCTCGAACTCATCCGCTACATACTAAACTAGAACGCGGCGTGCGCGCCGTCAATGTTTTGTTTATATCTTTTGAACAAAGTGTCTTACCATTCCAAAAATTTGGAATTAATATCATTATTTATTATACTTCACACTGTCGAAATATAAAAAAAATCAAAAAAGTCCAAATTGCAAAAAAAAATTTGTTAAAAACAAAACATTTTATATTTTATTGTTGATTTTCTTAAAATTTGAGAAAAATACCTTCAAGAAAGTGTATTTAAATATTTTTGTTCTTGGATGGCAATACGTTAAAAAATTACTTGCAAAGTCGTGTCCGCAAAAAAGCGAAACTTTCAAAAATTCGTATAGTCAAAAATATGCAATTTAAACAAAAACGCAAAAATACGTGTCGATTTATTTTCAATGAAGAACAATAAAAAAAATAAATTATATCATTTTTGTATCATGGGTGTAAATTCTGCATGGATTGCCCCATATATATCACCGGTTCTCTTCATGGGCATTTATTTTTCTAATGCTTCCTTAAAATGCTATAATTATAACGTCTACGCTTAAGTATGCTTAGATTGAAAGATAATAAATACACTATCATTTACAAATTGTACGCCAAAATAAAATGCCAAAAATAAGTGTCCAGATGACTGCAACCTTCCCCTATATAAAATCAAAAGTTTATACAGCTTAACAAAGCGGCAGTTCTTAACCAATTTGCATCCAATTGGGTTGACCTAACTTTCTGAGGCGTGGGGGGGGGGTCACCATTGTCCAATTTAGAAAAACACTTCTATGCTTGATGCAAAAAACAAAAGAAAAGGGAGGGAGAAAATAAAAAGGGCATTCAGAGAGGGGAAAGTTTAATCTAGAGTTTATCTAAAAGTGAAGAACCCACAAGTTATCTTCTGTTGCATTCAATAGTTTTGGAAGTAAACAATTGTAACATTTTCTCCTTGGTTTGAAAAATCTAGAAAAATGTATAAGAGATGTATATCTCTATGAAATGTATGAAATGTATAAGAGATGAAATGTATATCTTTGCTTATAATGACCGAGTGTTGTATTTAAGTTATCGGAATAGTTTCAAAAATTTTTTAAATAATAATGTAAAATTTTAAGAACTAGCTCATATGTTTTAGTATGTGTAGAAACTTTTAAAACTGGCAAAAAAAAATATTTATTTAAGCGACCATTTTTAGGTAAAAATAAGGCAATTTTTTTTGGATATACGCTCAACTCTGCAAAGAAAAATTCTATCGTCCAAAACAAAAACTCATTTGAGGATTTTATTTAGGAGGCTATCGACTATGTTTTGAACTATTATCTTAAAAGCAAGTGCATATACTACTGAGTTAAATAGCAATGAAGATAAAAAAAATAAATTTTTAAAAATTTCGTCAGTTGTCTTTGCAATAGAATAATCATAAAAATGAAATTCTTCTTAGTCTGTAGTTAAAAATATATGTGCTATAATCATGAACACCCATGAAAAATTGTAGGCAATTATTTTAAAAACACGAGATATCGTGTTTAAGGTGGTGTAAAATGTTTAAAAAAAATCTGATTTTGAGATAAACGCATTTAAAGACTTAAAATCGCTAATATATCCACTGTTATCACCTTGCACAAAAACTGCCGTAACTTTGCAAATAATTAAAGTAAAAAAAAGATTTAAAAAGCTAAGGGTACAGGGATTCTAAATTTATAATAACTCAATTTCGAAAATTTTGTCCAAAATCATGTTTTTGCTCTAGTCAGATACCTTAAAGGAAAAAAAAAATTATATGAAAGGCTATATTACGCTAATTCTAAATATGTATTCGTTGTAGCAAAAATTAACATGGTTAAAATAAGTAATGAAGCAAAAAATAAACAGGACAAGACAACAGAGGATTGATTAATATGCATTAAACTAAAGCAGCATTGTGTAAGTATTATCTTGATACGAGGATTTAGATATGAGGATCAAACTGTGCTGTAACAAGGTCTGAAGCAAAATAGAGGTCCTATCATAGAGATTCCCTCTCACCCTCTGAGAAATCTGCAGTTACCAGAGGGTAAATTTTGTGACATACCTTGTCTTTTTTTTTTTAATCAAAAAATTCAAATTTAATTTTAAGTTTCTGATATAGTTTTAGCTTATTAATTCTAACATAGTGAAACCTCCAGGAAAGACCACGTTTGTGCAGCGACCTCCTCCTTTGATAGGCAAGACATTTTTTCCATAGACTTTGTGTTGCAGAAAACCTTTAGGATAAACTTTCGAAACTTCTCCCAGTGACCGAGAAAAACCTCCACACCAAATGCCGAATACGTAAAAAAAGGAAGCACGAAAAAATTTAAAAATAAAATAAAATATTAACAAATCCAACAAGTAGATTAAAATGTATTCAAAATATTTGTGATCGGCTTTTATTTAGAGAACTCTTTTTGACTGAAAGAGATTGACAACCTCATGTCACAGAGTACACTAAAGACGATGCTATCTATGATTTATTTTTAGAGTTGAAAGTTAAAATAGGAAAAAAAAAATGTAATTTCAGAAAAAAACAAGCATCTCAAGCAAACAAACCTTTTTCCACCATTTAAAGCTAACTAATTTTATGATATAAAATGAAATGCGAGCTTAAACAAAAAATATATTTAAAATAGTTTTATCATGCATAATTGGTAAATTTGCTTTTACACATAATTAGGGGTCATTTTTATTGACGCTAAGCTTTATTCATTGATTCGGTTTTGATGAAAGCAGCACCAGTGGCACTTCCGCACACAGATTATGACGCTGAGTAAAATTAAAAACGCTTGCGAAAAATCATGTACTTTTGATAACATTTTGAAGTCAATGGAAATAACCCCTGAGAACGATCCACCTCCATTACTGTGGAGCAGAGGGTGGTCGCTCCCTAGAGGTTTCGTTGTTTTCACTAAACTTTATTCGAAATCAAATTTAAAACCGCATCACCAATTTTATTTATTATTTTTATTACGTCTATAGTTAATATTACTATACAGTCAAGCTCAGATAAATTCATAGTCATTACTTTATAATGCAATGTGGAATAATTTTTTATTAACTAAAATTTACCACAAAAGTCTAAAATTATATAAAGTTCTATTATACTTACCACCCATGTCTAGGAATTCTTGATATTTCTGCGTTAAGTTTATCATTGTGAATTGGACTTTAATTTGTGCGTACGATGAACTTTCTGAAATGAAGAAAGGAAAGAATTTTAAGTATTTTATAATTATTGCATTCTTTGATGATAATTTGAATAACCAAGCTCACAAAAATAACGAACTTTATTATTTACTGAATAAATAACTGCAAACCCAGTTATTAAAATTTCGTTTATTTTTTTAACTTCTTAATAAATAATAATAATAAGAAATTCAATAAAAAGAGTTGTAAATAAACTAGCTTAAAGAGAGCCTATATTTTGGTAATATCAAATATACAATTACCATGAAGTTAATGGAACACAAATATATAACGTTTGATATACTTTACAAAAAAAAAACTGATTAAATATCGACATATTAGATATAGATTATAAAACACAACTCCCCAAAGGCAGAAAATATACTTTTATATAATCTAGGTGACTTAATACTTAGCAAACACAGATAATTGTAGATTTATAATTATAAATACATTTTCTTTCATTTTACTATTACTATTATTTTTAAAAAAATTCGTCTTAAGTTAATAATTTGTAAACTTTTTAAATTTTTTTTGCAAATTTATATTATTTGACGGAGTTTAAAACAATCTCTCAATTATAAATAAAGAGAACTTTTTTTAATGTAGAAAAATACGCTAAATTGGCTTTCAAAATTTGAAAGTTTTAATAATTAAAGTTTTATTTTTAATTCTAAATTTGTTCTTTGTCATATTTAATTAAAAAGCTTTAGAGGGGAAAGAAACTTGATCATTTACTTTAACCTTTCTCAGTAAATGATTAAAATAAAATGTACCATTTCTTAAAAGTTTATTTAATCCTAGAAAACTAAATATTTTATAAGAGTAGATTAAGTCAATATTTTAAGTAATAATTTCTTTTTAGTAAATGAATATTGATTTTTATAATTTATAATTATCTAATCTTTTTATAATTTATAATTTTTATATTTAAGTTATCTATTTTACGTAAAAAGAGAATCTATTACTAAGATAACAAAACCTACTTAGATAACAAAAAATTCGTGAAATATTATACCGAAATTCAAAGTCAGGGTTCTATGAAGTCAAAGTCAGGATGTTACACAAACACTTAAATATCTTTAAAAAATGACCTTCACAGCAATACCGACCAATTAACCTTCGACGCAGATGGAACAACGGTGTCCCCTTCATATAATTTTTTTTCCAGATGCTCTAACAAGAATCAAAAATATATTTTGTTATTTCTTAATTATAAAAAATTAATAAGTTAAATAGTTACTAAAAAATCTGTTAGATTATTGGAATTATATTTGTACTAAAATATATCTATTTATCTAAAAAAGCAGTTTGAAATTTTTTTCATTCCTATTCAAAATTTTATCAATAATTATTAAATGTAATAATTTTATCAAATTATTAAAATGCTACATATCTTAAACTTTTTTTTGACCCAAATTTATACAAAATATTGAAAAAGTATGAAAATATGTTTAATAAAAATTCCTCGTCAAGGTATAATAACAATTTGAGTATCCTTAAGCCGTGCTATTTTGCTTGTTACGAATAAAGGAAATATAAACACAACTAATTCATATTACGAGATCAATTGATTAGCTGCAAATTAATACAGATTTCAATTTACTTATAGATTTATTTTCAATTTAAAAAATAAATTTGGTTGGTTAAACCACAACTGGCTTAAGCAAATTTTATTTACAATGTATATCAGTTTCAGGATATAAATATTCGAAATTTCTAAATCCGGGAGAGAAATTATGTGTGATACTAAAAAAAAGAATGTTATAAAAAGTTTACTTTGGTAGCACAGGACAGGGGTTATCATATTTATCAGAAGAGCATAAACTTAATGACTTGAGATTTTAAATAAACGTTTTGGGAAGCAAAGTTTTGGAAAATTTAAATTATAACTTAGGCATATTTTCAATAAAAACATGAACTAAACACTTTAGATTATTTTTTCTTGTTTTAGGGCAGAAAAGGGAAGTTTGTAACAGACCATCAAATCTGGATGAAATTATAACTTTTTCTAAAATGCAGCTGTTTTTAAAATAATGCATGTTTTTTTTATATTAAATAATGCATATTGTGTAGTAAAAATATTGCACTTTTAAATGAGAATTCAGAAATATTTTCACAAAGGTAAACATCTGAAGTAATTTAAATAAGAGAATTCTTAAGTATAACAGACTAACATCTGGGAAGGATTTTTATTTTTGACACTTTAAATAAATAATAGAACTGATTTAGCGTCATTTACTAAATTGGTTCCTTGTAGACGATGGATAATTTCGCGGAAAATGTAACAACCATCCAGCAACCACTGAATATTTTTGCAAAGTGCAAAATAAGAAAAAAAAGAGACATTAGTGTGACAATTCAAAACATAAAATGTTAAAAAAAACCCATAAACAATTTCTAGATTATGCTTCCGAATTTATATTGCTAAAACATGGTTTATTGTTGGTGGTATAAAGACACTCAGTATTGAGGGCAGGTGTATTATACACGTGCTTAGACTGTATATCGATTAAAGGAAGCATTTTAGAATGTGTCGTCGCCCGCTTTTCCCAACCGCCCATCATCGATCCGTTTTTCGAGGAACCTTTTCACTTTTTGCCCGAATGTTTCTTGCCCACCCTCCTCTATCATTGTGGCTTTTTCCAGGTTTAAGAACATTTTTCCATTGAAATTTCACTCTCTGTTTAAAGATTCTTAGTTTTCGATTCAAATAGAATGTATTGTTATAAAATATTTATCAATTCTGGTATTCAAATATTGGATTACATTCATAAAATAGTATTAGTTATAAAAAATGTTAGTCTAAAGTATTTTAATTTCTCTTTATCATTATATCTTATTTAATTAGTCTTTTTCTTCTTTTAATTCGAGTAAAAATGTACAAATTTATGCCTGAATTATCTTAACTGTGAAAACAAAAAAAAGCAAAGTCAGATAATTTGGATTAAATCTAGAGCCTTATAACACAAGATCCGAATGCGGCTATACTGCGCCGAACTCATAAAAATTTATAAAAATTTTAAATTTTATACGGCAAAAGTATACGCTGCCAAAAATGCGCCTATCTCGCACCCGGCTACAAATGACCACAGTGTTGACGTAAAATATCCTCAGTGGTAGACGGATCACCAATTAGAGTCCCTTTGTCGTGAGGCCAACAGTTAGAAGTTTTCATGGTTTACCTCTTCATGTTACGCGAATACGGATTTGGCTCCATCAAAAAGTCCTCCACGAAGGCAAATTTCTCCCAATACTTGATCCAGGATGCCTACCTGATTGGGTTCAAAATTAAAAGGCTTCAGAGTTAGACATAGGTAACTCCAAAAATTGGGTCTGTTCTTCAACGACGGTAATTAAAAAAAAGTTGCATATCTGACGAAGATGTAAAAAAGATAAACAAACAAAGTAGTGGAAAGTAAGGTACATTGAAAGATGAATTTTTCATTATAATTTACGATTTACCTTGCCTCCCCTCTAAGTTTGTAACATTTGTTTTAAAGCACAGTGAATAATTTCAGTCGCAAAAGATAGGATTCGATTTTAAGTATTACAGGATCACTACAAATTAATATTAGAAAACTAGCGCCAACTTCCTACGATTTTTTGCTGTCCATTTAAAAAATTATAAAAATCTTTTTAAAAAAAGCTAAATGTAATAGGTTATACAAACTATATGTTCACAAAAAATAGCTAAACTATCGAACTTATTGTAACAGCAAGACTTACTAAGATAAATAAAAAATACACCTGCAAAACTATTACATCGGTGATAGAACTAATGAAATCATAACCAGTTCATTTCTAATCTATTAATTAATAGGTTAATATCATCGCAGAATAGAAAAGATTAGTGTCATAGGATTCACACCAAATTCAAAGCAGCGAGACGATCTCGAAATTCGCTATTCCATGGTAATTCCCCCCCCCCCTTCTTTCATGCGAATCTCAATGGCTAATTCTGCCCCATAGAGCAAGTGTCTTGTCACACCCCCCTATCGTCACTCAACCACGAAAATCTCATCAGCGTTACGTTTTATTTCAACTCACACACCCCGATTAAAAAAAAAAAAAGACACCATCAGGAAGTAATACAAAATTAGATGTTAATTTCCATCCACTCTCTTATCTGGAGCAAGTTATTATGGGGAAAAAATTCTATTTCTATTTGCTCATTTGATATGGAGGTACATTTAATCAATTTACGAATGTATTGAAGTACGCGATGTGAAATCGTAATATAAAATCTATGTTTGATTATATAATTGAACACGCGTATTTTAAATTAATTTAAATCCGATTTAATGCTAAATGTTAGGAATTCTAGATTCCTTTAAGCGTTAACACAAGTTTCAAAAAATTTAAAATTTCGATTTTTATATATTTGGAATTTTTGTTTGATAGATTTTTGCAAGTTTCTGATGTGCTTGCAAACCGTTTTATAGAACGAGTTAAATAGGGCATTATTTCAAAGAATAAAATTATTAGGGTAATGAAAATCGAATCAAGAATATGTTCACATTAAAGTTGAGGAATCTAAATAAGAATGAAAAAATAGAGTTTGTCCAGAAATGGCATAAGGTACTAGGGACGCTTCACAATTTTTTGAGTGTGCTTGTAAACAGGTCATAACAGGGAAGCACCCCTAGCCGCGTACGAGGACATTTTCTGACATAGGCTTCTGTGCAATTGAAGAAATTAATTAATTAAAAATTATATATAACTTGTTTACATAACGCTATATATAACATTTTCACAGGTAATAATATGGAAGAGAAATAGAGATCTTATTAATCTTGATAATGAGCTTTAACTCCTCAGAAGCTTGTCTTAATATTTACGAAACCCCTCTGCCTTACATAACATTTTTAAACTTGTACATTTTGACAAAATAAGGACTCATGTTTGTATACTGTAATATGGAAAAATCTGCAGGTTTAACATCAAAATTAATTTTAGATTTGAAATCCCCACACCCAAATTAGTTAAGTATTTATATAAACGCAACAAAAAATTTGTTGCCCAGTGTTATGTTCTTTTTACTTGATATGTCCGGTATATTTTTACTTTAAAGAGAAATATCGATATTTATTTTATTTGTAGTGCTTCTTGTTTCTTCATATCACTTATGGGACTCATAAGTTTGTTATCCGTGTATTGTGGAAATTCTAGACAGTTTCGGACAAAATACAAGCAAACTTCTTACAAAATACTAAAATAATGTGTTTTTGAATCTGGTTAACAAGAGAAGCGGGCACGGAGCGCGAAGCGATTTGAAACGAACTGTGAAAGGTTATCCGGGGGTTCTCGAGAAAGAGCGAGCAGAGGTTGAACACCTCTGTTTATTAATTGCTTAAAGATAGATTTTGGTTAATTGTTGGTTTTTATTTTGGTTTGAAGTTTAGTTGAGTGAGACGTTTCACTGCAACTCGAATAATTTTCATTGATTGGCATCAAAAAATTTATGACGTGCAAATCAAATTTTTTATTTTTATTTTTTAAAAATTTTTTTAAATTTTTTTTTTAGCGAAATTCTTTTAAGGCTTGGCTTTTTATAAGATATCATTTAACATCACAAATAAAAGTTTTTATTTCGTGAAAGTTTGGAGACAAAAGCTTTCTAATTAAACACTTTTTACTACGTCTATGTATTTTTTATCGTAAAGAAGGAAAAAATATCAATAAATTAAAATAGAATAATAAGAAGTGAAAAAGTTTAACAAGTCATCTATACGTAGTTAAATGGAAAACATCAATTGTGACTTCCCATTTCGTTGTTCTCATTTTCGTGTTTCAATGAATAACTAAACATCAAATATTTTTCATAACAAAAGAAAGATTTTCTTTAGTCATAATATAATAGTTTCTATAGATATTTATGACACTTCCTTGCACGAAAGTATTAATTTTTTTTCGAACGTTAAAAAGGCGTTGTTTAGTTGCAAATCTTCAGTACCTTGCGTGTGAATGCTGTATAGAACAACATCGGCAATTTTTTTTTCTTCATAAAAGGCTTTATGTCAAATATTTCGACATAAATCTAGACGCATCAACATTTCGCAAATTTTATTTTTTGCATGAAACTATATGATATTTCAAATAATAGTATACACATTTCCTGAAAGGCTTAAAAAATGAAAGAAAAAAAAAACTAAATAGAATAAAAATTTGAAACAAAAAATAAATAAAAATGAAAATAAAAATTATCGCACTAAAGGAAAAACTTAGGATTTATCTTTTTTCGAACTAACGAAACGATTTCGCTGTTAGAAAACGTATAATGGTGTTAAAAAAAAAAAAAAAAAAAAAAAAAAATCACTACACGGAATAACATATGATAATGATCTAGGACTCAATCTTGATGGTTCAAGGGGGGGGGGTGACCTCAACCAGGCTAATTAATTAGTGCAGACCATATTTTAAGTTATGAATTCAGATACAAAAACGAACTTTATTTAAATAAACCCACCTTTTTTTTTTAAACAGATTCAAACTTCTGATCCTCGAAACGTAGGGGGTAGCAGGAATCTTTGAAATATAATCCCCATAGTTTATACAGGTCAGCGATCTGAAGTCTAGGCCCCCAGAGGTTCATTTTATTTTTTGCGTATTTCGCTTTCCCTGAAAACTTTTTAAGCTAATTCAAAATTTTTTAATAAGTGTCGAAAAAATTTTGAAAAAATTTAAGTCAAAATTATTTTTTTACATTTTAAAGTACCTGATTTCACATGGCAAAATACTAAATTTGAGAATCGAGTTTTAAATGTACGACGTTTTTTAAATTCTCTTTTTGAGGAATTATTCAATCGAGTTTGCTTAAATTTTATATTCGGCCGTGAAAAATTAAACACTTTAAGCTGATACAAAGAATATATATTTTACAATTTAGATTTTCTTCGATTATTATTGAAAAAAAAATATTTCTAACATTTATTTTTTGCCTGGAATTAATATTGGATAAACGAATTTTATAATTGTGTGCAAAAAGTTTTCAATTGGATTTAAAAGTTCGAGATATAACGAAATGCGAAAAAAATAAAATAAACATTAAGGGGGCCAAACTTTGGAATGCACTCCTCACCAAACTATTGGGACCATATTTCACAGATTGCGACTACTCTCTATATTTTGGGGGTCAATAAGCCGAATCCGTCGAAAAAATGGTATGTTTATTAAGGGAAAGTAAGTTTTTATGTCTGATTACGTAACTTAATTAGTACTAATCAATTAGCATATTTGAAGTTACCCCCTCGAACCAGTGAGATTGAGTCCTAGAAAGAAGATCCGATCATTAAATTAAAAGTAGTTCAAGATAGTCCTATTTTATATCTTTTTTGTGCACTGAACATTGTTTTTCTTATTACTGGGGTTATTAGTCTTACTGAATAGTAAATTTATGATGATTTTCAGGAATAATTCAGCGGGGTCGAAATAAGTAACTTTTTTTTATTTTAGTACATAAAAAATTAAAAGTTTTTTTTTGATATACAAATATTATTTTGCTCTTAGTGTCATTTATCTAAAACCAATATTTCACCCACAATCGCTTTTTTGATAAAAAACTTTCACAGAACAGCGTTAAAAAATGCTTGCCCTTGTTTACAACGAAGCATTATATTTTTGATGAAAAAGAAAATAATCATAAAAAAAAATTGTGAATTGCAAATTAGAGACTAGAAAACTACATCAAGTTTGTTGAATCATATTCAACAATAAATTTTTTTTTGGTGGTAATAATCTGAGTATCAACAATTTTTCACAATTTTTATTTTTTGAAAATACTCATATGAAGTCTAATGGATAATTATTTTTCTTATATAAAATCTATGAAGATAACGTTGGATATTTTATATGAATTTCATTATGGTTGAACCAAAATAAGAACAAAATAAACTAAAATGCATCAAAAAGAGAATATAAATTTTAATCCATAACGAAAGAAAAATATCCGGAATTATAAATGCCATTTACTCAGCTAGAAGAGAAGTTAAGATGTCCTTAAGATAAAAAATCGGGTTAATGTTTTTAGTTTATCATAATTAAAACACCCTTCTAACAGAAAAAGAAAAATATTGATTTGTTTATGAAATAATTAATAGGGTCGTATTTTCATCCGATAAATAGATGATCATGATTCATTTATTTTTGGATGATTAATAGTTGAAGATGAAGCGATGCAAGAACTTTTTTTCAGCTACAAAAAAATGTACCATTTTTTATACCTTGTTCATTAAGCGTAAAAATAAGATACATTGAAAAAGTGAAGAATAAAGAGGTAAACGTTTCTTTTCAAGTCCACATAATTTTGTTATTTTGCATAGTGCAACTCTGGTGATCAATAAATACGATCTGTATTTATAATTACAAAAGTTTTTAGTTCTTAAATTAATATGGCATATCAAACCAGTGGTAAAAGTTTTCCGAATTATAATAATTTTATGTTCGTATTTTGAAAATAAAGTTATTTCAGTTTTTTGTTTTCACGATTTTCTTTTAAGAATAAAATCATTTTATATTAATGCTTAATTCTAATGATTCAATTTGTTATTTTAACTTCTTCCTGAAAAAAAATTCAATATTTAGAGACAAAATATACAAAGCGTAGATTTTTTTCATAAAATTCAGGGAAAATACTGAATTCTAATTTTTATTGTTCGTAATAAATAGGCCAAAATTCTATTCAATTTTATTGTTTGTCTGTTAAAGTTAATAATGTTTTCAATAACGCGCAGTACATAATTTATTTTCACCACTATAAAACAGACAAAATTCCATCTATCCTTTAATAATTCTATTTATTTCTCTAATAAATTGTTGTTAAAAAAAGAAAACAGTAATTAATAAGTTTAAAAAGATTCCTTAATTAAATTATAAATAGTTTCTAATTAAATAATCCCAAAATCTTACAACAGAATATAAAAGTGAACCACATATCGGTACAAAACAAAAGGCTTTTCTGTTGGATGTTTAAACCAAGCATAAAGTTATGTTAAAATTAAATCCAGTTTTCAAGAAACGTTCTTAATTTCAGTTGAAGAGTTTAATCCTGGATTAATAAACACAAAATTCGTCACTTAAAAATTTAAACAAAGTCCATAAAATTCCGCTTTTTTTAACTATGTTTTAAAAACTCCGTTAAAAATTACAACTAATGTGTTTAAAGTATATTAAGATTCATTAAAAATTCTTATTATCTACTAACTCTAATTTTAATAGTGATTGCAGCCCTTTTTCTCTCTATTTGAGTAGGCTAAAATTAAATTCTGTTTGCAAGAAAAATTCAGATTTTCATTTAAAAAATGCCACATTTCTAGAAATTAAAGCAAAAATCAAATTCATTCTACTTTTTTTAACAAATTTTTGAAAATTTAAAAATGTTAAAAATTATAATTTGAACAATGTTTTTACGGTATATTTTGAGATTCATTAAAAAATTTATTGATCTCTCTCTATAATTCAATTCATAATGATAATTATATTAAAAACTTTAAGTGACTGATTCATAAATTTAAAAGAGAATACATTCCTTTCCCCTTCTCGAATGTGTTAAAATTAAATCCTGTTAAAATTAAATCCCGTAAATCCTGTTTCACTTCAAGAATGCAACGTATCTAGAGATAAAAACCAAATAATTTTTTCCTACTTTTTTAACTACGTTTTAAAAATTTAAAAATGCTAAAATTCATAATTTGAATGATGTTTTTACGGTATATATGTTGAGATTCAGTAAAAAATTTTAAGATCTCTATTGATAGTTCTATTCATAATAACCCCATATGTAATTTTAAGTAACTGAATTATTTTTTCTCCTTATTTTAAGTTCCTAATTTAAGGTGATTAATTCCTGGGAAACAAGCCTTCACTTTCATTTTCTATTTTCTATATTAGACGCAATACAATCCAGATGCACTACAGATGTACTAGTCCAAATGAAAAATACTATATTTAATTGAGTTATGCGACTGGACTAATTTAATCAGTTATTTTAGGTGCTGTATTTTTGTAGGTTGGAGAGTGTTTAAAAAAAAAAAAAAAAGAAAAAAAGAAAATTATGTTTGACGAAATGCAATCTTTGGAAGTTTGAATCTCTGTATTATAATGAGAACTAAATATATTAGTAGTTTCTACTTCAGTGTTTTTAGAATTTATCCTCTCTGTGAAGTGGAGAGGCAGTTTGTAGAATGAAACAATAAACAAAATTATATCCGACATAAATACAATTAATGAAACTTCTATTTTTATAATGATAACTACAGATAATAGTAGTTTCTGTTTCTTCTGTTTTTCAGAATTCTTTTTGATCTTTTCTGTAGAGTAGAGAGCCGTTTGAAGCATAAAACAAATAACCAAATTATTTTTCACGCCAATTTAATTGTTTGAAACCTCATTCTATAATGAGAACTACAGAAAATATTATTATTCCTTTTGTTTTTTAGAAATTCTTGTATTTTTAAGTTTTTTTTTGTATAATTAGATTTCTGTAATTTTAAAGACTGACTACATAATTTTTTTTTCTTGTGTAATAGAGTTTTAACACCCTGGAGTTAATTTCTTTTCTTTTAGTCAGCAAGCATTATTAAACAGGTTGCGTACTTAAGTTATAACAAAAAGTTCGGAGCAGTTTATCAAAAATTACTACAATTATCTCCATACATGTCCAGATTCTATTTTAGATTCTATCAAAATAAGGTATTATTAGTGTGTGAAAATTATCCGTACGTATTTATTTTTTTGTATACGTTTTTAAAATTCACATATTTAAAACTTTTCATTAACTTTAAATCTGACAATAAAAGCTAGCTTATTCTAAAAACAGACAGCACATTAGGGCACATACTGTTTTAATTTTTACTAGTTTTACCATTTGTACAAAAATAATAATAATTAAAAATAGAGATTTTCGAAGTCTTAAGACATTTAGATAATATATAACTTAATTCAATAAAATAAAAAGATAAATTATGAAATAGTTAAGTAATGAAATAGTTAAGTAATGAAATATTATGAAAAATTGTGAAATATTAATAAAACAGGGGCTTTTTTAAATTAAATTTCTTGCAAGCTTAACAATATTTTACAAGTTTGTTTCAAAACAGAAGTTTCCTTAATTACCTGCTCTTAATAAGCTTACTAAATTCCTGTCGAAAATAAAGTATTCATACAGGCTTAAATTTTTTTCTTTTGTTCTTTTAAATCAAAACTTTAGGAATCGAGAATCAGCACAGCATGAGTTTTTATCTATTAGTTCATTTACTGGATAAACTGTATTCAGCGTAACTGATTTTTTTAAAAATTCCTTTCATTCTCCTCTGACAACTAGGTTCGTTTCTCCGCTTGATTTGGATAATGATTGGGGAGATTTTGACAACTTTATTTTTGTTAAACATTAGTTTATATTACATTAGACATCAATTTATCAAACATTAAACATTAGTTCAGAACTTATATATTAAAGATCGCAATAATTCTGATGGGTTTGGATAGAGGATGCATATATAATTATGCAACTTATTTCAAGCATAGAACACCTTGCATTTTAATAAATGTAAACAGGCTTGTGATCACTGACTGCAATTTGTAATTGCAAACTAGGAAAAATCTGAGCTAAAATTGTAATATGCGTAGGTCAGGCATATTATCTTAACGTTTCACGGTGAAGAATCTGTTTTAGACTGAAACTAATCACTTGTCTCCATGCTAATCATATTAGTGTTTATTCGGTCGAATGACCAAGCTCGATTAATTAAAGGGAAATTCAACGCATTTTTTTAAAATGTATTGTATTATAGTCACGATTTTTCATAATTTTGATTAAGAAATAATATTTTAACAATTAGTTCTCTTAATGGTAAGTAACGCTTATAGAAATTTTTTTTTTCTCACCATAAATAACATTTTGGTTTCATCCATTACTGCTGTGTTTTACTGCCTCAGAAACATTTTCAATTCAAGAACCATGGTGTATTTTTTCTCCGAATTTGATGCTAATCCCAACAATTGCGTGAACATCTTTTTCAAATTAACATCAACACAGCAGAACTAGTAAGCATGCAGAGTTTCAACACAAATGCTTTTTATTTGAATGAATTTGCTAAAATAATGTTTATTATTAATGGATGACGTCGCAGATATGACAGCATTAGTTGACGTATTTTATGTGAAAATTGTAATTTAAATGAAGCAAAGACTCTTTAATGAGAGTTTTTCATTCAAGTAGTTCGATTTTCTCTAAAATTCATAACAAGATCTCACTATTCTAAAATCATTTTTTTTAAAAAATATGATTTACAGAGATCTTGATATGTAATTTAATTTGTCAGCTATAAAAAAAAAAAAACGAATCACCTATAATGATTTTTGATCTAACGATTCTATTTTCACGCAATTGTAATTTTGAAAGCTAAAAGGGACTATCTAGTAAGAGCAGATAGTTTAAAGTATGAAACTGAACACAATAAAAGTCTCTCTGATTAAAAAATACCTTTTTTTCGATCTGTATAGATAAAATTGTTTTCGTTTTCCTTTTGAATGCTGAACCTAAGTATGTATATTAAGTAAAAGAATTTTCTCACAATAAGCTCGTTTTAACGATATTTTCCTAATTATTTAATTCTATAATAAGCAAAACTTTTGAAACATGAAGGTAGAAAATTTTTTATATAGAACTAAATACAATCGAACCTTGATTTTCAGAACCTCTTGCACACGAATATCTCTTAGCTGAGTTTGATTTCGAAATTTATTTCTATAAACACGCAAATTATTTTTTTCTTTTTCTCGATTTCAGTAGTATGCTGTCCTTATTGATGAATATACAGTGGCTTTTGAATTAAAATTATTCTTTGTACTGGATGATTGTACTGGACTATGGTTGCATGAAATGTAAGCATTCCCGTAACATGCCCAAGGGAGTCGGAGGCACCCCGATTTCTTGACAAACGGCACGATTGCAAAAATGTGATCAAGACTGTGCACAGACAGCTTTTACTTCCAAAACAAGCTTGTACCTATTTATTTATTTTTTATATTCTTTTAAACCTAAGAGCCGACCTAATTCGCTGTTTACGGCTATCAATATTCAACTCTGTAACCTTGTCATTTTGAACTCGACCCAGAAGTCAAAGGAACTCCTGCATGAAGCATGAAGACAAACTAGCTTTCATGGATATGTTGATGGAACTATTTAGCATTTGCGTAGCATATTGAGGAAAACCACGAACAGCTTCCATGGTTAGCCCGACCTATTATCCGTCTGCCACTGAGGATATTATATGTCAGTGTCGTCGGTGCGAGCCGGTAGTAGTAATCGAATTGAACAGCCAACCCTTTGATCGAACCTGGGTCACCTTATTGGAAGGCGACTGCTCTGTTCCCCGAGCAACCACGGCTCGTTTGTACCCATTGATCAGAAACTGGGTGGACTTTAAGCCGCCACTGGAGATCGAACTCCGGCCCTTCACATTGACATTTCAGTGTCTTAACCATTAGGCCATTGTGGTTCGGATGACTATATAGAATTATGAAATATATCATTTTGTGTCGGTAACAAATAAACGGTTTTTTGGTGCGTAAAGTTGTTTTGAATTTGCTGAAGAAATCCAAAATTTAAAATTGTCGATGTTTCAGAAGTTTTTTTTGTTGTTTTATTTTGAATGTATTTTAGTTTGACTTGCATTTCTGCTAAAAATTGTGTCCGCTATATTATTTGCGAAGGAAAAATTTAACATCAGAATGCGAATGGAAACAAAAGAAACGTGAACTAAGTTAGCAAAAGAGTATAAATTAATAAAATCAACTTCAAAGATCAATGGTACCAGTTCATAAATAATTGTTACATTGTACAACTTATTAAAAAAAAATCACGGATTGTTATAGGCAGTAGTATAAATGAATTTTAAATTTATTTATACTTATTTAATGATTAAATTGAAATATATCGCCTTATTATTTAAGAAAAAAATATTTATGAAAATAGATTGGAAACGATATTACTTCTTTAATACTTTCCAAATTAGTTAGGTTCTAACTATTTCGTATGATTCAGATTCTACTGAACTTTTAAAATTCCAAAATTAAAACTTTGAACAGGAATCAGTTCAATAATGCTTTATATAAACCTCTTATTTTGTTTCGTCAGCAAAAATTTTTGCATTTTAAAGTTAAAGATTGTTAGAAGCTAAAATTAGTTATTTTTAAAGAGATGCTATAGCTTTCACAGAGCTGGAAAAAAAACCGGACTACCCTGAATAATTTTTGATCTAATGATCGGATCTTCCCGTTTTAGGACTCAATCTTAATGGTTCGAAAGGGTGATCTTAAATATGCTAACTAATTAGCACTGATGATATTTTTAAAGTACGAAATCAGACACAGAAACGCACTTTCTCTGAATAAGAATTCATTTTCTTCAACGGATTCAGATTTCTGACCCCCAAAATATAGGGGTAGCGGCAATCTGGGAAACATGGTCCCCATAGTTTAGTCAGGAGTGCGATCCAAAGTTTGGACCCCTTAATGTTAATTAGAATTTTTGTGTATTTCGCCACCTCGAGAAGCGAGCGATTTGAAAATTTTTTACACGTAATTATAAAATTAGTTTACCCAAAGATAATTCCATACAAAGTTAAAAGTTCAGTAAATATTTAATATTATTTTACTGAATAATAGTCTAAAAAATTTCGAATTGCAAGGTATACAATTTTTTGAATTTAAAATGAAAATATTTTAAAATTACTTAGATTAAAAGGAAAACTCATTTTCATTAAGTGCCTACACAAATTTTCTACCTACGTCAGCTATTCAATATTTCTTAATTAGAATTCAAATATTTGAAAATTTTGCAAATCTTGCAAAATTTTTAAGTCAAAAAAGAAAAAATTAAATTTTTATTGTACAATTCTAAAAATGAATACCTAAACTATTTATACAATATTAAATACATTTACACGAACAAAATTAAACCTTATTTAAACAATTACTCACGCGAATTTTGAATTGTTGCTTCTGTTGAGAAATATAATATTTTCCCTCAAGTTAGACTTTTAGGTTAAATACTCATTACACACTGTTTCAATTTATTTTAAAAATGATTAAGAATTATTATAAAAATAGTATTTTAAAATAAATACATAAAATATTTACAGAGTTTTAAATTCATTTACATGAACAAAATGAAATTCAATTTAAATCAATTACTCACGTAAATTTCAATTTGTTGCGACTGTTGAATATATAAAGTTTAATTTTTTCCTTAGATAAGCTCTTACGTAAATTACGCTTAGCAAACATCAGCAAACAAGACATAATACAAAATTTGTGACTTTCATTTCTCAAAATGGCAATTTAACTAATTGATAAACAGCACAAAATAAAATAACTCTTGCTAGCGTGTAAATGTTCAAGAAGATGTAGTTTTGCACTAAAAACAGTTATTGGGCTGTATAGATAATTTTCGTGTGGCACATCGAGGTCAAATCCCGAAAGTAATCCATCCATGGGAGAAATTAAGATTTTAGAAGCTCATCTAATAAGAATTATGACGCTTTCTCACATTACGTGCTCATGGTGAACGGATTAACTTCGTTGGTATTTGGACGAATTGCCTTCGTTGAACGAATTTGTCTGTGATGAGTAAGTGAGAACAAAGCGTTGGGCACAAACTCATTTGAACTGTAACAGAAACTTTATTTTCTCGTTTGTTATCTACTTGCATCATTAAACCCAGTTTTATATCTGAAATTTGATTAAAGTATTAATCGATTCATTGAGTTAAATGAAATTAAAGATATTCGTCCCCACGTACTTAAGTTAGATTATTTTTGTTAAAATAGTTTAGATTTTAGAGGAATTAAAGTAATTTTTCTGGAGACTATTAAAAATATCTCAGATAACTTAAATGTTTTTGGTTTTAAAAATTCATTGAGGTGTTTTCGTGGATGGGAATTTTTTTTCCGTCATCGGCAGTAGGTTCGAGTTTTGATGAACATGCCCGATATCTGCGAGAGATCTTGATTCCGGAACCTTTAGATTTATCTATCAAGCATGAAAGACTAATAAATTTTGTTATGTTAAGAATATATATTAAGTGCAAGAATAGATATTAAGGTTCTAGACTTGAACACAGAGGGTCTTAAGTTCATGGGTTTACGTCAGCGTTCATAAAATTAAATAAACTTTACCCGAATCTTTATAGCTGTTTGTGTCAAATACGGAGCCCATTATCTTATTATTTATTTTTTCGCAATCGTGGTTTTTATATCTGTCGGCAATTAAAAAAAGTATAAAAAATTCAAATAAAGATGGGTTGGCTACGAATATGAAATATAACTGAAAATTTAGAAACACTTCAAGGTTACACAATTCAACTACAGTTCAATGTGTGTATAGAACTTTAGTAAATAGATAGAAGTTTGTGTTAATAGTAAGAGAATTTAGTCTGTCGTTGAAAAGCATCCCCCAAGTACTTGGGAGAAAATGGTCGAAAAGTTATGAGTTCGATTTGAAACACAGATAGGCCTCTGTTTTGTGCTCAGACAATGAAAATGTTAACAAGCTCTTAATAATAGAATTTAAATTAGCATTCATAGCAACTTTAAGATGATAGAGTGCAGAGGGAACAGAAACTGGATTTTTTTTCAGGGTAAAATTTTGAACCAATCATGCTTGATAGGTAATATTGTAAGCTTACAAAGTCTATGAAAATCGATGGTTTTACTAGGTAAAATGTTTCAAACCTTTGAACCAAAGATTGAATATCATAAAATATTCAAAATTTTAGGCCGGTTGATGGATGATCATTGATCAACACACTACTAGGTCATGATAAAATAAAGTAGCATAAAACCTAGTCCCACAATTAAATACTTGTAACTATTAGTTTTTTAGTGCCAAGGATCACGAACTTTTGTCGTTATTGGATATAGTCTAAAACATTTGATCACTGGTACCACAAGTGACTGCTATTACTTGGTAAATCTATTCCCACTTCTGTACTTTTTTGAATCCATGCTTTTAGGTCGAACATTATGTCATCGAAATTCAACCAAATTATATCTGTCCCAATTATTTTTCGTTCCTAAGGAAAGAACAATGTTTTTGCATTTTATCACACATAGTAAGAAATTAATGAAACCAATACTTATTTTAGAATATCTCCAAAAAAGCACAAAATCAGCAATTTTTGCAAATAAGCAAAAACTCAATGATCAAATAGTATTCGGAGCATAGCAAAAAATTTCCTTTGTAGGGTAACAATGCCAGAAGATAAAATATAAATAATCTCAAATATCTGTATTTTTATGCCAAAATAAAATTTGTTGAAAGAATGCGTCATTTGCAGATTTTATTCGAGAAAAATATCTTTGGAATCAGGCTACGAGTGCAATAATGGGCCAATCTACAAAATTTAAAGGAAAAATCGAAGTTATTTTGCTGCATTTCAGCTTTGAAACTTAGCTAATTTATCAACAACAAAGTGAAATAAGAGATAGGTTGAATGGACAAAAAAATTCATATATAAATTGTGTATGTGGCAACTTTTAACCTATTGATGTCGTACTTATTCCAAAAGTACCTCCACTAATACAATCATGGTCTCAAATATCTTGGTCCATCATATATCAAAAGAGTCAAGTGTTTTCTGATAAATGGCTTTGAGAAAAATAGAAAGTAAGAGGTTTTATTATGAAGATTACAGTATATTGTGGATAGATATTTTAAAATATTTTTGGAAGTAATGGAGCAGGAAAGAATATTTTTTCCTTTCCTTTTTTTGTTATAATGCCTTTATTAATGCAGCCATCAAGTTTTTTTTTCTCAAGACATGCATAATATATGGGGAATGGCAACTTAGACAGGAACCAAAAGAAAAAGTGGTCTTATTTCCCCTTAACACAAATTGCCTATATTTTCTGGTAAGTTGATTCCAGTCTGGCAAACAGTATAGTTAAATAAAATAATTATGGCTGTTTCTCGAAGGACCTGTAGTTGCATGAAATGTTTTTTCGCGAATATGCCATTTTCATAACTGTTGTAAATTTGCAACAGTTATTTATGACAGATCAAGTTAAGCCTAACTGACCAGAATCCCTTATGTTTATTTTGAAAATGGTGCAAAGTGTCAATATGGAGTAAAGCCACAGTTTTGAAAGAATTAAAAGCATTTGAGGTCTACTTTAATAATATTTAAGGACTTACTACAGTGTTGTATTATCTGGGCTTATAGAAATTTACCAAAAATGAGAATAAAGCAGAGTTTAATAATTTTTATCTAGGTTGAAAAATATCACCAAATTGGCGATTTTTCAAAAATTCTAATGACTCAAGATATTTTCGTCATTAGTCCGTTCTAAAGATCACATAATTCCCCCATATATGTATAGGTGAAAATTATACTTTTACTCTTCAAGTGTAAGACATTTTAACTGTGGCTTTATTTGTCTTGGCGGAAGAACTTTGAAAACCATGTTAAGTTGCTTAGACACTAAAAAGAGAGTCGTTAATATAGAGAACGTTTCGTTAAAAAACAATTGGTATAATTAAGATATAAATTTAAATTAATTAAAAAATTATAATTTTAAATCATCGTTCGCAGTGATTATCGCGCAAAAGGAAGTCTTTGAAGAAAGGTTTAGGAAAATCTATTTAACAAAATGAGCAGATAGTTTATTCAGTTAATTAAAAAGCTGTTCGCTTAGTATTTTAAACTTCATTAGTTGTCATGGTTACAAGTTTCACACTTTGGTTTTCAATAATGCAAAGAAGGAAAAAAATTAATGTCTTTTTGGGTTAAAGAAAAAAAGTGATATAAAGGTCAGTATGAAAGATTATTCTACCAAATCTCCGGTGAAATAAACTATTTTTCGCTCCGTTTAGAATCATGGCCAAGAAGATATGGTGTACGATGACCTTTTTAATCGTTCAGCAGCCGTTAACTGTGATGGACAAGTGAGAGCTTTTTGCGTACGCTTAGGAAAATCAGCTTCACATGTATTTGTCTTTCTCCTGATTTTAACATTTAGACTTAGCGAAATACTGTAAAATTATGCTTTTCCTATCTAAGAAGTTACAAATTAACTTTAAAAAAATGCTTCCAATTGGTTACATTTTAATCTGTATGATGCTAGAAAATTTGATTTTAATTTTCTCTAACTGCAAAAAAAATTTTCCTTTATAAAAAGTTACAAAATTATAAAAAGTTAAAAATTACGATTATTAATTTTAAAAACTAATTTTAATAAAAGTTTAAAAAATTAAAAATATATAAAAAATATTCAAATTTTTTTTTATAAGGAAAATATTTTCATTACCACATTTTTATAAAAAGATGACAGGTCCATTAACTTTATGCTTTTTACCTCTAAATAATTTTGTTTAATTAATTAGTAATTTTAGTTTCACGTAAATCAGTTTTTTTTTCCAAATGTTATTACATTGCGCCATTTTAAAAATTAGTTTGTTGTTATAAGTTGTAAAATACTTTTCTAAATTTGTTTTTGCATAAATTAAAATTTGAATAATAGAGCTAAAATCAGACGTATGCAAGTTGATTTAAATAATAAACACACTAAATAAAATAGATACTACATACTTGGTAACATACTAAATAAAAAAGCGTTAAGATATGGTATATATAATAACATTTAAAACTTTTTTCTTAGATTCATCACAAAATAAATTTAATCATTGAAACTGTAAAATATATACAGAAATAAGCCCTTTAAAGCATTCTCGACAAAAGTTATTATTTTTTTACTTTTATTGCATAAATTTTAAGGCCATGGAATTTCAACAATTGTCAAACAATCAAATCGTAAAACCGCCAAAAAAGCATTTTTTAATTCTTAAGGAGCTTGCCTATTATTAATGCTCAATTACATACTCTCCCCATTTAAAAAAATCACAGATCAAAATGAAGAATTAAAAATTTAGAGACATTTAACATGATTGATTTTCATAAAAGTTTGACCTTTTATATGACTGAAACACTATTTAGAATTGTCGGGTATGCTCAGAAGAAATTAAGTCAGTTTCCATCAGAAAAGAAAGGAACCATTACTATGTCATGCCACTAATTTTCAAACTTTAATAAGAAAGATCTTAAAAACAATCTATGCTTTATAGTAATTTTATTTCGATATCCAGATTTGCACGATTTCATAACATACCTAAAATGTAATAACAGAAAAATTGGATATTCGAAGTCAAAATTGTTTTATAATTTTACTACATTTTTTACTGAATGTCAACATTTCCCTTTTTATCTCAATTCAACCAATTCATAAAAACTAAATTAAATTTACTTTAAAGTTCTGTACGATAATTATAATGTTTCAAAAGAAAATTAGGAAAAAAAGGAAAAAGTATTGGAAAATTTCTGGTGAGTGAACCTTGGAATTAAATTTTGGGAAAAATACAGGCAAGCGAGTTATCAGAAAACTATATTAATGTATAGAATTCTATATAATCTATGGAATATCAAATATAAATACATTTTGACGAGTGCACGTTTTTTAGACAAATTAGTTTTAAATACAAAGATTAGTAAAAACTATTTTTTTTATATTTTATACAAACACAAATGATTAAATACTTTATAATCTTAGTTTCTTTAGAGTTCTTTAGACTTAATAGGAAACAGATTTTTACTAACCCAAAATTTAACTAAGCGACCTTAATATAGATTGTGATTAATAATTTTTGAAACTCAGTTGTGGGGGTGAAAAATATACATTTCATGAATAAACTTTTGCATTTATAAATTATTTTCATTTCTGCGCCGTTTTCTCTAATTTTTGCGTTTGCCGCGAGGGCTCAGGGGATAGAGCGTTTGCCTCCAAATGAAGTAACCCAGGTTCGAATGCCAGAGATGGCTGGTTAATACGAATTATGCTTCCATCTCAAGCTAAATACAGTGCTGACGTAAAATATCCTTAGTGGTAGACGGATCATGATTCAGAATTCCCTTGAAGTCAGGCTAACCGAGGAGTTTTCGTAGTTTTTCTCTCCATGTAACGCAAATGAGGGTTAGTTCTATCAAAAATTCTTCCGCAAAGGCTATTTTGTTCCAATGCTTGATCCAAGAATTCTCTTTTCTTTGTTACGTTCAAAAATTACAAGACTATTGAGTTGAAAATTGAAAATCGTAAACTCAGAATCGGACCGATTGTTCAACACCGGTACATTTAGTTAGATAGTATAAATATTTTAGTTTAATAAAACGGTGAGCTATTAAAGGAGAATAGTTTTATAATTTTCTTTATGCATATGTTTGTAGAGGAAAAATATTTTAAAACAAAATGAATTCGCGCCTGGCAAGAAATTTCCACAAGGCTTATTCAGACAAAAATACAAAAGCCAAATAGAATTTATGTTTCTTTCCTCTGGCATATTTGGCGTGGTTTCATATTTATGAAACGTGACATTCATCCAACTCTTTATTATGACGAATAAGATATTTACTGTGGGAAAAAGTGCTTAAATTAACGAATAAAACATTTTCAGAGCCAAAATATTAAACATTGTAGCAAGGATACAATGTTTAATTTTTTCGCTCTAAATAACAATAGTTTGGCTTAAAAAAATTTAACAAAAATTTGTTTAATTAGTTTGCAGTAATTCAGTAAGTGTCATTCAAATTTTTAATAGTTGTTTTTAAAGAAGTTAGAAATTGTATCCTATAACAAAAACACAAGGGAGCCACAAAAAAAGGTAGGAGCTTGTCTCATGAATGTAAACCCTCTTAGAGTATTGATTATGCGTGATTAAAACATTATAAAGCAAATGTCAATAAACATTTAATTTTGACATTGCAGATTATTTTCTATTAGTGAACGATAAGCCCCATTTTCATGTTTTCATACCCATTTAAAAAATTAAAATTAAGTCCAAAAATTTACTAGTTTTTTATCAGGGCAAGGTAAAATTTAGACTGAAACCGTTGAAATGCAAGATTTATGCTAGATATTAATCTGATAGGACTTATCAAAATTAAAATGATTGGTAAAACAAACTACCCGGAACACTAAATAATGTAACATTTAATTTCAATAAAAATTTTTTTTGTGGTTAAATACCCTGTTATAGATCGTCATAGATCTGCCTTAATCGTCAATTTTAAATTATGAGAAAACAATATTCCTTATTAAGAAACTTATTTATTGTTCTTTTGTAAACGACATTTGTTAAATAAAAACTGAGGCATTCTATAAAAATTTTGTCAAGATTTATTGGTGTTTCAAAACCTACAAGATTTTGGAAAATGTATTATTTTTTTTTTGAGGGAGGGAACTTAAAGTTTAAAATATTCACTATAAACCCATATAATATTTTGCAAAATAAGCTCATTGGACTAAAAAAAGACGTAGGACATGAACTAGGCTATTTGACCGAGACTATTGAGCATGGAACTACAACTGACAACTAATGTGAACCATTTTTTAGCGTAATAGTTATATTTTTGGAACTCTTCCAAAATAACATGAATGATTGTTACAATGTAGAAACATATGATTTCATGCATTTGAAGGATTAAAAAAAATTTGTCTGCTTTTTAAATTGACAAATATCATATTCGAAGCATACTTGAAAAAGTAATTGAAAATAAAATTGATTTATGTACTGAAGCTTATATTATTGCCGGAGACAACAAATACTACAATATTTTTCTGTTACTTTCCACCTAATACCGAGAGGTCGTGGGTTCGATCCTCGCCGGCCGAAGACTCCCCGTGTAGTGAATGGTGACTGATTCACGTTAAATCTGTCGAGTCTCAAAGTCCTCCATGTTCCCATAATAAATCAAACCTCTGGGGGTACTGATCCAGGAGTTTCCTTGTATTCTGGATTGGTTCAAAATTACAAGGCTACGGAGTTGAACATTAGTAGTCGTAAACCCATGAAATTGGGTCGGCTGTTCAACGACGGTTATAAAATAAAATATATGAAAGGCCGCATTGGCAATTAATTTGGTATATACCCCAGCTATTTTGACTGTCAATGGGCTGTTTGAGACTAGAAAATTTTATCTTATTAATGGGACTGAAAATAATATTAAAATCAAACTTCTTTAGGATATTAGCAACTTGCCGACTTATTTTAGGAAAGTAGGGTAAAATGACTAAGTAATAAATGACTAAAATTCTTTGGAAGGTTTATCGGTAGGCGATTGTATAGTTAAGTTTTTATAAATATTATCAATAATGTTAGGAGAATAACCTCTGTCATGAGCCTTGATGTAGTTTAATTCTGCATCAAGAAAATCAATGTTAATACAAATATTAACAGCACGGTAGACAAAGGACCGAAAAGAGGCAAGTTTTTGATTGGGAGGGTGAGAGGATTTGTAATGAGGAGGAAGAGAAACAGCAAATGCTGTTTCATTTTCATTCATTTCTGTTTCATTCAAATGCTGTTCATCCGAAACAGCTGTCTGCTTTTTTTTTTTTGTGCTCTTTACGTTGTTTGCCGTAGTAAAATAGCAAAGGTTTAAAAGAATTTACTAAATTTTAAGTTAAGAATTATATTGCTAATAATGTGCTTGTTTCCTAAACGAAATGTTTTGCAATTAAATCATTAATGGATTCTAATACACAGAAATATTTTTTGTCAGTAAAAAAAAAAAAAAATGAATAAATAAATTAATACAACTATAACATGAAAAATTAAATAAAAAATGAGATTCTATGCAATGTAAATTTTTTTTTAGTTTACCTCAACACCAAAATCTTTTTCAGTGTACATATCTCTAGTATTACAGTGCATCTATTTATTTTTAGTTTACTTAACATGATATTAAAAAAAATTACTATTATTGTTTGATAATTCATTTCAAATGACGAATAAATGACGGAGCGGTGGCTTGTAGTAGTTATTAAAAAATGTCACATTTAAAATCAAATCAATAAAAATATCCGTGATAAACTAATTTCTAATTGAACCATACTCAAAGGAATCATTTCGTATTTCATCACTATGTCGATTTCTTGCGAACATTAAATTTTGTTCTAAACTACATGGTTAAAAAGATATCTTTGTTTGCAATCGTCCATTAGTACTTTTTATTAATTAGGAACATTTCATAGTCTTAACTTATTATTAATACTACTTAATTTTCTAGGGATCATTTATTTTGACTCGTGCGCGATACAGGTTCATAAATTTACTTTTTGCTAAATTAGCCAACCCAGAGAACATTCCCTTTAAAGGCACATTATCTGCTCAAACTCTGTTCTTAACCAAGTATTTTCAGTTTTATAAAGTAGGCATTGTTGACAATGCAGTAAATTTTGCCGGCCACATTAAAGCTCTTGTTAGCGTTCACAATTCCCGAAGATCTATCTAATACCCACACGTATATAATAAACATGCTTCACAACATTAAACAACCACCAAACACGAACCGAATCATTTCTCACGGACTATCTCCATTGTTTTCCAACACATAATTCACGAATCTGCATGAATAAACCACGTAAATTCCCAACATTCGTAAGAATATCTTCACGCGCATGCTCTATTTTGTTTACGAATCGTCTCCGAGACAAACAAATAAAAATCAAGAAAAAGATCCTGAAACAATCTTATTAGTACCCCATGTAGCATTTACATTCTTTTTATAGACAAGATAACCTTTCCTCAAGGGTTGAGGGGGAGTAGAGTAACTTGTTGAGGAAAGAAGGAGGAATTTGTCTCATATAAATTCTTCGGTCTCGATTGCTCTTCTTGCGAGACTAATCTAATAGCCTGTTTACTAACGGTACATCAAGCTTGGTTGCGGATTTGTGATTGTTCTTTGGGATCATCGCAGAGTTTCTTTTTACGTGAATTATTTGTTTGTTTACGATGAAATATGTTTTCTTAAGAGAAAAACAGTGATCAATATGGATTTGTGTTTACGTCAGCCGTGAAAGATTATTTCAACCAATTTTGATACAATTTAATTTTTGCTATTTCAGTTGATGTTTTTAGATAGAAAAGCTTTTTTTAAAAAGGTACAAATTTGGTTATGCTAACAAATATTTTATTACCGTTGTTGAACAGCCGACCCAATTTTGGGACTACTAATGTTCAACCCCGTAGCCTTGTAATTTTATATCTAATCCAGAAGACAAGGGAACTACTGGATCAAGTATTGGGAAAAATTTTGCCTTCGTGGAGAAACCTCCCACTGTTAGCCGACGGCAAGGGGACTAACCCATAATCAATCTACCACAGAGGATAATTCATGTCAGCACTGCGGTCAGTACAAGAGTTCATAAAGACCAGCCATCGCTGGGGTTTGAACCCGGTTCACTTCATTGGTAGGCGAACACTCTATACCCAGGGTTATCGCGGCTCTATTGATTGATTGAATGTAGGGTTTAGTGGCACAAGGTCCAAATGACAACATTCTGCACCAAATCGCGGCTCTAATATTTTAGAATAAATATACTTTCGTACAATATTATAATAAATTTAAAGTAACGTATAATAATCGCAGCCATCACATCTCCTAACTATCGCCAAGCACCTAGCCATGTTTTTCAAGACTGTCTTCTTACGGCCATGGAATGAATACCAAGTTATTTTCCCGAGTCAGTATCCCACTTTCCACACCACAAGTAGCAATTCCACCATGATGGAATTCAGCTACGACATATTTAGCATGCCATGTAGTGTAGACACGCCAGTTGTTTTGCTGGCCGCTAAGATCGAAGTCACGATTTTCTGCTCTTTACCATATTTAAACACACATATTAATCGGTAAGTACTCTCGTTTAATGTATGCCTTTACAATACGAGGTAATTGAAAAATAAATTTGTTATTACACATGTCCCGATCTATCATACCATTCAAAAGAACTGAAGAAAAGTTTAAATACAGGTTTTAAACGACATGTGCTCAAGAAAAGTGTAAATAAAGTGTTTCACAGCAACAATTACAGCAACATAACTTTTAAAATTCTAAATGGCAACACCTACTTTTTCAACGAAATGTGATCCAAAAATTGAGTTGAAAGTATTTTCAGCACTAATATTGACGGCAGTAGACAAATGTAGAGAGTGAGATCAATGGGTTTCTCTTTTCTTCTCATTGTCCTCAGAATTCGTTCAATTCACAAGAATCACAAGTGTTCGTTTAAATATATGAAAAAAACTTTTCCTCTCTGTCTGGCGCCGTGTTTCATGCGTTTTTCTTACCCTAAGTTTAGATAAGTTAGTTCTAGTTTAGATAAAAAAAAGTCGATGTTGAAATTGAAAATTTGCGCAATTATAACTGTAACCGGAAGAACCAGATAATTGTTTTTAACACTATTCTTGATAGTGTACCTGGCAACACATGATTATAAAACTTTATTTTGTTATCTCGAAATTCACAGTAAATTCAGGGGTCACATGCTGACAAAGTTATTTTTCAATCACCCTATATAAAAATAGGCAAAAACTATTCATCAAATGAAGGCCTGACCGGCATGAACGATAATAAAAAACATTTTACTCACATTCTCACATATTTTACGTGAATACACCTCTATTGACGGTAAAAAAATCTTGCAGCATGATTTAAAGACCTAAAATGAAGTTATTTTTTAATTATAAATATAATCCGAACAGTTTATTAATTTCTTTTTTAAATTGACTCATTGCGATGTATCAGACTAAAGGATGCCAACTGTTGAGCTTTCTCTAAAAGATTAAAAAGGAGGCAAAGAATTTAACACTAAATCTTAAAAGAATCCACGAAATAACTGGAAAAAAACTCACGTTTACATATATTTGAATTATACGTCGCAAAATGGAAAAACCACTTTGAATCAAATATATTTAGCCATAATTTTGCAATACATAAATTTTGCTGTTAATAGAAAAAGTTTCTCCGCTAAGCAATGAAGGTTGACATTGCTAGCGTCGCAAATTTAAAGCTAAAATTTTAAATACTTTTATTAAAAGTTAGTACATTGAAATTTTTTTTCTATATGTAGCAGTTTTAAGTTTAAGCGCAGTAATTTTACAATGGAATAAAATATAAATCATTTTAGTGCCCTTTTAATAATATTTTTTTTAAATGGAACATTTTCGTAGCATTTAAATGGTTTCATTTAACTACACAATTGCCAAATTTAACAGTTTCTGCATAATCAAGAAACACAAGCGGATGCAATACTAAAGGAGAAACTTATCGATTCAAATTCTATTTTTACTCCTCTGGTAAGTTAAAATTTAACGTTTAGAGAAAATTTTCAATTACTCAAAAAATGTGCTAATAATACCGAATTTCCAACAAATTATTGCATGGCTACTTCCTCTCAGGGTAGTCTTAAATCTGCCTTAATCTTAATTCTGTCATAATATTTTTACAGTTTGATATTTTGAAAAAGAGTTTTTCAACATATCAAAATGCAAAAATATTTCAACATTTCAATTTTTCAACATTTAATTACTTCGAGGTTTACTCCTAAAATTGGGGTTTATCTGAACTCTTATTTTTCAATATTTTAAAGTTACCAATGAAAGTGATAAAAAGCTTGCCAGGTTTTTTTTTTCTCGCGGTATAAAACCTTCTTAAGTTTCATTAAACAAGAGACAGAAGTAGATTTCCTGATGTATTTATCACCTTGAAGGAACTTCTCTTCATTCCTTTCTTTTGCTGAAAACGTGAAACAGAGGTACTTCAACCTGCTATAGAGAATTCTTTTTTTCAAGGTGAAGTTCAATTGTTCTTTTAGAAAGGTAGCTCACTTTTATATTTAGATAGATAAGAATTTAATTATTGCAGCTCTTTAAAATTGTTATTATTTTGCGAGAGGAGATTGATCTCTGATTAATTAGATTTATTATATACTCTTCGTCGCGTTTGAGTCTTGTTCAATGAAGGCCTGTCCTTTTTATGTTTGATCTTCCTTTGTAGGATGATTTCAAATCAAAGTTAAATTCAAGTCAAAAATAAAATTGAAAATAAAGAGAAAAACAAAATGGGGAGTTGAAATGCATATTGCACTGGTATGCCTCTCTCGGCCACTGTGGTTTTCTAGTTTTTATTTTTTTCTCTATTTTTTATATCTCGTTGGTTACTTTACGTTTTTAATTTCGAATGACTTTTTTTAATTTATTCTCATCGGAAGAGTTGAGAAAAGGCCTCTAGTTTTGAGCTTATGAAATGAAGTATGAAATAAAGCGTACGGAATAATGCGAATGAAGTTTTATATCATCTTGAATAAATCTTTCCACTTCAGTTTGAGATTATTTGTTTAATATATCTGGATTAACTTTCACCCAGTTCCAAATTTTTCATCATGTGAGGTTTACTCATAAGACTGACAATTAAGAACTCTATTTTAAAAGATTTTATCATTTTGGCGTTTCAATCTGTCATAAGTGACAGCAGAAACCATGATACATAAGTGAATCAACTGTAACTAAGTCAAACAATTTCAATTAATTTAATGAAATCCTTATGACGAGATTTATTTCCCTTATTTTCAGGTGCGAATTAGAAAACCAGAAATCGTGCCAGTGATAGACTTGGTGAAAATAATCAGTACTTGCTACAAAGTTATCACAAAAAATATAATGCAATTAGCTGAATAACTTTACTTCATTATTAAAATTTTTCACCAGTCATTGCCAGTGATTCGCGACTGGTGTAAAAAGTGATAATATTTAGGAAAGTTTCCTATATATGAAGGAATGAATTGTGCAATTAAAAAATCTCAAACATTAGATACTGAAACTGATATGATTTTTGGAACATTTTTACATTTCGAATTGACATACGTATATACTAAACTCTCATATTAGTGGATTATAAAATATGTTTTGAAAAGATAATCTGATACTTAAAACATAAACATCGCAGTTAATACTGATAAACATCGCAAAAAATGACTCGAATTTCTTTTATTTGCTGAATAACGAAATCAAACTGTGGAAATGAGACAAGTTTTTTAAATTGTACTGTTAGAATAGAATATTAAGCAAGACAAATGCGGATAATTTGGAGATGTTTGGTACCAAATTATTAAAAGATTTCGACTCATCATAGATAATGCCAAAAAAAATTGTTTCCTTATTAGTTTCTAAATAATATTGTATAATGCATTTTAAGTTCTAAAGATTCCTGTCACTTCTTGTAGGTCACAATAGCTTTTGACGGAAACTTTTTTTCATCTATATCGACTCAAATAAATTTAAATAATATTTAATTTTAATCCAAAGTTAATAACGAATTTTTTTTTCTTTAAAGAAAACTTCCATAACTGTTGGGAAAGTTTTTATGAGGCAAACAACTAAACTTATATGAATCACCAAATACGTTATTAAATCATTATTTTCGTTGCATTGTTTGTTCATTGAAAGAGGATTAAATTTTTTTTTTACATTTCTTTAAAAGAATTTGCATTTGATTTGCAAAATAGCAAATTAGTAACTTGATTGAAAAGTTCAATAATTAACTTTCAAAGCTCTATTGAAAATGAGAAATTTTATTAATTTTAAAATAGAATTTAGGTTTTCGTTTAGCTCTAATTCTGAGCTTTTCAAAAGTACTTTCAATGTGGAAAACCACTCTACTAAGCCTAATGCGTTTTTAGTTCAAATAATTTTTTAAATAAAAACCCACGAAAAATTTTTTTTATTTTTAAAATTTTTTATTTTTTATTTCTAAAAAGGTATAGAAATATTGATCTATAAAAGTATGAAAGGAAAAATACTTTTTAATTAGGCAAAAAATATATAAAATAGTTTGAGAGTATCAAAAATATAAGTCCTGAAAGAAAAAATTTATATTTCATATTTACTATTTTTAGTAAATAAAGCAGTTTTAATATTTATAAAACATACGCACTGATATAAAAGAAATAGTTTTATGTTTATTCAATAATTTTTAATGCTTTTTTAAGTATTTGTCTTAAGAATGGTCTTTGCTGTTCAACGAATTTTAACTTAGTACTTTTCTAGCCTAAATAATCACATAGTTAAAAAATGTGCTAGCATAATTATAGGGCGAAAAACACTCATGTACTCTTGCTGTTGGAAATGTTCCCAATATGAATAAATATTTTTTTCACATTTTTTCTTTGTTGGAGAATACAGTCCCATCGCCCACGGATCTTTTCTGTCTTTGTGCCACTGAGCTTAAGTGCTCAGCTCTAACACCTTACCGATTGGTATTGATACCGTAATAATCACAGATTAAATAAAATAGATAATCACAAACATTATAAATCTTTGAATGTAATATATCTTACACGGAATTTTAGAGAAAGAACAAAATAAAATACCTTGGAAAATTATACATAAAAAATCCAATTGTGAAACATGCAGCCTAATTACCGATGCTCCCGAATTCGCCAAAATGCAATTATGAATTTTTTTTAAATGTATAATAAAAAAGAATGCTGAAGGCGATGTCCTTCACAAAAAACCTGGAACAATAAGATTTGCAGTGTTAGTACTATCTTCTAGATCCTTTTTCAGTAATTATACTGGAGAACAATTTTATGTTTTCTGTTGCCAAAGACTTTTGAACGGATATCAGATTTTTTCGTATAACTCTATTGCAAATCTGCAATTGGTTTCTCCCACCAAGCTAGTTTCTTTGCGACACCTTTTTGTTCATTTTTTTTTGTCACTATGCACAAGTTTAAAAACGTTGTATATAACAGGGGGTCGCATAAGTGTTACGACTAGTAGGGGACATTACGACTTCTAGGGGGGGGGTTAAGACATCTCGTCAAGATTGAAATTCCATAGGAACCCATGTTCGGAAATGTAATACGCCGCTAGGAGCTCGTCCCTATCCCAAACTGATTCTTCTTGTCCTTCTGAACAGGTAATGAGCCTCGTAGGATGACAATTCAGAGCATGGGTTCATATACATTTTTAATCCTAATGATGTGCTCTAACTCCCCTAGAAGTTATCTGCAACATTAACGTGGTCCATCCTGCTGTATATAACATTTTTAAAATTGTACATTTTGACAAAAATAAAAATAACATTAAAAAAAATTCTGTAGCTTTCCATAAAAACAATTTTCAGATTTCGAAATCTACACACATAGATTAGGTATGGTTAAGTATTTTTACAAGCAAAAAATTTATTCTAAAATTTTTTTCAGAGTGCCGTCGAAGCAAAAGGATCGAGAAACACTGCTCAAGCTCATAAGGTAGGGTACAAATTTACAAAAAGTTTACTTTTATACAGTGGCATCAGTGATTCTGGTTTGCTTTTTAGAAAGTATGGCGATCTAAATACGATTTTCTTTTTCATATAAAAAACAACAGTGGGTTAAATATGTTCTGATTTATTATAAAAATATTCTTTTGCATCGAAAAGCTGATCTTTCACAATTCGTTTTTTTTTAAAATGTGTTTAACCTATGAGAGTGCTTTACACCAAAATCTACTCCTCTTCCTTAGCATGGACTCCCCCCCTAAGAAAAGAAATAATCTATAATTTCAAGTTTTAAATAATTATGAAATAAAAATACAGAGATTAACTCTTTTTTGTCTAGAGTGATCGACTAAGATCGAAGTAAAAGGAAGATAACTGAATAATTGTAGAAATCTGTTAATCCCGGAATTGTCAACAATATTTGTCAAAATTCAAATGTTTGGTGGAATGAAAGGGAAAATAATTGAATTTCAGTATTATTGATATTTTAATTGGATTTTTCTATCTTAATAGTTATGAAAAAGAAAATAAAGTACACGCAAGTAAGCGAAAAGATAATAAAATTGATAACTAAAACGAGATAGACGAATTAGATTTGGGAAATCTAATGTTGGGAGTTTATAGAAAATGATTTGAGAAAATAGTGGAATAAGTTTAGCTTTTATTGAAAATAAATTGTAAAAAATTAAAATGGATGGTAAGTTTCTCTATTAAATGTAAGCTGCTATAAAGGGAGACTAATTTGACTCAAAGGGTGTCTTATGTTTGGACATACGATAAATTCATAAGATATTATATTCGAGGGAAGTATCGAGTCAACTTTTGATTCTTTAGTGAAAACGTAATATATTAAAATAATGAACATCAGGAAACTGCTAAGATTATATAATTTCTCACTAAAATTTGAGTTAAATAATTGGACCGCATGCGCTGCTTAATAAAGTTTAAGTCTGTTGCCATCGTGCTGCACTCAACTCGAAATTTAATGCTGCTATAGAACTATGCTTGGAATGAAAACAGAAAAGAAAACGAGTAAATAAAAATAAGAGGAAGAAAGTTCATCTGATAGTTCTGAAACCCACCATTTTTTTAAAAAAAACTACCATTGTGATAATCTAGAATAAATAAAATAATCTTCGATAATTAAAAATGATGACAATACAGAAGACAGCATTAAATGACTCTAAGCATGTTTTTTCATGCGTGCTTAAATATCTCTGGCAAGTGCGATTTTGGAAAGAAACGCATGGGAAAATGAATTCCGCAAATACGCGTTCTCTATTATCGAATCTATATTGTAGATAAGATTCAATAAATTATATATAGATTATTATGCATATTATATATATTCTATAAAATAAACTACACATAAATACATATTCAGTAATACAATATATGCTAATACAATATAATACAATATATAATCTATAGAGCAATTCAAGTAAAAAATTAGAAAACTATTCTGAAGGTGATTCGATTTAAGATTTTGTAAAGTCCTTTGAGGATTAATTTGGGCACAACTATAAATAAACCTTATTTTTATAGTCTGATAACTAGGTTTCGTAGTCTCTTCTCTGCCACAACTTCATGCTTATGCAATCACGAAATCCATTTTAATTTATGGCAAAAATATAATTTTATACTTTTATAATAGTTTTGATAATGAGTCAAAAATGTTTTTCAGCAGCCCGTGTTATTTTTGTGATTTAATCAAACATCACTATAAACATTTTTTAATTAAAAAGAAATGCTGAGTTGCATATTAAATGAAAAAAAAAAGGTTTTTAAGTATTTTTATAAAACCATAAAAATTAATTAATATTAATAAATGATAAATCAAACAAATTCTTGCGAGTTTAAATTATATTTGGAGGAAAGAACATTGAGGAATTTTATCATTTCTATATTCCATGTTTTTCTTGGCTCAATTTAATTTTTTATTATAACGTGATTTTTTTTTAAAGATTTAAATATTGTGTAATATGAGGAAGATTATACGTATAATAATTTTAACTGCAATACTTAGTAAACAAAGGATAAAATATTTAAATAGTTTTTCTTAGTTGAAATAAATTTCCCAACTTCGTTTTTATTTTAATACAAATTGAAATCATAAATAGCCGTGAAATAGGTGGAAAATATAAATAGCTGCATCATGTAGTCTATCAAAGTGACTCAATTATTGATACGTTTTGGAAAACTGGTTTTAGTTACATCAGCTACCATACACATATATGTGACAAAATCAACTAAATACAACAAATAATCCTACAACGTAATTTATGACATTATGGAATATTCGTATACGACTAAATATAATATTACTTTTCAGATAGAACATAAATTTTTTTTTAAAAAAGTTAGGTTTCGAATTTGAAAAATAATATTGGCAATTTATAAATGAAGAACTTAAATGCATTATAATAAGCCACAATATTTCAAAGGTGACTTTTTTTTTTACAACAAACAGTTCCATAGTATTCTTTTAAAGCAAGTTTCTGAAATTTATAATACACATAAAAGTATTGCCTACAGGAGAATCTTAGTATTTGTAGAAAAAACTCTGGAACAATTTGAAAACGTTGTTTGTCATTATATTGTCCCAAGCTTTTCAAATGAATGATGTGCTTAATGAAATATATTAAGAAAAATTTTATCAGAGCTGGAAATATTTATCAAAAAAGCAGATTTAGAAACATTTTTAAAAAAAAGCAGATTTAAAAACATTTATCATAAACGCAGATTTAGAAACATTTGTCATAAACGCAGATTTAGAAACATTTGTCATAAAAGCAGATTTAGAAACATTTGTCATAAAAGCAGATTTAGAAACATTTGTCATAAAAGCAGATTTAGAAACATTTGTCATAAAAGCAGATTTAGAAACATTTGTCATAAAAGCAGATTTAGAAACATTTATCATAAAAGCAGATTTAGAAACATTTATCATTTTAAAAGCAGATTTAGAAACATTTATCATTTTAAAAGCAGATTTAGAAACATTTATCATTTTAAAAGCAGATTTAGAAACATTTATCATTTTAAAAGCAGATTTAGAAACATTTATCATTTTAAAAGCAGATTTAGAAACATTTATCATTTTAAAAGCAGATTTAGAAACATTTATCATTTTAAAAGCAGATTTAGAAACATTTATCATTTTAAAAGCAGATTTAGAAACATTTATCATTTTAAAAGCAGATTTAGAAACATTTATTAAAAAAGAAACATCGATAACTTAGATTAAAATCTGTAAAACCATAAGATCAGCTTTTTTATAACAGGTTCTAAAAATTGTAATATTACTTGCTTTTAAAATGTTATCTAAGATACTAATCTACCTAGCTTTTCAAATACTGAATTCACTTAACCACTCTCTGTAATTACTAAATTATAAGCATTAAGATTCCTAAGTAAATTTATAAAATCGTGTTATTTATATAAATTCCATTTTGATATTATATATTCTTATTAATCTGAAATAAATTATGTAATAAAAATTTACCTACTATAATTAAAAGATTTTTTAACATTATAAAACTTATTCATAAATGATTTAACTGATAGTTAATTACCAAAACTAGATTAAACTACCAAAATTCGCCAATGAAAATAATTGACAATTTATTATAAATACTCGTCAATAAGTCGTCAATGACACAAATTATATAAAAATGTGAGTTAAAAAATAAACTAAAACTCTGAAGTGGATATACGTTAAATAAACATTCTGAAAACCATATGCTGGAATACTTCAATAATTTTTTTATGTCCTGCATTTGACAAAGAAAAAAAAAAAAGAATACCAAAAAGGCAGATTTTTACAACACAAACGTGTAAATAAAAGGAAGGCAGATAAATTTGTAAACAATAGAAAAAGACTCACCTCCACAAAAGCAGCCGAAAATGTAGATGAGTATAAACACTTATCACAGTTCTTAGAAAGCAAAACTGAGAGGAAAAGTGAAGTTTTTGTCTACTTAGGGCGTGGAATGGACGTTCGAAAAAAAGATTCTTTTCTTTAAATCTCTCTCCCCCGCAGAAGGTATGAATGTCGAATGGTCACCTTTACTGACCACCACGATGAGGGTCTTGTTCTGTCAGCCGGCTGGAATCGTTCCCATGTAGATGGATGCTGGTTGAAGAGAGAGATGAAATGACCTGCTTTCCACTGCAGCGGGTGAATAATTGAGAGGACGTTTTTCCCGTCCTGCACCTCTGCTCGACGGAGGAGTGGCCTATCCGCCAATCAGCTAAAAGGGGTATTAAAAGAAGAGAGAAATATGTTGGGAGTGTAGTGGCTCATTCACAAAAATTGCACGATCGGTAGCGTTTTTGAATTTTTAGTTTTTGTTTAAAAGTGAAAAGTTTTGGCTGTGTCGCAGAGTTTTTTTTTCTTCCTCCTTAAATTGGCTATAAAAATAATCGATTTTAGCATTAAGCTATTCGAAAATAACTTGTAAAAAAAAAAAAAAAAAAAAAAAAAGGAACTTCTTAAACAGTTTTATTTAATTTAAGATTTTATCTTTTGCATAATAAAGCTATTTTGCATTCTCAAATTTTTTTGGAATCCAATTTTAAATTTCCTTTAAATATTTGTTTCAAATAATTTCGTTTGCCTGCGTTGCAAAGTCGTTTTGTTGAATGTGTTTTAAAAATATTACATTTTAACAATGAACTATTTATATTAAAAAAAATTAATATATTTTTGAATAAAGATTTTATTGTCTTCACCTTTCCGCTGATTTGGTCTTAAATGTAATTAAATATTAAGCTAAATTAATTATAAAAAGTAAAATAAATACACTACATATAGGGTTCATTCGGAATAAAATTTTACCGTCTGCTGAATAAGGCTCCTCAACCTTTTAAAATTTTTTCAGCTGCAGATTTAAACTGTCTTAGATTATTTAAACTCCTTTTTCAAGTAAAATTTTACTTTTTATCTCCTTGCAGTAATAATAATAAATATTTTAAATGTATTTCTGCGAATTAAAAATTTTATCGTCTGCAGATTAAGATTGCTTTATATTTGTAATTTTTTTGCTCCAGTTTTAAAATTTTTTATATGTTACTTCGAATTAGAATCGGAATGGTTTGGCTCAAATGAAAATTATTTTGTTGAACTTGTTTCAAAGTGACAAATTTTAACTCTAAACTGTTTATAATAAAAAACCTCTAAAAAAATTCTTCGAGTAAAGATATGAATTTTGAATATAAAATAACTTCTAGCTTTTTAAATTTTTGCCCCCGTTTTCAATTTTTTTTACAATTAGTTTTCAACAAAAACTGACAAACTTTTAACGAAGTTTTTTTTATTTTGGTGACTTAAACATACAAAAAATTGGCTTTAAAAGCAAGTTGTTTGCATTGTTTTGAAGTCGGTGATATTTTAAAATTGGACACAGCTTAAAATGTGTCTTTAAGAAAATGGACTTTTATTGCGATTTTCAAAATTCTTTAATGAGAATTGTTCTTTTTTTTAAAAAATAAACTAATGAATCCAAATAAGTTTGTATTGGGATGTCGTCCATTTCCTCAAATCGTTTGGTACATTAAATTAATTACATTTCAGTCCTTATTTTGAAAAGAATTTAAAAGTTGTTTTACAAGGTTACTATGGGTGCTATAATAGTTGTAATAAATGTACGTTGCGTGAATTTGGGAGTTTCAAAACTCACTTTATCGTTTAGAGTTCTGAACAGGAAAACAATGCCGGAAAAGTTACATCGGATCAAAGTTACTTAGCTACCTCGACTCCGCAGTCCAATTATTATTATGTTTATTATTTAAAAAAGTAATCAAAAGTAATTATTCTTTATCAAGAGAATACTTGCATTTCATTTTCTTACAATTATTATTTCAGCCAAAAATGACATATGAGGCGACTAATCTATAGAACATTCTATCCATTCACAGATTCCTCTCTATAATACTTTTTTTTCGTACAGATGACATCAGTATTGAAAACGACTCTCCTTTAAATAACTCAAAAGAAAAGCTATTATTAATTTAATTCTCCAATATTCAAGTAGCAACTTATCTGCTACATTAAATATCGAGAAATCAAGTAAATTACTGTAAAAATATTATTCTTTTAAAATAAAAGTCGCGAAATTTTTATACCTAACGCAAAATCTAAAAAAAAAAAAGAAATAAATAAAAAAATAAATAAAAAAAATAAAAAATCCCAGGATAAAGATATTGAGAAATAAAAAGTTTTCTCACAAACGTATGTATTATATTTGCTGAATATAAATTAAATAGCCATTATTTATTTATTAAGGAATAATTAAAATTTAATTTTTGATTGAGTAGTTATTTCAATCAAATAATTAGTTATAATTAGTTAATGATCCATTAATAATAAATAAAAGTAACATAACAGTTTTTTTGGACACTTTCAAAATACAAATCATGAGTGGGATTTAAATAAAATAAAACAAATAAATAAATAAAAAAAACTCTTAACTAAACTCGTATTGTCGTTGATAAAACTTGAGCTGTGATAGCACCGTGATTAAGGTACTGAGAATGTTAGCGTGAATTAGACCGGTTCTTTTTCCCATGGTGGCTTGAAGTTAATTCAGATGGATAAGTAACATAATGTCTGGGTGTGAAGGTGGTCAGTACACGATGCTGACCATATTGCCAGAGTTCATGTTAATGGTATTGAAATTCAGAAGTCTTGAACTACACGAGTTCCTTGAACAACTTTCTGTAGTACTTTATTTTATTGATAAAGTGTAAAAAGACTTAATATATAAAATATAGGATTCGCTGAATTTTTGAAGATAAATAAATTTTGTAAGCTAATGATGTACTTTTTTAAAATAAGATTTTGTCTTTATAAAAAATTTCCTACTTAAGGACAAAGCAAAATTAAATATCTTAATTATTTTTTTTTTGTGGAAATTTTCTCAAGGTTTTTAAAAGAAAGTCGAAAGTAAATCACAAATGCTTTCTTCAAAAGAAATTAAAAAAAAAAAACAAAACAATTTTAAATAGGGGCTCTAGAGTTTAATACAGAAAAATTTAACGTACATTTTATACAAATATATGTATAAAAAATTAAATATGTTTTTCTTCAAAAAACGATAATTTAATTTTTATAAGCGTGTGATGTATTTTTAGAACATAAAATTTCACTGATAAGGAAATTTTATATTCTGATGAATTAAGGGTACTTTTCAAAATTAAAAAAAAAAATAATCAAAAATGTTTTTAAATTTTTTTTTAAAAATAATTAATAATACGTTTTCTCTCGAAACTTACACTAAATTATTAATTTACCGTGCGTTTAAAAAGGGTTACTACAGTTAAAGTCAGAAAAGTTTTAATTTTTTTTTTGTAAAGCATTTTTTTAGTTAAAGCAAAAAATTCTAATTTTTTTTTAAAAAACAAATATTGTAAATTAAGACCTTTCTCTCAGTAGTGTAATGTTTAATGACAAACAAAAACTAGGAAATGTAATTCGAATAAGCTGTTTTTCTGTTAAAATTCAATGATCAGTTAAACATTAACTGTGATTTTAATTTTCGTTCGTAAAATGAACTTATTAAAACACTGTCAGCTGAAACGAAGTTAATTGCTCTATTGAAAGTGTGTCTTTATTCTCACGTGTTTGAAATACACGTTTTTGCCAAACATAGTGAAAGTGCATCTATCTATATAAATCCGACGAAGAAACCAGCCAACCCCCCCTAGGCTATCATGACCTTTCCATTAACAGACAAAATAGCCGATGGTCTCACCTGACCTCGATTTAAACGATTCGCTTTCACCTGACCCCAAACAACGAAATTATGTAAGCGAGCAAGTGCACCAAACATAAAAAGTTAAGGACAAAGAATTAGGTTGAGCATCGAGTGTTTGGATGCTTAAAGTAAGGACAATAACAATAAAAAAAATTATTATCCTAAACAAAGTTGCACGTGTTTGCGCTGAATTGGATGAAAAAGATACAAAATATAGTGCAATCCATCTGGTGTTTTGTTTCATGTTATGTTATATCAATCAACAATCTTATTGGTTAAATTATTAAAAAAAACAAACATACCGCGCAAAAGACAATCTAAGGGAGGGTTCTTTTTTATTTATTTATGTTAATGTTTTGATTATAATTAATAGTGAGAATATGAAAAAACGAGGCAATAAAAAATGGAGTTAATTACTTAGAAAAGGGGTAATAATAGTTTTCAGGAAATGATAATATAAATATCAGTTCTATAAAGTGGAGTTAATTTCTTGAATGGAAATGTGATGTCATAGTGACGTTTTTACAACTCACGTTTTTCAGTGAAAATTTTTCTGGTTAATTCTCATAAGGTGTTTTAGTGTAACACAGATCTAAACTTTAAGTTTTATCAGAAATATAGCTTAAATTCAATATATTAAATTTATGACAGTAATTCAGTAAAAATATTAGAATAAATTTATAATTCAGACTAGTGATAAGAATTAACATGAGTTATTGAAAAAATGTTTCTATAAATAATCTTAAAATTTTTCTACAAATTTTATTTGTATAAAATAAATTTTCTAATGAAGAGAGTCAATTTTGGATATTCCTGAGAGAATTTAGCGCAATTTTTTCATTTATTTCCAGGTATTAAAAATAAAAATAGGAGAATAGTGTTTCATTTGAACGATTATTTGTTTACATCCTAAAATAATGACATGATTACATAAGTTCAGGGTAACCAACTTGCTCAACTTTGGGGGTTCATATTGTAACGGCTTACAGGAAATTCTAGTTTAAAAATTATAGTTCTTATTTGCCTAAAATTTAGTGAAAAATACAAAGAATGAAAAGTGTGAATTTACCCGAATAAATGGGTTTTATGCCATGTTTTATGGTATCAAGAAAAATTCACTGAATTTTACCATATTTATTAAATTTTACCTCATATTATAAAAACATATTTTATTTTTAATTTTAGTAAAATTATTATCATAGATCTTAGAGGAAAATTACCGAGCTTTTTGGTGTTCCATTGAACCCGAAAATGGTAAATCTTACCCTATTCTGGTAATTTTAACGATACTTTTTCGTTCAATATATTAATTTATTCATATTTTGAAATAATTTTTCAAGTAATTTGAAGTATTTTCTTAGGTTTTTATGAAATACTTTCTGAACAAAATGCCATTGAATAGAAAAATTGTTTTTTTTACCTTTACAAAGACATAACAGTTAGCAGTTAAGATTCCAAATTAACTGAATCTTAAGTATTTATAAAAAATTTCTTTTATTGAGCAGCAACAGCAAATCAAGGATTGCCCTTCTGCCAGACTGACTACGTGAAGTTGAAACAATTATTCTAAAATCAACTTTAAGTCATAAAGCTTCCTTTTTATAGTTAATTAATTTCATTTAGCAATAAATAGTCCTCTATTGATGTTTTCCATACTTCTTTGATTGAAATATTATTAATATTAAATTTTTTTTTAAAATTACAAATAATAGCTGCCCTACACAGAACAGAAAAGGCGGATTTTGTTCAATAACAATTAAATGAGTCTTTATTGTGTATTCAAGTTCTATTTTTAAACATAAATTTATTTTTCTTATTGAATGAATACATTTATATATTAGACAGCTTTTTTTTTTAAAATAAAATAATTTTTTTAATATTGCGTTTCAGTCCAGCACGTCTAAAAATAGAAAATTTTCTAATATACTTTATGTAAGGTAATTTTTTTTGTCGTATTTAATTTAATAAATATGCGATAAAAGTATCAATTATGAAATTTCCAGAAGTAGTAATTTGAATATTTTTTTATTAATAATTACGAACTCATAAAAATAGTTTTTTATAGAAAAAAAGATAGGAAGCCAAAACTATTTAGTAAATTTCAGGTTAATTACAACCGATTTATAGGAAGTCAAAAATAAATCGATAGATTAACATGATACCTTAGAGCATGGCATAAAAACATTTTATTCAGTTGCATTTACTTTTCAGTTTTGTATTTTTCACTAAATATGGAAATAAGAAAAATAAATTTGGAAACTAGAATTTCCTGTAAACCTTTACCATATGAGCGGAATGAATTTCTCTGAATGACGTTGATCTCCAACGAAACAATGTGACAAAAATCTTTTTTAAAAAAGATTTCGTAATAAATCCTATTAATAAAATTTATTCTCATAAATAAACGAAAATAGCACGCGAAAATAATTTAACTCAAGTATTTTTGAACGATTTATATAAAGATTTCTTTTTTATGAAAAATAGGTTGAATTTTTAATTTCTTTTATAATTTTATTCAATTTAACAAACAAACAAACAAACTTTATTGGGAACAAAAGCAAATACATAAATAAAAAAAATATATATTCGTCGCCAAGAGGAAAATCCTGTCCAGGCGACACGATACATTTAGATACATCTTGTATTTTAAAAAAAATGTGATACTATGATAGAAAATTTGAATATAAAATTAGGAAACCAAGGGCTAGTCAGAAATATTTCTTACATGAAAAGGAAACATTTCAAAACTTTAATTTAATTATCTGTCATATATTGAAAACGATATAATTTAAAATAGAGTTAAACAACTGAGAACAGAAGTTTTTTGGCACCTAAAATATGTTTTAATTAGCTTTTATACATTAATGGAATTTCGCCAAATACTTTATTCTCGTAAATGAGTTATGGAATTATTATTTAAGTTTAAAATTTATTATAAAACTCTGGTACGCGTGAGATTAATTTAGAAATTAACATGAAAATAATTTATTACTTTATATTTCATAATTCTTTTTACGATTAAGATACCTTCTTGTATTTTGTAGAAATTCAGAACTTATTGGTTTTGATTATAAGTCTCCAATTTCAAATGACCTGTTCATAGTTTTATAAGTCATTCATGTTGTTTTTCTTAATTTGAGAAGGAAAATAAATATCCAGATTTTTAATGAATATTTTCGAATGGAATTTACGTAGTTTTAAGTAAAAAGTCTTCCAAAATTGTGATTTAGACAAATAAGGACTTTCTTTTAATTTGTTTTTAAAATTGAAGTTATTCAGAAACTTTAAATGAATTGCTCAAATGGGTAAGTTATGAGTTGAACTTAAACTCAATTTTTTATGTCTATTAATACATTCAAAGATTTTGATTTAAAAAAAATAATTGAATCAGGCATTTTTAAATTTTTGTCAGTGTAATAAGAATTTAAATTCCCATGAAATTAAAAATTAATTAAAACCATCGTAGGAGAACGTTTTCTGTGGTTGACACCTATTTAGATACTGGTTCTCTTCTTCTACCATTATGTCCAAACGTCAAGGAGTAAACGCATTTTTATGGACAACTCGAGAAATATTGAGCATAAAAAAGTTAAATTTAATGGAAGAATTTATTATTAAACGACAAAAGGTACTGACATAAGGTATTAGGTTCATAGGCGTCACAGTTATATAGTCTAAAAATTATATAGCAAAAAGGTACGCGCGCGCGTGAGTGTGTGTGTGTGTGGGGGGGGGGGGGTTAATGTGAGGTTTGACTCCTTCCTGATGGCAATGCAGCCTTCACAATAGTTTCTTATGTTGTTTGCAAGGATAGAAAACATTTGAAAAAATAAATAGAAGATTTTTGAGTTTAAATCGAGATTAAAATCGAAGGTTTTTCTGGAAGGGAGATAGCGAGCTGCAATTGCTCTTCCAGTATTATTCCATACATCTTTCATATGGATATTTCATCTGATCTGACATTCTAGACATCTTTCGTCTGGTTCATGGCTAGAGATCTGGTTGAATATCCTCAGATTCTAGGGATTTTCGATCAGCTCAGTCCCATGTAGACAAATGTTGTCATTCATAAAAGAGAACTAGGTACAAAAAGGGTCTCCCAAAAAACCTTTCGTAGAGCTTTAAGACCTCAGCCAAGAAAGTCAAAATGTCGCATTAACTCTTCAGATCACAGCCTTGCTTGTTTCAACTAAGTGGTCTCATCAACCAGCGGTAAAGCAGTGGGCATATGTTGTCTTCATTGATGGGTTCCGATATTCAATAATTTTAGTTGAGTTCACACATGGTGAAAATCAGAGACCGTAGACTATCCTGTCAAACATCATGTAGTAACAAATAATAATTGCATGGGAGTGGATCACTATAGTTGTTGACCTATTAAGGTTTATACTGACATGATGTTGGGCAGCCATCCTGACCTGTGCGTTTTTTAGACGCACATCTTTCTTTTTACTGAGGGATAGAACTGAGATATATGTGGTTGTTTGGGGGCACTGTTAGTCCCTAGTTCATTTTTATGGCCTACAATAAGCGTCCAAATAGGGTTTAGCTGGTCGAGGAATATACCTTGAAGTCGAAAATATTCCGAAAATTGGAGTCACCAGCCACTCTAGATTTGAATCCGAGATAACATCTTCGGTGTGTTCTTGGCAGAACAATTGCAGTTCATCTCCTTTGTTCCAGAAATCAGCCGGAGCTAAGTGCTACCTGTTTGGTACAATATGAATATTTGTACCAAGACATCAGATATACTAATTCATAATATTTTCCAACCTTGTAAAAAACATGTGAGTTTGTTTTTGAACATTGAAATGCCGTCTAGGGAAAGTTCATACATTATAAAATAGCCTCTACAAATGCTATTTTGCAACGTCATTTATGGACTATCTTGCTGTGATGCTTTATTAATTCTTGATCTTGAGTTCATAACATTACTTTTTTGTTATCACCGTATGACACTATTTGATGTGCTTTTATATAAAATTTCATTTTAATTTACTTCACTATTTCCTGAGTTTTCTTCGAAAATTTGTTTATTTATAATGTTTTGGACATGAATGTATTAAAAAGTTTGTAGTTATTTCTTATAATAATGATTAAATTATTGTAAATAAATTTTTAAACTTTGTTGCAGCGTGTTCAAATAATAATTGCATAATATATGGTATTTACTTTTAGTAAATATATTCCACTTGTCTTTTGCCATTGGATTCTTAAATCCTAAAGAATGAAATAAAAAAAAAAAAAACCAAAACTGCAAGAGTATTTAAAATCTTGTCAAATCGCTTCATTTTGTAGGTTATAAAGGCATTTAATAATAACTTTAGAAATGATGTAAACTGATTGTAGAACTATAAACATTTAAAGATTATTGAGATGACTACAAAACTAATATCAGGATAAAGGAATGTTTTAAAAATTCAAACAAATAAATAAAAGAATAGATACATTTAAAATACAAATAAAATAATAGAATCTAGAAAGAATAACAGCTGCGACTGCAAGAAAGGCTTTACTCTCTTGGCAAAACATCAAGAAAACTTTAACTAAGTAAAAGAAAAGAATGAAAAATAATTTCTCACAAGAGATAGTTCATTTCAACCGACTTAAATAAAATGAAATGGTAAAGCTTTTTTTTTATAATAAGGAAAGACTTAAAACTTCAAAAGCTAAAAACAGCTTTGTTCCGAAATGACTTTAAACAAACTGTTGAAAACAGGATTGTCACTATCTTGCAAAGATTTGTTCTCAAAGAAAGATATTTTAAGAGATAAAAACTAAAATGATTCATTGGCAGTAAATCTTAAGTCGTAAAATTTGAAGCCCAAGCTCAGTTTTTAAATCTCATTTTCCAAAGAGTCTAGTGGAAATGTAATTACGATTTTTTGTTTGTCGTAATGCTATTTTAATTTAAAATAAAATCAAAATAACAGTATTGACTTAAAATAAAGATCTTCGAAGTATAAATTGAATAGTTTATTTTTTAACGGATGCTGAAGATTTTGACTGCGCTTTAACCCAGATACGTATTTCGTGAATGACTGGTTGATTGGTATACTGTACTGTTTTCGATAAGCCCCAACCGTAGTTTCTATGAAAAATATCACCAGGTGGATGAAATGTCGTTGTGAATAGGAAATTCGGGAAACTTTCGAAGTATTCTTCTCTGTTTAACGCAAGTGTGGATTAGTTTCAACCAACTATCCTGAGTCGTGATGTCTCAGGGAATACAGTGTTCGCTTTCCAATGAGGTCAACTGGGTTCGAATTCCAGCGATGGCTTGTCGATACGAATTCCGCTTCTGGCTTGCACTGGTCACAGTGCTGGTGTAAAAATATCCTCAGTGGTAGACGGATCGTGGGTTTGAGTTCCATTGACGTCAGGCTAACCATGGGAGTTTTTTGCGGTTTTTCTGTCCATGTAACGCAAATACGGGCTAGTTCCATCAAGAAGTCCTCCACGAAGGCAAATTTCACTGAATACTTTGTTAAGGAGTTTCCTTGTCTTCTGGATTGGGTTCAAAACTAAAAGACTCCGGAGTTGATTATTAGCAGTAGTAAACCCAAAAATCAGGTCGGCTGTTCAACGACGGTTGTAAAATCTACTGTTCTCCTTTAAAAATAAATAACTTCCTTACTGAAGGAATAAAGAGGTTTTTCGTCTTAGACAACTTCACGTTGATATATATATATATATATATATATATATATATATATATATATATCATTGGTTTGTCAAATATATAAAACTAAAAAATTACAAATTCGAAGAAACAACTGCGAAAACTAGCATAAAACTGCGAAACAATAAGCACAGCACATAAAGCAACAGAAACACGTTCGCAACTGACGCACGCGAGGACGCTACTGAAAAAGGTTTGCACTTGTTTATGTTCGTGTATTTATGGTTGGTTAACATTGTAATGGAATACGCTAAAAATAAATACAAATAGGAAGTAAATAAAAAATTCTCCTGAATAAAAACCCAATACATGTCTGCTTAAATATATAATTATTGTATATAAACTCGGGCAACAAAAAAATTTATATATATATACATATATATATATATATATATATATATATATATATATATATATATATATATATATATATATATATATATATATATATATATATATATATATATCATTGGTTTGTCAAATATATAAAAATAAAAAATTAAAAATTCGAAGAAACAACATCATTTTTCAACCCTGTACAGCATCGATATTAAGAAACAAAATAAAAAAACGGATTATGATGAAATTTTAGATTTTGTTTTGTTCTACATAAGAAACCAGATGACTAAAACTTTAAAATTCTTAAAAAACTCCCAATTTTTTTTTTTATGTTTCTTAAAAAAATTTTGTTGATTGACCAGATAGTTTTATTTATGTTTTTCTTTCTATTAGATGAAGAAATATTTTTTTTCTGAATTAAAACTTAAATTGTCGAACTTATTTCCATGTATATTATTCAATTCGAAAACAAAATATAATGTATCTGCAATTTGCGTTGTGTTTTTTTCTATGGTAAAGAAATAAAATTAGTATCTAGTAAGTTTTCGTAGTTACCGATATTTCAAATCAAGGAAAAAATTCTTTTTCAAATCTTTTTGGGACAGATTCTTTTTTTCATGTTTTTCACAAACCATTTCATTTTATTAACTGAATTTTGTTTTGTTTAAATACATTACAAAATAGAATAAGCCCATAACTTTTTTTGCTTAAGAATAAGTTTTCTTTTTTGTATGCAAATAGTTACATCAGAATAGCCTATTTAATTGTATAAATTTACTTTGGAAAATTTGGTTAGACATTTCATGCGAAATTTATAAAATTTTCAGACAATAAAAACAAATTTTTTCTAGAAACTTCTTTTCCTTTTTTATGTTTTTTTATGTAACAATATTTTTTTTATTGCTTTCAACTAAAAAAATATGCTATTTATTCAAATTGTCAAGAGCAAGAATGGTTTGATGCTCATACAATATCTTACTTTTGAGATAAAATAAAATTTTTTAAAAATCTAGTAGTGGAATAATAATATTTGGAATAGTCAGTATGTTTAAAATAAATAATTCCAAGAAACGGAAGCAGTAAGATATTACTTGATTAAAGATTATCCTTCGCCACAAAAATAATCAGAACGACATGTTTCAAGCCCTCAAAAATAGGCCTCCATTTTCAAAATTTGTTAGACGTGAATGAAAAGAAACTAAAGTAATTTGAAATATAAACGTAAACTGGAAAATTAAAGTGAGACATAAAAACTTGAAAAACATCAGTTTTGTTTCTTAGCTTTATTTTCTATTTTTTGTTCGCAACTTAGCGTTTTATATTTCAAATCACTTCGGTTTCTCCTCATTCACGTCTTGGAAATGGGCGATTATTTTTGAACTCTTGAAACATGTCTACAGTTATTTCTAATCTGCAAAATATTTTTTTGAAGTAAATGAAGTGTTTTCCTTAAGTCAGTATGTTTGTTTATTGCAAGAATGCATATGTAAGCTTCTAAGATAATTAAATACTGAATGCAGTGAAAATCACTGTTATTATTTGTCGAATCATGTACTAGATTGAAAACATTTTAGTAACACTCTTAACATGAATGCATGAATTAATCTATTACAAAATAGTTTACTCTACGCCTTAAAAGAATCTTAATAAATTATAGTGTTATTTACAATAATAACGTTAATTATTCCATTTACTAAAGGTATGCCTTTATTTTGCCTACATTTATAAATTTTTGAATCAATAGAATATCAATTGAAAATTTTAAATTAAATATAATTGATTAATTGAAAAATATGAATGATTTATCTGAAGAGGAATGTATTACAGGTATTGTTTTAATTTTTATGGGTGATTAAATGATGAGTTTAAATATTCGGTTTATAAGTCGGCTGGTTGCTTTTATTTTTAAGCAAGTTGCTTAAAGGTGAATTTAAAACTAATTTTTAGCTTTAAAAATAAGTCCAGATTTTTATTTTTTAATACTTATCACAATAGCTTTCATTGATATACATTCTTTCAACCAAACCAATATTGGTTTAAAACAATAGAATTTTAATGGATTTCTCCACGTTTTTTTTTGTTGCTTGAGGGGTATTTTTTCAATTTTTAAATGCCTGATCCAGTTTCTTTTTTCTTACATTTCGAAGGTTTCTTTTATTTGTCGATAAATAAATCATTTTGAAGGAATTTCTGTTTTGAGTTTTGTTAAAGTCTGATAGAAGAGGAAAGTAATACTTTGGTCTTTTTTATTTTTTAATTATTTTTTTTTTGGTAGCGTGACATTTATGGTTATGTTTAATTCTTAACAAAATGGGGAATCCGTTTGTTGTTAAAATGGAATTGGTTTATTTATGGATTTAGGAATAAAATGAATGAAAAAAATTGAGAAGAACTCGATGACGTTTTTTTTTTATTTTTGAAAAAAAAAAATTGAATAATAAAATAATATTCAATTAAAATTATTGTCAATTAAAAAATTTGAATTGTTTTATTCATGGAAAAAAGAAATAATAAAATGGATAAAAAATTATGAAAAACTTGGTAAGGTTTTGTTTAGTTCATAAAAAAAATGGGAATTTTGTTTAAGATGTAAATAAAATTCAATTTTTTATAAAAAAAGAGAATGAAATAAATAAAAAATTAGTCCTGAAAATAATGAGAATTAAAAATCATGTAGAAAATGGAGTTTTTAATTTATGGCATTTTGATCCAATAAATAAATAAATAAAAAATAACTTTTTTAATTTCATCTTAAAAACTAGACGTAAAAGGGTTAAAAAACATTTGTATTAACTTATTAATGCAGCACATGCATAGATCTAAAAAGGTTAACGAAGAAAAGGCAATTTTTTTTCCATAAATTTCCGTGACATAACAATGAAATTGAAAAAATTTATGGATGCATAAAAATTTCACTTGAATTAGATAAATAGTTCAGCTGATCTAGATGTACTTAGCTTTTTATGGCAGATCATTTCGCGAATGAATTTCCAAAAATAATAGTTAAATCTTTGATGCTTATGCCACTTATGCTCCTTATAACTTTCCGAAAATGCATTGAGCTGAGTCGAAAAGATTTCTTTCTTGATTTATTTCCATACATGCAAGTATAATTTACTTTTGTCACGACAATCAACCTCCTACATAATATGAGATATAATTGGAAATCTTTTCCATTTGGGATACGTTTTTATTGATTATTTAGTCGGGAATAAAACAACATTGGGGTTAAGCATTAAAGAAATATGTCGTTATGGGTTTTGTACTTGTATCAGGGTGTATGGCCAATGAAAGGTAGTTGAGTTCATAACATACATAACAGAAATATATTGATTTTTAGAGCCTCATCTTTTAACATATTGCTTATACCATCAACTAGATTAGGTATCTTGAATTAATGTTTTGTTGAATCATTAAAGAGCATCGTTAGGAGACAGAATTCAAACTGATTGAGGTTTGTTTTTGTAGACTTTGTTATTCCTTTCAAAGTTTCACCAATTTTTTTACTGCTATTGTATGGTGGATAATATGAAATTTTAGTATAATAATGTTCAAAAATTATAAAAGATACTTGAATACGAGAATGATATGAGCTTTTGTAGCCAACATGAGAGAACAGTAAAAAGTTAGTAGTAGGTTTCACAACTAGTTTGAAGTTGCAATTTTGATGCAAATTATATTTTGATGCAAATTATAATTATAATTTGATGCAAATGTGTTTCGTTACATAATTTGGAAACTTGGAAAATACTTTTGGGAGAAAGAAAATCAAAGAGCAAAATAAGCATTAGGAGGCAATAAGAAGATTTTTGCGATTTAACTCGGAACTTACCTTACCGTTTTTTAATGCTTTGTAATCTATGAAACTTTCCGGATATTCTTCGTGACATTTTTGGCGGTTAACAAGTTAAAATGTATCAAAATTTTCGACAAAAACAAAGTAAAATCTTATTTATATTTCTCTAGGATTTGGTGGAAATCACAGAAGTTTTAAGTGAAATTACAGTATGTTTCTGTAAAAATACAGAAAAATATTAGCAGGAGGCTCAATAGTTTTATAGAAAAAAAAATCTGTAAATTTATTCCCATTGTTAGTTCATTCCTTAGAAATTCACTTAAAAAAGAAATTAAAATTATCAAACCGTTTAGAAATTTTACACGTGGAATCGAACCCCGGCTGAATCTGTAGTAGGCTGTAGAATCTGTAGTATCTCTATTAGACATAAAACTATTTTCCACACCCCTAATAGCGAAAATCATGGTTATAAGCGTCTAAACAAGAACTTGCATAATTTAAATGAGATTCAGGATTTCTTTGATGTATTTTTGCCGTAAATATATTCCTATATATTATTTAATTCCTTCTTATTTTTCAACAACCAGATTCAGATTAGGATAATAAAAAAAGCATAATAAATGATTTAGTAACATTTTATAATGCTTGGATGATTTAATGAAGTAGAGTGTTACGTTATTTTGTAATTTACATCGACTACTAATGAGTCTTTGGAGTTATTGGAGTATTGGAGTTAGTGGAGTATGAGTCTTTGGAGTATTGATAGTAACAATTTGAACTATCATTAACTTCCTGTAATTTATAATTAAAATTAAGAATTTGGGGTTTTTTTACATGATTTTATTTTTATTTTAGGATTATGCACATTGTTTGGAATTTTGTCCAAAGACCTGTTGAAAAGTTTTAACTCTTTTTAAAAAATATAATAAAGTTTCACGTTAACTTTACCATTAGGAATTTATTCGAATTTTTTTGCAACATAGAACTATGCGAAATATGCAAAGTTCTCAACAATAAAAGTAAACAATCCTTTTAGTCTATATAAAATTGAAACGTTTTAATTTTTTTCTTTCATTTTGAAAAAAATAACAAAAATCTTGTTGAATGAAGCGACCATTTTCCTAAAACAAGATTAATATTATTAATGTATTTAAATATTTATACAAAGTTTCATTTCGAATAAATTTTCATCTTTAATAGTAATTTACACTCAGACACTTTTTATGTTTATCTTTGTGGATAGCAAAAGTTTCTATTTTTTAAAAACCTATTTCTAAGATACCAATGCAAGTATTTTTATTATTTTGATTTTATATTTACGATTTTTTCGATAGATGTTCAGTCGTAACAAATTACGTGAGCTCCATTTATTATTAAGATATGCATTCTTTTTTTTTCTAATACGTGAGACTCTAAAAATTATATATTATAAACTATTTAATATTATTAGTAGGAGTTACATCAAAAATATGTCATTACTGAGTTTATTTATACCAAAAGTAACGGAAATTATATTATCAAAAGTTTGAAATCTGTAAATTTAATAAATGCATAGATTGGAATTAACCGATGATAACTTGATTTTGAACAGAAAATATATTTTTTTCTAAATCTAACGAGTAAAGTTTCTGTCAAAGAAAGTTTAATAGTACAAAAATATATGTGATTCTATCATGCAAAAAGCACAAGTAATCAATCCGTAGTTATGTTATTTCTGCATTAAACTATTATAGCAATAGAATCATTAACTAAGAGAGATTCCTTTACTGAAATTTTTTTCTAATTATTTAGAAAATATCGATTAAAATTATCGATATCGATTAAATTTACTGAAATGAAAGAGTTATATCGATTAAAATTACTGAAATGAATCGATCTAACCTCGAGTCAGCTCTTCCGCTGTTTGAAACAAAATCAAAATAGTCATTTTATTTAAACTCATTTTTTTTATTATTATTTCTCATTCAAAATGCAGTTTTTATCAGTTATTATTAATTATCGCTTAATTTTCATTGATTCTAATGACAGAAAATATTGAATTGTTTGTAATGATAAAATCGTGTATTAATTAAATCATATAATTAGTATATAATTAGTATATGCTAATGGAATTTTATGCTGCAATTAGAACAAGAAAACTAATAAAATACTATAACACATTTAGTACAAGTATACTAATGGAGTCTTATAAAGCTATTAGTACAATATTACTAATGGAGCCCTAAAATGCAATTATCGCAATATTACTAATTAAAAAATATAAAGGAATTAGTATGAGAACACTAATCGCATTCAGTACAAGTATACTAATAGAGTCTTGTAAAGCAACAATAGTACAATATTACTAATTAAATCTTATAATGCAATTAGTACAAGAATATTAACGAAATTCTACTATGCAATTAGCTCAAAAGCTAAACGTTAAGTAATTAATATGTAGTTATGCTATTTCTTCTACATTTAACTGAAATATAATGAAATAAAAATATATTCAGGCTTAATATAAGAGTTTAACTTAGGGTTTTAACATTTTGCTAAAACAATAATCGAAATCCGAAAGAATAACACGTGTATCACAATCTTATTCATCTTCAAGCCGAGCGATTATATTTCTCCTTCACTCCAGTTAAACATTAATTGGCAAGAGGACACATCAGCTGGTATCATAAAATGAACTCTATGTTCCACCACGTTCTGTTACCATCGTAATTTGACATTGTAAGACAACAGCAAAAATATCTGAGGCACGTGTAGAGATGAAAATTTTTTTCTTCTTAATATTACATCTTACTTTGTTGTGGTAAAAAAATAGACTTCGCAACATTAAATTTCGATGGTTTGTAAAAAAATGTAAGTAAAACGATGGGATAAAAAAAAATTAAAAACTTAACTTTTGTTAATAGTTCGAGAATTATTAACTGCTAAGCTCTTATTAAAAAGTACTACGTGAACCACTTAGCAGTTCGCTTAGGTGAAATTACAGAGGTGTTGAAGGGGCCATTCTCATTTATTAATTTATGAAAGTTTTTTTTTTTTCATTCGCATTTCAATTCGTTCGAAAGTTATTACCAATTTAATCGCTTTTTCGACATTTCTTTCACTTTTCTTGCGTTAAATAATTCCTATTTCTCCGTTTTTTCCCCTCTCGCATTTGACTTCATACCTTAAGTTAAAAAAAAAAAAAAAAAAAAAAAAAAAAAAAAATAATTGAAATTTTAATAAAACTCTCTAAGAATATGAGATTTGATACTCCTAGATATAAAGCTAATATTTTTATCGAAATGTTTAAAAATATGAAAGGCTTAAAAGAAGAGAAAAATTTATTGTGATATAAAGACAGGGGTTAGTGAACGAAACGATAATGTAATGAGTCTCTTAGTAATTAGAAAAACTTATTTGAATTTGTTTGCTTAGTTATATAGGCTATAGGATTATTTTTATAAGTTTATGTTTTGGCGTGTTTGCAAATGAGCCGTAAATATTGCGTCTTTTCCATAAAAACAGCCAAAGAGGTTACTATAAAATTTTGGAATGTTTGTGAAGAGTGGAATAGTATTAGCATCGTAATTTGGCGACTTAGATTGTCATCGTAAGACAACAGCAATGTAGGGATGACAATTTTTTTTCCTAATTACCCGAAGAGGTTAAAAAAATGTTAGCGTATAATAATTTAACAGGGCTGGAATAAAGCTTAGGGAGGCCCTAAGCTACTGAAAATGATGGGGCCCTTATAGGTCCAATGCTATTTCTATACACCTTAAGTAAATTGTCCTTATTTCTTATTGTTGAGAATTAACATGAAATTATTAAAAAAATTGTTAATATTACTTGATTGTTAACAATTATTCGATTTTGATGTAGAGTATAATGCACAATCTTTCTTTTATTGTGCATATTTTTTGAAGGAAAAAAAAGTTACAACCGAAGCACACCATGAGCTCATCATAAGCACATTTTAAGCACAGGCATGTTGGAAGGGCCATTATATATTTAACAAAATATAGAAAAAAATTGTGAAATTCTAAAGAAATTTTATTTGCAATTTTTATATAATTTGTTACGAATTATTTTCGCAGTTGTTTTTTCTTTGTTTTTTATGTTACATCTTTCTTTGCTGCTCAAAATCTATGAGACTTAAAAACTTAAAATTATAAAGATGTGTAGGATATATGCAAAGAGTTTGCAAGAATACATGACAGTATAATTCGATTATTAGTTTTATTTTATTATATAACCGTTACTGAACAGCCGACCTAATTTTCAGTTTGCGACTACCAATGTTTAACTCAATAGCCTCGTAATTTTGAACAAAATCCAGAAGACAACGAAACTCCTGGATCAGTATCCAGTGGTATTGATTTGTTACGGGAAATTGGAGGACTTTATGACCCCGGCAGACTCTTGTTTTTTATATTTTATAACCATCGTTGAAAAGCCGACTCAATTTTTTGGGTTTACGACCATTAATGTTCATCTCACTGGCCTTGTAATTTCGTAAAAGAAAAATCCTTAAATCTTTCAAGGAAAAAAACGTTTTTTTTTGTTTTTTTGAAATGGCTGGAAATACATCGAATTTCGTTCCGATTATTTGGTTTTCCGGTTTTCTGATTTCCGGAGAAGAGCTTCTGTACAGTATATCTATTGAAATTGTAATCTATTTCTAACTTTTAAAAAAATGTTTTGATCGATTAAAATGACTGAAGTGAATCAATCTAACGGCGAGTCAGTTTCGCACTTTCTAAAACGAAACCAAAACAGTCTCTACTCATATTCATTAAGCCAAAAATGTGGGACAGGTTAACGAACCTTGAATATTTTAAATGTCTCGCACGCTAACATTAGTGACTCGGTGATAAGCGAGACACGTCTCAGTGAAAGTTTGCCCTTGAAAGTCAGATCAATATCATTTCAAAAGCTATTCTTAAAAGTCAAGTTAGTACAACAAAACCATGGCAGAGCTTCACTGATATTTTAGTTATTTAGATATCCTTGAGTTCCAAGGCTGGTTTGCAAAGTTCAAAAGATATAAGGGAAGCAACATTTTTGAAGGGTCTCATTCAAGGGTCTTCTTTGTGTTTCCGCTTTCTTGCACAAAACGGCGTCATGATCCAATTAAAAACAAACAGTGGGAAATACCCGGTAAAAAATTATTACGCTTGAAACTGGTTTAGAAGAGATAAAATACAGTAAAATATATACGAAGACGTGTTAAGAAGTTTTAATGAAATTGGTTGACAAATGCAAAAAATTAGTTGTTATATCATTAAAGAAAAACAAATAATAATCATAGTACATTTGTAAATACTTTTACCCATTCGCGAAGTAAATTTCGACTTGAAATATTAAATATTGGAAACTGGCTTAGAACAAAGAACGTAAATTCAAAGATTTGATAAAAAAATATGAAGCTTTAATGAAAATGTACGACATGTTGTATGAACCAATCTTATGTGGCTATATTGTTTAAAAGAACTAATAATAATGAATAATATGTATTGTATGTAATATCATTCACTGTAGAATGTATCGTGTTATATCGCTATTAAAATATAAAATATCATAAACTGATTTGGAACAGATAAAATAATGATTTCGAAGAGTTGATAGAAATTATGATAAACTTTAATGAAAATGAGAGACGAGTAGTATAAATTAGTTGGTTATATTGTTTAAAATAATAATAATAAGCAATATGTATTATATGTACTTTCCTTCATTCTAGGAAAATACATCGCGTTATAACATTATTAGAATATTAAATGTCAGAGAGTGATTTAGAACATATAAAATGGTTTCGACGAGTTGATAGAAATTATGATAAGCTTCAATGAAAATGGGAGATAAGTAGTATAAATTAATCTTATGGGGTTATATTATTTAAAAGAAATAATGAAAATAAATATTTTATATACTTTATGCCGCGTATTAGAACGCTATTGAAATATCAAATGACAGAAACTGGTTTAAAATAGATAAAATAAATACGAAGACGTGATAAAAATTATTAAGTTTTGATGAAGTTAGCTGGCAAACACAGGAATCAGTTATTTGTGTTTATATAAAAGAAGAATCGATTAATTTGTTTAGAATCGATAAAATAAACACGAAATGAAATTATGATTTTTCAATGAAAATGGCTGTCTAATAACAGCAACCAGTTATTCGCTGTTGTTTCATTTGAAAAAAAATCAATGAATTTGTTATCATTTTGTATATTCATATAGAAAATTTCAACTCCAAAACATTTAATGCATGTTGAACCATAATATTTTGAAAAATTACAACTTCATGTAATCCGTCCTACAGATGATTACAAGATATTATTTTTCATCTGAAATGAAAAATAGATCACATTTACGGATTATAAGGGTAACTGCAAATATTTGATTAGTCAACTTTTATCCGAAATTAATTGCGTTAACTATATGAATTTATACATTAACTGTATGGAAACGGAGTATTCCTTTACTGCAACTATAATATAAATTTTCATTTAGATAATTTTTAAAATAAAATAAAAGAGGATACAAATTAATTGATTATTAAGGTTATCACTAAAATATAATATTATAAATTTTCACTTTAAAGTTTTAGCTATATGGAAACGTAATTTTATGGTTTAATTTAAAATGAGAGATGAAACATAATAACAGCTTATTCAGGTAACAGCAAATCTACACTATTACATGATTCAACGTTCAACAAAATTTCGGGAGAGTTTACTGTTGGAAAGAGAATTTTCGGCCACTGCAACTACTTTAGAAAATTTTCTCTGAAGAAACTACTAGCACATTTTTTTATAACCGTCGTTGAACTGCCGGCCCAATAGTTTTGAGTTTACGACTGTGAAATGTTCAACTCTTTAACCTTGTAATTTTGAACCCAATCCAGAAGACAAGGAAATTCCTGCATTAAGTATTGAGAGAAATGTGTCCACGTGGAGAATTTTTTGATGGAACTAACCCGCATTTGCGTTACATGGAGAGGAAAACCACGAAAACCTCCCACGGTTAGCATAACAGTAAGGGGACTGTAATCCATGATCCACCTTTCATCATCATCATCATAGTTGACCAGAGAGTTTAATGTGGGCCAATGCCTTTCTCCGAAAATTTCTCCATAACGAGTTCCGATTTACCTACCACTGAGGATATTTTTACTTCAGCATTGTGGTCGGTGCGAGCCGGGTGTGGATCATCCATCCATTGCTGGGATTCGAACCTGATTCATCTCATTGGAAGCTGAATGCTCTATCACCTGGCCTCGCTGCCTCACCACGGCTTGCTAGCACTTTTTGAAAGATCATGATCAATGATCTTTCTGGTGTTGATGGTGTTTCTTTCAATGTAACGTCAAAATTTGAAATAATTATTGACTTACCTTCTCCAGAAAAGCTTCGGCCGTGAGTATCTAGAATTGTTAAAAAAAATGATATTAAAATAATTTATTCACTGGATTGATTTCGGAAATGTTATAGCGATTAATAAGTCATGGTTGTCACGGATCGTATACTTCTGCCGAAAACAAATTAGAAATGATATAGTTTTACTCGCGGTATGCTACTATCAGTACTTTTTATGTGAAAGCTTTTTTTTTTATAAAAACGATTCCTCTCTCAATTATTACAGTTTCATAAGATTTTATTTTTAGGAAAAATTAATAATTGAGTTACAATTTTTCCTTCATAAACAAAGTTCAATAAATAAGAAAAGTCAGTACATTCATTTTTAAAGATGTTTATATCGACATAACTGAGAATTTTCTATAATTAAAGTTATTCAAAATTAAACCAAAATTTACAAACTTTAAAAAAAAGCTATATTGTGTAACATTAAAAAAATAAAGATAAAGTTTTGTTCCTTATAAGGAAGTAATTGGATTTAACTTTAAGTTTCATGTATTATTGAATGTTAAAAAAGAATCAATATGCTGCTTTCAATAATTTTCCGTAAGAAAATAATTTCAGTTAAATATAAATTCTTGCAGGGGATTTAGATTTTAGTAAAAGCTTTTACAATGGTTAATAAAATCATGCTAATATAGTGTAATTTTTTCCCCAATGAAATATTAGAAAAGAAAAGATTGACTTCCTTAATGATCAAGTTCTCAAAATCATCCACTTAAAAAAAAAAAAAACAATTCCTACTAAGTGTTCATCTAAAATTACTTTTCGTCTGGTAAAAAGAACGACATTAAAGAAAGTTATAGCACACTTGTAAAAATGTTAGTAAGTCATTCTTGTTTGAGTTCATTTTTAGGAAAAAAAAGCCTATAATGTTTTAAAATAGAAAAATTCTTTTAACTTTTCACTTTCAATCATCTCCCTCTAAAAATAAAAACTGAAAGAGGATTATATCGAATTTTAATATTTGAAAACAATTATGAAATCTCTTTAGTTTAAATGCATACATATCAGCTTTAAAAGATCAAATCTCTGAATAAACGAAAAAAAAAACTGAAATTGCATAAATGATATTTTGCGTTTGGTATTGATTTTATAGAAAAAATTTAAAAGAGAGAGATAGAGAGGTCATTAACATTACGTGATGTTTAAGTAATTTATGGGAACTGCTGTTATAATTACATGTCTAGGTTTCAATTTTTAATTAGTTTATATACTAAAGTTCTTAAAAAGTTTTTCTTAAGCGCTCTAGTTAACTTCAGTATTTAAAATATATATTTTATTTAACTAAATTATTTAGAATACATGCATACTACATAATTAATCAGAGTTAGAAAGTTACCTTATATAAAATGTCAAAGTCATTACATGTCTAAGTTTCAATTTTCAATTAGTTTATATACTAAAGTTCTTAAACAGTTTTTCTTTAGCGCTCTAGTTAACTAATCACCAAATAGTTTTAAAAAAACTTATCTACGTAGTTGTTTCATAGTTTTGGAGAATGATTAATATGATTAATTTCAGTATTTAAAATATATATTCTAAATACACATAAGTACCTTTCAAAAACATAGTTTATACAAACTTAGATATAACAATAGAATAATGGAAGTAGAATAAACTTATGAAACTTTCATTTTTCTGACAATTTTTTAAAACTTTAAATTACTAGAGCAGATATTGATTACTGGAGCGATTATGGCGATTCGATTATTTTACAATTACTAGAGCAGATATCTGATAAAAAAAAATCATCTGTTTTGAGTATTGTTAACTGAAACACATTGCTAATTCAAGGTTTTAATGGAACTATCAATTATTTTCCAGTATTGTTTTGGCTTCGAAAATATTTTCAATGCACACGGGTTTAAAAAGTTACGATCTAATTATTTTCTTTTCCTCTAAGATAAAAAAGCTAAGGAAAAAAATCTACATATAAATAGTTGTTTATTTTTAAAACCTGTATCAAATATTCTTATTTATTTAACATAAACTTCAAGTTGAATCTTTAATTATTTTCCTATTTGTATGGTGAATTTAAATAAAATTCTGTTATACTATTATTAAAAACAAAGTAATTGAGGCTCAATTTTTAAAAGAAGAAAAAGTATATCATTCATTAGATTATTTGTCAATTAAGAGTAATTTATAACCAACAAAAATTTGCTCTTGTTTTTCTCGAAGGAAATTATTTCGATAGTAAAATCTATGATCATCAAGTCTATGATCAGATAAAAAGAAATTTTAGCGATGGATTCTGTCAAGGTGACGTCACACTCAAGCAGTTTTGAAATATTTTCCCATAACTTTTATGTCATTTTTAAATTTTCTATCTCTAAAATTTTTTATGGTCCAATCAGGGAATTTACCTGTTAGGGAAATATACATTAGGAAATTGTAAAAGACACATAAATATTTTTAAGTATTTTTTTTATAACTTTTACGTCATTTTGGAACTTAAGACAAGTAAGGTATATCTGAGGTAAAACAAGGTAGGGTAAGAATTAAATGTTTATAACTAAATTTTTTATCGTTTATCCTGGAAATTTTCATGTTAATTAAATTTAAAAGGTAACGACTCACACATAATTATTTTTCAAAAAAGTTTAATTTCTTTTAGACTATTTTGAAACATTTTATCGCTAAAATATTTTAATTTCCCACTCAAGGAATTTATCTGCAAATGAAAACATTACTTAATTCGATAACTTTTTTAAAAAGTATTTAAATGCGTTTAAATAACTAGAAGGCTTTGCCTAGCGTTTAAATAACTAGAGGCTAGGAGGATCGTTCCGCTGGCCAGCCCCCATGGTTGCTTCGTATTCATCTTTTTTCCCTTAAAAGTTGATAAAAAAGATAATTTTGTTTATAAAATGAATAATTATTATAATTTTATGGAAGCAAATTTTGTTAATATTTTTATTGTAACGAAATGAAAGGATACCTGGATTTGTAAAATCATATCTTTATTTAAAAAAGAAAAGAAATATTTAAGTTTAAAGATACAGAATTTGTGACACAATAAGAAGTAATAAATAAGAATTAACTTTATTTTTTAATATATAAAGATAACCTTATAACATACAACTGTTTGAATAAACAAAAGTTTTTTTGTTGTTGTCGAGATTGAAATGTTGAGATTTACATCTGAAGAGATTACAAATGAAGAGATTTACATCTGGCAACATATCAGCTTTCACTTTCGTATTTTTTTTAATCAAATTTAATAATTATACCTTTTTATATACTTTTGACATTAAGTCAAGCCTTAGCTTGTAAAATAAAGATCAAGAGAGAACTAAACTTTATTAAAACAGTGGAAAGTCATTTCTTAAAGCAAAAAAAGTGTTAAAAAAATGCAAAAATTGTAATAGCTTTTAAACAAATTGGAATATTGAAAATACTCGAGTCAAGTTCACAAATAAAAATAGCTTTTAAAAGCACGTCTAATTTCAACTAAGTAATTACATTTTTACAGTATGTTTCACATAGTTTTATTTCAGTTGAAATTCAATAGTCAATAATTCTCGAAATAATTATCGAATATTAATTTATTTTACTTCATCCGTTTCCTTGTACATCACACAAATGTTATATTTTTATTCATTTTATTGATTTTGTGCAGGAAAACAAAATGTAACGTAAAGGAAAAAAAAATGGAAAACATTCGCAAAAATGCACTTAAATTTGCAAAAACTTAGAATTTCAAACAAACGAACAATAAGTAAGTAAATAAATAAATGAATTAAACTCGTGCTGCGTTCATAAACAAACATGGTTCTTTCAACAGGTCGAATTTCAAGTCTGTATTTGTATTCCTGCCGCCCTGCATTACATTTTTAGCTGCAAGTTTAACAGTTAATAATTATCGAATTAGCTATTGTATATAAATTTTTTAATTCCATCGCATTTCCTGAACATTTTTCTACTGTATCTTTGTAATTTCAATTGTTTAAGCGTTACAGTTTTTACACAGAAAAATAAACAATAACATTAAATTAAACACATAAAACATCGGCTGCGGATCATTTTTTTGATATAGAGATATATTAGCTGATGACGAACATTCTCAGTAACTTTTCCAATTATTTCTAATATTTCTTTTTCATTTTATATTCATTATTATTATAGAATGTTTCCCCACATTTTTTACGAAAAGTATTTAGGAAAAAAACTAAAATAATTATCGGCGAACTGATAGTTTCAACAACATCAAGAGTAACATTATTTTTAATTAGTTTTATTTCTTAGACCAATAGCATAACAAAACTTAACGCTATCTGTGCAACTTTTTGTGGAAAAATTGAAGGAAAACAAACTTTTATGGAAGGCTTTTTGTAGTTACATCGATTAAAAAATTCCATTTATTTTAAACAAATATTTAATGAGGCATAAAAATCAAGCGAAGGTGATTGCTAGTTTGTTTTCTAGCAGTTTGTTTTTTACTGAAGGGCTAAAATGTCACACCCTGAGGGAATAGCAACTTTTAAATCAGAGAAATGGCAAACGTTTCAGAAGTCTGATTTGGATTTAAATTTATACTATGCTTTAATTTGTATCCACGTCTAAACATGATTGGCAACAAAATTGTTACATTGACAACTGCCTACTGAGTTTATCGTATTAACTGGTGGATGAGAGAGGATAATTGGCATCTCTCAAGTTCAAGACTGTTCCATATGGAAAAGATAAAAATTTTGACGAAAGTTCTCGTGACTTTAACCTTTAACGGTTGAAAGCCTTCGCTACGGAGCCGTCTCATATCGGCACCTTTTACTTCATTTTAATGTGTAAAATACGGATTTGAAGCTTAAAAGAATTTATTTTTGCTTGAACTGCTGTAGTGTAAAATGATATGTCGTCGCATTTTTGAAAATGGTTTGTTCTACGGAATGATTCACAATAATCTTATTTAACTTTAAATCAGAACAGCATATAAAATAAATAAGAAAGAAAGATTCTGTTGATTGTCTGATCAGTAAATGCATTGTTTGACATCTTAAAATATAAGATCTGCTCAGAAATGCTTCAGAAAAATAGAAAAAAATTCCTTAAGGAAATCAGATCATGTAAGCAAATAAGAAGCTAATAAGTTTAAAAATAAGCAAAAGTATAATTTTGTAACTTCATTTGTCGCTGTGACATTTTTAATCATTAAAATTTATACATCTAATTTATATTAGATTTGGAAGTGTGTTAAAGTATGATGTTTATATTAGGCAACAACTTTTATTTTTCAGAATGTCCATTTTTTAATGAGCCTATTTATAATCAAATATTTTTTCCCTCAACTTTTGCTTTATCAGATGATAAACATACATTTTGTGAGAATAAAGAATTTCACTATAATTATTTCCAAAAAATAAATAAATAAATAAATAACTTGCCTTTTTTTAATCTTTCAAACCATATATTTTAATTTAATTAGAAGTTGCTTTTAATTTAAATAGAAATGAGAGATCTTGTCTGAAAAAGAAAAAAAAAAAAAAAGAAAAAAAAAAAAAAACTGCACATTGCGCAATCCGGAAAAATTTGCGAATTCAAATCATGCTGTTGGTCGTTGAATTTGTGGAATCTTAATTTTCATAATTCCACTGGCTAACAACGATCAACGGGAACACTTTACTTTTGACACATTAATTTTCAAAAAAAGTTTTCAAATCAGAGTTTTTGTTAATGTGTTCTAAGAGTTTTCCTAAACATCTGTATATTATAATGTGCATACGTTGTTTTAAAACAAAAATTCGCTAGATAATTCTAAAAGTAAAATATTAAAATTCTGTTTGATTTAGACAAAAAAAAAAACAATACTCAAAAATATCCAGTTTAATAAATATTTTTTTTATTGAATTAGTTACATACATGACATAGGAAAAAAACACCTAAACAGCTTCTGTTTCTATCATAGAACATTTGAAATTCATGCTTACCTTTCATTTTCAAACAGTCTTCATTGGTAAACAAGAGTTTATCATACATTAAATCAAATTATAAATTTTGAAATTTGTAAATAAGCATACTGTAATAGATCCGACATCAATTTCCGAACTTACGCAAAAACTTATATTTCCATCATTTGCTTTTTAAATTCTTTTTGGAGTGTAGTTTAGAATATTTAACGCAATTACAAAATATGACGGAGCAGAATTTTTTGTTTTTGTAAAGTAGTTCTGAGAAAAACAGATTTTATATTTTAAACACCTACATTTTTAGTTCTTTTTCTTACGTTAAAATATGTCATTTTTTTAAGTCCTAAAATCTTGCACTGAAAAATGACACAAAAATGACTAACATTTATACATCAACAAAATCTCCTTATCCAAGAGAAGTTTTCGTGTAAAAGGATTTGTAAAAGGATTCAATGTTTTCACAACTTCAAAATCATTAACTTATTTTATTATCCGTCTTTGGCAACCAGCTGGGTTAAATTTCAAAATAATTTTGTGCAAGATATATAAACTTTATTGATAATCAAGCTAAATGCACAGCACAACTGTATTTAAATATTCTAATTCTTCAATCCCTCCTCTAATCCTAACATCTTAATTAGTTTTAAACAATATATATTAACCAAATTTTTTCATCGTCTAGCTGTTGCCCGCACGGAAATACTTTGGTATGAATTTTAGCTATTTTCAAGAGATATTCGCGATATTGTCATTGTTCTTCACGTATTGAATTTTAGTAATAAAATCTGTGAGGAAGGAATTAAATCACGGAAAGCACCGTAAGTATGAGCAAAGTTGGCTGTCGAGGTATTAAAATTATTTCCATCTCATATATATATATATATATATATATATATATATATATATATATATATATATATATATATATATATATATATATATATATATATATATATATATATATATATATATATATATATATATATATATATATATATATATATATATATATCAATATCAATATCAGGAGAATTTTTTATTTACTTCCTATTTGTATTTATTTTTAACGTATTCCTTTACAATGTTAACCAACCATAGATACACGAACATAAACAAGTGCAAACCTTTTTCAGTAGCGTCCTCGCGTGCGTCAGTTGCGAACGTGTTTCTGTTGCTTTATGTGCTGTGCTTATTGTTTCGCAGTTTTATGCTACGCAGTAACGCAGTTATTTATTTATTTATTGTGCAGTGTATAAATAATTAATTGGAAACTTTTCATAATGGGTAGAAAAAGGCAATATTGCACCATGTAAAAAAAAAAAATGTAAATAAAAGCCCTCGTGAATGCTAAAATATTTTCAAACCGAGGAACATCACGAAGATTGAAGGTTTCTGAAACTAGCTTACGGTGCATAAAGAAAATATATATATATATATATAGTGGTCCTAAAATATATGTCAAAAATGTAAAGGTAGGTGGAGGGGACCTAAATAAGCATTTTCCGTATAGGATTGTGTGTGCGGTAATGCCGCCTTGAGTCGGTAGGGAGCGCTGATGACTGCAGCTTATAAAAGCGCTTGCTAGCTGGATTCATCATTTCTCGCACGGATCTCAAACATCATGCATCGTTTCATCGAGCTTGCCTACATGCATTTCATGTATGGGGCTGCACAAGGAAACGGATTAGCTGCTCAGAGGATTTACAGGGTATTCCCGGATAGAAATCAGCCGGATCGTCGAACATTCGAGCGTCTTCATCGGGAGTTACGCATAAGTGGATCGTTTTATGCTTCCAGGCGTGAAGCTGGCATTGGAAGATATCGCAGAACTCCTGCAGTGGAAACCAGAATACTAAATACAGTAGGGAATAATCCTTCGACAAGCTCGAGAGCTGTAGGACGTGCGTTGGGTGTGAGCCATCAAAGTGTTTTGAGGACGAAGATCTTGTTGCCCGCTTGTCTGTTGCTGCTTTATATGTGCTCGACATGCCTGACGTCTTTTCTAAGGTACGCCGATCCATGCGCCGTCGCTGTGAATCTTGTATCGCTGTCGGGGGCTGCTCTTTAGAGCACCTCTTGTAAACTGTTGATAAATTTTTGTTTTCTTTTTTCTTAACTTGTCTTTTTAGTTTACTTTGATTCAGAATGCTTTACAAGCTAGTGCTTTAATGTGCCATTACCGCACACACATTCCAAATTGCTTATTTATGTCCCCTCTACCTACCTTCACATTTTTGACATATATTTTAGGACCACCCTGTATATATATGTAAATTGATGAAGTCGGATCGAGCAGGAAAACAGACACAGGATTTTAATGAAAGCGAAAGAAATTTATTATGTCATTCTTAGTTGAGTGGAGAGCGAAAAGTGATCTTAACTCCATTCACGATCAGTCTTTCTAATAGGGAAAATCTTGCAAAAAATCCGAAAATGTCTCTATTTAGGGAAAAGAGGGAAATCTTAGAAATTTCTATTGGTTTATTAAATAGATAACGCGATTCCCAAGAAGCTTAAAGGGAAAAATGTCTTTATTTAAATTTATGCATAGTTGGGCCAAAAACAGATTTAGGAACAGGATGTGGTTTTTTAAAAGTATGATTAAGTGTTTCGATTTGAATAATTAATTAGTAATAAATTAGGAGTTGTTTTATAACGAAGAAACTAACATAAAAAATTAATAGAAGCTTTTTATGTTACATCCCTCCTCGCCGAAAAAGTTTAACTAATATCTAAAAAATTTTAAAAATTATCCCTTTGTAAAACTTTCCCTGTGATGACACAATTAAAATAAAAAGAATCAAATTGCAATTTTAACAAGATATAAAGTCACATGAACTATAAAAAATACACATTAGTAGGGGAGAGTGGGATCAATTGTAACATTTTTTACTTAACTATTTTTAACTAACAAAAAGTCCAATATATTATTAGTATTAATTGACAGACGAGTAAAGTAGACTATTCTCTACTAGAAACAAAAATAAATACCTTATTTTAAATGTTATTATATTAGTTATTAACAATTTTTGACAGTCGTGCACTTGTTAGAATTGTCCCCACTTAAGGGGTCAATTGTAACAGTTCATAAATTCAACTAAAACATAGTAAATTATACATATTATCATAGTTGTGATATATTTTTTTATTGATCAAAATAGTAGTGATATTTTAGGAGTAAAAATAATAATGAACAGAGACCTAAAGGGTTAAACTTTTAACTTTAAGTGGTTAAAAATTTTAATATATGCTGTGAAAGGTGACAAATAAAATAATGCACATGCAACATAATATAAATGATATAGGAAACTATTGGTGGTTCTTAAAGAGTTAAGTAATGGTTTGTGAACATAAGATTATTTATTTTCAGCTGTTACATTCGTCCCTTTACTTATTGTTACAATCGTCCCCAAGACGCCAAAACAATGCTAGTTAATTAACAAAACTAATCTTTTTTTTTTTTTTTGAAATGTTAATTAAGGTGTCCACTTACATATTTGGTTAATAATTTTTATTTGTTTAAACAAAATTACTTTGTTACAATATAATATTCTAATACCAAAAAAAGTACTTACGTAGCGTGAAAATATCTTTTGTGATGTAACACTTTCAAAAGTACATAAAAATGGTTGAAAGCAGGGGTATACATGTAGATTTATTAAATACACCTTGTGCACCACCTAGGAACCAAATCTAGAACCCGACACTCGAAATTTTTGCTCTGTTACAATCGTACCCTGTTACAATTGACCCCACTCTCCGTAATGTAATTTTTTTTTTTTTTATTGAAAGCGAAAGAAATTTATTATGCCATTCTTAGTTGAGTGCTGAGCGAAAAGTGATGTTAACTCCATTCATGATCAATTTTTCTGATAGGGAAAATCCTGCAAAAAATCCGAAAATGTCTCCATTTAGGGAAAAGAGGGAAATCTTAGAAACTACTATTGGTTTATTAAATAGATCATGCGATTCCCACGAAGCTTAAAGGGAAAATGTCTTTATTTAAATTTATGCATAGTTGGGCCAAAAATAGATTTAGTAATAGGATGTGGTTTTTTAAAAGTATGATAAAGTGTTTCGATTTGAATATTTAATTAGTAATAAATTAGGAGTTGTTTTATAACGAAGAAACTAACATAAAAAGATTAATAGAAGCTTTTTATGTTACATATATATCTTCGAGCAATAGCATATATATATATATATTGCTCGAAAAGGCAGGCTCCTTCACCATGACGTCGTTTATATTTGAAATTCCAATAGCCATTTTACAAAAGATCAAAAATTAATCTAAATAATTATTTCGCAGTAAGTCAGCGATTCTTAACCTGTAGGGCGCCCCCTCCCCTAGGAGGGCGCGAAGCACAGTAGAGGGGTGGCGCGAAAATATCCAAGAGAAAATATTATTTACAAAAAATGATTAATTGTTTGAAAGGAAAGCACACATACGCATAGAAAACAAAATACATTTCGACTTATTTAATAACTTATTAAAGTAAAAAAACTTATGAAATGAAAACTTAGGATGGATGAGCCAAAGGTGGCCGTGGCTAAGCTTTGAGGATTTTTCCTAATTTTCTAATTAAGTCTGTGTGGCTGAAGTTTTTTTTTTTTTTTTTTTTTCGCAAAATCTTACACCTATCTCTAATACATATCTACATCTAATACATTTACTTTTAATTGGCGATCGCAACATTCGAATTCGCCATCTGGGGAGAGACCGGTTTCATGCCTTTAGCCCTTCTCCCTTCCCTCTCCTCCGTTTTTCAGTTGTATAGGAATGTACTACGATATTTTCCCTTTTCTTAATATTTTTCCTTTTTATTTAATAAAAATAATTTTTTAAATTTCCGTGATACTTTTTTTTAGAACTACGTTTAATGTAGTTTTCCATATAGTTTTTCAACTTAGAAGATTTTAATCTATATGAAAATCAACAGAGAAACTAACGTACTTCCTTCCTCTATGATTTTCCACACGCTAATGGGGAAAGCATGTGAAGTGTTGCCATTGGTAGAGAGTTCTGCTCTGTGCCACCTGCAGTCCATTTCGACCGCCAATTGTAAAATAAAATTTCATTTATTCTATAGTACAATTTCATAGTTGTAGCTTTTACCCATATATTGAAATCACTTTTTCATTTTCTCAAATCATCTTTAGAAAAGACACTTGGACTGGCAATTTTTTTTTATATATATCGTTTACATTGATAGTTCTTGTGTGATGTCACTAGTGACTCTTTTGAATTAAGTCATTAAAATAAATCAAGAATTACTGAGTTAATTCTTTCAAAAGAGTTCACTAACCATAACTAGTAAGTAAGAGTTAACTAACCATATTGGAGTTAACTAACCTAACCCATAACTAGTATAAAAATACCCAATTTAAGAAAATACCAGAATCTATCACAACACCAAATTGTCTTTTGGTTTCGCCACGTGTCGTGAAGTCTATGAATTTTTTCTTCCTCCTCAATTGAGAGTCTTTCGAGAGTCTTATGAAATAGATCCCTAACCCACTCTTAACTTGCTATCAGTTTGTCGTCAGCAAGAAAATATTTTTTTAATTACTTGCCAGCATGGCTAAATGATTTTCTAAGGTTACAAAAACAAATTTTAGTTATTCTTCTTTAGCCTTGTAAGTTTTTGTACATCCACATTTGCAAACATTGTTAGGCTTTTATGCTTTAAATTTCTGCTCCACAATTCCAATTTTCTACAAAAGGCATTAACTTTATCACTCGTATCCAACATATGTGTATTTACTCCTTGGAGAAGAAGATTCAAGTTATTTAATTTATTGAATGTGTTTGCCAAGTAGCTCAATTTCATCACAAATAAATCATCCCGAAAATTTTCGGCTTCCGATATGCTTTCTTCTTCTAGGAAAATGGCGATTTCTTTCCTTAATTCATAAACACGTTGCAAAAATTTCCCACGTGATAACCTTCTTGCCTCGTAAGAAAATAGTAAAGCTGAATGTACTGAACCCACGTCTTTACAAAGTGCGGAAAATACTCTCGATTTCAGGGGTCTCATTTTTATATAATTTATTACGGTTACAACCATAGTTAACACAATATTGAGAGAAGGACTCATTTCTTTCGATGCCAAAGCTTCTCTGCTGCGGTTCATGCAATGCGTCCAGACGCACTGAGGCGATTTTCGTTTTACAAGTGCTTGTATACTTTGGAATCTTCCTGACATTGAACGAATACCATCGGTGCATATTCCAACGCAATTTTTTCATTCTATGTTTGCCTCGTATATAAAATTATTTAAAATAGCAAATAATGTGAGTGATATTGTTTTAAGTTCTATTGGTTTGCAGAAAAATATTTCTTCTACTACTGACATAACACGAAATCGAATATAGGCAAATAAATGAGCATCGGTTATCGGTTGCTTCATCTAGCTGTATTGAAAATAATTTGTCACGCAACTTAGAGAAAAGCTGACACTGTTTTATTTTCAGCTATATCACCAGTTCGACCAGCAATAGTATCATTTGAAAGAGGTATGGACTGCAATTGTTTTGAAAAATTATCATCTAACATAGTTTCTACTATCTCAATTGCTGCTGGCAAAATAAGTTCTTCACCAATAGTGTGGTTTTATTTTACATCTGGCTATTTTATAAGAAACTTTGTAAGATGCAATTAAAGTTTTTTTTTTTGTTCACAGATAAAGCTTCTAAAAATGATTTTTGCTTTTTATATGATTTTAATTAAAAGAATTCTCTTGGTTTGCTGACGTACTCACTATGAAGCTTTTCCAAATGTCGTTTAAGTTTTTTAGGTTTCATGCTGTCTTCTGTCAACATTTTTGAGTGAATGATACACAGGGGCCTTTACTTCAGTACTGGTAAACCCAAAATTTAAGTATTCTAAATAATATTTTCTTGATTTTATTTTTGAAACCACGCTCGTCTGTGTACTTGCTGATGCTTGACTATCGTCTAATGCTTGCTTACTTCCGCTTAAAAATTTATCCATGAGTCTGCATAAATCTACTGCGGTGAATATTTAATACGGTGAATTGCAATTAACTAGAAAATATATATAACATACACATTCACGATAGATTCGATAGCGATAGAAGGATCAACTCGAATGAGACTGGCTCGAATTTAAACTTGCGTTATCGAACATTTTTCTTCTTCCTATGAGAAAGCATTTGCTCTGCGTATGTTCGAGACGCCATCAGTGGTGTGGACTCCACAAACATTACTTTTTTTTATTGTTCAGTCATGCTTCTGTTTTATTTATTTTATTATTCAAAAAAATGTATTCTCTGTTTCTAAATTGAGCTCACCCCGTCTAGGTTAACTTTCATTAACGAATTTTTATTCTTTCATATTATTTTAACGTTACCTCCCTGTTTGGCTTTCATTTCAAATGTAATATTTAAATTATCCTCGCTTTCATTGGCTTCATCTGTTCACCGACCCCTTGGCAAAATGCACGATGTGATTTCTTCACAATGTTAGCTCGCTTTTACTTTTGTTTTGGCGGTCAGTTATAAATAATTTAAAAACAGAATCCAAAATACTCAATATACATTATTGTTGTACATATTGTAAGCGCGGGGGGTGCAATGAAAATTATGATTGAAAACTGGGCCACGAATTCTGAAAGGTTGAGAAACGCTCCAGTAGGTCTTCATTTCTATAAAGATACAGATTTATTTTAAATAAATATTTAATGTATTACTAACTGTTCAATATTATTTAAATCATTCCTAAAGACATGCTAACAAAATGAACTATAGTGTTACAAATAGATGCAGAATTACTCGAGGGCCACATAAGAGAAAAACATGTAGATTGTCATGAAACTTCTTTAAAATACTCTTTTAAGTAGGTACCTTATTTTATTTTAATTACATTTGGTTGGCTCAATATTTAAATTTAATTTTTACCAAAATTAATGAAATAGACATTCTGAATAAATATTTTGGTGCCAAAAGGAATAGTTTAAACAACATGTTGAAATATACGCGCGCACTATATTTGTTTACTAAATAAAATTAATCCTTTTCAAATATATGTAAATATGGTATTTAAGTAAACATTTAAGGAGAAAAAAGTTGTACTCGTTTTCAGGAAATGTTAATTATCTACAGCTAAATCAAATTTTAGTTGTAACTTAAAACTCCATCTATTATTTTATCGTAAAAATTTGCACTTAGACTTTTATTAATGCTTCTAACATTCTGTTAAAGTTTAACAAGTAATAGAGTAAAAAGTGAATCTTTTGTAGCTGAACTGATGTCACTTCGGATGGGAATATATAATTACACATATTTTTAAGGTTTTATTTTTTGACAATGATATTGCTGTAATATTTTATTTTAAATTTTCTTTAAATTTATTTAACATTGGAAAGGTATCAGGGAATTCAGCTACACGAATGATATATCGAACGACCAAAATTCAAAATTCTTTTAAAGATTAATCTGTTTTTTTTTCTTAATTTGTTTTATTGGAAAAGAAGCGTTTTTTCCTGATTTAATGCTTACTTTTGGTGTAACGAATTTTTTTTTTTTATTCAAAATTAATTTGAATGAAAGAAATGAGTTTATTCTTAAAAATATATGAAATTCAAAAATCAAATATAGCATTAACTCTAATAATAACAATGGGGAGAAATTTTTTTCCTGCTACATGATATTTTTAACGTATCTTAAATATTTTCTCGTCACTGATTTCAAATCTGCAATCAGTTTCTCTCTTTCTCTCTCCAGTCTACAGTTTTTTTAAAAAAAACTAGAATTTTTAGTCTACTTTTTGTCAAAATGTGCAAGTTTTAAAACGTTCGGTATAGCTGAGGGTAGCAAAAATACTGCGACAAACTTCTAGAGGGTTTTAAAGCATCAAGATCACATAGGAACCCATGTCCAGAAATGTCACCCTTCGCCGCTAGGAGCACTTTCGTATTATGAACTGGTTTAGATTTTTCGTGTGTTTCTGAACAAGATGGTGATAATAGGATAGCGCCCCTAGCCGCTTCTACGACATTTCAGTATATCGGTTAATGTGTATTTTTAATCTTGATGATGTGCTCGAATTCCTCTTGAAGGTAACCTCAGCATTAAGTGGCTCCTTGTAATATATAACTTTTTTAAATTAGTGCAGTTTGACAAAAAAATGGACTAAAAATGTAAATGGAAATGTTAATGGAAAAATAATGTAGCTTTAGGAACAAAATTAATTTCTGATTTGAAATCCCCAGTAGGCAAGATCAAGTATTTTTGAAAATCCAACAAATTTTTTTTTCCGTGTTTAATTATATGAAAACTTAAAAGATTTATATTATTAATTTTAATAACATTATATACACAGAATATTTTAATAACATTAAATAACACAAAATATTAAATTTTTTAAAAATTATAAAGAATACAGTGTATTTTTAAAAATCTGATTCAAACAAGTCGTTATGTTTCATATGCTTACAATGGGATTCTGGAGCAAATGAAAATTATTACTTTATTAGTTATAACTGAACAGTGAAGTAAATGGATAAATATTGATGAAACTGCAGCTTTCGTTAGAGCCCATTTCGACAATAAAGAATGATGAGTGAGCGTTCTTTAATTTTGTCTTAAGGAAATAAATGATCCTTAGTAAAAAATATTTTATGCAAGCTCATGGTTAGATAATATTTAGAAAAATACGGTAGAGTAAGTCAATCATAACTAACACGTTAAGCAAATTTCTAATTCCCTCCTTAAAAAATTGAAATTTAAAAATTTGAAATGCTGATGAAAATGTATGTAAGTTTAAAATTGTTTTTATTTTGCTTATAAGGTATTTTTTGATTTTTTATCTTTAAGTTCCTTCTTTTGCATTAAAAATTATTTTCTACTAAAATGAAGAAAAAAATTAAAAATTAAAGCGCGACATTGTAAGTATCCAGTACATGGCTGATAGAAATGAGTTCGAACTCGCTTCTGGAGGCCTAAACCACTCAATCCCGAAGCTCAACCGATACCAAAGAATTTTAATCCGTACCCACCCGATACCGAAGATTTTTAATCCGAGCCCTCCTGTTATCGAAAAATTTTAATCTGAGCCCTCCCGATAACGAAGAATTTTAATCCGAGCCCACCCGATACCGCAGAATTTTAATCCGAGCTCTCCCAAACCCGAAATATATAGGTTTACTTAAAGCTTGAGTCTATCCGAGAAATACGTCAGATAAAGGCTAAATGTTGAGCCACACTATTAGGCTGCCTGAACAAGAAAATTAGTTATTAAAATCTTTTTATCACAATTAATTATTAAATGTTATAATTTTTATACTTAATAAGAGTACGAAACGTTTGTTTAAAAGTAGTTAAAGAGGTTATGAAACGTTTTTCAAGTAAACGAAAGCCGTTCCATAGTGGGCCCGGCCTCGGGCTTTCGGGTGGGGGCTGAGCCCGTCTAATCTCTAATGGCTAAGTATATAAAAAAAGTTTCGGTTGCTTTTCAACGAAAAAAAAATATTAATACTACTACTGTATCAGGAATATACTAATTATATCTAGTAATTAACCATCCTAAATCATATTTTTAATATTTGACTTATTAATTCTCTACAACATAACATTAATTTTGATTCAAATTTAACATAATTAATTCCAAATATTGATTTTGATTAACTATAAAAATTAAGAACAAAATAGTAAAAATTTTTTAAACTTTTTACATTACCAACTGTAAGCAAACCACTACTCAACTTCATCAAAATTATGATTAAAAAATTACAAATGAATATTTTGAATTGAGTTTTAAAAGCAAATAAATTGATTTGAAAACACACTTTAATTAAATTTCATTACATCTAATTTGTTACAAAGTATTTCAATTTTATAAAAATACAAAAAAAAATAAAAAAAAAATAATAAAATCTGAAAATCGAAGAATAATTTAATTGCATTGAATGGAAGTGAAATAGTTAATTTTTAAAAATCTTCAAGTAGTACAAAATTAAATAATTTATTTCATGTTTTTTAAATACTTTTGGAAATTTTTTTTTTCATTGCTATTTAGTCTGTATTAGTAATTTTTTCTGTAAAAATCTTTAAATATTACTCTGAATTTTCTTTTCATTGAAGTCATTTTGTCTCTGTATTTAAACGGATTGTTGTATATTTGTATGTGTGGGGCGAAAGCAAATAAAGGGAAATACTTATTATAATTTAAAATACTAACTCAAGATAAATATAATAAATTGAATACAATTAGAATAATTATATGCGTACTTATGTAATTATTTTATTATACATATTTTATTCTTTTCTGCTTTTAATAATTAAGAAAAATATAATTTTTAGGAAGTGAGGTTGTGATTTATTTGTTTAATAGATGGCAGCACTGCTTTTAAAAATTTTTCTATGTAACCTAAATATTTAAAATATTTACAAACTATGTATATATATTTTTTTACGTATCGCGAATGCGGGAAAGGGAAATAAAACTGATTAAAAATCATAATTTTTATGAGATATTCATAGATACCTTATATTCTATTATAAATTCTATTTCAAAATGAAAGACCAGATATTTTGCCTATAAATAACACTATTTTAAGCTCTTACAAATTACAATAGTTGTTTTCTTATTATTTTGTATTATGAGTAAGAACTTTGGTTTAATTGTTTTATTAATAAATATTGGAGACATATTTTATTTAACGAAGATAAGTAACAAAGTTCTCTACTTTGTAAAAAAATTTCCCCAGAGCAAAACTAAATCTCAGTCAGCGAGTCTTAGATGGCGCCACTGAAATTTAAGTTTAAAAAATATAAATAAATGATAATTTTTTTTTGGAAAGGATGAAATTTATTTTCAAAAACTTTTTATTTTGTTTCACTTCTTCTCTGAGGTACTTTTTAAAACATGAAAAAATCTTAATTTTTGAAATGAAATTTGAAAATATAAAAAAAAAAAAAAAAAAAAAAAAAAAAAAATTACAATATTTATCCAACATGAATTTTCAAAACCATTTTCTTATCTAAAAAATTGGTGATACGTAAAAATAATTTTATTTTACACATGATTACTTGGAATGTTTAGGATTTATAAAGTAACCTTTTAACACTTTTTTATTCTACGGCAAGGTTAAAAGTTGTTAAAAAGGCGATTAGATGTTAAAAAAAAGAAAATAAATAAATTAAAAATTTAATGTAGCTTTTATTTATTTAAACATACAAAGCAAATTTTCGTAAATTTTGAATATTTTGTTAGTAAGTTTTGATGTTTTTTAAAATTCTTTAGTGTTTTAGAATGAGAATTTCAAAATGAGCTGCATTTTTAGATTTTACTAATATTTTGATTTCTCTGACATAAATATCCATTTTTTTAAAATTTCAAATAATAATATTTATTGCTTTAGTCAATGGCTAAAAAATAATATTTTTAAAAGTTTAATGTAACTTATATTTCTATAAAAATGCGGACGTAAATTTTTAAAATTTTTTTTTTAATATTTTAAAATGAGAGTTTCAAGTGGCACTTTCTTTTCAGGTTTTAGTGATATTTTGATTTATGTTACAAATTTCCAAATATTTTATTAAAAAATTTTCAGGTTTTAGTCAATGAGTGGTTTTAGTCAATTGATAAATAATAACATTTAAAAGGTCAGCGAAGCTCAGATTTTTGTAAAAATACGAACACAAAGTTTTGTTAATTTTTTTTTCCCATCAGAGAGTTTCAAACTGTTCTGTATTTTTCCGATTTTACCCACATTTCATTGTCTCTTTGTCACAAATCTCTAAATTTTTAATTTTTTTTTTTTTACGTTTTAACCAATGTGTGATTTTAGTCATTGGATAAAAAATAATATTTTAATAGATTAATATAACTCAAATATCTATAAAAAGAAAGAAGCAATTTATTTTTCTTTAACGTTTTGGAATGACTGTTTCAAGTTGCGCTGCAATTTTAGTTTTTACCAATATGTAATTTCGGTCGCATGTCTCCAATTTTTTTTATTAAAAAAATAATTTTCCTCGTTTTAATCAATAAGTGTTTTTGGAGTATAAGAATAAAAAATGATATTTGAAAAAAAAATCCAAAAAATGTAGTAATTATTTTCTGAAGGACGACGTCACAACCTATTTATTTCAAACTACGAAAATATAAATTGAAAAAGTGCTGCTATATTTCTTTAACGAAAACTGTCCTGATTTAAAATAAATAAACTATTGTATAAGATTAAATAAAATAAACGATTAATAACAACTTTTTTTTTAAAATTATATTTATTACTTTTATCTAATTAATGGTTTCTTTGATCTTCAATGAATTGTTAGCATCTTGCTTTAATTATGTTGACGAATTCAATTGTTTTAATTTTTTTAGTCACAATTAATGCTTGACAATAAACAATTCAGAAACATTCTTTTTTATAAGATTTTATTACATGTTTTGCTTACTTTTCATAAAAAATGGCTTTAGGAATTTAGAAATCTTAGGTTAAACCCTTGAAACACCCGATTACTCAAGAAAATTACGTTAATTCTTCAAAGATTATTTTCTTTTCAAGAATTAATTCGTTCGACTTTATTACATAATTAAACATTTATTCTGCTTTTAAGATTTTTAATTCCATTTGGATTTCAACGTTTTTTCTTGTTTCCTTCGCAACAATTAATGTGTTGAAACTCAAGTTCAAGGATGTTCAAAAGTTTATTTTTGTGCTTATTAAAGAGCTTTGATTTTATTCATAACGTTCCGATCCACTGGTGCGGTACGATCATAAAACAATTATTCAAAAAAAAAAAAAAAAAAAAAAAAAAAAAAAAAAAAAAAAATCATTTTTTAAAAAATAAAACGAAAAATAAGTAAATTCCAAAAATTTTTGTCTACATAAAAAACTATTAAAATATCGTTTTTTTTACAACGAATCCGATTCATTTCTTTCAAACCATTCTAAAATTAAGTAAAATTAGTAGACTCAAAATACATTATATATTCTATGAAAATATATATTATAGAATATTTAATCTATATTTAATATATCTTAAAGGAGTATGAATATTTTTGAAATATTATTCTAATAATTCAAACACATAAACATTCTATGGAAAATATTATATTTGTTATTAATATGAATTTGGAAATATTATATAGGTCTAAGAGCTTTGGATTTATTCACAGAGTTCCGATTCACTAGTGTGGTGCAATTATATATATACTGTTTTTTTTTTTTTAATCTTAAATAAACATTTGTAAAACATTAAGTTTTTGTCTAAAAAAATAAATGTTAAAATATCGTTCTTTCTGACTACAAATGTGATTCATATATTCTATGGGAATATATATTGAAGAATATTTAATGAATTTGAAGTAATATTCTAATAATTTAAACAAGTTAAACGTTCTACGGAAAATAATATATTTTTCATTAATATATATTATATTACATTTGTCTAAGAGCTTTGATTTTATTCATAACTATCAGATCCACTAGTGTGGTAACGATCACAAGACAATAATTAAAAGAAAAATTTCCTTTTTATTAAAAAAAAGAAAAAATGAAAAATTAGTAAAGCCTGAAAGTTTTTGTCTTAATAAATTTCAAAATATCGTTTTTTCTGAGAACGAATCTGATTCATATATTCTATGGAAATATATATTATAGAATATTTTAAGAATTTGAAATATTATTCTATAATTTTAAACAAATTAAACATTCTATGGAAAATATTATATTTGTCATTAATTTATATTATATTATATTTGTCTAAGAGCTTTGATTTTATTCATAGGATTCCGATTCACTAGTGCGGTACAATCATAAGACAAAAATTATTATTATTATTTTTAAAAAATAGCAAAGCCCGAAAGTTTTTGTTTACTTAAAAAATTATTAAAATTTCGTACTTTTCCAACAAAGAATCTATTTTTTTAAACCTTTCTAAAATAAAAATATACTAGATTTAAATACATTAAATATTCGATGAAAATATTAATTATAGAAATATATGTCATTCACTGGACTGATGAATGGACAATGGATTCAATCTCTACGTTTTAAGCATTTTTATTTTTGTATTAGCGCAAAATATTTTATTTTTACAGTTGCTTTATCAATACAGAACAGTTATAGATATTTTTACATTACTGATTCGATAGCAGAAAGGGCAAAATAAATCAGACGGAACACTTAAATTTAATGTCACGCATTAGTATGAAATTTAAGTAGTTCCAGAGTCTTTTTTTCATGGATGTTTATTAATTTTTACAAACAATATACAAAATTATAAAATAAATTGCAAAAATGCATTTTCTTTGATTGAACATATATTCCGCTTTTATTCTTGTCCTTCAAAACACGAGGGCATATATAAATAGCATATAAATACCATATAAATTAGCATATATTTTAAAGCATTCGTTTTTTTAGTGTCACAGGGCTATAAGTTGAGCAGTCAGATATAAAGTGAACTTTTGAACAATTTTCTTCTTTCGTAAAACATACAATATTTTTTCATGTACTACGGTGCTTAAAAATATAAACGGACCATCCAGGATAAATTTTGATCTTATGCTTGGATGTTCACGTTCTAGGAATCAAACTTAATGGTACAAAACAATGACCTAAAATATGCTATATTAATTATTGCAGACGACATTTTAAGTTTGGAAATATGGCGTAAAATTGCTCTTTCTCTGATTAAGCATACCTTTTTTATGATGGGTTCGGGTTTCCAGCCGCGATGTGGGAAATATGATCTCAATAGTTTGATTAGGAGAGCGGTCCAAAGTTTTGACCCCTTAATGTTAATCGTACTTTCTGCGTATTTCGCCATATCCCGAGAACTTTCTTAACGAACTGAAAAATGTTTGCACACGATAATAAAGTTTTTTCATCCAAAGATACTTTCATCGAAAAAATAATTTTATGTAAATATTTTTTTGATTGTTTTATTTAATTCCAGTCGAAAAAATTTTGAACTGAAAGGATACAATTTTTTACACCATTTTAAAGAACGTAATTTTATATGGCAAACTGCAAAACGTGGTAGTTCCTAAGATACTGCATTTTAAAAATATGAATTTCATAAAATTTTATTTCCCAGGAACAACAATTCCACTGATATCGTTCAAATTTCGTATTTTGCCATGTGAAATTACATTCCTTAAAATGATGTATAAAACTGCATACTTTGCAATTCAAAAAGTTTTCAACTACTATTAAATAAATTAATAAAAATTCATAAAAAAAATAATAAATATTTACTTAAAGTTATATTTTGCATGGAAAGTATCTTTGGATAAACGAATTTTCCTAATTGTGAGCCAAATTTTTTCAATTCGCTGAAACAATTTCGAGATATTATGAAACGCGCAAAGATGAATAAATATAATTAACATTTAGGGGCAAACTTCGAATTCGGCGAGAAATTCAGATAAAGTACATTTTGTGACTTATTTCGTTACTTAGAATATCGTCTGCATTTATTAATAAGCATATTTGATCTCACTCTTTTGATCAATTAAGATTGAGTCCTAGAACGTGAAGATCCGATCATTAGACCAAACTTAGATAAGAACTAAGGGTTTCGGTTTGGTTATTCAGGGTGGTTCGTTAATTGTTTTTCCCACTCTACACGAGTTAAAATCTCAAACTATTCTATTAACTAGAGGTTCCTTTAATATCTCTTTAAATTGAATCTTTCGAAGTGAATTATAAGGATATAAAGGAATTAATTCTTTGACAGAATTTGGTTTTTATTATTAGTTTTACATACAGAGAAAATAAATCTTTCGAACTGAATAAAATAAAATTCATTGCAATTTTTTAAAGTCAATCTGTGGATCCAGCCCTCATTCCCACCTCTCTTAATAGCCTTTCATTCCTTTTTCCCTTAAAAGTTAAAGATAAAAAAAAAATATTTTGTTAAAAAGTTTTAAGTGATGTAGAAATATTTTGTAAATAGGTTAATCGTAACGATATGAAGGATTGCCTAGATTTGAAAAAAAAAATCGACTCTAGTTTAAAAGAAAGTTTTTGAACTATTGAATATGTGACACAATAAGAACCTTATGATATTAGTTTAACCTCAACTTTATATTATAAGGCATATAATATTAACCTCAACTTAATTCAACCATAATTTATAATATTAATTTAACCTTAGCTTATAATATTAATATAACCTCATATAGTAAAACAGTTCAAATAGAAAGCGGTTTTTACCTCGATTATCTCGAAAAAATTTAGATATAAATGTTACGATTTATTTAGTAATCTCTTTCTATTAATTTTTCATTTTATTTAATCAGTTTTTATTGACGTCAAGTAAAGCGCGAGCTGTTAAAATAAAGAGAGATAAATTTGTCGACAACAATGGATAACTAATCATTATTTAAAAGAAAGCAAAGTGAAGAAAAAGTATCGAAAAAATAACTTGAACTTGGAATTTAAATTTCGAAAAAAAAAAAAAAAAAACAATTTCTTATGTTGTTTATGATTGAAAATGGCATATGTTGACTCTGCAGTTGCATTTCAGCAGATTTCAATCAGCAGAATTTTTATTTTTTATTTTTACTATGAGTTAAACAGTTGCTTGGTAAATGTTTAATTCAGATAAATTGAAAATCCTCTAAATTTGTATAGAAGGTTAACACGCGATGTTCGTTTTAGCTAATTACAGAAGCAAGCGAGGAGAGTGAGCGAAGATTCACGAAAAAAAGAATCGAATCTTAGATTTTTCTTATTGCATCGAACTCCTTGAACATTTTCTACTCCCTTTCTTAATTTCAAGTTGCTAAGTCTAAGTTACTAAGTCTAAGTTACTATGATTTTGTGCAGCAAAGCAAAATGTAACAAAAATTTAGAGCAAAAAAAAAAAAAAAAGTTAGAGAATTGAGCCCTTAATGCATTAACTTTTGAACAAATTTGAATTTTAAAAAAAGCTCGATTCCAGTTCCTAAAAAATTGGCTGTTCCATCATGTCAAATTTCAACTCTATAGTTGCATTCCTGTTGCCCGGGGAACAACTCTCCGCGTGGTATTTTCCCCACAAGTTAAACAGTTAATAATTCTTGAAGTAATAATCAAATTTTATTTACGCAAGTCATCGGTTTCCGACGCGAGTATGAATGAAATAAGCTTACTAATAAGCTTCTTCCAAACACTATTTTCCCGCGAGCGAATTCGACGCAATCAATTTAATTTCTTTAATTTTTACTACGTTTTTATAAGCACGTTTTTGTGTCTGTGAGGTTGGAGTCTTGCGTTCGTAATTTCGACCACTTTCCGACTATTTAGAACAGTCATATCTCTTATGTAGTTCAATGTCTGATGACAATGAAAGCTTCAATCGTTTCTTGACAGCTGCTAGCAGAATTTATCGCCATAATTTTTCGCCAAACAAATAAAAAAATAAAATCACTAGAATTGTCACCAGATTTTATCGCCAAATAAATAAGTAACTAAATAAAACTAGGTTTTTAAACAATTTAAGGCATATGAAGGCTCAAAAAACTACAAGAAATTTCAAACTTCAATTCTTGATTGTATGTTCTTAGTGTTGTTGATCATTGGGTAAAACTTTTTTGGAAAAATAGGTATTTGAAATTTTTGTTGGAAAACTATTACAATTTTCATGATTTTTCGTGATTAGTCATGTCGAAACAATCATTTAATTGTTATTGCCTGAGATTGTCCAAGAAGCTCTTTTTCTTTTTCTGAAAACAAAAATTAGAGCCATGTATTAACTATGACATATAAAAAAGGCCTTATTTTAAAATAAATAAAAGTATCTTTCTTGAAACAGTTTCGTGACCAAGATTAAACAATGCAGCAAAACAACGTTTATTTTAATCAAGTATTGTTAATTAAAACTCGATTGCCTCGCATTCAAATTAAAATCTAATTTTAATTTCGATACTTGTGAAATTACTATTTAAAACTCATAAAAGTGATGGGAAATTTACTCTTTTTTCCCCGCGATTCCAAGTAAAGATTACATTGCTGATCAACTTAAAAAAAAGACCTGAATGGCCTAAATTCCACCAATCGTTGTGAACCAACTCATAACCACCTGTATTGTCCTTGAAGATTATCTCATAAAAAAAAAGACAAACTTTAAAATCTGGGTGATACTCGCGCAATTCTTATATCATGATTACACATTAAAAAAAAAAAGTACTCTTTCCTCGACCCTATATTCAGCGATTGGTCAGAATATAACTTTCACCCGGCAGAGAAAGTTCAAGGCGGTCAATGCGGGTCAGTTCCACGTGTGTGTCATAAAGGGTCATGGAGGCCGGCTATGACCCTCCGGCCCATTGATGGGGGTCGACAGAAGAGTCTGAATGAGATGATGTAATGTCATGTAAGGGCGATCTTTATGTAATTGTCAACATAACTGCTGGCCTTGGTACTCATTTCGAAAAGTTACTGGATTATTTGTTCATAGTTAATTGCATTTTTGAAGGATTCACGTTACAAATAAAAAATAAATATGAAGCAAACCTTGAGAGTCTTAAGTAATATAATTAAAAAAAAAAATTGAATGATATAATAATTTATTAATTATTATATCACTAATATAAATTATATCACTGTACTATTGCATAAGATAATAATTTGAGAAGATAAGGTATATATGTGAGAAAAATTAAGTCTTATAAATGTTAAAATACATGTGTTACGAGAAACATTTTGATATACAATTGTTATGTATATATAACATACTTTGTTGATTTATTAACTAAAAAACTGTTAATAAGTTATGATAAAATTTTTTTTGACAGATTTTTCTCTTAAGAGACAAAATTTAAATTTTAAAATGGTGCCCCGAAGAGAAAAAAAGTGCTAATGTGAAAAGAAAATATTTTTCGAGATCCATTATTGAAAGTGAATAAAAAACCCCCCTTAATATTGTAAATTCAAAATCAATAACAAATTCCAAATTAATCGATAGTTAATTTATAGTTAATATTAACACTTTATCAATTTAATTAAATTCTATAATAATTATGAATTAAATAATAAAAATTAATTATTAATTCATCAAATTAAAACTAATAATTGATGAAATTATTTAATTAATTAATTAAAATTAGTTAATTTAATAAACATTTAATTAATTGATCAATTTAATTAAATAAATTAATCTAAATTAATAAATTAATTCAAAATTAATTGATATTTAAAATTTTCTTATAATGTTTGGGAACCTAAAACCAGACTATAGAAAATATATAGCACAGAAAATAAGTTATAGTACCCTAATTTCAATGTAAAAAATATGTTCAGTTCCATTAAAAATTTATTTCAAAGGGATTTTAGTGACGCAATATATTTTTCTCAAAACTGACAGAATTTTATTTTATTTCCCTCTTTTTCCCGGAATAAAAAAGGGCAACAGTAAAAAAAAAGAAAGAAAATTCTAGCCTCATTTAATGTAGATAATAAAAATTCTTTCAGTGTAACTTCAAAATTGACTGAGGAATAGGCTTTTAAAATTTATTAATGGTAGGAGAACATGCGATTGCAATTTATAGTTTTTTAGATTTGGTCTATGCTAAAATGAGGATTTAATAAACCATTCTGAATAGTATTTGATCCATTAGAGGAATTTTTAATTTTAATGACTGAAAGCGTAATATAATTCTCTATAATGTGCAGTGTGCAAAAAAAAAAAAAAAAAAAAAAAAAAAAAAAAAAAAAAAATAAGGATCACCTAGAATAACTTTTGATCTAATGATCGGATCTTTATGTTTTATGACTCAGGCTTAATGGTTCGAGGCGGTGACTTCAAATATGTTAATGAATAAGTGCAGACGATATTTTAAATTACGAAATGAGACACAAAAACGTACTTTCTCTGAATAAACAAACCTTTTTTCGACGGATTCGGATTTCTGACGCCGAAGTGCTTCAGAAAAGTGCTCCAAAATTTTGACCCCTTAATGTTAATTTTATTTTTGACGTATTTCGCTATATCTCGAGAAATTTACTAACAAATTGAAAAACATTTGCACACAATTATAAAATTCGTTTATCCAAAGATAATTCCTTGCAAAAAATAACCTTTAGTGAAAATTCATTATTTTTAATTATTTTATTTAATGATGGTTGAAAAAATTGAATTTGAATTTTAAGGTATACAATTTTTGCATCATTTCAAAGAATATAGTTTATCATGGAGAAATACAAAATTTGTGCAAAATCGATCGAATAGTTCCTGAGAAATGGAATTTTAAATAATTGACTTTTTTTGAAATTAAATTTTTCGAGAACTATATTCTTTAAAATGACACAAAAAAGTGTATACCTTATAATTCAAATTTTTTTCGAATATTATTAAATAATGTAATAAAAATTTATAAATATTTACTTAAGGTTATTTTTTGCATGTACTTAGCTTTGTCTAAACGAATTTTATAATTGAGTGTAAAAAGTTTTTAATTTCGCTTAAAAATTTCTCGAAGTTTAGCGAAATAAGCACAAGGCAAAATTAGCATTAAGGGTTCAAACTTTGAAGTGCTCTTCTGAACAAACTATTGGGACCATTTTTCCCAGATTGTGGCTACCCCCTATATTTTGGGGGTCAGAAATCCAAATCCTTCAGAAAAAAAAGGTATGTTTATTCAGAAAAGTACATTTTTGTGTCTGATTTCGTATATTAAAATATTGTCAGCACTTATTAATTAGCATATTTGTGATCACCCCTTTGAGCCATTGAGATTGAGACCTAGAATGTGAAGATCCGATCATTAGATCAAAAGTTATAAAGGGTGGTTCATTTTTTTGGGCTCATGGTAAAATTTTTTAGTTTTATATGCTAATATGATTCAGATTTTAAATTTCGGATTTTGATTAAATTTGTTTGTTACGCTTATTTTGTCATAGATTTTATATACGTATTTTTTTTTAATTTTTAAATTTCAAATATTTTAGTCTATTCTTATGTCAACAATATCACCATAATCAAACATAATATTAGATATTATGTTTGATTATGGTGAAATATGCAAAAAGTAAAATTATCATTAGGGGTCAAAACTTCGGACCGCTCGCCTGACCACATTATTGGGACCATGTTTCCCAGGTTGCAGCTGTTCCGTATATTTCTTTGAGTCAGAAATTTAAATCCGTCAGAAAAAATAGATGTTTATTCATCAAAAGCACGTTTTTGCATCTGATTTCATAACGTAAATTATTGTCTGCACTAATTAATTAGCATATATTGGTGAGCACCCCCCCCCCCTCCGAGCCTTTAAGTCCTAGAACATAAAGATCCGATCATTAGATCAAAAGTTATTCAGAGTTGTTCGTTTTTTTATTTTGCGCTCTATACCGAGCAAAATACTTTTCCTTACACTGTCGTTTTACTTGCATAAATACTTCTAAAATAGAAGATCCTTTGCTTAACATAGAAAAAAAGCAAAAAAAAGAAAAAAAAAAAAAACAACTTAAACTAAGATATATATAATAAAATATTTCATAGTTAAAATAAATAATAGGTGGTAGACAAAAAGAAATGAACACACAAAAAGAAATGAATCTAAAAACTATTATTATTGAATTAAATAAATAATTTAGCTAATTTCTATTCTATGATACAAGAACCTTTCCGAGTTCATTTATTTTTTTTTTTTTTTGTCGTACCCTGCATCAAAGTACATTAGTTTCTTTTTGAATACGACTAATTTCAGAATCATCATTGAGTAAATGAATAAATTTCCGTATTTTATTTCTCAGCAGTAATGCACTATCGATACAACCTCCTCTGTTATGGCGTGAGCTCTTTTATCCACTAATTTTCGGTAATTTAAGATTTTATCAAGTTTGATTATTTAAGCACCTTATTTTAGAATCGTATAGCAGAAATCGTGAGTATCAAATAATGAGCATCTTCAAAATTTTGCGTACTTGATTGTATATAGTTAAGTGTTAAATTTCTCTATTCATATTTATCTTTACATATGCCATCCTTATGTATTTTTATCATGAGGCTTTTATTGTTATCTTTGTGTATCATTATCTTTATATATATGTGTCATGTAATCTTTGAGTATCTTTATATTTGTGTTATGTTATCTTTGTCTATCTTCATATTTGGCTTTCTTTGTGTTTATATTTGTGGTATGTTATCTTTGAGTATTTTTATATTTGTGTTATGTTATTTTTGCGTATCTTTATGTTTGTATTATGTTATGTTGTTGTTGTTTTTATCTTTCAATTACAAGATTTTTACCTTTAAGTTATACTGTTGAATTTCTATGTTTCTGGTGTTTTTTATAAGTAATTTTTGAAGCTGCAGTATCGTGTTTCTTAAAGAAAGATAATTTTGCTACAAGCACAATTGCTCCATTTATTAAATATATATTTAAGTTAAAAGATGTGTTTAACTTATTAATTTTCTCCCGACACTAATTTCCGCAAAATATTTAAGTAAATGCATCTATCTCAAAAAACAATATCATTATTTCTTTGGAGTTTAGTAAAAAAACTTAAGTAAGAAATCGAACAAAAATTTTTGATAATTTCGATTTGAGTTTCAAAACAAATTTTTTCAGTAGGAAAAACTCTGATAACTTAGAAATTAAATTTTATTAGGATTATAATAGTCATTATGTAAATTCTTAAGAGAAATATATGTGAACTTTTAGGAGGATTAAAACAAATATATCAATGCAGGTGGATGGTTAAGCTAATATTGAAAATAACGATTACATTTCAGCTTTACATGTATTTATTCAAACCACATTCTAAATCATATTTGAATTTAAATAATTGTCTGTAGTTGTATCAGAATTAAATCAGAATAATATCAGAAAAAATCAGAAATTTTATTCTAATTTAATCCTAATATTATCAGAATTAATAACAGGTTTAAATCAAGATAAAATTTTATTTAAAGAATTGACGAAGCATATTTTAATGCTCTTCGCACAGAGAAAAAAGAATGGTCAAAACTACCAAGATATGGTAGTCACCATGTTTCTGGCTCTATGCAAACACCATAAAACTTGGTAATTTTTTAACTATAATTTTGAAAACTAGAATTTTCGATAAATGTCTCTCTATGAATGGAAAAATTACCATATGAATTAGTTCATTAACCATATATTTATTTTTGTTTATATATATAATTTGGCTTTATTAAGTAGAATTATATTGCTTTCTTTTACTAAAAAATTTCCTAACCATGAAGTATGATTATTTTACCAGAATTTTTTCTCCTTGTGGAGAATAAAATTATAGCGGAGAAAGCTTGAGAGAAGTGATGGAGAAAGTTGGAAACTTGGAGGGTTGGTTTAAATTTGTCAATTTTAATGAGCTCAATAATTTTAATAATTCTAATTTTTTTCAACAATATTAATGTGCAATGACAATAAATTTATTTATTTATTTTTTAAAAAATAAGGAAAATTTTTGTAGTTAGTTTACTAATTTCAATGAGTGAAAGGTAATATGGTTTTATAATATTTGTTAAAATTGGTTTTTTGCTATGTGATTATGTAAATATGGTTTGACAATATGTGATAAAATTTGGTAATTGTGGTAAAATATGGTATTTTTATCATGATGCCTTGGATCATTGCATAAAAACCATTTATATAGTTAAAATTACTTTTTGGTAAGTTTTTAGTTTTTTATTAAATGAAGAACCATAATTTGAAACACCAGAATTTCCTGTAAACCGTTACTATATGAACAGAAAAAATATCAGAAAAATGGTTTGAATACCATATATTTTGGTTTTCTAATCAGAATTATAGTTTTTATTACTAGATATATCCTTACCATACAGTACTTTAGAATTGAATCTCAGAATTGTTTTTTTACGTGTATTAAGCAAGTGTGGGTTAGTTTAATCGTAAAAGTTTTTACACCAAATTTAAAGGAGTGGATTCAAGATATTTGTATAGATTAAATACAATCATAGGCAGCACATGCAAAAAAAGGAGAAAAGCCATGTAAAAGACTATACGTTTTATAAGGGATTTCTTTTGGAGAGAATCATATGTAAGAAAAATATTCTAGATAATAAGTACTGAAAAGATTTTGACTTTTATATCATGTTTATATACATAACATTTTATTCAAAATGTGAACAACTGCGGTAGAATATTTATTGGCTAACATCAAAACTAACGAACATTACAAGGTAAAATCATAATAAATAAAAACTATCATTTAACAGAATTTTTCAATCAATTTCTTTCAAACATAACAATATATCTATAGATGAACATACTCTACATAAATAATGCATAAGCAATATGTTTGTGAAAATCATTATGGCTGAGATGAACATGATGTGAGAAAATTCGATTTATGCCATGAATTTATCCAGGTTTGAATTTTTTTGTTTGATTTCCTAACAGTGAAAAAAAAAGCAATGTCACATTTTACGTTTGCGGTGTTTTGTTTAGTAACAAAATAATTTATTATTATTAAATTTTTTGAATTATGAATTTTTTTTCTAAGTAATTTGGAAAAGCTCTTCATTAAGCTGTTAATTAGTATTTTTGAATTATTAAATGCCAATTTACATTTTTCATGGCAATATATTAGTTTTTGCTGGCTTATAATTGTAAAAAACCCTGTTAATTACACTTTTGAATGGTATCGGCTTCTGAGGAAACTCGATATTGTGTTGTCTATACGCCTATAGTTAGTAGTTTCTGTGCTTAAAACACGTTCATTATTACTTGTTTTATTTACCATCTTCATAACCTTGATATATGGCTTTATAATTCTATTTAAGTTATTTAGCGAAATGATTATTTTATGTGATATTATTAATGAACAAAAGAGCTGTATAGGCAGTCATGTCGAATAACCCCTTCCCCCCCACAATATTGCGGACCACTCAACATGAAAGATTTAGATAAAAACCCATCAAAGTATTGCAAAAGCAATGTTAGACAGACGTAAAGATCTGCACGCCTCTCAAGAAAGCACGAAGATTTCTCTGATGTATTGGGATGCGATTTTTGATCCCTATGTAGACCCCAGTTCAGAGAAGCTCTCGATTCACAGTTCAGTTCCTTTTTATGGATGCCAATACACAGATATGGATTGATCAGAGAATACCTTAAAGTCGAAGAGAGATAGTGATGGAAGTGCACTGTGAAAAAAAAATCAGGATCGAATTACGGTAAGAAGTACCGGCACTCAGGGTGCCGGTCAAATCCCTTTTTACTGTAAACTTTTACGGAACAAAAAATCTGATATACCAGAATTTTTATAATAATATTAGCTGTAAAATTATTGTCATTGAAGGAATATTACTGTAAAAATTACGGTATAAAATTTTACGATAAAATAAATTTTATGGTAAATTGAATTTTACGGATGATGCACTCAGGGTGTCAGTACTTTTTATGTAATTTGATTCGGAATTTTCAGTTTGATCTGCAATATCTCTAGACCTGAATCGCATATAAGCGTATTTAGGATGCTCTTGACATACTTGTTGCAACTATAGTCACCTCCTCTCAAAAACTCCCGTGACTAAGAACTGCTTAATGGAGTTTAATGGACGTACCTTAAGTGAGTTGAGACATATTGTCCCAGGACCTTACAAACAACTTTGTTGACAACAACCGAGTTTGTAGTAACACATGCATCGTCATCAAAATGGGTCATACCCTATATTAAACCCACCAAAAGTTTTGTTTTATTAAATTATTTTAGGATTAATTTGATGTCCATTCAATCATGATCTTGAGTTCATGCCTTTATCATTTTCTACCATCGTTTTTCTTATGCTTTGTTGTAACTTCCCATTTGATTCGTTTTTTCTCTTTCGAAATATGGTTGTTACTTTATTTTTGGTTATGCTGTTGTACTCAATTGAATTATTTATATCTAACATTTTCTTATGGATTGCAAAGCTTTCTCGAGACGTAGTTGATGAAAGCGTCATGTCAACATCATTAATGTTCTTTTTATGAGACATTCAATAATTTTTAATAATGGAATAATTTCAAAATTCAGTAATCAGTTATCATTTTTTTAAAAATTAATAAGTACGGTTTTACATAATCAATGATAAATTGCACTTTAATATACTTCTACATTGTATTCTTTGGTTCATTAGTTTAACTTTAAATGCCTGGGTGAAATATTTTCCTTTGAGAAAATAATAATTTTTAATAAGTTAATTTTAATTCGAAACGTCGCATCGCATGTGCAGAGCGAATAAAAATTTGTAAATAATGTTTAATTAGGAGTAAAAGGAAGTTTTTTCGCCCCTTAGCCCCTAAACAATAGGCATTGCATAACACACCTGTATTCATATTTACTAATTGATAAAAGGTCATTCTTGAAAGTGTTTCTCTTGAGGTGTTTTTGGATACGTTTGTAGTATTTTATACTTTATTTCTAATACTTTGAATTTAGTGTTAATGCCAGTATAAGAATATGTTAAGTTTAAATTTGTTTTGGCTAATTTTTGCTAATTTTTTTTTAAAAATTTAAGACCTTGTTTAAATTTTTTATTCTTTAGTTTATTTATTAAATCTGTTTGGATAGTAACAAACGTACTATTTTGAGTTTTTCTCTAAAAAATAACTTTTTAGTGATTTAAAAGTTTGTTTCCTACATTTAGTTTTCGATTTATCTTTCAAATGATACATCTATCAATATTTTAGTAATTCTTCACACATATTTTAATGCATTGGTCATTGAAATTTTTTTGTTTACATTTAATTCAGCTGAACAAAAATATTTAAATGCTTTTAATATGTGATTCAATTTCTTTTAGAAAAGTAATATTACCACTAGCATGCAATTTATTTGAAAATATTCTAATTGAGCAAGTTGCATTTTATAATAAACTATACAAATATAGATTTTTTTAAATTTCGTACAGATTTTTTTAAATGTTGTGAAGAATATTTTGAAATAATTTTTAGTTGTTTGAATTTTTTAATTAGTTATTTTTTTAAAAAAATTGCTTAAAAATAAATTATAATAAATTTTACGATAATAAAATACGATAATAAAATTTTTTTTTTAAAAAATTATTTTCGAAAACTAAAATTATATTGCGGTTTAATTAGTCAAACTTGCAGTTATATTTATCGTATTAGGCAAACTTGGAATTTTATTAAATACTGGTTTGAGTAATTTAAAAGGCATTAGAAAATATCAGAAATCGAGAATGCAGTAAAATTTCATTCAAAAAGATTTTGTTCGGTGATGTTAGTTTCAAAAGTAAAAACTCTTTTCAACATGTTTCATTCACAGTATATTTTAGGCACATTATTTTTTATATTTTAGTTATTTTTATACTATATACTAATATGAATTTTAGTATTACTAAATGCATAATGAAAATTCAAATAATTTAGTTATGCAGAATGCAAATTAATAAATATTTTTCTTTTCACATTTTAATTATTGAATTATTCATGACTTTTGTTTTATATGGCGAAGAACTCAACACCTTTAATTATTCACATATATTAAACTTTTTAATGTCAAGAAATATTTTTAACACATGATGATAGGTGTGATATTCGGAAAATTCCTACATTAAATCGAGTTTTCTATGCTGTCTACTCATGTTCAATATTTGTCTAGTTCATCCCATTGATTATTTGTTTATGACCATTTATCATAACTACATTACAAACGTTGGAAACGTACAATTTAAGTATGGATATTTTTGTTTTTAAAATAATACAATATCGAATTCGTTTAGTTATCATAATAAATTCAGCAGAACATCGTCCTTTGCTTTTTATTTTAGCATGTAATATAAGTTTTCTATAAAAGAATATTTTTTTCTATATATATATGTCCTATACATACATTTTCTTTATATAGGAATATTTTAATTAAATATTTTTAAAAAATATATCAGCAAAATTATATTTCATTTATTAATCTTAATAAATTCTTTTGCTTTAACCTTTAATTATAAATTTGAAGAACACTAAAAGTTCTTATCTAATTTTATTTTGCTAGACATTATGATTTGCTCATTCTTAACCGTATTAAAAAGGTTAAACTTTATTATTCTAATGATAAATATTCAAGAATAAAACAATTAATTGATTGTAAGCAAACTGTTACCTGTAATCTTGAGCAAATGATTGTCCTCCTTTCGTTTTGGAACATTAATTCAATTCTTAAATGCTTAACGACATATATTTCAACGAAAAAAAATTATAATTCAACCTTCATAAGTTTATCTAAGGTTTCTAGAATGGCAATATTTGCATAACGAATGAAAACTGCAAATATTTGATTTTCATTCAAAAGCATCTTACTTATGATGACCAAATTTAAAACTTTATGCTTTCCCTTTTCTTATTACAAAACTTGACAGCCAGATTTTCTGGGAAAGTTCTATAGATACAACCTTCCTTGAATTTAGAATCCCGCCCTCCCGCAAAGGTAAACAACATTCGAATATTCATTCGAAGATATTATCATAAGTTCGTACTTCGTAGAACTTAAGTTCGAGAAATGTAAATACTTCTCATCCTGTATTCTTTCGTTGGAATCTAGAAACAATTAAGCGTTGATAGTATACTTCTTAGAGACATTTCAAGGACAAATTATTTTGTAACAGGCACAAAAAAGTGCCAACAAAATGATAAATAACAAGCACTAGTTAACTAAATTTATTTACTTTTCCACATTTATTGTCTTTGCTAAGGATGACGAGTTAGGACAGGCTGATAAGGTTATGTATCAATTAGTTTACGAAGGTCAGATTTTTTAATTTTAGTTATCTTAGCTTGGGCCTGTCCGTGAAGTTTGGTTACGGTCTAGTACACTATTTGGTGGTACAGAAATACGTGGATTTATTCGTCAATTGTCTTACGGTTTTTAATGAGAGCTGGACTGAGATTTCCTAGAGAGATAGAAAAAGGAGCTGAACGGAATGACGTTTAGTTGACATTGACGTATACATAAAGATTCTTTTTTTAATGTTGGGTGATAGCAATCAAAAATAGATTTCAAAGAATTGAATCGAATGTGTATCCTTAGGAAAAATATGCGTAGACATAATGATCAAATTATACAACTTTTACTATAAATGCACTGTGTAAAATGTCGAGATTTGTTTTTGATTAAATGCTTAATTTTTAAAAGATAAAAAAGTTGTATAAGAATGATGACATAATTTAGTTTTATGCATTGCATCATATATTTTGACCCATAAGAAGTCTGCAAGTTGACAAGGAAAATACACGAAATGCACGAATAAGGAAAGCTCCATGATTATCTTTCGTTGAACACTGAGAAAAAATGCATGGTTAAAAAAAACCAGAATATAGTAAAATTAACTGTGCTTCTGGCTTTATGGGTGCACCAGAAAGCTCAGTTAATTTTTACCGCAGCGTTTCGGTAATGATTTTGATAAAATTTAATATAAAATATAGTTTTATAATATGTGATAAAATTTGGTTGACCACATTGATTTGATAAAATCAATGTGGTAAAAATTGATAATTTTATCATGATACCTGAGATGTTGGTATAAAAAACATTTATTTGGTTAATTGTTCTTTTCGGTTTTTCATTTTTTACTAAATAGGTGGAAATGAGAACATAATTTTGAAAGACAGAATTTTCTACTAACCCTTCCCATATGAATTGAAAAATTACCAAATGAATAATTTAAATACCGTATATTTTAGTTTTATTATCAGAATAATGTTTTATTTCATTTATTTATTTTTTACATAAATGTTAATACCACACAGTGCTATAATTTAACCGGAATCCCCCCCCCCCGGATATATACGTACTTTCAAGTAAAGAATATCAGTGATACATAAAATATACTATCTTGTGTTTTTGCTTTACAATCGGAATTAATAGCTGTAACTTTAATAGAATATTTCTTTCCAAAAATAAAATGTTTGTTTAAAATAGTTTAAATTGTTCTCTGAATTCTCGATAAGTATATCGATGATAATATATGTGTGTGGTATAATAAATTAGATTTGAGTTGCAGTAATTTCTATTGATTGACAATTGTCATAAATCATTGTTTCAAAGAAGCAATTGTTTACTAAGAAGAAATTAATAAGCTTAAATTACTGTGGGTTAGTTAGACGGAAAGTACTTTTATAAGTACACCGTTCTTGAGTATAGTAATCATGTATTCTTATGCAATTTATGTCAAACAAATTTTATTTTTATCTGAAGCACAGTCATGATTCAAAGCATTATGCACCATTATAATTATGTGCTGTAGGGTTTTGCGAGAGTACAAAAGAGTCTATAGCTAGTGGTTGCAGTATTTTTAAAATAAACTTAAATCAGAAAATTAAATTTTCAAGTAGCACAAAATTAAGGTGAATTTTTTATTAAAAAAAAAAAAAAAAAAAAAACAAAAAAACGGTATATTTTTATACATTTTCACAAGACATATTTTTTATACCATACTTTCATAAAGTATAGTGTTTTATACAACATTCCAGATTTCTTCCTTGTAAGTGGTTTCTTTTGAGTCATTTTAGCCTTATCGTGAGTTTTTTCATAATTTCAAAACTATTTTCCTAAAGAAACTAAAAAAGTCAAACTAAAGAATCTATGAGAAAACGGCTGTTATCAGAGACCATACGTGCTGTAACAGAAGATTTTATTTTTACTAATATTTTGAAATATGCTTGATAATTTTTAGCTTAAAAGAAACTTTCAAAGAACAGAAGTAAATGTAGAAGTTAGGAAAGTGAAGATTTGAGATATGTAGAGAAGATAGTCTGATTACGCCACCCTAGAGGAAAAACAACACAAACTTCTCTTTCTTCGACTTCTGATGGCAGAAGGAAAAGAAGTAGACCCAGTATAAGATGGCAAAGGCATATTGGGAATGACTTTAAAAAGTCTGGGTTGACCACATTAGAGTGGCAAGGTGCCGGGTTAGAGACAGGTGGTTGTGTATAAAAGATGCTTTATATCCAGACGGCTCGAAAAGCTTAAATGATTATCCAAGGTTTAAGATAGAAACATTGAAGTTAATGCTAAACATTCTTTTTTTTAAATATGGGGTCAACAATTTGGAGTCGTGATCTCTTATGTGTATTTGTTCAGCCGTAGAGAAAAAATTCTGCAATAACTTGTTAGAAGAAATCTATTCTTATGTGTTATTTGTTGCTTCGTAACGCATGCTCTCTGAAACTCTTGCTAATTGGAACATTTTGTCTGCTTGCCAGTTGGATTAACGATTTCGTATAGCGTGTTTACCTTAGAATTCAATCGTCGAATTCTTCAAGGTTTTTTTTTTTATGCGAGCTTCGGGACGCATAGTTCCTTTTCCCAGCTATTTTGGAAGTTCCAATATGTGCTAGGTCTGTTTTTATTTTAAAGTTTTAAATAATTAGTTTATTTTGGCAATTTAGTTCTATTTCATTATTCGATGGCTCGTGTTAGTTTAGTTCATGTTAGTTTTCCCTCACAGTATTAATGTAATGCAAGGCTCATAAACTTTTTAGCAGCGACTAATAAATTAACGGCTAGATAACGTATTTATTTTGTGCAGCTCGATAACGGATTTTAATTATTTATTAAATATTCTTTAATGTGCAAACCACGACAAAATTGCAAACTGCTTAAAAGAAAAAAAAAATGTATCAACCCAATGAACATAGAAAGGTTGGGAATAGAATAAATTTGGATAAAATCCGTGAGATAAAATAAAATCTGTGGGAGCCATCTGTCATAAAAGGTTAAGTAATAAGCATAGAAATGAATATAATTAACTTGAATTTTCCTGATTTACTGCGTATTCCTAAAAATAATGAAAATCAATGTTTTTGTTTTTGATTTTCCCAAAACAATTGGTGATCCTTCGTGAAATAGTTTAAATTCTGGTAGGAACTAAAGGATGTGACGAGTCAGACAGACGTGATTTTTTTTAATGTTTTAAAAACACTGTAACATTGCAAAGGTGAAAAATCAAAAATTGCTCACAATTCTGACCATAAATTGAGCTTATTTTTCTACCTTTTGTAACATTGCGTTATATATTCTCATCATTATTTTTGTGTCCAAGTACTGTTTTGACTAATTATAATTTAGTTTTTATTTTCAAATGTCACGCATATTAAATGCAAGGGATCCAATTATGTGCTATTTTCAAGTGATTTTGCTATTAAAAATTGCGTACATTGCGACTTTTGAAGGTACTGATCAATATTGTAATTGACTTTTTCTAAAATCTTGCCAATATCTTTGTTGTCATATGGAGCTATAAACAATATCATTGAGAAGGTACTTAATAGTCCTTTTGCTACTTCTAGACACCATTGCTATGAGTTTTCGAATATTTAAGGGGCGTTCATAAATAGTCGAATGGTACATGTTCATAACTGAGTGATTGTTTATTTTCTAAGATGTTCACTATGAATTTTATTTGTATGAAATCTCTTAATAAGTATTCCATTTAACAATAACAGAATAGAAGTAAATAAAAAAAAGGTTTAGAAATTGCCACAGTTTTAAATAAAAAAGTATTATTGTTCCATTGTCAGATAGTACTTTATGTATGAAAATAAAGACAATATTTCTGTTACACTTCTTAGAAAATCAGTATTTATGTTTTTTGATATTTAAATGGTTCAAGGTACGTCAGTTTATTTAAGAATCATTATTTGAGATAAATTTAACGGTAGGTCAAATGAATTTTCGTGTCTTTAAATTTAAATCAAACTTTTTGTTACAAAATTTACATCGAGTTAGCTATTGTTTCCAAATATTAATTTTCTACTGTTGACAAAGATTTATTTTTCTTCAACATGGCCTAAATGTGAACCTTTTTTTCATTTTAAACATTCAAACTTTTTTGAAAAATAAGTCTCATTGTTTTACAAAACATCCTTGTTTTGCAAAATTTTAATTATTTCAAATAGATAAGAACTATTTTGAAATAAATAATTATCTTAAATATAAACTATTCAAATATAATCTATTCCAATATATAAAGTAATAAATAATCCCTAAGGATTAATGATATCAACACGGATATTATTTTAAAAAAATTATGTACAACGCCTTTGTTAAAATTAAGAATTTTGACTTAAAAAATTTGTTACAGATATGATTTATTTATTCAAAAGATATTTTATGCATCATATGAAAAAATCATTTTATCGTTATTTTTTTATTTATAAAATTATTTTATATATATGTATTATTTTTTATATGTATATTATTTTTTATATGTATATTATTTTTTATATTTATATTATTTTTTATATTTATATTACTTTATGATTTCAGAACAAGATTCTTCATAAATTGCCGAAATAAACTTTGCACCACATTTTTACAAATAATTTATCAATAATTTATACAAAATTATTTATATATTTTTTATAATTTTTGTCTTATAATTTTGTCTACTAATTTTTAGTACTTCGCAAATATTTTTATGGGAAAAAAAATGAATTTTTTCTGTATAATTTTTTCCGGCTATAGCATGTATTTTTTTTTTTTTTTTTTGTTAAATAAACTAAATTGCTGGAATATTAAATAATTCAAATAAAAAAAGATAGGAAAAATGAAAAACAGAAATTCAAAAGTCTTGTTAGGAAAAATATTTTTTTTTTCAGAACATTGTTGTGAACAATATTTTAAATATTACAAATATATCAAGTTTGCAACTTAGCATTTTATATAGAAGTGATAAAAAGGATTTTATTTCCATATATACAAATGCTTTAATATAGTTTTTTCTTACATTCGCAAGTTGATAGGAATTTATGAGATTAATCTTTCACTTTACGGAATTTCCGACTGGAGTCACTTACACAACATTTTAAAATGGACACCTTTTATTATTTAGTGACCCTTTATAATATGACCATGAGAAGTACAAGAATGTGTGGGTGTTTTTCTTTTTTCATTTATGTTTTACTTTTGCATAAAATAAAATTTTCCAAAAATTGTAAAAAAAAAAAAAAAGAAAAAGAAAAAGGATTACATCGCGTTTTAAATATGCTACATTTCTTTTTCCTGCTGAATTGTACTGTCGCATTAAGCCAGGCATAGTCAGTCTGACAGAACTATATTTTATAGCACTCCAAATAAAAATTCCTGGAAGATTGGTTATGCTACCTCAACTATCAACGATAGACACATGAAGCCTATACCATAACAGAAAACAGAGAACAGAATATAGCATAACAGAGGCGATCGCTGGTTGTTGCAACAGAGAGAGGATGAAAGAAGTGCGCATGCGTAAAGTCATTGCAACATACGATTTGTTGCTGTTGCAGTCGGTATGAAGACTCCTTTTTTGATTTCATTACGATTTGAATAATTTGTTTCATTATATTTTGATTTTCCTCTGATTGACGGGAATGCAGGCAGGTTAGTTCAAATGTATGTTGTTAAACGGGTTAAGACTTGTGTGTGTGGCTGAAGTCATTTTCTTGGCCTTAGATGGCGCCACTGAGAAACAAGAAATGCACCTTCAGGCTTCCTGGATAGGCAACTGACATTCAAACAACATGGACGTGTGCCGGCGTCCATGTCCATGTTGTTTGAATGTCAGTTGCCTATCCAGGAAGCCTGAAGGTGCATTTCTTGTTTCTCAGTGGCGCCATCTATGGCCAAGAAAATGACTTCAGCCACACACACAAGTCTTAACCCGTTTATTTTGTGGACCCCTTCATCCATTCCATTCATTCACAGATTGTATATCTATTCATTCATCCACAGATCGTAATTTTGGCTTGAAGTAGAGAACGATCAATCTTCAATTCAGCAGCCCCAGAGGTATGATTTGTAATGGAAACATGAAGGACTTTGTGACTCAACAGATGTAACGTACGCCAGTCACCATTTACAACACGGGGAGTCTTCGGCCGGAGGGGGATCGAACACACCACCTCTTGGACATCAGCCTAACGCTCTAACCAGGCAATTTCGGTCTATTTCGAATGGATAATAATTGGTATCGTAATCTCATGCTTTGAATCTTCATTTCTAAAACATTAGTCTAGGCGAGACGTCATGTGATTTTTCCAGGAACACCGAATATTTAAACTGGAGTGTAATTTTCGTTCCAAAGTCATTGAAAGGGTTTGCTAGAAATACCAGGATGAAGCGTGCTTAATAACATTATGTTAACATGATTAGTTTACATTTAAGAACGATTTAATAAGTACACTGTAAAAAATTACGTTAAAAAGGAACAGCATTCAAGGTGCTGGTACTTTTTATCGTAAAATCTCATTTTACTTGACATGTTGCGAAACTAAAACTGTGATATACCGTAATTTTTACAGTAATAACTAAATTACAGCAAAATCACTGAATAACTTTTATTAAATAAATATTACTGTAAAAATTTCGGCATAATATTCCACGGTAAAAACGGATTTTACGGCCAAATGGAATTTTCGGAAAAATTAATTTTTTGGATGACTTACCTAAAGTGCTGGTACTATATACCGTAACTCGTTGGGGAATTTTTATTGTGTAGCTGACAAGAGAAAGACCCAGTGGACCCACCATTTCGGATGATTGAGAATTGAGAAAAGTTAAAAAAAGTTTTTGAATTCTCCAAGAAAAAGCACAAGAAAAATCGTTATAGTGTGCGGCAAATGTGGGGTTATCGAAACTTGAACACGAAAAATGGTATTTCAAACATTTATTGTTGCACTCAAACTTGGACTTCCGTAATCCGGTAAAATGAACAGGCCTTGGTATTCGCGAAAGAACGTAATATTTTGATTCTTATATTATCTAAAATTCGTATACTGAAATTGAAAGTGAACATATTGACCAATATCTGAAATACTTTATTTTTACTTGAAACATTATTAATATGAAACTTCTTTAAATAATGTTGACTATCTAATAATGTTAAAATTAACTATTTCTCATTTTGTTGTTAATTTTGAACTCAACTATGTCTCTCTTCAACTTGAACTCTTGTTAAGATGTAACTAAACAGAGAATTATACTGTAATATAAATTTTCATCGCCAAATATTTACTTAAAACTAATAATTTCGGAAAGGGGTAACAAAATTTTTTCCATTGTTTTTACTGAACATTATGTGCTAAAATTGCTTATGGAATGTACATTAATTTCGATACAGACTGTTAACAAACCTTTTGACTTTTATGTTCTACTCTTTAAAATTACTAATACTAAAATCTTTGATATTATCATTAATGGGGTAGTCGATATAATTAGTGGCAATCACTATTTTTAATAATAAGACAATCGGTATTGTTAGTGTTCAGACTTCTAATGATTTTAGCAATAAGATATTTGACCATAAGATATTCGACATGATTAGGAATAAAACATCAAACTTTAAAAAATTCCGGTAAAAAGTATTAAGGAAAGAAGTAGCGGCACTCAGTGCGGCACTCCAGCACTTTTTACAATAAAATAAATTTTTCCGTAAAATTTTATGGAACAAAATATCTGAAATACAATAGTTTTTATAATAATATTTACTGATCGTCACTGAATCACTGTAGTTAAATAATCATTACTGTAAAAATTACGATAAACTGTTACTATATGAACGAAAAAATTATCAAATGAATTTTTTAAATAACGTATATTTTGATTTCATTAACCAGAATTATGTATTTTGTTTCACCTGAAATGTCATTACCCTACAGTAAGACAATTTCACAAAAATTGTTTCCCTTTTATGATAGTTCATTAGTGTGTGAAAATAATAAATTTGTTTAACGGGATCTGAGCAAGCAATTTGAGTGCCTTAGTAGCGATTTGAATACCATTAAACTCATAACAATAGCTGGTAAGATTATTTCTGTTTATGTCACATATGAGGAGGGATATTTTATGCTTTAATTTTCACATAACCTTTTAGTTGCTTAATGTTATGCCACAGGAAAATTGCACTTACTTTGCTCACTTCAATCTAAGTGTGCCACACGACTGTGGCATTGATGAAAATGCAGATGACTCATAGAAAATACTCATGACTTTATAATTCATTGAGAAAAAAAAGGTATGGTCAAAACTACCAGAATATGGTAATATTTTCCGTGTTTCTGGCTGTATGAGAACTACAAAAAGCTCGGTAATTTTCACCGAAGCGCTTTGGTAAAATTACCAATGAAATATGGTTTTATAATATGTGATAAAATTGGGTTATTTTATCGCAATACTTTAGATCATGGCATGAAAATCGTTTATTCGGTTACATTTACTTTTCAGTTTTGTATTTTCTATTAAATGCGAGTAATAAGAAAAATAAATTTGAAAACTAAAATTTCCAGTAAACCATAATATGAACTGAAAAATTACTAAATGAATGGTTCAAATACCGTTTATTTAGGTTTCATTAACCAGAATTACGTTGATTTTTTAAATTTAAAATATTTTTACCATACAGAACAGTAATTTTGCAATTTAACCAGATTTCTTTTCTCTGTGTAGACATCTATAGATCTTACGAATTATGTAATCTTCAACTGTTGCTTAAAAGCCACCAATTTATAACCCAATCACTAAAAATTATTAAAAAAAATTATGTTCGTTTTTTTTTAAAGCCAAGAATTTCATTGTTATAGAGTAAGGTAATTTTACAGATCTTAATGAATTACGTAATCATCTACTCTTTCTTACAAGCCATCAATTTACAAACAAACAATTAAAATCATTACCCGAAATTATGTTTTTTTTCTTGTTTTCTTTTTCATAAAAACCCAGAAAATTTCATTATTCTACAAAACGGTAATTTTACCAGAATTTTTTCCTCCGTGTAGATATCTACAGATCTTAACGAATTATGTAATCCTTGACTTTTGCTTACAAACCATCAATATGTAAACAATCAATTAAAATTATTAACCAAAATTATGTTTTCTTTGTCTTATTTTTTAGAAAAGAACCCAAAAAATTTCATTATTGTACAGTACGGTAATTTTACCAGAATTATTTCCTCCGTGTATATATTTACAGATCTTAATGAATTGTGTAATCTTCAACTCTAGCTTATAGGAGCTCAATTTATAAACAATCAATTAAAATCATTAACCAAAATTATGTTTTTTTGTCTTTTTTTTAAAAAAAACCCCAAAAATTTCTTTACTATACAGTACGGTAGTTTTACCAGAATTTTTTCCTCCGTGTATATATTTACAGTTATTAATGAATTATGTAATCTTTAACTCGTGCTTACAAACCATCAATTTATAAGCAATCAATTAAAATCATTTACCAAAATTGTGTTGTTTTTTTTGGTCTTTTTTTTAAACCCCCCCCCCCACAAATTTCATTACTATGCAGTACGGTAATTTTACCAGAATACTTTCCTCCGTGTAGATATCTGCAGATCTTAACGAATCAAGTAATCTTCAACCCTTGCTTGCAAGTAATCAATTTATACGCAATCAATTAAAGTCACTAATAAAAATTATGTTTTTTTGTTTGTTTTTTTAAAAAAATCCGAAGAATTTAATTACCATTCAATACGGGTAATTTTACCAGAATTGTTTATATCTACAGATGTTAACGAATTATGTAATCTTCAACTCTTGCTTACAAACCATCAATTTAGCAACATAAATATCCCTCTCTGTCTTAAACTTGTGAAGGTCATCGAGTATCAAAAATTCTCCAATGAAAGAGGGCATCAATGGAATTGAGGCTATGGGCAAAGAAAAAGTTCTGTTTAGACCCTGCAGCGGTAGGCCTAGGTCGGCCAAACAAAATTTTTAATCTGAGTCTCGTGAATTTAGGACTCCTCTCTTTAGTATGGGGGTCACGAACAACAATTTGTATCGTCTCTCCGTCTTACTCGATTGTATTATGAATGAAAGATAAAATCGGATTTTTCTTTCAATCGGGTTTTTAATACTTACGCACGCAAGCAGAATTGAATTTAAGAAATTTTTAGGGTATCATATACTTTATATTACTGGTTTATTTATTTAAAAACCTTTTGTCTTAATACGAAAATAGTCGAAAATTTATTTGAATGCGACATCTAAAAAAACATTTCTAGTTATTTAAACAATAATGAATTTCAATTTGTTTATATTATTTTTATATAGAGTATAAATTGAAATAGACTGTTAGCTGTTAAAATATAATAAATTTAAAATGTATAGAAGCGTTAACATGGCAAAATATCTATATCAAAAATAAAAATGAGGCAAATTTCATAGATATTAGTAAAAAGAAAGAAAAAAAGGATTCATTCTCATAATTTAATGAAAGAAACATATTTATAAATAAGGATTCATATATTTCAAATTAAAAGAAAGCAAAACATTTTAAGTGTTATGTAATAAATATTTTCAAATAAAATTGAAAGAATTGCAAGCAAACAAATATATTTAAAAACGTTTATTTTAAAATGCATTGATTTTTTTCATAAAATCTTGAAAAAAATTAAGAAACAGGATTCAAAATTACGTAAAATTTAATTTATTTCATGATAATGCTATTTTCAAAATATTAGTTAATGTTAATTTTTAATGTAATACAATAACGATATGATATAAATAAAGATTTGACATAAGTAATGATATGATGTAAGTAATGATATGAGGAAAGTAAAGATCTGAAAAAAATTAAAAATTCATGCTAGTTAGGAGATGTTTCGTTGTTCATACAGTATTTTTTACTACGTAGTTTTAAACTTATATACTTTACAGTAATAAAAAAAATAATTTGACTAAGTTTATATTTTTTTTAAGTTATTATTAAGTTAAGTTAAGTTAAGTTAAGTTATTATTAAGTTTTTTTAAGTTATTTTTAAGTTAAGCAGTCAAAATTATTACTTGTTAACTAAGATTTTTTTATTATTCTTACAAGCGATTCACAACTATTTACGTTATAATGCGTTATATAGAAAAAAAACTTTAATGAGGCTTTTATTTCTTTAATTGCTATTAATTTTGAAAAATTTAAGGAATGCTTGTGCTCTATTTGCCGCAATTATAGAGTTCTGGCTAATATATTTTATTTTCTAATAGCTCTAATATTCTATATATATTACAATAGGAACGTATTTTATTTTTGTAAAACTATATATTCAAAGTTAAAATTCGAGAAGTAATTTGAAAAATATGTAACTTTTAATGAGATACTGTGTTTGCACTCAAAAAACTTTCGGTGTCACAAGTTACGATTTCCAATTCCAAATACGATATATTAATTAAAAACTATTTTTTGAATAAAAACTTCAGACACCTTCATAGCATTTAGTAAGAGTTTGTTATTTTGTTAAATTAGCTTAATCTTTGAAATCATTACGCATTATAATACATTTTTCGCAAAGTTGCTCTTTAAAATACTTTTTTCTAATTTGAATTTAATTTTGTCTTTTTTCAAGAGAAGCGATTTAAACAAATATAAGAAAGATATATTTTTCAAAAAAATATTATTAGTTCAAGTTTTTTTAATGAAAAAATAAATTATATTAATTTCGAGCCTTTTTAAAAAACCTCTCACAATTGCATGCTAATTTATATGTGTCCTTTTATCAAGTGTCTCTAATGATCCATTAATTTTTAAAAAAAGCAGCTATTTTAATGAATAAGATATTATTTCAACTGCCTCTTCAAACGAAAACAAAAATACTTGTCAAAGTGACATTTTTAAATTGAAATAGAATAACGTGCATGAAAAGGTAAATTTAATCAAGTGTCACAAGTTTGGATTTCAACTTCCGAATAGAATATGACGATTAAAAAGTATTTTTAAAATAAAAACTTCACATCCCTTCATAGCAACTGGCAAGAGTTTGCTATTTTGTAAAATGAGCTTAATTCTTGAAAACATTATGCATTATAATAATACTCGCCTTGCAAGGCAACTCTTCAAAATATATCTCCAATTTTAAAATATTGTTTTTTTTTTTTTTTTTTTTAAAAAGTAAAGGAATTTTTTTTAAAAAAATGCAAAAAGATATTTTCTTAAGAAAATATTACTACATAGTTTAATTTTTATTAATTAAAAAAAAATTTATGTAACTTTTAAGCCCTTTTTATTGGCTTCTCAAAAAGAATACGCAATGCGAAGCGATGTTCATATTCTCAAAATGCATATAGTACATTCTTAATACAGCATATTGAGTACATATAGCATGTTCTCAAAAGGAACATGCAATATTTGCCCTCTATCAAGTGACCCTAATGACCTGTCAATCTTTTAAAAAATTGGCACGTAATTTTCCAGCGGCTATTTTAAAGAACAAGACATTCTAGCTTTTAGGTGCCTCTTTAAAAAGAAAAAAAATATTCTTCGAAGTGATGTTTTTAGAGTGAAATAGAATTGCGTGCGGAAGTGGATAAAAAAGGTAAATTTAATCAAGTGTAACAGTTCTCATTTACTGAAGCGAAAAATAAGATGCCTTAAACAGTGATGCTAGTCAAAAGAACAGAATCTTCTTGATTTGACCTAATGTCTTTTGATCGAAAGAAACGCATTTTAGAAACTGCTTCCTACTTATCTATGTCCTTTCATGTGTTTAAACCCTTTCAACGATTATGTTCATCAATTGTTAATGGAATGTTAAGTTTAAAGTTAACGCAGTCAAATTGTCTATTTAAAGCTATCCATTTTTAGAAGGTGGTGTGTCTGCTGTTTCTATCCGTGACTTAGGAAACTGGCGAATAAGACTACTTTAACTATCACAGATATTTCAGGAAATAGGTAAAAAAGCTTGAAGTGAAAAAAAATTTATTTTTTAGGAAAGTATTAAACAAATAAATATTTTTTTGATAAAAATCATATTCCAACTTTAAAATACACGGAAAAAAATTCTTGTGAAATTACCGCAGTGTAAAGTGATGACATTTCTGGTTAAAAGAACATAATCTAGGTTTACATAAACCAAAATATAAGGTATTTAAGCCATTCATTTGGTAATTTTTCCGTTCATATGGTAAGGGTTTACCAGAAATTCTGGTTTTAAAAATTATATCTCTTATTACCACATATTTAGAAAAAAATATACAATTTAACCGAATAGATAGTTTTTTTGCCATGCTCTAAGATATCATGATGAATTTATCAAATTTTACCCCAATTATCAAAATTTATCACGTAATAATGAAACCATCCTTTATTGATAATTTAACCGATATCAGTAAAAAGGAGCTTCGGTAAAAAGTACCGTGATTTTGGTATTCCCATGGAATTAGAAACAAGGCAAATTTTACCACATTCTGGTAGTTTTGTCCATACCATTTTTCTATTGAAGCAGAAATTAAACAGTTTTAAGTTGCATTTCAGCCACAATTGTTCAGTGGTTATAGGCACTGAGCTGTCAAAATGCTCGGGGTTCAGTCCTCAGTGGTGTCTTGAAGTCCCCTGGTTCACATTGATGGTCAACAGCTCATCTGAGAAATAAAGGCGACATTACACTCACTGTACCACAAGCTTGTCATTGGTACCAAAGTTGTTGAACCTAACTTTTCATGACTTCCCTTGGCCCACAATGGGCGGTTACGGAAATTCTTTACTATTTAGTAAGGCATAAGTATTTTTTTTTCTATTTGATCTATCGTGAATTAAGAAAGAAGTAGCTCATGAGCTCTGAAAACACTCTGAACACATTCACCTGTGATGTAATTTAATTTGCGTATTTATTTTTAAAACTTCACGTAGGAAATTTGTTGCTGTTAAAAGTTTGGTTAGAGAAAAATTGATCTATGTTTAATATATATATATATATATATATATATATATATAATAACTGGGCGTCTGTCCCGTTATTATTATGGGAATATTAGTCCAAATTTTATGAGTAACGAGACCATATTCTGAATAAGCTTTTATTGACTTAACGATGGTGAAACAACAGTCTCCTCCCCTCTCCGGCTGGAGGGGGAGAGACACTTATCCCGTCAAAACTGACGGAGTTTAGTTAGAAAACATAAAACACAAAAAGCCACGCAAAAGTCATCGGTCCTGCGTTTTATACATGGGTAAAAGGGCAGTCATATTGCATTCCTAGTATTCCTACGTCTCATCGAAAATTATTTAATACTCATAGAAAATCGTTTTATCTTTCCTTATATGGAAGTGAAAGATCTTAAAATAACTCCTCTTTTGAAACATAAATCTAATTAAAATTCATTGGCATGTTTTCAGCCTTGAAGTCCCAAAATAGAATATCTGTACTCTAATTTTTTTAAATAAGACATTTTATGAAAATGAATAAGTTTCAATGCTTTTATTAATACAAAAGTATTTTCATAACTTTTGTATTACATATTATATATATATATATATATATATATATATATATATATATATATATATATATATATATATATATATATATATATATATATATATATATATATATATATATATATATATATATATATATATATACTGTCAACATTAGAACGTTCTGCGACAATTCGTTCTTGCAGGATGAGCGAAAAAAGAAATGGAATTTTCTGATTGGTTAAGCGTTAGCCATTGTTTTAAATTTAGTGATTCAATTTTCACATATTTTAAAGACAACATCAGTGATAATTGCTAGTATATAGCTTTGTTTGAACAAAAAATAGTTTATTACACGTATTTAAATATTTAATTATTTTATATTCGCTATGTCAGATGAATTCAATGAACATTACGAAGTAGCACGCGTTATTTACGTCATCAAATTTATACTTTGTCTAATGCTACGTGATTTTGTTTTATTTATATTAATTATTTTTAAAGTGTTTCTAAAAAAATACTTATTTGAAATCGACGGTAATGAAATAGAAAAAAAAATATTTATGTATTCAAAAGCGAAAATTAATAGGAAAAGGGTACTAATTCGTTTAGAATAAACATAAAAACTCGACGCCAATGAAGCTTAATTGCGCCAATGATGTTTAATTATTTAAGGTAATATATGCATATTGAAATAAAAGAAATAAGCTATGTACGAGAAAGAAAAAGAAATGATGTAAAGGTATTCATTTGTCTAGAAGAACCGTGAGAAGTCATCATACTATCATTGACGACAATTATGCTTAATTAATGTTGGTAATATGTATTAATTGAGTTAAAAAAAGTAACTTCCGTACTAAAAAGCAAAAATAAGGAGAAAAGCGCTTTGGGTAATCGTAAAAAATCTGCATATTATTATTGACACTAATGCTCAATTAATATTGATAATATGTATCCATTGAAATAATATAAAATAAGCTATCTGCTAAAAAGCCATGCCCATAGAAAAAAGATTATTAGGAAATTCGCTTAAGAAAATATTAAAATATAGCCATTCACAGATGACGCTTAATTCATATGTATCCTTGACGGTAATATGTATTACTGGTATTATGGTAATTGGCGATTTAGTTTTGATAAGAATTCTGCAACGAGTTTTCCTAAGTTTCAGAATATACTTCTTTCCAGTGGTAGCTAAGATAGTGTATTAATATTTTAATGAATTAGATTTAGAATAATTTATTTTCCATCTCTGCTTTTAATTAATTTAACAGTAAATTAAAGATCAGATAGAGAGATGGTCATGCTCCAAAATCCTTATAAAGTTCTTTTTTCTTTTCTTCTTTTTTTAATTAATGCGGCTTTATAGGCGGCCACTGACAAATACGCATAGACTGAAATGTTGAAGGGTTATGTAATAAATACCAAATATACTTTTAGAGGTACAAAATATATTGATATATTTAGTGAATATTAAAACTGCACCAACCAATTTTAATACCTATACTTAGGAATTAAGTGTTTTACGCCCCCTCGAAAGGGATACGCACCTGAGAAAATCACTTAATAGTGGTAAATTTTAACTATCATGAATCGATCGCGAGTAATAGCATCATGCCAAGAGATGCTAAATACATTTTATCTTTATTCCATCGGTATGAATTACAAACAAAAAGCACTTCTTAGTTCAATAACGTAAGGCCACCAACATATAGCATTAAGAAACATAGATTCATGAAACATTAAGTAAAATAAAAAAAAAAAGAATATTTTAGCTATACTTAGTGGAAGAACCAGATAAGTGCCATTTTCAGAAAGAAAAAAGAACACACGCATCCGAATTATTTTATTACCAATTTATTAGAAGGTGGGACTAATAATTATTTGCTTTATTTTATTTACCACTGCCTAATCTATGTGAATCTATCTAATCTATAAAAAAGAATGTCTCTCTGTGTGTTTGTGTATCCTTTACAGACTCTAATACTAAAAGTAAACAAATAATTATTAAATCAAAAAGGACAAATCTTCTTTGAAAAAAATGCGCTAAAAAGCAGCAGAAATTTCATAAAAAGAGAGAATAAAAATAGAATTAAAGGAAACGAAGGGAATAAAATAAATTAAAAACAACTTAAAAATATGACCACTGAAGCCGACGTCATCAGGGGGTACGCTTTATTGTTGCCAATTTTAAATAAAACCTAACTACCTAAAAAATAAAAGCTTATTGCCTAATTTGAAATAAAAAATCATACTAGCATACTATAAATTAATGTGTATCGTTGTGTTATGTCACTTACCTGTTTCTTCCAATAAAAGCTCTTTCATTGTGTCGCTATGTGCTTTTCAACTATGAGCATGATTTCGTAGTGTTTCTCTACTCTGATTTATTGATAGTTTACTTATTCTTTATTCCCCCCGTGCGAAGAACGGGCATTCAGCTAGTATATATATATATATATATATATATATATATATATATATATATATATATATATATATATATATATATATATATATATATATATATATAGCATAATAAATAAATACAAAAAAACACGAAGAAAATTAAGAAAAACAATAAGTTTCATTTATTGCGCATAAGCTGCAAGTAAATAGAAGTCATTAAATAAGTTCAAAAAGAAGATAAAACAAAGGAAAATGACAGACAAATAAAAAACGGGGAAAAAGAAAATTATTAAAAAAAAAAGAAAAAAAAAGGATAGAATTCTTTTAAAAAAATCCAGAAAAAAAAAGATATTATCTTTTCATTCAGTCCACACGATTATATCTGCAAAAAAAGTGCTTTCTAATATTGTATTAATATATTAATATAATATAGAATTAATATAATATATTAATACAAATAATATTATTCAAATAATATATTCAAATAATAATAATATTAATTCAAATAATTTTAATACCTCGAGAGCCTAATATGCTCATACTTACGGTACTTTCTGTGATCTAATTCCTGTCTCACAGATTTTAAATTATTACTAAAATTCAATACATGAAGAACAATGACAATATCGCGAATATCTCTTGAAAATAGCTAAAATTCATATCAAAGTATTTCCGTGTGGGCCACAGCTAGAAGATGAAAAATATATTGTTTAAAACTAATTAAGATGTTTGGATTAGAGGAGGGATTGAAGAATTAGAATATTTAAATACAGTTGTGCTGTGCATTTAGCTTGATTATCAATAAAGTTTATATATCTTGCACAAAAGTATTTAGAAAGTTAACCCAGCTGAAAGGCGGATCGTAAAATAATTAATGATTTTGAAGTTGTGAAAACATTGAAAAATCCATTTACACGAAAACTTCTCTTGGATAAGGAGATTTTTTTGATGTATAAATGTTAGCCATTTTTGTGTCATTTTTCAGTGCTAATTGATGTCCGCTAGAAAATATTTTTCCTTTATCGTGCAAAAAATATTACTTAATTTTTCTGTAAAGCATGTGTAAAGGATTGGTGGACATCTTCAAGTACAAAAAAATATAAGATTTTAGAACTTAAAAAAATATATATATTTTAACGCAAGTAGAAGAAAAAGAACTAAAAATGTAGGTGTTTAAAATATAAAATCTGTTTTTCTTAGTCTTATTATATACGTATAGTTATGTAATAACAAATATATAATTAATACGTTATACGTATTAATTGATATATTTGTTATTACATAACTTATATGTTTAATAGTATATTAGTTAACTTACTCGACGCACAGGAGACATTAATTTAACTATAACAATACATTTACGTATTATTGTAAGTGTGCAGTTTTTTAACACGATTTCATAAGTACTTACATTATAATAATAAAAGCATTTATATAAAAGTATTTCGTAATATTAAATTTACCTATAATGGTATTTTGTCGGTTAATTAACTATCGGTTAATTAATGCTTATTGGTTTCAACTGAATTGTAACACTACACTTATCGTATTACATTAGAGTTTTTATTTACGCTACATTATTGGAGGACACTGTAAAAAATTCCGACTATGTACCTGCAATTTGTGTGCGTCATCTGTAAAAAACAATTTTACCATTTTTACCGTGACTATTACTATAATATTTGTTTAATTTGTGTGATTCGGTGATCTTAGAAAAATTATTACTTACCAAAAATAACGGTATATCTGATTTTTTGTTACGTAACATGTTTCTTTAAAAATTGATTTTACGGTAAATAGTAACGGCACCCTGAATGTAAGTACTTTTTATGTAATTTTCTGTTAAACTTCTTACAGTGTAGGGCATTTATAAGTGATAGATTAACTTATGTTGCTACACACTCCAAAATAAAACTCTCAATTTTGACGATTCAGAAATCCTTGAACTATATTTCTTCAAAGTTTGAGAATTATTTCGTCACAAAATCACGTGAATTGTGACGAAACGGGAACTCTCAAATGTATGACGAAAATGTTTTCTAACTCGAAACATCATCGTAGTGCATTGTGGTAGATAGTTAATAGGATGAAGACTAGACGATCGAAAATAAATGGGTGGAACAAGCCTATCGGATGTATGGTGGTCAAGGACTTAGCCTCGTCCAGGAAGATTCCTTGTTCGAATCCCGCTTCGGGATTGAGTGTAATTATGTCTTAATTGTGTGGGTGTCTGTTCTATTTGTCTTACTTGTGTTATTAAGGTAACACTGACTCAGCTATTTTGCGCCCACGATACAATGATTATTATAAAAGTTAGGGACATAGGCACTACTATTTCCTTTTTTTTTCTTTTTTGAAAAAAAAAATAATGGAGAACTCTTTCTTTACTATAGACGAAATTCATTTCCTCGAAAAGTTACTATAGGTACTTAGACGAAAAGTTCGCTTGGAGCATATACCAGAAAACGTTTTAGTCAAAAACGAAGAAGATTTTCAAGAAATTTAAGTATACATTTTTGACAGTGTAGTTACGAGGCTTCTATTTATAATAATGAAATAGGAGACTATTTTTAAAGTAGTCAATAGGAAGTAAAAAATGTTGTGAATCGTTAGAGGTCCTTGAACGCGATGTTTGTCTAATGAAATTAAAGGTGTCAAGAGCTTCTTATTGGAAACTTGGCCGTGGTCATCTCTCAGCTGGCAGCATTAAGGGCATGTTTGCTTGGACGATTCTTCTTCATTGAAATGTGATGAGTTGTTATGACTCCTGGAAATAAAGCATTATTTTAATTTATATTGATAAGTAAGGATTGATTTGTCATCAATCAAAATAAAAACAAAACAAAGCTTTAATAGAAGTGTATTCTACATATCAAGGAAACATGAGGCTGTCTGCTTATTTATGTTACATCATTTTTGAAAGTTGAATGATTTTAGAACAGTCTTTTGCTTTACGAAACTTTAATACTGAATTTAACATGATGTATTCAGCTGAAATTACGAACAGAAATTTTAAAAGCATTTTTCGAAATTCAAATAATTTTAATAAAAGATTTCACACGGAGAAAAACATTCTGGTAAAATTAGTGTACTGTATGGTAATGGCATTTACGTAAAAAAAAACAACAACATATTTCTGGTAATGAAATCAAAATCTATGGTATTTAAACCATTCATTTTGTAGTTTTTCCGTTCGTATGATAACGTTTTACCGAAAATTCCGATTTTAAAAATTATAGCTCTTATTACTACACAGTTAGTAATATTACACAACTAAAATGTAAATTTAATTGAATTAATGGTTTTTATGCCATGCTCAAAGATATCCCGGCAAAATTACCTAATTTTATCACATTTACCAAGTTTCATCTTATATTATAAAATCATATTTCGTTGTTAATTTTAACAAATTCATTGCTAAAGCTCTTCGGTAAAAATTACTGAGCTTTTTGGAGTTCCCATAAACACGGTTAATTTTGAGAATATTTTAGTAGTTTTGATCATACTTTTTCCCTCAATGCATATTTACAAATACTGAAAACATTTGACTGAGTATAAAATTAGAAGTACTTCCATCACAAACTTATGTACTCTGGTGAGGGTTTTAAATTTCTATCTGTATTTTTAGCGAGGACAAATGAACTATTAAATATATATTTAGTAAAAGCCCTCAAATTGTTTTCTTCGATGTGTTTAGTGCTTTGCAAAGTAAGTGTTTCACCAAAAAGATTAGAAAAGAAATTGAAACATATTTTAAACTTAAGAATTAAAAATATTTTTTAAGGAAAAAGAATTTGGATATTAATGATTTAAGTGCTCTTGGTGTGAGTAAGAAAATATAAAGCATCAATTGTTTATCACCATTAACACGGTTAATTTATTATCACACCATTTAGTTGAAAAAGTGGCTGTCTAAGAAGACAATGTCTATCCAATATGTCACTTTCTGACTTGTTATTTCGCAAAACAAATTCACGTAAAAAAAAAAAAAAAAAAAAAAAAAAAAAAACATAAGTCCTATCCGAGCGTTTGCGCTAATTATATTCAATCTCATAGTTCAAATTAAAGCAATCTCGACTTTTAAAATAATGTTTTACTACAATTTATTTTTTTTAAACCATAACCAAAGTTGTAATGGTATAAACATCTAAATTTAAATCTAATAATTTTTTAAGTTAACAAAGAATGTTGATAATTCTTCGCTCCAAAACGTCTTGTATTGTTGGAAAATTATTTTTTATTTGAAATAGTAATTCTAGAATTTAAACAGGTTTATAATATTCTGACTCAAGTAATGTTAATAAAAATAAACTTTTCACCTTGAAAGTTTTACTCGAAATAGCAATGGTATCTTTGTCTGAAATCTTAATTTTTTTTTAATTCTAGGCCTACAAAATCAATATTAGCTGAATTTGGATGAGTATATATATAATCTATTTCATAATATGATATAAGGTAATTTTTTCTTATTTGTAAATTTCAATGTTGATTTTAAAATACTAATTTTATTGATATGTAATATATATGTTTTTGCCAAAAATTTTCAAATATTTTAAGTCATTATTTTTAACGACTAAAAATATATTTCTGTTTATAAAAATTATAAAATAATTGATTGCTAAGATTTTTTTAATCGTGATTATGCACTTTTTCTTAGAAAATAATTTTTCTCAATTTTTGCAATTATATGACTGAGCAGTCTGTTAAACTTCAATGATATGTGAAATTTATAAACGCATTTTAATAAAAATGATCAGATAAAGATAATTACAAAATAATTAAAGAATTTTGAAAAACACGTTAACTGGCAAGTCAGCAATATTGCGAAAATAAATTTTCCATCATAAAAAAATCTTCTTTATAAACAAGAAGACTTGGTTTACAATATCTTATTTACTGTTAAAAACTACCTAATCGAAATACTTTTTTATATTGATTGTCGATCATAACGTGACCTCAACCATAGAAAAATATCACATTTTAAATGAAGTATACTGAACATTTTTGAATTTTTTTTAAAGAATACATCATTTTCTTTTTTTGCTTTAATAATTTCTTTAATTAAATCATTTAACAGTTTGTAAAATATGATAAAAATTTTCAGCATATTTAAAAAATTAAAATCTTTATAATATAAATGAATATATAATTGATATAAATCAAAATATCATGTTTTAATATTTATACTTGAGTTTTTTAAAATTATCCATGCTTTTATCTAAGCCTATTCTGCTATCGACATTTAATTTTTTTAAAAAACATTCTCTTACAAAACCTTTAAGTATTTATGAGATTTGCTTGAGGTTGTTTTAAGGTATTAAGGTTGATTTGACGTTTATTTGAAGTTGACTTCAAAACAACAATTAAAAATATAACTCCCAAGGTTTATAATCAAGGTGTATGAAGTTGTTTTGAGGTATTGAGGTCAATTTGAGGTTTATTTAACGTTGACTATAAAAATAACATTAAAAAATATGCCTACTAAGGTTTATAATGAGGTGTATGAGGTTGTTTGAAGTTAATGGAAATCTTGTTGTCAGTATTTTGAGCAACCAGTTTAAAGAGGTGGTTTTTGAGGTGTACTCTCAGAGATAAAACTTTATCTTTTGACGATTCAGCCAGCTTTGAGCCATATTTTTCAATTTTGAGAATTATTTCATCGCGAAATCATGTGGCACAAAACGGGAACTGACTAGACGATCAAAAATAAAGAGACGAAATACTCCGATCGGCTGTTACTGAAGAATGAGTTGGCCTAGTGCCATGACGTTAAAATCATTAAAATTGGTGCCAACCTTAATATGATGCTAGGTTAAACCATTATGGTTGTATTTAAGATAAAGAATTATATTGTGGTTCTATTCGAAAGAAATATGGTTCAATTTAAAATTTTATTAAGGTTGCAGAAAATTGTGACAGTGTTATGGTTTAGAGCATTGATAATATATTTCTACGTTAAACCAATTTTTCTGAGAGTTGTTGTACTATATCCTTAATTTTAGTATCCTTAATTTAGTTAATTGAGAGTTCTGAGAGTTATTCCCTGTTCGTACTATATCCTTAATTTTTGTTTTTTTTTTTAAGTTAAAGAAGTTATTCTAATTTTTTGTGATTAAGTTTAATTGTTGGAAAAAATTACTACGAAAAAAAGCCTTAAAACGGGTAAGCTTAAGAGCACATTTTTTTTGTCGTAATTGCCGTAATTAATATTAATTGTTGAAAAAAATTACTAAGAAAAAATGCCTTAAAACAGGTTAGCTTAAAAGCACAATTTAATGTCGTAATATTCGTAATTTGGTGCAATATACTGATAGTATGGTTCAATGTTGAAATAATTTTCCTGAGTGGCAGTGAATCGATGGGTTACAGTTTAAAATAGTTCTAAGCTTATTTGTAGTAAGTCCTTAGCTTTGTTTCATTTACACTAATAGTCATTTTTATTCTTTGCTATATAATTTTATTGTTGAAAAAATAACTGCGAAAAACATGCTTAAAAAAAGGTGGGTGAAAAAGAGCAATTTTTCAGCATATTGTGTTCTGAGATACTGAAAAATATGGTTCAATGTTGCACCAATTTTCTTGAGGTTAAAATTTAAAATAATTTTAAATGTAGTTGTAGTAAGTTATGAGCTTTGTTTCATATACAACATTTTTATTTTTTGTTACATAATTTAACTGTCGAAAAAATAACTACGAAAAACATGCATCAAAACAGGTGGGGAAAAAATCACAATTTCTGAGCGTATTATGGTTCAAGATACTGATAATAAGGTTCAATGCTGAATTAATTTTCCTGAGAGTAGTAGATAATTGCTGGTATATGATTTAAAATTCTGTAAATGTATTTTTAGTAAACCCTTTGTTTTGTTTCATATACAACATGAGTCACTTTTGTTTTTTATTACATAATTGTACTGTTTAAAATAATAAATACAGAAAGCGCACTTCAAAAAAGATGGATGAATAATAAAAATGGTCATACAATACATCATTTTTAATGCGAACTCACACTTTTAAAAAAATATTTACATTTGCTGGAGGATAAAATATTATGTCATAAAGATGTAAACACGAATGCATGAATGTGAAAAACTTTTTTATTAAAATGTTAAGTTTTGTCAAAAAGAAACAATGATAAAACTTTACGTATTCCAAGACTAACCTCAGTAAGTCCCGTTTTATCTTTGAATCCGTCGGGATGCAGTTTCGAATCACTAAACGAAGATTACGTCATCTGCATCCAGAGGGTGAAAAATATGAAGGCGGGGGAAAAGACTATGCTTTCTGAATACGTCACAACGTAGGTCATTTAAAAACTCTGGTCGACCGAATTTTCGTTTCATTTGACACCGAATTTAGATTCTGCAAAGATATAAAAAATAAATGAATTTTGGGTTACTTTTTATTTATTGTTTTCAATGTTTAGATTTGGACGGTATTTAAATAATAGCATTAAATTTTTAAAAAAGGATGTTATAGTTTATTAAAAATTTTTAAAAAAATTGTGATAAAGTTGTGACCTATAAATAAATTTTTTAGTGAATTTGGGTTTGAGGATTTCTGCAGAAGAGAAAAATATATTTCAGGTATATTAATTTTATTTGTTTTTCTCCACTTTTACTAAAATATTATCTTTCAAACATATCAATTAGAAATTAGATCAAGTTGTAAAATACTATGTAATTATTATCCACATTCGTACAGTGTAAAAACTTGTATTAATTTTATAAAAACTTGTATTAATTTAATAATCTATGAAACGTATTTTGCTAAATTTTGATTGCACTAATTTAATAAGTAATATATATTGTATTAGCAAATTATATTGATATTGTAATTAATAGTTAAGGGAAAAAACTATCGACATTTTTTTTAAAAAAGTGTCATGTTAATATTTCTGCTTCTTAAATAATATAAAATATTTTTTAAATAATTTTTTTTAACATTTATATTGTCCTTTATAATTCTCTTGTTGTGTTTTTAGATGTCATAAACTTTTGATTTGCCAACAAAGAGGTTGTAGTCATTAGTTTATTTAAATATTGTGCAGTCAAACCTTTTCGAACAATTAAATACTATTTTTATTAAGGTAGTAAAAAACGCTAGGAATATAATTCCCAAATACGTGAACAATGTGCAATAGCAGCTTTAGAATGTACTAATGTAATAGAATTTGTTTCGTTGTATATAGTATCGTAGTATATGCAGTTTTTGTAATCTCTGAAAAAAATAATTTCGGAAGAAACTCGAGTGATAGAATTATATATCATAGTATATAATGATGTATCATAATATAAAATAATATATCATGCATGAACTCTTTTTATTGTTCTGTTTTCAGAAACTTTAAAATTTTTGTATTATTCGAAAGGGTTTTCTTTTTCATAAAAATAACTCAGTATTTTTTTTCAGAAAAATAAGATATTCTCCGAAGATATTTCTTTGATTGTCTAAGATATTGATTTGTTCTTCTAAGATATTTGTTTGGAGATTAATAAAATTTTTCTTATCATTCCTAATTCATATTGACTGCATGTATTTTAATGATCGCAATATAAGACTTAGTTTTAAAAATTTTGAAAAGATTTTACAAGTATTAAAGTAATTAAAAATTTCGGATAGTGATAAGCTATGACATCGTTCAAATTTGCAATTGAAACATATTGTACAATAATAGGGTTCAACCAATATATAATAACTTTGATTTTACGATAGAATGGTTTAATTTGAACAAAACATGATTCAGTTAAACATTTAATAATATCGCAAACAACTTATACCGTGTTATGATTCAAGGTACAGATATTATAATTCAATTTTCAACAGATTTTTTTGAGACTGTACAACATGATATTTAAAGCAAAAATAAAAATCAAATGGGTATGATTGACAGTATAGTGATAAAAAATTTTACTAATGAATTACGTACAACAATTTCGCCATGCTGCATTCTGTAATCTTATTTCAACGATGGATAAAGTTTATATGCCAAAGTTTTGATGCAATTTTATTATAAGTTTGATTCGAATATAAATGCATTGCACATCGAATTTAATTTTAAATGTCTTAAAATGAAAAAAAAAAAAATGTTTTTAGTTTTTAAAATTTTTGTTAAACGTTTTAATTTTGCATCTGATTGAACAGGAGAGATTTGGTAATATCCACTATATGACACAACATAAAACACTATATGACATAACATAGTTAACATAAAACTCTTAAACAGAATAGTGATATCAATTTTTCACAATAATATTATATATTCAAACATAAAAGGGTGAGAAGGGAAACTATTAAAAATATCTAAAAAATATTAAATTTATTTGAAAAACTTTTTTTTCTACAAAGAGATGTAAAGTGCCCCTTGAAAGAGACGTTAAGTGGCTGAGTACCGTTCATTCTTTGACAGTATTTACTACGCAAAAATTTAAACATTTTCACTACTATACGATATTATTGAGTCTATATTAAACATTCAATTGACGTATTTTGTAAAAAAACTTAAATACTATCAGTTAAATATAACTAAATATAGGTTACTTAAATAATAGGTGTTATTTTGCATCCTTATCCAAAAATACGATGTAATCGTTTTAAATAGCACAACCTAAGTATTTTTGAATGATATTCTACTATTGTAAATGACATTTTTTCTTCTTTTCACCTTATTTGATTCAAAAATACCTCATGTATGTTAACAACTCATGTAAACAACTTCTGTCATTTTTATTTCAAAGTCAAAATATTGATTGATTTTTTATTATAATAATTTCTGAAAAGAGATTATTGAATACAGTTTATAAACAATAATATATAAAAGTTTTAAGAATTCCTCAAATGTAAATAAAATCTTAAAACAATTATTATTAGGCTTTTCAGTATGTGAAATTATTTTAATAATCTTCAATTTATTGTTCATAATTTATTTACAATGTGAGGTGAATTAGTATGTTAACGGATATTATTAATTATTTAATTATCTGTTAGGACATCCTGCGATATTATTTGAGTCTATGTTATGTTACTTGGGCTACTCTACTAATTTATTTTTTTTTATATTATTTTATAACCATCTTTGAGCAACCGACCCAAGTTTTTGTATTTACGAATACTAATGTTCAGCTCTGCAGCCTTGTAATTTTGAACCCAATCCAGAAGACAAGGGAACTCCAGGTTCAAGTATTGAGAGACATTTGCCTTCGAGGAGGACTTTTTGATGGAACTAACTCGTATTTGCTTCACATGGAGAGGAAAACCAGGAAAACCTCCAACGGTTAGCCTGAAGGCAAGGGGACTCTAACCCATGATCCGTTTACCACTGAGGATATTTAATGTCAGCATTGTGGTCGGTGCAAACGGGATGCGAAATTCGTATTGACCAGCCTCCGCTGGGATTCGAACCCGGTTCATCTCATTGGAAGGAGAAACTCTCTATCCCCTGAGCTATCACGGCTCAATTTTATTAATTGACAAGTTGAATATTATGGTTATAAGTTTGCAATTGTCTGCACCAGTAATTTTGGCATGGACATAACATAAACACAATAAAATCAGCCTCATTCATTGAACTTCATATTAAAATTTTTTTATTTAGTGAGCTGTGAAAATAAAATTGGAAGCATTCCTTACAATCAATGTGTTCTTCGGTCACTTACCGTTTTTTCAACAAAAATAAAGGCTTTAATTTGCAGTTTCAGTTTTATACATATTTATACTGTGAAAAATTTCTATTAAAATACCGGCACCTTTGTGCATAATCTGTAAAAATCCATTTTACAATAAAATCTATTTTTACAGTTAAATATTATAATATTTAATTAGAGTGATTCAGTTATTTAACGGTAATCATCACTGTAAAAATTACAGTAATAAATATTTTATATTATTATTTAGATTTTTTGTTAGATTTATTTTAGATTTGTTAAATTTATCCGATTTTTTGTTGCGTAACATATTCCGGTAACAATGGATTTTACGGTAAAAAGTATCGGCATCTTGAGTGCCAGTACTTTTTATCATTATTTAATCCGAAACATTTTAATAAAATATCCCAGAAATACATAAATATATTAAGGACAAAAAAGAGATATAATAAAAAATAATGAAATAACTATAACAAAAAGGAAATTTACTAAAGACAATACAAAGAAAATTGAATAAAGATAAAAAAAAATAAGGTTAAATGTATGGAAAAAAGAAATAATGATGATAAGGAAGGTCAGAAAGATAATTTAAATTAATAAAATAAGTAAATAAAAAATAAAAAATTGTGAACGACATGTGAACTACCAAAACAGTAAGAATAAATAAAGCATAAGGGAAATATAAGATATAAAGATATTTTTCGATTTAACTTTTTCGTAGATATATTTTGAAATATTAGATTTACGAATAATAATTCTAATTTTTATTTCGCTTTTACAGCATGAAAACTTCTTTTAAAAAAAATATTGAATAGATTACACGAAAAAATAAATTAGAGAAGTCTTCAAAACCTCGTAGAAAGGCCATAGTCACATTCTTTCGTTTATTTACAAACGCAAATTGGAAAGATTAACGTAAATTTGAAATTCTTTTTTTGCCTTAAAAGTCGTAACAAATTTCTTCAGTAATTTATAGGAAATTAAATGCTCTAAGGGGTAGAATTTTTGTACGATATTTTCACGCTATTGACTTCAAATCTTTTTTTTATTCTACAGTTTCTTTTTAATAGCATTTTAGTCTATTTTTTTGTTAAAATTTACAAGTTTAATAACTTAATACATAAAGGGGAGTCGCATAAATATTGCAATAATCTTCTAGAAGGTTGGGGGACAACATCAGGATTAAAACTACATAGGAAGCCCTGCATAGAAATGTCTTCAATACGCTGCTGGGAGAGTTTCTCTAATATGAACTGTTTCACCGCATACTTCTGAGAATAGTGAATGCTCCCCTAGGGTCGTAGACATTTCAGCGCATGGGTTCCTATGCAATTTTAATTCTGATCATGTCCCCTATCTCCCGAAGAATTTTTTTTGTAACATTTATGAGATCTTTGTAATATATAAAGTTTTTAGCTTTGTACATTTTGACAATAATAAACTGAAAATGCCATTTAAAAAAATCTGTAGTTTTAGAATCAAAACTTATTTCAGATTCGAAACTTGCACACCCGAATCTGACCAGAGCAAACATTTTTATAAATGCAACAAAACATTTGTTTCCCAGTGTTATTTAGAAACGTCATTGCAAGTAATCTTGCATTAAACAGGTTGTATTACGAATAAAAATTTCGAAACAGTGCATTTTAAACAACGAAATTATAAGATTTTTCACAAGAAATATTAGAATTATTTAATTTTTGACTTCATTTGATATTTGTTTTGTGTTACAGGTTTCAACTTGCCAGAATAGTTTGACTTCGAAAATCAAAAATGGCACAAGTTGTTGGTACAATGACGCACTGGTATAACACAATTATGGAAAATGCTGGTAAGTTTTGTTTTCATAAAAAATAAAAGAGTTTATGAGATTTTTAATCGAAAAATTTTGTGCATTTATTTTTATATACTACTTTCGTATGTACTGATGCATAAACATTTTGCTTCAGATAAATTTCAAACGTATTTCAATAAACTTTTAAGCGTTCATAAAATATTTTTTAAACTGAAAAATCGTACCCACAATAAACTTTACCCACAAGACATCAACATAAATTAAGAAATATTCAAACGTTTATTGCTTCTATTTTAATTGATATTGTTATCCGATGAAAAACATGTTTTTGTAGAAGGTCGAAAATCGTGAGATATATATATATATATATATATATATATATATATATATATATATATATATATATACAGCAAAATAAATTAATACAAAAAAACCAGAAAAGAGAAGAAAAAAAAAAGTATTTATTGCGCATAAGCTGCAAGTAATCAGCAAATCCTTGTGCAAATCCTTGGTCAAAATTATTTACTAAAAAATTCCTTTACTAAAAAAATTCCTTTGTTAATTTATAATATTTTTCCATGTGCAAATCCATTTCGGGCAAATCCGTGGCTAAAATTATTTACTAAAAATATTTCTTTGTCAATTTATATAACTTTTCCATGTGCAAATCCATTTCGGGCAAATCCGTGGCTAAAATTATGTGCAAAACTGACAATTCATGTTTCTTTCTCTTTTCTATTTTATATATATATATATATATATTTTATTTTTTTCTTCTTAAATAAATATTTATTTTCTAAAATTATTTATAGTCAAATTCTTTAAATTATCCAGTTTAATATTACCTCGCGTACATCAGTTTTCTGGCCCATCCTTGGTAACTAACAAATCTAACGCACTTCAGTAATGCAGCAAGAACGCAATTTAAACTCCTCTAGTTACTTTCAATTTGCGCTTTTGTTTTCAAAGTTTTCATATTTTGCAATCTGGCAATCTTGTTACGTAAACACTTTAAATCATTCTTGAAAAATTTCCCGTTCATGTAAGTTCATTATTTTTCGCTACTCGCTTTAAAAATTTTGTTTTGTTCTGCTCTTCCTTTTTATTTTATTTTTTGTTTTTACGTGTTATTTTTACTTATTGTGTTTTATTTTATTTGTCGTAATTTTTGTAAAATTTTTTTTTTTTTGAGTGCTCCTCACACTATTGTATTGATATATTTTGCTTTGGCTATATTGATACAATATTAGAAAGCACTCTTTTTCGAATATAATCGTGTGGGCTGATGAAAAGATTATATCTTTTATTTTCCGGTTTTTTAAAAAAACTTTTTCCTTTTTTTTTTTTAAATTAATTCTTTTTTTTCTTTTAATTAATTCTTTTTTTTTCTTTCCCCAGTTGTTTTTTATTATTATTATTCGCCCCCCTTTTTTCATTTGTCTGTAATTTACCATTGTTTTATCTTCATTTTGAACTTATATATATATATATATATATATATATATATATATTTAGATGAAAAACTTCTCAGTAACTGGACCGTTTCATTTGAACTTATCGTTCTCGTAAACAATGCTTCATAAAAAAGGAACTTTACCTACAATTCATATTGCATTTCTATTGGAAATAATAAAAATTTGAACTTCATAAAAAAAAAATTATTTTTAATGGAACAGAGTTACAAGATGACTTAAAAAAATAATTAAATAAAATATTGAAAAAGAAAAATTATGCAAACCATACCCTTTTATCTAATGCAAGTAATTTTTGACATGTCAATGAAAGTTACCTTAGCAAAAATTACGTAACCACTTTTTTTAATCGATAATTACGTTTGAATGTGCTATTTTTAATGCACCGTTCGTATTCTGGGTCAAACGGTGCCTCAGTCTTACGGATTTGATTTGGAGTTCGTTCGCACTTCGTTAAAGAAGAGGAAGATCCGTTCGGAAGGTCACGTATCGAGTAGAAAAAGCGGGAAAGCTCAGAAGTAAAGGCCTTTCTGTCAAGTTCATCAATTAAATAGTTGTTTTCTGTTACCCGGAAGAAACGATTCACACTGATTCTGTTTCATTCCACATTCCTTTCTAAACTTCACCTTCTTCTGCCATCCATCCATCCATCAAATAAGAAATGATAAATGATCGAATTCAGGTTCAAGGAGAATCATAGTAATTTCCGTTTGTATGCAGTGCAGGTGCAGTTTGAAGTAATAAATATAGGTTTTTTGGTAAATTGAATGATTTTTAAGAAGCAGGGGTGACAAGTCTTAGAGGCCATAGAGGGTCTATGCCTCACAATTTTTGATTCCTAACATCTGAGACGCATAAAAAATAAAATGAATTTCTTTTAATAATCCCTCCACTGATAGGGTCATTAGTTTAATGTTTTCCCTGTAAATAGATTTTAAGCTGTAACACTTGATTTATGTTGAGACAATAATATGGGGCCAAATTGTCTCATCATTCTCATTATTGCTCAATTTTTGATAGCCTTTCAAGAAGGTGACCCAAATTTCAAGTCCCAGCGATGACTGGTCTATAAGAATACCACATCCGGCTCACAAATGCTGACGTAACATATCGACAATGGTGGATCCTCAATGGTGGACGAGTCATGGGCTAGATTCCCCTTGCTTTTATTCTAACTGTGGAAGGTCTTCGTTGTTTTCCTCTCTATGTAACTCAAATGCGGGTTAGTTTCATAAAAAAGTTTTCCACGGAAGCAAATTTCTCCCAATATTTCATCCAGGAGTTCTCTTGTCTTCTGGATTTGGTTCAAAATTATAAGGCTTCAGAGTTAACTATTGGTAGTCGTGAACTCAAAATTGTGTAGGGCAATTCAACTAGAGTTATAAAATGAAATAAAGAGCAACTATATTTACAGAGCCGAGGTTGGCTTAGGGAATAGAACGTTCGCCTCCCTGTGAAGTGTCCCAGGTTCGAATCCCAGCAATGGCTGGTTGATACGAATTTTGCTCCTGGCTTACATCGATTACAGTACGAACAGAAAATATACTCATTGGTAGACAGAAAATGGGTTAGAAAATCCTTGCCAATGGGCTAATCGTAAAATAAAAAAAAGGGCTTAATTTGTTTAGTTCTCTGATTAACAGCAAAGATTTTCTTTTATTTTTACTCTGGTTGAGGAGCCAATGAAAAGAAGCGAGTCTAATTTGCTTTGCTATTACATTATTAAAGTCGGATTTCAGTTAAAATAGTTTCACTTGCTTTAATTAAAAAAAATTTTTAACTTAATTTTATACTTTATAAATTTATGTAAATTTGCTTTAACGAATAATTTTGTATAATTATATTTGCGATGTCGTAAAAAATGAGAAAATACCATCTCATTTTTAATGCGAACTACTCTGTAAAATATTCCAGATCCGTAGAAGTACCGGTACTCTGTTTGCCGGTACTAATTACCAGTATAATTACCACAAAATCACTGACTCACTATAATGAAATAGATATTGCTGTAAAAATTACGGTATAATATTTAACTATAAAAATGGATTTTGTGGGGAAATTGATTTTAAGGATGATGCCTCCAAAGTATCGGTACTTTATACCGTATTTTGATCTCGAACTCTTAACGGTAAATGGTGACTGTTTATTGGAATCAAAATCTTCAATGACGAATACGATCACGTTAAAAGCACCGGCCACTGTAATTTAAAAAATTACGACAATGGCACTGAAAATGATTAAAATTCTTTTTCAGCAAATTTCCATATTTAGAATTAGTTTAAGTTAACTCAGCCATTTTAAAAACAGTTAGAAAACGCTTACAAAACATTAAATGACCAACTAAACCTGTCTTAGATTTGCTTCAAAAAATCTATATCACTGGATCGGATTCAAACGGTAACGCACGCATCGTTACATTCGTTCGCGCTGATAATAAGGTGGTCAAGGCTAAAAAAGTAGTATTAAAGGGGTATTTGTCATTCACATTTAGAATGAATGCTTCGATGCATTTCGTCTGCAGAATCTCATCTCAGACTTAAAACAATAAGAAAGCAAATAAAACAAAAACAACTTGAAATTCTAGTTTTATGCCAAGCACTCAGATTATTTGTTGAAATAATTATTCTAATTGTTATTTTGAAAGATTTTTCCAAATCTACAAAATTGAAATCCATTTAGGTCAACGATATTATTTGTAATATTAATAACTTTATGGATTTAGAATTGATTCCTTTAAAAGCTGAAAATTTGAAAATAAAAAAACATTTTAAATTGATTGTGCGCAGTCAATAAAATTGTTATTCAGAACTTCGTGGTACGTTTCGATTCATTATTCATTATTTTTCTTTCTAAAAGTGCTATGAATTTAGTGTCTTAAAATCAGAAATCTTTTGTAAATCGCGAATTGTTAAGCATTTGACTATTGCGAATTAATTATTAAATCACTATTTATTTATTGAGAATTTTTTTAAAACGTTTTTTTCAAAAAGTTATTTGCTTTTTCATTTAGCATTTTAATTTTAAATACTAGCAGCATATATAGTTGCTAAATAGTAATTGAAAAAGGCAACATCACTTTTAAATTATTTAATTAGTATTTTATTTTATATTGAATCATAAAGAACATTCGATTAAACTTCAAACTTTGAACAAATTTTGTATAAAAAAAATTCTGTGGCTTATACAAGAAAAAAGTATCGAACTAGTAAAAGCTATTGAACGCAGTACAATGTTTTTTTTTTTTTTTTTGTTTTAATAAAATTTATATGAGTGTAGCAAAATATAACATATTTTTGCAGTTTCTTGATTTCAGAAGTATTTAAAACATTTTAATTTTAGTTTGAAAAATGATATTAAAATGAAACAGCTTAAATTATGATTTTGCCCCTGTGTTTTATTTTTTTTTATTACCTTTTTTTTAATTTTAATAACTTTACTTCATATTTAAAGAAATGAAAAAAAAAAAAATACCGCAATTATTACTTGTTGAGTATAGAAATTGGAGTGTTATACCTTGTTTAGTGTGATTTTTCACTAAGTGTTGATTTATTAGACAAAAATATTGGTATGAAATTTTTGAAAAAGTAAATGTCAAAGCCTAATTGAAATGTAATAATACGCTAAATTTTTCATTTAAATATTTTTTTAAAAAACTTCGTAATACAAGACATAATTTTACTGACTTTGTCTTAATGATCACTCATAGAAATGGCCGAGATTTATTATTATTATTTTTTCTTTTTAAAAACTGTTTTTAATGCAATTTACTTCAATTCTTAAAGTTACGGAGTAATTGTAACTAGTAATGTAGGCAAGTAGCACTAGTTTAATGAAAATAAAATTGGTATCGTGTCAAAATTGATGCATTGCGTATAATAAAAATTACTATACTAATCACTTCATCAAAAACTGTTTCTATTTTATTTTCTATTATATATTATTTTAAAGTTATTCTAAAAAATTTCAAATATAATTAAATAATTTGTATGACAGAGCGCCATTTAAAATTGCTTTCTTAACTTTTACGTACGTAAGTTATGAGATCCGTTTTTACCTTATTCTCTTATGCATGTTATAAACGGCCTGTCAAAAACGAAAAAATAAAGAATCCTCAAAATTTATTATCTCAGTCAATAATAAGTTGTTGATTCCTAAATTGTTAAAAAATATATATCGATTAAAATATACAAGAGATATAAAGGTTTTAAAGTTAGAAAATATTAGTTTTTTTTTATAATTAATTTGCAAAAATCTTCAAATCTTTCTTTTATAGAGCTTAAAAATTCGTTTGAACTCTAAAGAGCTACGCTGGTAGAAATATGATTTTAATTTTTTTTCTCAACCAGTATAAGTCAACCAAATTTCATTAAAATTGGAAATTTCAAATTATGTACAGTTCATCATCACTAGATCACTTGTTTTGAAATTTTCCAGAAGAGAGAAAAATAGATTTGACATTTTGTTCGAAATAGCGAAAATTTTACAATGCACTTTTTTTGTGTATTTAAATCACAACGATTTCGAAAATATGCTATATATTTTAGACAAAATTCTTAAAATATTTCTGTTTGACTGATACTTGATAGAAATTTCAGCAACATTAAGTAGGGCAGATTTCAATAGTAAACAAAGCAAAATAAAATTTATAATGTTTTTTTTTTTTTTTAAATTTTTTTTTTAAATTTTATCTCTCAATTGACTATTTAAGCAAGGCATACGGGTTTTTTTCAAAAATTTTTTTTGAACTACTTTTATAAAAGCTTAATTAGACATCCGATTCAATGCCTCAAACACAATACATAAACATACAATCTTCATATAAAATAGCAATGAAAAATGAAAGAAGTTAGAACAATACAGTTAGATGCCACTTGTCAGACACATTGACCTAATACTAAAGATATATATCATCTGCACAACGGACAGTTAAAAAAGAAAAAAAAAATCATTTGACATTTTCAATGTCTTGAAAGAATTGAGTGAAAATAAAATATCGTCACGGATTGCCATCAATGAAGCATAAATTTGTGTTCCATTAACAAGTTTAGGTCGAAAAAAAGCGCTTTTCCAAGTTCTTCAAATACCGGATGAAAAACTTCGCCTTCATTTTGCAAATATAGGGCAGCAGTTCTATTACAGGCGGCAAGATGAGTAAAAGGAGAGAGAGAGATTTTTGACCCGCTGAAATAAGTAAAAAAGATGGCCTGCTAACCATGACCCTCAATCAAGTGTGTCCTTTTGGCCTAGCAGACGATTTATAAGCAAAGCGTAAAATTAATGTTATTCATCAGGTGCATTCTATATTAGCCATAACATGTGTTTTTACCTCCATTTTTTTAAAAATCTAATTTAAGAAATTTCAATATTAAATATCTTTTTTATTCATGAAATATGTATTCAAATGAGGATTAAGGTATTTAAAATCGGATTCTTTACTTAAGGAAGACAATAATTTGAAAAGGCAAATCTTAGGCGGATGATTCGAACTGTTACACGCAAGGAATTCATTTTGGAACAATGGACTGCAGACTTATCGTTCACTTTTTTTTAAACTGAATAAACAGCAAATCTCGATAAGTTACTTTGAATAAAAAATTGATATTTCTAAGAAATCACTTATTAAAAATGATTGCATAAATTATGGATTAAAAAGGAATGTCGTAATGAATTCATCTATGAAATTTTTCTCATTAGTTTCAAATGTGGATATAATTTTAATTGTTCTTTAAAATTCTGCTTCTAATTACTTGTTAAAATTCTGCAATAATAAGTTTATATACGATTTCGTGATGTAAATTTGGTAAATGTGATAAAAATTTGGTTAATTTATCATGATACCTTAGAGAATGTGATTAGAACCATATAATCAGTTAAATTTACTTTTCAGTTTTGTATTTTTTACTAAATGTGGGGTATTATAAACTACAGTTTAGAAAATCCGAATTTCCGGTTAATCGTTATCATATGAATAGAAAAATTTCCAAATGAATGGTATAAACACCGTGTATTTTGGTTTAATTAATTATATTTCTTTTTTTTTCTTTTAAAAAAATGTTTTTTTTTTCATTCGGTACTATAAATTCGCCAGAATATTTTTTACCGTGGGCATGGAAGTAAAATTCGATTAAATAAGTTAGCTTAATCGATGGTATCGATAAAATATGCCCCCCCCCCCAGCGATTCAAAAATATAATTCGGGCAGACATTTAAATTTCTTTTATATACAAAAAAAAAATAAAAGCAAATTATATGAAAAATAAATACATTCATTTGAAGGTGTCAACACAGCAGCGAATCTATGAAAAAAATATCCTTTATTTATGTTCTTACTATACATACTTTGTTACAGCTATATGTTATAAAGCATTTCCATTGCTTGATAAAATACATTTTAAGGTTTGTCTTTTTTTTTGAATTACTCATTAAAAGGAACTCCCATCATTTATATTTGCGATAGAAATCCAGAAATATAGAAAAATTGACATTTTTTCGACTAATATAATATATGCCGTCTACTATTTAAATTGTAACATCATACTTAGATATGTGAAACGATAATTTTGCAGTCAATTGTTCTATTATGGTTGCTAAAATCTTTAATCGCGATTCCAAAAGAAAAAGGCACACTGAATAAACAACTGATTTAAAATCAAATTGAAGTCTCTGCAATTATGAATTTTAAGGATTTTCTGCGAAAAGCATACACAGGGAAACGCGTGCAAGTTGGTTAATTTCGTTGATGGTCTACTTAGATGGATTGTGAATAATTTAATGCTGCAGCCAATTTTGTGCATCTGCAAACTTTTAAACATTAAAAACTTAAAAGAAGGGGTGTCAGTTTAACTGATTTATTGCTGACTCAACCTGATAGTAATCAGCTAAATGATTTAATTGATTAATTGCAATTTACAAGGTCTGTTATTTATCATTTCAGTAAAATTTTAAATTTCAGATAATAATTAAAAGAAAGTTAACAAGAGGATTTAAAAAAGAAAGGAATCAGTTTTTTAAATAAAAAGCTTACAACTGACACACTGGACTCTTTAGAAATAGTAAATCCTGATGCATCATTAAGAAATAATATTAAGAATAATAATGCATAATATTAAGAGATAATAAATTCTAACTGGCACAATCGATAAAGATTAATCAATTAATTAATAAGAATTAATTAATTAATAAGAATTAATTAATTAATTATAATGTTTAATTAATTAGTCGATTTATCTATAAAGATTCGACCAGATGAACCAGGGGTTCACCAGTATGAAATTGATACAGAAAGAAATTTAGTTGACAGTAGCTTTTTTTTTGTTCCTAAATGGAAGCTTTTAATTTTTTAATTATGGTATAACTGATACAGAAAAAATTCAGGTTAAAAGGAGAGGGTACATAGTAATATTTGTGAAATTTAAAATAATAATTTTAATACTTCTTTCTAATTTATAAATACTTTAAATTTCATGTTCTCTATCCAAAATTTATCAAATAAATTAATTAAATTCAACCTTACAAAGGAACATTTTTTGGGATTAAAATATATTAAAAAAATATTTTTTTTGGAAAAAGGGTATTTTTCTCAGTAATACATTTTCTGAGTATGTATATTTTACAGATTAAAATCACACAAACGTTTGGAAAGAAAATAATAATAAAAAAACGATATGTAAGTAAATAAACTAAAAAAATGTCAAAATATTTATCAATATTTTTTTCCTAATCATAATTCATCAAAAGTTTTTTCTGCATGTTAAATGGAGAATTTTGGTAAAAATTAATCAAAGTATAATTGAAATAATATTCGAATAATAACTAAAAATCTTAATAAAATTATACAAATTTATTGCAACCTTTAAAGGGAGCTAAATTGTCCCATATTATCCAGTAAAATACAATGAGAAAAATAGTATGATTAAAGCTACCAGAATATAAGAATATAGTAAAATTAAAATATAATAATAATAATAAAAAAACGAGCGAAATACATACAGACATCAACTAAAAAAAAATGTCAATACATTTATATATTTTTCCTAATCATGAATATTCAAAAGGTTTTGTTGCATGTTGAAATGGTGAATTTCTGACGGTTGATAAAAATTATTCAAACAGTAATTGAAATTCCAAAATTCCAAAAATAGCTTAGAATTTGTTTATTTTATTATATAAACTTTAAAATGCTATAGATTGCAGTGCTGCCATCTATTGTACAATTAGTAAACACACTAATCGCGAACACTTGTTTTAAAACCAACTGAAAATTAATAATTTTTGTTTTGTTCAAATTTTTTTCGATGTTTCAGGCAAATTTATAATCGCTCTGCTTCAATTGCTCATTGTTTTGTTATTTCATGATTGAACTAAAAAGTAAAAACTTATTAATGGGAATAATTTCTTCATTAAAATATTCAAAATTGACTTTAAAATTTTGTACTGTTTAAATTTTGATCTTTTCTGCTTAATTTTCCAAATCAATTGAGTAGTTAACCTCTTACGTTATTTAACTTAGAAGTTTATAATTTTAGTTGGCGTCATTCGTTATTATTTAAGCCACCTTACAATTTAAGACAATTGACAATTTAACAGCACTTATTTTAGAGATTGAACAACTGTTGTAAAATTTTGATATACAGCTACATTGTGTATTTGTGTTAGAAAGTTTGTAAGTACTATAAATAAATAAGTAAATAAATAAATAAATAAATAAATAAAGCATGGTTGCCTAATTTACTCCCTAACGTGGGACATTTAAGCTTGAAGAAAGAATTTTATATTTGTTTTACGATGCTTAATAATAAGTTAACAAAACAGTTACATAAGTTAACAAAGTTAACATAAGTTAACAACTAAAAACATTGACACAGCTTAAAACAATAAGAAGTAAAAAAAAGTGTAAAAAGTTTTTTTTAAAATTAAATTTCCTTGGCCTTCGTAACCCAGTAGAAAGGGAATCTAAAATATCGAGAAAAAAATCACGATTGAACTATAATTAGATGTAAAGGTACCAGAAAATAAGTGGTTGAAAATTTTTTGTTTGAAACTTGTTTTATAATTACGAGTTTGATGATTAAAGTGATGGAACGTATGAATTTAGAAGAGAGTTTTCTTATAATGTAAGTACAGGGTTATAAACGCAGAAAAAAAATTGGTTTGTTCGAAATTAATTTCAATTCTTTTCCTTCTAAAACGTTTTCAAAGTATTTCTGCCCAAAATTTTTTGTAGTGACTGGAAAATTGTTGTAGACAGCCTGCTTCTTGTACAAGTCTTTGCTTCAAAGCAGGACGTCTGAGAAGCAAATCATAGACGTCCCATGCGATGGCACAAATCTCTTTCCGTAAGAACATGAGGAACCTATATGTTTATCTTTTTTAAAAACTTTTTTATAACCGTCGTTGAACAGTCGAACTAATTTTTGAGTTTATGACTACTAATTTTTAACTCCGAAGCCTTGTAATTTTAAACTGAATCCTGACAAGGGAACTCCTGGATCAAGTATTGGGAGAAATTTGCCTTCATGGAGGACTCTTTTGAGGGAACTAACCCGCATTTGCATTACCTGGAGAGGAAGATCACGAAAACTTCCCATGGTTAGCCTCACGACAAGGGGACTCTAACCCATGATCCGCGTACCACTGAGGACATTTCACGTCAGCACTGGGGTCGGTGCAAGCCGGATGCGGAATTCGTATCGACCAGTCATCACCGTGATCGAACTCCGGTTCATCTCATTGGAAGGCGAACGCTCTATCCTCTGAGCCATCGCGGCTCATATGTTGATCTTTGAGACCAAACCTTAGGCTTTTCAATGATTATGAACGGTCGAATTCGATGAATTTACGATGAATTCGACGAATGTCTCAGAGAACGCACAAGTTGTCATTCACCGGTAAGCATTGATAAATATTTTTGTTGTGTCTTCAATAGCTTAAATTGGAGTGGTGCATCTTCTTGCACCATGCTACGCTGTTTCAACAAATGATCTTTATTGAAATTTTGCCAACCACGGGCTTACTCATAATACATGTATGAACACTGGCATACTCCATACACGTCGGTTTTTTTTTTTTTTTTTTTTCTTACAGCATTTTTATCTTTTCAATAGTAAAAAAGTACAACATGAGGAATATTTTGGTTTTCACTTTCCATATTTGAAAGTGCATCAACAAAAAATGACTGTGTAGAATCAATCGAACTTTTTTGCCAGAAAGTCTTGCTATTTCAAAAATGATTATACTATTTAATGATTATGCGGCTAAAGTGGGAATTCGGATGCGAAATAAATTAAAATAAAGTCCCTCTATTGGAAAAAGACGAAATAATTTTCCGAACAACCCCATATATGATCCAAAACTTCACTGAAACAAGGAAATTGTAGCTTGAAAGTTAACAATGAAATTTAAATCAGTGTAACTAGGATTGGATTTCAGAATTAACCCAAATAAAGTGTTCTAATTTATCTCTGTTGTTTTAGTAACATCGGATGGCGGTAATTCAAATATTTTAATTTCAAAAGATGGCTAAAGATGAGCATTGTTCTTGCAGTTAGAGAACAGTTCTCTTTTTCCCAATTGTATAGAATTTACACATTTTTTCAAATGAAAACAATATATTATAAAATGAAATATTAATACAAAATTAACAAAATGCTCGATTTAAATTATAAAAATCTTACCTCCTCTTCTGCAAATGTTTATGCCTGAAAGAAAAATAAAAACACACTAATATATCAATAACAATCAATTAATACTATCAAGTTTTTATTATTATATGCTTTAATACAATTATGAAAGTTTAAACTTAAAAAATTTAAAAATTAATGCAATAGTAATTTATAATTTAGTTTTTTTTTTCTAAAAGTAAACAAGTATCGTTGAAATCAACTGTTTATCTTTAACTTTTCAGGTTTTAAATATCTATGTACTTTTTTTTTCTCAGATGAACAGAAAAGGAAATGTTCTTTAAATTTAATTTTCTAAATTTTCTTATATTTTATCCCATGAATTTTGTTAATGTGTTATGTTTTGCAATGTTTGTTCTTTCCTCTTACAGATCCTCGAGGTAAAGATTTTCCATTGGCTGGAAGTCCATTTCCTATGCTAACCATCATAGCTTCTTATTTATATTTCGTAAAAGTATTAGGACCAGCTTATATGAAAGAGAGAAAACCATTCCAAATCAATGGAATTATAATTGCTTATAACCTTCTTATGGTAGTTTTGAGTGCATTTTTCTTTTTTTACGTAAGTACATTTTGAATTAGTGTATTAATTTTAAATTTTTTCGATGGTATTTTGAAATTATTTTGCTTGTTATCCTTTATTGGTTGCAAAAATACGAGTAATATGACATGATTTGTTAGAGTGATAAAGACTGTAGTGTTACGCGTTAGCACAACTCAGTAAAACGTCAGAATAATAATAATAATAATAATAAAATTAAATACTGAAGGGTGTTTTTTAAAACACGTTATGTTATTGTTAAAAATACTGCTATGTGTATAAACATATATAATTTTACATATAGTAAAAATATACTGCCAATTCATAAATAGCAGTATATTGTACTTTTCTTCAGGCTCTGTACACATATTTCAGTGTTGCTTTTGTTTATTTTGTTTTCTAATGTATTGAAGTTAATTTCCATGAGCGTGAAAAACTATAACATTCTATTATAAGTTAATTGTTTTTTGCTCCGCATTTCAGGGTGGTAGTAAAACATATCTTTCAGGAAAATATAATTGGATGTGCGAACCTGTCAACTACTCCACTGATGAAGAAAGCATTCTGGTAAGAATCAATATTTAAACGTGTCTCTTATCCTGAGGGAATTTTTTCTTCTTAAATGGCAATTATTTTTAAATCATCAATTTCTAAATAAAAGCTTAAGCAAATCTTTGTTAAAGGTATGATTAATTGAGAAGGATGTGCATTTTTAAAAAAAAAAATATTTTATTTTATAACCGTCGCTGAACAGCCGAACCAATTTTTTAGTTTGCGGCTGCTAATGCTCAACTCCGTAGTCTTGAAATTTTGAAAACCATTCAGAATACAAGGGAACTTCTGAATCAAGTATTAGGAAAAATTTGCCTACGTGGAGGACTCTTTTTGATGGAACTAACCTGCATTTACGTTACACGGAGAGGAAAATCACGAAAACTTCCCACGTTTAATCTGAAAGCAGGGGGACTATAACCCATTATCCATCAACCACTGACAATATTTTATCTAAGCATTGTAGTGGTCAAGGTGAGCTGGGTATGGAATTCGAATCGACCAGCCATCGCTGATATTCGAACCCGGTTCACCACACTGGGAGGCGAACGCGCTATTTCCTTGTTTTGGGCTAAATGAAAATATTTTAAGAGTATTCTTTAACTATTTTTTGTCATATATGTGTATTTAGAAAGATTATAAAGTCAGTATTTGAATATGAAACTAGTTTGAAAGAAATCTTGCTTTTCAAAAAAATGTGATTATAAAGAATAAAAGTTATAAGAAAATATTTTGAAATTAATGCGATTTATAATTTATAGTTTCGAAATTTCGTTAGAAGCAATTTTATACAGAAAGAATTACATTTCATCAAAATATTTTGAAATAATTACTTCATAATTCATTAAGACGACACTTTATTAATCGCTAAGTTCCAATTAATAGAAAAATAACCAATATCACGTTTGCAAACATTAATAAATGTTCTTTGTTATTTTTCTATATACATGCTAAATAAAAGATATTAAAAATACAACATATGGAAATAAAATTACTCTCGGTTTGTAAAATGTAGGTAACTGTTAAAAATATTGAGGATCCAGTTATTAAATTCGGTTAAGAATAATAATATGGAATAAAGCTGAAAGAATATTGCTGCGCAAAACAAATGTTTTAAAATTTTTGTAAGCCATGCTTTAATTCAACTTAACGGATTAACTTAAATAATGCTTTATCTTAATGGTTTAATTTCCTTCGAACTTTCATTAAAATTTACATATTTCTGCTCAAAGTACCAATATTGTGATTTGAAGTTGGACAAATTTTTGTGAAAGTATTTGGTAATAATTGCAAATTGTTTGAGAAAATGAAAATTTAACAGAAAAACATGATAAGAAGTTAGTTGACGCATGAGTAGGAAGTAATATTAATTGTGATAAAATAACAGTATCATAAAATTTGAATGATGATAAAATAACAGTATGATAAAATCTAAATTATTATAAAATAACAGCATGATGAAATATAAATTATTATAAATTAGCAGTATGATAAAATGTAAACTATCATAAAATAACTGTATGATAAAATATATAAATATATATAAAAATCATATACAGTCGAACCCCGCTATAGTGAACCTGGGATATAGTTAACACTCGGATGTAGTGAACTTTTTTAGCGGTCCCGTTCGTACTCCTATTTAAATAATTTTATTTTTAACGCTTATAGTGAACAGCTTAGAACTTGGGAACTCGGTTATAGTGGACTCAAATTTAATTTCTTTAAATATCTTTTTCAGTCCTTAAACTAAACTTGCAGGGTTGGGACTTTAAACTTGCAGGTGTTTGGACTGAAAATGAATGCATTCCTATAAAATGTGTCATATTTCACTCCTTTATGCTTATCACTTTTAACTATACTGTAATAAATGTCAAACAGAACATTTATCTTATGCTCCCCCCTCCCTGAGAAGCCTCTCTTTGCTGCTTGTTCTACAACTGGTTAACTTGGCCACCTGTTGAAGTTTTTAAATTTTCTTATCTGTTCAAACCATATTCTTTGCAAATCACCCTTTGACAATCAAGAAGGGGAACAATTTAACTCATTCTACAGCTGCTCTCTTCATATTCTTACATTATCTATTTGAGACAGGATTTTTATTTCAAAAGCAGTGAAAATGGCAAATTCTCTAAAGAGAAAAGCGTTTTCAATTAAGGACAAAATTAGAATTGTAAAGCCTATTGAAGATGGAACCAATTAATCGGCACTGTGTAAGGAATTTTCCTTGTCTAAATCTACAGTTTCAAACATTTGGAAAAATCGAAGTGCAATTCTTGCCGCAAACGACAAGAATATGGTTTCATCGAAAAAAAACTGTGTGGAGCTGAGAGAGAAACGTAGAAGAAGCTTTTTTTAAAATGGAAAAGAAAATTGATGAACTCTATTTAAAATCAAATTGTGTTCAATCAAAAATCACAAATTTTTTTTTCATAAAAAGTGAAATTAAAACTAATATTTAGCGACGTAAATACTTTTTTCATTAATTTTTGCTTTATTATCTGTTAATTAGTTAATAATTTTTTAAATAACTTATCTAAAATTGCAAACCCAATTTTCAATCATTCAACTGTCTTATGCAAAAAATTTTCTTCAAAAAATTTGGATATAGTGAACCATCGGTTATAGTGGACACATTACTGAATCCGCAGACGGTTCACTATAGCGGGGTTCGACTGTATAAGTAAGATACAATCTTACAAAAATCTTTATGTTATATTTGTATCTCATGAGTTTTGAGCAGATCGGTGTTAGAAAATTATTTTTGTTTTTTTAAATATTTAAACCTATTTATGAGCTTGTTAGCTGGGTAAGGTCTTACGCAAATGTATTTTTATTATTTTAATTGTATTTAAATTCGTGAAATGTAAAACTACTCTAAATTTAATGGTTCACAAGGCTTTTCTTGCTTTTAATAGCTTTAATTTGAGCAGCTGAAATGCTACGTTAATGTAGAAACAAAAGCAATCTAGCAGTTTGAGAAATTTTGAATGTCAGATATTTGGTTTTTGAAACTCGAAACTTTTCTTAAATGTATTATATATTGTAGAATTGGAATACAAAATTTCTGGAAGGATAAGAATACTACATATGATATTTTGCAAAAGTATTGATATATTTATTTGATATTGTTTGATGTTTAAATTTGCTTATAGCTTGTAAATCTTGGTTGGTGGTATCTGATGTTGAAAATAACAGAATTCGCAGACACAGTAAGTTTATTCAGTTTATTTTTTGCATTTGTTATTATGCATTAATTAAATATATTATGAGATAAGTCAACAAGCGCCAGCATTTTGTTTCCAATTGTTTGTAAGTTTGATCATGCGCTTTGCATCTTTGCTAGTTGGCATTGTTCGCTTCCTGTATGGTAGGTTCTTGTGATATTTTGTAACTTACCTTTGTGGTATTACGAAGAAAACATGGAATAGTCTGTGCTTGCAGCATGAAGAAATTATCTTCTGTAAACCTTTTTTTGTGGTGTGTACAATGTATGAAATGTCGTCTTAAACTGATATACAGGGTTATTCATAATTCCCTCCGTGGTTTCGAAGCGTTATAGTAAAAAAAAAACGAAGATGAATATGGCAAAAAAGAACATATGAGATTGTTCCGAAAGTATTCAAGTTTCAATTTAAGCAGTTGCCGGTAGAGGGCAGTAACATGTACCACTGAAGCCAGTTGTAGTAAAAAGAAGGTTGTAGTAAACAGAGGGAATTATGAATGACCCTGTACATGATGCAGAACAAAACTTTCGGAGTTATTTTTTACCATTTCTAGATTAGTCAACTAAGATTTAAGGATGAAAAATAATCATCCGAATTTTGTTTGAATGTTTTTTACTGAATCATGCTTCAGAATGTTTTTTACTGAATTAATCTGTTTCCTCACTCTAAAATATTGGAATGAAACTCCTAAATTAACTTCAATTTTGTTAAAAATTGGATTGAAACCTAATTACGGAACGTTGCTTTTGTTTACAGCTAATTCTGTTATAAGTCAGCACGAAGCGAAATGAATACGAAACAAAATTCTGCAATAAAGAATGTTTATACATTATAAAAAATTCCGGAACAAATTACAGTATAAAGTCATGGAGTATTGGGTGCATCATCTGTAGAATCCATTTTACCGTAAAATATTATAACGTAATTTTTACAGTAAATAGAATGATTCAGTGGTTTAATGGTAATTTTTACTGCAAAAATTACGGTATGTCAGATTTTTTGTTCCGTAACATGTTCAAGTAAAATGGAATTTTACGGTAGAATGTATTGGTATCGTAATTGTTGGTGCTTTTTACCGTAATTTGATCCGGAATTTTTTAAATTGTATAGGGGCAAAATAAACTTCTTGGGCGCATATAGTGAAAAAAAAAAGTTTTTTTTAAGAGATCACAAAGGTTTAAACAGACATGAAAGTGCAAGAAAACATTAACTACTGTAACTTAGTTGCAATTTTCAAAGTCTCCACCTTTATCCTGAATTCAAATAATTTAAGCGTGTCACAGCTGATATTTTGTCATATTTGGAATTTTTTAAGGACTCCGAGGTTGGATGAAGTCTTGTATAAACCCTTGTCTCCAAAAGAGACCAAATGAAAAAAATCCATCGGATTCTCATCTGGCGAAAAAAGTGGCTATTGTCTGTAATGTACATTGTACCATTATCAAGTGCTTTTAGTTCAGTGTGGTCAAGCAGGATCCTGTTGGATGGTCAATATATGGTTTCCAATGAACCTTTCTACTCAAGCATAATACCCCCTTGATCAAAAAGTTCCCGGAATAACCCCCGGGTGGTGCTACCATCGTTCCGATTTGAGTTCTGTTTTTATTTTTTGTTAAGTTGATACATCTGTTGTTGATATTCCCTCTAAATCTTAGCGTCAAAGCTTGACATTTGTAAAGTTACGTAGCCAAGAGTACATCTATCTGTGTGTGTGTTGGCGATTTTTTACAATTTTAGAACCCTTCTTTTTTGACTGAAAACGACGTGTTTTTTTTTTGGTCTCGGATCATTTGATGAACGCCATTCACTTGCCTGATTTCTGGATCGCGTGTCGTACTCATAAACCCACGTTTCGTCTCCAGTAATGATCCTTTTGATGAATGTGGGATCGGATTCAGCCTCGCAAATCATGTCTTTTACGACGTCAAAGCAGTCTCTTTTTTGCATGAAATTGAAGTCTTTTGGCACCAACTTTGCTACACGACCGAAACCAAAACCATTAAACAAAATGTCTTGGACGGATCCATAGGCAATGCTCAAGACCTCCGCTATCTCTCTTATGGCTAATTTGCGGTTATTGCCCAGCATTTCTTTTACTTTATCAATGTTTTCGTCGGTTTTCGATGTCGATGGTCTGCCACTGCGTTCATCATCTTCGATTGACTCACGACCACTTTTGAACCGCTCGTGCCACTGGTAAACGACCGTTTTCTTTAGAGAATCGTTGCCGAAACACTTTTCCAACATTTCCAACGTTCGCGCACCATTAAATCCATTTTTTACGCAAAATTTAATACAAGTTCGTTGTTGCAAATTTAAATCCATTTCTAAAATTTTAAAAAATCGCCAACGCACACAGAGATCGATATACTCCTACGTAACTTTTGCAAATGTAAAGCTATGACGTTAATATTTAGAGGGAATATCAACAACAGATGTACCAACGTAGCAAAAAAGAACAGAACTCAAATCGGAACGATGGTAGCGCCATCCGGGGGTTACTCCGGGAAATTTTTGATCAAGGTGGTATGTCTTAGAATGAGTTTGTGGACAAAGGAATAATCAATCCGAAAATGAATGCATTTAAGTCCATACAAGGAAGTATCATATTAATACAAGGATAACCAAGAAAGCATAAAATGTGTCAAAATGATTTTGCTAAAAAATTATTTGTTTCTAAACTTTGTTCAAGTTATTTCTTGTCATTATATAGTATCAATTAGTGTTTTTTAAAACAATATAAATGCTCACTTAGCATTTAGCATACTTAGCAAAACAGTTAGTCCAACTTAGCATAACGGTAAAACCGGGATATTTACGGTGTATTTAAATACGTAATTTGATTAAACCTGAAGAAACTGAGAAAAAAAATGTTTAGTTTTTTAAAACTTTTCTATTTCAATATTGTACAAACTTGAAATAGCTATCGCTATTCATAAAACATAAAAAAATCATTTTAAACTTTATGGTTACTTTTATAACAATATAATTATCGTGAAGATAATAATTCAATTCTAAGATCTAAATAAAATTAAAATGATTTTAGTTTTTTTCTTTAATTAAACGGAAAAACCAGAGCTATTTTTGGAATCATATCGCTAAAAATGAACTGGCTTTTCAAATAAAAGCATTCAACAACTATAAATTTCAAAGAATAAAACATCGTGCTTCTCAATTTTTATTGTTAGAAAAGCAGTAAAAGTGTTTATAGCTCAATTCGAATTTTTTTGTTTTTTAAATGTATCGTAAAATTGTACTTGCTCTCAATATCTGTTGAAAACTTTAGACTTTATAAATATCTCTAGACGATTTCCTTGTCTTAGTTTTACTAGTAAAAAAACAGTAAATACGTGTATCATAAATACGTGATATCAATGACTAAAAAAATGGTGCAAAGAATAACTGAAAACCTTTTAACATCGGAACATTAGAGACATTAAAAACATTTAAAGATTTATGAAAATATTTGATCATCTAGAGCGGAACCAATAATTTTTTTTTGGAATGACTTTTTGAAAGTATACATAATACTTTGCATTCATTTTAAATCATTTACATCTATTTTATTTAATTTTTTTAAATATTTTTAGATATTTTTTGTTCTGAGAAAGAAATTCAATCATATCAGCACCCTGCACGTAGTACATCATGCATCAGTTGCATGGGGTGTTTGGATTGGTCTGAAATTCGGACCAGGTATGTTTTTATTTATATATTTGTTATTAACCATTAGAAAAAAAACTAAATTTTAAAATATTTTTTCTTTCGGATTATAACGTTTGCAAACGATATCTTTTAGACAAACTTTTTTTTAATGTGAAATACAAGACGTGTTATTGAAATTTGTTTGTAAAAGATGTGAAAAAGTTTTACTATTTTAAAAATATACATTTTTTATTTCAAAGTACTATAGTTTTAGTGCTTTTATATAGTTTTTAATGCTATGTGTTTAGTTCTAGTAGGATTTATTATTAAAATTGTTTAAACTAAATAGTTATAATAAGTAAATATTTTTTAAACAATGAAATTTTAATATATCACTGTTTTCCAAGTGAGGTCAATAAAAGAAAATTGATACAATTTAAATTACATTTTGAAAATATGTGTAATTTGTTTAACACCATGGAATGAACAGTAGTCTAAAACATTACTATCTAAGAAGATTTATAAAAAAAAATTAAAAAGTGTTTGTTTATTTTATCAAAAGTTTCAAAATTCCTTAAAATATTTATCTAAAAATATATGGAATTTTAAGAAAGTAATTTATTTTTTCAATAAAAGTTTTGTTAATAATGAAATCTCATTAAATATGATTTATTTAAAAATGCGTCTTGTTTTTTCATTTTCAATTTTCATAATTTCTAAAAATAAACCATGTTAAATATTTTGAGTTATATGGTACTTTTAAAAGGAGCATTGAACTGTATAAAAATGTATCAATTAATTTTTAATTTATCGTATATTCACTTAAAATTATAATTTATTTTTTGTGAAGTGGACAGCATGCTACTGCCAAAAGATGTATCTAAATTTATATCTACAAAAAATAATACACTTGTTACTAAAACTATATTCTTATTGTATAGAAATCATAAGTTCTTTAATTTAATTTAGAACTTGTTAATTAAAAGAATATTTATCTGAAGATGAGAATTTATTTTTATCTAAACAGGAGGACACAATGCATTTTTCCCATTCATTAACTGCTTTATCCATATGATTATGTACAGTTACTATTGTTTAGCAGCACTTGGACCACACATGCAGAAATATCTTTGGTGGAAAAAATACCTTACTCAAATGCAAATGGTAAGTAGAAAACATTATACAAATCACATTATATATAAATTATCTTAATTACACTGAGATAATATAAATAGCTGCATATGTTTTATTGCGGGATAGCTGCGGGATAAAATGTTATTCAATTTGGTAGTTAAATGCATTATTAGATAATGAAATTTTTGGGAACCTAATTTTTTATTAGAAAACACTTTTCTGATTAGAACGACCTGAGTTGGTAGCTAACCCCGTTATTAGTCATAGATTTCATAATTTTCTTATTATTAGAAAATTACAGGAAATGAAAGGAAGATAGATTTTTTTACTTCCCATTTCTTTATTACCAGAAAACTTTTGGATAAAATGCGAACATATTTGGTAGCAAAACTCTATATTAAACCATGAATTTATTTACTTCCTTATTACTAAAAAATTACTGTTTCAAATATGAGTAAGTTTGGTATCCAAAACTGCTCTTATACTATGTAAAAACAAAGAAGTTAAATGTAATTGTAAAAATTTCGTAACTATAAAATATTAAGGCAAATTAGAAACTTTAAAGAAAGATATTTTAAATAAAATCGAGAACAACTCAAATGATTTTAAAAACAATTTTTAAAACTGTTTCATCTTAAATTTAATTATAATTCACCATAGAATATTTATTAAAACATCTATGTTTCATTTAGTAAATGAAACGCGATTTGAGGTTTTAATTTAAAAAAAAAAAGAAAGTGTTTAATTTTTTAAAAATTTAGATGAGAAATCTCGTTATTCAAATAAATAATAAATTACAAGTAATTACAAAAAAAGGTTGAAATTAATAAAAATTTCATACAAATATTTGAAATTTTTTTAGTTCTTATAATATTCAAATTTTATTATTGAATATATTAAATTATTTTAAGGCTTTTAATTTTTTTTTCATTTGGATTTCATACCAAAATATCAGGTTCAGATTTGGTTTTTCCTTCAGTGAACATTTTATTTAATGTTCATATCATTTATGTTCAGATCCGTTTATGCTTATTTAATTAATTTTACACCACAATAGTCTAAGTGTAATTTTTAATAAGGTAATGAAGAGTTAATAAAAGTTATTTTAAGAAATATAATTTTGATTTATTTCCACCTAGAAAAATATATTATGTACATATTTGCTCCATTAATAAAATATTTTTGAATGAAATTGTCTAAAATGTAATCACTACAAGCGAAAAGTTAATACATAGAAAGAGCAATAAAACTTAATAAAATAGTTTTAAAGCTTTAAAACTATTTTATTAAACTATTTTATTAAGTGTTAAACCACATGACTTTTTTAATGATAAAAGACAGCTTTTATTTCTTCTATACAACTCATACATAAGTTAATTTTGCAACGAGCAATAATTTCAAATTATTATAAAATTGCTTGAAAATGCTTTTAATTATATAATAATTCAATTGCATAAGAGTTAGAATTGAACTAGCCGGCCAGGCGGCCGAGCGGTTAGCGTGCCTGACTGCGAAGCCATTGGCTGCGGGTTCGAATCCCGCTCTGGGCATGGATGTTTCTCTCTCTCTTTGTGCTGTCCTCTGTTGTGTATGATGTGTGAATGTGGCCCACCCTATAAACGGGTTTGTGGCAGTGTGGCGTGGGCAACGTTGCTCACCTCCGTGACTTTGGTTCACAGGTGCCCACTGGGTAACGCGAAATGAGCAACAATTCTGGCATAGTATAGGCAATGATTCAAATTCTAAGCCTGCCATAAGAAAAAAAAAAAAAAAAGAATTGAACTATCTAAAAGTTCTGATAATTATTTTAAAACAATGGTTGCTTTTTTAATTAACTACAACCTGTTTTCTTTCAAAATTTAAGAACAGTTGATAGAAACTTTAAGTTGTATCGCAGTAAAATACTTTTAAAAATATACATTATGTTATTTAATGATTCAGATATGTATCGTAATATTTTAGAATTATCTTTTTAATTATGGGTCATTATATTATAATTCAATACAGTAAATTTTAAAATTATGAATGAAATAATAATTTTATATGTTTTCTTTAGATTCAGTTTATAATTGCTACCATTCATGCTGCTGTACCCATCTTTTACGATTGTGGTTTTCAACCCATCTTTGCCTACATTATTATTTTTCACGCCATTTTGTTCTTTGTAATGTTTTACAACTTTTACAAAAACACATACAACCAGGAACTTCGAATGAAGAAACAGAGCAAAAAATTCTTAGAAGACCAGAAAATGAAAACACAAACAAATGGTTCTCTTAAGGAGTCTGTAAAAGTAGACTAATCTTAAATAGTTCGTAACTAGAATTTTCTAGAAGTTACTTCTACTCCTGCAAGCATTTTATGAGTTAAAGACATTTAAATTTTTTAAATTAAATTTCTAAAGCATTGATATGTAACAGATAATTGTAACATGCAAGCAAATCAAATTGAATGGGAGCTTATTCTTCATTTATTTGTTTTCCGTAACAAAAAAAAAAAAAAAAAAAATTCCTTACTCAAAGATAAATAAATAATAATACAGTAAAACAATGAATTAAGTCAAAATCCTTTTTATTTTTTAAATGTAGAACTTTAAATGTCGTAAAATATTGATGTGATATATGCATTAGCATAGTTAAAACTCATAATGGATTTGGTTTTTAATGTGAATATAAGAAAAAAATTTGATATTCATGTATTTATTAGTCTGCCAAATGTCTATTTAAATATACTTTAAATATTATAAAATAACGCAGCTCATTTGTAATAACTGGTGTTTTTTCATTTTTTTCCAACTATGATGGGCATGTTAAAAATCATTTGAGTTTGATTTGGATGTTTGGACTTTTTTGTTTAGCGTATACTATTTGTTTTGTGAAATCATGCCATGTGTAAATATAATCATGTTCATAAAATAAAATTCAGACAAAAGTGTAGACATTTTGTTATTTATTATGTTTGATGTGTTTTGATATAATCCCACCAAAAATACATTCCTAATTATTACTTTACTATGCAGTTTATTGAAATATTGATCATTCAATTTGTTATGTTACCAAGCCTTTCTACAGGTTACAATAGGAAACATAATTTTTGTTGCATTTATACAATTTGATCTTGCCTAATTCGGATGTGGAAATTTTAAATTAACTTTTCTCCTAAAGCTACAGATTTTTTTAAATGACATTTTTAGTCTATTTTCAAGTTTAACTTATAGATGGAAAACTTTATATATAACAGGATGGTGGTGCAAAACTGGCGATAAACCGATAGGGGAGTTGGGTTACATCATAAAGATTAAAATTACGTAGAAGCTCTTGCCGGAAATGCGGCCGTACGCGGGTAGTGGCGCTTCCTTATTATGACCCGTTCAAAAGTGCACAAAGAAGCAGTTAATAATAAGGAAGCACCTCTAGTGGCGTATGGTGACGTTTCCGGGCATGTTTACACGAATTCTTAGAGGCTACGAGAACATCTATGCCCGGTTAGTTTAATTATTCAACAGGGCTATGCTGTTCCTCCCAAGGTACAACGATGTCCCTTACCATACTAAAAATATCTACAAATAACTTATAACTTTATAGAGTCAGTTTCAAAAAAAAATTAGAATTTTAAAAACTTCAAAAAATTGGTGCTTTTAATTTTCAAAATAATTTTGATTTTTATGGTTCGATATAAAATGGTTCGAAATTTGTTTCAAGTTAAAGTGTTCATATTTTAATTTCTTTCCATCTGAAGTTTATCATCAATAATTTTTGCTGTTAGGGTTTACAAATTTAAAATTACAATTTTATAACTTTTCGTTGTATTATATTTTAAATCATTAAATTAACTATAAAATTGTTTATAATTTTATAAAATATATTCATTTCAAATTTCCAGAAATTGTTTTGAATATGTTTTAAAATATATTGATTTAAAAATGGGAATGATATAAAAGAATGATCATGGAAAAATAATTATGAACTTTTAGTAACAATTGGGGAACTTTGCGGTGAATAAAAGAAATTACGTTTAAGTTAAGTTAATTTAAAATTGAGTTAAATTATAAGGTTGAGTTGTGAAGAGTATTTGAGATAAAATTATTATTGTTTCATCTTTTGAAATAAATTAGCTGCACTATTTTGTGTCTAGCACCTCCTTAAGCTATGTTATAAGTGACTGGTTTATTGTTGTAATAAGAATATTAATTTACTTACATAAAAACTTTGAACAATTTATTCTGTTAAGTTTAAAATGAATAAATTCATCTTCTTGCTTAAAATTCTACTGCAGAGCTTTACAAAAAAAGAAGGTCTATTTTAGATTTGAATTAAAATTGACAGACGGCTGTTGGTTATTTTACCATTATTTTAGAATGAAAATTCTAACAGTGTTCTACACTGTCTTGAAAAACATTGTCATCATTTGCATGAAATAATTGAGAAATTAAATAATTTTTACAATTTTGATACCATAATTCATTTTTTGTATAATTAAATTTTTAATTAAAAAATATGGACGAATTTTGTATCAAATTTTGTTTGAGAAAAATAACTAAACATTTTTTTTTATATCCATCGTTGAACAGCCGACCCAATTTTTGGGTTTGCGACTACTAATGTTCAACTCTGTAGCCTTGTAATTTTGAATCAACTCAGAAGACAACGAAACTCCTGGATCAATATCCCCATAGGCATGACTTGTTATGAGAACGTGGAGGACTTTGTGACTCGACAGATTTAACATGTATCAGTCACCATTTTACTGAACGGGGAGTCTTCGGCCGGTTGGGACAGAACCCATGACCTCTTGGATATGGGCCCAGTGCCCTACCAGCCAGGCTATCACGGCCCCAACTTAACATTTAAATGCGTTGAAGTATATAGCTAAGAGTAACTGTCGTTAACATTTTATACTCGACGAATAAAACTTACACTAAATTTAAATGATCGCCAATTAAATTTATATAAGGGGCTTTGTAATGAACACCTATTAAATGCATGTTTTCAAAGTCTTTGATAAAAAGTCATGAAGTAAACAATGATTGTACGGTGCGCAAAAAACAGACCATTCTTAATGACTTTTGATATAATGATCGGATCTTCTTATTCTAGGACTTAAACTTAATAGTTCGCGAGAGTGACTCCAAATATGCTAATTAATTAGTGATAACGATATTTAAAGTTACAAAATCAGATGCAAAATCATACTTTCTCAGAATAAACATATCTTTTTTTGACGAATTGGAATTTCTGACTCCCAAAGTATAGGAATTAGCCGCAATCTGAGAAATATAGTCCCAATAGTTTGGTCTGGAGGGCAGTACAAATTTTGAACCCATAAATATTAATTCTATTTATTTATTTTAGAGCACTTCGCCGTATCTCGAAAACTGTTTTTAGCGAGTTTAAGAAGTTTTGCACAAAACTATTAACCTTATTTATGAAAAGATTATTCCACTCAGCAAGTATTTATTATTCTTTATTTTTTCACTTAATGATATCGAAAAAATATGAAAAGTAAGTTAGATAATTGTTTACATTATTTTAAAGAATGTAATTTTATATGGCAAAATACGGAATTTGATTGCAATCGGTTGAATAATTCATGAGAAATCGAATTTTGAAAAAGTAATATTTTTAATCTTTTTGCACTCAAAATCACGATTATCATTTCGACTATTATTAAAAAATATATATATATAATGAATAACAATAAATATTTACTTAAAGTAATTTTTTGCGTGGAATTATCTTTGGATTAATGAATTTTATTATTGTATGAAAATGCTTTTCAATTCACTTTAAGATTTATGAGATAAGCTGAAATACACAGAAAATAAAATTATCATTAAGTGGTTGATATTTTATAGACCGTTTTTCTGACCAAACAATCGGGGCCTTATTTCTCAGACTGCGGCTATTCCGTGTATTTCGAAAGTCAAAAATCCGAATACGTCTAAGAAAAAGGTTTCTTTATTCAGAGAAAGTACGTTTTTGTGTCTGAAATCATAACTTAAAATATCGTTTTCATTAATCAATTATCATATTAGTTGTCACTCCTTCGAACTACTAAGAATTCTACAGCCTAAACATCCTCCGATCATTAGAGCAAAAAATATTCAATGTAGTTCTTTTTTTTTCGCACTGGACATACATATTATGAGGATTGAGTCGGGGGTGCAAGTTAAAATTTAATTTATTAAAAAACAAAAACACTATCAATATATAATAAATTACTTTTGAGAAAGTTAGAAATGGAAAATTCTAAATCTGTTCTGGTTTCGGAAGAGACTGATAGTAGTTAAGAGGCGATTGATAGAACTATCTTCAAATTTCATAATTCACTAAAATAAGTTCTTATGTCTTCTTTCTCAATTATTTTACTGATTGTTTGATGGATTCGGATAGCGTTTCCCTTCTTTTGGGTAATAATTTACGTTCTTCAATATGTATCCTTCTTTAAATATTCAAAAAAGTATACATTAAGAGCCGTGCCTACTGTTTTCACTACAAATAAATGTTATTTTTATTAAAAAAAAAGGCAAGGATATTTTGATAGTACTCGGAAAGAAAAGAACTCTGAAAAAAAAACATGATTCTGGTTAATAAAACCAAAATATATAGTCTTTATCCGTTCATTTGGTAATTTTTACTTACACATGGTAACGGTCTAGCGGAAATTCTGGTCAAAATTTTCAAATTTTATGACCACATATTTAGTAAAAAATACAATACCGAAAAAATAGTTATTATATCGTGCTAATGTATCATAATGTCTAGAGTGTCATGATGTTTAAGGTGTCATGATGTCTAAGGTATCGTGATAAAATTAATTAATTTTACCACAATTATTAAAGTTTATCCTATACTATAAAGCCATATTTTATTTATAATTTTACCAAAATCACTACCAAAGCGATTTATTAAACATAACCCATGCTTTCAGGTATTCTTATAGAGCCAAAAACACCAAATTTTGACGCATTCTGACAGTTTTAAACCATTTTTTACTCCGCGCAGAAATTTAGAGAAACTGAAAAAAAAAAAAAAAAACAAAGTACAATTGATTTTTGTGTACATAATTCATATACAAATTGAGATTTGCAAATTTGGTGAAAAATTAAATATCAGCTATATAAACTGTGTAAGATATATTAAACTAAATCAAACCTGAAAAGTTTTCCTCGAAAGTTACAAAGTTTACAAGTAAACAAAGTTTTTGAAAAGGCATATTTTTTTAGTTTACTATTAAATAAACTATTTGTTCTTTAAACTAAAGAAATACCAAAATTGTAAATTTTTTACAGTACATAAGACGGTTTTTAAAAAAAAAAAACGCCAAAAATAAAGATTTTATTTTTGAGAAAACATCTAAAGCACATTAAATATTGGAATTTAATTCTTTTACTGTGCTTTTCTCATAATTTAAATCATAAAAACATCACAATACATAAATCAATCAAATCAGAAATTTGTAATAATATATTTTTCCGATTCAAATGATACGATATAATTGCTCTTAGCTTATTTGAGTTCAACTACATATTTAAGTATTTATTATACAACATCAATCTTTTAATTTTTTTTAAATTTAATTTTTATGTTGCAATATTTTTATTGGTTCTTTATTTATTATTTCTAGATTTATTATGCCTAGATTATTTCTTCAGTATTATTTAACTTACATCAAAAGGGTTGATTTGAAACTTTAATTAAAATGCCAGAAACTGCTAGATTGAGGTATGGTGTAAATGTTTGGAATAATTATTCGCCTTAAAATTGCTTGAGAAAACTTCACTATCTACCAATTTAATTAAACTTAGGAGATTTTGAGCTCTCGATTTTAAGACTAAAAAAGAAAACTCGTTAAAACTTAATTTTTAGACATTTAGATACTATGAAAGTTAACTGTGTAGGGCTTATTTGTAAATATGTTATAAATAAGTTTTTTTCTTTTTCAACAGTTGGATCAGCACAAATTTGACTTTAATGTAATTATTACTGTTTAATATGACGAACTTTTACATAAAAACTTTTTTAAACCATACTTTGCAAAGATTTATCAGATTTCATATAACGATTAAATGTTTCCTTTATTGGCTACAATCTCAACCGAGTCATGTGCCTAATTCTAATAATGATCCCATTCTATAAATATTGAGATACCACGGAGTTATTGATTGAAAGTTTATTTGCATTTCAATCTAATGACTAAGATTGTCTCATTGATTTGAATTTCTAAAACTATCCATTTTCAATAGCACGTTGAGCAATTCTGCAAGTCCAAGCAATTCTGATTATTGCCACGCTATCATTTGCATGCATCGCATGGAAATGTTTGTGATAATTATCGTTTGTAATCCATTTATTCAACCATTAAGCTTAAAACTTAAGTTGAGAGGATATTTGTGGAATGATGATAGTATATACTGGACAAGATTTTAAATTACCCAATTAAGTGCTTGATTTAGGATTCACAATATCAAAAAACAATTAGTAACAATGAGAAAAACACTTTCTAATTGTTTTTATAATGGTATAAATTACAAAAAGTGAATGTGTCGCATTGACTCTGACAACCATACTTTAAATTACCTTTACTTTAGTTTATGTTAACAACTTTACTTTATTTGATATTTTACGCTTTATTTTTCTTTCTGTTTTATTTTGCTTTATATTTTACGATTTACTTCGTAGTATTTTATGCTTTTTTTATTTTATACGTTGCGATTAAATTTATTTTAGGCTTTATTTTACTTCATATTTTACAATTTGAGCTTTATTTTAATTTGCACTTTACCTAACACTTTTACCAACCAGGGTTCTCCAATTGCAAGCATTTACACAGATTCCCTTTCGTCAGTCATGAGCCTGGAAGATCCACGTGGACACCTCAAATTTATAGAAGAAACCAAAACCTTGAAGCCAGGATTTGAAGGGAATAAAGAGGCTGACTGGGTTGTTAAGAAAGCCACTAAGCTTGGCCAGATTGACTTTAAGACCCAGGATGAAAAATGTCAAATTAAATCTTATATTAAGAACATCACTTTTAACCACTGGAGAGATTACTGGAGGTCTAGTGCCAAGGGAAGACAAACTTATACATTCTTCAAAGACCTTAGTATAAAGTGCCTGCGGGCAAATTTTTACTTAAATCAGCTACTTACTGGCCGCGAAGTATTCGTGACCTATCAGCAAAAATATTTTAAAAAATCAGCTTCGTGCAATTAATGTGGAGTGAGACAGGGCATTAAACATCTCATTAAGCACTGTCCAAGATTCTGGGCACTTCGTGGAGCTCACATGAAAAACTATGAAGAGGAACACCAATTCTTTGCTATATTGGCCTGCAGCAAAATTGTGATTCAAATAATAAAACAAACCGTCGGGGACATTTTAGCTCCAGATCAACTGACCACAGTCATGAACCAACAATAGAACATGTCATCTTGATTTTTACTGATCAACTTTTAGCCTCTTCTACATTTTGAACTTTTATCTACTAGTGATTTTAGACTTCATCAACTTTTATTCAAATTTTTACTTTTAGACATTTACACTTAGGACTTTTAGCTCTCATTGATTTTAGTTTAGTGATTTTATTTTCATCTCTAATTTCCTTATTATTATCATCATTTTAATTCTTGACGTTTACACCAGCGCTTTTAGCTACCATTGATATAAAAACATGTTTTTAATTACTTTAATTTTAGTTATTTCCTTTTTAACTGATCACCACTACTGACATTTGGAAGAATTTTACTGTATTTTTAGTTTTCAAATTAAATATTTAATGCTTTTTATCTCCGTACACCACCCTGGGGTGTTTCGGAGTTCTACCTATCTTACTCTTTACTTTGCCCATTACTGCATTTGACGCTTTAAATTTTTCTTTACTTACTTTTTACTTTACACGCTACATTTTTCTTTATTTTACCTTTATTTTTTACTTTGCACTTTACTTTATACTTAACGTCTTACTTTATCTTACTTTATCTTTTTTACACTTTACCTTTTTTTGCACTTTACCTTTTTTTGCACTTTACCTTTTTTTCACTTTACTTTTTATTTCACTTTACGCTTTACTTTATTTTTCACTTTATTTTATGTTTTACTATTGTTTATTTTTTTATACCTTACTTTACTTTTTAATTTACATATATGTTAATATATCCATACTTAACTTAATATTTTACTTATGCTTACTTAATCTTTAAATCTTTAATGCTTACTATACTTAATTTTAACTTCGACTTTACTTTTAAAAAGCAATGATAAAATAACTAACTAAACTAAAATAACTAAAACTATAATATCTAAACTCACCTCAGTTCTTCTCCAACGTCAGCTTTAAGCTCGAAGTGTCAAATCAGTAATCTATTTAAAAAATATAGATCAGTTGTTACCAGTCTCCAACGATTACCTTAGACTGTATAACTGTTCAAATTGGCAACAGTTTTTGTTTCTCTTGATACTTTTACATCTACAAAAAATCGTTATAAATGTTATGATATATATCTGGCATCATCTAATCTCTTTTTTATATACTTTTACATTATTCCTTCATTTTGTTGTTACTTATAACAGCAAAGCGCCAGCTTGTAAAAGGAAAATTTCGAGATAATTTTTTTTTACAAGAATGGATAAAAAAATCCTTATTTAAAGTTAAAATAAATTATCCAAAAAAGCACTTAAAAGTCGAAAATGGAGTTCTTTCTGCATTCCAAATTTCAAAGTTGTAGTTGAATTCTTGTGAACTGTAGAGCGGCATGTATAGTATTTTTTCCAAAAAGTTTGACAGTTAATGAATATCGAGCTAATTATCAAATGTTATTTTTTTAATCCATTGCACCATATGCTTATTTTTCCACACTCTCTAATAATTTTAAGTTTCTAAGTTTAACTTAAAACTATTAAGTTTAAAGTCTATAGGTTTCGCGCAGCAAAATAAAACTCAAATTGAGCACCCAAACCAGCGACGGCGGCGATTTTTAAACATTGAGTGTTTTAACTGATTTATTTAAAAGACGCATAACAATTGTTTGTGTATCATATATTATATATTTCAATAATATATATTTATTTAAATGTTGTTGTATCATATTATTATTTTTTAAATTTATAATAAAACATATATGTGATTTTTTCAAAACTGAAAATCATGATTGTTTCTGAAATTTTGCAGAAATAAGGAGAAAACATAGACAATTTCCTGGTTTTGAATTACTAATGTATCTCAATAATTTGACACAAACACGCAAGTCAATAAAGATTTAATCTAGGGTAATATGATCCAATACAAGAAAAGTTCCTTTCAAATGATTGAGTCGTCACTTTTCTGCATTTGTCAGACATCAAATGCTTGTTATAAGCGCTCTCTTTCATTTATTTCGAATATAATGAGCCTTGTTCACGACTTTGTTTGCTGATTCGATTTTTAATCACTTTGTATGAAACTTGATACTACAAGCAATGTCAAAACTTGCTTTCCTTTTAAGAACAATTTTGTTAGAATACATTTGTTTCTAATCTTATGAGAAAATTATCTAAAATTTTCAAGGTTGATAGAGATCGAAACAGCTTTGTATGCCCTAAATTTAAAATTTCTAAATAATTGCAAAGAACTCACTTAATTAGAGCAAAATTTTAAGAATTGTGCTTGAGCGTTGTAAAATGTTTAAAATTTCAAAATTATAAATTTCAAAATTAAATTTAAAAATTATCAAAATGAAATTTGTTTTTAATTAGAAAATATAATAGTCAAGATCGATAACATTGCAACATACATTTTTGTATATTTAAAATTTAAAATGTTGAAATTCACATGAAGAACAACATTAATTAGCTTAAAGATTTCTACGAAAACTTTTTTCAAGATGCGCAAGAAAAATGATACACTAAATATTTTTTCCTAGTGAAAAAACACACTGCAAAAAAACTCGTATCAAATTACGGAAAAAAGTACTGGCACTCTGGGTACCAGTAATTTGTAAAATAAAATAAATTTTTACTGAAAAAATTCCCGAAATAAAAATTTTTAAATGCCGTAATTTTTTTACAGTATTATTTTCTGAATCACTATATTCATAACTATATAAATAAGTAAGCTGTGAAATTTATGGTAGAAAAGGAGCTTTTGGACGAGGCAATCAGCGTGCCAAAATTTTTTACTCTAATTTAAAGCGAAACAAATTAATTAAATTAAAGCTATTTTTAAGTTAGGAGAGAAAATGTTAGTTATTATAAAACGTTAATAAAGAAAATATAACAGTCAAGTTTTATAAGTAATAAATTTTATGATTATCTCTTAATTCGCAAAATTTTCATCTTATTATAAAACTGCAACTATTTTTTCAAATGAATTTAGGTGGATTAAAACGGTTTTAAAAGGCTTTTTAGTTGTTATATAATTGTATTTAGTATGAAAATTGTTTCATACCTACACCAAAACTATTTTTTAAAAAAAGAATAATTAGGTTACATTACTTGAATAGTAATTACAAATTATATTTCCATATACATCCAGGTACTTAGCCCCCATATTCTTATAATGAAACACATTGTTTTTTCTTAAGACTAATGAAAAAGTAATGAAATTTTTAAGATTTATTTTTAAGCTATTTATTTTTTTTATAAATAGAAATATAAAATATTTTCTATAGTTTAGTTTTGTGCGATTAATTGTTTATTTCTATAAGAAATTTAGTACAAATAATTTAAAAAAATAAGAATGCGTATGTAATTAAAAGAAATAAATTTAAAATTTATGAAACATCAGTTATTGTTACAATTTGTTGGATAATTAGATTAATGAAAGTAAAGGAATTGTAAAAGGTATTAACATGGCAATGTAAAAAGAAGAGTATAATTTAATGCCAAAGCAATTTCAAAAAGTGACTTTCAAGTATGCATTCAATAAGCGTGAATAATTTATTTTCAAAATAAATAACATTTATTTATGTTTACAATATTCATCATGTGGTTTGACAAGAAGATTATCTTTATAATTAACTTCAACGATTTTAAGCTTAAAGTGTTTGAAAGCACTAACTTCATTGAGTAGGAAAACAGTAAAAGAGATTGAAATAAGGCTTTGTAAATTTGATAAGCCATTGCGATGAAATTTAATAACGCTAACGTTTACTTAGGAATTAATGGTCTATAAATGAATTTAAGCGCATTTTCAGGTTTGTGCAATATTGTTTAGATTTCTAAAGAATGTACATTTCTAGTAACCTAAAATTTAATTTTATCTCTGGGGTCTGGAATAGATTTTTTGAAACTGTTTTAAAAAGGGGAGCATTGTTTTAAATTTTGTAATATGTTGAGACACCCAAAGTATATAAATATTCTTTGAATTAATAAAAGCAATAAATTAAAACTTTAATGCTTCAAATGTTATCTGTACCTGAAATTATTATTTTCAATGTTAAAGTTTTTTATTTGTTTTGAAAAAATATTCGTACGTAATTCATCACTAGCATTTTTTAAATTAGTTTTTAAAACTTAAATTGGAGTTTTTTTTGTTCTAACTACATATTCTGGAATTATAAAATAATACTTAAAATTCAATTAATATTTACTTTTTTTTGAAAACATTTGTATTTTAGCCTACTGCGTTTACAATCAGATTTTGTTTTTTGAAATACAACTAGTAGTTGCGAAAGCTTTTACTTAATAATGCTGAAATAAAATGATTAAATAACAGCAAAGCAAAAACTATTTTCATCAAAACAAGGTTTTAGTTGCAATTTAATTTTTAGTATCTCGAAAGTTTTACTTTAATGTAGCTAACTTTTCTTTCAGTTAAAACTTCACTTAACTCTTTTCCTCAAACTGAATGACATGCCCTTAGGGAAATGAAACAAAAGGGATACAAACTCCTCTATTCGTCAGTTACATTTTTTACCAATGAAAAATACAACAAGTTTTAAGTCTTTAACTTTATTTACTGTATATGGAAAAGTTATTAGATTTTTAGAAGAGTTTGATTTTAAATATTGATGTGTTTTATCGATCATAAAATAAGATTTAAAATATATTTATAAAGCATACCTATTGATATTTAAAGACTTGATTTAACGTTTAGATATTATTTAGCCTTAAATCAAATGCATCTTTGTGTATATTTTATTCTACTTTATTCTACTTTATCTTTAGATAACTCTTGTAAAATAGTTCTTCATTATATATTCATTAAAGAAAATATGAACACAAATATATTTTCCGTATGTAGTTGTAATTTAATTATAGATCTATTTTAAATTAGTTTACAGTAATGTATAGTGAAGATGAAAGTAGCCCAGATAGATGTAGTTTTTAAAATTATCGAATATAATTAATACAATAGACGACAACTATTAAATAGTAAATGAATTCAAACATTTATTTGTTGTTTTTTAGTTTTTGTTAGATCTTGTCTCGAGTGATAATATTTCACAAGAAATATCGTATAAGTATATATTTACATTTTATTAAATTATGTTTTCATCACAAATCACGTGAAAAAAAAAAAAAAGCAGTTTTTGTAGTTTGCCTGTAGTTGTCGCCGCATGTGATTAAGGCAAAAAGGGGATGAGCTTCTTCGCTTCCACTTGTTTTCTAATGGCACCATTTATGACCAAGAATTCGACTTCTGCTACACATATACGTCATTACCCGTTTGTAGGGAAGACCCTTTTTATACATTCATTCATCCACAGATCGTAATTGTGACCTTTACCAGAGAATCTCCAATTCAGTACTCCTAGAGGTATGATTTGTTATAGGAACACGGAGGACTGACCTGACAGATTTAACGCGCACCTGTCACCATTTACAACATCTACATTTATTACATCTTTGGCCGGCGGGGATTGAACTCATGACCTCTTGGACGTGGAACCAACGCTCTACCAACCAGACTATCCCGGCCTCCGTAGTTTGCTTACAACAACTATTAAATGAATATTAATTTAGGTACTTTAATTTTTTTTCATAAATGAAACTTCTTTTACTATATTAAGACACTTCTAGTCGGTTATAATTTTTGTATTTTAGAATTTTTGTATTTTTGTATTTATTTTGTATTAAAAATGATAGTCATAACTACCAGAATATGGCAAAATTTACCGTGTTTCGGACTCTATGAGAACACCAAATGACTCATTAATTTTTATTAAAACACTTTGTTATGATTTTGGGTTTGACAATAAAATATAGTTAATTATTTTTTTAGTTCTATGTTACACATTGATAGTGCACATTCAGTAATACATTTTTTCAAATGGAATGGGGAAAGCAAATCCGTTATTCTACTCTCAAGATTGAATAAGATGTTAAAAAAATAAGGGTGGTAAAGAAAGAGTCAGAAAAGGTATGAAATAGCAAAGACTTGATTCAGTAAATTCTTTCAACAGACTTCTTGTTGCAACTACCTTTATTTTAAATAAATTATGCCAAGAAACTGCAACGGTATCACTTGATAAAAAACTTTATTCGCTTCAGAAATATACAAATTCAAAATAACATTCGACATGTTTCAAGCGCCCAAAAACAAGCTCCGATTTTCAAGAGAAATAACTTTTATTTCTGAGAAGGAATAATACACAACATATAATAAATAATGCATAACAAAAAAATGGAAAAATAAAGGGGAAAAACAAAACTAGAAAAACACCTCACCATAGAGCGTGGAAAAGCATTTAAGTCTGATTTGCCCCTCTTGGCCACTGTGGGAATTTTTGTTCTGTTTTTTTTTTTTTTTTTTTTTTTTTTTTAAAAATTCTTTTTTCTCTCTCTGCAACTGAAATTTTTTTACTTTCGTTTACCACCTTTATTTTTAAATTTTGTTTTGTTGGTAACTTTATGTTGTATACATAAAATCACTTTTGTATGTTTTCATTCCCGCCTGGCAAGTCTTGAAAATGGGCACCTCTTTTTGAGCACTTGAAAATTGTCGGTTGTTTTTTCCAATTTTTACACTTTTGCAGCGAATGAAACTTTTAATCAAGTAATAGATCTACCTCTTTCGAAACGTTTTAATTATGCAAGGTTACACGTTGTTTTTGCTTTTTTATAATGCATTAACGCAAAAAAAGTATACTTTCTTATCTTACTAGTTTGGTTGTTATAAAGTATAAAAGTTAATAGATTTTTTAAAATTGAAATAAAGTTTTTCATTGATTCAAAGAAAAAGTACAGAAAGATGAAGAAAGTTTCATTCTTTAAAAATTGAAAATTATTCTTCGAAAAATATTCTTTATTTTACGACTATCTGCTAAAATTTGGTATTATTTATGGGAAGCAGAATTATCATAACATTATCATAGCAGAATTATCATATGTTGTCAGTTAATAAATTATTCTCTTTACCGAGTAAAGTTGTTTAAATAATTGCTCATAAGTGACGTTAACTTAATTGCACGTAAGTAAATGTATATTGAGAAATTGACGTGAAACTGTTCTGTTATTTTAACTGGCATTATTTTGTACTGTTAGCATTGTATTGTAGTAAAGATGAAGTCTTTTTGATTCCTTTTTAAAGAAATAAAAATTTGGATCAAACTATGAACTTTATTTTTATCAAAAGAAGAACGATTGTCTTTTTTGTGCATTTGAAAAAAAATGTATGAAAAATAAATTTCCAAAGAGTGAACTTTTGTTCACTTTCATGCCATTGATTATACGAAACTATAAAACATTCCATATCAAATTACGGTGTATCATACGTAAAATACATTTTACCACAAAATTCATTTTTATCGTAAAATACTATACGGCAATATTTACAGAAATATTTATTTAATTAGAGTGATTCAGTGGTTTTACTGTAATTATTACTGAAAAAATTACGGCATATCAGATTGTTTGTTATATAAGATGTTCCAGTATGAATGGATTTTACGGCAAAAATATCGTCATCCCGAATATCGGGAATTTTTACCATAATTTGGTCCGGTTGTTTTGTTGTGTAACATGTCGCATAGATATTTTGCAGTCATTTCTCTTAAGGATATTTTTTTTTTTTCAAAAATTATATGAAAATACCAACACATTTTTTAATAAAGAAGCAAATAAATAAGTATTAATCTTTAGGAGGACCTTTAAGGAATTATAATGTTTTAGATTAATATCTAAAGTAGGTAATTTAACAAGATAATTAATCTCAATGGTAATTATGTTTCTACTCAACAATCAATTATTCCGGAAAAACAACTACCTTCATCAAAGTTATACAAGAAAATAAATTCATCTTAAATTATACAATAAAGGAAAATGTGAAATTTACTGCCTGCACCGTAGCGGTACTTATTAAAGTAAAATCCATTTTTACCGCCACATATTACGAAACAAAAACACCTAATATACCGTAAATTTTAACAGTATATCAGGTGTTTTTGTTACCATCAGGTGCTTCATAGTTACCGTAAAACCATTGACAACGTAAATTACTCTAATTAAATGAATATTACTGTAAAAATTATGGTTTAATATTTTACAGTAAAAATAAATGTTGCGGAGGATGCACCTAAAGTTCCGTACTTTACACCGTAATTTGATCTGAAATTTTTTACAGTGTAGTTTTTTAAATTTAACATAATCTTATAAAGTAAGTTATCACAAAATTATTATTTATTTTTAAAGACTATAATAGAGGACAAAACTATCTAGCGTCAGGAAAAAAAGCATATTGTCTCAAACATTAAAGATAATCAACCTAATTGTGCGAAAACAAATTTTCTTCTTTTATTTATCGCTAAAGAATTAGGATGATGAATTTTTATCGTAATGAATTCCAAAGTAGATCTCTTTCTTTTTCCATGAGTGTTTATTATTCTTTTAGTTTGTTATTAATTCATGTGACCTAGATACTGATACAAAATTAATATTTACTCATGTTGAAAGTTTGTAACCAAGAACAATCTAAATAAAGAGATTACTTTAATTAATCCAAGTATTATAATTAACTAAAGATAAGATTAATGTTACGCCGTCAGTCTAAAATGTGGTGTAATTAGTCATAAACACTTTAAAAAGATAAAAAAAATCTTTTAAAACTTTAATAATGTTTAATAAAAACTATTTAAGTCGTGAAAATGTTTCATAGCTTTTGAAAGTGCTTCCTCTATAGAAATAGTTTGACTTGTATCTTCATATTTAAAATTTGTAAGCAGTGTCGCATTTTTTTGGGCACTTTACTTAGTATTTTGGTTTGTTACATGAAAAGTAAAGCAATTACGTACGGAGAAAACAAATTCGGTATATAATTATAGCACTGTATGGTAATGACATTTCTGCAAAAAAAAAATTTATAATAATTCTAGTAATAAAACTGAAATATACGGTATTTAAACCATTTATCTGGTAATTTTTCCATCTATATGGTAATAATTTATCCACAATTCTGGTTTCTAAAATTATAGTTCTTTTTGCCACACATTACAATACAAAACTGAAAAGTAAATTTAACCAAATAAATGGTTTTTATGTCATGCTCTAAGGATATTGATGAAATAATAAAACTACCACGATAACATTACTAAATTTTACCACATTTACTAATTTTTATCGCGTATTATAAAGCCATATTCAGTTGTTGATTTTACCAAAATCATTACAACAGCGCTGCGGTAAAAATTAACAAGTTCCTTTGTGTTCCGAAGGAGCCGGAAACATGGTAAATTGTACCACATCACAGTAGTTTCGAACCTATTTTTTTTCTCAGCGTGCTTTGGTAAAATCCAAATGCTACAAACATGTTATTTTATGAGCTACGGTGGCTCAGGTAATAGACATTATGAGGTCCTATTGCTTGAGGTCAAGGTTTGAATTTTAGCAGTGACTGGTTGATACTAATTTTGCACCCAGCTTAAGCCAACCAAAGTTCTCACGTAAAATATCCTTTTTGGTAAACGGATCATGGAATAGAATTCCCTTGCTATCGGACTAACTATAGGAGGTTTCCATTGTTTCATGATATCCGTTGTTAATATTTTTATCTGTCTGATAAAAATTCAGAGGTTATTTTAACTTCATTTTGTAACTTTAAACATATAAGAAATAGTCCTAAAAACATATTTTTCCAGTTGAATCAGATAGAACAAACTATCATCACTTAATTTGTTTTTGGTGTCTAAGTTAAATTCAAATTTAGAAAATAAACTATAAAATTTAGAAAATATATTTAACATTATAAATTTTAAAGCAGAGGAAACATTTTGGACTTTAAATTGTTCTAAACTTGATAAACTTAGTTTCATTTTAAATCATTAACGTTTCAAAATTCGTGTTTGTTATTAAATAGTTTTTATTTAAAAGTTACATTATTATTTTAAGCTTTATGTAAAGTAAAGTTTTATATATTTTTCAGAATCTTTTTATAAGAAAAGTTTCAGAAGAAAAATGAAGGAAGAAGCTGTCAAATAACTTTCTTTTTGGTAAATATTTCGTTGAAATATTATTACTTCATTTGATTTATAGGACAACGGAAAATATATTTCACAAACAATCATTTTAAACTCTTTCTTGAAATTTATAATAAAGCTTTTAAATTTCATAAACTAATCATTTTTTAGCTATATTATATTATTAACTAGGAAAACTATATATTCTTTTAGACCGAAAAGGGATTTTACTTTATCCGTGTTAAAGTATACAGCTGAGAACATTATGTGTATGATTTTAATACCAAAGTAAATAATTGATACTTTAATATTTATTATTTTACTTCTTTTATTAAAACGTGTCCCATTTACTATGTTCACGAAATTTCGAACTTTCTAGTAGCAAAATTAAAATCTTCTCAAAATTGATTATTTTCATTGGAAAATGATTTAATGACTAACTACAACTGCTGCTCTTAAGAAATTGCATTTTATTTATTTTTAAAAATTCGAATTTTTTAATTGGTATATTTAAATTAAATTTCAATAATGCTTAACTTTTTAAGTTTAAGTACATCTTATGCTTTACATAATTTGCATGGCCGAGAAAATAATTTGCATTGTTAAATCAAATAATGTGGGGTTTTTTTTGCAGAAAAAGTAGGGCATTTTTCATACATATTTCACTAATACATATTCCAAACATATTCTACATATTCTAAACATATTTTACATATTTTCATACATATTCTAAAACTAATTTTCTCAAATTTACTGAAATATTTTATCAACTTATCTAAATAAAGTTTTGAGTAAATAGAGTGTAAGATTTACAATTTGAAATTAAATTAAATTTCATTAACGATTTTTTAATTATAAAGGATTAATTAACGCTTATGTTGAGAAGTGAAAATTGTAGAATCGCATTATCATTCACTGATTATCATTGATGAAGTTTTTTTTTTTTTTTCAAAACGAGATAATGTATTTTACGTTTATAAAACTGTGCAATGCGTTTTTTGATATAGATAAAAATATAGGCAGGTTACAATACTATTTTATTGTGTCATAATTTGTGTGAAAAAATGCGTCGTGTTATATCATTTTAATTTAGTATAACACAGCACAACAGCTTATGTAGAGGAACTTAAGAAATTTATCAATGATAATAAAAAATTATCAATAATACTAATGAAAATTTGGTAACTAGTTATTTTTCCACATACATAATAAACAGAATTATGAATGGTTATCTGTAAAAAAAATTTTTTATCTATGTATTTTTAAATAAATGAATATCTAAGGAATTAACATATACGCTTACTTTTTCAGAATGCATTATAATAAAATTATTTTCCCCTAGATTGGTAATGCTGCAAAAAAGGGATAATATGTTATCAGATTTTATGTGTTTTACAGTAATAAGTCATTGTATAACTTAAAATAATTGTTTTAACTCTTAATATGAACATAGAAAAAGAGGTAAAAATCGATTCAAGCTTCGTTAAACATTTCGCTTAAAATATCTGAAACTCATTTTCCGATAAGACTATTTTTAAACTCTTCCCTATTTACTAACTTTTAAAAGCAAAGAAAAGTTGCTTTTTTTTTAAATAATTCCTTAAGATATTTCTTTTTAGCATTAAAACGAAATTTCTTTAAATATTTCAATTATGACTAAAATAAATAATTAAATAAAAATTATTGTTACATGTTACAATGATTATATAAATTTGTAATAATTGTAGAAAACTATCATTTATAAAAAGATGGCTTCATTAAAAAGTATAAAGACTTAGACTGAGTCATTAATAAAAGTAAATATTATTAAGTAATTAAACTTTTATTTCGGACGATTTTGACTAAATTATTTAAAAGTAAAATTTCTGTGAGGATGAATAATAATCCAGTTAAGATTATATAAAGAGTTAAATATATTAATTTTGCTCCCCAATGATGAGTTACAGTTTTAGTGAATTCTTTTTGTTTCGGAACTGAATGAAATGTTTAACTGTTCATTATGACAATTTTATAATTTGATATTTTAAAAACTCTTTTAAAATATCTGCATTTTTACCTTTGCAAAAGTAAAAAATATTCATTTCATTTCAACCATTTTTTTAACTTAGTAAATTTGCTCAGAGAAAAATAGTATGGTCAAAACTACGAGAACATGTTAAAAATTACCATGTTTTTAACTCTTTGGGAGCATTACAAAGCACTGTAATTTTTACCGAAGTGTTTTGGTAATGATTTTGGTAAAATTGACAATAAAATGTGCTGTAATAATCAGTTATAAAATTTGGTAAATATTTTAAAATTTGGTAATTTTATCCTGATTCCTTAGAGCATTGCATAAAAAACCTTTATTGCAACTTTTGTATATTTTACTTAACGTATTATTAAAAATTATAATTTTGAAAATAAGATTTTCATGTAAGCCGTTACTATATAAACAGAAAAATATATAAATGAATGGTTTAAATACCTGTCGGCGCGAGCCGGGTCTTGAATTCGTATCGACCAACCACCGCTGGAATTTGAACTCGTATTACCTCATGGGGAGGTGAGCATTCTAACTACTGAGCCATTATGGCTCAATATAAAAGTCTGAACATATTTGTAGCTTCTAACTCATTTAAGAGAATTCTTCTGGGAATTTTTCGATATTATTTTATTTGATTTTATTTGATAAAATTTTATTTGATATGCCCTTATAGAATGGTGAATGGGAAAAACATAGTAATGGTAATAGGTAAAAATCGTTCATGATAATGAAAGCTTAGGGACAAAGTGTTATGCTGTGAACTAAAAAAAAATCAGGCAAAACGGGAGAATCAAAGATTAGGATTCGAATCTTCAAAGATAATTTACAACAGTCAAAGGTAACTAGTAAAGGTATCAAAGTAACTAGTGCTAAGAAGTGTTGAAGTAAAATAGTTTGACGTAAATTATTTAATGAACTTAAATTCAACTGTTATTTGTTTATTCTTTGCTCTTTAACACGTTAAGTTTTCTCCAATAAATAAGTGGCGGCACAAAACACTTGCAACAATTTGAAATGTTTTTGAAGTGTAAATGTTTTCATTTAATAAATTTGGTTTTAAATTTGGTGGAGTAAAAGTGCGTTTTTTTTTTGCTAGGATCTAAGTGAAATGCTTTTGTTATTTTTAAAAATATTTTTATTTTTTGAAATTTTTTTAAACCTTTTTAACTTTTATGTAGTCATTGCGATTGAGTTGCAATGCATTGAAAATGTCTATAAAGCGTTGTTTTTAAAAGTCATGGTTGGTTGATATTAGTTGATAAAAAATATTCTCTATAATTCTGTTATTTCTGTTCCGAAGTTTTTCAAAACTAATCAAAACACTTGCGATATAGTGCAATAGCGTAGAGCAGTAACGAGATATAGTGCAACTAAATGATATAAAAATAAAATATTGCAAAATATCTTACGTTTGAAGTGAATTTGACATTTATACTGAATGACTGAATAATAAAATCAGTAATTAAAATACACTTTAGTTTATTTTTAGTGCATTTTTTATTTGTTGAAATGTTTTTGTTACATATTTAGAACATACCAAATTATATTTGATACATACCGAATTTTCTGCAGATATAAAAACAACATCTTTTTAAAAATATTATTGACATAATAAATAAAAGGATTAAAATTACCAAATCATTAACATTTGAAAGTTTGCAGTTATTACTCTCTTATGTTAATCTTAAATTTCTAAATAAAAAAAATATTTTTTTATACGGTTTATGCATTATTTTATATGCATTCCTTTGCATCACTTAGAGTTCTTTTTATTTTAACACATGGGCAAATAAATAAATGATAATCATAAAATAATTTGATAATATTCATAGAAAATTTTTAAAAAGTAATTTTTCTATAATATTTATTTCTTATTTGCACCTTTCTCCTACTACAAAAGCATTTTTCTAACCAAGGTTTGGAAAAAATTATTTAAAAAAATATAGTTTAAGAAAAAATATAAATTTTTTATGTATAAATGAAAAATATAAATTAATAAGATTTACTTCTTAAATAAAAACTAACCTGAGATAAGTGTTTACTGCTATTAGAAAATAGTTGAAGTTTTGTAAGTAAATTTAATTTCAAAATATATATTCTATGCTTTACAGTTTTCATTTTTTTAAAAGGAGTTTAGATTTTAGTTATAATATTTTGCTCTCAATAATGTATATTAAGATTTTATTAAAACCATATCAGCAAAAAATATTTATTCCACTCGAAGACTTAAAGTTAATTTTTGGTGATGAGTTTATCAATTTAAAATTTAAAAAATAGTTATTTCTTATTTTATTTCATTTTTTATGGAATATATTTAACATTTTTAAGAAAGTAAAATTTTTTCATATTGTTTTCATATAGATAAATTATGCACAAATAAAAATAATAAATTATTCCGAAAAAAATATTTATTTGTTTCATTTAGGTACTTCAATTTTTTAAAAATAATATTATACCTTCTTTCAGATTATTTCATGTCTTTCTTTAAATTATTTCGCGTCTTCCTTTTTATATTATATAATATGGTTTAAAATATTTGTACATTTCATTAAATTAAAACTAAACATTAACTATGAAAGTTTTGTTCATTTTTAAAAATTTGTTCTCCGATTTAACACATTTTGCGGAATTCATTAGTAAACAAATAAAATATTGTCTTATTTTATTTACATTTTTAACAAAACAAAATTAGTATTAATAGTAAGTAACGATTAACCAATCTAGCATGATTTGCATCCGAAACTAAAAACGCAAAACGGAGACATCTAGCGGTTCTCTGCAACAGGCGAACGCGGGAGAGTTTTGACGCCAGGGCTCTGTTATTTTAACTTCTTTCGGTCTCACGAACAGACGCGCTGGGAAGTATATTCCTCCCCAAATATTCTTTTAGCAATGTCGCTCTGTACCAAAATAGCAACTTCTGGTGACATTCCTGCCGAATTGGCGGAAGACAACATATCTATCGCGTGTATGCAAATACGCTGGGACAAGTGACGCTGATGATTAGATATGTTTTTGCTATTAATATTTCAGTGTATTGTTTCAGTTGTGGTCAGTTCGGTTGATGAAGTTGCTTTTAAAGTGGGTGTCCTCATGGTGGACGGGTCTGCCTGGAACAGATTCGACATTCAAAGAATTGGCCCTGCCATTGACATTGCTGCTGAAAAGTGCTTGAGAGATTATAATGTTGTTTTGAATCTTCTTTCTGGTTACTATCCAAAAGAATGTTCTGCAGAATTAGCCATCGGCAAAGCTACTGACTTGGTGATGGCTGAAAATGTTTCAGTTTATATTGGACCAGCATGTAGTGATGACTTACAAGTGGTTGGAAGATATGCCTCCTATAAAAATATACCGATTTTGACTGGTCTAGGTGATGTCTTAAAGGAGCGGAATGAATTTAGGACGTTGATTAGAATGAGTTACGATTTGGAAGATAAAGCGCGTGCTATTCTGGCGTTTTTGGACCATTTCAACTGGAAGCAGTTTGGAATGATTTATCGCCAGAATGATGTATATTATACGACTATGTCAGAATTGTTATATTATATGGCCAGCACAAATGGTTTTATTGTCACCTGTCAACAGTCGTATGTCCGCGCTGTCAACAAAACTGTTTTATCTGATTTAGAAGCAATCATGAAAATTATGAGGGACTGCTCCCGAGGTATTTTTCTGTATTTTATATTTTATTAATATGGAAAATTTGCATGCAATACTACAATAAATTTGCATGCTATTTAAGTTCATCATAATAGCTTCCAATTTTTTTTTACTTATTTAATATTTGTAACAACTTAAATTACATTAGTTAATTATTATAATTTTTAAAATTTTTTTACAATTAAATTAGGAAACATATATATATATATATATATATATATATATCGTAATTTATGAAACATTTTTTTAGAAATGATACAATCTGCTCATGGATAGCTAATAAGTTAAAAATACTTACAAATTCTTAAGGAAATAATAAAAACTTACTTAAGAAATCTTAAGGGATTCATTAATTTTTTTATAAACCAAAAATGTCTTATTTTAATCTTTGATTGATTTCATTAAAGTCTTTTCTTACTCCTTAAAATAACATATATTTATTAAATATTACATTTTTAGGATTGTTTAAATTTTATATTTTAATTAAAACAATCTTCAAAATTTAAAAAATGTCATTTTATTTTTCTTAGAATTGTGGTTTTTTTATCGAAATTATTTTTTCTTAAAATTTATTTCATTGATACAGTTAATTTATCATTGATCAGTGTCTGTACTTCTTTTAACCCAAGTTATCGTGATATTCATTTTTTAATTTCTTTTTAACTTTTTAATGCCCTTTTCATATTTTTGTATAACTTCTATATAATTTTTCAATCTTTTTTAAAATTAACAAATACATTTTTAAAATGGAATGATTTCGTACCTTTTCACAAATATTTAAAGTAATTTTCAAACAGCAAAACTAAGATCCACTAATGTTTTGGTCAAAAGTCAAAAAATATTTTTACGTAGGAAATAAATTTTTTTAAAGAAAAATTTGCTTTTTTAAAATGATTGCAAAAACTTCATTTAAAAAGTCGTTAACAGAGAAAAACAGAGATGCTGTATCAGTTTTTAAAACGAAATAATATCGTTAGAACTGAAAAGAAAACTTATGAAAAAATTAATACTACGATAAAGAGATTGATGTATGGTGAAATAGACTTTGATTTAAAATATTTTCTTCCTTCTCACTTTAATGGAGATTTACACAGCTGAAAACTCATTTTATATAAAAGTTTGATTCTTTCAAACACTCTGAAATTTCGATGTAATAATATGTGAGCTATACTTAATATTTCATACCTATTTTAACATACAATTTAAGTAGTCAACCATGTATTGAATTCCTTTAAACTTTGTTATGGAATCCTGAGAGGTATAAAATTTTTATTATACATACGCCATATTATGTACACTATTAAAATGTTCACCATAAAATTATGGTAAAATAACCAGCAGCAGTCTATCTAATTAACGGTAAAGTTTAAGGTAAGAAACTTTTATTACCTTTATAGTTCTGAAACCATTTAAGACTAGTATGGTTAAACCATGAATACATATGGTTAGAAAACAATTTATAACTAGCACGGGCTCAAAAAAGAAAAAAGAATTTTTTTGAAAGAAATTTATGAAAAAGAAATTTAACTGGACATAGGAGACAGTTTAGCATCTTTATAGTGCTGCCATATATGCGTGAATGAGAGTATCGTACTCCAATGGTCCAAGGTCACAAATTGTGAAGTTCAGGATTCTGGAAACTCTTCATGCGTCAAAGGGAATGGAGGAAATATTGCGATGTCAACGTTGGGATTAGAACCATAGTTCAGTCGGTCATGAGATTGACTGATTAGCTTTCTAGGCTTTAATATGTACACATCTGCAAGAAAACAAGTGGTTTCATTAGGTGACACTAGTCACCTAATGAAAAAATTCTGGCTTTCTAACCGTATTAGGTAAAAACAGTTAATAACCGATGCTTCTCATTGCTAACAATTTGAATACCATCTTATTTATGTTAATTTGACTGTTTTGTTTGAATATGGAAAAATAACAAGGAAATAAATTGTTATTTAATTATTTTTTCCGTGTAATTTCTAATAGTATAGCGAAAGTAAAAAGAAATATAATTATTTCGGCTGCAGTAAGTAATTTCACTCACATTTCAAGAATGACCCTCAAACATGAGTTTATTTTCAGTAGTTATACTTAACATAAATTTATAGTAATCATGTCAATTTAAATAGTTTTGTTTGTATGAACTGAAGAACTCTTTAACGCAAGTTTTACGTAATTTTTGCTAAAATCATAAATTTTTTTCCATATTATATTAAATTTTAAATCACACTTCATTTTAAATCACAGAATATATTTTCTAGAGTGAAATTTTAACGGAAATTTAAATTTAAAAGAATACAATCTTATAAATACCACACTAAAAATTGTGTTTATAATTTCTTTAAATTATAGCATTTTTTGTAAGCTCTTGAATTAGCTGGATAACGTGGCAAAAAAATTTATTTCAATTACCCTAAAATAATTGCTAAAATGAGAGTATCTTATCTGTAAATTCAATTTCAATAAACTATATTGAAAGTTGAATAACTGATATTATAATTTTTAATTCAACATCACTTAAGTTGTTTTAAAAAATTATTCCTATTGTGAAGTGTAAATAACATTTCAAATACGTTTATGAGCATATCTTAATTGAAATAGTCTAAGCTATAAACATATTTAGCAGTTACTTGAATTTGAAAATTTCGACATTTTATTTTCACATTATTTCTAATTATGTGATGTATATAACCTGCCAGTTCAATTAAAAATGTAATTTCAATTATCCTAAAATAATTGTCAAACTAAGAGTATTTTGCATACAAAATCAATTTCGATGAACAGTAATAAGAGTTTTGTAACTGATTTTATAATTTTTCATTCAACATCATATAAGTTTTTTTTTTTTTTTTTTTTTTTTTTAATATTCCTGTTGTGAAGAATAAGAAAAATTTTACATACGTTTATGAGCATAAGTCTAATATTAAATAGTATAAGCTTATAATATTCAACAGCAACTTAAATTTTGAAAATTTCGATTTTATATTTTTACATAATTTATGTAATTTACCATAAAAAATATAAAATCTTAATAAACCACTAACTATAGTCTTATAAATTTGATGAAGTTTCAAAATGATGATTTGATATGGTTTATAAAAATTGAATGCATGTACTTAATTATGTGAAAACCATTTTCAGAAAGTGCACTTTGATTTTCACTACTTGTAAAAAAAACATTTTAATTTTAGGATTTAATTTTTTTATGATAAATAAAAAAGTCATTATTATTGTGGGAAAATATAAAAAGGATTTATAAACATAAGAATTTCTCAATTTTATTGGAGTTATTTCTCAATTATTTAAGTATGGAAGTAGCCTCTTTTTTCTCAAAGTAGACAGCTGTAATATTTCAATTATTTATCACTCAAACTTTCTCTTTAAATTTTAGCAGATTAGAAAAACTGTAGGGTAAATCTAGTATTGATGGTCACAGCTTTTTCAAATCGAAATAAAAATACTAATAATAACGATATCAGAGATTTTCTGCTATATGTTTAATTTTTATCCATCTACTTAACATATTTAGTGCAAAAAATAAAGAAATATTGTAAACAAAATATGAAATAAATTTCTTGAAAATAAACTTACAAGTGAACATTACTCTTTAATGTGAGAAAAATTGGCCGATCAATGCAGAAATCCAATAATTACACTAACAGTGTCATGATAATGTCTTATCATCTGACAATTTTGTTTTTAAAAATTGTATTAAAATGAAAAATTTTTGCCACTATTTTTGATAGATCATAAAATTTACCTCTTGAGAAACTATTTTTAATTGATTCAATATGCCAAATAATACTATTTAGTATATTATATAATTGTATTAAGTACAATTGCATAAAGTACAGTTGTAAGCACTTTATATTTTTTATTTACTATTTTTCAGTTATTGTAATTCTTGGAGGAGACAAAGATGTAAGAGAAATGATGCTGATTGCCAAACAATTGAATATGACGTCATGGGGAGAATACGCGTTCATTTACACCGAGTTATTTCAGAATGAAGCCAAGGGAAATCAATCTTGGGCCAAAGGAACAGGTAAACAATCCAAATCTATAGTTTCATGTAATTTTTGTGACTTCAGCCATTGAGAAAAATGAAACAAAATGCAGTGGGAAAATTTTGAAAAAAGAAATATACTGTATCAAAAAACTGAAATGAAGCCAAACTATATTATTTTTTCAGTTATTATTAAATAAACAAAAGAAAAGTATCTTTCAATATTTAGTATAAAGTAAATTAAAAAGATTTATAATGGTTTCTTCATCAAATGTACAAATGAAAGTATTTTTTTCTGGTTCCACTATTGCTAAACAAATGTAATTTAATTTTTCAGATTTTTAAAAAAAGGTGACAATCAATTAAGAAATTAAGATTCCTGCATTATTAGAAGAAAAATAAAATAAAATTTATCTATATATACATAAATGAATGTCTGCCTGTGTATGGGTCCGTTAAAGACTCATAAACCTTCCAATTTTGCAAAAAACCAAATTTAGCAAAAAAATATTTCGAATCACGAGTAGGGTTATTCTTGACGTTTGAACATTCTACAACAAACCGTTCCAGTGGAATGAGTAAAAAACGAAATGGAATTTTTTGATTGGTTAAGTGTTAGCCATAGTTATAACTATAGACAATTAAACTTTTCTCATATATGTTGAAAATAACAGTGATATTTGGTAGCTTATATCTCTATTTTTTCAAAGAAAGAGTTGATTGCAAGTATTTAAATATTAAATTATATTCGCATTGTCAGATATATTCAATGAACAGCCTTGCGTGGTAGCACGCGTTGTCTACGTTACTAAACTTATACTTTCAAAGTCATTTGATACCTGGCGTTTTTTATTTGCATTATTTATTTATGCATGTTAAAATAAGAGAAATAAACTATGTACTAGAAAACAAAAGTAATGGTGTAAAGGTATTTATTCGGCAAGAAAAACCGTAAGAAATCGTCATACTATTATTACCGACAAAGATACTTAATTAATGTTGGTATTATACATTTATTGAAATAAAAAAGAATGACCCATGTACAAAAAACAAAGTTAAGAGGAGAAAAGCTACTTTTACGGCTTGTGGAAACGTAAAAGAAATCTTCATATTATTATTGAGACTGATGCTTAATTAATATTAATAAAATGTATTAATTAAAATAAAATATTCCTTGCGCTAAAGAGCAAAGTTAAGGAAAAAAAAAGGTAAATAGTAAATTTGTTTAGGAGAGCCGTAGAAAATCGTCATTCATAGATGACGCTTAATTAATGTTTACTACTGATGGTAATATGTATTAATTGTATTAAGGTAATTGATGCAGTTTTGATAAAAATTTTACAACGGGTTTTCCGTAATTTCAGAAAATATTTTTTCCAGTGGTAGCAATTCAAGCTTACAATTCAAAATTGTTTTTACTATTATTAAACAAAATAAAAAACAAAAAAAAAATGCTTACTAAATTATAATTAATGCTTAAAAAACTGCTACTTATATTTTGCATAGAATTATCTTTAAATAAACGAATTTTATAATTGTGTGCAAAAGGTTTTTGATTCTCTTGGAAATTTCTCAAGACACGGTGAAGTATTAAAAAAGTTAAATTGTAAAACATTGTAAAAGTTAAAGGGTCCCAAACTTTGAACCACGTTCGTGACAAAAATACTAGGGTCAGATTCCCCAGATTGCGGCTATCTCCCATATTTTGAATGGTCAGAAATCTAAATCCGTTTAAAAAGTATGTTTCTTTAGAGAAAGTACGTTTTTGTGACTGATTGCTTAGTTTAAAATAATGTCTGCACTAATTAGTTATCATATTTGATCTGATCATTAGATTAAAAGTCATTTAGGGTGGAGCGGTTTTAATTTTGCACACTGTACATGTTGTTGTTTTCTGATATATTTCGTGCAGCTTAGACCCATCTGGCTTTTGTGGCATTCATCAAAGTACCTTATCAATGAGGAAGACGTGTGGTATTAAATCTTGGTTTCATGCTGTTTTTGGTTCAAAGCAAATAATGCTATGTATTGTACCACAGTAACTTTTAATCTACTAAAATACCTATTGAAGCCATATATTTATTTGATTGGAAATAAATCAAAAATATTTTGAAATAATTTTAAATAAAAGAATATTTTTATAAGGATTGCAGTATCTTTTAACGGAAAAGTATTCATTAATAATTGAAATCTTAGTCCATTTATGGTAAATAAATTTCACATTTGTATTTTGACTTCTTATGACTTACTTTATTTTAACGTTTTCTTTCATCACATGGGAGAATTTTTTTTTGCAGTAAAAGAAAAAATTATCTTGCTTTTTTTTAAAAATGTAACTTGCTGAATTCTAATAAATTTTCGAATCAGGCAATAAAGTGTCTCATATTTTCAGAAAAAAAAAATGTCGTCAAAACTACCAGAACATTGTAAAATTCATGATTCCTGATATAATGGATTTTATCACGATTCCTGACAGCATGGCAAAAAAAAAACAAAACATGTATTTTGTTAAATCTATCAGGAATTTGTCTAGGTCCTCAACTCATATCTTTTAATTCCACAGTGTTGTTCCATTTTGTGATAATCAATAATTTATTGAAAAAAACTAAAATAAAAGCATTTATAAAATATGTTCTTTGAAATTATGATTGTTTTTATAATTTTTTATGAAAAAAACCGTAAGATTTTTTGTTTCCTTTTGTTAGAAAAGAATTTAGTTTTAAACAGTTGAAATTAAAATGCTTTATTATATAGGATTAAAAATGTATAAACATTGATTTGAATATTATATTCTCTTTAAATTTTAGTTACTTTAAAGATAAAACGTTATTACAAAAATACTGTTTATTTGGAAATGTGGAACAGAAGTAAAAGTTATTCAAACTTTTCTCTAGAAAACGGGAATTGTTTAGATAAAAATGTATGAAATTCAGCTGGTCAACCCTAAATCGATTTCATTCCGACTTCTGTACTACAGTAAGAAACGAATCTTCATAGATTTCTGTGAATAGGATTTCTGAATTTGTTCAAGTAACTCATAAAAAATTCATTGCTAGTTTACTTATAGAAAGTGCCCAAAAAATACTCTAAAAAGTAAATAATGCAAAGACATATTTTTAACATAACAATTGAAAACTGGTTGACAACTTAGAAAGAAAATTGTTTTCTATATACATTATCAGGAGCTATATTTGTACAAAGAAAGAATTATAATAGCAAACTCTCTAAAAATGGATATCTCTCACAAGTGATTTAAAATATTTATATAATACAGAATTTAAGTTCCCTGTTAGAAATTTTTTGGAAAAAAAAAATGGTTAAATAACAACTTTATTTAATTGTTATTTTATACTATTCAAACAAAACAGTCCATAATAAGATGGTACTATAAATAAGATGGTATTCAAACTGCTAACTGCGAAAAAACGTTATTTTAAATGCTTTACCTAATACCGTTCAACAACCAGAATTATATTGCACCAACTAGGCCCACCAAATGAAGTCACCTATTTCCTTGCAGATGGTTACATATTATAGCCGACAGCGCTAACCAGTCAATCTCATGACTGACAAAACGGAGGTAAGAGTTGCAGTGTTGACACCACAATGTTTCATCCATTCCCTTTAATGAATGAAGAGTTTCAGCATCCTATTCTACCCAGTTTTTGACCATGTGTCATTAAAGTACGATACTCTCCTTCAAGCATCGATGGTAGTACCATAAAGCTGCTTCTTATTTTTACGTTTTTTAATCCTTGCTAGTTGCTAATGGTTAAGAAACTGTAAAGTTTTGTATTCAAGGTTTTTTAACCATACTAGTTGCAAACGGTTTAAAACTGCTAAAGTAAAAAGGTTTTTTTTTTTTTTTTTTTTTTTTTACCGTAAACTTTACTGTTAATTGCCGGTTATTTTACCATACTTTTAGACTGAAAATTCTAACAGTGTCCTACTTAACATTTGAAAAGACTCCATTCATTATCCTGTACTTTGGAATATGTTAATTTATATGATTATTTAAAGCACATTTTTGTGTCGTTAATATTTGATTTTAGATAACATCAGAAATATTTAAGATGTGCTTCAAATTAACATTAATAAAAAGATAAATCAATAATTATTTACGCATTTCAATAAATTCGTTTAATATTTTAAAAAGAAAAAAAAAGGTTTTAAAAGGAAAAAAAAAACATTTATTTCAATACTTTTTACTGATTCATTTTGTTTAGTTTTAGAACATTTAACTGCAGAAGTTGTTATATTGATATGAAACAAAAATTAAAATGATAGTATTTGGTCAACATAAGCTAAAGAAAAAAGTTTGTTAGAAGATCAATTTAAACCAAAGTTCAATTTATATAAATTAGTTTTAATAAAGTAACTACTAGCATTTAGAAAGAAGTAGTTATTTTTTCAAATTATAAAAAATCATTGTAAATATTTTTTAAGTACTAAATTGATAAAAAAATACCTTATCATGAATAGTTTATAAAACACTTTCGTTAAAATGTTAAAACCTGCTAGTCGCCGTTGTTGTGTTTGAGGGCCGGTCACTGTAATTGCGTCCAAAAAAGTTTACTAAGAAACGAATTTTTGCAGTTTTGAATTATGTAACATTAAAAAAACGATTAAATTAAAAATTCTATTCATTCCACATTCATTTTGTTCTCCGTAACGAATATTAATAAATTATTTTTTATCAAAATTTGTAAAACAGCTTTTTTACAGAAACAAATACAATAAGTGAATAAGTTTTAGAAACTAATTTTTATTCTAGATCGTTTTTTTTTTAATATTTTATTATTTTTTTTAAGGTTCCATAAATCCGATGTCTTTTTTTTCGAAAGGGGTGGATTATTTAACAACAGAAAGAAAAAGGGGTGGATTTTATTTCCATTGTTGACCTAGTAACTATAGTAGGTTTCCTTGTTTTGTGTATATAAAAATGAATAAAAAGATTCCTTACGGAAGAGGAAACTTTAGAATAAAACCTCACAATATCGAGTAATATATTTCTTATAAATAAACAAATTTTTATTAAATTATAAATATTTCTCATAATTATACAAAAAAGTTGACTTAAATCGCAATTGTATCATATTCCAGAATTATGTTTGCGGAAAAAAAGTGTTTATGGAAAATATTTATCAATTATGTAGATGTTACTAATAAGCAGATCCTTGAGACTTAGAAAAACCAATGAACTGAAAATTGGAATGTCTTATAAATCTAAAAACAACGGAAAACTAAGCATTTCATAACTCAAATATTTATTTACATAACTATAACGATAGCAATTTTGTTACTTTACTTAACATATGCTTTCATTTGATTAATATTAATAAGATTTAATATTATTTTAAGTACAGGCGTGTTTTCCAAGTAGAACGTTAAAGTTTTTATCACGATTAAAGATCAAAGAAACTATTGCGTATTTTTGGAGAAAAGTTTTGCAGCATCGATATTACTTTTTGTAAGCGTTAAAGAATCAAAATACTGATTAGCATAATTTGTAAAAAACAAATAAAGTTTTTAAGTTATAGTAGTAAGTAAATTCACACATTTACAAATCTCAAATTTCATGAAACTTTCTGTCGTCTTCATATTATAGTTTCTGCGTATTTTTTATATATTCCCTAAACTTAATTTTTGGAGCCTGAAATCTTTTCTAAAGACAATTTTCACTGATGTCTGTAACTTTTCAACGACTGAACTGAAAAAAACGAAGATTGTACTGTATGTATTTATAGAAATGCTTAGACGCATTAATACGAAGCGAGTTTATTTTCTTAATTTGTATGAGTTTCAAAAGTGAACACATCTCTTTCTATTTATTATTTCTTCCTTAATGCCATCTTTTAATGTTTTTTGGTTATTCAATTCTGCTATCAAAAATGCATCTAATATATATACATATATATATATATATATATATATATATAATAATAATAATCTGAAAATCTGATGTGTAATATTTCTCCGATTATGATGTTGAACAATCCAAACAATTGTGTGAAGGGACACTTTATGCCAAGTAAACATCAAAGCGAGTCTTCATATATGATTTAAAGGGTGTAATTTAAATTTAATCACTTTTAATAGAATAAGCTTTCAATGAGCTGACCCGGCTTCGAATCCCTGGTTGATTCGAATTGCACACCCAGCTCCCACCGACCATAGTGCTGACTTAAAATATCCGCAGTGGTAGGCGGATTGTGGGTTAGAGTCCCTTTGTGGTCAGACTAACTGTTGGGGGCTTCCATGGTTTTCCTCTCAATGTAACGGGTTAGTTCCATCAAAAAGTCCTACTACGATTCTTCCGATACTTGATCCAAGAGTTCCTTTGTCTTCTGGATGGGGTTCAAAATCACAAGGCTACGGTGTTGAACAATGGTAGCCGTAAGCTCAGAATTGGGTGGACTGGTCAACGGATTTTACAATATATAAAATAAAATAAAAAATAGGTGCGTATTATTATAATTGTGTAGTAAGGATAATCATATTTTATTTTTTAAATCTTTGTGATCTGTATTAAGTGATTTTTCCTTGTTCAATTTCTATCAGTTCCCGTTTTGGTAAGCTTTGTTCGAGTTCGCCTTTATGTTATCTCTGTGTTACTTGTATGTTTGATATACAAACTAATTTTATTTAAAAAAGAATATTGTATTCTAAATTAATAATTCTTTTATTTTGTATATAGTATATATCTTATTTTATAAAAATTATAGACTTTTGGGCTGTTGAATGCAAACACTGAAGGCGGTGCCTTTACACCATATAGTGTAAAGTCACCGCCTGTAGCAGTGTATTAGAGCACTCTTGGTGTAACGTACGGTGTAAAGTAATTACGATCAATTTTTGTGTAAAGAAAAACAAAAAATTTTACAGCATATATCAAAAATAAAATTTAGGTTTTTCTGCTTTCTTCCGATACCACAAATAACTTAAATTATTTAATTGTTATTTTTAAAATTTTCAATACCGTAATAATCATTTTAACGTTATTTATTCAATATTTTTTTTGCAATGATTCAAGTCTCTAATAATTAATGTGATAATTTTAGATTGAGTTGGATTTTGCAATGCTGCAAGAACGAAACAATTTTATATCATTAAAATCTATAATTCAAACCTTATTTCATTTTGGATTTAATATAAAGTTTCGCCCTATTATCAATGGAAATATCCTGTTATCCTTTAAAATAATAATTGAATAAATAATTAATTAATTATTTATTTCTTTAATTAATTTAAGGAATTTATTTCCAATAAATAAATAAATAATAGCAAATTATTTATTAAATGTAAATTGCTTTAGTTTACAATTTATTAAGTTTCCTTAAAATATTGTACTGTTCCTTAAAAACAAAAATTAACAATAATTAAAAGAATATACTTTGAACATTTACGCATTCAAAAGCTGTTACAATTTCAAAACTTTCATTAAAGTTCTTTAAATATTTGTATTTTGATGTAAGAATTACATAGATGAATTTATTTTATTTCATTATTAACTAAGAATTATAGTTATAAAATAATATTTCAAATTTATTTTCTTGCGATTTTTACGATTAATTTAAAGTTTTAATTTTTGACAATAAAATAAAATTTATTTAAATTGTAAAATATTCAATAATTTCTCTTTCATCTTTCAAATTATATATTAGTTAGTAAAATTTTCTGAAAAATAATAAAAAATATTGTTGGTAAATACAAAAGAGCATGTATTTCAGAAATAAAATAATTTTTCTACCTTATTTTTTATATTCCATCATTAAAAACAGCAATATATTAAAGGTAATATCTTTTTAAAAGCAGTTTGCTCATGAAATAAAATTGTTAATGATATACACTGGTAGTTTTATTAATATAGAAGTGTGAAAGGCAAGTGAAAATTTCTAACTTAAAATTCAATAAAAAAAATACGTTTTTAAGAAGCAAACAATTTTCAAGAACTATTATTAGTAAATTTTGTTCAGTTTTCTGTTATTGAGAGATTCTCTCTGTGAGGGTGCATAGACGAAAATAAACTCTAACTTAGTCTTGACAAGAAAAACAAGCATTTTTGTTTTATGTGTTGCAAAAAGAGGAAGTTAAGGCAACACGAGATAAATGTTTGTGTTTGAAATCACTTACTCCGTGTATATACTCGAGTACACTTCCTTTTGCTTACTATAATGAATACTATATTAAAAGCTAATGAGAAATAATTTCTCTTATCAGAGTAACTTTTAACTCAGAGTAACAATTTTAAGTTATCATTAATATTGCTGCGTTATATAATGAGGGAATTGCTCTAAGAATCTTATCTTGCAGGAAATTAAGTTTTCTACTGAGCTTTGAAATCGTTATTTGTCGCAACGTTTTTTTTTTTTGTTTTTTTTTAGAGAACGCGTTTTTGTTGTAAGTTCCTTAAATGGTAACAGTTACAGTTTAAAAAAAAAATAGTTCCAAATCACAAATTTAAAATTTTTGAATTAAGTTTTTGAATTTAAATTTTGAGTTTTAAACAAAATATTAGTTGCCGTACGTCGGACAGAAATTATCATTTTAAACAATAGTTTTCTAATGGTAAATTGTTTTTAAAATATATTTTATAACAGTTTGCCTCAACGTGTGTTATTTTTAAGGAAACAATATCTATTATCTTAATATAATTACTTATTTATCATATTATAACCACTTTGATTAAGTTTTTTTTTATAAAGTTTGTTTTAAGTAAGATATTGAGAAAATCACAATGAGAAACTTTAAGGAAATCAAGATACTATTTAGCATCGATGTTGTATAATTATTAGTAATAATGGTCAGATATTAGGAAAGTGATTAGTCCATTAGAACAACAGTTACAGATATTGAAAACAAAATAACAAATTTAACACCTAATAAAAGAATATTATTTGCCGTTTCATAACAAAATATCATTCACAGAACATCAAAATATCATCATATCATCTGTTATCTCATATCAGAATATTATCTTAGTATCAGAATTGATCATTTGAAACAGTTATTACTTAAAAATATTGCTTATAGCAGTTAACTTCAACACTTGTTATTGAGAAGAAAAAAATGATGATTGATATTCGTACATAATTTATAATGCTGTTTTCTGTACGCAACAATTTTTGACAAATTTGTTTTGCGATTTTTAATATTTTTTTAACAAATATCCCTAATTATTTTTTAATTGTCGTTTTATGAAACTAATGACTAAATCAGGAATGTTCACATTATATCTTCTCTGAAGATTGTTAAGAGTAAGAAAGTACAGAGAGAGAGAGAGAGAGAGATTCAGATTTTTAGAATTTTTTTTTTAATTTTTTAAATTTCTTATAACTTAGTGGTTACTAATTCATGCAATCTTTTATACTTAGCAATAAGGTACAAAACTTTCAGAAGTTTCCGGAACCGACAATAATTTACGAAAGAAAACAAGTATTTTTGAACATTCTATGCCAGAAAATCAAGCAATAAGCTTGTAACTTATACCAACTACTTTGGTTGTAAATTAAAATAATTACATAAAATTTCATGAACATAGTTTAAATATTTATGGATGTTTTATAAAAACAAATTTTTATGTTTTCCGTTTTTTTTTTTTTTTTTTTTTTGATATAACATTAAAAATAATCAATAAATTGAAACAAAAGTTTTCAAGAAATAAGAAAATAATCACAAAATTATTGTTTTATAACTTGAAAAATTTTTTTCGTTGAAAATTTTCCAAGAAATTACGATTTAAAGTAGGTCTTTAATACAGCGTATTAGCAGAAAAAATTAAAGATTTTTTTTAAAATTTTGTAGTGAACCGTATTTGGCATTAAAGAAAAAAAAAAGTCAGATTTGAATATCTTAAAAAGTTAAGGAGTTTCAAGCAATTTTTTAAGCAATTTTTTACTTTTTAAAAGAAGCTCAAATTGATAAGGGTTTTTCTACAAATTTCATTTTGTACTATTAAATAAGATTCATTAAAAATGATACCATTATTGAGGGGGATCATCCACCATAAAAATGTTTTCTTTTGCCTGTTTTCTTCTCTCATACCATCACCATGTAATGTCCGGTTGATTTTTGTAATGTATTAAATTTTATTTTATGGCTTAAAATGCAATTTGTGAGAAAAAACCCTTATCAATATTAGCATTTTTTAAAGAAGTACAAAAACTACTTAGAAAATTGCTTGAAACTCTTTACATTTTAAAATATTCAAATCAGACTTTTTTTCATTAGCAGCAAAATACAATACCATAAATATTTAAGTTAGATTTATGAAATTTTATGCAGTTATTGCAAGTAACAACCAATGTAATCTGTAAAAGTTACAAATTTATGGCCTGATTTTTCTGGCATAGGGTGTACAAAAATACGTGTCCTTTTCACTCCTTTTTTCGTCCATGAAACCTCTGAAAGCGATTAACTTTATTGCTAAGTATGAAACACAGCGTGGACAAATTCTTTTTAAAGTTACAAATTAATCCAAGTGTTTCTTAAATTTAAAAAGAAATTTAAAAAACTGAAAGTGCGTCTCTTCCATTATTGTAGTGTGCAAAACAGGCAATTCATGTTTCTTTCTCTTTTCTATTTTATATTTTTTTCTTAAATAAATATTTACTTTCTAAAATTATTTATAGTCAACTTCTTTAAATTATCCAGTATAATATTACCCCGCGCACATCCGTTTTCTGGCCCATCCTTGGTAACTAACAAATCAAACGCACTTCAGTAATGCAGCAAGAGCGCACTTTAAACTCCTATAGTTACGCTCAATTTGCGCTTTTGTTTTCATTGGTCATCATTTTTTTGTTTATTTTTATACTTATTCTCAATCAATATGCTTAGAAGTTTGATTAATGTTAAGTGAAGATAGTTCTTAAATAAATAAATAAAAATTAATATTTGATATCTTCTTATATTTTGTTTACAGAAGATCTTGATGTAAAACTAGAAATAAAAGAATCGTACGAAGCTCTGTTCATAGTGAGTCTTAACCAACCTTTTTCTGAAGAATACAAGAAATTTTCAGAAAATGTGAAAAACATAGCTAAAATGAAGTATAATTTTACATACGTTGAAAACATGGTAAGAAAATGAAACTTTTTTTTCCTCATGGCGTAAGGCTATATTTTACAATTGTGTTTATGGTTTACATAATTCATTTTAATTTTAATGCCTAGTAAACACTGATATTTTAAAAATGTTAAGATTTGTGAAAATAATTTTTCAAACATTGTGGAAAGGGCAAAGGTCGCAATAACTTTACTTCCATTTTATTTATTTTTATATTAGTTGTAATTTTAGGTTAACTACTTTACTGCAAGTTTTCACGATGCTGTTTTGATGTTATGCGATGTCATTAAGGAAACAAAAGTTATGGGTGAAACTCCTTTCAACGGATCGATTATTATTTCAAAATTTAAGAATAGAACATTTAACGGTAAGAATATTTTGTTGTTTCATTCTACAAAATTTTAAAATGCTTTAAATATCTCCAAAACAACTTTCATTTTTTTATTTTGCCTATTTAAATTTCTCATTTACAGAATAATTAAAAATTTTTCTAAAAAAACAAAGTACGTAGAAATTTCTTCAAAAGCAAAAATTCAAAAGAAACACTGCCGTATCATAACTATAAGAAAATATCATTATAATTTCCAAGAATATAAGAATGCTAAAAATATAAATAATCGAGTTGCAATAAGAATCTAACATTACGTACTAGTTTCTTACTGTATATAAATTATTTTACATTTTGTTCTTTAGTTTATGCCTTGCGCACTTAGGAAAAAAGTATGGTCAAAACTACCAGGACACAGTAAAATTTACTGTGTTTCTAGCTGTATGGTACATTATTTGGTAATTTTTACTAAAATGATTTGGTAATGATTTTTTTAAAATTAACAATAGAAAATGATATTGTAATAAGAGAGAAAATTCGGTAAATATGGTAAAATAAATAATTTAAATACATTTAGAACATGGTAACAAACCATTTATTTGCTAAAATTTACTTTTCAAATAATTGTAAATTTTATTTTTAATTTGTAAATTTTATTTTTAATATTTGTGTGGTAACAAGGACTATAAATTTGAAAACCAGAATTTCCGGTTAATAGTTACTATATGAACTGAAAAACTACCAAATAAAAGGTGCAAACACCATATTTTTTGGTTTTACTAATTGGAATAATTATTTTTTTATTGCTAGAAATATCATTAAAATGCAGTACGGTAATTTTACCTGAATTATTTTCTCCTTACGAATAGTCTATAAAATCTGTGCGCTTCGCAATTTTGTAATTTTATGTTTATACATTCTTTTGAAAAGGTTTAAAATTTTATATTCTCCTATTAAAAGTGTTTTATTCTTCTCAATAAACTAGGATGAGGTTTTATGTTTTAGTTTCAGTATAAAATGAAAAATCTTGAAATCTCTTAACTACTATCATTTTTTAAGAAACTGATCTGAAGAAAAAAAATTGCTTTGTAATTTAGAATTGAAATATATTTTCTCTCATTATTATCGATCGTACGAACTTCTCTAAATGTCGCGTATAGAAGTTAGTTTGTAAAAACTATACAGTTTTCATTTAAATGCATTTAAAGTTTCTATTAGATATTTTGTAGCCTTTTAAAAACCAACTTTTATTTTTTTTCATATGGCTGTTTCCTTGAAACCATATTTATTTTGTACAACAAACTAATGCTTTTAAACATAAAATACGCTATTTTTATGATTTCTTCCGGAGAGTAACAGTAACCATTCGTTTATTTTTCTTACGACTGTTTCTTCAAAATCATTTTTTTTTTTTGTACAAATGAATGTTTTTGTACGGAAAATATGTTAATTTTATTCTTGCTGAGGTAGAAAAATAGTTAACATTCGTTAAAATTTCATTCAACTTTTGTCATTGACCACTACACAGTAAAAAAATTCCAGATCAAATTACGGTATACAGTTCCTGCACTTTGGGTGCATCATCTATGAAACCTATTTTACCGTAAAATTATTTTCTACCGTAAAATATTATACCTTACTATTTACAATAATATTTATTTAGTTAGAGTAATTAAGTGTATTACTGTAAAAATTCGAGTATTTTAAATATTTTGTTTCGTAACATGCTCTAGTAATAATGGATTTTACGGTAAAATGTACCGGCACCCTAGAAACAGGTACTTTTTTCAGAAATTAGATTCGGAATTTGTTACAGCGTATGTTGATTATTAATACAGAACGGAATTTCAAAATGAGGACAAAGTCCCAGTTCTTGTTAAGTAATATGTGTTCGTGATTTAATTTTTAACAGTTAAAATGTTAAACTATTAGTGAATTACTTAGCCTAATAAGAAACACATACAATTTGAGATTAAATAATTAATTCCAAGTTGAGCATGTAGCTTCTTTATTTTTCTAAGTAAAATAGTTAAAGAAAAAAAAACAGGCATTTTATCCCAAGAATGGGTCATAGATGTGGTGGCTCAGGAGATAGAGCGTTCACCTTCCAATGAGGGGATTCGGATTCGAATCCCAGTGAGAGAGGGTTGATACGAATTTCGCCCCCGTCTCGCACCAACCACAGTGCTCCCGTGAAATATCATCAATGGGAGATGGATCATAGGTTAGAGTCCCCTTGCAGTTGAACTAACTTTTGGAGGTTTTCGAGGTTTTCCTTTCTATGTAACGCAAATGCGGGATAGTGCCATTGAAAAGTTCACCACCCAGGCAAATTTCTTCCGATACTTGATCTAGAAGTTCCATTGTCTTCTGGATTGAGTTTGAAATTAAAAGGCTATGGAGTTGAGCATTAGTAGTCGTTACCCCGAAATTCGGTAGGCTGTTCAACGATGGTTATAAAATAAAAGGTCAAAAACTCAAAATAATGCATGTAATTTTTAAGGGTTTCGAAAAGATCTGAAAGCTCTGTATCCATAGTTTCTGTTTTTCTGCATATATAATATGTAGGAATTTCTCAAAAAACTTTTAAACGCTTTTTATTGAAGAATATTTTCTAAAAATAATTATAAATTGTTTAATTGTTAAATTTTAAATAAAATGGTTAAAATAATTCTTACCCGATGTGAATAAATTTTTCTTATAAGTCTAGGTATGTCTGGAGTTGTGACTATTAATTCAGAAGGCGACCGGATAGCGGATTATGCTCTTTTGGATCAGATAGATACAACAACTGGAAGTTTTGAGGTGAATCACTTTACTTTTTTATTGTTTTGGAATAAAAGATTTATAGGAAAATGCACAAAACTTACTAAACTATAGTAAGTTATGTTTCAATGTTTAAAAAAACTCTCATTAAAAAATTAATTTTTACTTGATATAATTATAATTCTGAAAAAAGTTGTAATTAACATACACATAACGAAATTTAAAAAGTAGTGATGCTACAATGAGCAACAGAATCCTAAGACGTGTCTTTCTTTTGCTTAATTTATGGTACCCTTCCACTTTCCTCAAAGTTTCTTATGTTATTATTTTAAAATTTTATTAGATACATCTTTAAAAAAATATATACTATTCTTATTCAAATAATAATAATTGCAAAATATTTGTTAATTTATAATATTATTAGCTATTAAGATTTTTTGTCCGTTTTGAAATGTATTTAAAGGAAATGAAAATGATTAAAATTATTTTTTAGGATGTATTTAATTGAGAGTAGTTAATATCTCATTTAAAGTTCCTTAAAAAGTTAAATAAAGCAGTGGTATCTGCTTATGACTTATTTATCATTTAAAAATTACTCATTCAATGGTACCAACCCCATTTGAATTTTCGCGTCTGAATTATGTAAAAACAATTTTTAGTTTAAGTAAGTATTATATTAAGAAGTATTAAAAATAATTTTAATATTAATAAGTATTAAAAAATCCCTACTACATATACCGGAAAATGTGTTAAATATAAAAGATTTGCAATAATTTTATGAAAATAAATATTCCACTTCCATTCAATATATGATAATAGTTTTTTTTTGTTTCTTTTTTAAAATTAATTTAAGAGAAACTAAAATAAATAGTTAAATTTAATTAATCTCAAAAGTTTACATTAATCCGATTAAAAAGTTTACTTCATCGATCTATTACAAAGAAAAGAGCTCCGTTATATTTTGCAATACATTTGCAAATATTTAACAATACAAAGAAAATAATCGTCATTCATTATATTTTACTAAATGATTAGTTATTTTATTTTGAGCATCAAATTCAAATTATGTTCAAAGGAAAGAGAGGATTTATGTTAATAATTTCGCTTTCATCTTTTAACTAAAAAATACTGTTGGAAAAAAATGCATTTCAAAATAAACATAAACAAAAAATACAATATTACGAATAAAAGGAAAAATAAAAACGAGTATATTAAGATTAGCATGAAAAAACTAAAAGCGTTTGCGGTAATAAAAACACAAAAATAAATCACTTTATATTCTTTATTCGTTCAAAAATATTGGAAAATATAAAATAGCTAAAAAATATTCTGAATAAAATGTTTACTCTTCCTTTATTATATCTTTCTTATCTATTTAGTGTGCAATCCATAAGTATAGGATATAAAACTTGATAACTGCACATGTTTGGGAAAAGTGTTTGAAGACTCTAAATATAGTCTTAAGAATTATTGCTTTAGTTACTGCCTAGATTGCTGATTGAATTGCTGCATAGATCATTATTGAACGACATATACATACGTTCATATACGACATATACATACATATTAATACGTTCTTCTTATGAAATCTATTTCCAATGATTTTTTTTTCGCTAAAGGTGTGCTTTCTTATTTATTTTACTATTGATACGAAGCTCATTTTATTCTTAATTAAGTCTGTAAGATAATAAAATTAAAGGTTTATATTTAAATCATTAAATCATTTTTAAGAATAAACATACTTATGCAATTGTGTCCATTAGAAGTGCTCTCTGGCATTTCTAGTTCTCGTTAATATATAAATTGTATAACTTGTCAAGTAAGTATAAACTAGCATTCTGAATTAAATAAATGAAATAACAATAAATCTTAGGTACATGTATCCGTAAAATCTCTAGAATGATGATTGGTCCCTGAGCTGTACTAGCGATAGAGGATTCTGGAGAAAATTTCCTTCCCTTTCAGATCTTTCCCTAAAGCGTGAAATAGCCCCTACAAATAGATGGTGCTGCCATCTATTCAGGAGATTCTTAGTTAAGTAGCACTTTCACCTTAGCAGTGGTCACTTGTTAAACGAAAGGCACTCCTTCCTGTCTTAATTATAATGGCTTTCGTGCTTAACTTGTTTAAGTGCCATTCAAAACAACAACACTCTCATTCAATTTAAAATACAGTTTTTATTAAGTTTGCAGGAGTTAAATTTTCATATACTTATATAATTACTTTACAACGTGATTATAAAATTACTACATTTTTACACATAATTTTTAATTCAAACAATTTTTCCGGTTAAATAATAATTTAAGCAACAGATTTTATGCATGTTAAAGTATAGCTTACATGCATTGTATAATTACTTTATTGTGTCCTATACTTACAATGAAAAGATTTAAATACTAATTAAATATAATTCTTTATTTTTTTCAAAACTTAATATCGTGTAAAATAATGACATAAAATCTAATTAACATTTTTGAAATAAAAAAAATTACATTAAATCAATTTATACAAATTAAAAAAGAAACTGTATTTTAAATCCTTTGGTAGCAGAACACTTGTTTTTGGGGTTATATTAAAAACCATAAATATTCTTTAAAGTGAATCATTGCATAAAGTTTGTTTCTTCACTTTCCCTCATTCTCTTTTTTGTTGAAGGAAAGCATTTATTTTTATTTATCCCACAGGAGTAACTTTCTTTTCATGTTACGAATTTCAATCTCGTTTCTCTTATTTGCATACTTTAAATCAAAATGACAAAAGATATCTTTACGGGGGCATTAGTATCCTACAGTAATGTCTTTTACCCATCCTCATTTATTTATATTTAGACATATATTGTTTCATTACTCCAGATTAGTAAAAACAAATTAAGTCAGCACTGTAAATGCGAGAGAACCACTTGTTAAAAAGTTCAGTGCTGAGAAAGAAATTTTAATAAGTTTATAGCAAGAAAAAGAGCTAGTGTTTCGAACATTATTATTAAGAAAAGATACCATTTAAAAAAAATCCCATTACGCTTATTTTTAGGTAATAGATTTGTAAAATATAATTAGTAAATTAAAGTTTCTTGAAAATATAAAATGTTAAAAAATCCAGTGTCAAGGAGAAAACTGCGAAAAGTAGGGTTGATTTAAATAGAAGCTGCTGCCTTAAAAAATTAATGAGTAGAATAAATACCCTTTAAAAACCACAATATTTATTTTTTAATGTTCTTTGAATAGTAATAGAAAATAAAGCTTCGTAATAACTTATAATCTAACAATTGAATTTTAACGTTCTAAAATGCAATCTTAATGTTTCGAATGGCTAGCTTATAATTTTTTTATGATTTAATGCAGATTATACTTTAAGTTAAGAAATCTGTCACTTGAGCTTTCTTATATACTTTCTCTGAAAAATATACACAATTTTATGCGTCATTGGAATTTTGACGATCCAAATTAAATCGAATCTAGAAATTATGGTTTTTAAAATGAAGGCAAGAGAGTTTGTTTATTAATGTTAATTTAAATTCATGTGTATTTCATCTGATCTCCAAAGACATTTAAGCGACTCAGAAAAATTTTCCATTCAATAGAAAAACTCTTTTATCCAAAGATAATTTTCTGCAAAATTAAATTTCAAAAATGATTTATTATTTTATTAATTAACGGTCAAACAAGTTTTGAGTTGAAAAGCATATAATTTTTGAATTTTAAATTACGATACTATGTAAAAATCAAGTTAAGTCTACCAACTAGTTTCTAAGTAATGAACTTTAAAAAAAAGGCATATTTTTGGTTCTCAAGAACTATTTAACTGATTTTATTTAAATTTCCAACTTTTTCTGTTGAAATGACATAGTTTGAATTTGTATATTAATTTTTATATTTTCTAAGTAAAAATGTACTCGACCATGGATAAATTAAATAATAAAAATTAATAAATGAATATAAAAATTATTTTTTTTATGGATAAATTGCCTTTAGATGGTTATCTTTGGCTTAATATTTAGAATTTATAAAATAGTTTCAGAGGTATGAGGAATTGCCAGGTATGAAAAAAAAGAAAGCGTAAAGTAGCTAACAAAAAGTGGAAAATAAAACTAGGTGAAAAATAAATCTGGAAAAAGTGTCCATAATTTGAGGGTGAAAAATTCAAATCTGTCGATAAAAAAGCATATTTATTCCGCGAAATTCTAGTTTTACGTCTGATTTGACGATTTTTAACTCATCAGAACTAATTAATTAGCATAATTAGGGTTATATTCTCGAGCCATTAAGATTATATTTTATAACCGTCGTTGAAGTGCCGAAACAATCTTTTGGGTTTACTACTACTAATGTTCAACTCCGTAGCCTTGTAATTTCGAACCCAATCCAGGAGACAAGGGAACTCCTGGATTAAGAATTGGGAGAAATTTTGCTCTCGTGGAGTACTTTTTGATGGAGCTAACCCGCATTTGCGTTACATGATGAGGAAAAGCACGGAAACCTCTCACGGTTAGCCTGACGGCAAGAGGACTCTAACCCATAATCCACTGAGGATATTTTATTTCAGCACTGTGGTCGGTGCGAATTCGTATCGACCAGCTATCGATTCAAACTCGGTTCACCTCATTGGAAGGCGAACGCGCCTGAGCCACCAAGGCTCATTAAGATTATATTTGAAAGAAATCTTCTCGCAAAATCTTAGCTCGCGAATATCCAAAAAATTATTAAAGCGTTTATTCAATTTATTTTCCCCTCCGTATTATCTAATCACTATATTAATCTGTTCGTTGAATAAGAGCACACAATAGTAGTTTTGTTAAAGACAAGTGATTTCTCTTGATCTATATATAATAAGTGAAAAATTTCCAGATCAAATTTTGGTATAAAGTACCAGCAATGTGGATGCATCATCCAAAAAATTCATTTTATAGTGAAAAACATTCTTTCAGTGAAATATTTTAACAGTAATATTTATTTGAGTGATTAAGTTATTTTACTGTAAAATTACGATATATTATATTTTTTATTCCGTAACATGTTCCTGTAAAAATGGAATTTATAGTAAAAAGTACCGGCCTCCTGAGTGCCGATACTTATTACCGTAACTTGGTTCGAAAATTTTTACAGTGTACAGCATCATAAAAATTTCGACCTTCCTTCCCCTTTTAAAGAATTTAAAATAATTTTTCAACAAAAGAATGTTTTTTTTTGCGTTTTTTTTTATAGTTAGAAAACTTCAATGGAAAAAAAAGAATTATCCTCTAGTTAAAGAAAACAACAAAATGGTAGAATTAAAAACATTGACCTATTTTCATTTCTTTTCTTTATTGCACTGTTTCCCTAAATTTTGGAGAGAAAAAAACATTTCTTTAGAAAGAATACATTTCTTTAATATATATTTATGTTATAAAAAATTAAAAAAACGCCTGCATTTATACAGTTTTATAAATTGAATCTTACTAAACTTGACAAAAATATCGAAAAGAAATAACGAATTGGCTTAAATTCGTTACTGTCTTTAATTTGAAGCAACATAATCCTTAAAAAAAACATCAGAAGCGCAAATTGAGTTTTACGTATGCGTTGTAAGTGCTTTTAAAACATGCAATTTTAAAGGAAAGAAAAAGATTTTTAAGTATATGTTTTGCGAATAACTTTAAGACTTTCTTTAAAATAGTGTATTTTTTATCTATATACCATAATCAAAATCAATTTTTAAGTTAAGTTTTTTATCCATATAAGGGATGGTAGTATTGTGTTCAAGTACAAAAAATAAAATTTTAAATATCAGTCTTTTACATGCAAACAGTTTCTCTTAATGTTCTAAATTATTAACAAAAAAGAATTAGATTTCATTTTCATTTATTTAGAATTAATTAATCATGAACTTATCTTTAAATTTAAATTTGAATTCTTTTGTTTTCCTTATTATTACTCAGCTTTTTCTTCTGTCCCTGCATTAAGTGTAAATATCGAAATATGTTAATTTTTGTTTTTTATGGTATAAATCTCTTTTCGGGATAACGAAGTGCGTTAACTATAAATGAATAAACAAAAATTAAAAAGAAACCAAAAAAAAAAAATTAATTCGGACAATCAAAACTTACTTGACAGCTCGTTAAGTAATAAACAGCAAAACAGAGAGTTCTAATCCCAAATTATCATCAATGGCTCTGCTTCTTTCTTTTAAAACATAAAGCTGCAAGAAGTAATATGTTTGGAGACTAATGTATAAATATCAAAACAACAGATTAAGGCAGTAAAATAATAATAAAATATCCAGGAAAAATTTGGAAACTCCTTTAGATAAACTTTTTATATCCGTCGTTGAACAACCGACCCAACTTAATGGGTTTACGGCTACTAATGTTCAACTCCGTAGCCTTGTAATTTTGAACCCAATCTAGAAGACAAGGGAACTCCTGGATCGAGTATTGGGAGAAATTTGCCTTCGTGGAGGACTTTTTGATGGAGCTAACCCGCATTTGCGTTACATGGAGAGGAAGACCACGAGAACCTCCCACGGTTAGCCTGACGGCAAGGGGACTCTAACCCATGATCCGTCTACCACTGAGGATATTTCACGTCAGCACTGTGGTCAGTGCAAGCCGGATGCGGAATTCGTATCGACTGGGATTCGAACCCGGTTCGCCTCATTGGAAGGCGAATGCTCTATCCCCTGAGCCATCGCGGCCTTTAGATAAACTTAGAATAATTAAAGTCAATTTATGTATTAAAGCTTTTTTGACCGAGTTGCACTGAGAAAAAAAGTATGGTTAAAACTACCATGTCTGCCAATTTGCATGCTTTCTGAAAGAATAGTAATTTTTACCGTAGTGGTTTCATAATGATACTTCAAAATTAACAATAAAATATTATTTTAGTATCGTGCTCTTTGGTAGTTCAAGGTTCTTTGGTTTTTTCAAGTAAAAGAAAAGATAGCCCAAGAAAGGGAAAGTCATCACTGATATATATCCTGGATTAAGGTGGAATTTGAACTCTCTACTTCAATGTTATGATAATTCTAAAGAACATTTTGGCAATTTCGCCGTGATACTTTGGATCACTCTATGAAAACCATTTGTTCGGTTACATTTACTTTTCAGTTCTGTATTTTTTACTAATGTATACGGGTATGGTAATTTGGACGTAAATGTTTTCTTTCCGTTTACTAAGATCTTTAGTTTTGGGTGTTTGTTTCAATATGAATACTACAGTTTTTAAGATAAAACATATGATTGTCTTATAAACAGTGGTTGCTAACTCACAAGAGTATTGCATGTCTGAAGATATTAAATAACAATATACTACTAGACATAATTCAAAAAATAAATCTTTCAGTTCACACAAATCAAGGAATGCATTTTTAAAAACAAAAGATATTTTTTTTAAAAAAAAGTTTAGTTTTTAAAAACTGCAACATACATAAATAATATTTAATTTTATTTTTTATAAAAATTATGCTTTTACCCTGTTATATATTATACAAATATGGCTTAAATAGTTTAACATTGTTCAAAATTGCTAACTTCAAAACACACTAGATTTTATATACAATTATCATTTTTTAACGATTTTTATAAAGGATTTTCAAATATTTTGGCATATTAGTATTAAAAAGATTACAAAAGAAATGATTAGAATAATTTTTTTCTGTTTCCATTTTAATGAAGAGTTCTATAATATATTGAATTTATATTCTAGAGAACTTCACATTTTTTTATCAATGATTAAAAGTTTAGGCCAAGGCAAGTTGAATTATAAAAATTCTTTTCTCTAGTGGAAAATTCCACTTCTTTTTCTATCAAGTTTTTTACTTGGAAACGAAATTCGATATGCCGGTATGCCATTTGAAGAATTCTCTTTTGCGGGTTGTAAACTTGCTCAAAAGTGTTTATTCGTTGTAAAATGTCTTAAAAAAGAAATTGGAAAAGAAAAAGTACTTTTCCTTAGATTTTATAAACATATATGCCAGCTTTAATTTAATTCGTTATTTATAAGCGTTGCTGAAAAAAACCTGGGGTAATAAAAAATATGTCTTTCTATATTAATATAATTTGCTATTATTATATACATAAATAAGTGGGATTTGCTTAAAATTATATATTATCTCTCTTCAAATATTATTCTTTTCAATTTATTAAGTGATGCTTCAAAAATTGATAACAAACTGTTAAGTTAAACAATTTGCGTAAAACAACCTTTTTAAGGCATTTTTTTGATTATATCTTATGCTCGAAATAACGGTTTATAATATAATAAAAAAATTACTGCGGATAATAATGAAATCATTTTACTCTAAAAAATTTTCTACGTTCTTCTTGGTATTAGTTGAATTGACACACGTCTAGAATACCATTAGAAGACGTAAACTTTGTCCTTTTGACCTTTGTTTTGATTTCGACGTTATGGATCTTGAAGCATCACTCTGGGATGAGGTGGTCATTCTGTAAGGCCAGTATCTCTTTTGTCCATTTAAGGCCAGAATTTATGCTAGAAGAAATTCTCCCCGTTATTTTCTTATTTTCTGCCTTTTTTGTTGACTTTTAGTTCTTAGAATAAGCAAGCAAAACGCTATAAAATAACTACTTATTCAGTATCATGCTTCTAATTGTAGACAACTCATAATAGTCAAGACTTACTACAGTCATTCTAGTGCTCTACTTAGTTTTTTATCGTTCAATTTTCCATAATGTAGGCGACAAAAGTGCACCAAAAGCGTAATTGTAAAAGAAATAAACCTACGGTTGCATAGATTGCAAAGATACTATTTCGAGGAAGTAGCCATAACATACCATAAGAAGGCAAAGATCATTACATATCATACACTAAACTTCTATTGAAACTCTGTTTTGATCAAATAGAGACTTAAACGAGCAAAAACTACTTTTGAATGACAGAAAAAAAATTATATGCAGTTCGAATTGCACTACTGTAAGGCATGATGCGAAATCTACACAGTAAAAAATCTTTATCAAATTACAAATTACAAAATACTTTATCATTTACGAAGCACTGGTACTCTGAGTGCAACATCCTAAAAAATACTTTTTTTGAACTTTTTTACCGCAATTTTAACAATAATTATTATTTAAATATGATTATTCAGTGATTTTACAGTAAATACTATATTTTTCGCCCAAATTCCAGGTTCCTAAAACAAGCAGTTCGGGATTTATAAGAAACACGCACCACGAAGCATATGCGTCCATGATCTTCATTAAAAAATTATTGATAAATTGATCCCAAAATAATGTTATGAAAACTGTACAATTGACCAGTAGAAGTACACATTTTTAGTTAATTCTTTTGAAAGTAATGTTTTGACTTATAACCTAATTAAAATGTTCAACTGAAAAAACTTCAACTGAAACTACAAGTCCAGTTTAATTAGCAGTTTCAGTTGAATCCTTTTAATTTTTAAATATCTTCCTACGTGTCTCAGGTAATCAGTACACTAAGACTATATAAGGTGCTTCCAACTATTGCATGAAAACTCAAACTTAATCAAAATGTCTTCTGATGTCTAACAAAAAATTAAATTAATAATTTTTATTTTAAATGTATGATATTTTTGTGTTATATATGCAATGTTAAACGCAAAATGTGGGCATATTCAATTTCTGTACAGACTTTCTTCTTTTTCACATCTCTTTTATTTTTGAAATCTGCCTTGTAAAAAAACCATATTTTTAGGGGAATTTCGTTTTCTTAATTTCTATTATTAATGCTGATTTATTCCATATCAAACATATTTCATTTTTATATGAAACCGGTTTTTCATTTCCAATATAAGTATCGTATAAATTATTATTTACTATAAAAAAAATAATTATCTTCTATATATCATAAACTGTATTAACATAAAAAATATATTTCAAATCATAAACTAAATTTGTCGTTAGATCGAGTCTACGAAAGATTAAAACAACTTAGATTATTATCACTATCTCTAAACTTTTTTCTGTGGGGAAAACTCTCGTCCGTTTTATTTATTGTGTGATACACTTTGTTATGTATCTTTCTTTAGGAGAACAAGATAAAACGATACTAAGATAATTTGAATGATGGTATAATTAAGAGACATAATTATCAAAGTATCAAATAAATTAGTAACATATATTTCTGCCTTACAATTTAATGGAAGTGAAATCGGAATATGCATCTTAATTATTTACATTTTCTTTAATGTAATTTAGAATTTAAAAAGTTTTTGCATGCAGTCTAATGACAAATGAGAATTGAGAAAAGAAGTATGGTTAAAATTACTAGAATATGGTAAAATTTAGAGTGTTTCTGGCTCTATGAAACACCAAAAAGCTCGGTAATTTTTACCAAAGCGTTTCGATAAAAGCTTTGATAAAATAACAATAAAATATAGTTTTATAATATGTGATAAAATGTGACAAATGTGGTAATTTTTTCATGATACCTTGGAGTGCTATATAAAAACCATTCATTCGATTCAATTTGCTTGTCAGTTTTGTATATTTAGTAAATGTGTGGTAACAAAAACTATAATTTTGAAAACCAGAATTTTTGGTAAACCGATTATATATGAAAGGAAAAATTACCAAATAAATTATTTAAATTTTGTTTACTTTGATCTTATGAACCAGAGTTATGATTTTTTTACCAATGCTGTCCTTACCGTACAGAACTGCGATTTGACCAAACTTTTTTTTTCGTGGTTGTAAAGTACGAAACATGGAGTCTTACATAAAAAAAATTAAATTAATTTAAATGACCAAGAGTGCATACATATTCATATAATTGATTAATTTCTTTTCAATTCAAGATATAGCATTTTAAAATCTTTAAATCTTTAGTTAAAAATGTTCTGAATTCGTGAAAATTTAAGCAAAATACATTTCAAAAGCTATGATAGAGAAAAACTATTATTTAAAGAAATAATATGTTACTTAGGTTGTGCTTACTTACTTTGGAGCTACTAAAGAATACAAAGAAGTAAGCAGCATTCATTGGCCAGGAGGAAGAATACCAAAAGACAGACCAAGGTGTGGCTTTGATGGAAAAGATCCGGCCTGTTACAAGAGAGGTATGTTACCAAAGAGATACTTCACAATATTTTATTAAATTTGAAAATATTATGTCTTCATGTCTTAGTTTGTGAATTTTAATGTATTCTTTCATAGTTTTACAATTATTTTTTTCCACAACAATGTCCCTTGCTTTATGTGTTGTGAGAGATACTAATAACACTCGCTTACTTTTTTAGAATTTATAACACATCAAAGATGATCAGAGAATTTTCATTAATAATATATTTAAACTTCATTCATTTTCTGTCACCTTGAAAATGTATCCTGTTCGTGTTGTACTTTTTCATTACTTTTCAAATGAATATATTTTTCAATTATTGCAGGTTTAAAATTGCTGGAAATGTCACTCATAATCACTCTTTTTCTATTAATTGTGATTATAATAATTGGAGTTTTAACATACAGGTACGCTATTGTCACAAAATTTATTCTATATTTGAAATATCTAAGGTTTTTTTAATAAATATAATGATGATTGAAATTTAAAATTTTATTGTTTATAATTTTTAAAACTTGTTGAGTTTTCCTTAAAGATATATAATTATTAATGGTTTTTAAATTTTTTGTTTATTACTAATATTAAAGAGAAAAAAATAGGAGAATTTCCGAAACTCAATGGAAAATCGCTTTTAATATCACCGTACCATGTCGAATAAACTTGAAAAAAAACAGCTTTCGTATAATGAATAAGTCTCTAAATTTAGTTTAACTGTGATTATTTTATTCAGAACATACGATTATTTTATTCATTGTTTATTTAAGGAAGACGCAAAAAAACCGCAACGAATTTTACTAAACGGAAAGCAGTTAAAAGTAGTGAAAATATGAAACAAATTATAGCATATATTTGCAAAAAATAATTGTTAATTTTTTAAAGGGCAAAATGAAAGGAACAAAAATTATTCATTACTCATTTCTATATTATTATAAATTGTTTAAAAATATGTTTTTAACGGAAACTAACAAAAAATTGAAAACCATGAATATAGCTAGTTCTTTGAATTCGAATTGTGTTATTTGCCATTAAACCTGTGCCAAGCTAATTGAAAAATTCTCTTTAAAATAAACAAATATCCAATAAACTTTCTAACACTTTCCCATTGAATATTTAAGGTTTTAAGGTGTATTTATTATGTCTTTTGAAGTGGTTTTTCGGGTTTCCTACAGAGCTCTACATTATTATTTGCCATTGGTATAGTATAGAGGAACATTTTCTAAACACTACAGACCTTAATCTACAGTCCAAAGGAATTCAAAACAAAGTTTAGTTTAATTAAAAATTTACAATAAAAACTATAATCTTAAAAGTAAATAATTTTCTTTAAAAATTGTTTTATTTAAAACACATGTTAATTTTTTGTAATTTTAATCATTATTATTTAACTTTTAATACTATTTTTTATGAATTTTTGTTTCTTGCCCTTTATAAATGAAACTGGTCGTAACTTGATATCGAAACAATCTATACCAAAACATGCCGAGAATAAGGCATCTCTCTTACGCGTTTATATAGAAAATAGATTTTAATACAAACGTGAGTGTTTTGGTTTGTTTTTTAAAGTAGTTACAATCGGAAGAAAGAAAAAAAGGACGGTTATAACAAAATAATCTTTGTACATTAATGAATTTTGCTCTCTTATTTATTCTATTTTTTATTTCTCATGCCAGTTTTATTAACCACAAATTTTTTTTCAAAAACAGATACTGAAGTTTTTGAATCAAACTATATCAAGTGAAACACAGTAGCGGTAAAGGGAGGGCAGGGACATATATATATTTATATTCTTTTGAATTTAATATGCATTGATGTTACCACAAATATAATATTCAATCTATATGTTTCAAGACATATATTTTTCATGTTACTCAGAAATAAATCGCGTTCTACAAACGTGAACTGAATTCTCCATCGTAAAAATCCTTGCAAACTGACTCAGAAGGAATAGAAAATATAAGAAAATTATTTGTTGAAATATTTCGTTTCATCCCTTCAAGTGACGGCATCAATTTAGACATCTATTTAACTTTATTTAAAATCAATTTATATTTCTATTTTAGAAAAATTCGCCTAGAGTCTAAATTGGCAAACATGTCTTGGCGTGTAAGGTGGGATGAAATAACATTCTTGAAGGACATGCGAAGTAGCTGTATGATGAGTCGTTTATCAATTTCAAGTGCTGTAAGTCAAAAATTTATGCGATTAAACTTTAAGCCATGTAGATAATAATTTTGAGAAATTATTTTTAAAGATTGAAAAGGCATATATGAAATGTTTTAAGACTGAATGTTTTTTTTTTAAATTTATTTATTTATTTATTTTTTTTTTTTTTACTTTTCAGCTACATATCAATTATTAAGGTTTGAGAATAACTGTTTTAATAATTTTTGAAAATTGTTTTTTTTTTTTTTTTTTTAACTTATGAGGCACTAAAAACATTTAAAACAATCATTTTATTATAATTTTTAAATAGTTTCTCTGAGAAAAAGTATGGTAAAAGATACCAGAATATGGTAAAATTTACCGTGCTTCTGGATTTAAGGAGCACCAAAAATCTCGGTAATTTTTATCAAAACGCTTTGGCAATTATTTTGGAAATATTATCAATAAATTTTGATTTTATATTATCTGGTAAAATTTCTTAATTTTATTATGATACCTTAGAACATGACATCAAAATCTTCATTACGATTTAATTTACTTTTCAGTTTTCTTTTTATACTAAATATGTCGTAATAAAAACGATACTTTTTGAAAACTAGAAAAACAAGAATTTCTGGTAAACAGTTGCTATAAGAACGGAAAAAGTACCAAATAAATGACTAAAATACAGTATAATTCGGTTTTATAAGCAAAAATTATGTTTTTTTAAATATTTTTTATTAGATATGTTATGTCTATACACTACGGTAATTTAACCAGAATTTGTTTTCTAAGTGAAAAAATAATCCTTTATTTTGAAACCGTCCGACCGGCCTATGTAGGGGGCAGGGAACTGTCCTTGCATCAGACAGGTTCTGGGTTCGAATCCCGGGCAAGGCATGAATGTTTCTTTCTCTCTATCTGTGTTCTATGTCCTTTCTCTATTGTGTGTGAATGTGACCGGCCCTATAAACGGGTTGTGGTAGTGTGACGTGGGCGACGCTGCTCCATCGCCGTGGCTTCGCCACAGGTGCCCACTGGGTAACGAAAAGAGAGTTAGCAGTTCTGGCACTTTCTGTGGCCAATGGACAATAGTTCCAAGTGCCCGCCATTAAAAAAAAAATTTGAAACCGACTTCGAAATTTTTATTTTAAATTATGTAAGATCTCATAAATTAGGATTCATATTTTGAAATTATATCACGTATAGAGCAGACATATTTTTTTGCCAGCCTATTTTTACTAATGAATACATAATCAAAGAATACATAAAAACAAGAAATTTGGGTCAATTTTGCTACAACGTCTTAGAAAAATGGCTTCAGTCTTGAACCATATAATCTTTACCTTGAACAAAAATACTGTTCAAATTTTTTTTCGACATTAATTAAGTTGTTAAACTGAATCATGCATTCCTCCAAGTTGAATCTCATAGTGTCATGTTACAAAAGTACGGCTAGCGAGAGACAAGTAGTCCTTTTTCGTTGCAGGAGGGAAAAATCTTCTTTTCCTTTTTTTTCTTTTTTTAAATGAAGCATAATTTTTTTTCAGGGGTAGGGGGAGTGACTAGCGACAAAATAAATAATATATTTTAGCTCTCTCAGTATTCATGAAAAAGTTATGTTCCATTTCAAAGGTTTGTGTTATACTTGATGCCATTTCATTGTCAGACGCCATTTCTTTGTGTCAAAATGAAGCTATACAGAAATCGTGGATACCATTTTCCACCACACGTAATCGGGACCACAACAGGGAGCATACGCTGTTAGAATTTCTATTCTAAAATTATTTTGTAATAACCGGCAGCAGTCATTTCATCCAACTAACCGTAAAGTTTACGGTAAAGAACATTTTTTATGGTTCTCAAACCGTTTACAACTAGCATGGCTAAAAAATCACGAATTCAAAATTTTAAGTTTTTTTTAAACATTTTTCAACTAGTTTAGTTTCAAAAGCGTAAAAAAGAAATTCAGCTGGACATTAAAGATAGTTTAGAAGCTTTGTGGCGCAGCCATCTATGTGTGGATGAGAGTGACCCATTCAAATAGCCTAGGGTTAGTGCAGGACACTGAAAACTCTTCAAGTGTTAAAGAGAATGGAGGAAATTTCATGATGTCAACGCTGGGACTCGAACTCCCGTTCTGTAAGGCACGAGATTGGCAGATTCACCCATTCTGCTATAGTGTGTACGCATCTGCAAGGAACTAAGTGGCTTCATTAGGTAGGAGTTAGGACTAGTTGGTGCAATGAAATTTTGGTTGTGTAACCATATTAGGTGAAGGCAGTAAATAAATGGTTTTTCTTACAGCCATCTTATGTATGGTTATTTGATTGTTTTATTTGAATATGGTAAAATAACAATTAAATAAATTGTTATTTAACCATTTTTCCAAAACTTTTCAAACAGTGTACTTAGCACATTTCCACGAAACATTTGAAAGCATTATTCATGCCTCTCTTTTATAATTGAGAAATATTGTTAGAAAAATAAATAATTAGGAAATAAATGTAAATAAGTGATAATTCAATTATAATTGGAAGAAATAGTTAGAATAGATGACGTAATTAAAAATTACATTATTTAAATCCTATCATTTTGAGTGCACCCATTTAAAAACCTAACCATTCTAGGAACTATGGTAAACAGATTATATGCTCTATTATCAATCTATTTGCTAAAAGGTGTAGGCAACAAGGTCTTAAACTTCCAAATAAAATAGTTAAATAAATGGTACGTTCTGAAGAGTAGTTTTGTTTTCTTCCATGGAAATACCTTTAACATAAAAATATTTTTTTATCAAAGTTTTTTCTCAGGCTCTTTTCACTATACTTCAAGGAATTTTCATATTATTTATTACTAAAATTTCTTTTACAACTTTTTTTGAGCAGATATATAAAATAAATTACAATTAAACGTAAATGTTATTATTTCAAAGGAAAAATTACAAAAGTGTTTAAGACGCTATGAAAATATTTCTTGGTTTTTGAAAGAAAGTTGAAGCTTTTTGCATCTTTAATCATTTGCATATTTAATCATTTAAGGTTTAAAAGCACGTAAAAATATTTACTTGATAATTATAGACAAAGAAGTGTCTTAATAATGTATAGAAATCACGATGCAGTTTTTTAAGTTAAAAAAAAAGTTTCTTAAACACAAATAGGACATTTCAATTCTGTCTAGAATTTTTGTAAATGTTTAAATACATATTAGACTTGTATAATAAAGCTTAAAATATTTTCAGATGCCTTTGATAAATTTTTAATTTCAAATAAAAAATAAATTAATTAAAAATTCAACTATTTTTATATGTAAAAAGCTGTTATTTAAGCTATGTAAAGCTTGTGAAAAGTGAATGTCATAAATTATGTATTTTAGATGTCGTCGAAGATGGAACATGGATGGGTTTGTTGGGAACCATCTTATCCTAATGTAAGTTGACATTCTTCTTTTTCAGGTGGATTATTTTAAGAAAATATTTTTTGGTGTTTCAATTACATAAAAAAAAATTTTTTTTGTGTATCAAACTGAGATTCAAAATTTCTTTTGTTTTTATAATTTTGCTTTTTATGCTGTATTAATGTCTGCATATATTTTCTTATGTGAAATTCTGAAATTAAATAAAAAAATTTGGTAAAATTCGGCAAAAAAAAAAAAAAATCTCAATCAATTGTTTTGTGCTTAAATATCTGAAATGATACATGGAAAATTTGACTGATTTTTACCATGAGGTAAATGATAGCAAAATCTCTTTATAGCTCCACACTCTAAAATATAACACATCTCAAATTCTACTGATATTCTAAAATTATTTTTATTAATATTTTTGTTTCAGATTTTTAGTTAATAATTATAAAACTCAAATAAATTTAATTGAAACTTTTTGTTTTTTAAGTTTAAAATTTAGAAATTCAAATTAGATGTATCTATCTAATTCGATGAACACGGAATTTTCAGATGTAGAGGATGTGCTGTATCTCTCAAATCACTGTACCTGAAGGCAAGAGTAATATACAGGTTTGATTGCGGTAGGAAACATATAGGAGTATAAAGGCGATTATTAAAACTACATTCAACCTCCAGTTTAATCAGTTTTCATATTGGCTTCCTGTCTTGGATTAGATATTGAATTTTTCTAGGTTAAATATTTATTTGAGACATCCAATGTGTTTCTTTTTAGTTTTCATTTTTATAAGGATTATAAAAACTACATATTAAATATAGTTTTTTTTACAGACCACCATCTATTTGTATTATTCATAAACAATTGAAATTTTCAAAAATTCCTTAAGGAGCAACTATAAATATTACTGCTTTAAGATTCTGTATTATGTTTTAAATAACATTTATGAAATGAAATATTTTTTTATAAATATGATTTTCTTGTCCTTCAGATTTTTTCACTTGCTCTGTTTGCGTTTACTCAAAATGTTTATGCTAACATCCATTACCAAAACGATCGGGTTAAAAAATATTTTTAAAACATTTTCAACTCGAAAAAAATATATGTATGATATGCGACTAAAAATTCACCTTCTGTGAAATTCTTAGCTTATATTCGTTTCAATATTTTTTCTTATACCCAAAAGAGCTTTACGTCTTCTGTACAAAAAATCCTATGCATAATCTATTTTAAAAAGTCATCTTTCTAAACATGTAATTTCGAAATCGAATTTTTTCATTTGTTTATAAATGTTTTGAAATAAAAACGAAGAATAGCATTTAATCAAACGCAACTGTGTATTTGAATTCTTTTTAATAAAAAAAAATCTATTAATTTCAATAGAAAGCAAATATTTAAAATTAGAAAGTTATAGTGAGATAAAGGTTATATGAAAATTAACAAATTGAACTTTAAAGTAAACAATATATTAGAAGTTAAAAAACTAAAAATCTGATATATTTATTGAATGTTAATAAAGTACATAAATTGAAAAACTGCATAAAAAGTAGACTATTATCTTAAATATAAAAAAATTATTATTACTAAGTTTTACACCAAAAGTTTTTTAAATACCTAAAACAATATATATATATATATATATATATATATATGTATATATATATATATATATATATATATATATATATATATATATATATATATATATATATATATATATATATATATATATATATATATATATATATATATATATATATATATATATATATATATATATATATATATATATATATATATATATATATATATATATATATATATATATATATATATATATATATATATATATATATATATATAATATATATATATATATATATATATATATATATATATATATATATATATATATATATATATATAAGAAATTTGAATAAAGTGTGTCCCTAATAGTTTTCCTGATAACGGAAAATAACCCTACATGAAAATGGTTTTGTTGATCTTTCTTTTACATTTTAAACTTAAAACAAGAACTTTATTTGGTAGAATTTTAGTGTAAACATGCGTTAGAAGAAAATTCATAGTAAACTAGAATATGACTAATGATATGACTTTAAAAGTTAAATCAACAACATTTATCAGCAAACAACTAAAATTCCATTAATTATTCATAACACTTAAGGCAAAGGTAAACATTCATTTTCTGTTAGGATGAATAACGTAGCAATATATTTTGTAATGTTAATTGGTCAGTAACGCTAGCTCTTACTTACAAATATAATTTTTTAATTTATTTGAAAAAAATCAAATTGCTATCAAAATTTAACTAACTATGAAACTAAACTCAAAATAACTGCTTCCATGTTGAATTTTAAATTGATATTAGCAATGCAGAATAAAACATTGAAGTTAACGTTTTAGATAAATAAAGCAAATCTTGCGAAAAAAAAAAAAAAAAACATATAATCCTAGAAAAAATTTTCGTTTAAAGTGTCGTGAGTTTTTCTTTCGAAGTGACTTAATTGTTGCGTTTCTATTTTTTCCTAACTTGTCTAAGGTGCTATAAAAACAGCATTTCTGAGAAATTTGTAAGATTTTTTGAAACGTTCTCGTTCCTAAATAATTTTGCAAATGCTGTTCACCTAAAAAGGAAAAGAGTGAAAAGTATACTCATGTGATAGAATTAGAAATACAATAAAGATAACAGCGCCACCATTCAGAATTATTGAGGAAAGTCATATGAATGCTCCGCAGACAACGTGTAATGAAATAATCGGTGGGCATAAGAGCATTAAACGTGTATTTTATGTAATGCTTAGAAGTATGCGCCAATAAAAGAAAACGAAGCATTGCGGTTTTCAAAGTCAAAAGTTGATTACCGATAGTTTTGTTCTGATAAAGTGTTGCACATATGTCACGAGCCGTAAGTCATCGATTACTACTAATCAGTTTATCAATACAGCAATGGATTCATAGGAAATTATACTATTTCCTCATATTGGGACTTACAAGTTCGAAAATGATGCACTTCATTTTAAAAAAAAAATTGCGTGATTACTTTACATTATTTACTTTTACATTACATGATTACATAGCCTATTGTATCAAACAGTGTTTGCCTTAAAAAGCAATCATTTGAAAATAAGAGTTCACATCATGCGCACTTGTCCTGTTTTGGACACATTTATTTTTGCATGACTTTAAAATTGCTAATGCAAACTAGCTAATCAAGTCAATATGATTACGAGTATTCTTCTTACCTTTATTTAAAACCGAGAAATCTATTCTGGCGCTGTTGCTTGCATTATTGTCCCTCGCTATCATGGTAGCCCATGTATTTCCCTTATAATTTCAGCGTTTTTTGTTCAACGGGAAAGAGATAATCATCACAATTCATAGTAACTGCTTACATTTATAAAAAAAATCAAAATTTTTTTTAAACATCTGTTTTTAGACAAACACTTAATAGATTGGATGACAGCATCCATTATAATTTGAAGGAAATCCATTAAATTTCGTTATCATTATACTGTGTAGTTGTAGTGACAAAGAAAATAGTTTTTGAATTGATTTGATCAGATACCAATAGTGTTTAATGCATAATTTGTGGATTTCGGGTTTCTCCATGAGTGCATCTGGTAGCAACTCACTATCTTTTAAACAATCGGTTTTTCCCCCTGTAAAATTTATTTTTTTTGTCACTTAATATCTTTTCAAGTTCAACCCCACAGTCTTCGGTATAAGGATAATAAACTTTATTGAATTTCTTTAAATTTAAAACCAGAGGAATATTTGGAGTAAAGAGATTTATTCAGAAAATTATCTACAGAGAATTATCTTAAGCAAATCAGAGAAATGTCTGGAGTATGGCAAAAATTAGGAAATGTTTAGAATTTTCAAGTTTTGAGGTAAAAAAGCGGTTGCCCTATTAACACTATAAATTTCTACGAGTAATTTTTCTGCATTTTTTGCTTTGAGCATTTTTTTTTGTTGTTATTTTTCAATAGGAATGTTTAAAAATCAATTCAATTATTATGAAAAAAAGCAAATGAAGAAACTCATTGCTGTTGTTATTAAGTTATAGGAAAAAGTGGACAATGTTCTATTGAATTCACACACAAAAAATAATTTATAATTCATAAGTGACGTTATTTATATTTCACTTTATCTGTCTAATTCTGATAAGGTCTGCAAAAAGTGCTTACAGATAAAGTTATGCTAACAATGGCCTTAGTGCTTTCAAGAAGATGAGTTTGACAGCCCCTGTGGGAACCGAAACGCCCTCTCTGTGTCACAAAGTTGCTAGAAGCCATATTGATTTTTATCTTTTGTTCTCATCTAGAATGTACAAAGGAGTACCCTTTTTCAATTAATGCCTTAAGTAAATTATTCATCATTCACCCTGAGAAAGTAAATTGTTGTATCTTCCGTATTTTTTTTTTTAATACTTATTTCAGTCATACGCAAAATGCGATATTTTTTGTACATTTCTTGCAAATATTTTATCTTCGGATGCATCAAGTTTAACACTATGAGTGCGACTTTTTATAGAACAGATTATGCTTAAGAATACAATTATATTTTCAAGAACACTATTATGTTAATTTTTGGCGTCTAAAAGCGAAAGTATTTTTTTAAATGCGACTTCTAATGGTATTTTGCTTTTAAACTATTTAAATTTATTAGTCTTAAAAGTAAGAAAAGCTTTTTTTTATTGTTCAGAATTTCTTCGCCTGAATTTCTACTTAATTAAAGAACAAATAGATCATGTGACTTTTTGAGAATCCAAGACCTTATGGATTTGATCTGGCTCTTTTTAATAGCAATTAAAAACAGCCATAGCAACACAGAAATAAGTTAGATATTTTTCGGTAATTTTGTGTCAAATATATTTTAGATAAGGTGATTTTAGTCCTTTGACATAAATAAGGGAGTAAGGTCATTAAATTAGTAAAAATCTAATAGTCCAAAAAACAGTATTAAAAGTTTTAATTATTTTTAAATTTTTGATATCTATCTTTTTTCGGAACAATAACTGATGAACATTTTTTATTAATTTGATTTAAAAAATATTAGTGCTTTTTATTGTTGAAATTTCTTTGTTTTAAGCCTCAATGTACCATGGTCAGGTAAGTAGAATAAAAATAATTGCTTTTTATACCACAGATAATCGATGCGAAATATATTTAATATTTAAAGAAAATATCACAAGGTTTTCAAATCAACTATAATGCTGGATAAAATCACTTGACAGTAGTAGACCTTATAAATATTGTAGAATAGTAGGTAAAAGAATAAAGGTAATAGAGTAACCTTGTTCGCCTTCTAGGGATAGTAGAATAGCCCTGGTAAAACGGCATATTGTTAGAAAATTAGTTTGATCTAGTAGATCTTCTAAAGGTAGTAGAATAGTGCATACAAAAATAGTGGGATAATCAATCAGATCTTATAACGAAAATGGAAATATTGGAGAGAATGTTATACGTTAAACCAATTTTTACTTTTTTTTTATGCAGGCTATAATAGTTCGAAGAATTTCAAAATTTTGTAAAAAATGCATAAATTTATATAAATTTTTTTGTAAATTGTTACTTTCATACATGTACGATAAAGGGAAAAAAGTATGTAAAGTTAGCCAACTGACCTTAGCTCTATAACTTCGACTGTTTGATGCTACTCCTTGGATTACACTCATCTTAAATTTTTTTCTTTCAAACTTGTTAATTATTGAATTTCGCTATGTATGCGGCTAAAACTTAATTTTCAAGTAACATACATAAGCCAAAATAAAATAATTTAACCATAAGCGTAGTTCCAAATGATATTTTTTAAATACTTCAAAAATGTGTAGTTTTATTATGAGCAGAATTTTTTTTTGCATATTGTGACTTTAAATGTTCAATATATTTTTATATGATTAAGGAAAATATATTTATGAATAAATTAGACCTGTTACACTGTTACCTTGGTCACAGTTTTAAGTCACTGTTACCTTGGTCACTGTTACCTTGGCCTGTTACCTTGGACAGTTTTAAGAGGCATCACTAAGACTGGAATTTTTTTTTTTTTTTTTTTAAATAGGTATTTCATCTTAAAAGGAATGGTACTATGGTACTTATCTATTTTAGTTATGTTTTGGAAGAATGCTGCATGCTGAATCAGATTTTTTTTCCGTAACATGTTTTGAAAAAAAAAATGGATTTTGAGGTAGAGACTACCGACACCCTGAATGCTGGTACTTTTCCCGTAATTTGGTCTGATTAATAAAAATAATTGAAAAACTGGAAAAAAAACTGATTGATGAAAATATATTTAGCATGCAAAAAAAGGAACAAAAATGAAAGAGATTCTCTAGCACATGCTAGGAAAACAGAAATAATCCCCAATACAGCAGATACAGCCGTCTCTTGCTACAAGTAAAAACTAAGTACACTGAGTACAAAATTCGTCCACTTTAGGGTACATTCCTTACAACGTTTCATACTCTTCCTAGTATAAAGAATATTGGACGAGAAAAATTTAGCTTGATGAAATCCTAGTTTAATTTAATCAAGATTTTTCACACATTTTGCTCAAATTCGGTATTTTATACTTGCCAGATTTAGTCTTAGTTTTAGTATATTTGATATAAATTCCAATTCTAGCAATAGAATTCAGGTTTGTATCGAAGTTTTGTATTACTCTGTGGCTCACAAGTATTCTCACTCTCTGTATTGTCTTGCTTATTTTCACAAATATAAAAAACATTTTAGGGCTGAATTAGCCATAAATAAGAAACATTTAGTCTTCAATCTAATCACAAAACTGGAGCAAACTTTGTTATTTCTCGACATATTATCTTCTCACATCAAAAACTATTCTAAACTTTAAAGTCAAACATAAAGGAAGAATTCCGTGGTTTTTGAAAAAATCATAAATACCATTCGAAGTAAATACATTAATAATTAACAATAAAAATTTTGAAATTCCATCAGATTTGAGCTATGCCTTTTTTATTTACGCAGTTTTATTTAAGAACGTTTCTAGTAACTTTTATAAAGGATGTAAGCATTTTGTTTAAATAAATTGTCGATAAAGTATACTTCCCGTCGTGGCATTCATAGTTCGATCATTTAGCAACAGGAGACATTAATATTTACAGGTTGCATACCGGACTTGGCAACAAATGGTGTCTGCATAATTAAATGGTAGATTATTGCAATTGTTTTATTTTGATATCATGCCCATGTGATCTGTTTAATTTTTATTTTAGAGTATATATTTGGATCCATGCTCGAAAGAAGCCGAAAATCATCGTTTTATTTTAACAGGTAATTACAAGGTAAGACACTAAAATGATAAAAATGTTACGATTATTTAAATATTCAAAAGAGCTTTATTTTGATTGTTTTTATTTAAATAATTCGTAAGGATTTTCTTACTTATACACACATGGGAGCAGAGGACCTCCGTTATTTTCTTTCATCTTATCTTATTATTGGCTAGGAGCTTCATTTCGTTCCATGGTTTATAGATGATTTTCATTTTAGTTTATAGATGATTTTCTTATAGATCGATTGTCATGAGTCAATTTTTTTTCTATTGTTCCTCTCTCCTCGGGGATTCCAATCAAGCCCGCTTTTTATTTTCCATTGCAAAATTCATAGCCATTTTTCTTTTTATTCCCATTTTAACTTCTCCATAATAAATATGCGGCTTTAAATTAAAATTTAACTTAAAATTTCTACCTTGAATTATTTCAAAGAAATTCACTTGAAAAAGTTATTTACGAGTTCACATTTCTATTTTTTATTCTTAACTTAGTTTTGTCTGAGATATTTTTGTTCCTACTAAAATTGTTTTGAGTTTAGTTTTGTCTGAGATATTTTTGTTCCTACTGAAATTGTTTTGAGTTGTGATAACTTTACATTTATAAAGTGATTTCTAAAAACGTTTTGTTCAATTAATTTACCTTACTATATTGAGGAAGGTGGGTCAATATCGGATAGCTATGAATCTTTAGTAAACGTGTAATAAGCTAGACAAAAAAAAATTGATAAATGTAATAATCAATAAATAAGTATAGCTTAAAAACAAGAGAATATAATGAGTTGACATAGTGAAACAAACTTATCTACACAGACACATTGAATTAATCAACAACAATACACCAATATGATAGGTCATTCTTCTCGATTAGTGAAATTCAGAATTTGTTACAAGAAATCAAACCTAATTTCGCCAAACTCGAAGTACTTTTTTTTATTCCCACCACTCGGTATGACCCCACTCACTTTTAAATGTGAATGAAATCAATAAAAAATATTGTTTAAATTAGTGCGTATTTGACTTATTAAAGTGCTATTGAAAAAGTGACAGTGAAAGAATATTTATGAAAGAATATCTTAAAAAAATATTTTTTTATTTTATTTCAGAGTATAAATTTAATTAGTTTTTGAACTTAATAAGCACTTTTAAACAAGAATCCAAATAATACTTTGAATAAAATTATTTCATGCATTTTTTCAATTTTTCCATGGATAACTGGCCAACACAAGTTTTATTTTTTAAAATAAAAACTTTAGGCCAAGAAAGGATTTTATGGTGTGAGGAATTTTATATTTTTGTTCGCTTCAACAAGTTCGTTTTGTTAGAGGAAACTGTCAGCCAATAACGACTTTTAAGGCATGATTTAAGCTGATAGTGTCCAAAAAGTGGAGACATAAATCAAATTGCACTGTTATTTTATGTCATTTGTTCGATTCCCCTTGACTTTAGTATTTATCGAATGAAAAATATCTATATTTGATTTAATTTTTTTCTATTATAATATTGAAGTATTTTTTAATTTAGTGCTAAAATTATAACATTGCTATGAAATACAGATTATCAAGGGGGAATAATTTCTGCAAAAGTAAACTACTAAGTGTGATAAATTAGCATGTTTCTGTTTCCAATGGAGTTCAGAATTATAAATAGTCAATGGTAGGCGTAATATTAGCAAAAGTGAACTACTAAATATGATAAAATAGTATAATGCTGTTTCCAATGGAGTTTAGAATTATTGAGAGGAAAGAAGAGGTGATTCCAACAAAGGTGAACTACTGCATGTGATAAATTATAATGTTTCTGTTTCAAATAGAGTTTTGAATTGTTAAGAGAAAAGAGGATGTATATCAGTAAAGGTGAACTTAAATGTAATAAATAAGTTTGCTTTTTGTTTTAATGGAGTTCAAAATTGTAAATAGTAAATGGTAGCGGTAACTTTTGCAAAACTGAACTAGGAAATATGATAAAATAGTACAATGCTGTTTTCAATGGAGTTAAGAATTATACGAGGAAAGAAGAGGCGATTCTAATAAAGGTAGACAACTAAATGTGATAAATTAGTATGTTTCTGCTTCCCATAGAGTTCAGAAGTACAAATGGCTGATATTAGGGGTAATTCCAGCAAAAGTGAATTACTAAATATGGTAAATTATTATAATACTGTTTCCAATAGAGTTTAAAAATGAATCATTGCACGAGTCTGTTAAAAAATTTAGAAAAAATTATTTATTCAAGAATTTTTTTGAAAAATCGAAGAAAAATGGCAATTCCTTTAAATAAATGCAATAGATCTTAAAAAAGTTATTTTGTAATTAAGACATTAAGCATTTACTTTGTAATGAAACATTAAACATTTACTTTTTAGTAAAACATTAAACATAAACAATCATTAAATCATTGCAATTTAATTATATATCTAACTTCTTAATATTTTAGGGAAATACAGTTGCTGTGAAAAAAGTCTATAAACAAAAGAAGATTGAGCTGACAAGATCGATTCTTATTGAAATGAAAAAGGTGCGTGCCTTTAGTTCTGATGCACTCTAAAATATTCCGGATCAAATTAAGGTATAAAGAACTGGTACTTTACGTGCACATCATCATATTTATCTAATTAAAGTGATTCGGTGATTCATTGTCAAAAAAATCCCGAAATGTTTCTGAATATATGGGACATTTACGGTGTTTCTTAATATTTCGGAAAACTCTTGAGAGACTAGGCTACCATAACAATGTCAAGCGTCATCTATCAAAAATAGTCCCTTAATATTGAATTGAGTTAACATGTCTCATGTACTAGTGAATCGGCATTTCATAGTTGTAGTGGCAACTACGCTACACTATGAAACTGAATCGGTGTCAATGCGATTCAGTTTCCTACTTTTGAAAATAAATATGTTTCTCAATTGATCGGAATCATGATATTAAATGAAGTTCTCTCAGATTTTCGGAAATATTTTTGTTGAGTCAAAATTATTTTCCGAAAATTTTTACAGTGTCTTAGGGTAATTACTGTAAAATGTACGATATATCAGATTTTTTGTTCCGTTATATGTTTCAGTGAAAATGGATTTTACGGTGTTTCATATCTAAAGACAAATAAATTTTTTTTTATTTTATTATTTTTTTTTTTTGAATACATAGTTAACACTGAAACGTTAAACATTTTCATTTACATCGCACTAGAGCTGCACAATGGGCTATTGGCGAAACATTAAACATATTAACATGATTTTTTTAAAGTGTTATTTTAACAATATTTATTTTGAGACTATAAAGGAAACATATTTTCCATATAGAAACGAAATATTACTGTATTCAGTGCAATATATTGAACATTTTTTTAAAATAAAAAGACTGTGTTAGGAACCTTTATTTATACAAATTTCTAATATTTAAAAAAACCAATTTCTTCCACAATAAACTTCCAAAATTATTAAGGACAAAAAATATTAGGCATTTCTCGCAGCATTCCATAACTTTTAGAAATTTGTTAGACGCTGAGTTTCACATAAACTTCTTAAGTGTCAAAGGAACTGCATTATCTTAAAGTTAAACTGAAACTCATGTGACATTGAAATTTCTGTCAATATTACAAAATAAGGATAAAACTGAAATCGGTTAAAGCACTTAAAAAAAGAATAAAATTATATTTCATCAATTTTTTTCCGACAAAACTGAAATCGGTTAATGTACTTAAAAAAGTAAAAAAATTTCATTTCTTACAATAAAACATTTTTTACAATAAAAATTATTTTAGTAATTTTTCTAATATTGAATAATAAATCACTTTAAGTGTTTTAGCATTTTCTTGATCATCTAATCTATGCCCTCTAATACTCATTCATTTCAACACAGCATTCTTTTTTACTCTCTGATTAGCGTACAAAATACGATTGTTCAATTCTATGTAGAAAGATTTTGCATAGCAGTCAGGAAGCATAAATAATTAGAGTTGGAAGTACAATTAATTTAATATTTAGTAATACAATCAATTTCATATTATTTTAAAAATAATTAAATAAATACAAATCAATAATTAAATTATAAATAAATACATAAATAAAAAAAGAATAAAACAAATAAAATATTAAAAAAATCAAATAATGGAAACAAAAAATAAAATAATCAAAAAATCAAATAATGGCAAATGAAACAATAAAATATATAATAGTAAATAAATAAAGTTTATGATAAATAAATAAAGTATTTAATTTTAGATTCGAGAAGCTCAACATCAAAATGTGGCCGCTTTTATTGGAGCATGTATTGATTCACCAAATGTTGCAATTCTAACTGAATACTGCCCTAAAGGAAGTTTACAAGTAAGAATAATTATGTATATACTTATTAAAAGTTATAAAAACGGATTAAAATTACGAAAGTAATGCATACAAATACACTTAGAGAATTAAGGTTTACAACTGTTTCAAGATTTTATGGTACTAAACGTCCTTTTTCAGAGTTATATAACACAAAACTGCCATCTTACTTTTCTTTAACAATTTTACTTTAGTTTGTTAATTGAGCATGATTATATATAACAGCCGAACAATAAAATTTAATTTATATTTTTTGTAATAATAGATTTAATTAAAATAATGTATATAGTATATTTCCTTAAAAAACACTATTTTTTAAAGTATCATTTAAAAATATTATTTAGTGAATAATTTAAGAATTTTTCATAACTTTCCTGCTCTGCAAGACCAGCTGCATCAGATTTATATGAAAAATGGATTCCTATTTTCTGAAAGCACCTATAATTGTCAATAATTATTTATTCATTTTTATTTAAAATTCTATTATAGTCCAAAAACTCGCAAAAACTTTACAAAAGGTAGGGTAAGATCATAAGATTGAGTAAGCTGAATAAAGCTGCACTGTTAAAAATTCCTCTTCTTTTTTACAGACTTCCTCTTAAAAGTTCTTTTGCTGACAAAACAGTTTTTTTCTTCTGTTTTTCATCCTAACCATAAACAACCGTCAGTTCGAATTCTAGTTTTTGCATGCAGCTTTGCTTACAGTACAATAACTCTATCTTTTTCCAAATCAACTTATTTACTTTCATTTTATGATTATTTTCTTTTCTTATTAAATGGTTTTGCCTTTATTTTTCAACAAATATTAAATGGTGTTGCACATTGTAATAATAAAATTCGACTTCATTGTCAAATTTGTGCTCGACCTAATTATTATATTTCTTTAGATATAAAATTTTGGAAAGTTAAATTGTCAGACTATTTTACATGGATGGGCCACTATAAAAACACTTGAAAACGTTTTAAACATTTTTACACTTAAATATTATTACAACAAGTGAGAATTTTAAGAGAAAGAAAGTTCAAGATTTTTCTTTATATTGAAATACCAAAGCTCAGAGAACAGAGTGCTCGTCTGGTGAGGTGTCCCAGGTTCGAATCCCAGCAACGACGGGTCGTACGAATGCACTCTCGGCTCTCACCGAGAATACTGCTACCATAGTTGTATTATAGGATTTTGTTAAGATGACAGTATTTTTTTGACTAAACAGGCGTTTGTTTTTAAATAACAGTATTTTTATATGCAATAAACGGTTTTACGCCGGCACACCAGCTGATAATTTTTTCGTAAATTCAACAGATTTATATACAGTGTATTCAAAGTATATTTTTTTAGAAGGGGTAACACGATTTTATTTTATCCTTTAGAAGTTTGCTTAATTTTATTATTGGAGTTTGCTTGATATGATTTGGGGACAAGTTTTTGTTTAGAACTTTCGCACTGGGGAGTGGGCATTCGAAACGTGTATAAATGAAAGAATAACTGTTCTATATGATTCTAAAATATTTATAGAATCTATTATATAATTATGGAACCCATGGAATTTATTAAAAACTGATTTAATGTGCAAGATTAATGAGAACCATAAGCGAATTGCAATTTTTATGAATGTTAGCATTTATAAATTTTTAATTGAGACCATTATCATATGAAAAAAAAGTAGGCATTTAGTTAATTGAATTTTTAGTTAATTTTAACGAAGAGAGTGAGAGGTAAAACAGTTTTTAATTTATAAAGTTTATTTACTTTCTCCTTTGTATGTATTATGAGAAAAGGCCACAAATGTGTAAATTGTTTTGCAGGACGTATTGAAGAACGAATCACTTGATCTAGATTGGATGTTTCGTTACTCACTGATTAATGATGTTGTAAAAGTAAGAACATTTAATTTTTAAAGATTATTGAAAAAAACATGTTTTACTAAGGAATTTTAAATATTACATCCATTTTAGAATTTTTCTTCTCTTGTCAAATATTTTTAACATTTACTACCGTATTTTTTAATTATCATATTTTTTAATTATCATATTTTCATTTAATATTTATTGTATTATTATAATATATTTTAGTATTATATCTACATTATAATATTAATATACAATATATATCATATAATATTATAATATATTATAACATATTTTTATAATATCTATTTTTTGAATATTATACTTTTAATACTATTACACTTTTTAGTCATATATTTTTCATTTAACGCCTATGTATATAATCGTTTAACAACATAGATGAGCATTAACTGTAATTTAATAGAAAACTTAAAAATTTAAGAATAAATTATTACATTTAGTTATTGATACCATGTCATATTTTAAATTTTAATTCCGTATTTTGAGATTTATTAGTATTATAACATATTTTATAATTTAATATATGTATTTTATTTAAATTAATTTGTGTTCTGTAATTTTCTACCATAATTTATAAAATTAATGCATATTTTAAAATTTAGTATATTCTTTTAAATTTAAATTTCTTACGTAATTTAAAATTTCTTGTTTTTAAATTTGCAAAATTTAATAATAGAAATTCACAATCAATGTACGTTCTTTCCTCCTACATCACGATCTGCATGATTTAACAGTACGAAGCGTAACATTTTCAGTATCGTAAGGCGCGTTTCGATTAATTTTTAGCAGAACTACTAATTTTTGGGCTACTAATTTTCTTATTAATAGAGACGCTACGAATCAATTCAACTTTCTGCTAAAAATATGTTATAAAATTACGGACTGATTTTGGTACTTATTTTTTAAATATATGATCTTGTATTGTAATTTAAATTTGTGGTTGAATTATATTGTCAGCATAATTCTTACAGTTTCAACTTAAGATTTTTCTGCAGTAACATGATTAGGGCGGTAGTTTTGAAACAAAACAAAGCAGCACTTTATAAGATTTTATTTCTTCTATTAAACATTTAGCATTATAAAAACTGAATTAAAACTAATTCCCAGCATCATAAATTTGCAAGAAGTTTCAAAAAATTAAACTTAATAAAAAAAAGGGCGTCAAAACAATGTTAAAACAAAATTGACAATGCTATATCTTTTTGTGAGAACTGTTTCCATCTGGGAGAGAATTAACGCATTATTTTTAAAAATAAGCCTTTCTTTGTTCACATTTTCAGTCTTAAAAGAATACTATTTTTTAACATATTTTACGCATTTATCATTATGCACATTATCAAGTTTTTTATGCAATTGTTGGATTTTTCATACAGTTAGAATAATTTAAAATCGATATTATCGATATCGATTAATATCGATATTAAAATATTAAAGTGAAATTTTTGCTACAACTGGAAATCAAACCTAAAAAACAATGAATTTGTCAGAGAGAAAGCCATACAGAGAATATTTTATTACATTATTTTTCGTTCATATGCTGTAAAAAATTCTGGATCAAATTACGGTCTAAAGTACCGGCACTTTGGTTGCATCATCCGTTAATTTCCTTTTATTGTAAAATCCATTTTCACCGTAAAATATTATATCGTAATTTTTGCTGGAATTTATGTTTAATTAGAGTGATTCAGTGATTTCACGGTAACAGTGACTGTAAAAATTACGGTATATAGGATTTTTTTGGATTTAAAAAAAAACCTAGGTAAAAATGGATTTTACGGTAAAAGGTACCGGACCCTGGGTGCAGGTACTTTTTACCGTAAATTGATCTGCATTTTTTTACAATGCACATTCTTATCGTTTTGATTTCAGGGTTTGAATTATCTGCATAGCGGAGAAATGGAAACTCATGGAAGGTTAAGATCATCAAATTGTCTCGTGGATAGTCATTTTGTCGTCAAGCTCACCGATTTCGGACTACCTTCCTTTAGACATGCTGAGTCAATAGTTCATTGTGAAGATAAAAATTTAAAAAGTAAATTAAACCTTTGTAATTTTTAATAAAACTCAATTCGAAATAAAATTAACAAGAAATTTAGAATTATTTTTCTTTTTTAACCGTGAATTACACTTTGATGAAAGAAAAAAGAAACGAAGCCCCAATGCTATTTCTGATGATTGTTATTTAGAGCAACCGCCTGATCATGAATATGACCTATTTTTTCACTTTTCACGTTTTCTGAGAACATTCCCCATTTTCTTTACACTTTTTTATAATTTCATGGCTATGAATTTGATTTAAAAGTCTAAGTAATGAATGATTTTAAATGATACTATTTTTTATGAGGGACTAATGAGTTGAAAAAATGTAAAACATAAACATTTATTATAAGATGGGTGACTTCGGAGGATTTAGCAACATAGTAAAAATATTTAGCCAAAATGTTTGTTAAGACTGAGTTAGAGGGTCTCAGGAAGCTCCCCGAGAAATTCCAAATAGGTTTCGAAGATTCACTGACAATACTAGACAATACTTGACAATACTAGATTTTTTTTCCATCCTCTTCCGCTTTTAGCCAGAATTGTTGCTAAATATTTATATTGTATAGATTTATTTAAGAGCCGACCCAATTTTGAGTTTACGACTACCAGTGATCAACTACTTAACCTTGTCATTTCGAACCTAATCCAGAAGACAAGGAAGCTCCTGTATAAAGTATTTGGAGAAATTTGCCTTCATTGAAAACTCTTTTTTGATAGAACTAACCCGCATTTGCTTTATATGGAACGGAAAAGCATGAAAACCTTCCACGGTTTGTCCGATGACAAGAGGACTCTAACTCATGATCCGTCTACCACTAGGGAGTACTGTGTGAGTATTTTGTCAGCACTGTGGTCGATGTGAGCCAGGTGAGGAATTCGCATCGACCAGCCCTCGATGGGCATCGAACCCGGGTCACCTCATAGGTAGGCGAGTGTCCTGTTTTTTTAGTGTTTCTGTAGAAATATATTTAAACAAATTAAAAAATAAAAAACTATATTTTGTAATATTTTCTTCGTGTTGTTTCTAATGACACTTAGACAATCCAAGGTCGCCAGTTATTGGCTTTTTTTTTAATGAGTCAAGACAAGAAAAACACCGAGAGGGTGAAAGTAAGTCATGGCTCAGAACCTCACAGATAGATGTCAGCACCACTCATTCGTGAAGCCTCTTCCTCAATTTAGACATAGATCTGAAGGGGACAGAAAGTTTTTTCAGTTCTCAGTACTCATGGTACTGCTCAGCAAACGACCGTATGATTTTCGTTCCACAGATTTTACGAGCACGTTTATCACATGCACTCGGTTGGTGGAGTTGAAGATCGAATCCCGGGCCCTCAGGACCAAAGTGAGATTCTCTATCCACTGAGCAGCCACGGCCCGGACTTTGCAATGCAGTATTATCAACTATCGGTTTTTTTTTCTTTTTTTTTTTGCAATGCAGTATTATCAATTTTTGTTACAATAAATACATAATACTAACACATAAGAAATATAATTATTTTGGCATCTCTTAAACTCAAAATTTTTAAAAATTTTTGTGATTCTATATTTTCAGAATTTCTATGGAAATCACCGGAACTTCTAAGGCTGCCCGTGTGTCCTCCCGAGGGAACAACCAAAGGTGATATCTACAGTCTTGGAATTATATTGCAAGAGATCAGTTTGCGTGAAGAGCCATTTTATCCTTTCCGAAGCTCGATGACCGTAGCTGGTGAGCCAGTATGGAAGCCTCAATCAGTTTTTGTTGCTTTTCTTTTAATTTTTTAAAAAAATTTATTTTTATATCGAATTACAAAGAAATCTCTGGAGAAATATATACACCGAAAATAGCAGTGCATAATAAGGCCCTAATTCAATTACTAGTAAACATTAATTGTCATATTTTTTCAGTTGTGCTATGTTTTATATATTTATAAATTATTAGTCATATTAATCAGAGATATAACTATCTTGTACGGACACGAGAGGATGAAAGGAAATACCATTAAGAAGAACTCGGTAATTTAATAATGTATTTACACATCCATTTTACAATAATGAGTAACAACATTGACTGAAAAAGAAAGTCACTTAAAAGTTTACCCAAACTGATAGAGGTAAAACGAGAACCAGGGAAGGTTCGTGTGTCTCTGGCATCATCTAACTTGTTGAGAGTAAAAAAAAAATAATAATAATAAGACTATTGTTTTTGTTTGTGCGGATGGAGAACTAGCGTCATCTGTTGCTACGAATTTACTATCCGTTACAATCTACAAAAATTAGTGACTATATGCTTTTACGATACAAATAAAGTGAATACAAGTTATAAAAAATATATTTGCTGGTGTCGAAGATTAAGGTCATAAACATGTTACTTAAATAATTCTAAATTTTTAATTGTAAATTGTTACTACTAAAATTGATCAGCATTTACATTTTATATATTTTGAAATTAGAACGGATAGCGCATTATCAACTTTCGTTTCAGGAAAAAAAAAAAGTTGTTTCGCATTATTTTTTATTTTTCAAAACAGCTGGAATTAGACTGTTCAAGCATTTGGGACTTTTTTTCCAGCATTTTTTTTTTTTAGTTATTGCAGTAAAAGAAACAAGGTATTCTGTTTGTCATGTCGTAACTTTTCGAGTTCACATATTAATGTTTTGAAGCATGTTACATTTTGAAGACCATGGTGTCGGTAAATCGCAATCACTTCTTCACACGAGGAAATGATCGTAAGAATAGGTAAAATGATATTTCAGAACCTTGTCGCTAAAAGTCTTTATTGGACCGTAACAAACAGTAATGTAAAATACGGGATATTGTTAATACTCATAATTTTTTTCGTAACTTTCGCTTATTTTCAGTTCAAGCTTTAATTTTCTTCACAGTTATTTTTTTATGACACACTTAAACGCTACCTTTACTCGTTCAATATACTTCTGAGAAACAATGGTTGTACAGACTTCAAGGTATCAACAAGGAGCTTGATCTTAAAATTACAAAGAAATAAATATATTTTCGCTTTGGCAGACATAAAAAAGATGACGATGCCAAATGCATGATATACTAAAACGAGATGTAACGATAAATTCAAACTTTTGTACACAGTATTGCAATTAAGAAAGAACTGTAATAATTTTAAAACAGACATAAAAAGATGACGATGTATCCAAATGTATGATATACCAAGGCGAGATGTAACGATAAATTCAAACTTTTGGTATATTGTATTTAAATTAAAAATGAACTATAATAATTTTTAAACAGACATAAAAAAAGGTGACGATATATCCAAATGCATGATATATTAGGACGAGGTGTAACGATAGATTCATGCTTTTGCACATTGTGTTGCAAGTGAGAAAGAACTACAACAGACATATAAACATGACGATGTATCCAAATGCATGATACAGCAAGGCGAGGTGTAACGATAGATTCAAATCTTTATATATTGCCTCGCAATTAAGATGGAACTATGATAATTTTTAACAGACATGAAAAAGATAGTGATCTATCCAAATGCATGATATAACAAGGCGAGGTGCAACGATAGTTTCAAATTTTTGTATATTGCGTTGCAATTAAGAAAGAACTATAATTATTTTTAAACATTTGCAGAAATTCTTGCCAGAATCCGAGTATGTGAAAGTCCACCTTTTCGACCTGTTGTACCAAAAGAGACCTGCTCTGCTGCTTTAATAATGCTTATGAAAAGATGTTGGAGTGAAGATGCAGATGACAGACCTGATATTAGCCAAGTTAAGGCTGAAATGCGAATTTTAAACAGGTATAAAGCACTATAACGGCTTTATTCTTCTACTGTCAGTAAAAACAAAAATTACATATAGTTCTTTACAAGTTTGATTAGCAGTAGTGTTAGTTACGTGCAATTTGTTAATTTCTATGCAACTCCAATCAGCAAACTGGATGTATATGTTTAAAAATAGGCCCATTTTTAATGTCTACAGATAAAAAATAATTAATCTACCTGTCATTCCATAAATCTGTCTATGAGTTGATTTTGAGGCGAACAGGGACCCTTTTACAGCTGCTAATTCTGTATATTTGCCCAATTTAAAGAATTATTTTAAAATTTTTAGTTAAAACAATTTATAGCGATTTCTTTTGATTTCAAACTTTCTTGTAAGGTAACATTAGGCCATTTTTAAAACTTAAATGTAGATGATATAAATTTTCAACTATTTACAAACTACCACACCCAGATAATAAATTCAGTCATCAGCATTGGATTGTTGGAGCTTAAATGCAGTTATTAATGACTGATAAGCTAAAAGCAACTTAAAACCAAACAACTATCAATAACTGTTAATAACTTAAAAATTTTACAGGCAAGAATTTTTATAGCGAAAACTCATATAGACATTAAATGGGCATAACATTGTTGGAATATTATAATTAAATAAAATTATTTGTGCACCTAATAAATTTAATTGAAATTATTAATAAGCATTTAATTGAAAATTATTTTATATTTAAGCATCTGATTGAAAATTTGTTTGAGATAGATAATATCAAACTAATTAAGTAATTGTATTTAATAATAAGTAGAATAATAGTCCTTAATTGTCAATAAGTATAAATATGAATGGCATCAATTAGTAGCAACTGAAAACAGAGTAATAAGCTTCTATTTTTAATGAATAAAATTTGAGGAGATGCTTACAATTATCAATAATCATGAACTTCCAATAGCTGGCGAATTATAAACTGCCAATTCCTGCATTAACTTCCAATAGCTGGTGAGTTATAAACACCAAAAAAGTAATGAACTGGATTTGAATATATTTTTCAGAGGTCAAAATGGTGAAGTGAACATCATGGACAATCTGTTGTCGAGAATGGAACAATACGCTCACAATTTAGAGTCACTCGTTGAACAGAGGACAGCGGCATTCATGGAGGAAAAAAAGAAATCCGAAGAACTTCTTTACCAGGTTTTGCCTAGGTATGAGGTTTTTAAGGAACAGGGTGTGCTGTTATTCCTACGGGATTTGAAAGGCTCATAACGAGCAAAATATTACCAATACATCAACGAACTTTTCGTAACCTGATAAAAAAATGCTTTTCCACAAATGTCTAATCTGTTTACCTTAGGTGACGGAGCAGTCAATATTCAGCCGAAGCTCACGTAATAAATGTCTGCAGGAAAAAAAAAAACTTGTGATATTTCTTCATCAGATAAAAAAACATCGTTTATATATTGGTAATATTTGGTTTGGTTTAAACCTTCCAAACACCGGTTGGAAGCAGGACACATCTAGTATATATAATAACAGAAATAAATATTAATAGCTATTTCATTAACAAATCGAAGTGTTGTGAGATGCTCATTTTCCTTAATATAATTGACTATCATTTTCAGTTTTTTAGAACATAAAGAAAATGCAACAAGTAGCTTAGAAATCTATGGTCAAGAGCAAGCTTATTGACCATAAACTTCTTCCAATAGGCATACCGGTAGATTCATTAGTTTTCAATTAAATGGAAAACATGAGGGTGCCATGAAGTTTAAGCGAATGGCTACTATTATGCATGAACTCAAACATAAAACTATAACGTGTCATTATATATACCACTATTTTAACAATTTTCTTTTTGTAGCCGTTTCAAACGATAAACTGTTTATTAGATATTTAAATGAGAAAATATAAATACTCACTATTATTTTATAAGGTAGTTCTATCAGCATTATTCTGAAAAGTTAAAAACTATGTTCTTGATATTTTTAAATTTATTGGAAAAGAAATTTTGCAGAAAACTTTGATCTAAATACCTTATGTTCTGCAATTTGTTTTTGCAATTTTTTTTAAAATGAAAATTGTATAAATCTTTTTTTTCCGGTTATCATTTTGAATTCTATTTATTTTTTATTTTTTTATTTTTTAGCCGTCATTGAACAGCCGACCCTTTGAATTCTATTTGTAAAAATTTTAATTTGAAACAAACTATTTATAATGATAAAAAAAAGTTAAATGTACTTCGGGAATGTTTTTATATTTTTAAGTATCTGATTATTCTACGAATTACAGATCGGTTGCAGAGCAGTTGAAACGAGGCAAATCTGTTGAACCAGAATATTTCGATAGTGTGACGGTTTTCTTCAGCGATGTGGTCGGATTTACAGAAATGTGTTCATCAAGCACTCCCATTCAGGTAAATAAAATAAAATCATTATCTATATCTGTAATAACTGTGTTAGATAAAATGATAATTATTTTCTTTTGTAGGTTGTAGATTTTTTGAATGACTTATACACATGCTTCGATGCCATTATTAACGATTTCGAAGTATATAAAGTGAGTTTTTTTACTTAAATGTATTACTTGTACTTAAATATATTACACTGAGAAAAAAGTATGATCAAAACTACCAGAATTTGGTAAAATTAAAAGTGTTTCTGGGTACACAAAATGGCTCGGTAATTTTTACAGAAAAGCTTTAGTAATAATTTTGGCAAAACTGACAATAAAATATAGTTTTAAAACATGTGATAAAATTTGGTAAATGATGTAAAATTAGGTAATTTTTCCATGACACTATACAGCATGGCATAAAAACTTTTTATTTAGTTAAATTTGTTTTTTATTTTTGTGTTTTTTACTAAATTTAAATATGATAATAAATTCTAATATTTAGAAAACTAGCATTTCCGGAATACCGTTACCAGATGAACGGAAAATCACCAAATAAATGGTTTAAATGCTGTATATTTTTGTTTTATGAACCAGAATTACTCTTTTATTTTGATTGAAACCATACAATACCGTAAATTTAACAGATTCCGTGAGCCATAAATTTCAAGGTGTGGAAATATTCAAAAGTTAGTCATTTTGTCTTGTTTTTAACAGGCTTGTTTTAACTTGTTTTTTAGGTTAAAATGCTTGTCCCGATAAATTTCTCTGATGTGTTCTACTCATAGTTTAAATTGATTCAAACTATTTAATAATTATAATAAATAATTAATAATTTTTTGAAATAAATATTTATTCAAAAGAAACTATCAATGTAGATGCCAATGTAGATGCAATGTATATGATGCCAATGTATCCTTGGCATCATATTTTAAATAATTTTTTTAAGTTGCGGGAAAATTATTCAACAATTGATTTCAGAGTAAACTTTTGAATAAGGTTTTTATGCTAAGTCTTTCTCAATTACTAAATTTTTATAAAATACTGGTAGCACAATAAGTGTATAAAAAAAGTTACGAATACGAGTTAAAGAAATATCATAACCACATATTATTTTGAGAGATTCATCGTGAATTGAATAAATAAGATAAGAAAATTTCATGTTCCAGAGCGATATCATAAACTTCACTAAATGCAGAATATTAAAATTCAAAATAAATTTAAACTGAAGATTCATAATCTAAGTTAGTTTTCAATTTAGATGATAAAAGAATTTTCGCAGTATTATTCAACAAAAGGTATGTTTTTTTTCCTTACATTTAGAATGGTAACAAACAAGAATTCACTTTGACATTTTTGAATGACGTTTTTAATATGCTGTCATTTCGCTAAGGTATTCAATTCATTTAATAGGTGGAGACAATTGGGGATGCTTACATGGTTGTCTCAGGACTTCCAGATAGAAATGGTCTGAGACATGCCAAGGAAATCGCACGAATGTCATTGGCTCTTTTGAACGCTGTCACTTCTTTCACAATAAGGCATAGACCAGACGATACAGTGAAACTTAGAATCGGTATACATTCGGGTACGTTATTTCGAAAATGTTTTTTTTAACGATTTTGACTTTGACATGTTCTTTTATTGTTTCACTATTTTTATTTTTAGGCCCATGTTGCGCAGGCGTGGTGGGTCAGAAAATGCCGAGGTATTGTTTGTTTGGTGATACTATCAACACTGCTTCTAGGATGGAGTCAACCGGAGAGCGTAAGAAAAAAAGGGAGGAGGGGTTGCAAATTCGATTTTGACTTTTTAAAAATGAAAACCCTTTGGTGTTTATATTTACTGCTAGACTTTCTTGAACTTAATATCCTTTAAATTTTCTGTCAACTAAATATATTTTAATGTTGAACCTTATTGCTGAGTAAATTAGTCTTTCTTAAACTTGATTACGAAATATTATGATTGAACTTTTTAGGAAACTTGATTCCTTTTATTACCTTATTGAGGGAGAAAATTTGCACGGTATTATTTGTTTAAAGGGTGTTACACGGTGTTATTGTGTTAACCCACACTATGGTTCAGGTATATGATTTTACTAAAGGAGTGATTTCGCATTTTCAGTAGCATCAAACATTCTCCCGTACACAGGTTTCACGCAAACTCTGCTGCAAACCAGGTGTGTCGTACATTACGTGAGTGTGTAGGATGTTAAGTGAAAGTGCAAAATCTCTCTATTCTTATGCTTTGCGTAGGCATTCTTACCATTAAGATGTAGTAAGAAATATTTTGGCTATAAAACGCATTTTTGCATTGAAAATTTAAGATATTAAAGAAATTTCTGAAATTGACGGGAATAAAACTAAAGTTATATTCTATCATTTGGTAAGTATTTAAATAACCTCTCCCATAACTAAATGCACTCTTTCTTCTTCTTTTTTTTTTTTTTTTTTTAGATTTATGTATAAAATATAAATAATCTTGAAACAGGTTATCGGAATAAAACTCGCATTTTTATAACAAATGTTTCGACGCTTTTACATAGTAATGTATTTACAATGCAATTGAAAAGAAAACCAAAATAAGATTACTAAACTAATCAGCTACCCTGACGTGAGAAAAAATCTCTTGGCAGTATATTTTATTAAACCTTTTTCGGCTTTTGGCTGTTTAAATGCGTGGAAAACAAACCATTTTCATTTTATTTATTATTAACTGAATACCCCTTCTCCATACGGGGTGAAAAATATTTAATAATCAATAAATCAGAACTGAACAACACTACGGAGCCATGCTCAAAACTTTAAGACATATATCAACACAATTAATAAAACTAAAATAATTCCAATTCTTTTTATTTATTATTATTCTTTGTCCTTGATTAGATTAGATTAAGCAAAACATTAGATTAAGCAAAACACATTTTTAGTAGTTCATCCTTTCAAAATAAGGATTAACTAGACTCAGTTTTTTTCTGAACACCTTAATAATCCCAAGTTCCTAAGTCTTGTAAAGTTTGAGTCGTGAAACAAAATGTAACGTTAAGTAAAAAAAAATCGTGGGAAAAAGCTCGCAAAAAAAACCCACTTAAAATTGCGATTATTTTTGATAAAATCACAAAAAAAAAAAAAAAAAAAAAAAATATATATATATATATATATATATATAGTCTTAACTTAGTAAACAAAAATGGTCCTTTACGCAAGAGCAATTTCCACTCTATAGTTGCATCTTAGCTTCCTAAAAATACATCTGTTAAAAAAAATTCCTCAATTTAAACCGAAACTGGATTCGAACCCTAGATCTTCTTGTTACGAGGTCAACTCTTTGACAATCATACAGCTGGCCGACTTACTACGTCGCTTTATTTTTAAACGTCTATAGTCCTCAACCTAGCTTCGTTATTTAAGTTAATAAAATCTCCCAGAATGCACAAGTATAAGGTTTCGAGTTGAGAAAACACTTTCGTTATATATTTAAGATCTCGCGTTTCGTTACTAATCACGTGATTTTGTGAAGAAATGATTATCAGAATAAATGAAATACAGCTCGAGGATTGCTGAATCGACAAAATAGAGAGTTTATTTCTGACAGTGTTTGAGATAACTTGAAATGAAATTTTGAATTGTTCAACATCAAATTTGAAGAGATATTATGTCACAATTTTTACAGTGTAGGGGCCAGTCTTTCTGCTGGTTTTACTTGCAATAAGATTCACAAATACAGTTTAAATTTATGTATAACTTTTTTACAAAAATTATATGCGATGCTCACATACTTTCTCAATTAAAAAGAACTTTAAGAGAGAAAAAAAAGCAAGAAACTTTCTAATTCATAAAATTTAATATTTTTGACTTATACTGCTTTGACTTATACTGCTTTGACTTATAATGTTTTACAATTTACAAAACGTAACGTTTCATTATTTAATTTTTAGCACTGAAAATACACGTGAGTCCAGATACAAAGGTGGCTTTAGATTATTTTGGAAATTTCAAGTTGATTTCGAGAGAGGAAATCGAAGTTAAGGTTAGTATTAAAAAATATTTAAGAGTTTAATTTATGAACAATATATTTTAAATTTCTCATACGTATGAATTTCTCGGAAAAAAATAAAATTTTCATATTTTCCATACTAATAAAATAAGATCATATAAGATCATTTACAAGAGCAAACTAAAATTTTTTTACATATTTGTCCTACAAAAAATAATGCTAGTTTCAGTCTTTTTTGCAAAATATATGTATATATACTCCTCTCAGTATTCTTTTGCTTACACTGTCTTTTCTCCAGTAACTTCGCTTTTTAATAAATTGTTTTTTTTTAATTTTTTTTTTCATTAACGATCATTAGCGTCAATAATAATAAGGTGATTTTTTTAGCTTCTCTTAAATAACTTGGTTGGTACCATTTCTCCATTAATTTTTTTATTTTTAGTTCATATCTTTTTTTTTTTTTTACAATTAATACCTAAAACCGAGTCGTGGTAGCTCAGGAGCGTTTAGAATTGCGTTCACCTTTCAATGAGATGAAGCGGTGGTTTCGAATCCCAGCGATGGCTGGTTGTTACGAATTCCGCGCTCGGTTTACACTGACTACAGTAAAATATCCTCACTGGTGGACGGATCTTGGGTTAGAGTTCCCTTGCCATCGGGCTAGCCTTGAGAGGCTTTCGGGATATTCCTCTCCATGCAACGCAAATACGGGTTCCTTCAAAAAGTCCTACTTGAAACAAAATTTCTACCAATACTTCATGCAGGAGTTCCCTTGTCTTCGGGAGTAGGTTCAAATTTACAAGTCTCTGGAGTTAAACATTAATAATCGTAAACCCAAAATTGAGTCGTCTGATCAAAGACGGTTGTAAAATAAAATGAAATACCTAATACCCAAATTAATCGAGCATAATTGTTACCAATAATATTATGGCGATTTGCTACGTTTTTCCTGAACTCAACTAATATTTTTAATTTCAAATACCGCGAATGTGTAATTTTTTAGTTCTATACAAGTACTTTTTTAAGGCATAACTACAAACAAAATAAACATGCGGCTTCAGATAACTTTAGAAACGCTAATTTACTGACGTAGTCTGCCAAAGCAACCAGCTTATGTTCATTATTATGTTTATCTGACATAACGAATAAACATAATTAAATATCTAAGAAAATAAAAATAAAAAACCCTTTTTATCATGAAAGCAAATATTACATTTGCAATATTTAATATATTTTAAAAAAACAGAATCGTCTGCAGCTTCATTTTAACCAATGGCAAGTTTTAAACCAATGAAAAATGTCTATTTTTCGATCTTCTCTTCCAGCGATCGAATTGAAATTTTCGAAGAATTGGCTATATATTCCCTTTTGATTATTCTTTAATTGTGTTCTTGTCAATTAACTATATTCCTTGTTGTATATTTCTTGTTAAATATAATTAATACAATAAATATGTGTAGTTTATGCATTAATTCAACTTATAATAATTGTAGTACACTTTTTTCTTCTTCAGGGAAAAGGTAAAATGAAAACATATTGGTTGCTCTCAGAAATAGAAAGTATGAGAGTTTCTGCATCTCCGGCTGTTCAGAAAAGAGAAAAAGATACTGTAAGAAGAAAACGATAGATCGCATGTAAATATAAGAATACCCGAAATGTAAAAAAAAAAAAAAAAAAAAAAAAAAACTACTTTGTAAAATTAAAATGACTGCCTGATTTGTAAAAATTGTTGAAATTCCGGAAATAAAAAAATAAATAAAAAGATTTCGTAAAGATATATTGTTAATATCGCTTGTAAATAGAAACAAAAATACAAAACATAATGAAAAAAAGAGTTCTTTGTATAAAAAACTTTTATACCATACACTTAAATATTTCAAACTTAAAAACCATTTGTAAAGTTAAATAAAATTCAGAAAAGATTAAAAAAAAAAAAAAAAATAGACGAATTTGTGAAAACAAGTGAAATTCATAAAAATCAAAAATATGCAATTTAAGAAGAAAACTATTACGAAATGAGGGAATTGATGAAGATGTAAAAATAATTGATATCCATGCAATGAAAAATATACAATTTAAGAAAAAATCGATTATACGAGGGTTGCTATTTATATTTCTGGCCTAATAATGAAAAAAACAAATATGTAGGATCGAAATTGGTTTTATTGTTTTTCAAAATATTCTCCATGATGATCAATACACTTTAGCATGCGTTTGAACCAATTTTCAAAGCACTTTTTCCAGTCCGATTGAGGTAACTCCAAAACATGCGTTTTGAATGCATCAACCGCTTCTTCGGGGGTCGAAAATCGTTGTCCACGTAATTTATTTTTGATGTGTGGGAATAAGAAGAAGTCATTGGGTGCCAAATCAGGATCAGGGCTGTACAGCGGATAACCCATCAGTTCGATCTTTCGCTCCGTCAGAAATGCCTTTCTTTGAGTTGATGTGTGAGAGCTCGCATTGTCATGATGAAGAATGATTCGCCTGTTCTTCTGCTTTTTTCGAATTTCTCCGATGACTTCTGACAAACAAATGGTCGTGTACCATTCAGAATTGACCGTCCTGCGTTGCTCTAACGCCACTGTTGCCACATGACCGTTAATGCCGAAGAAACAGGCAATCATTTGTTTCGATGTGCTTCTTCCTCGAACAAGTTTTGTTGGTTTTGCCTCGTCTTGGAAGACCCATACAGTTGATTGCTGTTTTGTTTCCAGCTCATATGCATAGATCCATTATTTGTCACCTGTGTAGATGTTATACACAGCCTTTGATGTACCTTGAACGTATTTTTCCTACATTTCCTTGCACCAATCGACACGAGCCTTTTTTTGAGCGTTTGTCAGATTATGCGGGATCCAACGCGAACAAATTTTTTTTACGCTCAAATGTTTATGCAATATTTTATTGATGCTAATCATATTAATGTCCAAAGACGCCTCTATCTCACGGTATGACACATGACGATCTTGCTTTATCAGTTCACGCACAGCATCGATCTTTTCTAGCACAACAACGGATTTTGGACGACCTGCACGGGATTCATCCTGGATCGAACATCGACCACGATTAAATTCGTTATACCAATTTTTTACAGTGTTGTAGGATGGCGCTTTATCGCTGAATAAAGAATTAAGTTCATCGAATCACTCTTGTCTTGACAATCCACGTCGAAAGTTATGAAAAATAATGGCACGAAAATGTTCACGATTCAATTCCATTTTTTGAAAGAGAAGAACTTTTCAATTCGCGATCGCAACGAACTATAGGGGGCGTTGTTGTATGTGCCGAATCCCTGCGATTTCCATATGAACAGTCATTCAGTTACACTGGAGACGTCTTTAATGTAGCATGTAGCATTGTAACGTTCCATCTTTATTGTGGCTGATTAAATTTAAAAAAGAAAAATGTTTGTTTTCTTTCTTATGCAAATGAAAACAAAATGGTATCACTTTTTTTTTAGAGAAGGAACATCCAGAACACATCGGAAAAATATTTGTAAATAAAGAGAAAAAAATAGGTATATTCTTATAAGAGTTCAAACCTAATGCCTGAGAAATAGTTTTACTAAATTTAATGGTATAACATGAAAGGCCTATTTAAATTTTAACGTAAAATAAAGAATGCTTACGAAACAAAAAGAAAAAAAAGAACCATTCTTTTTTTGTCGCCATTTTTTAGTGTAACGAAAATGCGTCTTTGGGACTTGCCAAAAACAAAACAAGATGCAATTTTATTTTTTTAGGAGCGAAATATTTTATGGAGTGAAATATAACGAAAATGTACCAATGTCCATAACATGAAACTTTATCTTAGTAAACGTCCGTTTCGGAAATGTTATTTCATTTTGAATCTTATTTATTAGAGTTCATAATGGCTATAGAATCAGGTGAGAGAAAAGTTTGTTTTGAATCTATGCTAAACTCTATATTGGCCCATTTTCCACCGAAATCCGATTGACTACTTTGATTTTAAATAAAGTGTTTCATTTTAAGATTTTTTCCAAAAATTCTAAGTGTAGATTGGCGGCACTAAAAATCTGCCAAATCTGTAACTGTGGTTAATACGTAAGTACCGAATTTTTCTTCTATACTTTTCTGAATCATATTACTTCAAATATTAGAATATGCAAGAAGTATACATAAACACATAATTTAATACCATTTAATTTTTCAAAAAAAGTATTTTGACAACAATTTTATCAAAAAATTATAAACTAAAAAGCGTAAAATAAAGAATTCTTAGGATAAAAATGATTTTAAAAATTCCTCATTTTTCAATAAAACTTTCGTATTGTTTTTTTTTTTTAATTCTTATAGTATTTAATCAGACGTAAAAAAAAAACATTTTGTAGAGAACGATCATCAAGTACGAAAAAAAATTATTTACAAGCAAATTTTTTATAATAAAAATCATAACACTTACCTGATTTATAAGTCCGGAGAATTCCAAAATGATATGTTCTTTGTTTGAAAACTTTATTCTCAAATAACATATACATAGTTTATCCCTTCATTACTTTTAGGTAACATACCACACATCAAAATTTTATAATTGTAAGATCTCGATATGAATTTTAATATGTAGCTTTAAATAGCTGAATTCTAGTTGAAATTCTTTCAAAACTAAAAAACACTTACCAAGAAAACGATAAAAAATTTATTTGTAATCAGCACAAAAGATACTTTTTCAAGTAATTCGGATTATTCTTTATTGTTGTTTTCTGAATTATGTAGATACAGAAATATATACATTTCTATGAAGAAGAAGAATATTCTATAACTAATACAGTTCTGAATTCACTTAATTCATAGGAATGACGAAAGCAATGTTGACTTCATTTTAACTTGTAATAAATTGAAGACAGAAAAATTATTTTACCGCAATACACACATCTGTAACAGCAAGTGATCATGAAATCATGTTATGTTGTTGGTAATAGAAAGGTAAAAATTATTGAGAAGTTGTTCTTCAAATGCTTGGCGTGTTCTGCTTCAATGTTTGGCATGTTCTGATTAGTTTTTTCAAGAAGTTTTACCTTTTCTTTAGGGAAATTTTGCTTCCTATTTGCTGCTAAGAAAATGGCGTCCGTCATTGCCAATGGCTATGTGGGAACTAATGCCCGATATTTACAGTCTCCCGCTAGATGGCGTATCGAGTGTTGCGATCGCGAATTTACTGTCAACAACACAAATGAATCTATAATGGTAAATCGTCTGCTGAATTTATGTTTAAAATTATCAAACTTTCGATTAAAATCGTCTGCGGTCGCCTAGCAACAATTACTGTTGCCAAGGCCAGAAATATAAATAGCAACCCTCGTATCATATGTCAGAAATAATTGGTGGTTTATTTCGCTTAATTATTTTGTATTGAGCGGTCACCGTTTTGTAAACACATTCACAAATTTACATTGTCGGAGTTATCAATGAGTTATTTTATTGCGGTTTTACTATATCTAGAATAAATTCTGTAATTATTTTCTCTTTGCACTTCTTCTTCTTCTTATCATTTTTCCACTTTAAATACTTTTCATTAATTATGGAAAAGATTATGCCTTTTCTAAAGAACATTGTACATTCTATTATGAACGACAAGAAATGTTCAATGTTTTTTGTCCCTTAAAATTATATTTTTTAAGGTATTTTTTTTAAATTTTTTAAAGAACTCTCTCGCTCTTTATATATATATATATATATATATATATATATATATATCACGAAAAAAAGAAAAAAATTAAAAAAAACAATAAGTATTATTTATTGCGCATAAGCTGCAAGTAAATAGAACTCATAAAAAAGTTCAAAGTGAAAATACAACGAAGAAAAATTACAGACAAATGAAAAAAGGGAAAAAGAAAATTATTAATAATATATAAAAAAAATCTAAGCTGGAAAGGAAATATATATATATAAAAAAAAAAAAAAAAAAAAAATTTTTTTAAAGAATCCGGGAAAAAAAAGATATAATCTTTTCATCAGCCCACACGATTATATCTGCAAAAAAGAGTGCTTTATAATATTGTATTAATATAACCGAAGTAAAATATATCAATACAATAGTGTGAGGAGCACTAAAAAATTTTTTTACAAAAATTACATTAAATAAAATAGAATACAATAAGTAAAAATAACACAAAAAAACAGAAAGTAAAATATAAAGAAGAAACAGAAAAGAACATAATACATAATCTATAAAGCAAGTAGTGAAATCAAATGAACTTACATGAAATTTTTCAAGAATGATTTAAAATATTTTTGTAACAAGATTGCCAGATTGCAAAATATGAAAACAAAAGCGCAAATTAAGATAGAGTAAGTAGAGGAATTTTAAAGTGCGTTCTTGCTGCATTACTGCAGTGCGTTTGATTTGTTAGTTATCAAGGATGGGCCCGAAAATGGATGGGCGCAAGGTAAAATTATACTGGATAATTTAAAGAAGTTGACTATAAATAATTTTAGAAAATAAATATTTACTTAAGAAAAAAATATAAAATAGAAAAGAAAACGAAGCATGAATTGCCTGTTTAAAAAAGAAATATTTTTAGTAAAAAAAAATTTTTTTTTTAGTAAATCTTTTTTTTAATTTTTTTTTTAGTAAAAGTTTTAGCCACGGATTTGCCCGCAATGGATTTGCACATGGAAAAATTTTTATAAATTAACAAGGATTTTTATTAGTAAATAATTTTAGCCACGGATTTGCCCGAAATGGATTTGCACATGAAAAAATTATACAAATTAACAAAGAAATTTCTTTTAGTTTAGAAAGGGGAATGCTCCCCTTTTTTCATTTGTCTGTAATTTACCTTTGTTTTATCTTCATTTTGAACTTATATATATATATATATATATATATATATATATATATATATATATATATATATATATATATATATATATATATATATATATATAAATATATATATATATATATATATATATATATATATATATATATATAACTATATATATATAACTATATATATATATATATATAACTATATATATATAACTATATATATATATATATAAACAAACTTTACATTTTACGACAAATTAGTAAAAAAAAAAAAAAAGTTTTTTATTTTTTTTAAGTTATTTAAATATTGGATGATGTATGAAAAAGGGCAATATTAAAGTTAGCAGTATAGCAACATGCGCTTTCCGCTTAACTTTTAAAATATTTCAATACTTATTTTGCTAAACTTGATTTTCAGTTTTATTTAAGATAAAATTTCCTTAAACATTTGTATAAAAATCAAAAACAAGCATATATTGTTTTAATATTTTTTATAAAATACTATTTCGAATTAAGTTTTTAATAAATCGCAACTATTGTAGAGTAGCGACCTCTTTCAGTACCATTTGCTTAAGAAAAATCTTACTATAAGCATAATAAACATAAAGTTGGAATGAAAATTGAAATTTATTTTGTACAATTTTCATTATTTTTTCATATGATTATAATGAAAATTGTACAAAATGTGAAAATATCAATGTCGTTCCAGTAACTATAAATCGGTCTCAAAAGAGGTGAGGAAAATTTCGCCCATTCGACTGTGTTTTAAAAAAGTTGAAAAAGTTAATATAGCAAAAATAGTTAAAATGTCATATTTGTTTTGCCACCTGATAGAATTTATGGTTTTCTATTTTCTTTAACAGACTTTTAAAAACAACTGAAATTGTTTTAGATGTTCAAATAAAAGGTATTAAAAATGTTTGGTTTTGATGAGCTAATTTAATTAAAAATTTATGTGAAAATATATTAATTTTTGAAATGTATAGAAAAATTTTTATTACATTTATAATAATGTGCAATTTATTCTTGAATTTTATACAATCGCTTTAAAAAAACATACATACTCTTTTTTGTGTTAGTATCTGTTATTTAAGTCAGAAATAATTAATGGAATTTAGATATAAAATATTTTTTCTTTCTGTATTGTTAGTTAAAAATTTATTTACGTTTAATTTCTTCCATGCTTAAAAACACAGTAGAATTCTCATTTTGATAGAGAATAAAAAGCAGACCTGTGTTTTAAAATAAATTATTCTGTTCATTTTAAAAGGAACAAGTAAAGATCCTAGTACTCAAAGTAACTGTTTATAAGTAAAATCTTATTTGAAAAAAAGAAAAAAATAATGCATAAAATCAAAAGTACAAGAACAATCTGAACTCATTTTAGGCGGAATCTTTAAAGTATAAATAGATAATTAACATTTTTATTGTTTAAACTCAGAAAACTCAAAATGCTATATTAAATATGATTTTATCAAATAAATAAAGTGAAAATTAGTGTGAAAATTAGTATATATTTGCTAAATAAGTAGATTACACAAATATTTTATTACTCAAGTTTATTTTGTGTTGGCGTTAGGTTGATATACTCCCAGTTTAATTCCAAAGCAATAACTTTATTACATCCATTTGTTGGAGATTCTGCATTTGATGGAGACATGCATTTGTTGGAGAAAACTTTGCAGGCATCATTTCTCAATTTATATAAACTATTAATTTATACAGTACATAAATTCTGGAAAAGTTTTTTAAATAAATTTTTTGTTACACAAATCGGAATCAATAAATAATTTTTTTGTTACTCAAAGCGTAATCAATAAATAATTTTCTTGAAAAATATTTGAAGAGAAAGGCAATCATGTTTCAATCGGAAGACTACTATCAGTTTCAATACTTATCAACTAGATGGCAGCATCAACAATAAGAAACAGAAGTATTAAACATAAGAAATTTTACTGAAGAAATTTACTTTTACCACTTCTGCCATCTGTTGATAATTTATCCAACTATTTGATTTTGTAGCATTTCTTATTAAATTAGTCAGTCCAACTATCTAATTAATCCTGTCCAACTATCTAACTTTAAGCTAAATTAATCTGTCCAACTATTTATCCAACTATTTGATTTATTTGTATTTCTTATTAAAACAAAATTATAGCGGGAGGACGGGAAAAAAATCAAATCCAGAATTGATTTTAGCTTTCGTTATCGTGATTTGCTTATTTATATTTTGAACCTTTGAAGTTTTTATTAATAAAGGGCGAAAAATTAAATTTCTTGAAAACGTTAATGTATTTCGTTAATCTAAAATAAATATTTCTAATGAGTTATTTAGTTCTGATTTCTTTAATATATACATTTTAAATTGCTCATTCATTCAAGACAGAGAAGATTTTGTTTGGATATTAATTTAATCTTTTTCATATCGCCTTAAAATTTATTTTTAATATCATTACAATTTTTAGAAAAGTTGTAACTTGTCAACTGCTAAAATTTAACTTTTAATATATCATTGCTAAAATATATTCACTAAATGAGTTAAAACCTTTGCCTAAGAAGCAAAAATAATTAAAATATTGAATGGCAACATTTTGGGGCTCTTTTTATTAATGCATAGATAATTTTCATCATAAATGTTTCTCTACCTAGAATAGTGCCATTAGTGTACCTGGGAACAATTTAGGTGATACACAGGGACTATGGAATCGGGGGAGGGCACACTAGGCTTAGCCTTCTCTCATTTTATAGCTAAGAGACGCAGCTAAGATGACGATTTTTTTCTCAATATTTGTGTGAAGAAATTTACGATTAAAAAAATCGATAATTTTATTGTGTCTAAATTTATAAAAATAAATGAAAAAGCTTTTCCACTGCAAGCGAGCGTCCTTATTACTGTACGATCAGAAGAGTCCTGTGTTAAATGTCACAGCGAACAATATATATATAAAAAAATATATAATATATAATAATATATAAAAAAATATATAAACAAAAAAAAACAGTGAAGCAGAATGGAAAAAAAACCGTTTTTTAAATTTTATTTAAGTTTTAAAAAAAAATTGGAACTATGAAGTAAAAATTGTAAATTCGTATTCTTGATTGCCATTTTGATGCCGTACAGATAATAATTCGGATCCGGTTATTACTATATATATATATATATATATATATATATATATATATATATATATATATATATATATATATATATATACATACAGGGGAGAGAGAGCCTCCCCCATTCATGTTATGCTTCCGCGGTCACTTTTGATACAATCTTTATTGTATCATGTAAATTTTTTCAATGATTCTACAATGAATGCCAAAGTATTAACTGTAATATTAAACCTTATGATTGGAGATTCTACTGTATATTCTATTTGTGTACAAATTATAAACTATCAATGCACATTATATACTATATAAGCACATTATGTAATACGAGGCTCTGAACCAATTTGTCTTTCTATTAAAATGAATTCGTCACAAAAGAGTATTTTTTTTTAAAAATTGACATGCACTCCTTTCTTGTCAAAATATGACTTATTTTTTAGTTTAATTATTTATTTGTTTATTTTTTTCATTTATAAGCAAAATTTTAATGGTAAATTTTCAAAATATTCTCATAATATACCAAGCTACAATTTTAAAATAATTAATAAAAATAAAATAGCTTTATTTTCTGCTTATCTCTGCGACCTAAATATCTTTTTACAAAAAATGCATTTTTGTTTATTAATGTGCGAAACCCAAATGAAATAGGTAATGAGCAAAATTGTTATATCTCTATATATTTAATACAGAACAAAACAGTTCTACTTAAACCTGAAAGGTAATTTAAGATATAAATAAGAATCATTATCGCCACATTTTACCAGTATATTGGCAAAAAGTTTAGTTAAATTCGAATTTAACATTTTAACGATTCTTTACAACATAACGAACCAACTCATTTTCCTCTATCTCTGGATCTGCCTTGTACTAAGGAATGCTCATAATAACCCTCTTTTTTGTTCTCAATCAAAGATTCCAGTGTATTGTATCTCACACTGATCGGGACAGACATTTTTAACTTTAAGCCAGAGGCTGTGGGCCGTGGGCAAATTGCTTCGGTGTCTTTGAATAAACCCAGTACCAAGCAGGACCATGTGAACGAAACTTTTTAAATTTTTGGAAGATTAAATATATTATTCTATTGAATGTTGTGAGTGATTTGATATCGCAGTTTCAATCCAGACTGATATATTGAATCTTTGTCGTGAAGACAAACAGCGTCAAAATATCCATTGACCATTTTTTAACTTTGATCACTTGCTTTAAAATTATCTTACAGTTCTGAGAGATAAGGGAATTAGCTAAAGTATTTTTTTTATGTATAATTCTTATGGAATAATCTTATGTGTATAGTTGGTCATTAATATTTTTTGGAAAATTTATCAGTTTTTAGGCCTCATTTTTTTTCTCTTTTAATAAAATTGGTGGTTAACACGGGTAAAAGGGTTCAGAATTCAAAGCCATTCCAGAACAAAAATAAACTACCTCATTCGTCATTTTTTGTTCCTACGAAAACTAACCGAATTCTTTCATAGTATGTGATTAATATGTTGAAGCTCATAAATAGCAATCGTAAAAAAAGTGTTTTAATCGTTTCTTGAATAATATGAAATAGTTCATCATTAGTTCTAGCAAGGAGCGAATTTATTCATTCTAAGCCATTCAAGACTCGCACCCTGGTTACACTTAATTCGTATGAGTTTCTATAAGACAATTTACGAACTAACCAGATTTTTTCATAATATGTAATGGAGCACAAAATCGGGGTAAAACACTTTAATTGTCGTGTTTTTTGTCTCTTATTGAACAACAGAATGAAGTAGCTCATTACTAGTTCTAACTAGGAACGAATTAATTCGTTCTAAGCCATTTTAAACCCAAATTACTCTAAACACCATTTTTTTTTCTTTCGCATTAACTCCCAAATGACTAACCAAATTCTTTCCTAACCAAATTCTTTCATATTCTATAATTATGACGTTGGAACTCACAATAGGCGAAACACCACACAATTTTTTATGCATTAATTGTTTCTTGTATTTCGTTGAATCGCATATACACTGTAAAACATTCTGGATCAAAATAACGTGAAAATACCGGCACTCAGGATGCCAGAACTTTTTAACGTAAAATTTTACGGAACAAAAATATGATATTCTGAAATTTTTACAGTAATACTTATTTTTAAATCATGGAATCATAATATTACCGTAAAAATTGATGAATAAAATTTTACGATAAAATGAATTCTTTACGGTAAAATGGATACTAAGGATGCTGCACTCCGGATGCGAATACATTTTATCGAAATTTGATTAAGAATTTTTTACAGAGTCGATAATATACAAAAACGCATAATGTACACAATTGTATAATGTACAAAAAGTATAATATTCATAATTATTAATATCATAATATAAAAACTTGCGTATAATCTATATTATTAAGTTATGTATAAGGAACGAGAACTTTTCCACCTTGTGTTACATAAAATCAGTAAATCTAATTAAAAAAATGTGTATAATTTTTGGTTTAAATAATTTGAATATAATTTATGAACTTATGAATTGTATCTAATAAATAAATTTTATTTAAAAAGAAATTTTTATCTGATTCGTAGTTTAACTAAATTGTAACTGTAGTTTAACTAAATGTTAACTAAATTGCAATTTATTTTATATTACATTTCGTTCTCTCATCTTTACATTAATTTAGAAGTTTGATATTATTGCATCATTACGTTAAGAGCAACGTTACACTGGTTTCGAAGTCTAACTACTTTATATTGCTTTCTGTTTTGAGTAGAGAGTTTTCTCTCGGGATTCGCCGATCAGGGAATCCAGGTGGTTTTTTTCGAGCTAATTAAAACTCCTCTGGAAAACTTTTTTTTAGAAGTCCTGGGAGATATTTTAGAATGTTAGATTACGTTTGTGTTGATTTTTTCTTTTCACAATTTGAAACATACAGATTTATTTTTAAAAAAACTGTATATTTTTACCTACTTTTCAGCCAGATTTTATGTGTCACATATTGATTATCTTATTCTCATATGTAAGCTCTGCTACCATCTCACTATCATTAGTGAGTTATGCCTCTCTTGATTTACATGATTTTTTAGTGATTTTTGGTATGTTATTATTATCAAATGTCAGACATTTGGCCTCTAGGCCATTCGTCCACGGACTCTTTATTGTTTCTCTACTTGAAAAGAGAAAAAAGATAGTGCAGGGCATTCGCCCAGTTGCAAAACAACCTTATCCTGGGAGGTCTAAGAAAACATGTGGGTGAGTTAAGAATGTTTAAACGAAAAAGATGGGTCGAAGACAATTATGCCCAATCATGCCAGACGTCTAAAAGTTGCAACTGCAGCCGAACGAGGTGAGTCAAGAACAAACTGTGGTTTGGAGTTGTGGTTAAAAGTTTTTCCCTCGAAAGATGCAAAGTTCTTTCACGGAGAAAACTCTTGGAAATCTTAGCAATTTTTGATTTAGTTTGATGGAATCCCAAGTTCCCAGTTTTTTAAAAAATTTTCTTGCCTAAGATTTAATAAATAACACTGGGTTTATCTCTTACATTGGATAAGTAGCTTTTTAAGTTAGGATTGTCACAGTAAAGTTGCTTTTGACGTTTGCGTCATTAAACTCTATATTAATCATATTATTATTGCCATTCCAAACACAAGCTTCAATAACGTCGAATAATTTTTGTGAGAAAAAAAGAAAACTTGTGTGAGTAATGTAAATAGTATTCTTTTCATAATCCCCCCCCCCCCAAAGAATCAGTTTCCTCAAGTAATTCTTATGCTCTTTGATCGTTGTCAAGAGATCGACTTCGTTTATGTACGACTTTATGTTTAGGAAAGTAAATGTCTAAGTGACCGACTTTTACTAGATTTATTAACATTTACTGTAGCTGTAAAGTTTTCCTATTCATTTGTAATCTCCTGGATACATTGTCAAAGCGTCATTCATTCAAATTGTTCTCATGCGTTTATTGTACCTCATTCCAATTAATTGATGTCTCTTTGAGAAAGCAAATAAGTAATTGACTTTTCTATTCTAATTGTAGTCATGTATAATATCGTCCAAGCTACTGAATTCATTCATATTAAAATCACCTAATCCTTGAGTTAATGCTACTTTTCCATTCAAATCTCATTAATATATCGTCCAAGCCTTTTTTTCTTCATTCAATTAAACTATTGTGTCTTTGAGAAAATATTCTAGCAATTGACTTTTCGATTAAATTGTTTTATCTTATAGATATATTGTCGCAACCGTTGACTTCCTTCATCCAAATCACTATTTGAGGTAAAGTACGAGTGATTTACTTTTCGTTTCAAATTGTTATCTCACAAATATCATTTCACAATTTCCCTTCATTCTATTTTTTAAATTATGCCCGAGTAATAGACTCTTTTACATAATTTTTTGAGACAATTTTCCAGCCATTGACATATTCATTCTTTTGCTTGCTTACGTAAGTTTTGTTCGAGCGAGGGTTTGATCGGATACAGTTATGAACAACTTATTTCTGCATTATTTTCTAACTGATAACTGATTATCTAACCACCAGGCGTTCCAATTAGACTGTTGGGCTAAACAGATCATTTCAACATTATATTTTCTTATTACAATCTTTCGAACTTCCCTCCAATTTGGATGGTTGACTGCACTTGTAAAACTGTCGTAACAGCACAGTTTTGAAGAAATCACATGCTTGTGAAGATATCGGCACATTTCCCGAGGAATTGACTGAATTTAACTGAAACAAAGCCATGAAAAAGTGAGTGCCATTATATAAGTATACAATTTTTTTTCGATGTTTTGAATCATAACTTGCATAATTCCGAAAGCTCATTTTATTATCATCTGCAACCGTTGAATATGGTAATAACAACATATGTTCCAATCAATAAGACTAATAGTACCAAGGCCTAGCTGCAAGAAATAAGTAAAAAAATGTTATTTTTCTCTAAAAAAAACTTTTTTGTAATATTTTAAATGGTAAAAAAACAATGAGCTGTCAAAGGAAAACTTTTTTCGATAAAAAATTATAAAACAGTCTTGACTTAGTTATAGTAGCACTCAATATAATAAAGTAGTACTTTATTATATTCCGTTCATGTTTTATTGATATTAAGCTTTGTTTATTAAACTGTGTGTCAAGCATTATTCCGAGATCTAAGTACGCTTTCATTATCCTTATTAGGTTACCTTGTGTTGAATTGTTCTAAATTATTTTAATTATTTTATGTTAGTTATATTACTATCTGAAGCATAGACATGCGTGTTTGTTACGAATGAAATATTACAAAATTTATTTTATATTTAATGTTTATTTAGCGATGCATTACAATGATACAATATAGTTACCTTTTGAAAAACATTTAAAAAACTTATGACGAAAATTATTTCGATCTTAAGAGAGATTCAGTCCCTGGTCTGAACATCATCAGTTTAAGTCCCATCTCATTTTTTTATGACGCAATGCATAAACTTGTGATAATGTATTATTGTATTAGTAATAAAAATGTTAGAAGAAATTTATAGAAAAATTCATATCATATTTCAATTTCCAAGTAAATATTGAAAATATACATAAAATTACAAAATTTGTTTTTTGGTTTTAAGATCAAATCAAACAAAAATGTCTAAGACCAAATAGAATTTATATTACGTTTTGATAAAATTGCATTCGGCAAAAAGCATTTCGGCAATGCAAAGCCAGTTTTAGCGGCGAACTCTTTATGATTTATTTTATTAATAGAAAGACAGATAGTCAAAATAATCCAAATATCGATACCAAATGTATATAGTACTTCGATAAATATTATACATATATCAAACAGTAATATCAGTATTTATTAAAATTTGCAGCATAACACATTGATATATGTAAAACTAGAAGTTTTGAAATTTAGATGGTTATCAAGTAACCTGTAAGTTCTTATGTTCAATAATTTTAATGATAATCTAAAGTTCAATGATAATCTAATGTTCTGATGAAAATATATAAAATGTTTAGTTAACACACGAACTCCCTTAATTTGATATACGAAGTCCCAGCCCCTTTTTCCTGACGCAATAAATAAACTTTTAATAATATATTATTGTGGCATATTCTATTAGGAATAAATATATATCACACAGTAATATCAGAACTTATTGAAATATGCAGCATGACATTGATATTTGTAGAATGCGGAGTTTTCACATTTAAATGGTTATCTAATAGCCCATGTTCGGAAGTAAATACATAAAACATTTAATTAACATAAGAAGTACACGAACACGAACACATCGAACACGAACACATTGATACACGAACACATCGGTTGAGGAAGTTCTTAAATTTATGAAATTTGTCGAATGACTTTTAAAACTTTTCGATCGGAGAAACCGTCTGCATAGGAAATGGGAAGCAGACGATTTCTCTTCACGAAATGAGTGTATCGTAACTGTATTCGAAAGTATAATGATCACATTTCAATTTCCCAGTAAATATTTTAAAAAAATATATAATCATTAGAAACATATTTTGTCTCTTAGATCACATCAGAAAAAAAATGTTTAAATAGATATTGAATTTGTATTACATTTCTATAAAATTGGAGCTTTTCTGAAACGCTAAACTTGTTTTACATTCGCACTATTTATTATTGTTTTTAATAATAGAAATTCAGATAGTCAAAGAAATTATTTAAACCACAGAATCTATACCAAATGTATATAATTTGATAAATATTATATATATGAAACGGTAATATCAGAACTTATTTAAATATGCAGCCTAACACACTGATATTTGTAGAATTCTGAGTTTTCGAATTTAAATGGTAATCTAATGACTCATGTTCAGAAGTAAATACATAAAACGTTTAATTAACATACGAAGTCCCTTAACTTTGATAGATGAACATATCGGTTGAGGAACTTCTTAAATTAATGAAATTTGTCGAACGAATTCTAAAACTTTTCGATCGGAGAGACCGTCGGCATAGGAAATGGGAAGCAGACGATTTCTCTTTGCGAAATTAGCGTATCGTAACTGTAACTGAATTCGAAAGTATAATGAGCATTTGAAGTCATAATCATGTTTAATGATGAAAGGCCCTACTTCCAATAAGCGCAATTTCATCTTGTAGAGCGTTGCCTGAATTAAATTGGAATGCATGTAGCGTGCATGAATTAAAATTTAAAACTTAGTCACAGAATTGCTGACGTTTTATTCTTTTTGCTGTGAGATTTACTTTGTCATTATGCAAAAGTACGTCGACTGTTTTGTGCATTTGAATTATAGGTTTTCACTTGAGTATTAAAATTGTGTACTTTAAAAGACAACAAATTGATGGTTATATTCTTCAAAACTAGTGTCTTCATTCAAAGTGCATTTGATGCTTTTTGAATGATTTTTACCCGGGAACTTAAAATCAATTATATATTAAAACATTATATCATATAAATCAAAAAGCTTTAATTTAATCTGCGATTATGATAATGCCTTTTCACTAGAAAATGAGTGTCCATAAATTTCGACAAACATTTACAATGATTTTATTTCGTATCGGACACGATGTCTTATAAAGTACAACTGTGGTCAAAACTGTCATTGAAGGAAATTATTTGTTTTAGAATGGTTATTGTTCTTTAAAAATTATTGAGAAAGTGTGTTGAGTAGAATAATTAGTCCTTACATTGTAAAAAAAAAGTAACGTTTTTGTATATATAGCGCAGTTACGGTGCATGTAGTTTTCCAAAAAGTTTCTCAATATTTCGGAAATCTCTTGTGGGGCTATAGGCTACCAGCAATGTCAACCGTCACGTATCAAAAGGTACCTCGAGATAGAATCGATTAATATGTCTTATATACCAGTGAATTGGATTTTAATAATTGTAGTGGTATCTACGCTCCGTTTCTTCAGAACAGAACAGAATTTTATCTGTGTTAGAATTTGATGAATGGACACCACTAGTTGATTCATGGCTGTTATGCGAGAAACCGATAGAGTTGTATTAGGATCACGGTTATAGGTGTGCTCCTGTTGCTACTCTGTTACAATTAACAGTGTCGAGTGTGTACAGACCTCCGTTGTTTGTGATCGAGACTGAGTAGCAACAGCGTGAGAAGGACCATGCCGCAGTCACAAATAGCAAGTCAACTGTTCACTGTGAACCAGACCTCGAACTAAGTGTGTTTAAATCAAAGTGAGCGTTTTAATCGAGGCAGGCGTGTTCAGATCACGTCCGCGAGTCACCCATGTGAAGTTTTACAGTTTTGCTGCTTTTAGAACATAAAGAATGATAATCAATACATTTCTAGACCCAATTTATGAAGGATATTCATTTATGAAAACAACTTATTTCTTTTTTATAAAGAAATATGTTTCTATGAGGCCTTAGATAAAACTTATTTCATATTTTATTGGAAAGTGCATAGATATAATTCATAAAAAATCATATTTCAAATGTAAACACTTTACAAATGCAATGATGCATAAATAATTTAATTGGTGTTAAAAAATTTTTTAAAGAATAACTTTTGAATGATTGAAACTAGTGATGTAAAATTGAGAGCACATAAACTCGGACAATTTTCTAGCAATATTATGTTTTGGACAATGTGTACAAGTTTTCAATAAAAAAAAATTCAAAAAATACCAGGCTTTGCGCTGCTAGAAGCCATAATTTGTCGTTGTGAAGTCTCATCAATTCCAGAAAAACACTGTCTGCTATACTATTAAATTACATATTGTTTAGTTGGACACTTTTGTTGGGGTAACACTAAAACCCATCTAAACTTCTTGATTGCGAGATTCATTATTGATGCCTAACAAAAATACAAAAAAAAAAAAAAGATTTTCAGCGATTACAATCATCTGAATCACTGCCCTTTTAACACAATTTGGTCTGGTACTTATTCCCGTCAGATTTGTCTCTTCTTTTGAATTCTAGCCCTATTACAATTAGACATTAGTATATCTATGATCTATATTAGAGATCAATCTGGCAAAACCTGTGCAAAAGCTTAGATTATAGAACACCAAACTCTAGACTTTGGAAACTAGCTAAAAATCTTGACAAAGTGCAACCCCAAGAGGAGAATACTAATTCTATCGTCGATAACAATGGTTCTCCCACAGTAAATGACCGAGAAACTGCCGAGGGAACTATTACTCTAATGAGAGTAAGTTGAGCTTCAGTGGAGGGAATAGAAACTTTGGTAGAAGGGCCAGAAAATCTGTAATATCGTGCAAAGTGCCAGCCAGTAACCACCTGTTTAATGATCCTATCACCTTATCAGAATTAGATTATTCAATTCGTGAAATCAATATTAAGAAACTTCCGGGATCTGATGGTATGCATGGACAATTCTTGAGAAATATGGGTCCAGGCGCTACAGACAGACTATTGCATGTCTTCAATTTGTCTTGGAAACAAGATAAACTCCCTAGACAATGGAAAACTGCGACTGTTATTCCTATACGCTAGCCAAACAAGGACGCTAGTTGTTTAGCTAGCTATCGCCCGATCGCTCTCACTTGTATGCCCTGCAAATTAATGGAAAGAATCATCCTTAGAAGAATTACCCACCATCTCATGTCTAACAACCTACTGCCCCCGGAACAATATGGTTTCAGAAAGGGCCACAGCACTATCGATCAAATACTATACCTCACCCAGAGGATTAGGGACACACACAACATGAGACCTACCAGACACACGATGGCTGTTTTTCTTGACCTCACTAAGGCCTTTGATAAGGTTTGGAAAAATAAATTACTGGTGAAATGTTACTCTGAATTCGATATCAAAGGTCGTGCCCTCCCGTGAATTGCTAACTTTTTGAACCATAGATCTTTTCGTGTGAAATATCAAAATTGCTTTTCTGGAATTTTTAGAACATACCAGGGCATCCGGATCTGTTTTGAGTCACACCCACTTTTCAATATTCATGGCGGGCATTGAAAAGATGGCTCCCCATGGTCAGATGGGTATATTCGTTGATGACGTTGTGGTTTGGGACCACGCTAAGAATCTGACTAACCTTGAAAGTTCTCTCAATTCTATCTTGGAGCAGATCCAGATCTTTGCTGAGGAGCATAAACTGACATTGAATACTACAAAGTCTCTGAGCTGCTTATTTACTACTAACAGACATTTGATCAATTATCAACCAGAAATTTTTCTAAAAGGACAATTGCTTGAATCTATTAAGACACCTACTTATTTGGGATTTACATTAGATACAGAGGTCAACTGTGGTAAACATATTAACAGGCTTGCGGAAAGGGGCAGAAAAAGGCTCCAGCTTCTAAAATATATTTCTGGTAGAGATTGGGGCGCTGATGCTGCAACTCTCAGATGCACGTACACTGCTCTCATTTGTCCAATACTTGAGTATGGCTACCAAATTTATCAGGTTGCTGCACCTACCAATCTAGAAAAATTAGAAAGAATACAATTAAGTGCAGCCAGAATTATCACTGGCCTCAGGAACTGTTGCCCCAATAATATTGTTCGATATGAGGCTGATCTGCAACCCTTGTGCCTAAGAAGAGAGACTATCATCACAAAGTACATCGCTAAGCTTAAGAGCTATGGCTCCCACAACAGAACAGCATTATTTTTATCAAACTGGACAAACAATCAGCGGCTGAAAAGGGACAGCCCTCTTAGTTTGATGGAAAGGCAGGGCCTGACTGACATTGAAGTCGAACCATGCCCTCTTTTTAATCTATTGACACCTAATACTTCTCTTTGTATTGTAGTTTTTAAAGATGACTTAAATATCGATTTTACCAAGCAAAATGAACATCCGGAGTTGCTGCGTCAGCTGGCTTTCGAAGTAATCAATAATATTCCTCTCGGAGCCTTGGTCGTCTATACGGACGGAAGCAAGTCTGACTCCGGTAGAACATGCAGTGGTGTTTTTATGAAGACAGGCGAAGGAGAGCTCCACCTCCGACTCAGAAACCCGGACCATGCCTCGGTCTTTCGATCAGAGTTAATTGCCATAAATGAGGCCTTGAGCCTAGCCATGGACTCAGGCGTACCTGACATATGGATATTAACAGACAGCAAGAGTTCAATCCAATATTTAAAGAACTGGCCAAGTATCTTGGATAATTTGGGACAAGAAATCGCTATCAAATTGACTACTTTGTCTCAGATCGGCTCGGTGCACTTGAAGTGGATCCCCTCCCATGTGGGTATTTATGGGAATGAGATTGCTGATCGGCTTGCCAAGGAAGGGGGTGAACTTGCTTCTCCCTCTTCCTCTAAACTTCTAGTGTCTGAGGTTCACTTCCTGAAGTTTGCTAAGTTAAATTCAGCGTGAAAGCACCCACCAGATCATGATTGGTATGCCGCCAAATGTTCCGGATTATCACTGCAGTGCACTTGTCCTATATTTGCTCAAACAGCTTTGTCAAGACTCAGGACCGGCCATATAAAGTGTTTGACCTTCAGAGCGAAAGAAAAGACTTATGCCTATTGTCATTGCTCGGTCATCGCTTTTCCATCTCATCTTTTGGATTGCATTGGTGCCTCTGTGAGGCAACTGATGAGTGATGGAGAGACTGCCTATGACTTGCTGATGCGACATGATCTTCAGGACTTGATCTAGGGCTCTAGACCAAGAGGATAAGCAACAACAACAACAACAACATATTAAAAATCAAGCGAAAACAATAATGAGTTTAAAACATTGTTACGAATCTGACGTATTAAAAAAAAATTGGTGTAAATTAACGGCACTTTAAGTGCATTATCCGTAAAACCAGTTTTACCGCAAAATCCATTTTCCCTAAAATACATTTTCACCGTAAAATATTATACCGTACTTTTTACAGTAATATTTATTTAATTCAAATGATTCAGTGATATTTATCATAAAAATTACGGTATAACAGAATTTATTTTTCCGTAATATGTTGCGTAAATGATTTTTTCCGTAGTTTGATCCGGAATTTTTAACAGTTATTGTAAATTACTTTAGAAAAAAGTGATTACTTTCATTTCTATTGTGTTAAATTTATGAAAGAAGCTAAAATACGTCTGTTTAAAATAGAGACTATGAGTTAAACAAAAACAAATAATTTGGAAAGTATTTTCGGAAATTTATGTAATCTTAATTTATGGAATTTATCTCGTCACACAAAGCGATGTCCATTTAATCGTAAATAAACCTCATTGGAAGCCTCATCACCGTAATTTGATCCGGAATTTTGTACAGTGTAGAATGTCTTCAAAAGGCTAACCCAAGATGGTTATTGCGTCTTTGATTACAAACTTTATTTTGTTCTCTTCTCAAATGGTAAATATTTAAAAAAAATTATGATTTATTTTCATACATCCTGTAGAGTATCTTATATAATATTATGATTTATATGTATTATATTATAATGTAAATAGCTATTATATAATATTATAATATTTTAAACATGTATAATAACATAAAATTTTATACATGCATAATATTATAAAACTTTAAACAGAAATAATATTATAAAATGTTAAACAGATATAATATTACAAAATTTTCAACAAATCTGATATTTTAAACAGATATAATATTATAAAGTTTTAAACAGATATAATATTATAAAATTTAAAATAGATACAGTTTCATAAAACTTTAAACAGACATAATATTACAAAATTTTAAGCAGATATAATATTATAAAATTTAATACTCGTAATGAAGTTGAATCTAGAAGGATATTTTTCAAATTTCTTAGAAAAAAACCTAGCATTGCTATTTTTTTCGTTTGATAAAAAATAATTGCATTGTATCAAAAAACATTTCACAATTGGTATAAGGGATAATTATGGTTTTGGGCGTAATTATTCGCATAGATTGTGTGGGGAGAAAATAAAACAACTTGAATTCATGAAATAATTAAATTTAAAAAAAAAAAAAACGCAATGCTTTAAAATTATCATCTAGAAATGGGAAATCTGTATTGTGAAGTAACATTCCAAGAGGTGTCGAGAGGTGTGATTATGTTACAACAATTTGACTTAAATATACTTAATGCGATGAAAGTCAAATAATAAATTTTTGATCCCAAGAAATTTCATTTTAAGAATTTCGTCCGATAATTCCAGAGCAAGTTGTAATCCCTTTAAATCAAACTCAGGAGATTCTAATCATTTATATATTTCCTGTAAAAGCTACGAATCAACCTGCTTAAAAATAAAAAAAGTGTGGTTTGTATAGAAAAAATAGCGCCTTTTTGTTGCATATATTTGTTTTAAGCATAACAATGATTTTTTATGTATATGAAAACATATCTACTTAAAGAAGAAAAAAGAGGTGAAGTTTATCAAGTTTTTTTAAACAACGGTAAATTTAAATGGATTCTTGCTTTCTATTTTCCTAAAATATTTTTTAGATATTTAAAGATCTAAATTAAATTTTAAATTAGCGTCTATCTGTAAAATTTTTTTAAATACTTCAACAAAAATACAATTTTAAGATTTTGTTTATCTTTTTTTAGTTAAGTAATTCAGGTATAAAAAAATAAATATTAAAGTGTCAGTCAGTGAAAACTTTTTACGCAATATTAAAATGCGAATGGATGGTGCAGAATTTATTGAATTACGTCAACTAAAGAGTCTTTAGCCATCGTTCATTAAAATCATGCATTTTAATATTTGAAAGGGTATATAAGAGGGTATTTAAACATGTTAACAAAAAGTATTTTAATATATTGAGAATGCTATTTTGAATAAACAGGCACAAAGTATTTAGTTCATTTAATTTCAATTATGAAGAATATTTTAAGTTAGATCTTTTATTTTACTCTTGTTTATTTAATCATATATGATCATTTAGGCTCAATTAGAAACGAAAGATTTGTTGCTCACAATTGATCAATTTTAAATATTTCAATATAACTTCAACAAAAATAGTAAAAAAAATTAAAATTAAGTAAAATAATGTGTTCATAAGAGTGTCTAGACAAATTGTCAACTGATGAAACATTGGAGTAAACAAGGAATCATCGAATCCTTCCAAATGCACTAAAACTAAAACTACTAAAAATACTTTCGACGTAAAGCCAATTTTTTCATTTCCATTTAACTGCCTAAATTCTTTAAAAAGTTTATTGTAAAAAATATTTAAACATTAAAAAAAAACTCTTTTTGAAGTTATGGATAAGATTTTCAGCTACTAAACTTTAATTACAATATTTCAATTTATCCTTATTATTATGAGATATAAAAAACCTTGGATCGTAAAAATACAGTCTCTTAAATATTTATTGTATTCAACTTGAATGAATCAAATTTCAATATCATGATAGCAAATACTTTTTTTTAAATATATTTAATAACAAGGAAAATAAACGTTTATTATTAAAAAGTTAATTTAAAACAACACAACTTTCAATTCTGAGCAATAACTTAACGATTTTGATCATAAATGGGAAACATTTTTTATGTTGAGAAAGGTTTCTTTAATTTAAGTGCTTTTTTCATTCCAATAGCTTAAGAGGTGTGTGAAAGAACGCTTTTAATTTTTCACAATATAATTCATTCTAATTAAAATAATTTCTTAAAACATCTCTAAACGCATGATTTATTTTAAAAATATGAATAAAAATGGATATATTTTATAGTAAAGTAAATAGAGCAGGAAGACTAAATAGAGAAATTTTAAGTTGGCCCACTGAAGTAAAAGTATGGTCAATACTACCAGAACTCGGTACAATTTACCGTGTTTCTGGCTCGATGGTAACATCAAAAAGGTCTTTAATTTTTACCGAAAACAATTGAATTGGAATCAATTGGATTCAATTGAATTAATGAATTGGGTAAAACTAACAACATAATGTGGTTTTATAACGTTAGAAAAAATTTGATAATTGGGGTACAATATTGTAATTTTATCATGATAGAGCAAGGTATAAAAGCTATTTAAAAGATTTAATTAACTTTTAAATATTTAATTTTTTACTAAATGTGTGGTAATAAAAATATAATTTTGAAAATCAGAATTTTCGGTAGATCGTAACTATATAAACGGAAAAAATACCAAATGAATGTCAGTTTGGATTCATTTACCAAAATTAGTTCTTTTAATTTTTTTTATTTGAATGTCAGAGATAATTTCACCAGAATATATTTTCCCGGTGCCCATTTATGTATAAGGTGATGTTGAAGACAATGACTTTAGTTTATATGAAATAAAATCATAAAGCAAGAAGATATTAAAAAAAAAAAAAAACACTTTTAATAAACAATAATAACAAAGTCAAATATTTTAAAGCTAAGCGTCCTATTTTCAAAATTTTTTGTTTCCACCTTTTCTTATATGAATATTACACTTTACTGCATTGTGATAAAATTAAACTTATGCGAAACTTACAATCAGCTCCGCTCAATGCTAAATGTAGATATTTACATTGAAGCGCGAACATTAAAGGTTCTACAACATATTTTGCCTAAGTCTTTCAGACGGGTGTTGATCCTGACCTCTTAAATCTTAAATTATAGTTTGGTAATTTTAAGATCACCTCATGTAAACCATTAAGAATGAGTTCTAGTATGTGTAGATCCGATTATTAGATAAAAAGTAATTTAGGGTGATTCGTAGTTTTTTTTTTTTTTTTTTTTTTTTTTTTGCGCTTTGTATACTTATTCTTACATATAGCTAGTTTTCAAAATAACATCATAATATGTAAAACTGAGTTAGAGCTTCGTGTGTGGTTATAAATTCAAACATTGAAAAAAATAATACTAGCATATAAAAATAATAAATTAAGTCAATTCGATAAATTATTAAGTTTAATAATGAAGAAACAATTTAACAGACAAATTTAATTTATTTAATAGACACACATAAATGGTGTTCTACTTCAATGCATGCTCATTTTTAATGAAAATGAGAGAAAAACTAAGCTATCATATTTTAGATTCGATTTATAAAAGAGAATAACGTTCATAGTTTCCTAATAAAAATTTCTATACAGACAATACTTTCATAAAAGCTCTATTTTTATCAGAGTATAAAAGTAATATTTAAAATAGCCGTTGTCTAAAATAACTACCGAAATAAGGTTAGAGCTTGATAGTTAGAAAGCTAAATCTTTTTAATAGTGGCATAATAAAATTTCAGAAACATAAAACAAGGATAAAGTGTGTATAAGGAAATTGAAACTGATAGAAAACAAAGTAGGATATAAAAAATTTCTGAAAGCCATTACGTTTAAAAGAAGGAAAAAAAAACTTTATAGTTGTTAAGAAATAAAATTTGGGGAAGAAATGGTCTCACGAAAAAAATGTTAACTTTATTGATTGCTCCCAACATATCTTCTTCCATATATCTTTTAACAAAAAAATATATTTTTTCGAGCAAATTAGGCAGTAGTTTTCCATTGCAAAAAGCTCGTTTGCCGGAAGTTTAATGCTATTACCGGATAACAAAAGAGATTTCAAGTAGATGCCTTTCAGGTCTCTAAAATGAAGTGAAACAATCGAAATTTGAGAAATGGCAGTTATTTCAGCTCCTTTTAAAGTTGGAAGTTGCAATTGCGTTAGTTTTGTATAGAAGAAAGAAAAGAAATTTTATCTACTGAAGAATAACGTATGTATTTTTCAAAGCATTCCCTCATAAGTTACGAATGGAATATGCTTATAAACAAAATTACTTGACTTTTAAAAAGATTGAAGTTTTTTCTGTTTCTATTTCAAATATACATTTCAGAGACCTTTGATTCTCATTTGTGTATTTCGATTTCTGGAAGCAAATTTAAACTACTGGAAACATAAAAATCTATCTTCCTAAATATATTTTTATAAGTCTGCAATTTTTGTTTTAAAATATAACTTGACCACTATAAATTTTAGAAAATAAAAAGTACTCTTTGCTTCAAAATTCGCCAGGAGTTCTTCCTTGCAAAAAACTCGCTTATCAGAAATACCACAGGAAAATATATAAAGAGTTTAAACTGTAATGCTAAAGTTTGTAAAAAAAGCAGTACTTTCTTTTACAACTTGGAAATGGGAACACTCTCGACAAAACGGTTTCAGCGCCACGCTACGGTAAAACGCTTAACTGTTAGTAGAATTGATAAATTTATCATTTTCCTTTAGTGTTTTGTTCCTTTATTTGGCGTAATCGTTTGTTTACTTGTTTTATTTAAGTTCCACAAAATACTTAGATGTTAATTCGTCAAAAATATCATGAGATAATAACGGCAAAAGTACATTTTCGATTGACCATTTCACGGCAAAAGTACATTTTTTCGATTGTACATTTTCGAAGTGAATTACGGTTTATTTAAAATATTTTAATTTCTTCACAACTTTTCTTGCTCTTAAAGTTATTTCAAAGTTTTATAAAAAATACATATTTAAATGGATGACAGGCACCACTAATCCTTTTAAACTAAAAAGTATATTCAAAAAAGCTTTATTAATGTTCTTTTATAGTAGAATTTATCCTATAAAATAAACGGAAGTAAATATGTGGCAGAAACGCTTTTTCACATAATAAAACTAAATATAAGTTAAAAGATTTGGAATTAATTAGAAATTTTATGCTTCTACATAAATGACTAATATGAAAATAAAATTCAAAACCCTTACAAATATTCAAGCAATCCAATCTTTATTCAATAATTTTTATTGAAAAGAAATAAGAAAACTCACAACTACAAAACTAAGCACTTTGAAGGAGAGTTCGGTCATACTATGTATAATCATTGTTCATGATAGAATCGTAAATAAGCAAGTAAAAATATGACAGAGACATTATGTAATAAACCATAGAGTTTTTAACTATACAAATCTAAGATATCAAGCAATCGTTTTCTTTTAAGGCTTCTAGAAGACGTAGGAGCCCGTTGGGCAAGGAAAAGCTTCAAGACAGGAGTCGCAAACTCTTCAGTATGAATCATTCCATCAGATGTAATACTATTTAATTCTAGTGCCAAATGAAAAAATAGATTTTAGCAGATGCCTGAAATAATCATAATTTCATGTATGACAGTTATTTCAGCTCTCTTTAAGGTATTAGTTTCAGTTGCATTTGTTTGGTACATTAAAAAAGACGTTTTATTTACTGTGGTACTCAAGAATGTCGTATGTATTTATTTAAGAGATCTATTAACTCCTAAAGAAATTCGATTGAAACTTAGTTAATATAAATGGAAGATATTTATATACGCATTTATTGACTTATAAAATGATTGAAATTCCTATATATATATATATATATATATATATATATATATATATATATATATATATATATATATATATATATATATATATATATATATATATATATATATATATATATATATATATATATATATATATATATATATATATATATATATATATATATATATATATATATATATATATATATATATATATATATATATATATATATATATATATATATATATATATATAATTTTATTTAAATTTAAAGTAACTAGTTGCAACTGCTTTATTAATAATTGCGTTTGTTATTCGAAAAAGACAATTTATATATTGAGGTACTTAAAAATCATGTATGCAATTTTTAAAGAAATATAATAATTTCTATACAAAGAAATAATTTTGTTATTACTTTCCATCTCAAATTTTACATTTAATAGGAAAGTAGTCCTTTTGATTCTTATGATTATATTTCAATTTTGGTTAAGAGGTTTTAGTTAATGGTTTGTATAATGGTACCAAAAACTTCATGCTGTCTGCATGGAAATTGTGTACAATGTGGTTTTTATCATTATATTATACAAACCTTTCATACGTATTTTTAAAAACCACCAATCAGTAACATTTCGTTTAGTAGTAATGTTATAAAAAATATTTTCAAATGGTTGAAACATATTTTATTTTTCAAATGATTCAAATTCCTTTCAAAACATCATTTATTAGTATTTGAATACAAAAATCGATCAATGAGCAGGAAAAAATGAGAAATGTAAAACTATAAAATGTAAATTCAATTTCGAATTATTTTTTCTAAGAATATTCCATTTGTATAAATAATTTTTTAAAAATACTTTTCTTAAATTCATATGTATTCTGAAAAATAAAAAAAACTATATATGTTTCTTTTTAATGGCAGAGCTGCTTCCGAAAGTAAATATTTTGTATTTGTATGAATTTTTACAAGTATAAAAACACTCAAATTGAGCTCGAGATATCCATAAGTAAATGAAATTTGAAAATGCATCTTTTAGGTTTTAAAAAAAAAGTAATCAATATCCTAAATCAAATTTTGTTTATAAGCATTTCCATTCGTTTAAACTAGATTCCATGAAATTTATATATCAAACTACAAATGGCTTAAATTAAAGTAAGTCAAGAATAGATGAACATAGTTACTTCAAATAAAAATAAAAGTACTATGAATAGGGCTACAAGAAATGTTTATGCATATTTTAAATTCTTATGCATGAACTCAAGCATGTTTTAAGCAAATATTTAATGAAATATTGAGAACAAAATATGAAAAAAAAATTTAAGAATTAATAATCTAAATCTCAAACATCATAATCCGGCACGAACCATAAAAAAGTCCATTTCATAAAAGGATCCGTTTCATAAAAATGTACGTTTGTTTAGAGAAAGTATGTTTTTAAGGCTGATTTAATACTTCTAAAGATCGAAACTTGGTTTTTTTCGTACTTTTTTAACGTACTTTATTGCGTTAATTAAATAGCATATTTCAGGTCACACCCTCAAATCATTGAGTCTTAGTACGTGAGAATCCAATCCTTATATCAAAAGTTATTCTCGGTGATTGGTTTATATTTTTTTCTCACTACACACTTCCCTTTTTAATTTTAAAACATAATCATATTTCTCATTATTCAATTGGTCAACAAATTTTTATGTCTATTTACACATAAATGACAAAATGATAGCTTTAATAAATATAATAGGTATTAATAGATAGTAATATATTTAATAGATTTTAAATAGATATTATAAATTTGGATATATATTTGGTTAATATGGGCAGTTTGGGAATTTCAACTGGTTTTTGCTTCAGTTACTACAACAACGTAAATTGCAACAAATTTGTTTTGTTTCTCAAACGTTGCGAGCTTGTTCAGGTTTATTTAAGAAAAGTTATTGCAAAGCGTCTTTCATAATTAAAAGCATCTTTAGGTGCGTATAACAAAACTTTTCTCATTAACAAGAATTAAACTCGCCAAATGTTTCGCATTTATTATCCTTTTAACCAACAATTCGAAATAAGAGCATTAACTAAAACAGAATTTCCCAGGAAAAGTGTAATAAATTCAAGAATAAATTCTAAATAGATTAAAAATAATTTAATCTGTTAGAATATTTTCCGCGAAGATAACTTAGAAGTATGTAAAACGCTGCTTTTAGCACAATAATTTAACATTATCATTTCTTATTTGATTTAATCATATAAACATGATAATTTTTGTAAACTAATTTTATACCAATATCATTTTGAATTGGCTTTAAGTTTCGTAAATTGTTGAATTTAAGAGATTAAGGACTATTTAAAATTGACCACTGTTTGTATCAAACTTTCAGGGCACATTATTGGAAGCGGTTAAAATGATACATTTTGTGAGACTGTTTGTAGTAAAAAAAACTTAGTGTCTAATTGGAAAATCTTAAAATTTCAAAATGTTATTTGGTGGGGCTTTTTTAAAAGAAACAGATAAGTTTGTGGTTTAATTTCCTACAATAATTTATAAATTGCAAGCAACAACTATTATACAACTGTTTTTGGAACAGCCAGGAACATCAGATAAATAAATGTTATTATTGTTAAAATTTAAATGCTAAGTCAGTTTTTTTCATTCTGTGATAGCTTCTTATTAAAATTTAAAAAGTTGAGTCTTAATTTCAAGCAACAAACAGATAAAATTCTTTTGAAAAATTTTTGTTTCCCATGCTTTTTGAACAAGTATTTATTACATAAATGTTATCATTTAATAGCTGTGGACACTACACATAAATGCGCTCTTTAAGTATTACCAATTTCTCTGAAGATGTTGCAACAACATCACAGTTTATCTATTTACTATTATGACAGTTTTACGAAGCATGAGATGTGTTTTAAAGAAGAAGAAAAAAAGTGGGCACGATGCGATTTTTACTTAAAATTAATCTGGAGTAAGACGTGCTTTCCCAGACCCGCACCTTCAAGAATTTTACGTATGCAGGTTACCTGGCGATTTTTTTCGTTAAGTTAATTCCATTCTAATATTTCTATAAAATCATCACTGCAGTTGAAATTTACAGTTTATTATCATATCTGAAATATATAGTACCTTAATATACTGTAATAAAATGTTCACTCTATTTAAAAAAAATCTGTAGAACTGCCTCAAAGCATACAAAATGCTATCTAGCAGACCTCGAACTACAAGTAACAAGTCTACACCCACATAAACCAATAAGTATTCTATCCTTTTCTCACATCGTCAAAATATAAACAAAAAGTCACAGAGCAGTGAGTCACGCGCCTAATCCTCTCGAATGCGCAGAACACGTGCAGTTGCTTGCATGTTTAAATGTCCCGGATCAAATAAAATAATAATAATAATAAAATACTCATAATAAAAAACTCGGAAGAAAAAGCTCATGTTGAAGGTCAACCCTCTGTAAGGTAGTATATAAAATTATAAAGGACTTCAACTGCCATTTAATATTATTTTGAAATTGAAATAAAACGTTCCGAATTGAAATCCCGTCCGTGTGATCATGGGCCACAGGAGCCGGAAAGACAGATATCGTGGGGCATGAATGGAGTTATTGTGTATATCACAGGCTCAAAAGGGTTTAAATGACTGACGTTTTATTCCATTTTTAAACTGCTTCTGTTAGTAAAAACAAAATGATATATCAGAATGAATTGTTTGTGTATTTAAAAGTTATCTTTCGACTGTAAACCTGGTTGTAATTGCTGCATTTAAAAATTAAAACTTAAAAAAGTACTATGCTATGAAATACTCCACTGGCGACTAAAATGTGACTATTTGCTATTAAAGCCAAGGAGAGGCGACTATCAGAGTCTGATTATAGCATGGGCAAAAGGAGCAATTGCTAGTTTTCCTAAACATTACGGAACCATAAATATTAATAGCTAAATAACTCAATTTAAGACTTTCACGGTTTCAATTTTACACTTGGTACAAGATTCTTCCTTGCTGATTTCATTAAATTTTTACAATATTAACATTTTAAATCAAAAGTCTAGCTTTTTATATGTGAAAAGTTAGCTACAATGCTTTAACACGCACGCATATACGTAATACAAACTTCGCGTGCATAAATGCAATTTACCAATTGTTTTTTTTTTCTTTTTGTGACAAAGTTAACATTTGCTAGGTGCAAAATCGAGACCCATGATGTGTATAATACACACCTTAGTATGCACAATAGTTTAGCTCGTGAAATTTTTATTAAACTGAAAATAATATACTCTAAAAGCGCTAACTAATTTTATGAAAAGGCGGTTATTAAAATAAATAAAAGTATTGTTGCCAGACAGGCGGATAGCATGAAATCTAATTATGAGAAATCGTTTAAAAATATTAGCATTTTGAAAAACCCTCATAAAAAGGGACAAAAAAGCGAGAAATAACTACCGAAAAAATGACGGAAATATACAACACATTCATCACGATTGAATTGTCATGATTCGAAATTGTGTGTAGTAGTAACATCATACTACAAATATTTAAATTTGAAAAAACGATGTGGAAATGTCTCAGAAAACGATAAATAGTTATTGAAAAATATGGAAAAGTGCATTTAAGAGAGTCGGAAAATGATTACTCTAATTCACAAGTCAAGAGCCCTAATATAATATTTTAAATATTGGTATTTGGAGAACTATGGACTGAAAGAAAAATGTTAAATGAATGCTCCCCCTCCAATAAAAAAAAATCAGAAAATGATGTAAATACGATTTATGATGGAATCTTTATAAATCGACGTGTCGAAATGTTATTTCTCATATTTGAAATTAACGTGTTGAAACAACATGGAATTAAAATATCGGTGTTTAAATCACAAATAATTAAATAAATAAATAATAACTAATTACTCGAATGTGAAATTTCGAACTTGAAAAACCGTGTTGAAATGATTGCAAAACAATAACTAACTGCCAAAAAATAATCGGGAAATGATTTGGAATTACCATGGAATCGTCATAAATTTAACGCCAAAAGAGTTTAAATTTGTGAATCTCAAATCTAAAACTCCGTATGTCGTAATAGTATCATTAATTTAGATCATATTAAAATATAACAATGCAGAAAGGAGTGAAAAGCTATGCGAAAATATTAAAACCGCTTTTCTTATATGCACACACACACATCAGCGTAATAGGGATCACAGAGTATGTGATTAGAAATCCACAGTTCAAACAGGGCGGCGCTTCTTAAACTTAGTCTAGAATGAACCCTATTTTCACAGATATAAAGGCCTAAATTAGTCCCTGCCTATTTTATATAGGGTTCCGAAAAGACCACTCTAAATATGTATTTTTTTTAAAAATTTTATTAGAAATGCGAAACAATGTACACTTGGGGGGCACAAATTATTTAAGTGAAGAATAAACAAATACGCTATCGAAATGTGACAAAATACAGTCGAAAAAAGAGGTTGTAATAAGCATCAAAACAGCTAGGTTCTATTGGAGGTATAAACTTATAGAAGTTTCTAGTAATAGTTTTTCAATTTGTCTCTATTTTCTCACGTAATCAAACCAGTTTACAAAAGATATATTGCTTACAAAATAAATATCATTGAAATGTATTTACGAATAGTGCAAGCAAAATAGAGCACTATCTAATCGATTAGAAATTAACAAATTTAAAAGTTGTTGAATTGTGTATAGTTTAAATAATTGATTTGAATGTAAATCAAATTTAGTAAGTATACTTAAATATACTAGTATTAAGAAATCAAATGACTCGAAAAAAATAATCATCGAATCATTATCAGCTTATCCAGCCGAAGATGAAGCTTCCATCACAAATTTAAGGTAAGAAATGCTATGGTACTCCAACGGATAACATGGTTGACATCTAAAAGCTTTTATGGCACGCAAATGGAAGACTTTCGGTTCTCTTGATGGTGCGTTTTGCTATGTATGCATTTCATAATTCTGACTCAGCAAAACAATTTAATTTATCTATTCACCAAATCTGGTGCTAGGTAGTTATCATCAAAAATGTTGTTGGGAAACACCAAAGATAGTCCTTAGTACAATCAAACACCTAGAAACAGTTCTTGATGTAGTGAAATACCATAAATGTTTAATTGTCCTCTGACTGTTTCAAAACGTACACAATTGTGTTTTGGAGACTAAAATAATTCGTAAATGGTGAGAGTTTAATTTTAACATTATTTGTGTCTATATTTAGATACACACTTGAAAGTACATACACTGTAGGATTTTTTGGTGCATAGTTGTCTCCATTTTTTTTTTTTACTTCACTGTTACAGTTTTTTTTATTTATTTATTCATTTTAATGTTTGTTTGTTTGTTTACTGACAATACATATTTTCATGAACATTCGAATCCATTTATGGCTTCATTGCAGAAACATTTTGTTTAAAAATCACGCACATTTTTAGTAATATATTTGTAACAATTGTTTCAAACAATTGTTATAGCGTCGTTTTATATTATTTTCCACATGAACTACACTTCTGTACTTAAAAATGCATTTAGTTTTAAATGGAGACAACTAAACTTCAAAAGTTTTAATAGAGTATGAAATCTCGATTCGGTGTTAACTTAAAATATAGTATTCTTTTTCCCAACTTTAGGAGTTTTTTAACTTCAAGTTTAGAGAGTTATTACACCGCAGCATTTAGATCGAAAGAACTTAGATCGAAGAAAAAGTTGGGTAGTTAAGCACAATTATATATTTTCGAAAACATAATTGAATAGTATTAAGAACAAAAAATGGATTCAATGAAAGAATGTAATGTGAATTTAATAAAATTTAATACAATCAAGTATAATCAAATCTAAACATTATGGAAAAGTGGATTACGCTGTATATTAAAATATTATAGGTTTCAATGAGTTAATATAGAATAATTGACCAAGTGTGAAAAGAATGTAACTTTCATGAAATCATCAGACTACAAATATATTGGCTACTTACAATTGTTAATTTATTTCACTGATTCTAGTGCAATAAAAGCTTGTAGATTTTAATAAAATTAAAAACACTTATGCAATTAAGTAATTAAAAAAAATTTATTTTCGAATGCAACGGACTGCCTAGGGCATGCTTTTTATAAATTGTTTTTGAAAACGCACTCTTAACAAAAAAAAGATGTTCCGAATAATTCAATAACCAGAATTAAGTCCTTTAATTAAAAGCACTTTGTTACATGACTAAATATATCCAAGTTTCCAATCGCCTGAGTAAAGTGGTTCAATAACATATCACTGACTAAAGTACCCCATCATAATGAATAACATTTGCAATTATTATCTTTCAATTACAATTACGCGGGCGACTGAATAAAACAAAATCTCAGTGCACTCATTTGACTTTTTAAATGGCACTTTTTCAACTGAAGAAACTTTTCGTTCGTAAATTCATTTGGATGCTATTCATTAGAAGATGCATTCTTTAATCCTCTGGTTGTTCACAGTTCTTGAACTATTTTGAAGTCAATTCGTTTCAATCTGAGCAGCAATGGAGCGTTAAACATAGGCGCTTTAGTTTTATTCCCTTTTGGTAATTTCGGGTGATTAAGTTTTATCTTAATAAAAGCTATTACGAAACTAGTTGTTTATATTTTTAAGAAGATTCCATTTTATCTGACGAATTTAAGGATTCAATTTGAACTCTTTCATCATACTTAATAGCTATTAATTATCGCGTGGTTTCATTCAAGAAGTTGTAAAAAATCTGAGATTTAATTGATGTAGTGTCCCATGCTACTTTGTTATTGAAGGCGATTCGGTTTTTTATTTTTCTGAATGAGCTCACATATCGTTATTGATCAGAGGAAACATTAGAATAGAATACGAATTTAAGTTTAATTTGGTAAGGAGATTGATCAAATGATTTAAAGAATATTATTGTTTCTATTTTTGAACGTGTTTTATGTCAGCAGCCCCTGTCTGTTATTTAGTTTATTGTTATATAGAAAAAGGCTTAAAGTGATGTTTTGGAGAAAGAAAATACTGAGATTTTGGGGGAATATTTTTATTTAGTCAACACTTAATTAATTTTTTGAGTTATCTTTGCAGATTTCAGTGGATGAACGCACTAAGAAACAATCATCAACGGAATGAAGAAAAATGGCAAAAGAAAGTCAAAATATACTTGCAAAGTGCGTTTAGTAACTCGACGGGGAAGGTTTTTCTTCCTTTGGCAGCAAATCGTTCTTCATCTTTCTTATTCAGTACTTCTTATTCTCCAGTTTTTATATTTAGCGTCATTTTAGCGTCACAGCTTTCGCCAAGAGAGTGAACACTATGATGCTAAATGTGAAAGCTGGCGAACTTTAAATCTCATTTACTCATGTTCACTAAAGTGTCCCATAGAAGCTGTGGGAAATTAAAGGGAAATTTTTCAAAGTAATCTACGGCTCAGAGGAAATTTCAAATTCTTCTCCATTGCAAGGCAACTTTGAGGGCTTGATTTATTTTCCCTGCGGATTTCAGGTTTTCTCCACGGTTGCTAAGCAGAGAAGTTTTCTGAGAATTAATTTATCAGATGAAATTCAAAAAGATTGTTTCTTTAAAAATTTCATTCCATTTAACTTCTCAATTGTTAGAGAAACGATGTCTTCTTGAGAGTTTGTGCAATTTCTGAGGTCAGTAAAAAAACTAACTAACCTCGCTTGTTCTGGTTCTAAGCATGCATATAAAATTCATTTGTTGGTCAAATTGAACATCTTTTCAACTTGAAAAAATTGAACCTCTGAAGTTACAATGTTCATTTTTTTTCACTTTAATATTTTTTCCAGTGAAACAGCTCTGATGGTTATGATATAATTGGAAACAATTTTTTTCTGATCGTCCTAGAATGTTTCTTGGATCAGAAAAAATGAGTGCTTTAAAATAAAATAAAGAAGCAAATTGCTGGGATACAATTTTAAATAATCAAAACTTAACCTTTCGTTTAAAAAAAATTGCGTTGCCATTAAAATATAAATTTCTTGCATTTTATTTATTTTTTCATTTTTTAAAAAAAAAATAGAAACAAAAAAATAAATTATATATATATATATATATATATATATATATATATATATATATATATATATATATATATATATATATATATATATATATATATATATATATATATATATATATATATATATATATAAATATATATATATATATATATATATATATATAATATATATATATATATAATATATATATATATATATATATATATATATATATATATATATATATATATATATATATATATATATATATATATATATATATATATATATATATATATTGTCTAATTTAATTGAGCTTGTGGAAAAAAACTAATAATTTTGCCTATAAAACGAAAAAAATTATAGCTTCTTTTTTTAGTTAAAGTAATAAATTGAATTTTATTTTATCAATTTCTTACTATAATTTATATAAAACATATTAATATAATTATATATATAATTAATATATATTATAAATTGAGAATTTTTAATTCAAATTGCGTTTTAAAAATATGTTTTAAGTTTTTCTTACTTCATGTTTATCGTCTGCTTTCTTATGACAAATATAAATTTTCATGTTTTATTCATTTCAAATAGGCATTTTAAATTAAGTCTAATACAAAAGTAAACCTTATATACCTTTAAAATAAAAAATAAGAAAGATTATGTTTCGTTAATACCCCATACGTTTCACATCACATAATTCCCCGCTTGTACAAAATTTGATAACTTTAAAGTAAAAATTTAATCCCATTTTAAATCTCAAGAAATGAAAAAAACAACGCCACGATTTTCCGTGTCTTCATACTTAAAATGGGAACTTTTCCCATTTTGGAAATAAAATATAAACTTTATAACATGTTAAAGGATAAAAATAATACATGTTTTGATATTTACGACGAAATTTGCCTTCCGATTTGAAAAAATACAAAATATATTATCCTCTTCTAGGGATTTGAGAGCCAAACGGCTTTTTTTAAATTTTATTTCGTATCAATATATTTATTTTATATCTCATCATTTCTTCTCATCTAAGCGGTAAAATATACACGTTTTTATTTTACTGTAAATGGGAGGATTTTATTCAAGACGGAAATTCGCAATTTTTTCCTATAAGAGCGAAAGCCAGCTGCGTATTTTAACGGTCCGATCCTATACAAAATGCTGAATATTACCATTTCCGCGGAGTAAAGCAGTATATCGCCATTCGCAAAAAAATTTCCCCTTTTCACGATTTTTCGTGAATAAATAAAGGGAGAAGTGGGGAAATCTTACACCAACTTTCCCTAAAAACAATACATCCTTATCAATTCCTTCCCTTTTCGAAATAAATGCGTTACACTCTCGTAGACAAAAAAGGTAGAGCAAAACAATAGGCAAGTATAAAAAATGGCAAAATATACGAGAAAGAACTGATCATAAATAGAGCGAAGGGTATGATTTTTTTTTCTATCTCTCCCCTTTTGAGGAGAAACCGAAACTGGTGGATGCCATTGCTGGAGAACATCATCTCCAAGTCAAGATTTATAGCCCTATTCAATGGGATATCTGGACGCTGGAGCAAAAAAGGCAATCACGTGTTCACGAGAGGTACCAGTAAACGTCTCATCTGCAAGAAAAGAACGGGGAAAAAAAAAGATCTTGTTCAAGAGGATGGGTTCGCCAAGGGTGGGAGAGACTGAAAGAGAATAGAGTTCGAAATGTCAAAGGGACGGAAGAAGTTTCCTCCACCCCTTTCGACGGATTTCTCCGTCCCATCCTTAACTAAAAAAAAAAGAAAAAGAAAAACGGCCAACCGAGATAAAAACTTATGACCGAAGTAGGGGAACTGCCCGTAAATGGGGCACGAAAAAACACTTTCGTTCCACTAGGCGACGGATAAATTGTCGCCCATTGAGAGTATGAAGTGTAAAAGTGCGAAAAACCATTTTTGTGTGAAAGGCTCGAACATTGGCGATAGTTCTTGATAGTATCGCCTTCAGGGGTGTTTGAAAGTGTGTCCATATCTGTATGAAGAGCCTCTGTTGGATTTGCATAAGATGCGTTATCAATTTCCTTCGAAACTTTTTCTTTCTTTTTTATTTGTAGAGCATGTTAAGAATGGTTGTTCTTTGGGGAAAAAAGTTTTTTGAATATTCTAGACGCCAAGTTTAGCTACTTTTTTTTTGTTGCTTTTTAGAGCATTTTCTCCCCTTAAACGGCATAATTTGAATCGAAAATGGAAATAAAGAATATCATATTTTGTTGAAAATGAGGGAATAGAAATATTTCATTTTTTACTGAAAGACAGTTTTCATACATAATTTCATCAGATATTTCGCCAAAAATTGTCAGTAAAGCACTTTTAAGCTTTTATTAATGCAAGGTATTGTGAAAAGATATGAATATAAATTAATTATAAATTTATCTGAAATTTCCAAACTTAACAATTAATTGAAATATTTTTCTAAAGAAGCAAGAAGACATGTAATTTGAATTTAAAATAACTGAATTTTTAACGAAGTATCAGGTATTTTAATAATGAAAAACTGCAATAATGAAGAAAGTTTTTTGACTTAGAAATGTATCTGTATAAAATATCTTTGCAAAAATAATAAAAACTAATTGCTTTGCATTATTTTTTCGGCATTATTTAGTTTTAAAATATTGGTTCCCCTGAAACTGAATGCTTCATTTTTCATTAAATCCCAGTTAATTTGGAAAATCTATAAACATGCGTTTATTGTTTTCTTTGAAAAAAGTGTGAGGAATTTTATCATATATGAGAAAAACATGTGAAATTCTATGCAGTAATGGAAAAAATAATGAAAATTTGCTGAAAATTTTCTGAAATTACAGTTGAACAAAAATTGATTACAATTTTTGTTATGTAAAGTAAAAAGTAAAAACAAAAAATATTATGTTACGTAGTTTTTCACATTTAAAAAATAATACACAGTTATGAAATTTTTGAACCCATTTTTTTAAGAATATAAATTACGTTTTGAAAGATTTTTGCTCTTTAATTTTATACAGACTCTCAAAATACCGAATACGAAGCGAATTATAATGTATATAAACAGGGAGAAAAAAGTGTGGTAAAATGACCGTACAGTAAAGGTAATAGCATTTATGATAAGAAAAAAAAAACATAATTCTGATTTCAAAAACTTATATATATAGTATTTAAACCAATCATTTTTTAATTTGCCCATTCATGTAGAAATGGATTACCGAAAATTCTGATTTTCAAAATCTTATGTCTTATTATCACACATTTAGTTAAAAAGTTCAAAACTGAAAAATAAGTTTAACCAATCAAATGATTTTTATGTCATTATGATAAAATTACCAAATTCTATCCCATATTATAAAACCATATTTTACTTTTAATTTACCAAACTCGTAACCATTGCGCTTCAATAAAAATTGCAGAGATTTTTGGTGTTCCCCAAAAGCCAGAAACACGTTAAATTTGACCATAATCTTATAGTTTCTATCATATACCTGCTATTCTTAATGGATCTTTAACTGAATTAATTAACTTTCGTAACTCATATTATGACAATTATAATTCTTAATACTAACTGCTGTAATATGCTCTTGAAATTTGAAGCTTTAGATGATTATATAATTTTACGCATCTAATTGTACACCCTTTTAGAGTCGTGCTTCAATTATATTTATATAACTACTTAAAGATGAATAGAAATATATTCATACTTTTCGCTGTATTAGAAAATTCTACTTACAATTTATATTTATTTTTTTAGAGAAAATCGTAATGAAGACAATTAAACTTTTTTTGAAAATAATTTATTGAAAAATCACGCTTGATTGTCTTCTTTATTATTTTATATTATTTTTAGGTGTACTCTTGCATTGTCTCAAGTAAAAACTGTATTTAAAGGAAACCACCTATTTCACAATTAAAAAGTATTCATAGCTGTTTATACATTGAAGAAAGAAACTTGATAACATTATCGTTATAATTGCTCTTACTCAAGTGATTTTGGATGCGCAATATTCTTTTGTCTTTCCGTTCAGAACTTACATGAATAGTACATAAAATAAAAAAGTTTTTTGACACGTGAGCAGGCCCGCATAGAGTTGTTTATGTGAGAAGCAAGGATTTTCCAAATTCAGTCCACATGCTTTTTTTATTTTATTTTATAACTGGCATTCAACAGAATGCATCCAATTCTGACTTTTCAAATATCAATGTTCAACTCCATAGCCTTTAATTTTGAACCAAACGAGAAGAAAAAAGAAAATTCGGAATGATGTATACTGACTAACTAGCTTTCGTGGAGGACTTTTTGATGGAACTAACACGCATTCGCGTTACCTGGAAAAGAAAACCACAAAAAACTCCCACGGTTAGCTTGACGGCAAGGGTACTCTGGAAAATAATCCGTCTACCACTCAGAATATTTTCCATCAGCACTGTGGTCAGTGCAAGCTAGCTGTGGAATTTGTATCGACCAGCTATTGCTGAGATTCGACCGGTTGAACCAACAGCAAGAGGATTCTCACCCATGATTCGTCTACTGCTGAGGACGCAGCACTGTGGTTGGTGAGAGCCAGAGCAAAATTTGTATGAACCAATCACTGCTAAGAAAATCCCGGGTAGCATCATTGTGAGGGGAGCGCCTATCCCCAGAGAATCGCGACTCTAGTCCACATACTTTTATTTATAACCGTCGTTGAACATCCGACCCAATTTTTGAGTTGACGGCCACTAATGTTCAACTCCGAAGCCTTGCAATTTTGAACCAAATCCAGAGGATAAGGGAACTCCTGATTAATTCGCATTCCTGGAAGACTTTTTGATGGAACTAACCCGCATTTGCGTTACATGGAGAGGAAAATCACGAAAATCTCCCCCGATTAGCCTGAAGACACGGGACCCATGATCCCTCTACCACTAAGGATATTTTACGTCACTGTGGTCAGTGTGAGTTTGGTGCGGAATTTGTATCAACCAGCCAACACTGAGATTCGAACCCGGGTACCTCATTGAAGGCAAACACTAGTTCACATACTTGTAATGACTGTCCTTGTGCGTTGTTGATGGTCATGGCAAAGGCGAAACTCATCGGAAGTTAAAATAAGAATAGTTGGTAATTTAAATTGTAACGATGCGTAATGTTAATCCTACCAGAAAAATTGTTTTTCTCTCACCACCCTCGAACGGTTCGTAATAGAATGTTTTAAAGTGGGCAGCGACCCCCCGATCTGTATGCCAAATTTCATCTCCCTCGGTCGGGTAGTTTAGGTAAGTAGACAAACAGTAATTTATATTATATATATATATCGATAAAAAAACATTTAGAATGTAACATTGCCCAAGTTCTAATAAATGTTTGTAAAGAAAGCTTGAAATGATTAGGGGTTTTCCACAAATTTGATTTTGTACTTATCCCCATAAAAGGATGTTTTCTTTTGCCAGTTTTCATTCCTTGTACTATCACAGTTTGGTGTCCGGATGATTATTGCAAGGTATTGTCATTTGTTATTAAATTTTGTCTTATGGTTCAAAATTAAATGTTTGGAAAACCCCTTATCTTTTCGAGCTATGTTTTAAAAAATACAAAAACTACTTAAAAAATTGTTTGAAACTCTTTAAAGTTTAAGAGATTCAAATTAGACTTTTTTCATTAGTTGCCAAATAAGATTCACTTCAAAATTTGAAAAATAAAAGACATTTTAAATTTTTTTCGAGCATGCGCAGCATAAAAGAACTTCTTTAAATACTCATATCTTGCGCTGTTTTTAACATTTTTTTTTCTAGTTTCAAGATAATTATTTCGTACTTATTTTTGAATTAAGCAAAAAAACTTAAGACGAAAAAAATAAGTTTTTTTTTTATAAAAATGTACATATCTCTATAAATATTCAAACTAGGTTTATGAAATTTTATGCAGTTATTGCAAATAACAACCAAAATAATCAATATATGTTACAAGCTTATTGCTTGGTTTTATAGCATAGGGTGTTCAAAAATACTTGTTTTCCTTCGTAATTTATTGTCGGCTCCTGAAACCTCTGAAAGTTTTAATCCTTAATGCTAAGTGTAAAAAAAACAGCATGAAATAATCACAACTAAAATAGCAAAATAATCCTCTATATATTTCTTGAGAAATTTAACAAAAATTTCAAAGAACTGAAAATTTAAATTCCATTATTGTAGGGTAGTGTATATGAAATTAGTATTAATGTAAGTAAATTCCGTTTAGTCGAGTTTCACAAATTTACTGTCATATCCTGATATAAAAAGATTTATTTCAAAAACATAATATGCTTAACTGGACAAAGGAAGTACATTAGAATATATTTTGCAAACTGTTCCAGAAAGCATATACTGATCAGGAATTCACATTGAAAGTGAGGTAAGTAGTTGAGAAAGTGTCCATAAATCCTTTGAAATCGAATCTTGAATATTATTTCACTGAATGTTCTAATGCACAAACATATATAATGATTCTGAGTATCAGCGAGTGCTTGAAATACAAATGATTTACATGACGTTGCATCTTTGAGGAAGTAGGTATAATTCTAGCTTATGCATTTGCATTCAGTTTGGGTCATTATATAAGGAATTTCTAACCACAGAATGCTTCTTAAATACTAGTGCATTATTTTCAATAGTATGTTAAAAGTATAATGTCATGTTAATTGAAAAATTTGCTTGAAAATAATATATTTTTTTTACGTAAAATACTTTACACGTGCATATATTGAAATAATATTGCTTTTTTTGTTTTTCCATCTTATCAAATAAATGATTGTGATAGCTCATGACCAATTTAAAATCAAACAAATTACAATAAATTTTTAAAAAGAACTTAATCATTAATATAGTATTTACTTTTATAGTCTGTATATATTTCTCATTATTTAACACAGTTATGAATTTCTATTTGAGAAACTTCGTGTTGTTTCTTCAAACAAATTAGTAAGAGTTATTTTAATTCCTCCCACAAAACTATTTTTTTAAATTATATTTCTAAAACAGGACAGAATGTAGGGAAATTTGAATTTAAAGGTTAGCGCATATTTCTTTGCAGTCACATCGGATGCATGGCAAAATTTGTTTGCGATGTTGATTATTGATCAAATATAAATTGTGACCTGAATTGAATTCCTTTAATATTTTATTTGAACTTTTGAAAATGAGTAGTGTGTATAATTTTTGAAATTCGATTTGTTTTACTTTACTAACACAAAATTAATAATTAAAGTAATAAGTTTTACTTTTAAGATACTTTTAAAATTGTATAAAATATCATGGAAATAAATTTTAAATATTGCAATATAGTTATTTAACACGTTGAATTCAACTTAAAAGTTTTAATCTCATGTTTTTTTTCTAATTCTGTATTTTTAAATATTTTTGGATTTGTTACAATTACTTTTACCTATAGAATTCATTAACTATAGAATTACTTTCATAATCAAATAAGCAACTTATAAGTTAAATTTTGTTTTGTTTCTAACCATATTTTTTTAACTCAGCGTTGTCATCTAAAACACCGGGTTACGTTGTAAATTGACGTTAAGAATCATTTTTCGTCATCTATTAAAATAATTAATTAATGCGTATTATAGTTATTACAAGAATTTAAATCGATTATTTAAATAATGGATTAGAATCAATGTTGTAAAATACAATTTTAAAATAGTCACTTGAAGAAATCAATTATAATCAGAAATTCATTTTGGCACAGACCCGAGCGTGATTCATATTTTTTGATTTGAATTAGTCTCTTGAATTTTTTTTTTACTTTATGTAATTTATTCATGTGCTAAGGTTATCTTTGTTTGAATATGTTGTTTCGAATCAGTGATTCAAATATACTTAAGTGAGTTAATTATCAATTAATTGATCCACCCGCTGTTACAAGCAAATTATGTTTAATTTAGTGTGGCACTGAATGAAATTAGTGAATCTGATTAGTTGAATTTAATTATCAATTTTATTAAGAATTGGTAATTAAAATACCTAAGTTCAAGTCTACATATTAAGGTATAAAGTACGGACACATTCGATGCATATTCCGTAAAATCCATTTTCCCCGTAAAGTAACATACCGTAATTTGTACAGTATTATTTATTTAAATCCAGTGATTCAGTGATTTTACTGTAAATATTACTGTAAAATAATGGTTTAACTGATATTTTGTTCCTTGAAAAGGTTTCGATAAAAGAGGTTTTTATGATAAAAATTGCCGGCACTCAGAGTGCCGTAATGTGATCCGGAATTGTTTTCAGTGTAGTGATACAAATAAAATTCCCTTATACACACTTAGGCATTTTTTTGAGATCTTATTGACATTGAATCAACTACTGAATCCTTTCTGTTGATTCTGGTAATCGAATTTCACTTTTTAAGTAGAATTAATTTATTATTAAACGTTGATTCAAATTCTTTTATTCAAATAAAATTTTCTGATAGTTTGAGATTTATTTCTAAGGTGTCATTATCAACTATTTGACTCAAACATTTGATTCAAATGAAAAATTCGAAGTAAAATCGTGCCATTCAATTTGTATGCTATTATCCAGTAAAAAAAAAAAAATGCTATTTTTTCTGATGGGAGCAGAAACAGTGAAAAAGGACGAGAATAAACTTTATTTTTAAACATTCTTTTTAGAATAAAGGTTTCCAAATAGAATGGTATTCCTATCTAAGCCATAGAAGCTGCTTCTAAACTTTATTCTTTGTTATAAATCCACACCCTGTTCTTAACTGATATACCAAAAATAATTAATGAGAATGACAATAAATGATGTATTTAATGCTTACAACTTTATACTCTTGCGTTCGTTTTGGAATTCTTTAAACTTAATAAACGAGAAAAAAAACTAAATGATGTATTTCGTAGTCTCATATTCACATCATTAATTAAGTATATCTCTGAAAGGCGGCTAATTGTAATCGATTTTCTCTTGAATTTGAGACACTATCATTAATTAAATAAGTTAAAATAGATGTTTAAAATTTTTATCGGACATTTCTTCTGATAACTCTATTCAAAATTTATTAATGGTTTTCTTATCTATATTCTTTTTTAGTCTGCAGAAAATGAATTTGTAGATCCGAGTTGATTTTGTTAAATTAATTCCGTCTAATAGGGGTTCGTTAATTTATTCACAAGAAAATGAACACACATAAAGTTTCTAAGTTATAGCGTATGACATTTAGAAAAAGTGAAAGAAAATAAATTGTATTTGTTTAAAAAAGTACATTTTATCAAACTTTCACTAGACGATAGACGATGTCTGATTCGAAAAATGTAATTTTTTTCTCTCGTTTGGTAACAATATACTTAATCTTACTTACTTATAAGACACTTGTTTAATAACGAATTATGATTAGAATAAATTTTATTTTTCAAAAAACCTATAAATTGAAAATGCAAATATGTGTGTTTTGATTAAGATTTAAATATTGAATCTTGTTATTATTAGTCAGATTTGGAGAATATTATTAATTACCGCATCTTTTGGTAAATATTTAAAATAATTCACAGTAATTATATTGATCGAACGCTTGCAAAAATTATAAATGACAGTAACGTTTGGTGATTATTAACAACAACCAAGGTAATTTTAGCAATTCAAGTATTAGTTTCAAGTAGTAGTAAGTTTCAAGGTATTTAGTTGTTAATAACTAATATTTAAAATTATTTAAAATGCTTTCCGCGGCTTTCAATTATTATAATAGTGTCAGCACGGAGAGTGTCAGCACGGACATTTTGATAAAATTACCTTACAGTATGGTAATGACATTTCTGGTTAAAAAAAACAACAACATAATTCTAGTAATAAAATCAAAATATACTGGATTTAAAAAATTCATTTGGTAATTTTTCGTTCATATATGGTAATGGTTTACCTTGAATTCTGGTTTTCAAAATTAAAGTTCGTATTATCACAAAATTAGTAAAAAATAAATAAATAAATAAATTCGGCCGAATAAATGGTTTCTTTATGCCATTCTCTAAGGCATCATGATAAAATTACCATATTTTACAATATTTATCAAATTTGAACAAATATTATAAAACGATATCTTGCTGCTAGTTTTACCAAAATCATTACCAATTAACTTCGATAAAAACTACCGAGATTTTTACCGTTTCCGTAGAAATGAAAACATGTTTAATTTTACAGTATTCTGGTCGTTTTGACCATAGTTGTTTTCTCAAAGTTTAAACAATACGAGGGATACTCAAAAATGTTGAGATGTGTGTAGAGGAGAAGTGGTTGAATAATGATTTGACCCCACTTCCTCACTAAGGAAGAGAATTGATAAGCTCTTAGTAAGGATGACGTAGCATGGCTCTTTACGTACACTGTAAAAAATCTCAGTTAATGTTTATCCAATACTTGGTGCAAAGTTTCAGATTGCACCATAAATTGGATTATTGAAAAATTATTTTATTTAGGTTGCACCATAAATTGTTAAATATGATCAAGAAATACGTTTATAGCGCAATCGATTGCCCCAAACTTACAAACTATGACAAACACGAGCTTTAACCGTGACCGATAACTTATTTTGTAGCTGTTAACTAATGGCGGATTTTGTTGTCGAAGCTTGCTATCATCTCACGCCACTCACTCTGAAATCGTCTATTTCTTTTGCAAGTAAGTAAACTTTTCTTATTTATTTGCAGTAATTTCAGTTCATTTCTTTCATATCAACTTTAAAAATTTTGTTGTCTGTAATGAAAGTGTTACCTTCAAATTTCTTCTAGGAAATTATATTCGTTGTTATGAATAATTAAATATTTTTAAAACTTTATTAACTCTTTTTCAGTAAATAAGGAGATACAACGATTTTATGAGCACAGAAAGCGCAATACCAGTGACAAATATAATGTAAATACGGCAATCTTAAGTAGCATAGCTTTTCGCCAAATTGAAAATTTTCTAGGTTCGTGTTTTTATTTCATCCTACCGAACAAAAAAATTCGTATGTGCTTTCTGTTAGGATTAAAACTTTTTATCAATATCTATGCTTTTGTTTTGATTTTCATGATCTATTTTACTCATTTTCGTTTGTAATGTCACATAATTACACGAATTTAAGTCTATACATTTTAAAATGCTTTTGTTGTAAAATTTTCAATGCGAATTATTGACCTCAAATTAATACTAACCGTTGTCATGGAAACTAGGTTTCTCTTTTAGTTCGTTGGGCGCACGAGGTAGAAGAAAAACATAGTGGGTAATATTGGCGTTGAAGAAAACAAAGCGATATTTTTTTTTAATTCGCCAAGAATATCTACCTGAAATGTAGAACAAAACACCGACAAGAACAAGATTTGTTTTAGAACATTTAAAAATAAGCTGATTTCATATTATAATTTTTTTTAAATATTTTTTACTATTAATATTTTTTAACTAAGCGAAACAAATTTTAAATGAAAAAAAAAATCATATTTTAAAAAATAATAAATATATTTTTTTTATTAAATATAAATAAAAAAAATATTTTGATGCTCATGGATAATTTGCTTTAGATATTTATTTTTCTATGTTTTTTTAAATTTTTTATTTATTTATTTATTTGTAGATTTATGTATATTAATTTAGCCCAAATTTGCGTTTTGCGAGGGAGGGAAAAGACAACATAATCATGAAATTGAAAATTTTCATTGATCATCAAAAATGTCATACGTATTCTTTGTAATATTTGCAGTTGTTTTTTTTATTGTTTTTTTTAAATAACTTTTTTTGAAAAGTTTCATTTCAGTTATAAAAGTATCTTTTTTTAATCTGAAATATATCTGCTTCTATGAAACAAAAGACTTTTAGTTAAAAAGACAAACCTCACAAACAGTATACATGTGGAGTTTTAATACCATCCACATGAATACTGCTTGTGTGTTTATCAGCAGCCAGATTCCACCCTCCTAGACTCAACACGAATACATTGATCTATCCAAGTGATGATCAATTGGTTCATTTATTTTTCAAACAGTTAACAGTTCCTTCAGCAAATTTTTTACGGGGACACCCTGCATGAAATTCAATTCACAATTTCTCATGTGGAGAAATTCTATTTGGGTGCTTTAGAGCATTTTAACAAAAATAATAATAATATTTTAAAATATCAATATCTTTCTTTCCTTTCCTGGATTTTTGTGAGGGAAAGTAGGCTTAAGATAAAATTCCGCCCTGTATAAATAGTTGATCTCAATTTTTTTTTTAGGTAGTGAAATGTTTTCACATTTTTTTACATGACAATTTCTCAATTTTTTTTAATATTGTATTTTAAAAATAGTAATTAAAATATGACCTGCTTTTATTGATCTTTCTATGTTTCAAAAAAGTAAGGATTCAAATTTTGTTTCTTCTGTACATTTTATTAGCATAAATTACATTTATTTTAATCTTCTTTCATTAGCTCAAAGGCACCAACAACTTCAATGATTTTAACTAAGAAAGAGACACAGAGAAGATATTATTATATCCAGTACCGAACCTTTTGATAAAAATATTTATTCCGCCGAAATTACCAGAATTCCAGAAGGCTATAAACAGTTTTTTCACACTTGAAAAGTAGTAGTTTCAAGAGCAGCTTACAAATAAGGAATGTGTATAGTTTCAAGTTTTGAGAATGAAGAACCTGTGTTTGAAAAAACAATTATCATTTTGTGAATAGGCCCCAAAATTTAAATTGTGTGTAATCTTTTTAAATCTTGTGTTTTTTACAATCAACTGCAAAATGTGATATAGTTAAAGTAATAGCACCAGAAAATCTATAATAATGAATATTCACCATCATTTACTAATTTGTAAAAAAATTTTACAGTATTTTAATTCAGATAAGGCAAAGTATATCAATTTCCAGACGATCCCAAATTTCAAAACTGTAAACATTGAAGCATATGCTAACATAATTTTTATTTTAAATTACTGCAAATTTAAAATAAGTTTGAATTGAATGCGCTCTCTTAGTAACAAAAACATACTATCTGTCATATTTTTGAGTGAATATTTTGTATTTTTTTAATGAATGTTGTGATTTGTATAAAAAGTATAATATATTTAAATTATAAGATTTTGTATAAAAATTATTACATTCTGTCTATGTATACAAAAATCAAAGTGATTGTAAATGAATGAATTATATTTGAATATTGAACTGGTTCTGTATATATATTTTTTAATATTTCCAAGTTATGTCATTATTTTTACAATTCATAATTTACTTCTAATTTATTATTTCCGTAAACCAATGTAATTAATAGTGGAATGTTTCCTTAATTAGAGATTTTGGGTTGACCAATCCAATATTGAAATACTCTTTTATATAAATTTTAATTTGTGAAAGTAATATTTTCATTTTGAAATAATAAAATAATTTAAAAATACATAGTAATAAGAATTTGATTCACTCTAAAATTAAAATTCTTTTTCATTTTCTCTTTAAAACATTAGTGGTACTAACTCTATAGCATCTGTTGGTGCATTAAATGAAATGTAAAAAATAATTCAAATTTTACATATATAAAAATTTGAAGTAAGAAAAAGTTTTTATATGAACGAAAATGTTTTTAAAGCGCCAAAAAGCAGAAAAAGTTAGCATCATTAATAAATATTTATAAAAAAAGAGAAGATAATTTAAATCAAATTCATATAAATCAAATTATAATTTAATTATTTAAATTTATAAAAATTAAAAAAGCTATTTTTATTTTAGATGTATTATGTAATATATATATATATATATATATATATATATATATATATATATATATATATATATATATATATATATTCTCTTTCAAAATTTCGATTTTTGGTGCAACCTTCTCTCGTTGTTTGGAGCTAGTGAAAGCACCAATATATAGTTAAACTGATCTCGACTTTATGTAACCAGCAAATGAGTACCAATGTTTGGTGCAACATAGCTCGAAATTTTTTACAGTGTAGCATTGTTTGGACTGAATAAATGCGACACCTACGTGTATTTTCGGAAAAAAATGACCCTCAATTTGAAGTCCGAAACCAGCTTCAAATGAATTTCTCATTGGAAAAAATACAAAAAATTTACAAAATGTCCCCCTTTATTTTTATAGGTATGCTCATAGTGTAGCAATGTCTGGACGAATAATTGCTTCTTAAAAATTTTGAATACTTATTTCTTGTCACATATGGGTAATTTTGAAAAAAAAATTTAAGCTCACTTTATAATTCAAAACAAGTTTAAAATTATTTCCTCGTTGAAGAAAGTTTTTAAAAAATCGCAAATTGTCCCTTATGACGTTAATTATGCACATATGCTTTTCGTTGTGAAAAATTTCGAGCTATGCTGCGTCAAACATTGGTATTCATTTGCTAGTTACATAAAGTCGAGATCAGTTTAACTATATATTGGTGCTTTGACTAGTTCCAAATAACGAGAGAATAAGGTTGCACCAAAAATCGAAATTTTGAAAGAGCGTAAAAGCAGCGAAAGGTTGCGCCATAAATAAGTGTTTTGAAAGGAACTAAAAATGGAGGAAGGTTGCACCATGAATAGGTATTTTTGAAGGGAACAAAAAGCGAGGAAGTTTGCACCATTATTAGGTATTTTTAAAGTGCTAAAAAGCTGGATAAGGTTGCACCATTATTAAGTATTTTTAAAGCGCCAAAAAGCAGAGAAAGGTTGCATCACATCATTATTAAATATTTATTAAAAAAAAGAAGGTAATTTAAATCAAATTTATATAAATCAAATTACAATTTAATTATTTCAATCCATAAAAATTAAAAAAAACTATATATATATATATATATATATATATATATATATATATATATATGTAATATCGGGGTATCAACCCCACTATTTTTTGTATTTTTTTTTAATTTACCTTGGTTGAAATCATGAGCCAATAGATTTTAACAGGCTTTATTTACTGGAGTATGGTGTAAACAGAGGTCTCACCCACTCTCCCAGCTAAAGGGGGTGGACAAATATCAAGACAATAGTGGCGAAGGCTAGGTTGTCATCTCCGTACAGCCAAAGGCATGCGAAAACAATCGCTCTCTCTTTAAATACTTACACAGAACTACGTGAAAAGGCTCAGTCTTTGCATATTTTGTATCCTTACGCATTAAGGAAAATCATTTAATGCTTCCCAATATGGAAGTGACAGAGGGACAAGATTCTAAAAATTACTCCTCTCTTGAAATATAAATCTAATTATAATTCAATGGTCTGTTTTCAGCCTTGAATTCCCAAAATAGAATATCTCTGCTCTTATTCTTTAACAAAGACATTTTATGAAAACGAAAGAGTTTTAATTCTTTAATTAATACAAAAGTATTTATAATTTTTGCATTACATATATATATATATATATATATATATATATATATATTTTTTTTTTTTTAAAATTAATTAATTCTTTTTCTTTTCCCAGTTGTTGGTCATTATTATTTTTCCTCCCCTCCTTTTTTCATTTGTCTGTAATTTACCTTTGATTTACATGAATTTGACTTAAATTATCTTCTCTTTTTTTAATAAATATTTAATAATGATGCTAACTTTCTCTGCTTTTTGGCACTTTAAAAACATTTTCTTTCATTTAAAAAATTTTCTTTTTTCAAGTTCTTCTTTTCATTCATTCTTTCATTCGTTCATTCTTTTTTTACATTTCATCCGTTAAAGAACCAACCGATCCTATAGAGTTAGTACCATTTATGTTTTAAAGAGAATTTTAATTTTAGGCTGAAGCAAATTCTTATTACTATGTATTGTGAAATTATTTTATTATTGAATAATGAAATTATAATATTACTTTCAAAAATAAAAATTTATATTAAGAGTAGGCAAATATTGGATTGGTCAACCCAAAATCTCTAATTAAAGAAACATTCCAATATTAATTACATTGGTTTATGGAAATAATAAATTAGAAGTAAATTATGAAATGTAAAAATAATGACATAACTTGGAAATATTAACAAGAAATATACAGAACCAGTTCAATATTCAAACAGAATTTATTCATTTACAATCTATTTGATGTTTGTATACATAGACAGAATGTAATAAGTTTTATGCAAAATCTTAAAATTTAAATATACAGGGTCATTCATGATTCCCTCTGTTTACTACAACCTTATATTTACATCAACTGGCTTCAGTGGTACATGTTACTGCCATCGGCCGGCAACTGCTTAAATTAAAACATGAATACTTTCGGAATAATTTCTTTTGTTCTTTTTTGCCATATTGGTCTCCGATTTTTTACTATAACGCTACGAAACCCCGGAGAGAATTATGAATAACCCTGTATTATACTTTTTATACACATCACAGCATTCATTTAAAAAAAATACAGAATATTCACTCAAAAATGTGACAGATAGTATGTTTTAGTTACTTAGAGAGTGCATTCAATTCAAACTTACTTTTAATTTACAGTAATTTAAAATAAAAATTATGTTAGCATATGTCTCAATGTTTACAGTTTTGAAATTTGGTATCATCTAAAAATAATTTTCAATAATCTAATAAGATACTAAATTTCTTGATATACTCTGCCTCATTTGAACTAAAACTTACAATATAAATAAATTACTTTTTTTCAAACATATTTTACTACCTGATAAAAATATTAAAATTTAACACAGTTTGGAAAAAAATTACTGTAATTTTTTTCAAATTAGTAAATGGTGGTGAGTATTTAAGAAAAAGCAATATTTTAATTACATAATCATATATTAATTATTATAGATTATTGTGGTGCTATTACTTTAGGGACATTTTTCACTTGCTTGTAAAAAACACAACAAAATTTAAAAATATTACACACAAATAAAAGCTTGGAGACTTTTCGCAAAATAATAATTGTTTTTTCAAACACAGGTTCTTCATTCTCAAAACTTGAAACTATACACATTCTTTGTTTTTAAGCTGTTCTTGAAACTAGTACTTTTGAAATTTTAAAAAACTGGTTAAAACGATCTGGAATTCTGGAAATTTCGGAAGAATAAATATTTTTATTAATAGGCTCAGCGCTGGTTATAACAATATATTTTCCTAAGCTTTCTTTCTTGATTAAAAGCATTCAAGTTGTTGGTGCTTTTGTGCTAATGAAAGAAGATTAAAAATAATGTTATTTATGGTAATAAAATGCATAGGAATTGAAATAATTTTACAGAAGAAACAAAATTTGAACCCTTAAATTTTTAAAACATCATAGAAAGATCAATCAAACCAAGTCATATTTTAATTACTATTTTTAAAAAACAATATTGAAAAAAAATTGAGAAATTGTCGTTCTTATGTAGAAAAATGTTTTAACATTTCACCATCTAAAACATTTTTTCGAGACCAAATATTTATAGGGGAGAGGGGGATTTTTATCTTAAAACTCCTTTCACCCATAAAGATCCTGAAAAAGAAAGTTTTGATATTTTAAAATACTATTATTTTTTTGTTGTTGTTAAAATGTATCAAAGCACCCAAGTAGAATTTCTCCTCATGATAAACTTTGAATTGAATTTCCTGCAGGGCGACCCAGGAAAAGAAATGCAGAAGGTACTGTCAACTGTTAAAATATTAAATGAACAATATGATCATCACTTGGATAGATCAAAGAGTTCATGTTGAGTACAAGAGGGCGGGATATGGCTGCTGATAAACACACAAGCAGTATTCATGTGAATAGTGTTAAAACTCCACATGTATACTGTTTGTGAGGATTGTCTTTTTAACTTAAATTCTTTTGTTTCATAGAAGAAGATACATTTCAGAATAAAAAAAATTACTTTTATAATTAAAACAAAACGTTTAAAAAAATATTTAAAAAAAACAACAACTATAAATGTTATAAAGAATACATATGACCTTTTTCATGATCAATTTTAACGTTCGATTTTATGCTTATGTTGTCTTATCCCTCCCTCACAAAACGCAAATGGGGGTAAATTACAGAGAAAAAAAAAGGAAAAAAAATAATTAAAAAATAATAATAATAATTTAAGGAAAAATAAGTATCTAAAGCAAAGTATCTATGAGCATCTAAGTATTTTTTTACTTAGATTTAATAAAAAATATATTTATTAATTTTTTAAATACGATATTTTGTTCAATTTTAAATTTGTTTCTCTTAGTAAAATAATGTTAATAAGAAAATCTATTTTTAAAAGAAATTATAATAAGAAATAAGCTTATTTCTAAATGCTCTAAAACAAATCTTGTTTTGTTTTAGAGCATTCAGCAAAGCGCTTATTTTCCTTAACGCCAATATGTTTCTTTGCTTTTTTTTCCCTACCTCGTGCGCCAAAGAGAAACCCTGTTTTCATGACAATGGTTGCTTTTCTCTCTAGTGCAAATTTCAGTATAATTTGCTTTGAAAATTTTACAACAAAGGTATTTAAGAATACATCGACAAAAATTCGTGTAATTATGTGACATTACAAACGAAAATGAGCAATATAGAACATGAAAATCAAAACAGAAGCATAGATATTGATAATGAGTTTTAATCCTAACAGAAACTACATACGATGTTTTTGTTCGTTAAATTGCAATTAAAACACGGAACTAGGACATTTTCAACAACAGTAAATTTTTCGGAAAACTATGCTGCTTAAGATTGCAGTATTTTTACCGTTTATTTGTCACTAGTATTGTACTTTCTGTGCGCATAAAAGGGGTGTATCTCCTTATTTACTGAAAAAGGGCTAATATAGATTTTACAGTATCTAGTTATTCATATAAATAATATAGTCTCCTAGAAGAAATTTGAATCTAACTCTTTCAGAACACGTAACAAAATTTTTAAAGATGACATGAAAGAAATGAACTGTAATTATTTCAAAGAAATAAGAAAAGTTTATTTATTTGCAAAAGAAATTGACAATTTCAAAAACAACTTGCATGAGATGATAGCAAGCTTCAACAACAAAATCTTTCATCTTGTCAACAGCTACAAAATAAGATATCGGTCACGGTTAAAGCTCGCGCCTGTCATAGTACGAAAGTTTGGTGCAATCGATTGCGCCATAAAGGCGTTTCTTGATCATATTTACCAATGTATAGCGCAACCTAAATTAAATAATTTTTCATTTATCCAATTCATGGTGCAATTAGAAACTTTGTACCAAGTATTGGTCAAACATTAACCGAGATTTAATCCTACTTAAAAATTTTGAAAACTTATTTCTTGAAACATATTGGTATTTTTGAAAAAAAAATTACTCTCACTTTTAAATTTGAAACAAGTTTCAATTGAATTCTTTATTGCAAAAAAATATTAAAAATTAAGAAAGTGCCCTCCCTTATGTTTACTATACATGTGATCTAAACGTAGCATGGGTTGGACTAAACAAATATTTATTAAAAATCTTGAGCATTTATTTCCTCCAATCTATCCCAATATTTGAAAAATTTGACGTTTACTTTGTAATCTACAACAAGTTTCAAATGAACTCCTCATTTCCAAAAATTAAAAAAAAAATTACAAATTCTCCTCCAATATGTTGTTGTTGTTCCTTATCCTCAAATTGTCTGACGGAGTCAGATAAGATCCAGTAGGTTGTTGACCCTCAAAAAGTCGATGACAAGAAGTGGAGTAGCGTCCTCCTTGGAAAGGCCCAAGCAGTCAAGGATATGTTCAGCAGTGGCCTGCTGGGCTTCACATTTGGAGCAGTCTTTCTTCCTTCAAAGCACGAGAAACTATTCGTGAGTCCACTTGCCAGTCTGGGAATTGCTGTTTGAACCGCTCTATCACCTATATGAACAAGTGAAATGCCCGGTTCCTTGGTCGCATACCAGTGGTGAGGGGGGGGGGATCCTCCACTTTTTTGATAGATGGCTTTTGATTTTGGACTGAATCTCTGAGTAAGTAAGGGCTGAGGACGAAGGTGTTGAATGACTACAGCCCTCCTTGGCCAAGCGATCCGCTTGCTCACTGCCAAAGATGTCAACGTGGGATGGTATCCACTGAAGATGAACGTCGTGGTGCTTTGAAATAAGTTTAAGTTTAAGAAAGATGGAGATGCTTGTTTTGTCTCAAACTTTAGTCCAATTGTGCAGGTGTTGAAGGGAACTGCGACTGTCCGACAGGATCCAAAGATCTCCAAAGTCATTCTCGCTGATTATAGCATCGATGCCTTGTTCAATTGCGATTAATTCACTTCTAAAGACTGATGTGAAATGAGGATTACGGAGACTGATGGAGTAATTTTGCCCAGATTTTTCAATGAAGACGCCGCTACCAGCTAGGTCTCTCAGTCCATTACCATCTGTGTAAATTTTTACGGCGTCACTGGGAATCTCGCCTAAAATTTCCAAAGCCAGCTGCCTGAAAGATTCAGACAAGATTTTAAGGAGTGGGGCTCAACGCCTTCAGAAGGCAAATGCAGAAGTTCAACATGACTGAATGGACTGTTTTTTTTCAGTTGCTGATTGTTGCGCCAATTGTTAAGGTAAAGAGAGTTTCTGTTGTGCTGACCATAGCTAGAAAGTTTGTTGAAGTAATTGGCGAAATTTGCCTTTCTTCTAGTTTGGAGAGGTTGAAGATCAGCCTCAAAGAGGACTATTTCTTTAGGAAAACTGCGTCTGAGTCCAGTAATTATTCTTGCAGCACTTAGTTGGACCCTTTCCAATTTATCCAGATTAGTAGCAGAAGCACAGCAGTACACAGGAAAGCCATATTCCAGGATGGGTCTAATGAGAGTCAAATAGGTATCTCTTAACGTGACAGCATCGGCTCCCCAATCTTTGCCCGCAATATCCTTAAGTAAGTTTAATCGTTTTCTGCATTTTGAGACAATATGTTCAATATGTTTGTTACTTGTCTATTCTGGGTCAGAGACATATCCGAGATATATCCTCCAATATGTTAACTATAAATATGCTATTAAAGTATTATTTGGAGTAAACAAATCCTTATAATAAATTTGTAGCACTTATTTCTTGACACATGGGTATTTTTGAAGGGATTGGCGCTCATTTTGTAGTCTGAAAAAAGTTTCAAATCATTTTCTCATTGCAAAATTTTAAAAATTTCGAAAAATAAACTCCATTATGTTAACTATAAATACGCTTTCTACATAACATGGTTTGAACTAAATGCTTCTGAAATATTTTGATTATTTATTTCTTTACAACTATGGGTTATTAACAAGTTTCAAATGAATTTCTTATTGCGGAAAATTATAAAAATTTCACAAAGAGTCCTCCATTCTGCTATCTATAAGTATGCTCATACAGTGAATTTTGAATTTTTAAAAATACTTTCATACACATTTTCGAATTTTTAAAAATATTTTGCATTGACGAAATCATTTGAAACTTTGTTCTTATTACAAATTGAGTTTGTTTGTTTCGTGTTCTCATATGTTTCGTGAAATGAGCACTCAAAATTTTTAAGAAGGACTTTCTTACTCCAAACAATACTATGTAAAGAGAATATTTATATTTAACCGATTGGAGAACTCTTTGCGAATTTTTTTATATTTTTTTTCAATGAGGAATTCATTTGAAACTTGGTTCAAATTACAAAATAAATATCATTTGTTTCAAAAATACAATAATATTTTAAGAAGGATTTGTTTACTCACGTCAAGAGCTTATATGTATAATTTACGTAAGGACAATTTTAGATTTTTTTTTCTTTCGCAATGTGGAAATGATTTCAAACTTGTTTCAGATTATAAAGTGAGCATCAATTTAAAAAAAAAAATACCCATATGTGTCAAGAAATAAGCACTAAAAATTTTCAAGAACCAATTTTTAATCCAAACAATACTCCATTATGAGCATACAAATAAAAATAAAGGTGGCCCTTTGCGAATTTTTCATAATTTTTTGCAATGAAGATTTCATTTGAAAGTTTCAGATTACAAATTACGCGTCAGTTTTTTTCAAAAATACCCCTAGATGTGAAAAAATAAATACCCACAATTTTTAAGAAGCACGTGTTTAGTCCAAAGCATGCTACGTTAAGAGCATTAAAATAATTCACATAATAAAGGATAAATTGTAATTTTTTTTTATATTTTCATTCAAAAAAAATATTTGTAATTTGTTCCAGACTAAAAAGTAAGAGTCAATTTTTCCAAAAATGTCAAGAAATAAGTAATAAAATGTTTTAAGAAATATTTAATTACTCCAAACAATGATGTGTGAAGAGCATGCCCAAAGATGTGAAAAAAATACTAAGTATTTTTAAGAAGCACTTGTTTAGTCTAAACCATGCGACAAAAAGAGCATATATATATGGTTAACACAATGGAGGACATTTTTCGAATTTTTATAATTATTTGCAATGAGCAATTCATTTGAAACTTGTTTCCGATTAAAACGTTATCGTCAAAGTGTTCAAATATACCCATATTTGAGAAGAAATAAATATCTAATATTTTTAAGAAGCATTTGTTGAGCCCAGACCATGCTACGTACTCCTTACTAAGATTTTATCAGTTGGGTTAAACTCGCATCCATATTAAGGAAATGGGGTGTCGCGCTCATCCTATAACGAGTGGTTATTGATTCGACGTGGGGTGAAGCGCTCATCCCATATCACTATAGTATATGAGATTTTATTAAGCCTTAAAGTGGGGAGTTGTGCTCATTTCCCCCCTACTAATATTTACGCTGAGTAAGTTTCCTTCTCTGAAAGATTACTTTTTAGTAAAATTAGTTCTAATATGAAATGTTTTTTTTTTTTTTTTTTTTTTGACGCAATCACGCATCGCATTTTGAGATTATAAACTTCGCAGGAAACGCTCATGCAGTTTGTGTGTGTATGAATACTTTTATTGTACTTAAAATATTTTCATAAAATATATGAAGCATTTTGTTAAAATCAAATCGCACCCAGATTTATTCACTTCTGCTTATTAAACGTTTAGTATACAATTGTTTCAAACATTAAATCCTTATTTGAGCTTTTAAATATGTTTTTTAATATCTCCGTCTTCCGATAGAACCACTTATGAAAATTGCTGAATAGGTAACAATTCCAGGTAAGTTATAACTGGAATTTTATTTGAAATTGTAGTAGAAGGATTTCTTCCCTTTTTATACACGCATTCTTCAAATATGTCGCCAAATATACTGATTCAAAGATTACTTTACACAACTTTATTATTGAAATTCTCTGAAATAAATTGGCTAGTATTCCAAGAATTTAAATTAATTTTTCACAATCTTTTGAAAAATGTATGATGAAATTACAAAGGATATTTGAAAATAAGAGAACAATATGTTGCTACAAATAATAAAACAAGATGTTTTAAAAGAGAACGAGCATTTTCGCATTGGGTGAAAAATATATTTCTACCATTCCTGGAGCAACGCGCAGAACTTTGAACTAAGCCGATTTTTATTGTTTTTCGTTCTTTAGAAATTTCAGTTGCGCCACTCTCTGTTCGTATATTTGAATTCATCTCCATTTTTTATACGAAGTGCTTTGAAGTAGATATTGTAATTATTATTCATGAGGTATATTTTGTTTATTTCGTTATTATTAGTCATTTCCTGTATTGTGAATATTTTTAAATATATATAATTTGTAAGGAATTGTTCCATACCAGAATTTTAATATTTATCTTTAGAAATAATTTGATACTTAAACGTTTAAGATTAATAAGTATAAGGAAAATTATGCAACGTTATACGTTTTAAATGACGAGACAAATATGCATAAATACAGAATGTATAAATAATTATAAATTTAAACATACATTTGTACAATATTTAATGAAATGAATAAAACATCATCATGGCGAAGCTAGTGAATAAAACAATATGCTTATTTTAAATGAATCAAGTTCTGTTTAAATATTTACATTGCTTTAAAAAATTAATTATCGTTTTCATGAATTTCATGAAGTTTCTTATTATTTTATGGGTAATTTACACCTTTCTTTAGATTTATACTTTTTTATGATGCCTGCTTTATCTTATAGAAATAGTTACTTATGACATTTATAAAAATCTAAAGATATTAGTTTAATTTTCACACACATATATATATTTTGTTTGTAATTAAATCGTCACAATATATTGTAGATAATTTACTTTCATATAATTTTACACTTTTTTTCTTTCTTATAGAAATAGTTACACAGTTCAAGTTTTTATTCTCAAATAACGGTAAAATAACCGGCAGCAGCAGTCAATCTAATTAAACGTAAAATTTGAGGGCCAGGGGCATTTTTTTACCTTTGCGGTTTTAAAACCATTTACAACTAGTATGGTTTAAAAACTGTGATCACAAAACTATAGGGTTTTGTAACCATTTACAACTAGCACGATTTTAAAACCATAAAAATGAAATTCAATTGGACATTTGATTTCGGTTATGCCATGCTTTTCGTGTTAGATGGACAGTGTTAGTTAGACATTGGTGCCAGGTTGTGGTTAAGTAGTGTTTTGAACAGCTTAAAAGGGTTTAATTGATTTGTCTCATGATGTCATCTATCGTGAGAGATGGGAAATACTAGATTTTTCAGTTTAGCAGCGCTGTTGGAGTGTCATTTATGCGTGAATGAGAGTTTTGTATTCCAATATTCCAAGATCACCAATTGAGAAGTGCAGGATATTGAAAAATCTTCATGCGGAAAAATGTGGTCAAAGGTCATCAATGTGGTCATCCATGTGGTCAAAGGAATTTAAGAAATGTTGTTGCGCTAACGATGGAATTTGAATCACAGTTCAGTCGGTCATGAGATTGACAGATTTGTCCTCTTCGCTAAAGTATGTACCCAGCTGCAAGCAACTAAAGGGCTTCATAAATCTGGCTTAGCTGGCGCGGATAAAATTCTGGTTGTTTGAATAAATAAACGAATAAACGAATAAATAAACGAATAATAATTGTTTGAATGAATAAACGATTTTTCTTACAGTTTACCATTTGAATACTTTCTTTTTTATTTTTATTTTGCTGGTTTGGTTGAATATTGCAAACGTACAATTAAATAAATTGTTATTTAGCGATTTTTTTCTGAATAATTACTAACAGTGTACTTGAAACATTTATAATCATTTTAAAAAATGGTTTACTTTTCAAATATACTGAAGTATTTATATTAATGTAAAAAAGTAGTATCAATTCAATAGATTTTTTTTTTTTTTGTAAGCTTCCAAAATTTTCATGGGGAATTCACACTTTCTTTTTTTGAAAATGAGTACATTTTTTGGTTTTAAATAAAAATAAACATTTTTGGATCCAACCTTCACAAATGCTGCTGAATTTTAAAAATGTTACATTTTGAGAGGAAATTAAAAAAAATTAACCTATCCAAATTTTAGCTTATTTAATTGACAGCCATTTTTAGTCAGAACTAAAAAAAAATTTGTAAATCTATCTTTTTACGACTTATGCATGAACGGTGTAATTATATAACTATCAATCAGTTAAATGCTACTAAACTACATTTATCTTAATATTTATGAAAAAAGGTTTATTTTTAGAAAACCGTTAGAATTTTGTTAAACATTTTCAAAGGAATAAAAACTTTAAATTCAGAAAATGCTTCATTATTTATCTCGTACCAGTATAAATATTTTCGCAAATGAAAATATTTATCTTTAATGTAGTACTTTTAATCAGTTTAAATTTTATAATGAATAAAGTAAAAAATAATCAATCCAAAATTTAACTAACTTTACTAATGGTCATTTCACAGATGGCCTTTCAACAAAAGTTCAAAATAAATACCCAATTATATTCAATAGTTCTAATTATAGCAGCTGTTGTGTTTGATTTCAGAGTTATGTTTTTTATAAACAAAAATGGGATACTTTATAAGAAAATATATTAACCATAATATACGAATGTTTCACACGAAAATGCAAAAAAAAATTTACTTATTACATTTAGGAAATAATACAAATGAACTTATTTTCCTCTAATGAAGTTCTTCTTAACTATATGACTGAGACTAAGTTGCGTAGGGGGAAAAATTATCGAAAAGACATTCAAAAGAAAAATGATAAATCTTTCTCTTATAATTACTTCCGATTAATGTGCGAGGTGAATTAATCAAAGTGGGGAAAGTTCAGGTAAATAGTTACCCTAAAATCCCTAAGGTGAGGGGTTTAATGAGACATAAAGAACATTATGGTTGAAAGGAAATTCCCTGAGCTCATTATTATTTTCTTACTAATTGTTAGAATGAGTCAAAAATCTCCAGAGAGCAAGAATGTCACCTTTCTTAATTTTGACACTTATGAACAATTTCTTTTCGGATAAAATAAGAGTTTTTTTCATAATTAATAAGTACAGTTAGTTTTCCCAGTTAAGTTATTGTTTCGAACTTGGATTAAAATTAACTCATCTCAAATGGAAATAATTATTCTGACCTAAACTTAAGACTTTAAAGGCTTTTTAATAAAAGAGGTTAGTTTTTATAACTTATAAAATTAGATAATGATAATTTTATTTCAGAAATGTAATTATAACACCGGGGAACAAATTTTCGGTTGCATTTATACAAATACGGGTTTGGGGATTTCAAATCTGAAATTAATTTTACTCCTAAAATTACTGCTTTTTAAAAGACATTTTTAGTCTATTTTTTATCGAGATGTACAAGTTCAATAATAGGGTTCGCGTAAATGTTGTGATAAACTTCTCGAGGAGTTACCACCATCAGGATTAAAATTTCATGAGAGCCCATGACCAGAGATATCGTCATATACACCACTAGGGGCGCTACCCTATTATGACCTGATCAGAAGCACACGAAAATACAGTTCATGATTGGGAACACCCATAGTGGTGTATAATGGTATATTTCCAGGAATGGGTTTCTATGCAATTTTAATCTTAATTTTGTGTCTTAGAAATTTGTCGCAATATTTACGAGCACACCTGTTAAATATAACGTTTTTTAACTTGTGCATTTTGACAAAAAAAATCATTTACAAAATAATAATAATAATAAATAAATAAATAAATAAAATAAATAAAAATATAGAATCTCTAGCTTGGAGAGGGAAACAAAGTAGAGATTTGAAATGAGTGAGACGAAAGTATCTAATACCTGCTAAAAAATATGATGCAAAAGTAAATCTGTAAATCATGTGTGGAGGAATTTAAACTCTTATTTAATTTTGTCAGCCCTACATTATGAAGTTTTATAAAAAAGATTGTGAGCTAAGACAAATTCTTATTGAGTGAATGCTGTTTAATATATTTCACACAGTAGAGTAAATGTGATTTAAAATCAAAATTGACAAGTAGTTAAGATTTATGCCACCTTTTATAGGCAATTGTTTGCAGCGAGCAAAAGAATGAGGGATATATTTTATAAAATATATTGTTTTGAGTATATTTTTATCTGTCAACAACTCTCATAATTAAATTATCATAGTTTGAATGAATTCGTTGTTATTCCATTTTGGTATCAGAGACATCGGTATGATTTTACTACAAGCTCGCAGTTTCTTTTCAACATTTCCATAGCATCTATATATTAGTATCATTATTACCCATGAAAATCTGTGTGGTAAAATATGTTAAGTGATAATTTAAAAAGACAGCTAGGCAAGCTTAAAAAGACGAGCTAAGCAAAAATATTAAAATTAAATGTAAGCGAAGAATATGATTTTGTCCTGCAAGACATACATACTTTTCAATGAGAAAAAAAGGACGTATAAATATGTCTTTCTCTTTTAAAACCGATTTTGTAAAATTCAATATCAACTGACAAAGCATGTTTATCTACTGAGCTTTTCATGAATCGTAATCGATCAAATTTTCCGGCATTTTGTGTTTGTGTACTATTTTATGTTAGTGAGAATTACTTTCTTTAATCGTGTGAAATGAGAAAAATAAAACTTATTGAATAAAAACTATTGTTTTCTTAATAAGAATTAATAAAAATGATAACTAAAAATCGTAAAAAATATGCTTTCTGCTCGCATTTTAAGAAACTGATGAAAGAAAAATAAATATTATTTTTAGCAGACGATATTCTTCTACCGAGAGACAAAAAAAAAATCTTTATATCGCATTTTATTTCTTGAGGGCTTGTTAGCATAAGACGCACCTTTTTTAGTGGTCCAATCAAAGCCATGCTCTTGCAACGTCAGGTAGTTGTTTCTTTATCAGGAACGAAAGTTCTCCATATTTATCGAAATATGTCGCCAAATCTAGGATTCCAGTAAGACTACGAATTTACAACCTTTTTTACTAATTATGTGATATATATCGTAAAAGAAAGTAGGAATTAAATATTTGTGCCACTAGTTTAACTTTTAAAATCTTTTATATTGTTTTGAAAGCATATTTATGTAATTTAATAACTAAATAAAACGGAATTATAAGCATTCGCGGATGATTACTTAAATCGCAATGATCTTTTGGTCTTTTCTTAACTTACAGCGGAGTATAAAACACAAAACACATATAACAAAAGGTAACATATTTAGACAAAGTTCAAATTAAAATAATTGCAAAAATTAAATGGTCTGTGTTCTTCCATGGGTTTTTCAAAACTTTTAAAGTAAATTTCATACAATTTAGAGTCTATATTCAGTTTCCTCTCATTAATATTAATTTTAAAAAAAATTCATTTCGACCCGTTATATACCTTGTACAAACATATAAATTAATAAATTATATTAACCAAAAAATTAAAAGAAGCTAATAAAATAGTATGAAAATGGCGTACGGTAATTTGCTTCTTGTAATTATGCTGCTTGACCATTGCTAAAGAACAACAGATTTATATAAAGTAGCGTTCCCGACAGCTCACTGAAAACCGTAAAATCAAGCACAGAGTGCGTGGTAGGGCAGGACCCTGTACCTGTATGAAGGGAAGCGTATACAAGCTCTTCATTTATTCGAAAACTCATGCTGTTAGGTGTTTAACTAATATACTGCTATAGGTTGTTGAACTTATTTCTGTAAAATTCAAGGTGGTGTTGCAGTAATTAAGTGCAAGATTTTATCATGACATCATGTGATCGAGCTTTTGGATGACGGCAAGCTGACAGTAGTGTAGTCACAGTTCTAGGACTATTAAAAAGTGTCTACTTGCGATTAAAAAGGGCAGCTGAAGCCGGAAATGCTATACGAAAGCATGTCAGTGGTCGTGGTAGGAACAGAAACACATCAAGAGGATCAAAATGTATTCCTAGTGTAGAAAAGAAACATAAATGTCACTCCTAATGAGGTAGCTGCGGACCTTGCAACAACTACCAGTACGCTGGTTTATACCAGAACAAACTCACGGCAATTAAATCAATTTGGTTTGTATGCACGGAAGCCTGGTCAATGCAGCTTGCGTCGTCCAGGCTATCGTCGACCAGGGATTACGTTGGTGTAAGGAATGTATTTGTTGTGTCCACCAACAATGTGTGGATGTTGCGATGGAATTCTACGAGTTCACTGTAACTAGAGAGAACACGTTATGTTCAACAACATGTTCATGATTGAGATCGATGAGGCCCAGGCATGCTGGTGTGGACAAGCACAATACCGCTTCACATCTTTGAGCGTTACATTCCAGTGCTATTTCAGAGAGATTATTCTGAGCGAAGTTCGCCTTTTCAAAGGGGTCGTAAATCCAGAATTTCTATTTGTAAACAACATAACACACAAGAGCACTGAAATATCAGATGTACTAAAAAGTGAAGGTATTCTTTATGCAATGGTCTGCGTACTCTTTGGACCTCAATCCTATAGAGTATGCCTTGGTTGTTTTTAGTAGATATGTTTTTCAAAGAACACACCCTTTCCAAACCGTGTAAGAGCTGAAAATCACCTTGAGAAAAGAGTAGGACAAAAGTTTAGACGATAGCATAAATAACAGAAGCAAAACATGCACTCGTGTGCGAGATAATCATACATCTTACTGAGATACCCATACCTGCTTCATTCTGGTAAGAAGATTCATATTCTTGTGGCTGTTTGGAAATCATCTAATTAGCATGTTTTTTATATTTAATTTTATAATATTTCTATGTAACAATATTTGTACCATTTTTCGTTATAATAAATGAACATTGCATCCACTGAATGTTTACTTAGTTTCCTTTTTATATCAATGTCTATTATAAATTATTCCGAAAAATGCAACTGTTTCTTAGAAATTTTCAAGCAGTGTAGTTTAAATTCCTGTATTTATTTTATATACATTTCATATTTAATATTTTTATTAAATAAAAGATACGAAATTTACAGATACGAATTTACAGATACGAAATTTACAGATACGAAATTTACAGATACGAAATTTACAGATACGATTTAAAAGATACGAATTGTTGCAGAATTGCTAAGACATTTTTGAACACTTTATGTTTACTGCCGTTATTTAAAGAATTCGCGTTTTTGAAAATTTAGTAGCGACTAAAAGTTAGTTAATTTTAGTGCTCTCCTTCATCGATTAAGTGTTTGGAGTTTTATTCACAAGAAAAATATGGTAAGTAGTTAAATTTTGGGGATTATTAATTATTTGAATTAAAACTGATTTGTAAACCGCGATTAATAATTGAATTCACAATATTTTGATTGTAAAAATGTAAAAATTATTAATAATTGGAACATGCAGCTATAAAATTAATTAGTACAACTTCCATATTTCGTTCTGAAATTACATTAAAAGAACCGACAGCAGTCTATCCCTTCGATCAATAACAAAGTTTATGGTTAGGAACATTTCTTTAGCATTACTATTTAGACAACAACTCATCGTTTGAAGAGTGCAGGTCACTAGTAACTTTTCATGTATTGTAAGAATGGGGACACAACACAGCAGGATCAACGCTGGGATTCAAGCCCCTGTTCTGCCAATCATGGGATTGACGGATTAGCCGTCTCATCTAGATTATGTACTCAGCTGCACGGAATAAAGTCGCGTCATAGGGTGGGCCTATTTGGCACGGCTAGAATTCTAGTTGTTAAACTGTATTAGGTAATAATAATTAATAAAAAAATTTTCTCGCACCTAACAGTTCAGCTTTATCTGCTTTTTTATGTTTTTTAACCGTTTTGGTTGAATATGATAAATTAACAACTAAATAAACTGCTATTTAACCATTTTAACTGAGAAATTTCTATGAGCGAAGTATAAGATCTAAACATAGAAATTGTTATACAATTACAGTTTTTTATGTATCTCTCTAATACCATTTAGAAAAGTTTTATACTAAATGATTTATAAATTGAAACCTAATAAGTTTTTTTTTTATTGGATATACCACAAAAGTTTGGGTAAGTTCTTCTAAAAAATTCATAAATCTGTCCCGAAATATTATCTAAAAGTAAGAATTATGTTATTTTATCGAAAGTAAATTTCAATTGATAATTGATAAATATAATTATATTGATAAATATAATTATACATTATACTGATAAAAATAATTATATTTAATATTTACAATATATAATTTATAAATATCTTATACATTCGATATAATAGCCCTTCACATATAATATTATTTGAACGTCTTTAAAACAAGTTGGCCTTGAAATACAGTTGATTTAGATAAGAGTAAACACCATCTATTTTAAATAAAGAATAAGTTCTTTGCGGAAAAAAAACGGAAGAAAAACGGATTTTACAGAATTATCTACCAAATATATCTCTTAATCTTGATATTTTTGGAGCGTTCCGAGAAATCTCCATTTGCCATTAGATGAGAGTTTGATTGAAATTCAAAATTAATATCCGTCATGCGGAAGCCTCTTGCAGTGGATTGATTCAAGAAGATGGCAATCAAATCCGAAATCTCTAATGCGATAGAAAAGTTTATTATTATTTTATCTTTGTATAAGATTCTATTTTTTATCACGAAAATATTATAAACGTGATTTTTTTAAAAATAATAGTTATTTTATGGAGGTATTTCTGGGATGGAAATTATTCATATGCGTATTTATATTATACAATGTTAGAATTCTCATTCTAAAATTAGAGTAAAATAACAAGCAGCAATTTGTCCATCGAACTAACCGTAAAATTACCTATATGGGTTTGAACTTGTTTACAACTAGTTTAACTAAAAAAACAAGAAGCCATCTAAACGTGAATGAGAGTTTCGTAATCTTATTGCCCAGGATTTGGGAGTGCAAATTGTTTATATGTTGAAGGGAATGGAGGATATAATGTGGGGACACTTGAATCCCCTTTTCATCGCTCATAAAACGGACAGATTAGTTCTCTCGGCACTCGTTCGCAAAGAATCTCTGTTCTCAGGATATCTATTCATTAGTTCGGTCTAATTGATGTGATAAAATTCTGGTTGTTTAACCGCATTGGCTGAAAGAAGTTAATAAATGGTTCTCACAGTTAACTGTTTGGGTACCATCTTATTTATGGTTATTTGACTGTTTTGTTTAAATCTGGTAAAATAATAATTAAATGTTATTTAATCATTTATTCCAAGAAATTTCTAACAGTGTATGCTATAGAAAGCTCCCTGGACCGGAGTTTTCAACTATAGTGATTAGAGTATTTTACTACGAACCTGGAAGTCTTTGGTTCGAATCTTGCCGACTGTCTGCGAAAAATCTCGCAAGTTTTTCACTCTACTTTACTTTTGAGACCAAATACGTTTTCCTCAAGAAATCAGCATATGCTGTTTCAATTTTGAATCCATCTGTTTTTCAAATTCGTCTATTATTTATTTAGGAGCTATTTTGTCACATTCTCGTTCAATTTCGATAATCTCTTTTTTACAGTGAAGCAGAATTTAAACACAGACTAATACTAAGTTATTCCTAATGAAACAAATATTTTTTTTCATTGCATCAGAACATTAGAACATACTTTCCCATTTGGCTACTGGGCAGTATATTGCATGAGGCACATCACTCTTCGTAGGCAGAAATGATTAATTTCTGAGATGGCAGATCTAGAAGAGGGGGTATTTTTATTTTTGGAGAGTCATTCTATCATTTCAATTCAATAATTTTGGAAATTCGAAGTTGAAAAATACTGTGATCTGGATATTAAATAGACTAGATGTCAAAATGTAAAAGTTTCCACAGTCACGTGCGTTTCCTTTTCTTCTAATTTGTTTCAACAGTAAATATTTTTATTTATTGTAATTAACAATAATTGAAAAAAAGTTTTCTGTTTTTCCAAATGTGTTTTTAAATCTTCTAAGAAAAAGTAATGCTGTTTTCAATTAACTTTCAGTTATTTTTAAAACAGTTTTCTCATTTTATAATTCAGCTAATTATTCAGCCCGGGGTTTTGCTGGAAGGGCGCTGGATTCACGTTTGTGAGAAAGGGAGTGAATCCAGTGGGCCAAAGACTCTCCGTGTAGTAAATAGTGAATCTGTCGGGTCAATAAGTCCTCCATGTTCCAATAGCAAATTAAACCTCTGAAGGTACTGAATTGAAGATTGATCGTTCTCTGGTTCAGATAAAAATTACGATGAATGAATGGGTTATAAATAAATGGATGTATGAATGGGTCTACCCTAAATACGGGTGTTACGCATGGGCTTGACAAAAATTAAATTCTTGGCCATAAATGGCTCCACTGGAAAACAAGAACAATCGCACCTCTTGCTTTAATGGCTCACGACAACAACAATAAATTCTATAGGAGAAATATGGGCCTCGATGGCTTAGGGGATAGAGCATTCGTCTACGAATGAGGTGAACTGGGTTCGAATCCCAGTGTTGGCTGGTCGATACAAATCCGCATCCGGCTATCATCGACCACTGTGCTGACGTGAAATATCCTCAGCGGTAGACGGATCATGGGTTAGAGTCCCTTTGCCGTTAGGCTAACCGAGGGAGGTTCTCACGGTCTTCCTCCCCCTGAAACGCAAATGCTGGTTAGTTCCATCAAAAAGTCCTCCATGAAGGCAAATTTCTCCTATCGTTTGATCTAGGAGTTCTCTCGCCTTCTGGATTGGGTTCAAAATTACAAGGCTACGGAGTTGAAAATAAGTAGTCTTAAACCCGAAAATTGAGTCGTCTGTTCAACGACGGATTTAAAAAAAAAAAAAAAAAAAAAATTAAAAAAAATGGGAGAGATGTTTCTTCGAAATTTTTTCCTTACTTTATTTAGTCTCATAATCGTAGGTTTAAATAAATTTCATAAGATCCCTAACTATTTGTCTTCCCCCCCCACCGTAATAAAGAAAAGGCAGACTTTTAAGATACATTTTAAGAAACTGTGTGAAATGATACCTGAAATGAGGCTTAAAACTCATTTTTTATGATTTTATAACCAACGCTTATGTAGCTTAAAACCAGAAATAATACCATACACCGTAAGATTTTGTAGAACCAGTGAATTAAAAATAAAAACAAAGCTACACATTAGGTATAAAACGTAGAAAGTACGTTTTAGATAACTAACAAATGTTACCAAATTTACATATAAAAACATTTTAAAATGTCCAATTTTTTTATCTCCTAAAACGTCGAAATGTTTAAATTTCTATAAGTATTGAAATTATGCTAAAAGTTACTAATAAGTAGGAAATATTTCTGATACATCCAACAAATATTTTAAAGACAATGATCTTGAAACATTTAAAAAAATAACATCCCAGAAATATTGTTCTCTCAACAAAAAGGAAACATTTACTATTTGAGAAATAATTTTAAATTTATTTGGTATTTTCAGAACATAATCTGAAATGTAACTGCTCCAATTTCAACAGTATGAGTTTCTCAAAAGTGATTACTGCAAATCATGTTAACTATTGCTGATTTTGATTTGCAGAGGTCATGGCAAAATTTAATTTAAATTTCGCTACCGTGTAAATATATATTAGTATTTCTAAAAGCTAAACGCTTTGCTTCCTTTCATAAAAGAAGTTATGTTTAATATTTTAAAATGCGTGCATTAGAGAAGAAAATAGGAAAATATATATTATACTACATTATATTATATTATATTACATTACATTATATTATATTATATTATATTATATTATATTATATTATATTATATTATATTATATTATATTATATTATATTATATTATATTATATTATATTATATTATATTATATTATATTATATTATATTATATTATATTATATTATATTATATTATATTATATTATATTATATTATATTATATTATATTATATTATATTATATAAATTATTGTATTTTCTTCTGTAACACACATCATACTATAGTATAGTATTAGTTGAATTCTTTTATAAAAAGAAGCAATGAGTTTAATTTTTAGAAAGCATGTATCAAATAATAATATACAATTTCACAGAAGAGAGGCATTATTGTATTACCTATTCTCTTTCAAACCTAATTTTATGAACCAAATAAGTGATTAGCAAATATTACTCCTTTTCGAATAGAGTTACGCCTGAAAAATGCGCCTCTATTGAATTCACCGATTTTATCGGGTCGAATAAGTTGGAAAGTCAAATACAAATTAAGTCATATTTTAACTGGAATGCAATACTTTGTATTAAGTGTCCTTTTGTTCTCGTTAAGAGCTGCTATTGTTACTAGATTTTAGCTTAATATCAATAAAGATTAGTAATAAGTCTTCGCATTTTCAATGTTTGAACTAGAATGACATTGCCCCTAGGGAGTTTAAATGTTCCGCTGAAAGATAAAGCTTATTTTATTATAAAATTGCTTTAAACAGAATTCTTCCATTAAATGCATATTGTTGTATTAGTAAATAAAAGAGCAATTAAAATTATTTTGCCCCTTTCGCAGAAAATTAAAAACATTTTTAATTTATAATTTTTTTTAAATATTTAATCAACAGTTCTGACAATATCTGTTTTTAATTAATTTAGGTAAAGAAATAGGCTAGAGTAATTCGCTTTATATATTATGCAATTATTGTAATTTGAACAGAAGCTCTATTTTTCCTGTATGTGCAATTAAAATTGTATTGCTAATTCTTCATCATCCTCTTTTTCTACTATAAATTTAATTTTTAATACTATAAAAAAGAAATTAAAAACCGAGAAAATTATATTGAGAACAAAAGTTTTTCAAGAAGTTCCAGAAAGGTTTTTTTTAGTGACAGAAAAGTAGTTTTTCTTGTAATATCTGTTAAAACATTTCATTTTTCTTTTTGAAACAACTAATAAAAAGTTTAAAAAAAATATTGCAGTGTGGCAATTGAAGTGAGAGAAACAATATTGTGTTCCAGTATGAAAAGTAAATAAACTTGCTTGCAAAAATTATAAATAACTTAGAAAAAAGTAAAAAAAAAAAAATGAAACAATTATTTACATATTAGTCTACATACAAAACTATCAACGTATAGTTCTACTTAACAGTACAAAGTTCACACTTTACAAAGATTAGCTATTAAATATATTGCTATTGTAGCTATTAAATATGTTAAATATATGCCTTGTTCATTTTATGCACAATTTAAACACTGTATTATTCACGGTTCACACATTATACTGCATATAGTTCAAATTTGATTTTCGAATTAAAATATCTCACAATTGCTTTTTCGTCGGAAATCGAACTCAAAACTTTTAAACTTGGCATTGATGTACTGCCAAAACACAGTGATAGAATTTTCATTACTCTATTAAAAAAAACTCTTTTTTTGAAAATCACTTTTGGGTCTTTCTTTTGAAGATTAACACAATTGTTATAAATTTATTGAAACATTCGAATTTTGATATTTAGTTAGTTGATTCGTTTTTAGATAATTTAGAATTGCTTAGTTCAGTGAGTCACTTATTTCTTAAAATTTAGTTATAAATGCTTCTAAAAATCAAATCGGATTTTTTATGTTATGTGAAAGTTTTGAGGTAAAATCGGTCTTTATAAAGTAAAAATAAAATAAATACCTATATTGCGTGTCAGTATGCTACATTTTTAAGTTGCGTCGCATAGATATTTCGTTTTGTTTCTTTCCGAAAATAAAATATTAGAATAATTAGGATTTTTCTACGAATATTTTTTTAATAACTAAGACACAGAATTATCTTTCAGCAAATGTTTTTTTTTGACGAATACGTGATTTTTGGAGCATTTGGGAGGATAGAAGCAAGTCTGATGGGAAGAACAGGACGATTGAGAGACATGCTTAAAGTCTTAAGAGTCTCAATTCATTCGAAAGATAAATGAGTGATTAAATATGTACAGAGAGAAAAAAAAAGTCACTTTGAGCATTTTTTGATCTAATGATGAGCTATTCTCGTAAAAGAATTTAATCTTAAATCAATCTTAATAAAAGCCAAAAACTTTTGGATTGTAAGATAAAATTTTTTTTAATCATTTCAAAGAATGTAATTTTACAATACAAAATTGTAACGAAATCGGTTGAATGGTTTCTGAAAAATTGAAATGACTTTCTTAAAATTCGAGTTTTCAGAAAATATCTGACAGATTTCTATCAAATTATTTGTAGCTTGCCTTATAAAGTTAAATTCATTCTTTAAAATGATGCAAACATTTGTGTACCTCATCATTCAAATATATTTTGACTCTTTTCATATAAAATAACAAAAAGTAATAAATACGTATTAAAAATTATTTTTTGCTTGGAATTATGTTTGAATAAACGCATTTTATCGTTGTGTGCAAAATTTTTTAAATTCGCGCAAAAATTTCTATAGCGAGATAAGTGGAAATGAGCAAAAAGAAAAATTAATATAAGGATTCCAATTTTTGGACGCTCTCCTTACCAAACCATTTGGATCATATTTTCCCGATTAAAACTAGCCCTATAATTTGAAGGCCAAAATTTTAATTCTGTCGAAAAAATGTTTAATTATTTAGAGAAATTTTGAGTCGTAGAACGTGAAAATCCAATCATTAGATCAAAGTTATTTGTGGAAATAAGTAATTTCCAGTTATAAACTTTAGTGTTTTAGTCTTTTACAGATTCGTCTCCAGTATGGAAGTGAAGAGAAGTCAAGAAATAATCAGTTAATCAATGTGACTTAAGACATCGTGTTCTATAAAAGAACGAACAATTATTTTCATGTGGTATGAACAGCCCACCCTTCTTTTTAGTCTTTGGCCGATGGCCTGATATCCGTCATAGGATTAAAATTGTAGATGATAATGATGATTCTTTTGTTTAACATTACGAATTTTAGATTTCAGTTAAACATTTGAAGTTGTAATAAATGGTGTGTTCCAGTTTACTTGTGTTTTCATCATTTTTTAGCGTACCCTGCTTTGCGGGTTAAACCCACATTATTCACTTTGCGCACTCTGCAATGTAATTAATTATATTTTAAAAATAAGCTTGAAAACTTTAAGTGTACAATAATTCTCTTGTGATTTGAAATGAAATAAATACTTTAATTTATTTGCGAGAATTTTAATTTACACTTTCAAAAACTGTGATAAATTTATTATCCACCGCTCGCACAGAACAATATCTTAGAATAACTAATTATTATCTTAAACTAATAATTCACTTTTAATTTTGGAAATCTATAATTGTTAACTATTTAGGCAGATTCTGTTTTTATTAAATAAAATTTCATAAAATTAATTTACTTAATGACTATTTTTTAAAATATTAAGACTGCACTTTTAAAATGGCGAATTATTTATTTTTCTTCGTGTTTGTTTTATACAATATAGGGTAAACCAACCAGTGAAGGAAAACTTGATAAATATTTTTTTTAAATTAAGATTTTAAACCTTTTTACTTAGATTGATTAGTAACAGTAGCTTACTACCTAACAATAGTAAGTCATGTAACAATGCATTGGGTTGCCTGGTCATATAGTCTCCTCTGGATAATTTTTCGAATTTGTTAGTATCTGTTCAGCACCTTGTTTCTATGACAAAATTATATGGCCATTGTTTGTGTTTATCAGTTTAAAGAGCAATTAATTGCATATAATAGTTCTGTTTTCCTCACTGTGAAAAAAAGAATTCAAAATAGGGTTATTGAAGTTACGTTTTATTTATTTTAAGCATCATAGCATAAGCAAGCACTGAGATTAGGGGGTGTTTATTCACTGGATTACCAAATGATGAAAAACCAATGAATGAACAAGTGTTCCTTTACTGGGATTTTTCCAAGTTAATGAAAATAAAAGGAAAAATTTAATTTTCTTGTACCTTTAGTCATATTATACATCAAAATTATGTTGAAAATACAAAAAACAACTTCTAACCGGTGAAGGAACAGGCATGTTCCTTCACTGGAAATAGATTTCCCAATGAATGAACAGTCGGTGTGAAATATGATTTTACATGGCTCTAAGCTAAATAGTAGTTCTGCGATATAGAGGACACCCGAAATTCTGTTAAATGTTGTATGAATAATACCCAAAGTAATTTTATTTCAAAATGCTAATTTAATTGCTAAATTTATGGAAAGAATTATAATCATAATTTATTTATAATTTTTCTTTACAAATGGTGTGGTTAGCTCCATATTACGTTAGACACCTTAATAAACTATGCTTACTAATCGAAAACTAAATAAATATCATAATAAAAACTTGAATAGAACAATTCTTTTCCGGCTTTTGTGCCAATAATTAGCTAAATTATTATCCTGATGTGGTCTATAACGTCATGACGGAAACGGGTAGTAAACATCCACTTAAAGACAGCCATCAAGGTGAAAAATGGGTGAAGTTTTTTTAAGTCGACATCCACTGATTACTCATTGCAATGCGAAGATAATTTCAAAAGGCAAAACTCCTTTCTTAAACTGAGAATAATACTCGAGAGTGGTTTAGAAAACTTTAGAGAAATATTAAGAAGGGAAGTAGCCTTGGCATCCTTTTAGAATGTGATCGGATCTACAATGCGTACGAAACAGGAAATGAATACTGCCCTTAAACGGGAAAAATCTCTTGCCCCAAAAATTATAAGGATTTATATTCGATAGTTCCTAGGAATGAAAAAGAAAGAACTACTGTCCTGACCAACATTTCAGTTAGTGGGAAAAAAAGTACCTCCGTTGGTAGTTTTTCCTTTTTGAAGAATTCCTCGAGGTATTACAGGATCAATTCTTGCTATATATTTCATTGGAAAAAGTGATTAATGAAGTGAATCGATGACCACAGACACATTTTACGAATATATTGCAAATGCTTCTTTCTATCCATTGTGTAATTGAAAATTCTATCAAATTCCTTATTTTGCTTCTTCTGGATGGGTATAAATCTCACATCAATTTGAAACTGAGCAAGTTTTATTTATCAAAACAAGTTCTCTGGTTTAGCTTTTTACCTAATTCTACTAGTGTGTTCCAGTCTTGTGATGTTGACGTATTTCCAGGTTTGAAAACTTAAATGAAACCTCCGCGAGATCTTGAAAAAAAAAGAGATCGTAAAAAAAATATGTAGAGGTAATTTTGCACCCATTTTTAATAGGCTTTTAAAGCTTCAACTGATGAAGTTAAATAGTTTTTATAAATTGTGATATTTTTCCATTTGATGTTGAAAACGTTGACTTTAACAAATGCAAGCAAAGCAGACAAAATGAGTTAATGAGCAAGAAAGCTTATCAACAAATACATATTTCGATAAACGAGAACTTCGAGTAACGAGGCACTCTTTCTTCCGAAGCTTGAGAATGAAATCTCACAAGATATGCTGCAAATTTTTAAAGGAACATTGACAGAAGAGTCTAATCTCCTAAATATCCAAGAGCCTGTGCTTTTCCAAATATGGAAGATTTTATTGCAAAAAGAACATTTGGTTAAGTCAGACTTTGGCACTGAAGCTGAAACAACTAACATTGATAATGAATGTATCTTGAAAACTGATTTTGAGATAAGTCCTTTTGAGGCATTGTTAGTTGCAAAAACAATTCGTTCCATTAGTAATCAAAGTCAGAAAATGGTAAGTACTGCTGAAGACCCACTAGTTATAAGTGAATGAGAGATGGATTTTCCTCAAACTTCAAAACACCTTTTTTCCCATCAATTATCCAATGATAAATTCTAGAAATAGTACTAAAAATCAGAAGAAATTACGAATAAAAATTTACATTGGCCAAATATAGGAAGAAAATAGGAAGATCAAATCAAAATAAAAAGAAATAAATTACCTTTTGCATTAACTTCAGAAAAAGGACGAAAATTTAAAGAGACTGAAAGAGCTGAAAAAAAAGTTAAAGCAAGAAAGTATGATAAAAAAAAAATAAAAAAAAAAAAGATAAAAAAAAAGCTTCAAAAAATATGGGGGAAAAGATTAAACAAAGCGCGATAAAATAATAGTAATAAAATATCAACGGATTACACAATAATAAACATTCATGATTTAGACTCGACTATTAAAGTGTGAGAAAGAAAATTAAAAACATTTTTTTATTCTGTATTCAATCCCATTTTACTTTCCATTTCATGACTGAAGAAAAACAAAATTTTCCATGTTAACTGTGGTTAGATGTTATAATTCCAAGAAAAAATCCTTGTTTTTAGACATTTGTATGACCTATGAATTCCTAAAGAGCATCGAAAATTCTCAAAATTAAGTTTTCATTCACTGAAAAATTTAGTGTTCATTCATTGGTAAGAACTGTTCCTTCACTTGGTCATCTGACTACTTATTATTTGAACCACCGAAAGCTTAAAACAATATAATGAAAGTTCTCTAATTTTTTCTATATAATTCGGCATTTAATAACAAATACAGTGATCTCTCACTTATGCACCGGTGTAAGGGACCAAGAGAAAAAAGCGCATAAATTAAAGAGGCACATAAGTGAAAAACTTCAAAATTCTAAAACGCAACGTAAATTGCAGTGACAATATGAATAAAAATGTTTCTAAAGATAAAATTTTATTATTTATATTGTTTTGGTATTTACTATAATTATACAAAGAAAAAATTTAACATACCTTAAGACAATTTATTTTCTTACAAAATAATCTTGCATGTTTGTATTTGTTTTTGCCGACGTATTTCAAAAACAGTTTTTTCCAGTTCATATAAATGGGATAAGGGGGAGTTTCAGAAGCAAAATTAAATTGTAAATAGTTACGAATATTGTCTAAAGCTTCTAATACTGCTGTGTGATTTGGAGGAACTTTATCATCCTCGTCAGTATCATCCACCACGTTCTCATCGTCCACAAGTTTTAGTTAGAAATAAATGAACAGTTTTTCACAAAAAAATTGGCTTCAATGGGAGGGGGTGAAACATCACGTGATAAATTTCTAAGAAAAGTACTTGACCTCATAATATACTGCACATTAAGTTGCTCGATTACTACTGTCACTAAACAGACCACCTTTTTTTATTTACTCATGATGTCCATCTGACAGCAAGTAAGTGATCGCGGTCTCTTTCATCTTTCATATTCCAGGTGTCTTTTTTTAATCTAGAAAACAGCATGGGAGTAAAACTAACCTCTGGACAAAAGGAATGGTCATTTTTTAAAAGATTAATGGGCTTTCATTTTTGTTGGTGCAACAGATAAAACACACTATTCAAAATTCTAGAAAGAATGTCTTTCCAGAAACAGCAAAAATGAAAAGGTCACAGGGGGAAGAAAATTCAATGGGATCTAACAACATATATTTCTTTTTATCTGTAACAAGTATTGCTTATTTGCTTCATTTTTTATTTAAAAAAATTTTTTTAGAAAAAGAAAAAAATATTTAAAGGATAAAAAAAATTTAAATGTTAGCTTAAAATTTCAGCGCATAATTGAAAATTTTATTTTTAAAGCGACGCATAAAGGAAGGATGTTTATCATTATTTTCCTACCTAATGTACTGGGAACTATAAAAATCGTCGTATAAATGAAAAAGGTGCATAAAAGAGGTGGTACATAAGTGAGAGGTCACTGTATGTTGGCACATCCATTTAGCTAAAATTATAAATGTTGAAAATTTTATGATTTTTTTAAAGGCAAGCTAAGCTTAAGTGTTCTTTCACTGGTTAGTTTACTCTAGACTGTAAAAAATTTCGAGCTACGTTGCGCCAAACATCGGCATTCATTTGCTGGCTACATAAATTGGTGTTCAGTTTTACTATATATTGGTGCTTTCACTAGCTCCTAACAACGAGAGAAGGTTGCACCAAAAAAAGGGATTTTGAAGGAACCTTAAAGCAGCGAAAGATAGCACGAAAAATCGGTGTTTCGAAAAGAACTAAAAGCGGAGGAAGGTTGCACCATGATTTGGTATTTTTGAAAGGAACTAAAAGTGAGGAAGGTTGCACCATTATTAAGTATTTTTAAAGCGCCAAAAAGCAGAGAAAGTTAGCATCATTATTAAATATTTATAAAAAAAGAGAAGATAAATTAAATTTATATAAATCAAATTATAATTTAATTATTTAAATCTATAAAAATTAAAAAACTATTTTTATTTTAGATGTGTTATGCAATATAAATATAAATCTATATTACATAACACATCTAAATTAAAAATAGTTTTTTTATATTTTTATAGATTTAAATAGCTAAATTATAATTTGATTTATATGAATTTGATTTAATATATCTTCCCTTTTTTTAATAAATATTTAATAATGATGCTAACTTTCTCTGCTTTTTGGCACTTTAAAAATGTTTTCTTTCATATAAAATTTTTTTCTTCCTTCAAGTTGATATGTGTAAAATTAAAATTCTTTTTTACATTTCATTCGTTAAAGCACCAGCAGATGCTATAGAGTTAGTACCGCTAATGTTTTAAACAGATGAAAAAAAGAATTTTAATTTTAGGCTGAAGCAAATTCTTATTACTATGTATTTTGATATTATTAAAAAAATACGAAATATTCACTCAAAAATATGATAGATAGTATGTTTTTGTTACTAAGACAGTACATTCAATTCAAACTTACTTTTAATTTACTGTAATTTAAAAAACAATTATGTTAGCATATGCCTCAATGTTTGCAGTTTTGAAATGTGGGATCATATTTTAATAAGATACTAAATTTCTTGATATACTTTGCCTCATCAGAATTAAAATTTACAATATAATTAAATTACTTTTTTACAAACATAATTTACTACTTGATAAAAAGATTAAAATTTAACTGAGCTTGGAAAAATTACTGTCATTTTTTTTTAGAAATTAGTAAATGGTGGTGAGTATATGAGAAAAAGCAATATTTTTATTACATGTGGATTATTATATTCATTGTTATACATTCATTAGTATAGATTTTTCTGGTACTATTACTTTAAGTATATTACATTTTTCAATTGATTGTTAAAAACACAACAAGATTTTAAAAGATTACACACAAATTAAATTTTGGAGCCTTTTCACAAAATAATAATTGTTTTTCCACAAACACGGGTTCTTCATTCTCAAAACTTGAAACTATGCACATTCCTTGTTTGTAAGCTGTTCTTGAAAAGAGTACTTTTGAAGTTTGAAAAAACTGTTTATAACCTTCTAGAATTCTGGTAATTTCGGCAGAATAAATATTTTTATTAATAGGCTTTGCACTGGTTATAGCAATATTATTTCCTAAGCTTCTTTCTTGATGAAAATCATTGAAGTTGCTGGTGCCTTTTGTAATGAAAGAAGATTATAAATAATGTTATTTATGGTTATAAAATGTATAGGAATTGAAATAATTTCACAGAGGAAACAAAATTTGAGCCCTTACATTTTTAAAACATAGAAAGATCAATTAAAGCAAGTCACATTTTAATTACTATTTTCAAAATACAGTATTAAAAAAAAAATAAGAAACTGTTGTTCTTAAGAAGAAAAATGTTCAAACATGTTTATCTTAAGACTCCTTTCACCCATAAAGATCCTGAAAAGGAAAGTTTTGATATTTTAAAATATTATTATTTGTTGTTTTTAAAATGCGCCAAAGCAACCAAGTAGAATTTCTCCTCATAATAAATTTTGAATTTAATTTCATACAGGGCGACCCCGCAAAAAATATGCAGAAGGTACTGTCAACTTTTAAAATATTAAATGAATGATATGATCATCACTTAGATAGATCAAAGAGTTCGTGTTGAGCCTAAGAGGGTGGGATATGGCTGCTGATAAACACACGAGCAGTATTCATGTGGATGGTATTAAACCTCCACATGTATATTGTTTGTGAAGATTGTTTTTTTAACTAAAGTTCTTTTGTTTCATAGAAGAAAATATATTTCAGAATAAAAAAATTACTTTTATAATTAAAATAAATCTTAAAAAAAAAACAAAAAAAAAAAACAACAACTGTAAATATTATAAGGAATACTTATGACCTTTTTATGATCAAAAATGATTTAAAAAAAAAAAAAAAATACGATAAGAAATCAGTTTATTTCTAAATGCTCCAAAACAAATCTGGTTCAACAAATTTTGTTCTAATTTTAGTAAGATTTTTGGCGAATAAAAAAATATTTAGTGCTTTGTTTTCCTTAACGCCAATATGTTTCTTTGTTTTTTTTCCTACCTCGTGCGCCAAAGAGAAACCCAGTTTCCATGACAACGGTTGCCTTTTGAAAATCTCAAGTGCTAATTTGAAATTTGATCGGAAATATAATTCGCTTTGAAAATTTCACAACAAAGGCATTTAAGAATATATAAACAAAAATTCGTGTAATTATGTGACATTATAAACGAAAATGAACATGAAAATCAAAACAGAAGCACAGATATTAAAAAGAAATTTTAATCCTAACAGAAAGTACATAAAAATTTTTTGCTCGGTAGAATGCAATCAAAACACGGAACTAGAACATTTTCATCAGTAAATTTGGCTTAAAGCTATGCTGCTTAAGATTGCTGTATTTACCATTTATTTGTCACTGGTATTGCACTTTCCGTGCGCATAAAATGGATATATCTCCTTATTTATTGAAAAAGAGCTAATATAGATTTTACAATATATAATTATTCATACAACGAATATAGTTTTCTAGAAGAAATTTGAAACTAACTCTTTCACAACGCACAACAAAATTTTTTAAAGATGACATGAAAGAAATGAACTGAAATTATTGCAAATAAATAAGAAAGGTTTATTTACTTGCAAAAGAAATAGACGATTTCAAAGTGAGTGGCGTGAGATGATAGCAAGATTCGACAACAAAATCCGCCATTAGTCAACAGCTACAAAATAAGTTATCGGTCTCGGTTAAAGCTCGTGCCTGTCATAGTACGAAAGTTTAATGCAATCGATTGCGCCATAAACGCATTTCTTGATCATATTTACTAATTTATGGTGCAACCTAACTAAAATTATTTTTCATTTATCCAATTTATGGTGCAATTAGAAACTTTGCAACAAGTATTGGTTAAACGTTTACCCAGATTTTTTACAGTGTAGATACTGAATGATTATTTAGTATGCGATTAAATATATTTTTGCTTTAAATTTAAAAACCACTGATTTAAAGTACTGTAAATTAACTATAATTTTTTTTCTATTAAACTTACTTTAGAATTTAGGTGAAAATATAGTTTAGTTTACAAATAACACAATTTAATGCTTGTGAAATAAATTTTTAGTTGCTTACAATTTCAAGTTTCCTTATGTTTTCAATTCAAACTTATAATTATATTTCATTAAACATGAAATGCATAGTTAATCTCTATAAAATACTTTCCAATCGGAAATAAAAAAATCTTATTCTTGTAACATTTTTTTATCAGTCCATGTTTAAATATCATAAGTTATGTGGAATTTTATTTTTAAACAAAGCAAATTTTGAGTTTAAAACCCAAAAGGAAAATTCATGTCAGCATTATTTTGTATTTGATAATTGCTTCTTTAATCTTTATTACTTAAAAAATTTATGCAGCTCAATATATCCATTTTTTTTTCTCTTTTAGAAATTAAAATGTTGGTGTTTACTTAGATATATTCGTAAAGCAAAAAAATAAAAAGTTTTTTCTTACAAACATTTAGGCTTATTTTTGATGAAAAATTTTAGAATTTAAAATATTTAATCCCACTTAGAGCATTTAATATTTCTTTTGAAGATTTTATTATTTAAAGTATTTCATATTTATCAATTAAAAAAAATTAAAATTTTACGCAAATCAAAATAGACTTTAATTTTAAATGCAAAAGATGAAGGAATTTTAATTATTTTGAATGAATTATATATTTCCAGCTTTAACTCTGGAATTGTAAAACTATTATAGTAGATTTTGGGTCATTAAATAATAGTCAGCATTGCCTACTGAAAAAAGATATGATTATCCTAATTTTTACCGAAACTCTTTGTAAAGATTTTGGAAAAACTAACTATAATTTTTTTTTTTTTTAAATTATGTGTCGAAATTTGGTAAATGAGTAAAATTTTGTAATTTTATTATGATACCTCAGTATGGCTTAAAAATCATTTATTTGGATACATTTATTAAAATATATTTAAAACCATATATTTGTTTGGTGTTTTTTACTATATGTTTGGTACTAAGCACTATAATTTTGAAAATCAGAATATCCGTTGAAACCATTATCGTCTGAACGGAAAAGTTACCAAATTAATAGTTTAAATACCGTATATTTTGATTTTTTATCAGAATTATGTTCGTTTTTACCAGAAATATCTTTACCATTCAGCTAGGTAACTTTACCAGTATTTTTTTCTTCATGCATATTTCAGCAAAAAATCGGTTACACCGTAAATTTTACAGTAATAATTACTGTAAAATCACCGAATTACTCCAAAAGATAAAACTTTACTGCAATAATTATGACGTAATATTTTACAGTAAAAATTTAATTTACGGTAAAATGGTTTCAATGAAAAAAGGAAATTTCGGTAAAATGGAGTTTTTGGTAAAATGGATTTTTCGGTTAAATGGATTTTTTAGTAAAATGGATTTTTCAGTAAAAAAGATAGTACGGATGATTCTTCCAAAGTAACGAGTATTTAATCCGGAATTTTTTACAGTGTATGATCATTATTTCGAGCTGCGATGAATTCAATTAACATAATTTTAAAAAAAATTCTAAAGATACTGCCCTTAGTGCAAAAGAAGAGTTAATTAGAAGAATTAATTAGAAGAATAAGCATTAATTAGAAGAATTTATCAGATGTATTTTGTAATGTTCCTGAGCATATTTTTCATTCGCTCACTTTTTTATAAATTTAATTTTTATTTTATACAAAAATGCCGGAAGGGAAGGAAATTAAAAGAAACTTTTATTATGTTACCTGAATTTGTAGTAATTAACCATATTAGTTAAAGGGATAACACTGAATCAAGATTTCATAGAAATGGAATTTTTAAGCTGGGAACAATAAGAAAAACTTATATATTTTAAATATTCCTGCTGCAGAATTACAAAAGCGTGTATAATTTTTTACCCGATATTATTTAGAAAATGTGTAAGGAAATGAAAAAAAAAAAATTAATTTAATAATGTTTTCTATTGTTAATACTTTAAGATTTTCAATTGCGTAAAATTCTAAGTAAAGAAAATTTGTTAACAGATGTCGCCATTTCTTATTTATCCTTCCCCACTTTTTTCTAACCAAATCAGAATTCTCATCGTTCATACGGTTGATTGAACTGTGACTTTTATTTATAGTAGTTCATATTTCACCAAAATCATTCGTTGATTTTAAAAATTCCATTTTTGTGTCACAAAAACTTCAATTTGTCTTTCTCTCCTTCTCTTTTATTGCTTGGAGAGAAACTTTTTTTTTTGTGTTTGTGTATGTAGAAATACCACTCCATTTCGAAGTAAAAAACATGTAAGAAAACAAGTTTTTCACTTTAGAAAGTGTGAATAGATAGGATTTCGACATTTATCATTTTTGAAAAATAATCTTTTTTCATTTTCAGGTGCTTTAGAAATATATTTTTTCACAGAATCAATTCTATGTATTGGATGCTTTTTTCATGTTTCGTTTTCTACTACAACCTTAATAGCTAGTTTTTAAATTATTTATTGAATCATTTTTAGCCTAGGAGTAGTTTAGTTATTGCTGTTTGTATTCTGCACCAGACTCTGAGATTATTTCATTTGAAGCTTCTTTTGTTAAAGAAATAAAATGTATGTTGTTTTTAAAATAACAAAATAACATATTGAATTATGTTTTTCATGAAGGTTTTAATTCAGGAAAATCTAATTGAAACTTCGGAAAGGGCACAAAAATGTATATTGGATTTGTGTCAATCTTTTGTTTTCTACTACAAGCTTAATAGTCAGTTTTTTAATTATTTCTTTGATCATTTTTAGCCCAGGAGTAGTTTATTTATTGCTGTCGGTATTTTGCACCAGACTCAGTGATTATGTCATTTGAAATGACATTGTAGTTTCTTCTTCTGAAGAAAAAAAATGTCTAATGTTTTTCTTTTATATATAACAAAATAGCATATTAAACTGTGTTTTTCAAGAACGTTTTTATTCAGGACAATCAAATTAAAATCTTGCAAAGAGCTCAAAACTATATATTGGATGTTTTTTTTCTTTCATGTTTCGTTTCTTACTACAACCTTAATAGCCAGTTTTTAAATTATTTCTATGATCATTTTTAGCCAAAGAGTTAATTATTGTTGATTATTTATTGCTGTATGTATTTTGCACCAGACTCTGTGATTATGCCATTTGAAATAACATTGTATTTTCTTCTTCTAAAAAAATAAAACGTCTGGCTTTCTTATGTAACAAAATTTACATTGTGAATTATGTTTTTCGCAGGACAGTTATATTAAAACCTTGTACAAGGCGCAAAACATGATACCACTCTAAATAACTTTTATTCTGATGCTCGAATCTAAAAGTTCCAATCTTAAAAATTCAAAAAAAGGTGAACTGAAATGTACTAATAATTTTGTGTAGACGATATTTTAAGATAAAAAATTAGAAACAAAAGCGTAATTAAAATGTTTCCTTAAATAAATATACAAGGTGACACGAAAATGGGAATTTTTTACCAAGGGTATTGGAAGTAAAGCATTTTATTCATCATAATTGAAATCTTAAAATTTGCCATTTGCGTAACATTAATGAAATTCACCATTTTTTCAAAACAACATTACATCGTTTAGGTGCCGTCCTTTTGTATGAATGCATTTTGAAATCTGCTGTTGAGATTTCTTATTGACCGCTATAATATCTCAGTTGGGAAACTGCGAATTTCAATCCCAATTAACAGTTTTAACTCATCATAGTCGAGCTATGCACACATTACTAATGAGATGGCCCAACAAGAAGAAATCTCAAATGGACAAATCTAGTGATCTAGGGAGCCAGGGAACGTTACCGAAAATTGAGATCACGCACTGCTACGCAGTATGTGATGTTGCTCCATCCTGTTGAAAACAGGTTTCTTGAACGTGAGGAAACTGCTCATATCAGATGTAACGAAAAATTGTAACATCTTTATGTAGCAATCAGCATTAGCAGTTATTGTATTGTGATCCCTTGCTCATTTTAAAAAAAATATGAGGCCCAATGAAGTCATGTAATGAAACAGCAAATCATACTGTCACCTTAATAGAGTGTAAATTGCGCTCATGAAGTTGATTAGGATGTCTGTCCAGTAACAGCAGTTCTGCTTATTCACGTAACCTGTGAGATTGAAAAGGGGCCTCACCTGACATCCACAACTTGCTTAGAAATTCATCGTTATTGTTTATGTTTGTTATCATTTGTGGACCGAATTCTAATTGCAACTGTTTCTTTTCGTCATTGCACGATCTGCCGTTTGTATGGATGAAATTTCAAATCTAAATGAAGAATTCTGCGAACACTCTATGTGGCATTTCAACCGTAACTGATGGTTGCTTACGAATTTAAAACGGTGGGCTCCATGGGACAGAATTGGAAACAACTTCGAGGAGTTTGGAGTAGAAGCACTTCGTGGTCATCCTGTTGGTTTCCTCAGACCCTGTCTGTTCATACTTATTTATTCAAGATTTTATCCCGAGTTTTGATGGGATGGCATCATAATTCCCAAAGCTGTAAGAACGCCTGAACTCTCTCTGCACAGCGTCCAAACTATCACTGATTTTATAAAACATATTTATGGCGAACGAAAGCTGTTGCCCGTTCTACTAATTCATAGTTGCTAAAATGGTAAAGTGTTGATTTGTTCAAGGTCACTATTCTACAGTGCTGCGCAAAAAATAAATAAATAAATAAAATCTTTTTGTGTCCCCAATACTTTTTTCTCTCAATGGAATCGGATTGTGGAATATCAAAATATAATAAGTAACAGCGATCTAGAAAATTTGACCCCAATGTTTTAGATAGGTGACTGGTAGAAAGTTTAGACCCCTTAATGTTAATTTCACATACTGTTACATACCATTATCTCTAAGGAAGATTTTAACTTATTAGGCGCCATACCTCTCGCTATGGAAACAACTTCTCGTTTTTCCAGCTTTGCCTTCATAGTTTATTTTAAAGTCTATTAATGTGTCACAAAGTATAAACTATAATTATTTTTATATTAGTTTCTACGGAAGTTTTAAAAATATTTATTAAGTTTTAAATATTATTATAATATTTATTAAGTAGGAAAATAAGCAGAATGGGAAAATTGAGATTTTTTCCCATTCTATTTTTAACACTATTCTTAAAAATAATCTTCTCCATAATTGAGAAAATCTTAATACTCAGTTTCTCAAAGCTGATTCAAAAAATTTATTACAAGCACAACGTTCGTTGGTCCTGATATGAGAGATTTGGCGGGAAGTATAGGGAATATGCACTAAAATTAAAACTAAGTAATTTTTTTCGTGCAAAATATTTCATTCTGCTTTCATTATTTAAGGCAATAATTCAGAAAAAATTTAAAAAAAAAGTGAATTGGATTGAAAAATGAATGAATGAATTTGAAATAACGGCGTCTAATGTGTTAAGAATATCAAAAAAATTTGGGGTACAATTATGAAATTCGTTTATCCAAGGAAAATTCTATGAAAGAAACTGTTTTCGAAAATTAATAATTTTTTATTATACTTTTAGAATTTTTTCTTTTTATTTGTAAGAGATGCAAATATTTTAATCGTTTTAAATTTCAAAGCTGTAAATAAAAAAACTAAAGTTCGAACGAACGAAAGTTCATCTCATAGTTCTTGAGATTTCGGAATGGAAAAATGCGGCTTTTATTTTATTCGTAATTTTTTAAAAATATAATTACAAATTTATTTCTAATTTTATTCTCGTTAAAAATAGTCAAACTGAACAGACATTGAGGAACTAAACATACATAAATTTATTTCATTCAAAAGTAACAGATTACTTCCCAAATTTACAATTTCAACTTCCTATGCTTATACATTTTAAGCCTCAGAATATTCATAACATAGTCTAATGTTTGAAATGATAAAAAAATAAATACACAGAGATAACAACCTAATGAATTTATGGTAAAAATGAAATGAATATTTCTCCCAACAGGCGATGATGTAAATGAATTATGCTTATAAAATTGTTCCACTATTGCCTTCAAAATAGTTAAGTTCACATTTTCATGTTACTTACTTTGCTTAAATTAATCAAGTCTAAAATAATTCATCGAAAATGGCTGACAGAATTTAATGAGAGTGCTCTTTACATATAATAACGTAAGATCGTTATCTTCCTCTCTGCAGAAGAGAGGCGAAGTATTAAAATGGCGGACTAATGGCATTTCCAATTAAAATTCAAAATATCTCCAACCACAAGGATTAACTCCAAGTCCATTCAGTCGTATACCTTATCGTCGGTGAGGGCTAATTAGGTATTTCAACGAAAAAGCTATTTCTGGGAAGTCCAAAATATATTCGCCCTGGGAATTTTTGATTCCAATTACAGTGAGAAAATGATATACCATATTGCAAATAAAACGCTCTCTCCCCGGTTATAGAAAGAGATAAAAATCTTGTTTTAATCTCGCCAAAAGAGATTATTCGGCGAGAAAGCTGGTAATGGAGTTTTCAGTTCTATAAACCTTCGAAGATTACATACACTTTATCGTAAGTATGTTTCTCATTCTTGAATATTGATGGAAATTTTACCCACTGGAATCGGGGATAGTGGAGTTTTCAAGTGGGTTGATATTTTCCTGAAGATAACGTGTGTAGTTAATAGACGCTAGAGGGAAAAAAACGGCTCCCGGGGGCTCTCCGGATTTAGAAGCGATAATTTATGTTTACTTATGTAAATATTTGCTTCCTAATTTTATTTAGGCTGGCTGTTTGTTTCTTTTAAGTGTTTTGAACTACTCAAACTGCCATGTAACGTCATTTGCGTGTGAAAACTATCTTCTTTATGTTCTGTTATGGTGTTTTCTATTCTAATTATCTGAAAATTTTCATTTTTAGTGAATGCAAATGAGAATAGAAAGTATTTCCTCTCACTTATCTTAATCTAGGGTCGGGGGAGCTTTCAAAATAAATTATTATCATTTACTGGAAGTGGTGAAGGTTATTTTGTTTTATCCAATTAAATTAAACAATGTAAAATGCATTCAGTTTTATGTTGGGCGTGAAAAGATACCATTTTGAAAGAAATAAACTTTTCTCTTGACATCATTAATGTAGCGAGATTTATATATTGTTATTTACAGCACATTAGGAGCATTCATACTATCGGCACCAGTTAATGAGGGATAATTTGCTTCAAAAAGATTTTAATTCTTTCGTTCTTTATATCATTAAAATAGTTTTTTTTTCTAACTTATCTAATATTTTGGAATAAAGTTTATCCTTTAGTTTATTTTGTTATAAAAATTTTCATTGTTACGATTTATTAAAAAAAAGCGTTAAAAGATTATGTTGTTTTACAGAATAAAAATTTGGCTTAATACGTTTAGTTAGGTTAGAATATCAATTACTTGTTAGCTTTTTAAAAACATAAGAATGCGAATTTTTGGGGAACTTTTTTAAACTGAATTTCCTAATTGGTTAAGATGATGACTTCACTTTCCAACGAATCAAAACATTTATGAATTGAACAAAATTGTGTGAATAAATTTTCTCGTGAAAAAAATCAAATTACTTTTTTCATTCTCTGATTTTGTTGCACTCATACAATAATAATTTCCACAAAATAACTGAAGGAAAAGATAAATATTAAAATAACATATTAATGCTTTCAAAAGAATTAATTATTATATTCAATTAGGATTTACAGCCGAGCATTGAAATACTTTTTCTCATGTCTGACGTGTTTGCCATTTGCAAAAAAAGCTCACAAATATACAGAGTTCTATAATTTCATTAAAAAAAGTCATTCGTTTCAAAAATATACTGATTGGAAATACTAGTCGGCATGTTTCAAACGCTCAAAAACAGGCGGCCATTTTCAAGACCTACCAGACGTGAAGGAGGCGAAACGACGAAAAATATCAACAAGTTATATCAATCAAGTTATATCTTTCCACTTCAGTTTTTTGGGATTATTTATTTTGTACAGAATGCTAGTTTTAGGAATCAAAAATTATCATACCGTCAAAATACATCAAATTATATTAATTATGTAATTATAATTTTACAATTATATAAGTAACTGCAATAGAAAACAGCAATAATTTAAACTAAAAGTTATAGTTAATTTTTAAACAATTAACTTCATTTTTATCAAACGTAGAAAGTATTTTTTCATCAAAGTCAAAATCATTAGTCAGTACAATAATTATATGAATAATTTTCCTAACAAAAATTAAGTAGTTTTATAATTTTCCTTTATGTAATAGCACTTTTGTTGTAATGGAAATCACACCTGTCATCCAATTTTGTTTTAAATAAAAATAAAGTGAATTCTAAAATTAAAGTGAATACTCTTAAAATTAAAAATAAATAAAGTGAAATAAATAAAGTGAAAATAATTAAAATAAATAAAGTGAATACTCTTAAAATTAAAAATTAAATAATTAACGGAAATTGAATATTAAATTGTGTATATGCCAGACTTAAATTTAGTATATGACAACTACGAAAATGTTTATATAAGGGTTTTGAAGTTGTAAGATACGATCAGAAAAATAATATTTAGATTTGAAGATGTGAATTAATTTAGCTTAGCAGTTTTTTTTTTTCAGTCTATTGCGAAGTTAGTTTAGATTCAATTATTTTTCAGAAGGAAAAAAGAAATTCACTCGAAAATGTTATCGTGATTTCATTTCTTATAATTTTTAAGGAAACATTGACACAAATGTGGGATTTATTCAAGAAAAATACGTGTGTTAGGATTTGGAAATGAAGTTCCATGTTGTGTTACTATATATTCATGTGAATTTTGTGCTTTCTCTGAAATCGCATATGCGAAAAACTTAAATCGATCATAATTGCTGTGTCTACTAAATTATACACATTGAATCAGTCACCAAACATAAAATTACTCAAAGAAAATTGCATAGAAAAAAAGTTTTGCCGTGTAAATCGCCATAGTTAAACAGAAAACCAACGATGCTCAACCGGATTTTTTAGACCGAACACATGTATCAGTGTTTCATATGTATTTCATCTGCGTCGTCTGCGGGACATGAATGTTCGGGTAGGGGTAAAAGGTTTAAAGATTGCTGTCAATGAATTATTTTTAAAATCATAACTAATGATAAAACGTCAAAATAGGGTTGAGTCTTTAAAGTGATCTTAATCTCACAATGGTGAAAAGATTGCCAAGTACAAAGAAATATATGTTTGTTTTTTTTAAATGCTAAAAAGGAAAGTCAAAAGACAGTAACAGCTTACTGGTACACAACTAAATGTCATCTGAAAATTTTTCAAGAATCTCAGAGTACTCATGCTCCACCATAATAATGCATCTTCTCTTTCAGTAAGATTGGCAGTTCTGTTTATAGAATAAAATTACATCAAAGAGAAAGAACATTCTCTTGTTTACCTGATTTGGCTATATATCAATTATAGCTATTTATCAATTTAAAAAAGAACTTATGGGGACGTCATTTTCATTTCGAAGATTTAAGGATTAAGGAAGATTTGGAGATTTAAGGGGCTATACGTGAAAGTTTTTAAACAAGTTCACGGTGTCTCAGGGAATAGCTTGCCTTCCAATGAGAAGACCCGGGTTTGAATCCCAGCGATGGCTGATTGATACCGATTTCAAACCCGGCGCGCACTGACCACAGCGCTGAGAAAAATATCCTTAGCCGAAAATGGATCATGGGTTAGAGTCCGCTTGGCGTCATGCTGACCATCTGAGGTTTTCGTGGTTTTCCTTTCCATGTAACACAAATGCGGGTTAATTCCATGAAAAAGTCCTTTACGAAGGCTAGTTTGCCCTAATCATTGATCTAGGAATTTTCTTGTCTTCTAAGTTGTGTTCCAAATTACAATGCTACGGAGTTAAACATTATTTGTCGCAAACTCAAAATTGGGTCTGTTGTTCAACGACGATTATAAAATAAAACGATAGAGTTACCGTGGCTTAGAGCGTTTACCTTCCAATGAGGTGACACGAACTCGAATTCCAGTTATGGCTGGTTGATACAAGTTCTGCTCCGGGCTCACAATGCTGGCGTAAAATATCCTCAATGGTAGACCGATCATCTGTTAGAATCTCCTTACCGTCGGGCTAATCGCGGAATTGAATTGTTAGTTCCATCAAAAAATCCTTCACAAAGTTTAGTTTGTATCAATAGTCCATCTAGAGTTTTTCTTTTTTAAATTTTTTTTTCTTTCTTTTTTTTTTTTTTTGGTTTCATTCAAGATTACAAGGCTACGGAGTTGAACACTGGCATAAACTCAGAATTTGATCGACTGTTTAGAGCTGGTTATAAAATAAAGTATACAATCAAACGAGTCCTTGAAATGAATGGCTTGAGACTTTCAATCTTCAGAAAATTCAATGACGGAAGTGCATTGATTTTGAAGGAGACTACCTAAATTCTTAAATTTTCTTTAAATATTTATTAAAGTCTAAGTATATTTGAAAAGTATATTTGAAAAATTTACGAATAACTCTAGTATCTGTAAAAATAAAATAAAATTTAAATTTTAATAAGACATTTAGTGCACTTGTATTAAAATGACAAATCGGTGGTATTTAATTTATAATGTTTCATAGAAATAATTGGCAAATTCTTGAAAATGCTACAATGACGTCTTTTATTTAGGGCAACTGAAGATATCTTTTAAGAATTGGCGAATGACATTTTCAATTAAGACATTTTCAGAGTATATAGAATCACATGGATTAACTGTGAGAAGATTCAGATTGGTATAACAGATTCCCAAGCGTTAATTAAGAGTATAATCTAAAACTGATTTCCAATTTCCAGAGACATATTATGCTAGTAATTTAGCTTCCCTCTGTTAATTATAATTATATTATCTGCTACTATTATATGGTTAAAATTACTATTGAATTGTTAAAATTACTACAGTATTATTAACAATAGGAGAAGAATTGTACCTCATATCAATTTTACTTTTTATATTTTTATGCAGAAAGTAAAAATTAACACGTATTGTGCGTTTGTTTATTAATATAACTTTTGCTGGATCGATGTTTGTGTACCGATGAGTTAGTATGTAATTGACTTTAGAGCGTCATTGTTTGTTTATTAAAAGCTTTGACTTGTGTCATATTTGTGACCGTGTGATTATTGCGTGTGTGCTGCTAAATCGAGAGCTTTGCCAACTATTGAGCAAGGATCTTGTCCTTTCGGTGCTTTTGTTCGCAATTCTTTTAAGAGTCCAAGATAAAGGCATTACTAAATACTATGGAAGTAAACCAAGAATAGTGTGGCACTGCTATTTTTATTTAGTTTAAATTGCAGTCTCATTATTTTTTCCCCATGGTCTCGGTTAATTCCAAAAATGTGATACAAAACAGAAATCTTGTTTAAGGTAATTTCTGTTGCATCTTGCATCTGGATAATTCTGTAAAATTATTTATAATAACTACACAAGTGATTGTTTGTTCTTAACACAAAGGTCTTGTACAGTTCAGTAAATTTTAAAAATCAAATGTACTGTTCATTGTTTAATTTTTAATAAAATTGCCTTATTTAAGCCAGATGATATGTTTAATATGAATTATTTCGAATACTTGTTTGGAAATATAATCTCTATCGCATATCTATTGTGTCTTTTAAAATTGAAGTAAAAGTTAAAATCTCGCTGTGCTTTTGTTTTTGAGCGGATTCTGTCTTACACTTTAGATTTTTTTCTTTAAAATAAGAAATAATTGATCCAATCGTCAAGTAAGAAAAATTGGTCCATGATGAAATGACCACCAAATGTTGCACCTTAAACCAATGTATGTTACTATCTGGGTAACATTCGCTTTGAATTTCTTTCTTTTAAACTTTTTAAATGATAGAATTTTGGTATTTCTGTAATTAAAATTTATTTTTCAAGTAGTTAGAATAAACTAAAATAAGTCAAATAAATATAGAACGTAAAATAAGGAACCTAAAGAAGTTTGTTGGAATATTGAAAGAAAAAAAAATTAACAGCATAATTTTTTTTAATACTGTGACTGGAAAAGTTTGCAATATTTATGTAAATTTAACCTGTTGAACATATTTTAGACAAGTGCAAGGAACATTACCTTGATACAACGAGGTACAAGCACACATTTTTGACTTTATTATTTTTATCTTTTGGACAAGTTAAAATAAATAATTTTCTTAAGAAATTGCTATTTTGTCTTAAAGAAAATGACACTTGGGAACTTAAAAACCTCTTCTGCTTCCAAACGTAAATACTGTAGAATTTAATAATCCAATGAAATTGATTTAAAAAAAAATACTCATAAACTAAAAAAATCAAATGGAATGCCGCCCTAAATCTCTATCTCTTAGAAAAATAAATAAACCTTAATGATATAATTTGGTAAATGTGATAACATTTGTTAATTTTATCATGGTGACTTAGAATATGGTTTGAAAACCATTTATTTGGTAAAATTTACTTTTCAGTTTTGTATTTTTACCAAATGTAGGGAAAGAAGTACTTAATTAATGAAAACCAGAATAATCAGCAAACTGCTGCCATATGGACGAAGAAATTAACAAATGAGATTTTAGTTTCATTTACAGAATTAAGTTGTTTCTTTTTTACCAGAAATGTTTTTACCATACATTATGGTAATTTCAATAGAACTTCTTATATGAACTAATGCAAAAAGGGCAATTTCCATAAAATTTTATCCAGGGGCTCAACGCTTGGTGGGTTAAAATTGTTATTGTTATTATGGCATTTTCAATCCCCATTGTATTGTCCAAAATCTTCTCGCATTTATTGATCTCTTGCCTAATATCGGCTTTACGTAATGACCATACTTGATGACCATACTTTATTGACCATATGCTATAACTGTACATGTATCTAATAAATTATAATGTATGGAAAACTATAACAACACATTTCAATATTTTAAATAATAATATTACTTTCTCATTGTAAATGGTTTGTTATATCGGAAAATTATGTTAATAGAAAAATTATATTCACATCAATTATTAGTGAAATATTTTCTGGTAAGAACTAAAGTGCAAAGTGTATGTGATTCAGATATTTTCTAAGTTTTTAGATAAATCCTAGAAATTGAGAGGCACGCTTTGTCTTCAACACTATTTTTTTTTAAATGCTTTACCATTAAAAGTGAAGTGCAAAAAATTACTGTAAAAGTACCGGCACTAAGGATGCCAGTATTCTTTATTTTGAAAAAAATTTTTACCGTAAAATTTTAAGAAAGAAAAAAAAATATCAACAGTAATTTCATCAGTATTATTTACTATAAAATAACCGAATCATTTGTAATAATTTTATTGAAAAAATTACCGTGCAAAGTTTTAAGGTAAAAATTTATTTTACGGTAAAAGGGATTTTGCGGTAAAATAGATTTTAGGGATGATACACCCAGAGTGCCAGTACTTTTTACCTTATTTTGATTCGGAATTTTTTACAGAGTAGTATTTATTCATTGATTGTTATAACAGTTACCTAGATTAATTGTATGATGGTAATTTTAATTCAAATTTTAAGCTATATTATTTACACAAAATATATATATCACTAAAATCTTACAGTTTGGTCTAAATACTGAATACAAAATAATCAAATTTAATTGTAAAATACCTTTTCCAGTTTGTTTGATAAATTTTCGATTCAAAATATTTTGATTACATAACTAAATGAATCTTGGTGTGGGTAATCTCTCGGGATAGTATCATGAAAGATTTTCAACCGGAGTTAGTAACCGTTATTTAATTTAAGCTGGCTCTAGTTGATTGATCAACTCTTCATTCTATTCATCTTCTACATCAAAGATTTGATCAGGAAGTATTTGTCTTGTATTCTATGCTCTTGCCAATGAGCCTATCTCATTAATCTTGTACTCAGGATTCTTAGTTAACAACACTCTGTCTTTGCTTGTACGCGAAGACACCCGCAGAGGAAATGAGTAAATATTTTAAAAATAAACTTAAAGTAAGTCATGATAAGAGTTATATAAAAGTAATATCCTTTTTTAAACAAAAATTAAGTATGGTAAATCAGTAATAATTATTGTGTCAAAATATTTCAGTAGAGTAATATAATTTATTTTATTATAAATTTCAAGTAAACTGCTAATATTCTGAAAAATGCTTCATTCTTACAATACTTAAATACAGTATACTGTAGGTGAAGTTAATAGCTTGCACACTACAAAAAATTCCGGATTAAATTGCTGTATATAGTACCGACGATTTGGGAGCCTCATCCGGAAAATCCATTTTTATCGTAAAATATTATTCCGTAATTTTTACTGAAATATTTATCCAACTAGAGTGATTGGGTGATTTTATGGTAATTATTACTGTAAAAATTACAGTATATCAGTTTTTTTTTTGTTGCTCTGTTTAATGTTTTGGAAAAAGAAGAATTTTACGTAAAAAAAGACCAGCATCCTCGGTGCATCGACTTTTTCCGTAACTTGACCCGGACTTTTTACGTTGTATATCTATAAAATAAAATAAAGCAAAAACATAAAAAAAAAAAAAAACATTTTCCTTACACATATAAGATTAACCTACAAACGTGATGTAACCACATTGCAAAAATATCTTTAATTTTTATAATTTTTGCGTCATTTTGTTCCAGTTTTTCTTTACACTGGGTGACACTAAAAAGTATCCATAGGAACTTCAGTAATGTTTATTGAATGTTTTTATAGTAATATTAAATCCCTCTTTTATTAGGGTATTAACAACTATATCATTGTAAACATTTGTTTCATAAACGCGTATGATGTGAAATTTATATGAGACAAATATGTGTGACATTCATTGGAATTATTTCTTAAAATTTTGCGTCGATGCAAAAAATTTAGGGAAAAAAATAACATTTGCTGCTTGAGTTCATCAATTTAAATTTTATTTTTTGCAAATTTATTAAATTTTCGTCTAAATTTAATGGCAAATTACTGTTGTCGTAAATAACTGTTGAACTTGGTGATTGGCTACAATATATACCCCCTTTGGCTACTTGGCTACTATTTATGCTATATATACCCTTTAGATTTACAACTGCATTTCTAGTCAACTTACTACGTTTGAATGAAATGTTAAGCTAAATGAATATAAAACTGACGACGATTGGAAATGGTGAGACAAGAAGTTTAAACAAGTATTTCTTTATGATAGATAGAGCCGTAATCAAGTAAAATATGCTCAACAATTAATGGACTTTATTTAATGAAAAGTTAAGTAAAATATTAAAGAAGATTTTTAAATAAATACATGAGACAAACAGCAGTCTTATGTCACACGATCATACTACGATAAGCACAGTTAAATTGATTATTTAAATAGTCAATTCATGTGTTTCATTTAAATTTGTGCCCGTAATTAATTTAAATATCTATTGAAATCGTTAAGAATCTCTGCATAATACTATATTTCTGATTAATATTTATATATTTGCATTAGAAATCAATTTAACATAGTGATAATTGTCACGAATGGTATACATTATTAAAATTAATCTACAATTATGGTATCTGGTGATTCTAACAATTTAAAGATCGATACCAAGACTGTCCTAGGCAGAAACAGATACATCAGATAATATGCTACATGTATCACTTGTATAACCATGATTTTAATACAGTGAATTCCAATTGGAAAACAATTTACTTTAAAATGTCAATATATTTCCAATTTAATCGTAATAAATTAATTTAAGCCTTAAAGGAAAAATTATTTTGAATAAGTTTCTAATAAAAATAATAACATCATATTATGTAACCCTAATATTTCATCAAATATATAGATTGAATCTATGTGGTTCAGTTAAATTTGAGACTAATAAATTCAAATATCTATTGAAGTCCATCTAAAATAGAATCGGAAATGCATAGAATAATATTTCCAATTAAGATTTATATGCATATTTACTTGAAAATCAATCTGGAATAATGATATTCATCATGAAAAGCATATATTCTTAAAATGTATTCACAAATACGGTAACAGGTGATTCTGACAACTTCAAGATCATGCCTCATACAAGATTAAGAGACTCGATCTATTTATCTGAAGTTAACATTCCCAACGACAAAGGATTTTAATCCTGATACATCATTTGCATGGCATTAAATTGATTTAAATAAAGACTATTTTCGGAATTGTTAATTATAAGATGTCTTTGAAAAGCCATTTGATATATTAAAACGTAGTACATATTTCAGAACATTATTTGTTGCCGTGCTGTATTTAAAATCTGAAATTCCGTGAAGAGGTCACAATTATTCTTTAAGAAAAATACGAGCTAAATATTTATAAAATGCATATGTTTGCATCAATACACTGTTATCATGGTAATATAAAATAATTAAATTTAGTTGTCGAAGTATACATCATTGAAAATACCAAACTTACGCATGTGTTAAATATTTTATATGAGAATGAAACAGAGTTTGGTAAAGATATGATAGTTTTATATGAGGATACGCTTAATTTCCCAGAGGAAAAATTATCGTATTGTATGGTACCTATATTTTTGGTTAAAAAAACATAATTCTGGTTAATAAAACAAAAATATAAGGTATTTGAACTATTCATTGGGTATTATTTCCATTTATATGGTAAAAATTTAACCGGACCTTGTAGTTTTTAAAATTATAGTTTTTATTGCTACACATTTAATAAAAAATACAAAACTGTAAAATAAATTTTACTGAATAAATGGTTTTAAAGCTCTGCTCTTATTTATTGCAATATTTTATTGTTAATTTAAAAAAATAAATACTAAATCACTCCAGTAAAAATTACCAAGTATTTTGGTGTTCCCATAGAGAAATAAGCTCGTTAAAATTTCCTATATCCAGTTTTTATCATACTTTTCTTCTACACTGTCGATACTAATTTATTAAATATTTCCAGAATGCGTAATTTATTTAAATTTAAAACCTCCATTCTGATTTTAAATTCAGCTGGATTCTTTAATTTTTCTGTAATTTTTAGCAAAGTACGTTATAAAATTTTAAGAATCAACTTTTTTCACATCTTATCACCAATGAATAATAGCTAATACCCTCAAACAACATGTTTATTATGCAAGTTTTATATCATTTTTGCTGAAAATTTTATTGCATTTGAATGTTTTTAATGCTTCTTCGTAATCAAGACCAGTAAGCAGACGTAAACAGACTTCAATTACGTAACTAGTAATAACATGCGTTAAAATATCTGAAACACTTATAATCTGATAATAATTTGTTCTTTTGATAATTATTCCTGATTTTTCTGCGGAATAACACACATCACGAATAATTTGATGAAATTTCAGAGAAATTAAATTACTTATTTCTAATAGTTAGTGTTTTCATATTCCATTTAAACTTTGTGAAATAATAGCATTAAAATCATGTTGTTTGTAAAATCATATTGTTGTTTTTATAAATAAATTTCAGCGGAAAAGATCTTTGTTTTCAAATATTTTGAACTTGTGATAAAAAATAAAAATATCTAATATATTTATCCATATACCTCTTCCATATTGCAATACTGAAGAAACTGGACTTTTTTATATTTGTCTCTGGTTTTGATGAAAAGTTGTTAAATATGTTTTTGTCTGTGAGCCATAACGATCTAAGACAAAAAGATCAAAATGAAAAAGTAAATGGTTTTTATTCTATGCTCTAAGTCAATTCAATTAATCAATCACATCATCAATTAATACTCTATCATACAATCAGTTAAAACTAATAAAAAAATATCCCCGACACAATACAATGTGAATTAATCATTATTGTACCGGATTAATTTAATTTAACTCGAAATAAAATCTATGCGAATAACAATTTTATTCTATTTTACTCTATAACAATATTATGTTTTCAAAAACTGATATTACGGTTTAAATTTGAAATTAAATTTTTAAAAGCGTACCAAGGGTGATATTTTAAATCAGTGTGTAGTCAAATCAAAATATTACAAACATTTTTTATAAAATCATCATCAAATAACACTATTCTGCATTTTTTCTATCGAGTTTACCGCAACTGCCATGCCATATCATGTTTTTTCTACTTTATTACAATATAGTTCAGTTTGGATGCATTATCTATTTTAACAACTCATTAAAGTCGTAGAGAATTTTATTTATAAATAATTTTATTTATAAATAATTTTATTTATAAATAATTTTATTTATAAATAATTTTATTTATAAATAATTTTATTTATAAATAATTTTATTTATAAATAATTACAATTTCCTAAGAATGCAAAACCTGCCGCCAGCATTGTAATTTCCACAATTCGAAACACCAATAATCTGTGAAAATATTCACAGACAGAAAATTATGCTGAATCTTTTTGTCCATACCTAAACCTAAATGAAAATAAAACAGAAATACTATTTACAAGACCTTACGAAATATGTCTCGTTTTAAATAAACATATAATCAAGAGTTTCAAAATTGAAAAAGAAAAAAATATGTTAAAGAATATAACCGTTGTCTCAACTTAAAAGTCATTTCAGCTGCATTTTAAATTATATTTTATGATTTAAAAAAAATATCTCTTTTCTTGAACATACTGAGTTTTTTTTTCTTTGTTGCATTTTAAAAGAAAATAGTATTTCTTTGGAAGAAATTTGATCCAGAAGTAATTATTCTCCCACAGTCTCATAAACACACATTCGAATATTTCAGTTTCATTTTCGGCATTTTTTTCTCCTTTTTTTACATTTTTTGTTGTAAAATTAGAACATTTTATCATTTCAAAGTAAATAAAAACTGCAAAAAATTGCATACGTTACGCATTTTTTTATTATAAATATTTTTTTCGACCAAATTTGTTTTCTTTTTGTAAAGCAGACTTTTTATTGATCAGAATATAAAAAGTAGTATTTTCTTTCCGTTCGCCAATATTTGGAGAAAGATACATTTTATTTGTTTTTCTTGTTGGCCCAAAGCTGAATCTTTGTTATTAGTTTCTTTGAAGTTCACAACTATTGTTCACAACATATCTAATACACAGAAAAGAAGTTCTGTGTTTTTTTAAATCTTAATTAGTATTTGTTCAGATGAACAAAACAGAAAAGCTTTCAAAGTAATGGAAACATCTTAGTATCAGAAAAAAGAAATGTCAGACCTTTGTTAAATTTTTTTAATATATTCAGAAATGCTTGAATATTTTTCTTACACTGAATTAATGGAACTACCTTTTGGTGGAGCACTCGTTGAAGCTATATTAATTATTGTGGAGTACAATTGTAATATTTACAGTTGCCGTTTTTAAATTAATCACTTTAAACGAAAATTTACAATTTTTGAAGCATTACTACTTTCTATAGTTATACCAATTTTTTAGTCACTAGTTTTATAATTTGTTTTTGTCATATTACTAGCTAAAACATTACAAGCAATTTCCATATTTTTTTTATTAGGTGTATTATGATTAAAACATTTATTAACGTAAACTATGATTTCCATACTCATTATAATCTTAAATACTAATTAGTTTTTAATCGAAAAGCTACTATCAACTATCTTCATATCTTAAGTAAAGTACATGGAAGGTTTTTATACTTCATTGGGTAGAATGTTTTTATATACATAGTTGCAATAAGATGAATTACAAATAGAATAAATCAATTCATTATTTATAAATAATGTAATTCGATGGCTTTCAAGTTTAGTCAAAACTTATTCAAGAAAGAGAAAAGAACAAAATCATATCTCAGGTAAGGAAATAATTTTGTTTCTTCGCAGATGAAGTGGTTATAAATCAATAAATATAACTTTGCCATTTTCAACTAGCATAAAACAAAGTTTTATCATGATATTATGGTTAGTCATGGGTGAAATTTAAAAAATAGCGAGAGTGGGGATAATTTAAACGTTTTGTTACGTAAATACTTAATATCTAATCACTCCACTGTTAAAACTTTCATCTAAAATTACGGTAAACTAACCGGCAGTAATCTGTCCATCTAATTAACAGTAAAAATTACACTAAAGAATATTCTTTACGGTTTTAAAACTAATATGCTTAAAAAACAATGAATATAAAATTGTACAGCCTTTTAGCCATTTACAACTATGCGTGAATAAGAGTATTGTAATCTAGTAGTCCAGGGTCACAAATTGAGAATGCAATACACGGGAAACTCTTTATGTCTTGAATGGGATTGAGGAAATATTACGGTGTCAGAGCTGGGACTAGAACCACCGTTGTGTCGGTGACAGGTGAGTTTTCTCGGCTATAATGCTTACGTAGCTGCAAGGAACTAAGTGGATCTAATTGATTATTAGTTGGACCTAATTGAGGAGATAAAATTTTTTATTGTTTAACCTTTATAGGTGAAAGAAGTTAATAAACGACTTTTCTCACAGTTAAAAGTTTGAATGCTATCTTATATAAGGTTATTTCACTGTTTTGTTTCAATATAGTAAAATAACAATTAAATAAGTTTTTATTTTACCATCTTTGCCGAGAAATTTCTAACAGTGTTTATCACGCAGTTAATAATTTTCTTACATAATGCAATCATTCAAAATTTTAAAAAATATAACTACATAGAGAAAAAAAAACCAGGTAAAATTGCTAAAATGTATGGTAATAAAATTTTTGGTAAAAAAAACCGCAATTCTGGTTAATAAAACCAAAACATACGATATTTAAACAATTTCTTTAGTAATTTTACGTTCATGCTATAACAATTTACCGCAAAATTATGAATTTCAAAATTATAGTTCTTATTACCAAAAATTAAGTAAAAAATACAAAACTGTAAGACTGTTTAGTAAAATTAAATTTCACTAAATCAATTGTTTTGTGCTATGCTCTAATGTATCATGATAAAATCCCCATTTATCGAATTTTATATTATATTATAGAATTATAAGTTATTGTTAATTTTACATTAATCATTACCAAAGCATTTTAGTAAAAATTACCGTTCTATTTGGTGTCCCCATAGAGCCAGAGACATGGTAAATTGTATCCTTTTATGGTAGTTTTGACTATACTTTTTTTTTCTCAGAGTAGAACTTTAAGCATGCTTAAGCTCTGAGTGAATTGTTCTGGCCATGGGCCATTTTGATGTATCTTAAAGAAAAGTTAAAATTCAGAGAGTCAATAATTTTTAACGCAATTTGTTAAAAACAAAAATTTTGTTTAGAATAAAGTTTAGCTAACTAATTGTCAAAGCCATACACTGCAAACAAATAAATAAATAAACTAAATGAACTGAATATTAATATTTTTTAAAAATTTGAAGAAATTTTTTTTAAATGCGTTTAGACCTAAGAACGAAAAAATATTTTATGGTTGATTACTTGCAACCCCTTGCACAGAAACTACCAATAAAAACTAGTTTGCAATAGAAGAAACATCTAATTTTAAAATAGAAAACATTTAAGATAGTTAAAAGTAACACATACGAAGAAATATGCTAAGCAAACAAAAGTAAGCACACCTATTATCTATGCACTGTGCAATTTTTACTTACACTCAACATACAAAAAAGCCTTTTATATTATTTCATTATTTAGATAAGTTTGCTGAGGTAATATACTTAAGAGCTCTAATAGAAGATTTTCGTAAAAGTTATAGTAACAAGCATATTAAAAATAAGAAAATTAAAACACAGTTACTAGAATTCTTTAAACAGAAATCTTTTAAATCAAAATAACTGAAAAGAAAAAATGACGCATGTAGGTCTTGGATTTAGAATTTATATTCTAGTATGGACTCGTTTCATTATCCAGGGATTTTGTCCCCATGAGAAGAGTCTCGCATTAATACGGAAGATCCTATCTCAAAATGAGGAAGATCGTATCTCTGAGTAATCTAATACGAAAGATCCTATCTCAAAATGAGGAAGATCGTATCTCTGAGTAATCTAATACGAAAGATCCTATCTCAAAATGAGGAAGATCCTATCTCTGAGTAATCTAATACGAAAGATCCTATCTCAAAATGAGGAAGATCCTATCTCTGAGTAATCTAATACGAAAGATCCTATTTCTGAGTAATGCAATTTGTTTATGGTTAATCATAAGAATAACGCCACCCGAAATCTGTTCAGAAAATGGATAAACACACTTAACCGCTGTAAAAAAAAGTAAAAAAAAGTTGGAGGAATAACATCCATCGTCAAAAAGGTGCAACACGTTCACTGAATGTCATGCATTTTGAAGGGTATGAACTGATGTCATGCGAATAGCATTTTGAGAGATAGGATCTCTCGTCGTCAAAAAGGAGCAACACGTCAAACTAAATGTCGTGTATTTTCGTGTAAGTAAATTTTTAAAAAATGCAAACAAACCCTATTTTTCTCTTTTTTTCATATTTATTTAGCTCTTTATTCTTTCTTTTCGAAATTTGTCATTATTTATGGCTTTTATTTTTCCAGTACATATATTTATTAGCCTGGGAACACGTACAATTTTTGTTTTTTTATCTTAGTGTGACTATTTTATTTATCAATTTCGTAATTCACATAATTCTTTTGAATGTTAGAAGCACCCCTAAAAATGGGTGAAAGTTTTCCAGTTTCAGGATATTTAAACTCTTCATGCACAACTGTGTCAACTGGTGAGCAGTTTATATCCACAAATCTAGAATCGTTTTCGATTGTCATTTTCTTAGCTTCTTTAATTGGAGGATCCTCTTTTCAAGAATTTTTCGTATGAAACTATGTCATCTAATAAACATGTCCAAGGAAATTTCATAACAGAATGAGGATCTGAATTATATGACTTCGTTTAGTAATTTAGATCACGATATTTCGGAAGATGATTCATTAATTATGCATTTTTGTTAGGTGATTATTGTTTGACTTCATTTCTAAATTTTGCCATTAAACTTAGGCCTATGAGGTGTAGTTAAAAGCTTTTATATGATGTCTATTTAAAAAAAAAAGTTAAAAGATGTAAAAATTGTTGCACTTAATTTTTTCAGCATCTTATTTTGAAAGTAATGATGAAGAAAAGTTGTATAAATTTCTGTCTCAATTGATCTTGAAGCGGAGTCCCATATATAGCGTGTCAGACGGTCAATATTTAAAGTCAAATATTTTTTTAACGAAATTATTGTGGTTAAGACCACCAATATCAATTGCAAGTAAGTTAAGTGTCTTATTAACAGAAGGCATTGCTTGTAAATTCCCAAATCTTTTTATTTACCGAGGCTTCTTATTTATTTCGCATGTGTGATAATGCTTAATTCGTTCAGTTAGATCAGAATTGCCATTAACATGGAAGAGTCATCATCGTTTTTTGAATACCAAGATGTCCAAATTTTTCAAGAGCAATTATAAGAGGAATCGGTAAAGCATATATCAACAATGTTTAAACTGACCTTTCTCGTCGTACCTTTTCTAAGAAACTACTTATATAGCTTTTGAGGATGCTCGAGATTATATCAGTTGTATGCTGTGATAATGTTAACAAGAATATTTTTTGAGTTATGAAAGATTTTTGCTGAAAAATAGATGAAAGTTTTTAAAAAATTAAAAGTTTTTAGTTCATAATTTTTTTAAAAAATTTCTGGAAAAGATATATATTTACAGTTATTACAGTGTAAGCATGTATGTGTAAATAGTCTGAGATAAAAATTGAAGAAATATCTTGTTTAGTAGCAGAGAAAAGGTGCATCAGTTTTAGCATTATTGTTATATTTTTCTACCGACTCTCCTTAATCGTTATAAAAAAGACCCTACAATTTTTGTAAATTCTTTTTACGAAGTCATAATAAATTACTGATTTCGATTAACAGTTAAATTGTCATTTTTTGGATTTCGATAATTTAACTTAGTTGCAAAAGATGTGATATCTAAGTTCAAACATTGTTTGTTTGATCTGGTGCTTCGCGCAAAATAATACCTGATACTGACAATAGTGATGTACTCTAGTTATACAATAATTCTTTTCATAATCTTTCAATAAGAGAGAGTGGAACGCTATGGAAAATAGATTATTAGATTTATGTCATTTTGTAAAACAACTCTAATACACATCAACAATGATATGGGAATCACCAATAGGAATAGAAATTTTTAAAATTGGTTTACTTGTGAAAGCTGATTTAAACAACTCAGAAGATTTTTGGCATTTACCTGTCCATTTCCACTTTTTTCGATACCATTTTTGTCAATTTCCACAGTATCTTTTTTTTAACAAACTATTTAGCTCAAACATTTGCATAGGGGCAAAAAAAGGATTTTATTTTAGATGGACTTTTTAATTTTTCAATAATTTTAATAATACTATAATTTAGGTAACACTTTCATTTGTCATTTCATACCCAAAAAATTTTTTTATTTTTTTTTATTTTCATATTTATTATTTTTTTTTTGCAAAAACTTACACTTTTAAAATTTTAATTCCCTATTTCCTTGCCTATAAATATTTCAAAATTTTTTTTAATAGGAAGTTTTGAACAGCCATTAGAAAAAAAATACTTTTGTCAACAAAATAATTTTCAACGAAACTAGTTTTATGTTCAGTAAGGATTCTATGAATAGTTTTTTGAAGAATATTCGAAGCTATCTTTCAACCAAGCGGTAAACGTAGCCAATCGTACAAAACATGTATTGCAACTACTTTTTTTTTGGTGCTTTCCTTGTGGACTTAAGGAAAATAATCCGAAATTAAGTCTACGTAACTGAAGTAAGAATTTTGAGATAATTTATCATTTAAAGATTCGATTCGAGGTGAAGATTTAAATTTTTTACACTTCATAATAATTTCGGCATTTCATTGACAATGTGTGCATCCATTTTTAAAATCTATCTTAGAAACATTCGAAATTTTTACATTTTTATCAGTTGGCGTACAACTTTTATTTTTGTGTACAACTTCTCATTTATGTATTTTTTAAATTTTTTTCAAACGTTTCCTATGTCTTTCATATGATTATATTGTGTGTTTTGGGCCAGGATAGCCTGGTCGGTAGGGCGCTGGGCCCATGTCCAAGAGGTCGTGGGTTCGATCCTCGCTGACCGAAGACTCCCCGTGTAGTAAATGGTGACTGATGCACGTTAAATCAGTCGAGTCTCAAAGTCCTTCATGTTCCCATAACAAATCAATACCTCTGGGGGTACTGATCCAGAAGTTTCCTTGTCTTCAGGATTAGTTCAAAATTACAAGGCTACGGAGTTGAACATTAGTAGTCGTAAACCCATGAAATTGGGTCGGCTGTTCAACGACGGTTATAAAATAAAATAAAATATTGTGTGTTTTGGTTAAATTTAATTGTAATGAATTTATCAGACAACGAATGCAATGCAAAATCAATATCTTTTTTAAGAGAGATAAAATTATCAGTTTTCAGTTCCTATGGAAAACTTGTTTTACGCAATTAATCACGAATTGAAAATCACTTAGTTCTCGGAATATCAGAAAATTAAACAGTAATGTGGTTTCATTTAAACTTTGTTCTTTTACATCAACATTTTTCAATTGAGAATCTTTTTATATATAACAATATTAATGGTTTAGGAACTTCTATTAACTGTTTTATTTTTCTTTACAGTGTTTCAGGCATTAAAAAGTTATTCTTTCGTAATATCATCGGTAATTAGGAAATTCTGTTGAACGTTTGAATTTTTAAAATAAGTGACGATATTTTTCACGAGGTATTCAATTTGATTATCTCAGGAATTTTATAATAAATCTCAAATTTGAATTAATTTAGATAGTTTAAAATTTTTAATAATTTTTTTTAGCCTTTTCGTGAAACTTATCTCTAAGGAATTTTAATTTAAATTATGGAAAATTCGAGAATTATTTACTTCAAAATTTGTTAAATTTAAACAAAAACTTTTTACAACTGTGATATTTTTGTTAATAAATAGCGTAATGGTAAATTCACACTAGTCTAGCTTGTGAGAGTAATCAAAAGTAAAATAATTATAAAATACACTATAAACACCAACACAAATATTTATTGTGGAATTTTTCTCCACCACCGACATGAGAAAAAAAAATCTTTTTCTGGGTCTCTGTATCAAAATTTTTAATCACTTTCTGGTTATTGGCATTTTTAAATATAGCACGTGTTTCGAACCACATGAAACGAAGATATCAAAGTCGCTTTTTCCCCATAGTCAATAAACAGAAGGAGTAAAGCATTTTCAAAAATAGATTATTCATTTTGTGGAGAAATATTTTTCATTTTATAGATGCAACTCGAAAATCAGTTTTGAGCGAATTTTGATCTTTCTAATAACTTGAGCGCTGAACGAAAAGTATTTTCGAAATTGAAAGCATTCGTTTAATGTAGAATATTTAATTGCTGATGGCCTAATTTTTCTTCTCTAAATTAAAGATATAATCCTTTTCTGGTTTTGGTAATTGAGGGAAATAAAAATTTACCTACTTTTATAATCATTTTCTACATATCTTTCGGCACTGAGGAGGGGGGGGGGATTAGTGCATTTTCCTTTTTCAGACCACTTTGGAAGAGATTAATGAGTCCTTTTGGCTATGTATTTTCTTATCAAAATTTTTAAGTTCTGTTGTACACTATCTTAGCAAATCAACTCGACAGCCGGCTTCTCAAAAGATGTCATTTAATGATTATCAATCATACGAAAATCAAGCTATTTCAATTAAATAGGCATATATTGTGATTTTAGATTACTTCTATTTCTACTTTCCGCTTATGGTTTTCATAGTTCATATTTGGGTTTTCCACAACAGGAATGTTATGATCTGGTGTATAGAATGATAGAGATAAAAATTTGAAAAAGTCGCTTATTTTCAGTGAGTCCCGCTTTTTATCTAGGGATTTTGAAAGGAAATTTGTTGCAAGTATTTTATTTACGTAATTAAACGTCATTCAATAAAAGAAATTTTGAGATCTTGATTTAATCAAAAAACATTACGCTACTTAGACTCTAGGAAACTTCTGACTTTTTCTCAATGAGCATAGTGTAAGAATTATTAACTGCTCATTAACTTCAGAAAATAATCTTTTAATTAAAATCTTATATTTTTATAATTCTTTGAAAAGAATGAATTTCCACGTCTTAATAATAAGAAAACCTAATTTAAGCTATGAATTAAATTAGAAAGAGTCATACAAGGTATGAGAAATTCTCTCTCTCCAAAATAGTTGCTCATTCTTCTTTGAAAATCTCTGTGAAAATTTTATGGCGATATTTTAAATGTTTGAACGGTTGAGGCAGAAGTGTTTCATTTAGTAATAGTTTATCAGTGTAATATCAATTCATTTGTAAAGTGATAGTTGATCAAACAATCTAAATACTTTAGCCATCTTGAATCTTTAAATGCATAGCAATAGCTAGTAAGATTTCCAATTAGTCTTATTTGTGAAAGATATAATAACCATTAGGATGATATGATTGTGAAATTTTAATATCTTCACCTTCAGTTAATTGTTCAGTTGAACAATGTTGTCTTATTATCCATAGAACTTTCTTAACTCGGTGCCACAGAATGTCTAAACAGCAAGAAGGTGATAAAAAATCGACCATAACTTAACCATATTTTAAGAAAAAAATTATAAAAATAGAACAAAACAGTAAAACTGATAAAAGATTCATGAACTAGTGGTTCGGGGGAAAATTTTAGGGGGAAAACCTTTGAAGCGTCTTTCGAAAAACTTGTATTGGAGAAAAAATGGGGATGAAACACCAACCGACTCTTAGAAAACCAACGTAGCTTACAAACACTATTTCCAACTAAATATTGATGAAAATTTGTCTTATAGAAGATTTTTCAAGAGTTTTTAAGAAAGCATGTACCGACATAGATGTTTTCTTTTAATAATTGCTTCAGCTAATAATTAAGTGCTAAAATTTTTTTAACAAGAATCTAACGATTTAGTGAGTGCCTAGTTCAAATAAAATTTATAAAAGGAAGGAAAGGAAAATTTGAGGAATCTTTTTCTTGGTAAGTAACGTCAGAAGACAGCCTATTGTTAGGCCTTATGTAAATAGGTTGTAAGACAAAGTATGAATTAAGTATTATCAAGCATACACAAATATAAACATTGAAGTATCTTACATTGACACGTGTTAAAGAAAGTTATTTTCGATACTTCATCATTAGTTTTGTTGAAATAGTAAGTTTAAAGTTTGCAAGGTCAATAGGAGATTGTTTTTCTATGATCGTGTTTCTTTTGACCTACTTTGAGATACGGTTTACGATATTCTTCGATAGAAAGATGATCATGAGACAAGATTTATTCTCTGTGTGTAAATAACGAAATCTTCTAAGTGACATCAGGTTACCTTTCTTTCCTATATAAAAAAACTGTTAGATTTGTAAGATTTTTAAAAAAACTTAAAGAGTGTTTTTTGACGAAGATTCATGTCAATCATGTAAGCGTCAATTTACTTGTACAAATATGCAAATGTGGTGCCATTTATAGTGGAAAAATTAACATGATGGTAAATATCAACCATAATATACATTTTTCTTAACCTGAATTTAGTTTTCTTTATTATTTCTGTTAGATTTTTAAATTTGCACATTTTTATAAGAAAAATAACATAGTTGCGGTAAAAATGCAGTTGTTTTTAATTCTTTAAAAATGATTTTAAAGTAATAAATATTCAGATTATTGTATTTTAAGGCTATATTAAATATATCTATAGTTTTCATACTGTCTGGAATTCAGTTTTTCTTGAAAAATGTAATGTGTAAAATATATATAAAGTTTTCTTTCTTTTAAAACAAAAAAAGAAAGCCTTCTCTTTAAAAAAAAAAAAAAAAAAGGAATGAACGAGAAGCTCTGATACTCTCTAATATAATTTTGAATTTTGAACAGCTCCAAAAAAACCTATCGATTAAGTGTAGAGTTTTGATCACAAATTGCTTTGGTGGCTGAGAGAAGACGTATGACAGAAACGATAAAATTGCTTTTATAAATGAGAATAGATATATGACCGCAAAGTTTTAATTACTTATGGTGCAATATATTACTACTTTGTTTGCTTAAAATATTAATAGCCAGTAAATACAATGCGCAAAATAAAAAACGGACTCACCTAATAACTTTTCATCTAATGATTGGATCTTCACATTCAGGGATTCTATCTTAATGGCTTGAGGTGTTCTCAAATATGCTAATTAATTAGTGCAGACGATATTTTAAGTTGCGAAATCAGACATAAAAATGTACTTTCTCTAAATAGATATCCCTTTTTTCAACGGATTCGGAACTCTAACCCCCAAAATATGGGCGGTAGCCGCAATTGGTCCCAATAGTTTGGGAATTTGAATGGGGAATAAATGGGGAATTTGGTCCCAATAGTTTGGTCAGTAGAGCCGTCAAAAGTTCATACCTCTTAATGTTAATTTTACTTGTTACGTATTTCGCCATATGTCCTGAAATTTTTAAGCGAATTGAAAAATGTTTGCACACAATTATAAATTTTTTTTTGAAAGATAATTCCTTGAGAAAATTAAATTTTTATAAATACTTTTTTTATTATTTTATTAAATATTAGTCGAAAAATTTTTAATTGTAAAGTATACAATTTTTTTTCATTATTTTAAAGTACGGAATAAAACAAAATTGTAGCCAAATTGGTTGAACAGTTCCTGAGAAATCAAATTTGAAAAAGTCATATATTTAAAATTCAATTTCTCAGGAATTATTGAACCAATTTCGTTCAAATTTTGTATTTTGCCATCTAAACTTGCATAATTTAAATTAATGTAAATAATGGTGTACTTTACAATTTGAAATCTTTTCGACTATTGTTTAATAAAATAATAATAAAAAAATGTATGCTAAAATTTATTTTTTACAAAAAGTTATCTTTGTATAAACGCATTTTATAAGTGCGTGTAAAATTTTTTCAATTCGCTTAAAAAACTCTCGAGATACAGCGAAATGCGCAAAAAGTAAGATTAACATTAAGGTTCCTAACTTTGGACCTGACTAAACTATTTGGACCTTATTTCCCAGATTGCGCTATATTTTGGGGACAAAAAGCAGAACCCGTTTAAAAAAAAAAAAAAAAAAAAAACGGTATGTTTATTTAGAGAAAGTACGCTTTTATGTCTGATTTTATTGCTTAAAATATCGGCTGCACTAATTAATTAGCATATTTGATGATAGTCCCTTGATCTATTGAGTCACAGAACGTGAAGATCCTATCATCAGATCAAAAGTTATTCTTGGTGGTCTGTTTTTTTTTCTAAGTTTTGTGCACTGTACATTTAAAGAAACGCAATCCTTTCGAAGTCAACAGTGTATACAAGTAAATACATTTGCAATACGGGACAGCTAGAAGCCCGGAAACAATATTACAAATCATTTTATAATCGAATATGTTCAGAGGCATTGCAATTTTGTGTGATTTTATTTATTTCAAATTATAAAATAATTTTCATAGTTTTAATTAAACATCTTAATTTGTGAATAAAACAAAATGCTTGCATTCTTAAGCGGTAATAATATTCTTAATACATTAAGAAATAGTTTGATATGATGTTGCTGATGCATATACCACTTGGTAATTATCAGCAAGCCTACTTGAGATGAAGTGAATTTTTTAAGGAAGAGGTGTGCTTCATGTTTTTCAGTAGCGCCATTTATGGCCATCAATACAGTTTTGCCAAACTTTTCCGCCGATCGTAATTTTGAGTTGAACCAGAGAATGACCAATAATCAATTCAGTATCTCCAGAGGTATTGATTTGTTATGAGAACATGGAGTACTTTGTGAACCCGACAGATTTAACGTGCATCAATCGGCATTTAATGCACACGGATTTTCCTGCTGACTGGATTCGAACTTCCATTCGAACACGATCTACTCGTGTTCGTGAGAACGGGACCTACCATACTTCCCTGGCCTCAATAATTTGATACATAATTACATACATTCTTGATTCTTGAACATTGACATTCTTGTTGACATTGAGTAAAACATTCTTGAAACCACCATATCTTTGTCCAACTTGAAAGGTAACATGTATCAATTTAATATCATGATAGGTCTGCAGCAAGTTCCTACGATTTTGGTTCAATTGATGGTATCGATATTGTGATTCAAGATTAAGTTGTGTATTTTCTGATTATATTGCTTTAAATTGAATTTAAGAAGAATCATTCATATAAAAATGACTATTTAATTTTTTAAACATGATTCCTTGACCGTAGGAAATGTTTTTTACTCTTTTGCAAGTCTTTCAATTGGATTCGGTATCAATATGAAAACGTAAAATTAATCAATCTACTTAAAAATATTAAAAATAATGTAGAATAAAGTACCAGAGTGAATACTAAATTTTTTTGTGAAATCCAGGATAGTTTAAAAATCCAGTTTCTTATTGGCGCGATTTGGGTTTGTATCTCAATAATGGTAGGATAATATGTATCTTGTTTTCAACTTATCACAATGTTGACGCTGTATCCCTGTGCTGGTTAAGATTCCTTTAGTTATTTGTATAACGGATGGGAATTTTTTTCCCTTTTTCCCCATTACGTAAAATGTCTTCCTCAAAATGAAGTACGTCCCAATTTTTCAGAAAAGTTCTTTTTGCATCTGGGCAGAGTTTAAAATTGCAAGGTTAAATAGTTGAACGTAATCTAGATTATGTCCACTTTACTACCATTTAGCTTAGTTAGATCAACACCTATCAAGCAGATGTAATAGTGTTGAATAGAAAATCCAATTCTGAGCTTACGACTATCAATGTAATTTTGAATTCAACCCAGAAGACAAAAGAACTCCTGGATAAAGTATTCAGCCTTCATTTTTGATTTATTCGTTAAGAGTACAACAACGTTAATCGTACTAAATTGGCTATATTAGAGAGCAGGCAGTAAAATTGCACACCCTTTGAAGTTCATCTTTATATTTCCTTTTAACTTTACTCAAAATATTACTAAATAGGGATTTTTTTAAGAAAAACTATTCACATTTCCATGACCATCAAACAAATAGATCGGTTTCACAAGCCTTTTATCCGAGTGTCGATGAATACTTAGCAAACTTCTTTTTCTTCACCCTTAAACCAAATTGAAGCTGGCGTCAAAGCAGCAATTTGTAAATTAAATGAGAATTTATTTTCTGAAACAACTTTAAACAAACATCCGTCATACGTAATGGTAAGGAAAGAGCAAATTAAAATCCTTTTAAATGCACTCGCTAATTATATAACGCAGACCGTGTAATGAGCTCTTTTACTCCTCTTTTGAAATTGGGAGGTATGGTAATTAACTTAATGTGCAAACTTAATTGAAGTGTTCGTCTGTTAATCTTAGAGACGGATTTATTAATTTTCTAAAATTCGTTTACCCATTTTTAGAAAAGGTTTGTGTGTTTTGGTGGGCTTTTTTAGGCTTCCATTAAGAATGATATTGGTTAATTCATTTAAGTGCTTAATGGACCCAAACCTTTAGCATGAATAATTTAAACTCTATAATCAAAATTAAGTATTAAATATTGAAATTGGAACATTAATTAAATATTGAAATTGGAACAAATATATTAATGGTTAAGGTATTAGAAAGAATTCAAAATTAACTAGTAGCTGCTTAAAACTAACATCTGAAAAGAACAAACATTTTAAGCAAACATTTTCCAACAAACATTTTAAAGAGATTACTGTAAAATTTTAAAAATACACCATCGATTTTATTCTTGTGCATTTTAAAAGTTTAAAGGTTTATAAGGAACAACTTTGATGCACATAATAGAAGATTTGAATGATTATGAACCTAACAAACAAGAAAACATTACTATCTGTGGAATATTAACAACTTTTAAAGAGGGCACTTGGATTTAATACGAGTTTCTCAATATAGCTTTTTCACTAAAATTTTAGTTTTTTCCTTGCAATGTGAACTTTTAAGTATAAACCATTTTCTTCAAGATAAAAAGAACGGAAAATACAGGGTGATTCATAAAAGATGGGCAAATATTTAGGAAGTGATAGTACACACCCAAACAAACAATTTTTACCAAAGAATGCATGGTCAAAAACAAAACACAAAACCGTTAGACGGCGTCAAAAGTTACGTTCTTATATGAGGCAAAAACACACAAACAACGATGAAATTAAGTTATAAAAGCAAATTTAATGGCATGTGATTACAATAAGTGTCCGAAACAATGCCGGCAGCGGCTATGCACGCAGTACAACGGCAAAGAAAAGATTGGCGAACACTCTGAAACACACCAGTCATGTCGCGAACTTCCCTTACAGCGGCCGAAAGCTTGGCGACAAGTTCTTCTACAGATTCAATGCGAGTCTCATACATAAGAGCCTTCAGCTGTCCCCATAAAAAGAAATCTAGGCATGAAAGATCTGGCGAGCACGGGGGCCAAGCTATAGGACCACCTCACCCAATCCATTGGTTTGGAAAGGTTACGTCCAAATAGTTTCGCACTTCTCGTACGTAATGAGCTGGTGCTGAGGTCTGCTGGAACCAAATGCATAAACAAAATGCATATCGAATTTTTCCTCATTGGAGAAGGGCAATATCTTCAGATGCGCTATTTCCTATGTACATTATTACCGCGATTGACAATGCACTTTCGAATCAGCAGCTTTTATGTATGAATCGTGACCAAAATTTGTAAACGAGCTCTTCTTCCTCCCATAACATGCAAATAACTCGTAGCGCGGTAACTCGCAACAGGAATGGAGCTTTCACGTTTGCATGAACAACTTTCCAAATGCACCAGCATCTTTGTGTTTTGTTTTCGACCATGCATTCTTTGATAAAAATTGCTTGCTTGGGTGTGTTCTACCACTTCCTAAAATTTCACCCATCTTTTATGAATCACCCTGCATATCAGATTCAAAATGGAATTGGATTCAATTCATTGCAAAATTGGCCTGCAAATGTGCCTTTAGAGCCTTTGTATTTGTGTGTTAGAGAAAAATTCTTATAAAATCTATTTCTAAGTCTTAAAGAACTTATCAAACATTTTCAAAAATGAATTTAAGATAAAAGTATTTTGTTTTTTCATCAATGGTATTTTTTTATCAACACTTCTTATCACCTCTGCGAAATAATTGAAGTACCTGATTAAGATGCAATTTTATTAGTGGAAGGTAATATGCATCGTATATATATAAATATATATATATATATATATATATATATATATATATATATATATATATCTCCTTATTTCTTTTTATGGATTAAAATTAATCTGAAGCTCTGAAGCCATAATATAAAAAACAAAAACTTATAAAGTACTAACTAACTAAAGTCATAAAAGTTTAGATATAGAGGGCGGTAGAAAGTTTAAAATTTTTATATTGCTGTTATGCTTATTTTTAATTTGTTTGTTTTTCAGTAAGTTTATTTTTTAAATAAATATGTGAATCATAAATTACTGCTTATAAAAAAACCCATGAAACTTGCTTATCCGAAGTTGATTTAATGCAAAAGCAAATATTGTGTTTATTTATAATTACTTATATATGCTATTGGTGATCGTAAAATTACCATGTAGATTACTATGATGTATTTGTTGCTAGATTTTTTTATGTTTATATTATGGGACTTTTAAAAAACCAAGTTAAAAAAAAAAACTTTTCAAACAATCTTTATAATTTTAAAAGTTACGGAAAATGAAAAGAAAATTGCTCTTTTAAGTTATGTACATTCTTTACATTTTTCCTGCAAAAAATTTGTTTTTACTTGCAGTGACACAAATTCTCAGTTTAAGAATTTATTATTTATCTGATCCATAACCATTTAAACTAATTTGCTGTTTCACTGATCTTAAATTTACAGAGTTATATATGCACTGATGTATTGCTTCACCTGTTCTCTTAAACGACGATTTCCTAATTCAGTCATATGGGATTTGCGAATTTTCCCTTTCATTAATTTTAATAAAAAATCTATTATTCCAATAAAACAAAATTTCTGCATGTTTAAGGGGTAATATTATTCTTAATACATTAAGAAATAATTTGTTATGTTGTTGATGTTGCATATGGAACTCGTAAAATATCAGCAAGCCTGCTGAGATCAATCGAATTTCTTAAAGCAGAGGAACTTTTTGTTTTTCAGTAGTGCCATCTATGGCCAAGAATAAAATTTTTCCACACACATGCGTCACAATCCATTTCATAAAGAGGACTCATTCACACACATTTCATCCATTCTCAGATCGTAATTTTGACTTGAAACAAAGATTTTACATGCACCAGTCACCATTTAACATACAGGGATTCTCCCCCCGACTTCTGATTCATTCATATGGAATTAACAAATTTCCACTTTCATTGATACATTTCCTCTGAGGTTCAATGGTTTATTCCCTGGTGACGTCTTGGTATCCATCTAGTTTCAGATCAGCATACCAAACAAGCCTATTATAGAATACAGTCGTTAATAATTTTATAACTCAGCAATTAATTAGATAAAGTGTAATAACTTAAACTTAATAATTTAATATCTCATTTTATAGCTAAATAATTTATTATCTAAAAATAAAATTTGCTCTAAAGACATATTTAATGTGTTTTGCTAAGATGTATATAAAAAAAATTGCCCTCTCCGACATAAAAACATGTTCAGCTAAACTTGCAATATTATTTTGTTTCATTTTTCACAGTTCCTTGATCGCCATTGTTTACTAACCCTCACAATGCCATGAAATTTTCTCAGTTTTTATAAATTTCGAACTTACCCACTTAAGTGTGTGTTGGACCAAGGATGAACTAGATCAGTAACTTAACTATTAATTTACGCTATTCTTAGTATATAACCTTTTTATTTTCTGGTTTTCGTTAGAACATTTATGTTGAAAGTTCAAAATTATTATAATAATAAAAGAAGATAGACTCAAAAAATAAGAATGGTATGGAAAAGTAGTGTTGTTCTTTCGCAAAATCACTGAAATTGATCTTAGTCAAAAATTTCGTTTACCCCATTGGGTAAATATTATGTATTTATAATGGAATACCATATTTACAAAAAATAAATGTTTACTGTCTAATATTAAAGTGAAATCAACTAATAAAAAATAACAAATAAAAAGTTGTAGCTAATGCAAATCTATATATTCCACAGAATATCAGATCCATATAACTGCTTTAATAATTTGTATTAGTTTCCTACTAAAGAGAGGTTAATAAATTTGCATAATTTTTTTTAAATGAAAGAACCATGGTATCTGATTTATCTATCCAATGAGAATGCGTGAACCACCATGCGCGTTGGTCATCATTTTATTTAGAATTTTTTGTATACAAATCAAGTTACATTAATAAAAAAAATTAAAACTTTATTTAAATTTGCAGACATATTCCATAAATTAGTTAAAATGAGCGTGTATATCTTATGATCTAGTTTCTATCAGACGATTTCTTTTTCTTTCGCATTAGAATCCTGTTTCACGTCTTTGTCGTCATCTCAAGTAGAAGATTACATTTTCTTCCCCATTTTATGTACACATTCATGATTAAGACACAGTCGGCGCCATTTCTTGAGTCTACAGCTGAATTTGATTTTTGCGCCAACGAAAAATAACTTTTCCTATCCTCCTGAACTCAATTAAGAACCATCGATTGGAGCCAAGTGTCATATGCACAAAACCCTTATTTCTAGGCCATCTGTCCCACTTTTATCCCATTTAGGCGCGCACAACCCGACCTGTTGGAGCCACATTCTTGGTCATTCTCTCGCCCAAATGAGCACTTTGTCCTTAGGCGACCAATCGATGCAGCGATGTAGTATGGAAGACTTTTCTGCCCCCTTTACTATGATTCCATTTATTATGGTCTTGAGGGGGTGAAGCCAGAACTGTCCGCAAGTTCATTACAGGAAAAGATAGTGCGGTCGTGGAATTGCAGACAAATGCAGTTATCACTGTCAATCAAGGCAGCGGAATGCTAAAAGGAAGGTTCGTATTAGATAGGAGCATTTCGACAATTCTGAAATAACGACGATGGTGAAGTAAATTTACGGGCGGAGTAATAAGGACATCTAAAATTGTAGTTTCCGAACTCCCGGGTGAAAGTGATTTCAGTGGAAACTATTTGAAATTTAATAATATTGAAAATTCTTGAGTAGAAATTGCACGGTAAGATTGATTCTGTGAGATGTTTTAAAGTTAGTGTTCCGTAAAATGTTAAGGAAATATTTTTAAATTATAAAGGATAATATTCATTAATGAGAATCATATTCATTTACTGAAGTTCGATAAATAAAATAATAGTAAAATTTCACTTATGTTTATTATATTATCCGCCATACACTGCAAATTATTCAGGATCAAATTACGGTAAAAAGTACAGATATTCAGAGTGACGGTACTTTATACCGTATATATATATATATATATATATATAAGCTAAAAAATTGCGAAAAAATGGAGGAAAAAAAATTATTTAAAATCCGGAAAACAAAATAAAGAAAGGATATAATCTCTTTATCAGCTCACACGATTATATCCACAAAAAGGAGTGCTTTCTAATATTGTATTAATATAGCTAAAGCAAAATATATCAATACAATAGTGTGAGGAGCACTCAAAAAATTGAAACGAAATTAGAACACATTTTTTCCCCTCCATTTTTCCTCAATTTTTAAGCTTATTTTATAAGTTCTATATACCTGCAGCTTATGCGCAGTTAATATAACTTATTAATTTTCTTCGTTTTTCTCTTTTTTTCTCTTTGTTTTTTGTGCTATATATATATATATATATATATATATATATATATATATATATATATATATATACATATATATATATATATATATATATATATATATATATATATATATATATATATATATATATATATATATATATATATATATATATATATATATATATATATATATATATATATATATATATATGTGGTGACAGTTCCTTAAGCTGTAAACTGCAAGCTGATCTCAGACTATGTAAGCTGAAAGTTGTCCCGCCAGACTATGTAAGCTGTAAGTTGATCCCTGTGAGCACTACTTGGAAGGAATGGGGATTTCCCTGAGATCAAAAATGACGGTTTGTAGCGAATGAAGAAAGACGCTGATGAACTCCAAAGAGGAGTTGGTTGTGATTATGCCGAACTTTTTTGAACTTTTCCTCATTTATACTTATGTGTTATCTATGTGTTTATCGTCCGTCCTTATGTAGATTTAGTTTTAATATATGTTTATGTTTAAAGAACAGTGCCTCTCTTTATTTTCAAAGACGATCACTCATGCCTTCCCCACATATATATATATATATATATATATATATATATATATATATATATATATATATATATATATATATATACCGTAAAATCACTGAATCGCTGTAATTAAATAAACATCATAGTAAAAATGACTTTATAATATTTATGGTAAAAATGAATTTTACGGTATAATTGATTTTGCGGATATTGCTCTCAAAGTGCCGGTACTCAAAACCGTAATCTGATCCAGAATTTTTTTACAGCGTTTGATGTTTTGAAGAATTTCTACATGGATCAGAATAAAAAAACATAGTGCGTTTTAAAAATTATATAAAGAAAAAATAAATAAAATCTAACTTTTAAAAGTTATCGGAAAAATATTTTTTTTTATAAAAAGAAACATGATTATAATAATCATAATTATAATCAATATAATCATGATTAGAAACATAATACATGGTTATATAACTTTCCATTATAGTTTTCAATTTGCACAGAGAATGAATAAATCATGATTAACAGTAGGAAAGCAAGATCGTTAATATCAAACGAAAATAAAAATGTAATTTTATTGATTTCAATTCTAGCTTATATTATACGCAATATTTTAAAATTTGATGAAAAATAAGTGATGAAAAAATTATAAATGAAAAAGTGAAAAAATTAGAAATGAAATTAGTGATGAAAAATGAGATAATTCATCAAAATTGTGTTGCTCAATATGAGAAGTGTAGCGGTGTTCTGACGTTCCGCGAATGAGGATATTAACGTAGATTTTATTGTCGTTTGAGCATAAAATATCGGAGTTATTTTCCAAGAATTCTCCAGCATATCTGAGATAATATTTGCAAGTTGAACTGCGAATTTTATTGTTTTCAAATTAAACAGAGATTCTAGAAATATATATTAAAGGTAATAATTAAGAAGAATTTCACATAAGCTGAGAATTAGAAATCTTTACGCTTAAGACACATATATGACCGATATTTTTCAAAAAAGAAGAAGAAAAACAGGAAAGAAAGAAATGTTCGTTTCTATTTATTGTGGTGAAAAAAAATTCTCAAACATTTTTACATCTTGAACATTTTATATCTTAATTATTTTTGAAACAAAATTACACGGTAAGCTTTTTCTTTCAGTTTTCGTTTCTTTTGCGATTATCTATTTTATTCTATTTCCTACCATTCATAAATAAAATTAAAAAATATTAAAAAAAATACCTACCACTTAAAAGGGTAAAAAGTTAAGACCTGGGAAAAAAAAGAAAACTTTCTGCTCGTGTCACCAACATACCTCCAAACGAAAGGTTTTTATATGTTTGTTTATTAGAAAGTAGGAACAAGTATTAAACTGAAAAGGAAATAAAAAAGCGTTGCTCAAAATTCTCAAATAAAAAAGGAAAAATTGAGATAATTTATCAAAATCGTGTTGCTCAATATGAGTAGAAGTGTAGCGATTCCTAAATATGCATCCGGGTGATTTGTATCGACTTAAAAAATATTAAAGAAAATTCAAAAATGAAAAAAAAATCATTTCTATTTTCTTATAAGAACACTTCAACCTCTGCTTATTGCGTTCCCAAAGCTCAGTGATTACTTATTGTTTACTACTCGTAGTGATTGTTTTCGAGGAGTACTATTCGAAAGAAGTTATTAACCCTTCTGGTTTTCGGTCTGAAACCGAAATTTTATTGAAAAGCAAATTTTTCCTTAGTTGCTATATTGCATGCCTGCTTAATTTTTGTAACGTTAAATTCAACTTTAAAGAAAATAGTGACGAAATCAAACTTGTTAAAAATCGTGAGATAATAAAAAGTGTTATAAAAATAAAATTATCTGATCTAAAAATTTAAATTCATTACAAATCAAATATTTTAATGTGTTGCTCGATTATATACATAAGAAACACGTGCAATTTAAATTAAAAAAATAAATTATGAGAAATTCTGAAAACAAAACATTTTGCTTTTGCGTCATTCCCAAAGATATGATATCAAAACAATTAATTTGCATTAATTCAACAGCAAATAATAATTTATTTTTTTTCTTCAAGACACGAACATCTGGTGAAAAGAAAGTGCCAAAGAGGGTATTGTTATGCAAAATACTTCAATTATCTTTGAGTCTTTTCCTTTTTATTAAAAGATGAATTTTTCAGAATTGAACAATAATGTTTAATCTGAACAGTTCAAGAAGCGTTTTGGAAAATTTCTATTCATTTTCCTTCATTTGTCTTTCAAATTTCAAGTAGGTGAAAAAAATTTCTCTTTCAAAGGGTATAACATCTCTTTGAGCTACAAGAGCAAAGCTTCAGTCTTTAATTATTTACTACCTGCCAAGTTCAGAGAAAAGTTGTGAAAGAAGTTTGAACAGACAAAATATGGATATAAAAATATTTCTGCACAAAGATCACACTCTGAGATATTTGATAGTTTATGGTTGACGCACTTTGTTTTCTACTTTTGAGAATGAAGGATACAGTTCTTGATGAACAAAATATTATTCAGTATTTAAAAAAATTTAATGTATTATATTTTTTTGAATCTATTAATATTCGATTTGAAACTTATAAAGAAGCATGTTGTTATTAAAACTCATCGACAAATTAAATAATTTTGATGGAGATTTTCTTATCGATTATAACATATTATAAATTATAACTATACAGGATGTTCTATTCATGACATTCTTTTTAAAAAAGTTTCTTTCATTCATTATATTTCATATTTCAGTAAAACAGAATTTTTCCTTTGGTTTTATAAGATTGTATAATTTTTCTGATCTGTGAAAGCGACTCTCATACTTAATCATTTACTTCCCAAATATTTAGAAAAAAATCAATGTTTGAAAAGAAAAACATATCTGAAGAGATGAAGAAATTTAATATAATTTAATGATTATTAAGGGATTATTGCCAATGATAAATTGCCTAACATTTAATGTGTTTGGAAGTATTATCAAACTTACTTAAATTATTTTAATTATTAAATTAATTTTTCTGATATAAAAATGACCAAAGGGGAAAAAATGAATGCTCAAAAGGAAATGATAAAATTAGTATTGTTAGAAATATTAATTATTTAATTAAGATTTCTAACATAAAAATGATGAAAGAAAAGAAAAGTAACCCCCAAAAGGAAATGATAAAATAAGCATTGTTAGAAATATTAATTACTTAATATAATGTCCAAAAGGAAATGATTAAATAAGCATTGTTAGAAATATTATTTATTTAATTAATACTTCTCACATAAAAATGATCAAAGAAAAAAAATTAATGCCTAAAAAAAATTATAAAATTAGTATTAATAAAAACAAACCAAGATATAAATTAAGTACATGATTTATCCAGCAAAAATTATTTATTTTCAATGAATTTATTTTAAAGAGATGAAAGAAACATTGTATATAATTTTAAAAATTACTTCCAGCAATTAAAATAGCTTCCGCACCTACTTCAAAGATTAAACACAAGGTGTTTAATTGAATTTGAAACTTAATCATAAGCAAAAAAACAACAAAAAAAAAACAATTTAATTTAGATCATATTTTTCATTTCGGTTTTTATTAAAACAAAATTTAAAATATCATTAGCGATAAATTCGGCTCTCCAAATTACATCAATTTAGAATAAAAATGAAAAACACTTTGTTTATTCTAAACGAAACTTTAATACCTCGACTGTCAAACTGTTTAAAAGTAACAGCAATTTCTAAAGTCCTTGAAAGTTGAACAGATTAGAGTACCGAACGATCATTACGCTTGTGAGCATTAACAAAAGGCTAATTTTAAGGGAGTTCTTAATCCGAGGGATAATAAACAGATGTTTTTGATATTTTGCACAATTGTCCTGCTTTCTGAAGTTGATAGATTTAGATAAGCGTTAATGCTTCTAAAAATAATTTTACCATCCTTGTCTGAGATGAGGCTTATTTTATTTTATTTACGATTAAATGAACATCGTTTTGTGTGACGAGATAAACTCCATAAAATAAGATTATTTAAGTTTTCGAAAATACCTCTTGAATTAATTGTTTTTGTTTAACTCTTTATTTTAAACTGACATATTTAAGAATCTTTTTTATAAAGTTATAAAATTTAAAGGAAACTACACACATTTTGGAAACTGTTTTGCGTGAGCATCAATATTTTTTTTTAAAAAAAACCTTTTTCATTTTATTTGCACAAATTTTAAAATATCTTTAAGAATTTAACTGAAGTGTTTAAAAACTTTCAAGTCGGGGAAGCATCTTATGATATTTTAAGGGAGTTTTTTTATTGTGTAGATCTGAAAATTTAAATTTTCATTTAGTAGCCTGTTGCCGGTAGGCACTAATAACATTTTAGACATTTTTTCCTCAAACCTAATGAGTTTGAAAGCAATATCGATAGTTCCTTTTTAGGTAATAGCCACTTCATTCAAACTTCTTTTTCTTGGATTAAATTATATTTTTTAAAAAAACCTCATATCATATTAGTAATAACCTACAGCTATCAAAATTTAATTCATTCATAAAAATATTGAAAACATAAGATCAAATTTAGTTAAGTACACTGACTTTATAAAACTTATTTTAATGATATTTGAAGAGGCAAAATGCATTTAATGTATGCATGTGAATCATTAAAGAACTGTCCTTCTACATGAATCTTTTAATCACAAAACGCATGAATCTATCCATTATAAAAATCCATTCTTCCACCTGAATCTTTCCATTCTAAGAGATCTAAAATCCATTCTTCCACCTGAATCTTTCCATTCTGAAAGATCTAAAATCCATCTTTCCATTCTAAATGGATCCATTCTTCCACCTGAATCATTCCATTCTAAAAGATCTAAAATCCATTCTTCCACTTGAATCTTTCCATTCTAAAAGATCTAAAATCCATTTTTTCGACCTGAATCTTTCCATTCTAAAGGATCTAAAATCCATTCTTCCAACTGAATCTTTACATTCCAAAGGATCAAAATTCTGAATAAAGGCACAATAGAAAAAAAGAAAACGATGGTAAAAAGTGATCAGATTACAGTGACCAGATTTAAGTCACCAATTTATTTATTGACTCAGAGGGTTATTTTCAGGTCTATTATTTTGTATAGAACCACCCCAGTGAGATGACCAGTAATATAACTCAGAACGCTTACTTTAACATTCTCTGTGATCAGGAGATGACTTTCAGTCAGAATCTTTATAATGTTGACTGACATACTCCACGTGACCAGCTGATGTTGCTGATACTTTAATAATTAGTATCTTATTCATATTATTAATTGGCTGTTATATCCTTTATTTTTCGAGATTAATATGGAGCAGAAACAATATTTGACTGATTGTATAAATAATAATACGTTTTATTAACTTCTTTTTGGCCAGGTATTGAAATTTTATAAAACATTGCATTATTTTCATTGAAGTACGTTTAAATTACAATAATTAAAACACAAAATGCTTCGGTAAAAATATAAATTTAAAAAAAAAACGTGTGTATATGTACTATTAATCAAATCAATAATCAAAGCATTTAGTAGAATACTAATTTCTTATGAATCTTTATTTTTTTTACAAGCCAGCCAGGTGGCCGAGCGGTTAACGTGCCTGATTGCAAAACCGGCTGTGGGTCGAATCCTGCTCAGAGCATCAAAGGTTAACCCCGTCCCGCCCCCGTCAGGGGGCATCCGGAGAATACATTAGACTCTAAGTGCACGCACGTGACCTCTCAGTAAAAAAGAGGATTTAAAAAGGTAGGCTTGGTGGCGATTCATGGCAACACCAGAAGGCCTCAAAGAATTTGGTGAAATCTTAAATTTAACAATAGTAGTTACTCAGAAAATAGGAGTTTGAGAGTTCAAACATTATAGACGAGACATCAAAAAAGAAAAAAGAAAAAAAAAAAAAAAAAAAAGGTAACAATCATATTTTGATGATGAAGAGTACCAGAATTTATCCAAAGCCCATGAAAACAGATACAAATTCAAAAAGAAGAGTTACGGCGAGAGGCTGTAAAGAAAACAGGAATCACTCAAACAATAGGAAATTCAAAATATGAATAGTTGGAAAATTTTACAAAATTTTGAACCATAAGTTAATCGAAAATTCGAAAATCATTTCTAAGGAATACGAATACAGTATTTGAGAAGGTTAAATAAATAAGTAAATAAATAAATAAGTATATAAAATAATAATAAAAAAAATAATACTATTAGCATACAGAAAATTGTTAGCAGTGAGACACAATAAATGCATTACATGAAATATAGAGCTCGTTAATTCCTGCTCAGGCCATGGATGTTTCGCTCTGTGTGTTGTCCTCTGCTGCGTGATTTGTGAATATGGCCCAACCTATGAATGGGTATCTGTGTCAGTGCTGCGTGGGTAATGTTGCTCACCTCTGTGATTTTGGTGCTCACCAAGTAACACAATGAACAACACTTCCGGTACCTTCCATGATGAAGAACGTTAAGTTCAGTGCGTGCAGTTAAAAAAAAATATAACAGAACTTGCAACTTTAAAACATCATAAAGACATATGAATATCCTTAAAAAGAATAATTATAAATTGCAAAAAAGTTGACTTTGACAGAAACCGTTTTAAGTTCGGAAATAAAAAAATTAAAAATGGCGTTGTTAAAATTTCTTAAAAAATTTCTCAACATTTCTAGTTCAATTACAAATATTTTATAGACTTCAGAATCCTTAGAAATATCCAAAAATGTATTATCAATTCAAAATATGTGTAATAGTGTTAATAAATATCTCTTGAAATGATGCGCTTACGCACCTTCGTTCGAAAAGGGCATAAAACTCGACTCACCTGCAAAATCATACGGCTTGAAGCGCATTAAGAATTTATGAAGCATGATGTAATAACGGGTCAAAAAAAACCGAAGTAGGCATCGCAGCGATTTTAAGTATATATATATATATATATATACTTTTGTATTAGTAAAAGCATTAAAACTCTTTCGTTTTCATAAAATGTCTTTGCTAAGGAATAGGTGTAGAGATATTCTATTTTGGGACTTCAAGGCTGAAAACATACCATTGAATTATAATTACATTTATGTTTCAAAGGAGGAGTTATTTTAAAATCTTTCCCTCTTTCACTTCCATATTAGGAAGTATTAAATGAATTTCGATGATGCGCAGGGATACAAAGTATGCACGACTGGGCCTTTTTACCTCCTTTTTTGTTAATATTTAATGCAGGAACAATAGTTTTTGCATGCCTTTTTCAACATAATGTGATCCTGATAAGCTGTGCCGGAATAGTCTGAAAGTATTGTCCACCCCCTCCAGTGTGGAGAATGGATGTGAACTGTTAAATCCACCAGCCTACCCTTAAATAAAACTTATGAAGAAATATTTTTTGGTTCACGACATGATTTGATTATTTGAGTAAATGCAAAAAAGATATCAGGGATGTAGCTCTGATATTATATATATATATATATATATATATATATATATATATATATATATATATATATATGTAATACAAAAATTATAATACTTTTGTATTAATAAAAGAATTAAAACTCTTTCGCTTTCATAAAATGTCTTTGTTAAAGAATAAGCATAGAGAGATTCTATTTTGGGAATTCAAGGCTGATAAACATACGATTGAGTCATTTTTAGAATCTCTCCCCCTTTCACTTCCATATAAGGAAGCATGAAATGATTTTCCTTAATGCGTAAGGATACAAGTATTTCAAAGACTGTGCATTTTTACTCCAAAATGTGTTAGTATAAAAGCGAGAGCAATGCTTTTCGCATGGCTTTTTCATCATGTTCTAATCCTGATAAGTTGTTCCGGAACTGTCCAAAGTCTTGTCCATCCCCTCCCTTGCGGAGTGTGGATGTGAATTGTTATCGATACCAGCCTACTACCATTAATAAAGTTTTTTGGAGTTTATCATGGCTTACGACTGCATTATTAAAGCTAAATACACCACTGATAACAGGGATGAATCCCTGTTATTATAAGTCTTGCAGGATATTTGCTTGGTGGGGGAAACCAGTGTTTCGAAAATCTTTTGAGGAAGCGCCTGTAAATTCGAAAACCTCATCCCGGGGGACGAAAGAAGAAAGTTGCCTATTCCGCAGTTAAAAAAGAATAAAGGAAGGACTGATTTCACCACTCGATCTTTAACTACCCGTACCTTCATCGCTGTGAGAATGCTGACGCTCCATGCCCCATAGTGTTGATCGAGATGACCCTACAGTGTCCAATCTGGAAATGACCGATGACCCTACAATTCCGTAGTGCTCAAATTGTGAAAACAAAAGTAAATGTGCGCGATTTATATTAAATTTATAGAGGAGCTTTTTGCTTCTTTATTAAAAGTTCCTTTCACATGAAGGTCGGCGGAAAATTTGGCGAGTAAAAAAAGAAAAAGAGAGAAGTCTCTATTTATTTATATTTTTTTTCTCTTTAACGTAAAAAGTCATGAAGGCCGAAAGAAAGTACTGTAGATATATATTTTTTTTTATCCTCTTATTTTTCTTTCTCACTAGCATGATTAAATAGTTTATCGATATCGGAGATGAGTAGTGTTTTAAAATTTTCATTATGAATAACTGAGTATATTATATTATGAATAGTTAGATTGCATTTCTAGTGTTTAGATTGCTTTTCTTTAAAATTATGATATAATATTGTTTTTTATCGTGCATTTAAAATGTTTTTGAAATAAATAAATGTGATTCAAACGTCAATTAAATTAGTGACGTCAAACAAAATTAAGTTATTATTTAAACTTTTGTTTCCTAATGATTTTTCTAGATTAAACCGTAACAAAATTCTAAATTTTTCGGAATTTTCTTTTGAACCCAACGATAAAGAATTTTCAAACAAATTACGAGAAATTTGTAATACTTTCAATTTTTCGGAATTAGTTACAATTTCAGACATTTTAAATATTTCCAGTGAAGGAAATCAAGATGAAATTGCAAAGCACATTTTAACTTGTTTATGTGATTTTGATAACTTTAAAAAATTCGATAGTAATGGAAAATCCCTCTGAAGATGAGGATGAAACTAATAAGTTTCAATGTAAACAAACTCAAACTGATTTTGAATCACATATACCAATTAAAACTTGTGTAAGTCAATTTACACAAATTAGTTTAAATACTAAAATATATGTTGATAAAGAAATACAAACTCATGTTTATACTGATAAAGATATGGCATCCTATAGTCAAAATTCTAGCAAGGATATAAAGAATAGAGAAACAGTAACTAAATTAATAGTAAATTTTTCGGATATTGAAGCAGTTACTCCTATGTTTAAAGGAGAAAAACACGAAAATATTAATTCTTGGTTTGAAAATTTTGAAACTCATGCCAATTTATTTAAATTGGCTGATATGCAAAAATTTTTATTTGCGAAAAGATGTTTAAAGGGTAATGCCTTAACATTAATAAGAAGTGAAAGTTGTTTAAATTCATATGAAAAATTAAAAAATCTTTTGCTTGAAGAGTTTGGATTTGATTGTAATAGTGCAGAAATACATGCAATGTTGCAAAAAAGAAAGCAAAGATATAATGAAACTCTTCAAGAGTATTTCCTTAAAATGAAAGAAATTGCCATTCAAAGTGATATTGATGACTTAGCTCTAATCACTTACATAATTCAAGGAATACCTGACCAAACAAATAATAAATCAATTCTTTATGGAGCCAATAATCTTTTTGAATTTAAACAAAAACTTAAAATCTATGAAAAAATTAAAAGTGACTTAGATAAAAATAAATTTCAAAATAACAAGGGACCATACATGAAGAAAATGGAAAACCCTAAATATAACATTAGGTGCTTTAAATGTAATGCACCAGGACATAAAGCTCCGGCTTGTCCTAGAAATAAAAATGTAAACCCGTATGTGACAAAACCCAAAATACATCATACAACACAGGAGATCCCAATAAATCAGTGTAAATACTGTTTGAAGAAAGGACTATTGAATCAGTTTCACATGGGCTCCTCGTGTGTAAACAACCCTAATGTTGTTGAAATGAACGATAAGATATGACAAATAAACAATGACAATTAATAATATCCGGATATCAAGTTGAAAATAAATACCTAAATGCATATAAAGTGGAAAATAAATACTTAAATGGACGTCCAAAATCAAAACCAAAACCAAAACAAAATGAAAATGTAAAAAAAGAGATATTATTGAATGTTGATACCGGGTCAACATTGAATATAATACCAAAAGACCTTGTGTCAAAACTAAATATTCCTATTAAAAAATGTGAGGAATTAAATGTTATCCAAACGAAAGGACATTTAACACTTAACAAAATTTCTGAGTTTCCCCTTAAGATAGGCGAAATTTTTAAATCAGCTAAGTTTTTTATAATTGATACTGATTTATCATATGCTTTACTAGGATTGCAGACTTGCAAGGATTTTTGTTTGTCTATTGACTGTGTCGGGCCAGTTGTTACTCAATTTGGTAAGACATTGATCACCTCTGCTAATTCTAACAGTGACAACTTATCTTTGCACATTAGACAGCAAAATTCTCAAAGTGTCAGGGTTAAAAATGGTGAAAAAAATAAAAGTTTAAGATGTTTCAATAAAAGTAAACATTTTGAAAAAAATAGAAGTTTAAGATGTTTCAATAAAAGTAAACATTTTGAAAAAATAGAAGTTAAAGATGTTTCAGTAAAAGTAAACATGGAAAAAAATAATGTTAAGGATAACAAAAAGAAAAGGAAAAGGAAAAATAGGAAAAAGAAAGAAGGTCCAAAAATTTCAAATGATTCGAAGATAGTACTAGGTAATGAGTGCACACATTATCAGGTCAATATCGACGAAAGAATAAAAAATGAGAACAAAATAGAAAATGTGGACTTAAAAGAAATTTTAAAAAGTTATGATGATATTTTTGCAAAACATAAACACGACGTGGGAGAAATCAGAATGGAACCACAAAGAGCCAGGTTAACCTCAGATTTACCTATATGTCTAAGGCCGTACAAAACATCCCCAAAACAACAACAGGAAATTGATTTACAAATAGAGGAATTGTTTAAAAATAACATTATGAAAGAAAGTTCATCCCCTTATGCTGCCCCTGTAACTTTAGTCCTTAAAAAAGATGAAAATAAAAAGAGTCGTTTATGGACTTTAGGAAATTAAACCAAATTACAAAAACAGATTCTGAACCTCTACCTTTAATACAGTCTTTAATTGAAAAATTGTCTAATAGTAGTTATTTTTCTAAAATAGATTTATCACAGGGATATCATCATGTTCGTATTCATCCTGATGACACTGAGAAATTAACATTCGCTACTCACAACGGTCTATTTGAATACTTAAGATTAACTTTTGGCTGGAAGAATGCACCAAGCATTTTTCAACGTACAATTCGTAGAATTTTAAATAAACATAAAATTAAATTTGCTACGAACTATTTTGATGATATTATTATATTTTCTAATTCTTATGATGAACATTTAACCCATCTTAAAAAGATTTTCGATATTTGTAAACAAGAAAACTTGAAATTAAAACTTTCAAAATGTTCATTTTTGCAAAAACAAATAGAATTTTTAGGATATGAAATAAGCAATGGGATTCTATCACCCGATAACCATAATATTGAGGTGATTAAAAAATTAATGCCCCCTAAAAATGTAAAATCATTGTAAAGATTTCTTGGATCAATAAATGTTTACAGTAAATTTATTGATGGTTATGCAAATATTCGACATCCTTTAAACAACTTGTTAAAGAAAGATGTAAAATGGGTGTGGTCAGAAAAATGTCAACAATCTTTTGAACTGTTAAAAAATGCTATTATTTGTAAACCAATTTTGAAAATTTTTAATCCTATTCATGAATGTCATCTTTTTGTTGATGCATCGTTAATTGGAATTGGAGCTGTGTTAAAACAGAGAGATGAATGTGGTGTATTGCATCCTGTAGCTTTTCATTCTCGTTCCTTACAGACTATGAAAAAAATAATGCAATTACAGAACTTGAATGTCTTGCTATAGTCGATTCCCTAAATAAATTCCATCATTACCTGTTTGGCCAGAAATTCACCATACATACTGACCATGCTCCTTTGGTTTGGCTAAAAAATGTTAAAAATTTAAAAGGTAGATTGTTTAGATGATCATTATTGTTAAGTATGTATGAATATGATATTAAATACACAAAAGGTTCTACTAATTTTGAAGCAGATTGGCTTTCAAGAGATGCAACACATTCACTTGTCAAATGTAATAGTAAAAATAATGTTCATGTTTCACATTTGTTAAAATTGAATGAAATAATTGAAGCTCAAAGGAAAGATAACTTATTAAGGTAAGGTAATTTTGTTGATATCAATGTTGTTTTATGTGTACGTAAGAAAAATTTTACTAAAATAGTTGTTCCGTTTTCGTTAAAATTAAAACTTCTGCAAATTTCTCATGATAAATTTAACCATCCAGGAGTGCAGAAAATGATTAACTTAATAACCCCTGTTTATTATTGGAATAACATAACATCAGATATAAAAAATTTTTGTAAACATTGTCATACGTGCCAATTAAATAAAAAACCACGACAAAAAAGATTTGGATTATTACAATCCATACCCCCTGTGAATCAGTCTTTTGACTTAATAGCAATAGATAGTGTTGGTGGATTGAATTATTATAATTCAACAAAAAAATATTTAACTTTAATTATTGACCACCTAACAAGATACATTTGGGCTTTTGCGTCAAAATCCATTAGTTCAGAAACGTATACTAATTTTTTACATCAAATTTTTCAAAATCAAATACCTAAATCCTTGTTGAGTGATCGAAACGCCGCCTTTACGTCTTCTCATTTTAAAAAATTTTTGAAACATAATAAGATTCAACAATTATTGACAACTGCACATCATCCGCAGTCTAATGGCAAGGTAGAACGCCTTGGTCAAACAATAATTACACGATTAAAATGTAAAATCAATGAGAAACCTACTAAAACTCCATGGCCTACTTTGTTAAATGATATAGTCAATACTTATAACTTAACTCCCCATTCTGTGACAAAATTTCCACCTGCATACCTCATGCGTGGTAGACTCCCCTATGAAAATCCGTTAAATGAAGAAATCTATCCACCTGTTGAGGAAGCTAAAAAAATAGCGATTCAAAGAACTAAAGAATATCATGAAAGAAATAAAATTTACTATGATGCTAGATTTTTAGATATAGACTTTAAAACTGATGAATTAGTTATAATTGAAGAATTTACTTATTCTAATACGAGGAAGTTGTCACCTCCTTTTTGTGGATCGTATAAAATTTAAAATAAATTTCAGAAGCTAATTACAAAATAAATAAAAAGAATTGTTTAAGTAAACAAAATTTTGAAATAGTACATGTATCAAATCTTAGAAAATATAACAACCCACAAATGTTGAAATTAAATCATGAATAGTGTCCAAAACAAAACAAAATATTTTACTTTCTTCAATGGAAGAAGTACACCCTATATTTTTTTAGGGAGATCCGAATCGCGTGTGGAGATATTTACCTCAACATCAATTGGATGTGAGGGCGATGAAAGTTGAACTTTTTTTTTCTCAACAAGTTGAGAAAATTATTATAAAATATTTTTGGATTGACCCGTCTGGATCTCTCAATATCACTGTGCTTCATGAAATTCTGTTTTCCTCCATTTTAACGGGGAATACAGATTTTCATAAAGTAAGTAACCCCTTTAACCATACAGAATCTTAAATTCTGATTAAAGACACTTGTTGTCCAGTTCGTTTCCATAAAAAGTATGTATATTTTTGTGTGAAAAATCTTTGAAAATTTTAGTAGATTAGTTATAAAAATATGTTTTATTTTTCTTTCTGTTTAGTTGCCTAAACAGATAAATTGTATTATCATGTTTTTATTGTTATCATTGTATATAGTTGTTTTTTTTACAGATAATTGAAAAAATGTTATTTGTAGTAGTGAAAAGGAACAGTCGTACCAACCTAAATTTTTTAAATTAAAAAAAAAAAGAAAAAAGAGTCTAAATTATTTTTATTTTGGCTTACCAAAATTTTTTTTTTGGGGGGGGGGATGTAATACAAAAATTATAATACTTTTGTATTAATAAAAGAATTAAAACTCTTTCGTTTTCATAAAATGTCTTTGTTAAAGAATAAGCGTAGAGAGATTCTATTTTGGGAATTCAAGTCTGATAAACATACGATTGAGTTATTTTTAGAATCTCTCCCCCTTTCACTTCCATATAAGGAAGCATGAAATGATTTTCCTTAATGCGTAAGGATACAAGTATTTTAAATACTGTGCCTTTTTACTACAAAATGTGTTAGTATAAAAGCGAGAGCAATGCTTTTCGCATGGCTTTTTCATCATGTTCTAATCCTGATAAGTTGTTCCGGAACTGTCCAAAGTCTTGCCCACCCCCTCCCTTGCGGAGTGTGGATGTGAATTGTTATCGATACCAGCCTACTACCATTAATAAAGTTTTTTGGAGTGTATCATGGCTTACGACTGCATTATTAAAGCTAAATACACCACTGATAACAGGGATGAAGCCCTGTTATTATATATATATATATATATATATATATATATATATATATATATATATATATATATATATATATATATATATATATATATATATATATATATATATATATATATATATTGTATTTATAGTTAAACTATAAAAATATTACTTTGTTGTACAATTTATTCGTGCTTTGGGGATATTTATATGTTTCAATGTAAATATAACTATTATATTAAAATCTTTTTATGATGTTTGAGCTTCTTACCTAACAAAATTTCATTTTACTTTGCAGATTTAAATGAGATATGTCTTCGGTAAAGTCTTCTAAACAATTTAAGGCAAACATTTTTGTGTACCGTTTATAAGGTTTTAATTTAGTTAGGTTTATGTGCAATTTTTTCTCTAAGCAGGCTGTCAATCCAAAAAGCATTTTTACACCATATAATTGTTTGAACAAGTTAAAAGCCTATATGTGTTTATTTAAAAATCGCAAAAAGAATAATAAATAAAAAATAATAAATAAACAAAAGGAATAATAAATAAAAGAATAATAAATAAAATAATTATAAATAAAAGAATAATAAATAAAGGAATAATAAATAAAAGAATAATAAATAAAAGAATAATAAAAAAATGGAATTTTATTTTCAAAATTAAATTTTGGAAACAGTGCGCTGTTATAAGTTTTTAAACAATAAATGCAGCATTAAATTAGTATTCTCAGTGTTCTGTATTTTTAACGATGTGAAAATATATAAATTAGAGTGCTTATTCTTTACCAATTAAAGCATGTGAAGAAGTAACACGTGTTTTCTTATGAGTGATGTGATCTATCTCATTCTAATTTTGAAAATATAGTTTTATATATACTTAAGGTAATTATATAGTAATTTTTATAATGGATATACAAGATTATGATGAAGGGAAACATTTCAAACTTTCTAAAAGTGTAAAGCATAAAGTATTTAATATCTAATCTTCAATTGAAAGAAAAAACGCTAATTCTGACTGAGAGTTTCGTGAAACCATGTCAGTAGCACTCAGAAAATAAAATTATTTCTTTTTGTATGACATATTTTGCAGAAGACTGATTTTACGTCATCAAAATATCTGAGAATCTATGTCCCGAAGCTTACTTGCTTGAAATTAGATGTGAAGGCAAAAAGGGAAGAAATATACTACCCGAGGGTCATGTTTTCCTTTCAGCTCTTTGGAACAAGCAATTGCATTTCTTTTATATATGTTTACAACAATTGAAAACATTTATTTGTAAAGAAATAATATTTTTCATAGGGCTCTATTTTTATCTGTCCTCTAGTATTTTTTTCCGATCTAAATCTAAACATGTTTATCCAGAGCCGAGAATATCATTCAGGTACGCAATGATATTCATTCAATGTCAGTTTTCGTTCGGAAACTGCCAAGAATATGCATATGAAACTAAAATATTCATTTAGTTGTGTAAAAAAAATTCTGTATGCTAAAAAAGTTTTGAAAAATACACTTCATAAATCTAAAAGAAAATAAATATTGGTTTACCCGAAAATATATTTGTTTGCATGTATGAAATGTTTGTATGTATAAAATAGCAATTTTTGATAAAAATATTGAGTAGCACATCTGTCTGAGATTTTATTTGAGGCATTAAATAAATTTATAACATCCGTTACTGTTCCCAATAAACATGAATCATGCTCAAAACGTGCTTTTTTAGAAAATTTAATAGTATATTATTTTTGACGAATATATGAAATAGATTTTTTTTGTTTGTTGGTTTAATGCTTCGTACAATAATATGTCTATTTAATTATATTAGTTCGTAAGTAACACGAATATGAAATAAAAAAGTCATATAAAACGTAAAATGTTAAAATATAATATAATAGTTTATAGGCACAAAATTATAGGTATAAAATTCCCTATGCTTAATATGTAATATATTTTAAAATGCTAAAAAAGGAATCTGATATTTCAAAAAACATTTGAATGCTTATGAATAAACAGAAATAATGTGAACTGAATGCAGTTAAAACACTATTCAAATTCTTTTCTGTGAAAAAAAGTATCATAAAACTAGATAATATATAGTATTAAATTTAAATTAATTACAAACAACATTTTAAATACTTATGAATAAACATAAATAATGCGAATTGAATGCAGTTACAGCGCTTTTAAAATTCTTTTCTATGAAAAAAAAATTCATAAATCCTGATAACATATATTACAAAATTTTAATTAATTACAAATAACATTTTTAAAGCTTATAAATAAAAATTAATAATGGTCAAAGTTCCAAAGCTATTCAAATTCTTTTGTATGAAAAAAACATCATAAATCTTGATAATATAACGGTACTACTAATTACAAACTAAGTGTCTTTAACTTTTGCATAAAGAAACTTTTACGATAAAAAAATATGAGAGTCTTCCAAAAAGTGGTATATTTTTTCATAAATTTGGTCTATAAATTTAATTTCATATATTAATTTCATTTTTATATAAATTTTGTCTATAAATTTAATTTAGTCTTTAAAATAAGCAGACAAATGAGTCAGAACACAAGTTACAATTTTAGTTTAAGATCATAAGCATTTGCAATGTTCACTGTTCACTGCCAAAACTAAAACATCATTTGACCATTTTTTCGCTAAGTGTTCAAAGATTATGCGGCTTGTAATGTGGAGAACGAAATGTTTGAGCGAGATGTTTGTTGACTTCTGGAGGATTCGAACCAAAAACTTTCTGGTTCTTAGTAGAATGCGCTAGTTGCTGAATTTAAAAAATACACGAATCGTCTAATAAATCGAAAAAAATAAATAAATAGAAAAAATAAATAAATTGAAAAAATAAATAAATCGAAAAAATAAATAAATCAGAAAAATTGATAAATCGAAAAAAATAAATATATTGTAAATTTTAAAATATTTTAAATCGAATTTAAAAAATACTATTTCTTTAAAATTCGATTTTATCTTCACAATTTGCATTTTTTCATGTAAACATTCTTTAAAATAAAGTTAAAAATTGCATACCTTTCATTTTAAAATTTTTTGACTATTATTAAATGCAATAGTAACAAATATTTACTAAATATTATTTTTTGCTTGGAATTGTAGCTGGATAAACAAGTTCAAAATTTTTTCAATTCCCTTAAAAAAGTCTCGAAATATAGCAAAATACCCCAAAAGTTGAAATTAACATTAAGGGATCCAAACTTTGGACCGTTCTTCTGACCATATTTGTGGACCATATATCCACGATTGCGGCTACCCATGCATTTTAGGGGTCGGAAATCCAAATTCTTTGAAAAAATACGTGCTTATTAATAAAACGTACGTTTTTGTGTCTGATTTTTAACCTAAAATATCGTCTGCACAAATTAATTATCATAAGATAGAGTCCTAGAACGTGAAGATCAAATCATTAGATCAAACGTTATTCCGCGTGGCCCATTTTTTATAGAGCGAAAAAGTACACCGCAGTTCTGGGAAAGTTAGAAAGCTTCATATAGCACCAGCCCCGTAATAACAAATTGTGACTCACACATTTCCAATTTTAATGATACAGAAGATTGAAATTCGAAAAGTATGGTCCGATAGCTATAGCGGTAGCTTTTTGATTATTGCTCCATTGCAAAAAGTTTTAATCAAATGGAATGTATAGGGTGGCCGCTATATAAAGCTTCCAAACCGTCCCTGGACTGATTTGTACAACAACGGTGATTAGAGCATCTTACTACGAACTCGGAGGTCCTTGGTACGAACTATACCGGAAGCCAACTTAAATCTATTTCACACATTTCTTCCTCCACATCTCAAAATGCATAGCTTTTACGAGTATATGCTAATTCAATTGGATCTGGATACTTGGTCTGGATATTTGGATATATAAAATAAGTTTGAAATGAAAATTTTTGACGTATTTCGTTGTTATTGTACTATATTATAATTATTTATGTATTATTATAATAACTAATTTTTGCTCTGCTACTGCACTGTGCATAGATTGCATTTAGCTCTTATTTGTCTTTTTTGACTTTTGTCGGCTACCTTGCAAAGAATTCTAGATGAAACTATGGTAAAAAGTGTCAGCTATCAGGGAGCCAGTACTTTTTACCGTAAATTTCATTTATTAACGAATATTTTCATAGAAAATTAAATTTTTTATACATTAATTGTAGTAATATTTACTGCAAAAACATAGAATTACTGTGATTAAGCAAATATTACTGAAAAAATTACGTTGCAAAGTTTTGCGGTAATGGATTTTATGATAAAACGGATTTTAAGTATGAAGACTTCAGGATGCCAGTACTGGAATTTGCTCTGGAATTTTTTTCAGCGTATTGGGTTGCCACAACTCTTCCTAATAAATATCTGTATTATTTTTATTCCCTTTTTTGTTATTTGAATCTGATAATTTTATTGTTTCTATTAATTTATTATTCAGATAGTGTCCTTGTTATCACTCAACACATCTATCTATCTCGTATTTCAATTATGAAACAATTTTTTTTTTAATATTAAAGCATTCTTTTGTTTTAGGTTTCTTTCAAATTACTCTTTTTATAGCTATAAAATTTTTTAAAGGTTTTAAATTTGTCGAAATAAGATATTAAAAAATAATTGGAATTTATTTTGATAATTAGGATCAAATTACTCCGGAAATGTATTACTTCATATGACAGTTTCATTTTGCACTTAAGTAATTTGAAAAATTTTAATCATATTTGGGAGGAAAATAATCACATTACTCTGAAATTACATGTCTTTTCTATTGAACAGTTCTGTCTTCTCTCAAAATGAATTCTTCTCTCTACCCAGAGGAATTATCTTAAAATAAAATATGTAAATTACCTTAGGATAAATACAAAACGAAACCTTTTAGTTAAAGCTAGAATTTGCATTAAGCAGTTATTTACTATCATCCGAAAGGATTTAACTATCACAAATGTTCATTGAATTGTTGAAATAAGTAGCTCGAAGGCATATTGCTTTTACATTTAAATATCATTTATTTCATATGTGTATGAATTCTAAAAGTGAACCTTATTTACTTTCTGTTTTAAATTTGTATAACTTGTAAAATTGTTTGAACTGTTCGTGACAAACATTCGTTTCCTGAATTTCAAGCATTTATAGGTATGTTAATATTTACACTTCAGTCAATTCTTTTTGAGAAAAAGAATTTTAATTTCTGAGTTTACATAAATCTAAATGGAGCTTAATGCACTTTGAGTGTTCTTAATGTTTCAAATATGGTTTACATATACCGTTCTATATTCATATTCCAAAGGAACAAAGAGAAATGAAACTATAAGGTTGTAAGGATTAAAAAAATAACAAAAAACTTAAAAATTGATTAAATACTATTATTTGCAAAATGACTAATATCCATCTACAAAATTATCATTTTTAATATAAAAAAATAATAAATAGCAAAATATCTTACGAGCTTTGTAAGGTTAAAAACAAGCATAAAGTTCTTGCCTAACAGTGAAAATTTGCATTTTTTTTCTTTTTAAACAATCCAAAACTTTTAATAATGAAAATATATCGAACTGTTGTTGATTATTTCCTAGATTTTTTTAATATTTTAGGCAACTGTAACAAATAGTACTTGTAAGCAGCAAAATCTAGATGTTACGATCTCTATGGTATGTTACAGTATGTTACCGATGTACAGTATGTTTAGGCTACATAGAGCTCTTCTGGTCGACGAATTTCTAGAGAGTGAGGATATTCGCTAAATGGATTGGTTAGTCAGATCTGCAGACCTTAACCCTTAGAGCATGTCCGGGACGCTCTGGGGAGAGCAATTGAGCTCGCTACCCCCTCTGAGAATCATCCAGGGATTGAAAACAGTGTTGCTAAACGAGTGGGACCAACTGCCACAGAGAATGATAAACTGCCTTATTTCAAGTATGAAATCACTCTGTAAGGTCCCTGCATATTTGTAAGAGGGGACCATACCCCCTATTAACCCATTTTTATTTGCTTATTCTGCAACCATTGCTTCATACCTTACAACTCCAACGAGGGCTGGGCACGACCATGCATGTGTATAACCATTGTTGAATGATTATTTGTTTTGTATTGTATCAATGTACACATAAAATTTCATTAAAATCGGTCCAGTAGTTCTAAATATAAGTCTTCTATTTCTCTTAATTTTTTACACCAGTGCATATAATCTCAAATAAGATCTGTTGTGTTTTTTTTTATCTATTTATACAATCGGTTAAACTACTTCCTTTTTTTCACTGAAAAAAAAGTATGAACAACGCTACCAGAATATGGTAAAATTTACCATGCGTCAGGCTCTATGGAACCGCCAAGAAGCTCTGCCATTTCTACCGAAGAGCTTTTGTAATGATTTTGGTACAATTAGCAATAAAATAGGGTTTTACAATCGGTGATGAAATTTAGTCAATATGGTGAAATTCGGTGATTTCATCACGATACCTTAGAGCATGGCATAAAATCTCTTTATTTGGTTATATTTACTTTCTAGTTTTGTATTTATCATTGATTATGCGTTAATAAACCAGAATTAAGTGTAAATCTTTGCCATATTACTACACTCTAAAAACAGTACCTCTTATATAAAAGGTACAAGCTAAATGTACCCCTTATTTTCTCGCGTAAGAGGCACATAACTAATGTGCCTTTAAAAATGACAGGCACCACAAGAATTTAAAGGCACTAAAGCGAACGCGAGTGAATACTCGGTACGACAAGATTTTACCGCTTCCTCGTGCCTCTCAAATGCACTTCCCTTCTTTTTCTTCGGTACGATGTAACGGAGAAGAAGCGCATGCGCACATCAGTTCGTTTCCTGTCCTCTCCCCTGCCATCAACTCCACAGATTGAAACAACTTGCAAACAATTCTTGTTTGCCAAGATCTGGCCTAATGTGTGATGTTATATATGCTTGAATTTGGTAAGTTTAAAACTTATACTTCTATATTATTTTTATATTTATTCCTAATTAACGATGGCATCTTTCTTATTAATACATTTCAATTATTACTACTACAAATCTTATAAAAATACTTAAGCGAGGTAGCTAACCCCAATTATGATGTTTACATTTCTGTTGTAGTTGTATCATTTATGTTTTATCATTATAATATTAAGAAGAATGTTTTTAAAGTGCCCTATATTTGTTCTGTAGTGTTTGATCATAATTTTGTATGAGGTTTTCAATGTGGCGATTGGTATGAATAAGAAATCATTTTTATTTGAATAAACCAATTTCCTTTTTTGTTTATCTTAGTTTATAATCAAGAGCTATCACAGAAATTCTCTCAGAGAATGATTGAATAATTTAAAAAACAACGAAGAATGTTTATAATTATGAAAAATATGCTCTCAATCATTAGCTATTTAAAAAAAACAATTAACATTTGGATATCTAATTATACTTATTTTAAACTGCTACAAAACTTACAGTTGATATAAAACTGAAGAAAAAAACAAGATTATGCTTTATTTATATGTTAAATATGGTGTGAGCATGAAAGAAAAAAAACAATCTTCTAATGATTTATAGATTTTTAATTTTGAATTAGTTATTATTTATTTTGTAAAAGTAATGTTTAAAAATGTTTTATTCTAACATCACAGCTTTAAGTTTAAAATTTAAAATTTTATTTTTGAATTTATGACTTAAAATAGATAATATGGGATATATAGTTATTTACGACTGAAAAACTTTCCTTTTAAAAATTTTAACATTTTAAATTGAACTTTAATTTATTTGATTTTTAAGAAGGGTTAATAGCTTGTTCCAGAGTGCTCTTGTGGCACAGCTGGTTAAAATATCTTTCACACTGCTTATTAGAGAAATAGGGTAATGAGTTTGATCCTGGCAATGTATAAAACAATTGACGTGTATACTCAGCAAGGTGCATATGACCTCTGCCACAGCTGAAAGTTCTCTCATTGGTTATCGTGCGAAAGATTGAAAAGAGCTCAAGCGGAGTCCACTTTATCTGACCAGTATCAAAATTACATGGCCGTTAAAAGTTAAGCCCTAGAAATGGGATTTTTGGTCATGGTTGAGTTATGGCGGTGATGAGTACCTTGCTCTATATTTAAAATAAAATAATGAAAAGTACTTAACACTTGAACTTTTTAAAAATATTAAAGTATTTTTAACTAGTGCAGTATAATTTACATAATTTTGTTATCAATAACCATAAATAAAAAATTAAAAAAAATTATTTACATGACATTCATTGGATCACAAATGGATTAGATATGCAGAAGCGCTGTTGTGCCACTGGCATTTTTCAAGATAATTTCTTAATGCTTTATCGATATATACTTTATACCAAAAAATATTTGGTACTTCATATTCAATGCTCAACACTTTATACTCCATGTTTTCCTGCCACGAAAAGCTACCTAGTAAAACTTTATAATTCAACATCAGTGATAATAATTTTTGAGAAACCTTTATTTTATAGTTATTGCTACCTTACCTGTGTTACTTAGAATAACATTATCATACAACTTTTATTTATCTATTACTAATGCTATTCCTGAACTGTAATAAAGAAATACAAAGCGAAGCAATTTTGATAACAATATTAAGAAAGAAAATATATTTATTGTAAGGTAGTGTATATTTATTGTATATGTGTATAAACTTGATATAGTGAAATTTATTTATTATTTTTTTTTTTGCTCTCTGAAAGGCAATTTAATGTTTCTGTAATCTAAATTTATATTATTAGTATAACTAAATGATTAATATATATATATATATTTTTGTTACTTTCTGTCTTGACTGTGTTCCAGTAAATGCAAAAAAATTTTTTCAATTATTAAATATTTTTATAAATAATAATTATTTTTATAAGTAGTTACATTTTATAAATAATTACTTTTCTATTTACATTTGAATTTTCTTTGTTTACTCCAATTTTGTTATGTGTTAAAAACAATCCTTACACTTTCTTATGTATTTAAGCTTAGCTAGTTTACACTTTTTTTTTTTGTTTCTTTAGCACATTGAATGCCACGCTAATTTTACATGGCTTGCCCGTCTGGCCAAAATGATTTTTTCAGTATATATTGCATTAACTTCTTCAAACCGTTTTAGTAATAATAATAATATAAAAAAAATGTAGAGCATTGAAAATTTATTCGAATTATGTGTTTCGATAATCTAGGCTTCGCCGTTCATCAGTGACCCCTGTGGCGCTACAAACAAACTCAGCACCAGTCACCGGTGACCCCTATGGCATTTAACGTGTTAAATTAGTTCAATAATATTAAATTATCAATAATATTAAATTTAAAAATTACTTTGGCTAAACCTATTCTTAATGTAATAAAATCTTCATGAATGTATTTATGTACATTGTGATGAAAACTTTTAACAACTTATTCAAATAAAATACTTTTACATTGATTAGTTCTGTTTTAAATTTTCTAGCCCAGCTGAATGCATGACAAGACTCGCATTTGGATTACATGGAGATGAAAACCACGCAAACCTGCCACGGTTAGTCTTGCGTCGAAGGGAATCAAACCCACGATCCTTCTACCACTAAGGGAATTTTATGTCAGCACTGTGGTCGGTGCAAATGAAATGGAAAATACATATCGACCAGCCATCTTAAGATTTTAACCCGATTCATCTCATTGAAAGGCAAACCCTCTGCTATTGTGACACCCCTGGAAACAAAGGCGATCACTACAAAAAATCCTGCTGTTAAATTCCTCAACTCGCTTTTACTCTCTCCTATAGAGAAATCTTGTGATTGTGACACCATTGTGAGACTAAAATATAAACAATTTTCAAGATGTGGATGCTGCGAGTGATAGCTAGTGCAAACTATTAAAAAAATTGTCATTTGTTTTTTTTTCAAAATTAGGAAAAATGTTTCAATAAAAGTTCTCTGTGAGACATGTGGACTTTTTTTATAAGTGCCTGCGATAAACGAATCTTACCATTTCTTCCAATAAAATCGAATTAAAGTCGTTTCACTCTGTATAGCAAATTTACCTGTATGTTATCACCTTTTACTATGATGTTTTATTTTCTCATTATAGTGCTAATTTTATTTAATTTTGTTTTATTTGAAACGATTACCATTATAATTTTGCTTCCAGTGTTGTGTTTTTTTTTTGTTTACCTGCACTTTTTCTTTATTGACCTTTAATTATGATATTACTATTTATATATACATAGCCAATACTAAGGATTTCAAATTATTTTCCAGATTTTAAAATTCTTAGCCAAAGGAAAATTTTAGAAATTTTTTATGATTGATTTTTTCTGTAGGAAACTTTTAAGCATAATACAAATTTATTACAAATTAATTATTTTATAAAAATGCAAATACAAATTTCCAGTCATTTTGCTGTTGGGGAGGAGTAAGCACGCAATGAATGGGGGAGAGATTGAAAAATGCAGATGTTTTATCGTGTTTGAGGGGAGGAAATAGACATAGGTTGAAGTTTATTTTTGGCAACGTATTAGATTAGTGCAGTAATATAAAGATAAACCTGAATCGACACTATGTTCTGTGTTATTAAGTTAGTGCATATATTATTGTCATGAAAAAATATATTTTCTGCTAAAATAATCTGCATCTTGCTTTTCGTTTGAAAACAGCTTTCGCCAACACTTTCCCCAAAATGGGCCTGACCTTGTTCCCAAAATGAGAACAAGGTTTTTTTTCTTAAATTGTTAACTAGTTATTGTACATTTTCACTAGGGATTGGTTTTATTTTAGACATTAGATTGTTGTAATCAAGTTTAAGTTAAAATAATTTTCATTTTAATAATATTTATGAAACAAATGCATGTTTAATGATTGGGGACAAAAATGTAGAATTTCACGATTTTTAAAATACAATGAAAATTCTGAAACAAGCTTTCCAAAAAAATTGCAGAATGCTTTTCATATATCCAGAGCTCAAATAAAATCACCAATTAAATAATATTAAGTACAGTTAGTTCCAAAAATATTGAAAGCTAATGCTCCAAAAATGGGAATGTTGGCGCCTAATAGGTTAATATGCTTCGCCAAAATCGGACTTTAAAAAAAACATTTCAATAGAAAATAATATTTGATTTTACATTGGTTAAGTCATTTGATTAAGCATAGTTCATGTTATAAAATATACAAATTGTTCAAAATCTACATCTATCATTTTAAAATATTGTGAAAGTTCTATGTTGTTCTATATTTGTGCCACTGCTACAATATTATTTAAAATTGTTCTTTATGTGTGAAAATAAAAGATATTAGATTTCATTTAGTGTTTAATTTTGATCCTTATAAAACTATTTTATTAAATCTCTAAATATTTAAAAAATATCTAAATTTATAATAAATTTCCATTTTGAGGATGCTTTTTGGAAAAAAAATCCATGAATTATATTGACTTGGCTTACAGAAATAACTTTTTTTTTGTACCTATATCTGATTAGAAAAGCATCATTGTAGTTGTTGAAGTATCATTAAACGCTACATAATTAAAGAACAAAGTATAAATTTACATATTTTATAACTGCTTTAGATGGAATCCCTTGAAATGATCACTTTCAAGTGGCCAATAATCAAAGAATTGAGAAATATTTTTCATTAAGAATTTTTATAATTAATATCTTGGTGGTAATAGTGTAAACCAAATAGAAAGTCCCTTTTTATATGAAGTGCTAGCAAAATGCAAATAGGTAAAAAAATTGTGTTCAAACCTGGTAAATAATAGGTCTTGGTACCACTGCTTGTTTCAGTGAGCGGTACATAAAAGCAAAATCTAAGGCACAATATACCTTTCAAGTTAAGAGGTAAATCTGATTTTGCCTCTGAAATCAGAGGTACATTGTGCCTTTCATTTTTAAAGGTACGTTGTGCCTTTTAAATTCAGAGATACATTGTGCCTTTCATTTTTAAAGGTACGTTGTGCCCTTTAAATTCAGAGGCACAAACGATCCAAATTTGCCTCTGAAATCAGAGGTACAGTTTTTAGAGTGTATAAAAATTACCAACTGAATGGCTTAAATACCGCATATTTTCATTTTTTAACCAGAATCATATATATATGTAATACAAAAATTATAATACTTTTGTATTAATAAAAGAATTAAATCTCTTTCGTTTTAATAAAATGTCTTTGTTAAAGAATAAGCGTAGAGAGATTCTATTTTGGGAATTCAAGGCTGATAAACATACGATTGAGTTATTTTTAGAATCTCTCCCCCTTTCACTTCCATATAAGGAAGCATGAAATGATTTTCCTTAATGCGTAAGGATACAAGAATGTCAGAGACTGTGCCTTTTTACTACAAAATGTGTTAGTATAAAAGCGAGAGCAATGCTTTTCGCATGGCTTTTTCATCATGTTCTGATCCTGAATAAGTTGTTCCGGAATTGTCCAAAGTCTTGTCCACCCCCTCCCTTGCGGAGTGTGGATGTGAATTGTTATCGATATCCTACTACCATTAATAAAGATTTTTTGAGTGTAACATGGCTTACGACTGCATTATTAAAGCTAAATACACCACTGATAACAGGGATGAAGCCCTGTTATTATAAGCCTTACAGGATTTTTTGCTTGGTCGAGGAAACCAGTGTTTCGAAAACCTTTTGAGGAAACAAAAATTCGAAAACCTCATCTATCATTCCTCGGGGAACGAAAAAAGAAATTATTTATTCTAGCGTGAATTCAAAGCATGCAATTGTCTTCAGCATAGCAATAGCCTTTTAAAAAACTTGTGATTCCAGCAAAACTTTAAATTCATTCTTTCAACAAAAAAATTTAAAGTTAAAAGGAAGAAAATTTTTTTTATATTCCAGTAGATTTTACTAACTTTATTTTAATTGCCTTAATCTATAAGAGTATTTGAAATCAAGAATATGCATTTATTTAGTTCTTTATTACAGAAACAGGAATTCAATTTTATAAATGCATATAAAAATAATTTTTCGCTATAGCAAAGTTCATGTTTACTCAAAGAATAAAAATATCAACATTATTGTATATTTTTAATTATTTAATAAATAATGAAGAATGTGCATTAGAATTTCTTCCTATTTTGTATAAGTTAATTTTTTATTATTGTTCTTTAGCTTTAGGTAAACAAAAACTTCTAGCTTAATGATATTCGCTGAAATTCTGTGGATAAATGAGAAATCACGTGAAATTATAAGTATAACTAGATTACTGTGAAGATGATGGTCAGATATATTTCAATGGACTAAATTGTTGAAAATGTTGATACGTTTTCGGCAATACCGAATGCTTAATCTGAGATTTTAATTAAATTAAATTTTTTAAATTAAATTAAATTAAATATTTTAATTAAAAATGTATAATGTATTAATTTTACTGTTTTAGAAATCTTCATTGCAAGCACTGACAAATAGTTTGCAAAAATAAGGAGAGCAGTGAACTATAGTCAAACTTTGTTAATACTATATTGAAGAAAAGGAAATTAAAATTTATAAATTTAAAAATAATTTCTAACTGTGACGAAATTCCTATTTACGCAGGGAATAATAAATATAAGCGTTAATGTGTATTTAAATATTTAATACATAGTAAAAAAATGACATAAACTGCATTAGTAAATATTTACTTAAAAAGAAAATCCTTCAACTCTAGTAATAAATAAATAAATAAAAGAAGCAACATTAAATTACATTTTTTGAATTCTTGAACGGTGATGGACTGCTATTTTTTCAATGGACTAGATTTATGAAAATACTGATTTGTTTTAATGCAACAACGAATTATAAAATCATCCATCCTATATCTATTTCTATCCAATCTGCGACTTATTTTAATTAAGTAATTTGGCTGTAATGGAGCATTATTTTAATTTAAAAGTAAGTGAAATAAAATAATATTTTCTATGAACTTTAATACCACTGATTTCAGCCGAAAAGAAATGTTGATTCGCTGTAAAGAGCTGCATAATCATTTCTTCAGATATTTTAGTGATAAATAACAGCATTTGAAGTTTTAAAATTTTTTTTTCACTTTGCACACACTCTCAAAATCGTAAATTTAATTCACAAAAATTTTACTGATAATTTTTAAAGGATGTTCATACGATATACGTGATATCAAAACTAAAAGAGCATTGAAATAGCCTTAGCGGATGGAGAAGGCACGTTTCCATTCGGCACATGTGACGTCATAACCAATCAGGGATCGTTTTTTATTACATCACTTACGGAGGCCTTTGGGGGCAATTTAAATGTTTAATAACTAAATAAATTAACATTTGCCGAAAAAAACAATCTGATTTTCGGTTTCAGGAGAGAATTTCCTATAAGTTAGGTATGAAAATAATAAAATTTATGATATGCTGTAATTGTCCATTGCATATGCTTCTGAATGACGATCTTACACCAGAGAATAAATTCATAAGACTTTCAACAGCATTAATCACAATTATTTTATCAATCATCTTCTATGCTACAAATATCTTTTAGATAACATAAAAAAAAATTTAATCCCCACTGTTTATGTTAAAGACAGATAATTATATCAATGTTGAATTATTATTTAAACAGTGAATTAATAGTCTTCAAAATGGAATTTGAATAAATTTTAAAGAGATATCGGTTTATTTTTATAAAAAGGGTGCATTTATTGGGGAGAACACTGATTAGGGAGAACACTGATGGTAGATGATAATAATAATAGAATTTATGATGATTTGTCCCCAGCCCCTACCAATTTATAGCTCGAGTTCCACGTAATTTTTCAATAAACATTGGAGGACAAAGGAGGTAAAGAACAAAAATAAATGGAGATTTCCGTATCGTGATCTGTGACAGAATAATCGCCAAGACTTGGAAGTTCCGCCAGGAATAATTCGTAACCATTCCCAACATTGCATGTTATGTTACATGCAACATGTTATTTATTTTTAAAAACATTTGCAGGTTTAAAATCTATTTGGCACCTTGGCGATTGTAGTTGGCGCGACAGATCATGATACGGAAATATCCCCAATAAATTATCTAGAAGAAAATATACTTAAAATATAATAATTAAAAGAATAAATAATTTTATTAAAACTTACGTGATAGCACCGGCACAAGGGTGACAACAAACAATAAGAAGTTGAGCTGATATTTTGCTACTAGTCCCAAACGTAAAATTTGAAAAGAACACTCTCTACCATTCACGCAAGTACCATTCACACTACACCGCTGATTGTGATTGACGAAGGATCGAATGTATAGAAGCAACATATATAAAGAAGCATTGACACCGAAAGCTTATATGAAGCAAGAATGCAAAACTTTTTGTGAGAAATTAAGGCATACTCTGGAATTTTAACAAAGAAATATAAAGTGTTTTTTTTAATTCATTTTCTATTAAAATATCTATCGGGATTCGATCCTTAACTTAGCCAAGACCCTCCGAGAGTACATGCGATGTACAATCTTGTAAAATCGTAGGTCTTGTAATATCGTAGTCTTGTAGTCGGTCAATTAGCGATACCATGGGTACACGGATATGGAGAAAATTTATAATCTGAAAATCCTATCATTAGATCGAAAGTTATTCAGAGTTATGATTTTGTGCGTTTACATCACTAACAAAATACTTAAATATTAAATTATATAAGTATTTTTTAAGTTTTTACCTATTCTTTTGCAACTTTAAAGTTCAATATATAAATTATTGCAATTACTATATATTATTCCATTTTTATAATAGACCGGGATAGCCTAGTTGGCAAGGCGCTGGACTCACGTTCGTGAGAACGAGAATACGAATTTACCCACCGAAGACTACCCGTGTAATAAATGGTGACAGTTGAAAGTTAAATCTGTCGGGTCACAAAGTTCTCCATGATCTCATAACAGATTACATCTCTGTGTGTACTGGAATTGAGATTGATCGCTCTCTGGTTCAGCTCAAAATTACGATCTGTGAGTGAATGACTGGATTTATGAATGGGTCCACCATATAAATGGGTGTGGTGTATGGGTGTGGCAGAAGTTGAATTCTAGGCCCTAGATTGTGTGACTGGAAAACAAGTACAATCACACAACCCTTACTTTAATGGCCTACGACAACCAAAGCAATATAAAATTTTTTATTTATTATAATAGTAAATTTCCACGCCGTTGTAAAATGTTACTGGAATATGCGCGACTTAAGTAAAACTGCAAAGAAAAGTTTTCCTTGCATTTTATCTATCACACGTTTACTTAAACCCACGAATTTTTCTAAATTCATTAATGTGAATATGTACAATATTTTGTAAATTGAAAATCTACCTCAATGTTATTATTTTTAATAACTATTTATTTTTAACCTTAAATAGAACTTTTATACAAATTGCCGAATTTCTAAAAATTTTTTTTATCTTATTTAAATCTTCTTAATTTAATTATTCCTGATATGTTGCTTTATTTGTTTTGTATTTTTTAAAAACGCCATAATGTTATTAATTGTAATGACCACATGTTAAATAATTTAAATCACAAGTCTTAACCCTTCAGTAACCAGACAATGAAGAAATGCACGTGCACATAAAAAGTTACTCGTGTGCCTATATGAATGAATCTTTCTTAATTTCATTAATCCTGATATGTAGCTTTATTGTTTTCTGAATTTAAAACTCACCTTTACGATATTATTTGCAGTTACTATTAATTTTTAACCTTTAACAACATATTACTACATTTTTAGCATTTAAAAATACAACTTTCAATCCCATAGGCAAGTATCATAAGAATACGTTCGACTTTACCGCGCACATGTGAATAAAACTGAAATCTTTTTTAATTTAATTAATCCTGATATGTAGCCTCCTTGATTTGTGTTTCTAAAATTCACCATGTTTTAAATTGCAATTACCATTTATTTTAAACCATGCTCATAATTTAATCTCACAGTCGTATACCCAAATGAATGAATCTTTTTTGATCATATTAATTCTAATATGTATCCTTATTGTTTTTCTGAATTTAAATTCACCTTATAGATATTAATTGCAGTTAATATAAATTTTAAACCTTTAACAACATATTACTACGTTTTTTGCTATTAAAATTACACTTTTCAAACCTATCGTACAGTTTCATAAAAATATGTTTGACTATACCGCACGTGTGAATAAAAACTTTATCTTCTTTGAATCTCTGTTAATTTAATTAATCCTGATATGTAGCCTTCTTGTTTGGTGTTTCTAAAATGCACCATAATGTTATGAATTGCAATAACCATTTATTTTAAACCCTTCGTTATAATTTCACCACATGTTTGATAATTCAAACCACAACCTTTAAGCATTCAATAAAATGCCGCGAGACGATGCTCAAATACTACACGTGCTCATAATTTAATTTCTCAGCCGTGTACCTATATGAATGAATCTTTTTTAATCCTATCAATATTGATAAGAATCCTTATTGTTTTCTGAATTTAAAATTCAAATTAATGTTATTAATTGCAGTTACTATTAATTTTTAACCTTTAACAACATATTACTACATTTTTTGCAATTAAAAGCACAAATTCCAACCATATTGCAAAATATCACAAGACTATATTCGACTATAACTCACGCGAATAAGAATTTTATCTTAAATTAAGTTAAACACGACGTGGGCCTCATTGTTTTGTGTTTCTAACTAGCAATAGCTATTTATTTTTTAACTTTCATAATAATACTTTCACCACATATTTAGTAATTTAAATAACAACTTTAAACCTTTCAGTAAAATGTCACACACAAAGCTCAAGCAGTTCACGTGCACATAAAAATGTAATTTCTTTCTCCTATCAATATGAATGAATATTTCTTATCTTTTTTAGTCCTGATATAAAGCCTAATTATTCTATATTTCTCAAATTCACATTAATGAAAATATTTGCAACAATTATTTTTACCCTTCATTGTAATTTCACTTTATTTAATAATTAAAAGCTCAAGCGTAGTGTACGTGTGCATAAGAATTTTATCTTCTTTAATCGAGCACTTCAGTACTTAAATAAATGAATCTTTCTTAATTTTTTTTTTAAATCGTAATAAACAGTTTTATTGCTATTATTTGCAATAACTATTTATTTTTAACCTCTTATTGTAATTTTGACCATATTCCCATAACATTGTCCATATGCTTGTATTTCAAAGCTTTCAAAATTTTTAGAAAAAACTTCTCGATACTGATACGTGTGCTAATAATAGTAAAACAATATATTTCACTATAGATTGATATATTTTTTTTCTGCTCCATAATTAAACATAATATACTTGATGGTTATTGTTGGCCCAACAATAATAAACATTATTTGCTGGTTGTAAAACAACAATTTCCATCATATTTTAACGGCTATTGTTGGTACAACAATAAAAAACATGCCATGTTGGTTAACCATCAGAATTGCGATACAACATCTTCCATCATATTTTGATGGTTATTGCTGGGCCAACATTAATAGACATAACTTGTTGGTTGACCATCATAAATGTAAACCAGCAATTTTCATCATATTTTGATGGCTGTTGTTGGTCCATCAATAGTAAACATACCATGTTGGTTGACCATCATAAAGGGAATACAACATATTCCATCATAATATGATGGTTATTGCTGGGCCAACATTAATAGACATAACTTGTTGGTTGACCATCATAAATGTAAACCAACAATTTTCATCATATTTTGATGGCTGTTGTTGGTCCATCAATAGTAAACATACCATGTTGGTTGACCATCATAAAGGGAATACAACATATTCCATCATAATATGATGGTTATTGTTGGGCCAACATTAATAAACATAACTTGTTGGTTGACCATCATAAATGTAAACCAACAATTTTCATCATATTTTGATGGCTGTTGTTGGTCCATCAATAGTAAACATACCATGTTGGTTGACCATCATAAAGGGAATACAACATATTCCATCATAATATGATGGTTATTGTTGGGCCAACATTAATAGACATAACTTGTTGGTTGACCATCATAAATGTAAACCAACAATTTTCATCATATTTTGATGGCTGTTGTTGGTCCATCAATAGTAAACATACCATGTTGGTTGACCATCATAAAGGGAATACAACATATTCCATCATAATATGATGGTTATTGCTGGGCCAACATTAATAGACATAACTTGTTGGTTGACCATCATAAATGTAAACCAACAATTTTCATCATATTTTGATGGCTGTTGTTGGTCCATCAATAGTAAACATACCATGTTGGTTGACCATCATAAAGGGAATACAACATATTCCATCATAATATGATGGTTATTGTTGGGCCAACATTAATAAACATAACTTGTTGGTTGACCATCATAAATGTAAACCAACAATTTCCATCATATTTTGATGGCTGTTGTTGGTCCATCAATAGTAAACATACCATGTTGGTTGACCATCATAAAGGGAATACAACATATTCCATCATAATATGATGGTTATTGTTGGGCCAACATTAATAAACATAACTTGTTGGTTGACCATCATAAATGTAAACCAACATTTTCCATCATATTTTGATGGGTGTTGTTGGTCCATCAATAGTAAACATACCATGTTGGTTGACCATCATAAAAGGAATACAACATATTCTATCAAAATATGATGGTTATTGTTGGTCCATGAAAAATCCAACATTATTTGATGGTTTACGATCATAGCAGTAGAACAACATTTTCCATCTTGCCATGTTGGAATTTGTTGGTCCATCAAAAACCAACAAACCATGATGGAAATTTTTGTATGATGGTGGCCATCAACACATGTTGGACCATCAAGAATCTTAGTGAAACCATCATAAACCATCAAAATTCTTTGATGGTACCAACATAAATTTTGTCTTGGGTATATATATTTTTTTTATCCTCTTATTTTTCTCTCTCATTCTTATGATTAAATATTTTATTGATATTGGATATGAAAATGCTCTAAACTTTTTATTATGAAATTTAATCAATAGAATTTTATTAATGGTTGAAGTGCATTTCTTGTTTTTATATTGCTTTTTCTTTATAAATTATGAATAACTTAGTATATTATATTATAAATAGTTAGATTGCATTTCTTGTATTTATATTGCTTTTCTTTAAAATGATGATATAATATTGTTTTTTATCCTGCATTTAAAATGTTTTTGAAAGAAATAAATGTGATTCAAACGTCAACTAAATTAGTGACTGCAAACAAAATTAAGTTATTATTTAAACTTTTGTTTCCTAATGATTTTTCTAGATTAAACCGTAACAAAATTCTAAATTTTTCAGAATTTTCTTTTGAACCTAACGATGAAGAATTTCGAACAAATTACAAGAAATTTGTAATACTTTCAATTTTTTGGAATTAGTTAAAAGTTCAGACATTTTAAATATTTCCAGTGAAGGAAATAAAGATGAAATTGCAAAGCACATTTTAACTTGTTTATGTGATTTTGATATCTTAAAAAATTCGATAGTAATGGAAAATCCCTCTGAAGATGAGGATGAAACTAATCAGTTTCAATGTAAACAAACTCAAACTGATTTTGAATCACATTTCCCAATTAAAACTTGTGTAAGTCAATTTACACAAGTTAGTTTAAATACTAAAATATATGTTGATAAAGAAATACAAACTCATGTTTATACTGATAAAGATATGGCATCCTATAGTCAAAATTCTAGCAAGGATATAAAGAATAGTGATACAGAAACTAAATTAATAGTAAATTTTTCGGATATTGAAGCAGTTACTCCTATGTTTAAAGGAGAAAAACACGAAAATATTAATTCTTGGTTTGAAAATTTTGAAACTCATGCCAAGTTATTTAAATTGTCTGATATGCAAAAATTTTTATTTGCGAAAAGATGTTTAAAGGGTAATGCCTTAACATTAATAAGAAGTGAAAGTTGTTTAAATTCATATGAAAAATTAAAAAATCTTTTGCTTGAAGAGTTTGGATTTGATTGTAATAGTGCAGAAATACATGCAATGTTGCAAAAAAGAAAGCAAAGATATAATGAAACTCTTCAAGAGTATTTCCTTAAAATGAAAGAAATAGCCACTCAAAGTGATATTGATGACTTAGCTCTAAACACTTACATGATTCAAGGAATACCAGACCAAACAAATAATAAATCAATTCTTCATGGAGCCAATAATATTTTTGAATTTAAACAAAAACTTGAAATCTATGAAAAAATTAAAAGTGACTTAGATAAAAATAAATGTCAAAATAACAAGGGACCATACATGAAGAAAATGGAAAACCCTAAATATGACATTAGGTGCTTTAAATGTAATGCACCAGGACATAAACCTCCGGCTTGTCCTAAAAATAAAAGTGTAACCCCGAATGTGACAAAACCCAAAATACATCATACAACACAGGAGATCCCAATAAATCAGTGTAAATACTGTTCGAAGAAAGGACTATTGAATCAGTTGTAACCTCCTCGTGTGTAAACAACCCTAATGTTGTTGAAATGAACGTTCAAAATATGACAAATAAACAATAACAATTAGTAATATCCGGATATCAAGTCGAAAATAAATACCTAAATGGATATAAAGTGGAAAAAAAATACTTAAATGGACGTCCAAAACCAAAGCAAAATGAAAATGTAAAAAAAGAGATATTATTGAATGTTGATACCGGGTCAACATTGAATATAATACCAAAAGACCTTGTGACAAAACTAAATATTCCTATTAAAAAATGTGAGGAATTAAATGTTATCCAAACGAAAGGACAATTAACACTTAACAAAATTTCTGAGTTTCCCCTTAAGATAGGCGAAATTATTAAATCAGCTAAGTTTTTTATAATTGATACTGATTTACCATATGCTTTACTAGGGTTGTAGACTTGCAAGGATTTTTGTTTGTCTATTGACTGTGTCGGGCCAGTTGTTACTCAATTTGGTAAGAGATTTATCACCTCTGCTAATTCTAACAGTGACAACTTATCTTTGCACATTAGACAGCAAAATTCTCAAAGTGTTAGGGTTAAAAATGGTTAAAAAAAAATAAAAGTTTAAGATGTTTCAATAAAAGTAAACATTTTGAAAAAAATAGAAGTTTAAGATGTTTCAATAAAAGTAAACATTTTGAAAAAATAAAAGTTAAAGATGTTTCAGTAAAAGTAAACATTGAAAAAGATAATGTTAAGGATAACAAAAGGAATAGGAAAAAGAAAGAAGGTCCAAAAATTTCAAATGATTCAAAGATCGTACTAGGTAATGAGTGCACACATTATCAGGTCAATATCGACGAAAGAATAAAAAATAAGAACAAAATAGAAAATGTGAACTTAAAAGGAATTTTAAAAAGTTATGATGATATTTTTGCAAAACATAAACACGACGTGGGAGAAATCAGAATGGAACCACAAAGAGTCAGGTTAACCTCAGATTTACCTATATCTCTAAGGCCGTACAAAACATCCCCAAAACAACAACAAGTAATTGATTTGCAAATAGAGGAATTGTTAAAAAATAACATTATAAAAGAAAGTTCATCCCCTTACGCTGCCCCTGTAACTTTGGTCTTTAAAAAAGATGAAAATAAAAAGAGTCGTTTATGTATTGACTTTAGGAAATTAAATCAAATTACAAAAACAAATTCTGAACCTCTACCTTTAATACAGTCTTTAATTGAAAAATTGTCTAATAGTAGTTATTTTTCTAAAATAGATTTATCACAGGGATATCATCATGTTCGTATTCATCCTGATGACACTGAGAAATTAACATTCGCTACTCAAAACGGTCTATTTGAATACTTAAGATTAACTTTTGGCTGGAAGAATGCACCAAGCATTTTTCAACGTACAATTCGTAGAATTTTAAATAAACATAAAATTAAATTTGCTACGAACTATTTTGATGATATTATTATATTTTCTAATTCTTATGATGAACATTTAACCCATCTTAAAAAGATTTTCGATATTTGTAAACAAGAAAACTTGAAATTAAAACTTTCAAAATGTTCATTTTTGCAAAAACAAATAGAATTTTTAGGATATGAAATAAGCAATGGGATTCTATCACCCGATAACCATAATATTGAGGTGATTAAAAAATTAATGCCCCCTAAAAATGTAAAATCATTGTAAAGATTTCTTGGATCAATAAATGTTTACAATAAATTTATTGATGGTTATGCAAATATTCGACATCCTTTAAACAACTTGTTAAAGAAAGATGTAAAATGGGTGTGGTCAGAAAAATGTCAACAATCTTTTGAACTGTTAAAAAATGCTATTATTTGTAAACCAATTTTGAAAATTTTTAATCCTATTCATGAATGTCATCTTTTTGTTGATGCATCGTTAATTGGAATTGGAGCTGTGTTAAAACAGAGAGATGAATGTGGTGTATTGCATCCTGTAGCTTTTCATTCTCGTTCCTTAAGAGACTATGAAAAAAATTATGCAATTAGAGAACTTGAATGTCTTGCTATAGTCGATTCTCTAAATAAATTCCATCATTACCTGTTTGGCCAGAAATTCACCATACATACTGACCATGCTCCTTTGGTTTGGCTAAAAAATGTTAAAAATTTAAAAGGTAGATTGTTTAGATGATCATTATTGTTAAGTATGTATGAATATGATATTAAATACACAAAAGGTTCTACTAATTTTGAAGCAGATTGGCTTTCAAGAGATGCAAAACATTCACTTGTCAAATCCAGGAGTGCAGAAAATGATTAGCTTAATAACCCCTGTTTATTATTGGAATAACATAACATCAGATATAAAAAAAATTTTGTCATACGTGCCAATTAAATAAAAAACCGCGACAAAAAAGATTTGGATTATTACAATCCTTACCCCCTGTGAATCAGTCTTTTGACTTAATAGCAATAGATAGTGTTGGTGGATTATATTATTATAATTCAACAAAAAAATATTTAACTTTAATTATTGACCACCTAACAAGATACATTTGGGCTTTTGCGTCAAAATCCATTAGTTCAGAAACGTATACTAATTTTTTACATCAAATTTTTCAAAATCAAATACCTTAATCCCTGTTGAGTGATCGAAACGCCGCCTTTACGTCTTCTCATTTTAAAAAATTTTTGAAACATAATAAGATTCAACAATTATTGACAACTGCACATCATCCGCAGTCTAATGGCAAGGTAGAACACCTTGGTCAAACAATAATTACACGATTAAAATGTAAGATCAATGAGAAACCTACTAAAACTCCACGGCCTTCTTTGTTAAAAGATATAGTCAATACTTATAACTTAACTCCCCATTCTGTGACAAAATTTCCACCTGCATACCTCATGCATGGTAGACTCCCCTATGAAAATCCTTTAAATGAAGAAATCTATTCACCTGTTGAGGAAGCTAAAAAAATAGCAATTCAAAGAACTAAAGAATATCATGAAAGAAATAAAATTTACTATGATGCTAGATTTTTAGATATAGACTTTAAAACTGACGAATTAGTTATAATTGAAGAATTTACTTATCCTAATACGAGGAAGTTGTCACCTCCTTTTAGTGGATCGTATAAAATTCTTCAAAAATTTTCAGAAGCTAATTACAAAATAAATAAAAAGAATTGTTTAAGTAAACAAAATTTTGAAATAGTACATGTATCAAATCTTAGGAAATATAACAACCCACAAATGTTGAAATTAAATCATGAATAGTGTCCAAAAAAAAAAAATATGTTACTTTCTTCAATGGAAGAAGTACACCCTATATTTTTTTTGGGAGATCCGAATCGCGTGTGGAGATATTTACCTCAACATCAATTGTATGTGAGGGCGATGAAAGTTGAACTTTTGTTTTCTCAACAAGTTGAGAAAAGTATTATAAAATATTTTTGGATTGACCCGTCTGGATCTCTCAATATCACTGTGCTTCATGAAATTCTGTTTTCCTCCATTTTAACGGGGAATACAGATTTTCATAAAGTAAATAACCCCTTTAACCATACAGAATCTTAAATTCTGATTAAAGACACTTGTTGTCCAGGTCGTTTCCATAAAAATTATGTATATTTTTGTGTGAAAAATTTTTGAAATATTTAGTAGATTAGTTATAAAAATATGTTTCAGTTTTCTTTCTGTTTAGTTGCCTAAACAGATAAATTGTATTATCATGTTTTTATTGTTATCATTGTATATAGTTGTTTTTTTTTACAGATAATTGAAAAAGTGTTATTTGTAGTAGTGAAAAGGAACAGTCGTACCAACCTAAATTTTTTAAATTCAAAAAAAAAAGAAAAAAGAAAAAAGAGTCTAAATTATTTTTATTTTGGCTTACCAAAATTTTTTTGGGGGGGGATGTAATACAAAAATTATAATACTTTTGTATTAATAAAAGAATTAAAACTCTTTCGTTTTCATAAAATGTCTTTGTTAAAGAATAAGCGTAGAGAGATTCTATTTTGGGAATTCAAGTCTGATAAACATACGATTGAGTTATTTTTAGAATCTCTCCCCCTTTCACTTCCATGTAAGGAAGCATGAAATGATTTTCCTTAATGCGTAAGGATACAAGTATTTCAAATACTGTGCCTTTTTACTACAAAATGTGTTAATATAAAAGCGAGAGCAATGCTTTTCGCATGGCTTTTTCATCATGATCTAATCCTGATAAGCTGTTCCGGAATTGTCCAAAGTCTTGTCCACCCCCTCCCTTACGGAGTGTGGATGTGAATTGTTATCGATACCAGCCTACTACCATTAATAAAGATTTTTTGAGTGTAACATGGCTTACGACTGCATTATAAAGCTAAATACACCACTGATAACAGGGATAAAGCCCTGTTATTATATATATATATATATATATATATATATATATATTCATTTTTTTACCACAATATGACATTTTAACACAATTGTTTTATCAATGTAGCTTAGAAACCGGAAGCGAATATCGAATGTCAGAGTTCTGTTCACAACAAAGAGTTATGGTAAAATAAGGAGCATTAATTATATATTAATTTTTCTACTTAAAATTTCAATATTTCTGAAATATTCCCGTTTTCAATAAAAAGTGTCTTTTTTACACAACTGAAATATTTGAGGAAGAGTGAACTTAAATAAACTTAAAATTATTATCAACGTAGACTTTTATTTTTAGTATATTGCTGCCGAGCAAACTAAATTGTAAAAACTTAGATAGTCTTTTCCCTTTAGTAAATACTTCATACTAAATTAAAGTTCATTTTACCCTTTCATTTTTCTTTCATACATCTACGTTTCTATGAATGCTTAATTTTTTATATGTTTACTCTGAAGTTTTGAGTGGTTGGAAGCACAGAATTAATCTTGAAAATAAAAGAAAATTATGAGCAAATATTGCGTATAATTTCGGTTTAAAAATGGTTTCTTTCTTTAGCTGGTGAAAGTACGAAAATAATAACAAAAATCTTATTTCTTCTGTAAAAAATGAAAAGCGGAAAAACTAAAGTGATATGACACGTCCATTTTCCATAAAAATATCAAACCTAACAAATTTTCTTTCTAATTTTAAAATCTTACATTTTTCCTTTCAAAATTTTTTTAAATTCTAATCTTGACTTACTTTTCTTTCTAAGCTACATGTTTTAGAATTTTTCTGACGTTACTAAAATGAAAAAAAAATATTTCTAAGCAACTCATTCAAAAAATCTCTATCTAAAATTTAAAAAAAATATCTCTATATATTTATTTACAATATTAGTGTCAAGGAAAAAAATGGCGTTGAAAAATAACACGATGTTCATCGAGGAAATATTGGCGCGTCAGCTGGCGACAATTTACTCAGTCCTAAGTATGTTTTTTTCTGCCGCTAGCCCCAGCTGGTGTGTATTTCCTCCGGTAATAAAAATTGGAAGACGCAATATATTTAGAAATCCTTCGCTGCCTTTTTATTTTACAAAGTTCTGGAAATTTAGGAAAAATTTTAATAGGGTGAGACTACTTCCGCTACAAATACTTTAGCGGGCAATTATTCGTTTTGAGCTGTGTTTTAACCGTAAAATTTGTGATTAAATTCTACTATAAAAGTTTTTTCTCAAGTTAAAGATTCTTATAGCTTGTTATAAGAATTTTAGAATTGCTATGTATTGTCATTTTAATCACATTTGTTTCCGCTCCACTGAATCTTTATTTTTGAAACATGCTTGGTTAAGGAAAAGATACGTTATTAAAAACATATAATGTAGAAATTTAGGAAACTTTCTTTTAAGTTTAAAATTAATAACGTATAAAGCTGTGAAATATGAACTAAGCTATGGATCAAAAAACTTCTAAAAGAAACAAGAGTTTGCTTATTTTATTTGAAAGAGTGAGAGGATTTTTTGGTATAGTTAAGCATTAATTAAAAAATTCAATTTAGAAAGCAAAAGGCTGAAAAAAAATCTTATTGTCATTACACCCTTTAATCATCCATTCTCTGGTGACAAAAATATGTGGAATTTTTACTCATACCAAATATTTTAAGAATTTCATAACGTTACTGAATCAAGAGATACGAATCATCTTATTAACGGTCACCTACTTTAATTTTTGAGTAAAGAACATATTTTTCTTAGGTCAGTAGCCAGAATTAAGATCTTGCTTGCACACAATATAGTTTATGAGTAACTTTAGAAACATTGAAAAATTAAATCATGAAAGCATAAGTTAAATTTTTTTTTACTTCCATTACTATTTAACATTTTCACAATAAGTAAAATTGTTGTCAAGAGGAGAAAAAACCTTAATTTAAAATTATGGGATGGATTAATACTTCGATCACATATCAGTTCTAAAAATAGCATTTAATTTGTTAATAAGTTCTGGAAACAGTAAATTATTTCATATGAACGAAGATCTTTGAAAACCGAGAATAAACCTTTTGTGGTTAATGGAATGGGCTTTAATTTATACGTAGAGAATGGTTGATTATTACATTTTCTGAGCAATAAAGTATAATGATCCGTTGTAATGAAATATTTTTTAAATTCGTTTATATTTAATGAATCAAAATTATAATGCAGTAGAAAATCAATCTCACTTAACAATTAGATGAATGGAACTAATTATATTCTGTTAAATTAATTTTCAAAGGCTTTAATATATTTGTGGAAGATTTTGCTTCTCATTATTAAACGATGAAAAAAAAAAACTGGTAAAATTAGCGTACTGTTTAGAAGTAAAATTTCTAATAAAAACAACATGGTTTTGATTAATAGATCCAAACTACACGTTCATATACGCTAAATATCCGTTAAACAATTCATTTGGTAATTTTTCTAGTTATATGGTAACGGTCCTACTGTTAGCCTGACGGCAAAGGGACTCTAAACCATGATCCGTCTACCACTGGAAGGCAAACGCTCTATCCCCTGAGTTATCGTGGTTCTATTATAAGCTATTGATAATGTGCGAAAAAATTATCAGCTTGAATAACTTTTGTTCTGATGATCAGATTCTCTTAAAAATGCCAATCCCACTGGCGCAAAGATTGATTTGATCTCAAATATTCAAATTAATTAATGCTTAGTTTGAATTTCTTGTTTGGATTTTCGATCTTAAAAATATGGGAAAAGTATCTGACAAAACTGCGCTCAGCAACTTAGTCAAGAGAGTGGTTTCTAATTTAACTTAATGTTTTATGAAAATAAAAAATCTTTGTACACAGTTGCTCTTTTATGCAAAAATAACTTTTTGCGAAAGCAAAGTTTTAATAATTATTTATTTAATAATGGCAGAAAAAAATTTAATCGTACTTAATAAAATTTAATTTTTACACCACTTAAAACTGTGTAGTTTTGTAGTTTTAAATGACAAACACAAAATTTGATCAAAATAGGTAGAATAGTATTTGAGAAATGAATGTTTACAAATACTACTTTTTTGAAATTTTGTTCCTCCGAAAATATTCGAACAATCTCGTCATTTTAAATTGTGTACTTAAAATTGGGCACTAATACCTTACTGTTCAAACATTTTTAACACTTACTAATTAAAATTTTAAAAATATATAATTCTTGAAAATCATTTTCATATGAATTAAATTTGGGAAAACGATTGGAATTTAAAAATTGTCTATTATTTTTTTTATTCATTTATAAATTTCCCGTGATAAATAAAAATAAATGAAAAAGTGACAGAAATGAAGCAAAAAGTTTGACCGTTCTGCTAACTTTTATTGCGGCAACCCATAAAGGAAAACTATATTTTGATTGTGAAAAATCTAACTGTGCTGAATAAAAGTTTATTATACCTTTTTGGTCGATAATTTGTTAACTTAAAATTTCGTCTTAGTTAAATATTTGGAGTATTTAAGGTCACTCCTTTGAACTATTAAAATTGGTACTCTTTGTTAAAATTCGTACAAGTGGATATAATTTGTATAAGTAGTTATTCAAATCAATCCAACAAGAAGATTGAAATGACTCGAGAAATAATCAACTACAATTATGATTAAAACAATTAGTAAAAAGAATTGAAACTTACTTATGACCAGTTTGTCAATTGAATCCGAAAAGAAGAGATTATCTTAACTAGTCTCCATATTCTCAATATCTTGAAATTTTACAATTATTCACTTTTAAATTTATATTAACGTTCCCAAAGTATTTGTTTTACGTTTAAAATAAGCCTTACAATTACTTCACATAAGAATATTAAGTTAAATAATTTAAATATTCACTCATCATTTGCCAAATTTACGGAGCTCTAAAAAGCACAACTTTCTAAACCAACGAACTGCAGATCCGTGTAAGCTTTATCAAATATTGGTCTTACGATTTAACTACACCCATTGAAGTGTTTAAGACCACTAAATTTGGTATTATCTTAAAGTATTCACGCAATATTTAGAGTTTTTGATCACTAAATTCGGATAAGTATAACACACACAAGATTTGCAGCGTATATTAAAAAATATATTTTAGGCCGGTATCATTTAAAGCCACGAATTGTTAGAAATATTTATAAACAACTTACGATGCATGGACTGTATAGTAAAGTTTAATAAAATCGTATTATGAAAACGAAAGCGCCCAGATACTTCTGATTTACAAATAGATAGAATTATTTTAAAATTCTAATCAAATGAAAAAAAACTAGTTCTCAAAATTTGAAATCTATATTTTTGGCTCATATTATATTCGAAACCAAAATATCAATACATAATTTCATAATCTATAGTTTTTCAGAAAGTTTGTACTGATTAACCAAAGTACAAAAGGAAATAAATAATATCATTTAAACGCATTTTTATTTAGCTACAATTTAAATAATCTTTATAAATTAATTAACAGAAATGCTTTACTTGATTAATCTCAACCCCAAAAATGATACAATGTAACACTTTTGTATGCATGAAAACTCCTTTTGAATAAAATAGCAGAAATAAATCCATGGTCTAAAAACTTTTTCACAAAAAGTGTAACTAATATTTAAAAAAAATGCTGACAGTTCTTTATATGATTTATAATGAGGGATTATAAGGAATATCTTAAAACAACTTCTGCATTATACCAAATAATGTCTTCTGTTCGGTTGAATGTTTCAAGACTTATTTTTCGGGAACTCCACTGAATAATTTATGAGCTCTCTTCCTTTCTTTTGGCTGAAAAATGAGGGGCATTTATTCACCATAACAAAAGTTTTATAAAATTATCATAAGGAATTGAATTTCTTTTTTGAGACAACAAAAACTTTTTCTACTTAGTGTAGAATTACATCGTTATGCTGAAGTCAAGAAAATGACATTTTATTCCTAATGATAGATTGAAAATGTCCCAATGAATGAGTTACCCGGAATGGAAATTTGCCCGGGCAAGAGAATTACATTTGAACAATTGCTTTTGGAATTCAATAGATCAATAGTGATCAGATATCATACAAGACTTTGAACATAATTTTAAAGATTTTTCTTCTTTCGTAGTTAGTATCTGCAGGAAGTCATCACATTCCTTTTACTATTACTCTATAATAAGGAAAAAATAAGCATTTTTGGAGAAACTTTTTTTTTAAAACTAAATGTTTTATTTAAATGACATTTTAAACTTTTTATGAAAAGTCTAATAGTGGCTCTTTTGTGATCCAGACGGAAGAAAAATTCTGATAAAATTACAGCATTTTATGGTAATGATATGCCTGGTAAAAAAAAGAAAAACTTTTTGTACCGTTCATATGGTAATGGATTAACTGAAATTCTGATTTTCAGATATGTAGTTCTAATTACCTCACATTTATTAAAAAATACAAAGATGAAAATTTGACCGAATAATTAACAAATAGTAATTTTAACTGAATAAATTATTTTTGTGCCATGTTCATAGGTATCATGATAAAATTACCAAAGTTTACTAACTGTACGAATTTTTTTCATATATTATAAAACCATATTTTATTGTAAATATTACTAAAACTGCAGAGTTTTTGTTCTCTTTGAGAAAAACTCTCGATAAAATTTTTCATATTCCAACAGCTATGACCATACTTTTTTTTGTCTGTGCAGCGAAGAATTTTTATAATATTTTAATATAAAAATATATCATACATATTGAAATGTTATTAAAAAATCATAAAAAATCAGCAATGTTCAATAATTGAATGAATAATTATTAATTATATGATTATTCAGATGAAAAATTTCAAAAGTTTAATATTCATTTGCAGAAATTGATATTTTTGTTTAACAAAATCCATGCAATTAAGGAAGGAACATCATGAAATTATGATTATTCAGGCTAGAATGTTCAAAGCATTTCTAAATAAAAAGCTATATAGATTACCAAATGAAGTCATTAACGTCAAAATTTAAATCATTAAGTTGACATTTTCATTAAAATAAATGTCTAATTATAGCACGGAATATTCATCACTTTAAAATGATTCAGACGAGAGCTTTTAAACTATTTTTTAAAAGGTGTTATATTTACAAAAAAAAAATTTTTTTGATTCAATTTAATTTAAGTAAAAAAAATAATATTCAGTGATGAATAGAAACAGCGTTCATTTCCCTTGTTATGCAGATAAAAACATTAAAATAATTTTTGAATGACGTGCTTTAGTGAAATAAAAACTAAATTTCATTTAAATAACATTTTATTAAAACAATAATATCTGATGATGAAAAGATATCTCATTAACTTCTGTTAGAAACATTTCTAGCATTTAGAAAAAATATATATTTTCATGGAATATTAATCTTTTTTAAACTAAAATGTATATTTATGCAATGGTAAAGTTAATCTGTGAAAAAATATTTCTTTTTTTAAAACATTCATAGATTTTTCAAACGGAATTCAGTACAGAAAGTAAATTTTAATTTACTGAAGTGTCACTTTATTTAAATAAGAAAAAGAGCGTTTAATTACAGAAGTAAAGCAAATCCATTTCATTATTGTTATGTTAATATGAGTACTATTTTATAAGAATTAATATATATTAAGAATATGGGTATTATTTTACAAGAAATTTTCAGTTTATAATTAATTGCTTTGTCATTATTTAAACTGAACAATGTCTTTGTATTTAAAAAAAACAAACCATTCAGTTAAAGTTTCAGCTATCATATAAATAAATTGTTTGAAAAGATAACATTTTAATTTAGGCAACCAGTTATGTGCATTTTTTATTCAAAATTTAGTTAATAGTTTTCTGAAAAAAATACTTCTAAAAGGTACAGTAAGTGTTCTGGAAAAGTTCAAAAACCATTCATATGTTTTTTTCTTTTGATGTATCAAATCAAGTAGTTTTATTTTCGAATATATATATGCATGTATATATCAGTATTTTCAATATATATGTTTTAAAAATTTATTTAGCATAATTTTTTCATTTTAAAATAAATTATTCGATACATTTTATAATTCACGAGAAACTGAAAGAGAAATGTTTTGAATATTTATCATAATATAATAATAATTTATAAGTCAAATTCTCGTAATATAATGGGTCTTTATTATAATACTTTTAATATCTGAAATACTTCTTTTTGTTTTAATTATGATGTTTATAGATGTCCATAATTAATTTATTTTTGTTGGAAAATAATGTACTTTATACGGTCACGTACCTCTTTTAAATTAAGTGAATATGTAATGACTGACTAAAGAGCTAAATTTTAACTTGACTACAATGATGTTAAATATTTGCATAAAGATTTTAAAAAATACTTAACGAATTCAAAACACATTTTTCTTTTTAATTAAATGCTTATAAAATATTCTACGTATGTTAGACAAATGAAAACCTTTTAAAAAATATTTTACGTTAGGAGGAATAAAAATATTTAACGCTATAAAAAATTTAAACTAAATATAAATCAAACGAACTAAATAGAAATAAAATTTTTGCGAAGAATTATTTTTTTTTTGATCATTGAATTGTTAGTATTTATCATTATTTTTTAGAATAAATGTTATTTAGTTAAAATTAAATGAAATTTAAATTTTTGTTATTTAGTTTTTTTTATTTAAATAATTGTTTCAATGAAAAAGTTGAAATATTTGATTAATGGTGAATCGTTTATAAAACATAAATTTTGCAAACCATATCTGATATAACAACTGTTCTATTCATATACCAGTTTATGCAGCGTAACTAGCAAATTTATCATTAGAGATTAATAAAATAATTTAGACGTGAATTAATTCAGAATTTTTTCGAATCAGCGAGTTATGAATTATGAATATGCATGAGTTTTATGATATGTATATTAGTTCATTAATGAGGTAAGGTCAGTGAAAAGTTGATAGAGCTAATATTTTAGAATTGATGAGCTAATTTGCAGAAAATAATGAGATTTTTGAAAAATGCATTTCAATATTTAAAGGGAGGTGAACAATAAATTTTGTTTCATTTCTATCAAACTTGTAAGAGAGTTTTTGATAAAATTGTTTTATTTAATAATCTAGCAGAATAAATTACAACAGAATATAATTATATGTTTCACTGTTTTATACATTAAATAATAATTGCCAAAATAACATTTACCTTTAGTTTTTCTAACGTATGCTCTGACAGCCTACGTTTTTTTTCGTTTTTTTTTTTTTTTTTTTTTTTCATAGTAACGTGAAACTATGAAATTAAGTTTTTTCTAAAGAAATATTCGCAATATGTGAAATCTTCCAGCAGTCAAGTTTTTTATAGAAATAGAATCAATATTTAATGTGCTCTTGATTTATCTATGAAATATATTTGTTGCTTAAACTAACAACAAAATAAGTTCTCTCTTTATTTGTTAAAAGATTTGATATAATGAAAACAAGAAATTAAATATTTAACATAAGAATTAATGAAAGAAACTTTCCTAAAATTTCTTTAAAAGGATTTTTTCAGTAATATAGTTTATCACAGACAGTCTAAATTTAATAAAGTTGTAAAATATCTGTAGCCAGTTTTAACAATGGTGATAAGATAATATCTCATATATCAGGGCAAGTCAAATTTTAATTGCACAAATTGATTAAGCTCTAAAAAAATTCATGGTTTGGTATATAAATTGTATCTTAAATATGCTTAATTACTTTTTTAATATTTGAAGTTATTATTTTTCTATTTCTAATTTTCTTAAAAAATATTAAAATATATTACCATATCTTTACCATTAAATTATACTATAGTTATTCCTTAAAAACCAAAAAATTTAATTTCTCTTTATTTATTTTTGCACATTACTATTTTAATTATAGAAATTTTCATAATTTTATCTTGCAACTTTCAATAAAAAAAAACTAGTATGATATGACTTTTCTAAATTTAAATAAAAAAAGGTTTCTTTTTGCCGTTTAGTTTTAAGGTTTGTATTCTTTTGCTTAGGCTCTTTTACGAAAACAAATAAACATTTAAAGTTCAAACTTTTTCAGAAAAAAACCTAACCTACAAAGGAAAATTAGCAATGAATGTTAAAAATAACTAATAAATGTTAGAAATAACTTTCTTATGCAACTTACTTATATCTTCAGAGAAAACCATTCTTGTACAAAAACCATTATTCAGAAATTTTCTACATTATTGAAACATGGTATTATTATCGTACTTAAAGTAAAAATATATTCTTTTAAAAAAATACGAAGTTAAAAAAGTTAAGCGAAAACTTGGAGCACCAAATACCCCCTTATTCTTTTACTTACTGGTATTGAATTTCAAAATTAAAAATTTTGAATAAAATTTATTGGAAATGCGAGGAAAAAATTTCTTTCAATGAAATCAAAACAGCTAAAATTTTGTTTATTTTAAATATTTCAATATTTTTTCTTTACATTTCGATTTTACAGAACTGAAAAACCTTCTTCAACGGAGATGTGAACTGTAGAAAAAGTTTAAATATTAAACAGATAGGAAAAAGAAGAAGTATTAATTCTTTTTGCTTTATTATCTTTTTATCACCAAATAAAATTGGAAAATTTTCAAGTTTATATTGCAAATGTTTGATCAAACCATATTCCTTCATAAAATAAAAATATGACCAGAAAAAACTGGCAAATAGAAGTAATATAAAGAAACATAACTAATAATCCTTTTGGTGCTTTTGCCATCATTCCGTATCAAATGACGAAAAATAACCTTATTAATTTTTACAAATTTACTTTAATATTAATTAAGGATAAAAAAAAACTGCTTCCAAATTACAATTGTTACAGTAATTTAAATTATCATAGCCTTATCCTATTATCTCACACAAAGTAACAAAAATCCTAAATCGAAGTTATTTACTGTAAATGAAGCAAGTTTAAAGTATAAATAGACAAGAAAAGAAAGCGAAGACAGGAAGAGAAATACTTGGGATTTAAGATGACAGAAATGGGGATCCATCGGCTGCACCATATCGATGAGACACTAGAGGATCTGAACATGAGCTCTAACATCCTTATCATGTTCCCGACAGCCCCTCAGGATTATGTTTAACATCATAGCCAGATTCTACAGTGTTTGGCCTTCGAAGTTAGTTCGCTTTGTCTATAACAAAGGATTGGGTAATTTATGACTTGTTCGCTCATCAAATAACTTTTTTGATAGCTTTTCTTTTAACGAAAGTATTGAAAAGAAAGGGTTTTTTAATTATTAAATACTAAAAGTCAATTTTTTTTTATATCTTTTAAAATAAGTTATCATACACTTAGAGAAAAAGCATGGTTAAAACTATCAGAATATCGTAAAATTTAACGTTTTTATGGCTTTAAGGGAAAATAAAAAAATAAAAAACTTGGTAATTTTTATCAATGAGCTTTAGTAATGATTTTAAATAAATTAGCTTTGGATAGCATATCTTCTAACTAAAGTATTAAATAAAGGGTTTTCAATTATTAAGTATTACATGTCAGCTTTTTTTAATTCCTTTTGCAATGTACATAAGTTATCATACACTGAGGAGAAAAAAAATACAGTCAAAACAATCAGGATAGGGAAAAATTTTTTGTTTTTCTGGCTCTAAGGGAATGCTAAAAAGCTCCGTAATTTGTATCGAAGCGTTTTGGCAATGATTTCGGTAATATTAGTTAATGGAAATTTTGGATAAGGGTCATTCTCACAAAAAGGTGATTTTCTTAGTCCCTTAGTAATAAATACTAGGAAATACAGCAGATTTCTTAATATTTTTCTGCATCATTTCTTTTAAAGGTCTAACTAATCAATCATATGCATTTCTGCTGAATGCATTTAATATTTCATACTTATTTTTTAATAAACATAACTTCAAAATCCCATCCGTGGACGTCCCTACGTCTGTGACACAAAATAATTTTTAATGGCTGTTAAACATTTTAGATGTTATTTTAATGATTTTTGTATTTTTAACTTAAATGTTTATTGTAGCTTTTCATTAAATATTTTTTTAGAAAAGTTTTATTTTTATAAAATAAATAGTTAGTAAACTTTGTCCATCAAAAAGGAAGTCTCCCTCCGTGGACAATTAATATAGCTCAATAAATATGTAATAGAGAGCAGCATATGTGAAATCCCTATAAGACAGCTGGTGGGGAAGGTAAAGATTCTATTTTCTAGTGTTAACTATCAGTTGCTCTTGTTCTCTTTGGTGTTAGTTTTGGATTGTTGTGTTCAACTGAGGTTTGGTCATCATAAAGAAGATAAGATAAAAGTATTTTATATTTGATATATAAATTTTAGATTGCAAAAGTAGTATATTTAATAAAAAGAACTGCGCCATTTTTGTAACTTTAAAATTAAAAATCAGAAAAATTCAAGAACTAGTTTTTGTCTTCTCCGTGGACTTCCCCTCCGTGGACAAAACAGTTTCACGGAGAAGATGACACAGTCAATGGAAGAGACAATGTGTTAGACAACCAATAATACATTTTTATTAATTAAAAAACTATTTTTTTTTAATTGATATTTTTTAAATGGAACAAATGTGTTAATTTCTTTGTATTTTTAAAGAAAATCAATTAAGTTTAACTTTTTTTTTATCGGAGAAGTAAGTATTGGCAATTTTTCCAAATAATTTCTGTGATGTTTAACATTTTTTTTTCTTTTCAAATTTTAGGTAAAAATGGCAAAACCAAAATGCAAAAAAAAAAAAAAAAAAAAAAAAGAACTCAATCAAATGTTCAAATCTAACAACGAATTAACTAACAGAAAAAACTTAGCATAAGACAAGCTAGACAGAAATTACTTCTCCTCCGTGGACAAGACAGAATTAAAAATATTTTAAATCTTGTAAAAAATAAAATAGAAAACTTGACCATTATTATAAGGACATATAACAAAAATAAATAAAGGCATTTATGTAATTTTTATCACTTTTTTAATTTAAGAAAAATTTTTAGTCTATTTATACCTTTACAGTGAGAATGAACCATAAATGGTTTTTAATTATTAAAAGTTACAAGTCAGTTTCTTAAATTTCTTCAGGAATGTACATAAATTTTCATACACTGAGTTTCCATTCACTTCGCCGTATTCGCAGTAGAAAAGGAATTCTTTCTTTACCCATACTTTTCATATTTTTTGACTAATTTCTCTCTAACTTTGAAAAAATAATTTTGTTATTCATTTTAAATTGCTCCAAAATTTTGTTTAATTTTATTGGATATTTTAAAAGCTATAGCAAAAAACATAATACCGGAAATAAGTTTTTTATAAAAATGACCAAATCTCCATAAATATACAAACTAGATTTACGAAATTCTGGGCAAACTACGAAATTCTGTCAATTTACAAATACATCGCTACATTTTCTGGTGTAAGATGTTTAAAAACACTATTTTCCGCTTGTAATTTATTGTCAGTCTCTCAAACCTCAAAAATGCTTTAAAGTTTAATGATAAGTCTGAGAGATCAATAATAAACAATTCTGAAATTATAAAATGATTAAAATATTTCTTGAGAAACATGAAAAAAAAAATTTATTAATCTCCATTATTTTGTCCGACCCCTGTGAAAACTATGAATGGTTATTTATTGAAAAATATCAATTAACTGACAATTATAATTTAAAATGACATATTTATAAGTCATCTCTTGTTGCGTTGTTTGTAGTATCATGTGTTGTTACCGTAATTATTTTCAGTTAAAGCATAGAATTTAAATATGATATAAATCTGTGCTAGATTTAAAAGAAATTAATTTAAGTAAAAGGCTAAAGTAAGTTGCAAAACAAATAACAGTTTAGTAAACTAACTGTACAGATAACATTTTATAACCTTCTTTAAAAATTTATTATCATGAAGGAAATGCCATAGTTAGTTTTTTCAAAACTCATCAAGTACAGCAATAGACTCTCATCTTGAGTAACGGGCAGCATTAGAAAGATTAAAATACATATATATATATATATATATATATATATATATATATATATATATATATATATATATATATATATATATATATATATATATATATATATATATATATTTGTTTTAACTTTGTGATCTTTACTCAAATGCACAATTTCGACACACGTTTTTTTTATTCCATATTCTTGTGTCATAAAAACAAATTGGTTAATTATTTTCGGGAAACATTCAAATAGGTGATGGATTACTAAGTGGTAATAAATAGCAGTTTTTGGTTTAGAATATGATTTTAATAAACATTTTTGTTCCATATTTTTAACAAGTGGTTTTTTAGCAGAATTAATAATTATTTTAATTTTGAGAATACATATTACAAAAGGAGACTTATTTAATTTTGGTTTCAAGAGTTCATGTTTAAAAAAATTACATGAATGCACTGAAAAAATGAGTAATGAGTTCTCAATCTTCACGATATTCCTGGTATTCCCGTTTCCTGGTATATACTCGAAACGAGTTTCTCGTCAACTTCACGAAATAACTATCTTCCCTTCTTTGAGGAAATGAATTTCATCAATCTATCTCCCTCCCAATTTAAGTTTCACAAGAAGTTTTAGCCATGTAGAAGTAAAAATAATTATAGCTTGAAATAAATTATAATATAATCAAGTAATTTAACATGGCGTGCTGAAATATACATAACATATTTCCTAACATTTGAAAACAGAATTATTATTTTATTTAATCCTTTTTAAATAAACAAAAATTCTGAATGTAATCTCTTTATACCGCCACCCTGAATTGAAAGCAGAATAAAATCTATTTTTAATGATCCCCTCTACTTGCTTAACATGGAATTCAAAAATACTTCCATGGTTTCTAATGTTTGGAATAAATTAAAATTCATTATTATTTCGTACACTTTCTTTTCTGCCAACGTATTTGAATGCGTAAGGCTAAGAAAAAGATTCTTGGCAGTAAATAAAATAAAATCATAGCCAATACATGGATTCCTTAACTTTCCATGGCGAAAATTATTCCAATGTATACATGACACACGCATTTTTGATAACTGGGGGAGCAGAGGTGTCCTATGGGGATTAGCCCTGCAATCAAACCCTTCGGATCATTTTCAAATTTTTTTACATTTAATGATTCATATGTGCAATAGAAATGAAGAATTCTCTTTACTTTGAAGCTACATATTTCATATATGAGAATTTTTTTTTACTATTTATCATACTTTAATTTTTCTTAAAAATAAAATAATTGCTTGTTTTTATCTTTTTTGGAGAATGGAATACCTGAACAAACGGATAATAATAATGTCCTAAAATAATTCATCAACATATTTCTTCAAGCACTGCTTTCTACAAACAACCAAGATTCAATGTTAATTATTATCTTCATGGATTCTATTATTATTGCCTTTCCTTTAACTAATTCATCAACATATTTCTTCAAGCACTGCTTTCTACAAACAACCAAGATTCATTGTTAATTATTATCTTCATGGATTCTATTATTATTGCCTTTCCTTTAACTACTTCAAGCTGAAAGCCCCACTGGACACCTCCGTCCAGCTAGAAATCAAAAATGTTAAAGTCATTTATAGGTTAGAATAGTTTTCACCAAGAAAAGTTATAGAATCTATGTGTTGGCTATTATTTGATTTTATTTATTGTCAAGGCTCTTTTTCTTAGCCTTACTCATTCAAATGTGTTGGCGGAAAAAAAAGTGTGAGAAATAATGATGAATTTGAATTAATTGAAACATTAACAACCAAAAAACGGTTTTCGAATGCAGCTGAAATCTCTAAAAATGGATTTTATTCTGCACTCAATTCAAAGCTTGAGTATAAAAAGATTACATTAATGATGTTTATTAATTATTGTAAAAAGGATTTAATAAAATAATAATTTGGTTTTTAAATGTTAGGAAATATGTTATGCATGTTTGAGCATGACAAAAATCCTTAAAAATTATTAGTTAAATAACAAAATTCTTTAAAAAGTTATCAAAATTTAGGATACCTATTTTGGATGAAGATTTAGCTACGTAATATTGCAAATATATCTAGGTATAATTTAAAAAATTTAACTATAACACAAATGGGAATAAGTTTGCAAAATTACATGATTCTTTAACATTAGTAATCTTAGGGATTTAAGTTTCACAAGAAGATTTAGCCTTGAAGAGTACAAATAAATATAAGTCAGAAAACTTTTTTAACATCATTGTAATTGATAAACACGATTAGTTAATAAAATTATTAAAACTGTGGATCAGGATCAGTTTTCGATGAAGAGTTAACAACGAAATAGTTTAAATAAATCTTTAGGTATAATTTTTAAAAAATATAACATCAATCGTTATAAATGGACAAAATAACATGATTCTTTGATAAAATGATCAACCCTAGGGATTTATATTTTACAAGAAATAATACAAATAATCCATGAAGTAATACAAATAATTATAGGTCTCTAAAAATTATAACATCACTATTAATAATTGGATAAAATAACATGGATATTTATTAACATAATTATCATTATAAATGTAGGTTTTCGAAGATTATTTAGCTACGTAGTAATGCAAATTTACCTATTTCTCATTAAAAAAATAACTATATCTTATTTGGAAAAAAAATGGGGAAAATAACATGATTCTTTGATAATATGATCAATTTTAAGGATTCATATTTTACAGGAAGATTTATCCATGAAATAATACAAATATTTATAAATCTCAAAAATTATAATATCATTATTACTATTTAGATAAAATAACATGGTTCGTTATTAATATAATCATCAGTAGGAATTTAAGTTTTCAAAGATTATTTAGCCACGTAGTAGTGCAAATTTACCTAGGTCTCATTTAAAAAATAACTATATCTTGATTGGAAGTAAATGGGGAGAATAACATAAATCTTTGATAACAAGATCAACTCTAAGGATTTAAGTTTTAGAAGATTAATTGTAGTTAAATAATCGGTATTAAGATTGTGCAAATAGCTTTTAACATATTTACAAAGTATATAAAGTATCTCTGTTTATAATGAAAGATAACGTACATTTGTCATTAAGTAGAAATATAACTTGATTTAGGGAACTTGTATTATTTAAGAATAAATATATTAATTATGTATTTCTTAGTCAATTTCACTTAGTCGGTTAGAAAGAATTGATTTTATTCGCTGAAACAATATTTGTTTCTACTGAGAGTTTGTTGTAATATAGGATGTGAAATATTTGTTTTAAATTAATCCTTGGTGATAATGATTATTTAAGAGCTTTCAAATGCATATTTGATTTGAACCAGGCCTTTAGTTTCTCAAATAAATATTGTTTTATTTGTTTATGCTGCGTTCAAGAGAATATTAACCTGTCTCCTAGAAATAACTTAACAATTTAAAGTTTTATTTGTTCTATCTGAAATAGAATTTTTATTATTAAATTAGAATTGTTAATCTTCTATATTTAAATGCATACTTGTATTCAGTAAAGTATAAAATAATATTGTAGATTTTTTTAATTTCAAATTCATCATTTTTCCGATTGAAAGTGAACTTTATAAGATTAAAATTAAAGGGTGATCATAGAATATTTTTTCACGGTAGCAGAATTTTTAAAATTTTAAAAGTCAATATCTACTGGTTAAATAACTTTGAAACAGCTCTTAAAGAGGAAAAAAAAGGTATTTTATAAAATTTTGCCGTGTAGATAAGCTAATAAGCTGAACAAAGAGAAAGATACAAAATACGGAGATTTGTATGGAATTCTTCCTATCATTTCCATCTAAATTTTAAAACTATGAACATAAAATAAATTTTTTTAACTACATTTTCATTTTTTCATTGTTAGAATAGAGTTTCGAAAATATGGTGTTGCTAAATCAAGATTTTGAAATGCTTTAACTGTAACCTTAAACGCAATACCAGAAAATCGTTTTAACGTTTATCATATAAAAAATATTGACCGAATATAAAATCTTTATAGAAAATTCATTTCTTACTCTCAAGTGGTATTATGCTCTCCGGGGAATCATTTAATTTTCTCAAAGTACAACAGTCTAAGTGTACATTAAAAAAAAACTACCAGAATGTGGTAAAATTTACCGGTATTTTGGCTTTATAGAATAACCAAAAAGCTCGAAAATTTCCATTCAATCACTTTGGTAATGGTTTTAGTAAAATTCATTGGATAATACGGTATTGTTATATGCATTAGCATAGTGAAGGTGGTAAAATGTGGTAATTTTATCAAGATAATTTAGAGCGTGGTATAAAATCCATTTATTTGATTAAATTTATTTTGCAGTTTTGTATTCTTTACAATGTGTGTAATAATAAGAAATTTAAACCATTACCACATGAACGGAAAATTGTCAATTTAAGGGTTTAAATACCATTGACTATATTAACCAGAATTGTGTCTTTATTTTACTTGTTTTTTTTACCAGAAATGTCATAACCATATAGTAACGTAATTTAAAGTGAATTTTGTCTGCATTTAAAAAAGATAAGTGTGTAGTTTATTTTATTAAAAAAATGTTACATGGATGAATTGTACAGGTACAGGATATATTTTAGAAAGGAAGTACAAGATATATTAGGAAGTACAAGATATATTTTAGAAAATATCAACATTTGTATTGCTCACTTATTATCATAAAATACTTAAGAGATAATTAGTATTAAACTTTAAGTTTTCTCTCTTCAGTTAGAAGCAAGTGCAAGTATCGTTGAAATATAACTTCTGATAAAAATTGATTATTTTCGTTAAATTCTTGATCTTTTCCAGCTGTAATACATTATTGACTAACAACGCTCTTGAAAAAATATGTGATACTTTTGAGGAGAAACGGAAAGTTAGAAAAATATTTTTAAAAGAAAATAATGAATGCAAAAAAAAAAAATGAAAATTGTTTGTTTTGTTTTTTTAAATTGCTAGACTTACAAAAACACAATTTTAGTACAATAACTATTATTATATGTATACTTTATCTATTTATCTATGTTTAAATTATTATCAAAAAAATGACCAATATCTTGATGGGACAACATAAGTTAGTATTCAACTTTAGTTTAGGATAAATTTGTAATTAAAAGCTAGTTATCATCAATGATAAAAGAAAATAAATTTATATTTAATCATTGTAAAAAATCGTGAATTAGATAAGTAAATACATTAAAGTAGAATATTTTTTCTCGTGACATTATAATAAAAAAATTAGCATAATATCACTTAAAAAAAGCTTTGATAGTTGAAATGTATATTGTTTACAAAGCAGCTGGAATTTTTCTCAAAGATCTTCTCATTATCACTATTTGCTTAGTACTCTTTGGATATGACAGTTCATTTTAGATAAATATTTGCGTTTCATTTTTATTTTTATTGTAGCCAAGGTAAATATATATTTATTTAGTTTAGAACTACTCAGAAAAGAGTAGTGCTTACTTTCCATTCTCTTTGTTATATTCTTTGTATAATCTTTTAAATTAAATATTACATGATCATTTTGTTGGATTCATAAAATAGCATAAAGAGATAAAACTGTAATTATTGAAATAATTTATAAAAAAAGAATAGTTTTTATGAATTATAATTTGAGCTCACTTTTGAAATAGAAAGCTATTAATAGTTCATTTCCGATTACGTTGTCAAAAAGTACGTATACTAAAGTACATTTTCTTAGATATCTTTAAACTCTCATTTCATATTTCACTACCAAAAGATTTTAAAATGCGTATTTTCATAATAAGCTCGTGATTGAAAATAATATAATAAGAATTATTGTATATTTTCCTATTTGAATTACTTAAATGCTGTCAATTATACCTTAATAAAAGTGTTTAGTAAAAAAATAACGATAAACGCTCTTATAAATTTTATATAAGTTTTTTTATAATAAAGCAGTAAGAAAAGTTCAGTAATACTACATAAACACTAAACACATATACATATATGTAATGAAATCTCTCCTACAATTTTGCAATTTTCCAAAACAATAAAAATGAGAACAAAAAATTTTAGAAGTATAACTTAACCGCATCGAATACGGTAGAAAAAAAATTAAAAACTAGAATAAAAATACATGGTGAAAAAAAAATTTAAGTAATACTATTAATGGTAACACGTGGGAATGACGGCGAGTTGCAGTTTTTAAAATTTTTAAATTGCTATTATTTTCATTTCTTTTCCGTACTATTTTTTTATGTTGCTTCAGTTTCAGATATTGATATGAAAAAATAAGATAGATTAATAAAAGTTTTTATTTTATTTTAACCATATTATCGTTTATTTCGACGTATATCATTTAAATTTTGCTACCAATAAATCTTATTTTAATAAATCTAAAAGTATCAAAATCAGCTCATTAATAATTCTCAAAAATCCAGGGTTGCCGTTTGACTAAAGAATTGTAATAGTGGCTCTCGAATCTCTAAAGTACAAGTATAAATTTTTTAAGCTATTAACTTTACTTTTACCTGGTAGAGTTTCCAAATAGATCAATATATACTTTTCAAAATAACATTGTGTTATTCAGAAGTGTATTAAATAATCGATATTTATGTCCTGTATGTTACCATTACTCTTTCCTAAGCTAAATGGGAATCATTTTCATTTTAAAACCACTTTATATAAATTTTCACTAAAATTATAATACTGTTTTATGTAGTCTAAAGCCGATTACAAAGGCTGTAATAATGTCAATATTTTTGTTTTTATTTTCTTAAGATACCCATATAAAAGCGTAAAAAATATTAATTTCACTTTGTAGCAATAATCTCTTAAAATAGTCAACATTTATTACAAGATAAGTAGTTAAACTACATATGATAATACAGAAATAAAGAAAAAGCAACTCTTAGAAACTTCTAAAAATTTCTATAATTTTTTAATAGAAAATCAAATTTTTTGCAAATCAAACTTTTCGAAAGCATAAGTTAATGTGTGTGAAAGCATAAGAAATGTCAATAATATAGGAACCTGCATGGACTTGTAATAAAAATTTCTTTTGCATTTTCAGGTAAAATGTCACTAGATTTATAATCGAAAAAAGAACTTTGATGAAAAAAATAGCTAAAAAAATCCGTTTCAAGTTTTAGATTTAGTTTTACGTATATTTAATATGGTGTCAACTCGTATCTTAGATTTAACCTCTGAAATTTCAGTAATGAGATATAGCAGCTTGAAACGGATGTATCTGAAGTTTTATTTATGAAAAAATGAAATATTTTCATTATTTTTCGACAACAAAAATTGTTCAACCAAAGATATAATAATCAAAGAAAAAGAAAAATTTCTTTATTCAATTTATTCGAAATATTCTTAAAATCTCAAATTTTACCTCAACTAGGTATACCGAAAAATAAGTGTAGATAAACATAATAAATAACAGAAGACGACGCTTAAATTTTGAGCCAACCAACCACGTGTATGGCTTGCATAACTAATAACAGTTCTCTGTCAAAAATTTTAACAAATTTAGATTTTAATTATATTTTTAGTAGAGCTTAGCGAGAAAATAAAGTTGTTCTTCACTGCTGCATGCCTGAACTACAATCTGTAGTGTGACACGGAACTAAAACTGTTTCATGCTTTTCTAGCTCCGTTTGATGCCGAAAAATGCGCGAAATGTTCAAACATTCCTTACTTTGATAAATTTCGCTTTTCATTATCGACTAAATTTAAAATTTTTGAATTGCATTTAATGTATTATGGGTCAATATTAAGGGGATATATAGAGCCATGTTGTAATACAGAATACTGACATCGAATTTCTCTATTTTAACGCTATTCAACACACTATTATAAATATAAATACATTGTAACCTATAGGGCCACATTGTGGGCCCTATATTAGTCCTATAAATTTTTGAATTGCATTGCATGCAATGTTGGATTTGTTGGAGACAGACATTACTTGAGGAGAAATGGTGAAGCAAATTTCTTGTCGTACAGTGTTAAGACAACGCCACGTGTAACGTGAATAGTGATTGTTAAAAAAATAGAACATATTGCTGGTAAGGAGATATCTAATGTATTTTAACAAAACATTCTGCTATTTAAACAAAAAAAAAATCTTTGTAAAATAATTACGTCAGTATTGTGGCTGGTGCAAACCTAGTGTCCGGGACTCGAACCTGGGCTGGGAGGTGAGCATCCCCTGAGTCAGGCATCATTAGGTTATAAAGTAGTAGTTATAGTTTATTTACGTCAGACTAGAGCTGCACAATGGGCTATTAGCGAAGGTCTGGGAAACATCCATGAGGATGATCCGAAGAATGCCATCATAATTTTGATCCTCTGCAAAGAGGATGGCTTCCCTGCTTTGGTTGACCGACGACCAGCGCGGAAAATCGAGCACTTTACGGTAAAACAGTTTAACGAGGACCGATGCTGCGTATCCTCGGTCCCGACGCAGGCTGATCAAAGTGCTCACCCACCCGCTTACTGACCACAGCCAGTGATGCTTGACTTCGGTGTTCTACTGGGAACCGTGTCTTTACGATCAGTTCACTGCGGGACTTAGGTTATAAAGAAAAATCTGAAATAGTCTTTATCTTAAAAACCTTACGTACTGAAATCACATTAAAGTTTAAAAACGTCTAAAACTAAATTGGTCCACCTTCATAAAATATTTGGAAATTTAACTTATCGAAATATCATACCTAAATACAAAGAATCTGGTAGGGTATAAACTTTGACAAATGGCAAATTAATTTATTTGATGCTCAAAAGCAGAAAATAATTGCTGAAAAATAAGAGCAAGTAAAGAAAATAATCGTAAAATTTTTTGAGAAAACATAAATTACACATGCAAAACAGCGTGGCAAAAATTAGAATTTAAATTGATTTAACCCTTTTGCGATTAGGGTGAAAAACAGAGAAAAACTGTTTTGTGAAAAACAACTTTAAGCCGTCAAATGTGAGGAGAAGATCTTTAAAAAATAGGGAATGTCTTGAATCACGCGAGTAACGATTAGAAAGCAGAAAATATTTGTACTTATATTTAAATAGTTTTTCAGTTGAAAATATGTTTGTTTTTTTCGAAATTCAAAATTACTTTTGAGAGTACACCAGATGAAATAAAGTTTTCATTGAACGAAGATGGACAATTAAGATTAAGTGTCATGCAAATTAAATTAGAAATTTTGTTAAATCTACACTGAAGTCTTCAAATTAATATTAATTCCAAGACTTTCTAGCAATAAAAATCCTTTACTAGTCCTGAAAGATAAAAAGGTTTATTACTTTTTCAAATTGACTTTATTTAATTTTTTATATTTGATAAAAATTATATCCCACTTATTACAATAATCCTTTCATCAAAAATATGCTAGCGTTATAGTTAATTTCACTACAAAAATGAGTTTCCTTTAAATACTCCAGTCTTTATTTAAAATTTCTTAAAGCTATGTTTCCCCTAGGAGCTCGTCTATTAGATGAGACATAATTTAATTTTCAGTAGTTAATGATGTTAACAGAAACAATAACTCTATTTTCTTGAGGACATCATTATCTCCTTTGAAGATAAATAAATAAGATTTATGATGAAAAGAAAATCTATTCAATGGAAAATTTATTAAATTTAACTGAAATATTTTAAAGCTTAAATACAAAAAATAGCTTAATTTATTTAGTGATTTCTTTTATTACATTTAGAATTTTTTAATCCAAATAAAAGATGCTTGTTAAACACTTTAGATTGAGAGTCAATTTAATTATTGCGTCATTTTCTGATATATTTATCAGTATTTATTTTTCTAAAAAGTAATTAAAATTCATTTATCATCATATTTATTTATAACGTTTTGATCTCTAATCGTATGAAATTTTAATTAAAAATATTTTCTTAAAATTGTACTAAATCAGAATTTCACCAAATATTCATTGTTTACTTCAGTTATTTTAATGATTAATAAAACATTTAGGTTTTCAATTAATGCAAAAAGTTTAAAATGTTTTCAATTGAATTTACTTTGTTAATTATGCTGCTTCAGTTATAAAGCAGATTTCTTAAAATTCCACAAACTTCCTTCATGAAAAAATATAAAATAAAAATTTATATTATAATAGAAAATTAAATTTATTAATTAAAACCATTGATGTCTATTGTCCACAGTATATACCATAGAGTTATAAATTACTTTATAACTCTATATTATTATTATAGAGTATTTATTACTCTATGATATTTACGGCTTTCTTTCATACTTAAGGAACTCGAGAGTAGAAAATGATAAATAATATACTCTAATTGTCTTATAATTATTTTTAAAAATTATATAATTATTTTTTAAAAATATTTTTGGTAATTGGTTTTTACTTTTAAGCAGTTTTTTTTTATTTATTTTTAAACTGTATTTTAAAGTTAAGAAGAAGAAAAATTATACAAAACTGCAAAATGTTACATTATTTAAATGTTGGTGTTTCTTGTCTTTCCAATATGTAAATAAATTATAAATAAACTATAAACTATAAAATATATTTTAATTTTATTACCTTAACTAGTTAAACAGACCTTATTTTTTTGTCGATCATAAAAATGATTACACACTGAGGGAAAAAATGTAGTCAAAATTACCGGAATAGAGTAAAAATTACCTTCTCCTTCTGTGGGAATAACAGAAAGCTAGGAAATTTTAAATGAAGTACTTAGGTAATGATTTGGGTCAAAATAAATATGAAATATGGTTTTATAATAGATAAATTTATAAAATGCAGTGAAATTCGGTAAATTTACCATGTACCATTTATCATGTACCATAGAACACGGCACAGAAACAGTTATTCTGTTAAATTTAGTCCCCAGTTTTGCAATTTTTTACTAAATGTGTGGTAATATGAGCTATTTTGCAAACATAGAAAGCTGGAAACTTTATAGTAAATTGTTACAATGTGGACGGAAACCATTTCTATATAAATGGTTTAAATACCGTATATGTGGGTTTTATTAAAACGAATGAACACTCCAAAAATGAAATAATTTTAATATCTTAAATAATCTTTATAATGATACTTCTAATTCTTAGGTTCCCAATGAGCCTGCAAGTGAGTGTTGAAAACTACTAAAGGCTTTTGGGATTTCCCTGAGAATGCGTAAAAGTTTTTACGCAGAAGAAAATTTATTTAAATATCGAGTACACTTTAGAATTAGTATTTTATTGTGCATTGAAAAACCTATACATATTTTATTCAGAGCAAATTGCGTGCTGTTAAAGCAATTATTAATTCTGCAATTTAATGAGTTACTAAACAAATTTTATTTCGAAAATGATACTTTGCTTACTGTACTGCACAAATTTTTTTATACTTGAAAGTTCGAGGTGACTTTTTTTTCTCTTCAAAATTTGAACTATCCTATTGGAATTTTCAACAAATTATTTTAATATTTTTTTTGTTCATCATAAACCAAATATAACAATAGTTCTGGATTTTTAAAATAACTTGTTTTAAAGTGATTTTACACTCTTCTTAGAATTTTGCAGCGAATATTTCATTTGTTCAATAAAGGTTAGTTTCAAAAAAAAAAATGCTAAAAAATATAATATCATAAATAAATTATAATATCTAAAATAAATATAAAATCAGTGGTAAAAAGGGATTTCCACTAAATCAACTGATAAATTGAAACTGCATCATGATGAAAATAACGATTGTAAAAATATGCTTTTAATTTGTCTTATAAATAATGTTTGTTAAGAAATTGTTTAAAGGAGGCGCTGAATACTGTTTTTCAAAAATGTAATCAACCTGAATTCTAAACAATTGACATTCGTATCTAGGATAACTTTATGTTTATACAAAAAATGAAATCCGAAATGCGTTGACTCAGGGGATGGATTGTTTGCCTTCCAATGGGGCGAAATGACATACTCGACTCCTAGCGATGTCTGATCGATTCGAATTCCGCTCTCGGTTTTCGCGGACGCAGTGCTGATGAAATGGACACAGTACTGACGAAGTGGTAGACGAATCATGGGTTAGAGTCCCTTTACCTTGAGGCTACTTGCGAGAGGTTTTCTTGACTTTCTTCTCAATGTAACGCAAATGCGGGTTAGTTCCATGAAAAAGTCCTCCTCGATAGCAAAAATCTCCCAATACTTGATCCAGGAGTTCCCTTGAATTCTAGATTGAGTTCAAAATGGCAAGGCTATGGAGTTGAACATTGGTAGATGTAAACCAAATGAAATTACATTTCCAAAACATACGTTTACCATAATAAAGTTTCATGTCATGAGAATTGGTACATTTTCGTTTTTTTTTTTGGTGAAATATTTCGCTCATGAAAATAAAATTGCATCTTGTTTTGTTTTTGGCAAATCCCAAAGACGAATTTTCGTAGCACTAAAAAATGGCGTCAAAAAAGAATTTTTTTTTTTTTCGTAACCATTCTTTATTTTACGTTTTTCAGTTTCTAAATAATGATTTTTATTGAAACTTAAAATTTTTTTATAAAAATTGTTGTTAAAAAACTTTTTTTTACAAAATTGAATTTTACAAAATTATGAGGCTTATGTACTCTTTTTGTTCATTTTAATTTTTGTAATATGATTCTTAAAACTATGGAAAGTTTAAATAGGCCTTTCATGTTATATCATTAAATTTAGCAAAACTATTTCTCTGGCAGTAGGTTTTATCTCTTATAAGACATAGATATACATTTTTTTTTTTCTGCTTATGTACAAATATTTTTCCAATGTGCTTTGGATGTTCCTTCTCTAAAAAAAAAAGAGATACCATTTTGTTTTCGCTCGCATAAGAAAGAATATCAAACATTTTTCTTTTTTAATTTTAATAAGCCACAATAAAGAAGGGACGTTGCAATGCTACACGCTACATAAAAGCTCTAAAGTAACTGAATGACTGTTCATATAGAAATCTCAGGTATTCGTCTCATACAACAACGCCCCCTATAGTTCATTGCGATCGCGAATACCTTTACGACTTTTGTTAATTTTATGCTGATGACAACCAAAACAATTAGAAATGAATGAGGGAAAACTGGATCCTACCACGTGATTTTCCGACCAATAAACATGCGGCGACAATAATGGAAAACAGTATCAAACCATTATGATTTTATGTTATATAGAGATATAGATAATTCATATCATTTTTATAAATATTAGACTGTCATTTAGTATATCTTTAAGCTGAAAGTTAAATTGATCTGTGCTCAGCCGCATAAATTGAGCCAGATGCATTTGATGCAATAAGTATGATTTGTATGCGTTTAGTTGTTTTGCATATTTTAAGTGAATTTTTGGTTTAGTAAACCTAAGATTATCTTTATGATTGAATACATGCGCGTAAATTTTTTAAGCTGTCAGCATATTGATATAAGATGAGAAATCTATTGAAAGGAATTCTAAAACGCAGACAAGCTGACGAGACTCCATTACTTTGGGATAAAAAAAATACCGTTTTTATTTACTTATAGCTAAGATTTTATGCGATGTTTTTTCCGTGCCACTTATTATTTTGTTCGGATTCCTTACTATCATCCATCAAATTTACCGAGAGTGACAACATCTTACATATTATTCTTGATCGTTTTTTATAAAGCTGTATGATTTCTGAACCAGCTTTCCAATAACTCAACTTTATGGATGATTGAAATTCATACAGACTTTCAGCACTTGAAGAGCCTATTTTTTAGAATCATATTAGACTTAAAATGAAATGGTTTTTGACATGTTTTGAGAATTGAATACTAAATTTGAAGCTTTAAAGTACAAGTTCTTCAATATACAAAGTGTTCCAGGTGGTCAGCCTTAAGACTTTACTATTACGTGAAAAAAAGTATTTTTACTAACGGCATCATATTTTTATAACAGTTTTGAATTTGTAGCAGTTATTCATGACTGTTAGATTAAGATATGCATGTCTTTAAACAAAGTCTATTTACACTGGGAAACATTTCGAATCCAATTTCGGCATAAAGTATTCCTTTTATGGGTGCAATATCCCTAATATCCATTTTACCGTAAAATCAATTTTTATTGTAAATATTAAACAGTAATCTTTGGTCAATTAGAGTTATTTAGTGATTTTACGGTAATTATCACAGTAAAATTTACGTAATGTAAAAATTGCGGTATATAATATTTTTGTACCGTAATATATTCCAGTAAGAACGGATTTTACGGTAAAAAGCACCTGCAACCAAAGTGCCGGTAAATTTTACCGTCATTTGATGCAGATTTTTTTACAGTATAAAGTGCCTTCAAAAGATTTACTCAAGTTGGTTATTGCGTCATTGATCAGAGGGTGTATTTTGTTTTCATCGTAGGAGGAAATTTTTTTAAGAAACTACTTTTCTTTAATTTTTTTACGGGCAATTTGCAATAAAAAAACGGTTTTAAAGATTTTCTATGATTTATTTTTTTTGCACGGAACACCTTTATATAATATAATAAAATTTTGGTACTTTTCCATTATACCGGCGCAGGCGATAAAGACACCAATAATGATGCAACCAATGCCAAACTGAATATCGCCGCTGGTAACCTTTTGCCTCCACATTTCCAAAGCAAATAGCGGCCGTTATTTTTTTTAAAAATCGGTCACGTCTTTTTCTTAATACGAAAAATTAACACAAAAGGCGATGAAAATTTGGGATTTGCTCACAAGAGAGAGCGGTCAGATTCTTTCAAGAGAAAGGCGTTTTGGCTGAAATCGCAACTTGTGATCAGAATCATGAAATGAAATTGCATATCGGAGAATGAAATTCAATGGTGCTGCAACCTTTCATCTTGTCGCTGCAATAGAAGTATCCGTAAAGGTACATGGTTTCAGTCATTGAAAATGAGCTTTTTGAAGTGTGTGCGGTTTATTTATTGCTGCAGCGAAGAATTAACTTCAGTTAAATGGTGTGAAAAGTAGTTGAGAATCAGTCACGGAACATCATGCTTGAGATTTGTGTGAATTCTTTGCTTAAGCGTGAACAACGGAAAGTAGGAGGACCTGGCATGATCGTCGAAGTGGACAAAAGTTTGTTTACGAAGCGAAAAAACAATGCGGGATGGATTCTACGGCAACAATGGATCTTCGGTGGAGTTTGCCCGGAAACGAACGAATGTTTCCTTGTGGAGGTGCCAAACCGATCCACTAACACTTTCAAGGCAATTAAGGAAAATATCGAAAAAGAAACTATAATATATTCCGATTCATGGAAATCATACTGCACTAGTAAGCTGGAAGATGAAAGTTTCGAACATTTCAAAGTGAACCATAAATACAGCTTTGTAGATCCGGAAACTGGAACACACATGCAAAAAATCGAAAGACTGTGGGCCAGAGAGAAATGGCGAAATAAGAAACACAGAGGACGACGCGCCATCATCTCGAAAGTTGTCTTGTGTAATTTATGTGGAGAAGGCAAACGGAAATCCCATTTTAAAAAATTTTAAGCGATATTAAAATGTTTATACATCCATAGTGAAAATTTTTTTAAACTTTTTATTAGCTGTTTTTTATGTGTATGCTGTGTGTTGTACCCAATAAAGTCTTCTTTGTGTGATTTGTTCCGGCAACTGTGTGCTGTCACCAAAAAGTCTGCTTGACGAGATTAGCACCGGTATAATGGAAAAGTATCAACATTTTAAACGAATGTAACATTATAATATTTTTAACAGATATAATATTATAAATTTATTACCCGCTTTGTATTAAATAAATAATCTCAAGAAACTAAAGTGGTAAGATATTATTTGGTCAAAAATTTCTTTCTATTTTGTATATTTTTAAAGAAAAATATACAAATAGGAAAGAATAATCGACTTGTTCCAAGAACTTAAAAACAGGCACTCATTCTCAAGACTTACCTGACATGGATGAGAAGAAACAAAAGTGATTTGAAATATAAAACGTAAAGAAATCTTGGCAATTTTCTAAGGAAAATTGTTAAGAATTATTTTTGGAGGAATTCAAGTAAATGGAATATGGAGAAAAAGAATGAATATAGAATTATACAGAATTTACGTGAGACATAATACTTTATATTAACATCCAAAGGGTTAAAATGAGCTGTACATCTAGTTACAGTTAACGACACAAAGTTCATAAAATATGTATTTATTACCAAACCAACAGTTTTTCAAAAGAAATGTACTCCCAAACATAAATGATCTAAATACATTAAAAATTACTGGATGAAAGAAACAAAGTTAAAGATATGGGCATCGAATTCTGAAGTAGGTCGAGATCCCTCTTTAGCAGTCGCATCACTAAGGAAAGATGGATATGCATGTTTTGCATTGGCCTTGAAAAGTTCTGGAAATAATAATTAATAAGAAAATTGGAATTATTATTTTAATTTCGTTGGTATATGTCTTTCAGTTTTGTGAATGATTTCGTAACGTAAATTATTACTGATTTATTAATTATTTACTCTTCTTCAGTAAAATGAAGGAAGATTTCACTAGTTTAATGTAAAAACAAAGGTTTGAAAAGGGATTCTTACTGAAATATTTCCCTCTTAAATATAATTTTATTTTGAATTTAATCAGATTGTAATATCATCAGAATTTTCTACTAACTTTCTTCCCCAAATGATTTTAAAGTAGAAAGTAGTGTGCTAAAATAAAAATAAACTTACTTTTACCCAGATTAACCGGTAAAATTTCATCCCATTCTTTTTGATAAAAATTTGAAAACTACTTCACAAAATTTAATGGCGGAATCTTAGGAAATCATATCATTTATTAAGAAATAATTATCTGGATCATATTCAGTCCATTTTGCTTTAAAGATTTATATGCATAGATGAGAGAGGTAAAAAGGGTTAAAAAAGGTAAAAATAATATGATAGGTAAAAAAGAATTGACAAAAAGTGTAAGAAAGAGTAAGACAAATGACAATGATAGCAATCATACAATTTAAAAGTGTTGTGTCGTCTGCAATCCTAATTGTGCATTGTAAAGCATACTCTTGTTAAAGAGCTTTTGCCCCTGAAAGGGGTCAGCTAGAGTATCCGTAAGCTACTAATGGTCTACTAGACTGTTTAGTTTAATCGAAGTCGAACACGGTCAGCATACACTTGTGTTAATGATGCAAGGCGTCGTTTATTAGCTATAGAACTTCGTCACGATCCTAAGATCACTGTTCTATGAGTGTAGTCAATAGATCAGATGAAGTTCCCATGAGTAGTCATTTGACATGCTATCGATGTAAATGATTTAGAAAATCACAACATAATGGATGATTGTGAATGATTAAGGTATCTTCTACCTTAGACAATTTTTTTATGAAGAAACCTATTATTATAACATTAATATTTTTAGTGTGTCGTTGCATCAAAAGTTTCTTTTTGTAGTTAATTTAATAAAGTATTGTTCTCCTTTTATTAGAAAATTCTGATAAAACATGGCAAAAAACTTCATTTTAGAATGCTATGAAGGTAAAAATTCCAAATTGGATTTAATAAGAATTTTTCTTAAAATTTCAGCCCTCTTAACATTTGTAATTTCTCAGCCTAAAATATATATATATATATATATATATATATATATATATATATATATATATATATATATATATATATATATATATATATATATATATATATATATATATATATATATATATATATATATATATATATATATATATATATATATATATGTGTGTGTGTGTGTGTGTGTGTGTGTGTGAGTGTGTGTGTGTGTGTGTGTGTGTGTAAAAAAAGTAATGTTTTTGCAAATGCTTATTACTATAGAATATAACTATCGTTGTATAAGAATTTCACCATTAATAGAATGATACGATTTCAAATATTTGTCCTAAAAGAAATCTAATTTTCGAAAATTTAATCAAATTTGCCTATTTTAGGAAGTAAGTATCTTAACTTCAAAAGGTACACTAAACATGTTTTGACCTTACGAAATATTCCTCATAGAATCGTATTGTCTATTCAACAGTTGTGTAATAGTGTGGTGGAAACTGCGTTTACCTTTTGTCTGATCAAGTTTGCTACCGTTGTGGCTCTACAACTTTGTCAATTGATTTTGGTCTAGAATTTAGCAATTTGATTTTTTTTTATATGTTAGTGTAACTATTACGTATAGTTGTTTTAATTATGAAATGTTAACTAAATGTTGTAACATTATAAAACAACTAGTCGCCTTTACTGAGACTAGTATTTTCTATGAGTAAGAAGGCACCTTTTGTTTTTAAGAAAAAGTATCACCTGAATAAAAGTCTGTAAAATGTTTAAAAATTTTATGAGCCTTTGTTATTTTCATATTTATATTTTTGCTTTCTGTATCGATATATTAAACTTGAACACACAATGATATGGTTGATCTTGATCATAAAAACGATTAATTTTAACATTGTATTAAGGTTGTAGCACGTTTGTGTCGTATTATGGTTCTAAGTATCGTTAATGAGAATACAACTGCAAAAAGGAACAGACTTTTCTTATAATCTAGAGCACCGGTTCCCATTATTTGGAACCTTAAACCGAACCTGTGGAACCCTAAATGATTGAACTTTCTTTACACAAATTTAGATTTAAAGTCATTTATATGTTATTAAAAAACATATTTCATTTTAATTATAATTTACATTCTAAAAAACACTGGCACAAAAATTTATCCCAAAAAAAGACGAATTACTGTTAAACGTATGTAGTGAAAAAATAGTTATCACAAATGTTACTACGTTTTTCTACCGCTACTTTTAAAGAAACTGTTATTGAAAAGAGAATCCAAAGAGTTAGTTTCTTGACTTTTTTCGCATCTCAGTGGCGCCACTAACTCCCTGTTCCGTACTGTAGCCGGAACGGGTGTAAACATTTCCCAGTCGAGTCCTGACAATCCGTCCGGACGGTGAGTGCCGGATAGAAAGAGTTGTCTAGCGATCCGGACTATCACTTTCCACACGGAAGGATTATGTTTCGCTCTTTTATCACAATCTTTTATTGGCTTCTAGCATCGGGTGGTGAGTGCCATCAGCTTTACATTTTTATAAAGTTTTTAAAAGGTTTTAAAATTTCGAATGATTGTTTTGCACTTTTGAGGAAAAAGAATTTATTTCGATTTTATTTTGGAAAGAAATAGAAATAAATTTGCTTACAAAATCTTTGCGCAAATATTAGTTTCTCTTCTTTCCAATTCCCTTTAAAAAAGTTCATCATAAAATTCCATTTTCATTTTAAAGAGAATTTCAGAACTGTAAAAATAGCTAAATATTTAAAAACTTCTTTTATATCGGAATGTATGAAACGCTTTATATAATTGAAATATGTATATAATATTGACCTATTATATTGACCGTACTTGTATGGTAATGACATTGGGGTTAAAAATGGTAAATAAAACGTTATGGTAATAAAACCAAAATATACGATGTCTAATTCATTCATTTGGTACTTTTTCTATTTTTATGGTAGCGTTTTGATAGATTATTATACTTCTTTTTTATTACACATTTAGTAGAAACACAGGTTGAATATATAGTTGAAAAGTAAATTTAAACAAATAAATGGTTTTTATGTCATCCTAAACGTTTTACCAGTAAATAATAGCTCTTTTTTATTACTCATTTTGCAAAAATACTAAATTGAAAAGTAAATTTAAACTAATAAATGGTTTGTATGCCATCTTAAATGATTTACCGGTAAATTATAGCTCTTTTTTATTACACATATAGAAAGAATACTAAATTGAAAAGTAAATTTAATCTAATATATGGTTTTTATGCCATGCTCAAAGGTATTATGATAAAATTACCAAATTTACTACCAAACAAAATGGTTATAAAACCATATTTTATTTTTAATTTTACCAAACGTCTTAACTAAAGCTCATTGGTAAGAATTATCGCATTTTCGGGGATTCTACGAACCCAGATGCATGGCTAATTTTTTTAGTAATCAGGTAGTTTTGACCGTATCTTAGTGTATTTCAGTAATATATTTTGTGCGTTAAAAAATAAATTTTGTTAGAATTTAATTTTATCGAATAAAATTTTTACACAGGATTGATGACATTTAAGACTGATACAAACGATGTTGTTGTCAAATGAGAATGGAAAATTATTTGTCAGTTTTAAGCCGAAATAAATAAAAATATTAGTTTAATTTCCATCATGGAGGTACTCTGGAGTAGTTCTAGTGCATGTAGTTAAATATTTACTATATTGTAGAAATCACATAAATGCAAATTATGAATCTCTACGATTGAATAATGGATCTTAAAATTCACACAAACAACGGGTTCTATACTTGATAGTGGAATGAAAGTAATCTAGCTTCAGATCGATAAATAACCTTATTGTGTATGAAATAAGGGCGTACAGAGGGCAATACTGTTCTCATAGTCGCTATGATGCCGTTAGTTGTGAAATTTCAGATCAAACTTTGCGATCCTCTGGGCCCAACAACTGGCTATAACGGAAGATCTATTTTTAAGAACACTAGTAAAATTGATTTTTAAAACTATTTTCATAGTTTTTCTTTACAGAGGCTATATATCAATTTAAAATAAATAAAAATAATTTTTCTATCAACACAGTATTTGCTAAAGTTGTTCTACATCTGAAAAGAGTAAAAATATTGTTAATTTTATTAAGCAGGGAAAACCAGTCATCCAGTAAATAGGATACCCTCGTCATTTTGTATCTAAAATAAAAATGAAAATAGGCAATCTTTTTAAATGTTATAAATGTTAATAATAATAATAATAATAATAATAATAATAACAATTATACTACTTAAAATTAAAAGAGAGAAAAACAAAGGTGCTTTAAATTTTAACCAAATATATGAGTGATTCTTTGGAAAAATGACAATTCGGACCTTCAAAATAATATAAATTTTTTTGTATACTTCTTTAGTTGCATTTATTAATATCTTACAGACAGCAGTGTAGTTTATTGACATTTGCTCGAGAAAAAAAAAATTGAAATTCACCAAATCTTGAATTTCAGGAAAATGACATATTATCTTAGAAGTTTAAAAACAGTCATTTAAAGAATCAGAATCATTTTAAGTTAGTAGTAAGTAACTCAACTTTAGTAAGTAACTCAACTTTATGTTAGATGGACCATAAATTGCTAAAATTAATTCTTTTTATTCACTGTGGAAAGAATCAAAAAACTTTTTGTTACTGATATGTACAGAATAAAATTGTGTATAATAATCAATCATTAAATAAATAAATAACTTTGATTACACTCAAGCATATTACAATCATACATAAACTTGGTATTAGGTTAATATTTGCTTTCCCTTTTTACAATATGCTTTATAAAAGTTTTTTTGTAACACGTCAATGTCTTGGCATTCACTAGCCAGGAAAATGACAGGCAGGATACTGACAAATTTGCCATTTTATGGCATTTAACTTTACTTCAATGTAACATTTTGGCCCAAGACCTTTACATTCCGCAGAAAACAACAGAATTTCTTGAAATAGCTCAGATAAATCTATTTAGTTTATGTTATTAATGATTTCATGACGACAGGAAAATGACAACATAAAAACCTACTCAGCTTGAAAAAAATTTTGAAATATTTTTTGAACCAGAAATTTGGTTCTTTATTCATGCAACAAGACATGTTCAGAGAGGATGGTATCTAATATATCTATTAACATAAGATATTGATTACTGTCTCTATCTATTTTGGTTATAAATCACTAAATAAAAGTAGCCAGGAAAATGACAGATTTTCATGCGACAAACAAATTATTGACAGGAAAAATGATTTTAAACGAAGTTTTAGTAAATAATACCCTCTGCGTATATTCTAGAAATGCTTACAACGGTTGAGATAAAAAAAGTTATATATTGCAAAATTTATGCGAAGTTTTGAAGTAAGTTATTATTGGAAATATTGTTTGTGACATTCCAGAAACATTACATTTTGAAATTCAATTAAATTTTTTATCTGTACAAAACAGTCAATGCTAGTGCAAAGTCATTTTAAAATGCTAACAGCAATGCTATTCATGAATTTTTTTTTTAAAAAGTTCTTTTAGTAGTATAGTATTATATCTTAGAGCAAGGGACTGTGAATTGTCATATTTCGTGAGAATCACCCATATACATGCATTTTGATTTAACGGAATACAATAGTATTTTTAGCATTAAGCAATACATTGTTTAGGTAAATAAACCTAAATTCAATACAGAATTTTTATACACGGTATAAAATTTTGTCATATGTTTCAGCACGTTTTTTTTTAAAATTAGTTACGATTTTATATTAACGAAATATTTTTTAAATAAAAAAATGGCAAAATTAGAAAATAACATGCAAAGCTTTCATTAAAAAATTGAAAGAGACAGAGAGACATTGTGACAGGAAAAGAAGTGCCAAGTTTTTCTTCTTATTTATTATACCAAATTTAGTATCTCGGGATAGAAATTATTTATTGATATTTGAACAAAAAGCATTTGATGTTGTTTTTTTCATTTCGGTATTTGCTTAAAGTATTTGTGCATCTTAAAATTTTGCTTCATTTTATTAATAATTAATTTTCAACATAAACGTTTTATTATTGCAATAAAATAAAAGTATAGTCAAAACTACTAAGAAATGGCTAAAATTACCCTATTTATGGCTGTATGATGACAACAAAATCCCGAAAATTTTTACCGAAGAGATTTGATAACGAGTTTGGCAATTTGGTGAAATTGACAATAAAGTATGGTATTTTGATGTGTCATCATTAAATGTTCTAAAATTTAGTATTTTTATCATGATGCATAAGAGCCTGGACTAAAACCCGTTTTATTGGTTAAATTTACTTTTCAGTTTCATATTTTTTACTAAATCTTTGGTAATAAAACTAGCAATTTTAAAAACCAGAATTTACGGTAAACCAAACAAATCCCTAAAATCGTTTAAATATATCATATTTTATTTTTATTAACCAGAGTTATAGTCATTTTTACCTGAAATGTCATTACTATACAGTACGGTAATTTTACCAAAATTTTTTTCTTCGTGTACAATAAAATCAAAATTAGCTATTATTTCTCCACTCTTTTGTAACATTTGTATTAAACTTTAGACTTTAATATTTAATGAAGTTCTTTTGGATTTATTTAAATTACCAATATACTGTCATTATCTTCAAATCTAATTTTCCGGATTGAAAAATACCCGAATTATCATATACTTTTTAGAGTGCATAATTCTTTTCCATTCTTAAAATTAAAAAAAAAAATAATTCGAAGTTCTGCGTTAGATCTATGGTGTTGGATCTATGGTTCTTAACTTTTCTTTAAATTTTAATATTTGTTTGTAAATCAAGGGAAATACAATGATATAAACTCGTATTTTTTATATATAATCAAATAAATGCATGCATCTAATAATAAAAATCAATAATAATTCTTAATAAAGTTTTATAAAATATTTGATTTTTTAGAAATTATGACGAAATTTTTTTTCAGGAAAGAAAAGATTTTATTTTGAACAAAATAGAGCGTAAAGGGCTCAGAAAATATCTGCATAAAATAATAAAATGATTTAATAACATTTACAGTGGTCAAAAACTCTTTTTTTAAAATTATGTTTATGACATTATCGCAAGATCTGGTGATAAAAAAGATTGTGCTGCTATTTGCTTATTCAATAAAACTATTATCTAAGCAAAACAAAACAAGCATGAACTGAGCATAATTAATTAGCATAATAAAAAGAACATAATAAAAAGATTTTTTTTTTATCTCCATGATTAAATACTGCTTATAGTTCACTGAAGAAAATATTTCCTAACACTTATGAAATATTTCTTACAGTATCAGAAAATATTTCATATGACCCGAGTTTATGTGTTCTGACTATGCTTTGTACAACTATGTAACCAAATAAAAGTTCTTTTTTTTTGCCATGATCTAAGGCATAATGATAAAATTACTAAACTTTACCAAGTTTACCAAATTTTATCGCATACTATAAAACCATTTATTATGGTTAATTTTACCAAACCTATTACCAAATTTTCACGGTGAAAACTGCGGAGCTTTTTGGTATTTCCGTAGAGCCATGTTTATGGCTCTATTGATAGTTTTGACAGTACTTTTTTTTCTCAGTATAGTTGGCAATGTATTTTTTTTATTAAAAAAAAACTGTTGAGGAGAAAGTAAAGCTTATCAACTGCTAAGGAATAATTATTTTTCACGAAACACTTAAATACTTTTTCACTAACTATAATACATTTCTTAAAAACAAAAAAAAAGGAAATTGTGTGTATTCTCATAAATTAATTTGCTGAAAGAGATCGATTGTAAATACCATCAGTTCCTACTATAAATGATTAAAATGAAAGAATGATACTTTATTTTAGTACTTAGCATAAAAATCATATCAATTTAACAGTTCTTAATAAATAGATCTTAATATGAAAATAAATTACGCTTTTAAATCTGGAATATTTCTGTTTAATTCGTCACTCATGATCGATGTGACTATATTTAATTAAATCAAATTTAGACTTTAAGTGTTAGTAGTATTTTTATTTTCAACATAATTTTAAAATTAGAATTATCAGAGGAAGTTTATTCGGCGGTTGATTTTGTAATACACGAGTCGCTTAATATTTCACCTCTATTGAGGGAAACATTAGTGAACTTTCATTAATTTATTGACTCTCGTATCTCGTAGAATGCCTGTTTAATGAAATTGTTGTTCCTCTTTTAACTCATATAATTTAAAACCACGAAAATATTTGTATTTGAAGTTGACTAACTTTAGAAGAATGTATAAATTATTCAAATATCTTTAAGGAAATGTTGCATTTTAGAATGATTTTTCTCTACAAGCTATATTTCGTTTCTGCAGTAAGTTACGAATAAATAAAAAAACTATTATAATCGATTTATACCTACTATTTTAATATATTTTAATATTATTTTAAAAGAGATCAACCAGAAAAACGTCATTTCATGTACAATTTAAAATAATTATTAGAATTCATGTTAATAAAACGTAAACGAAGAAAAAAAGTTCTTGTAAAATTATCTTACTGCGCTGTTGTTATTGTTCCTTTCGTGGCCATGAATTTTCAAAGAACATCGAAAGTCTGTACGATTGTGACTGCCAGCTTCAGTGCCTCTTGAATATAGAAAACAGATCTTAGGTTGTCCTCAAGTGCCACCATCCCGAATTTCAGAACATGTGGTGTGAGTGCTGGGCACTCGAAAATGTGTCTCAGTGTTGAAATGACATCCGGGTAATTTCTGCAGGGAACATATGTCCTGGTCTAGTTCGGTAGAATCTTCAGCCTTCTGAAATGTTTGGTTCTAAGTTTTGCTATAACCGATGTTAAATTTCTGGGACAATTGTCGGTTTTGTAATACCGTATTGTAATGACATTTCTGGAAAAGAAAAAAAAACATAATTCTGGTAATAAAAACCAAAATATACGATATCAAAACCATCTGATTGGTAATTTTTCCGTCCGTAAGGTAACAGTTTACAGGAAATTCTGGTTTTCAAAATTATAGTTTAAATTATAATTTCAATTATAGTTTCAAAACTATAATTTAACACATTTACCAAACATTATCATATAATATAAAACTGTATTTAATTTGCTAATTTTATAGAAATCATTACCAAAGTGCATCGGTAAAGATTACCGAGCATTTTTGTGTTTCCTTAGAGCCAGAGACTCAGAAAACGTTACCATATTCTGGTGGTTTGGACCATTTTTTTTTCAGAGAAAGAATAAATCATTTTTTATCAATTATTCATTCAGCATCTGCGTTTAAAGAAATGAAAAATTAAAAATGCTTAAAATACTTATTCGTTCATGGTTCTCTTCTATGGCATCCTCGTTGATCATTGTGTTAAAGAGAAATAAATTACTAAATAAAGAGAAATAAATAACTAAATACAAAATATCATTAATTAAAAATTTTTTTTTATTAAATATGGAAGAAAACATTACTGTTCTTTTTTTTTAATACTTTAAAAACTCAGAATTGTTCAAATTTTAATTAATTACAGTAGCTAATGATAATAAATGTAAAAAAAATTTAAAGTGTCTCTCCTGAATAGTCTACAGAAACCTTTTCAGTGAATTTAAGAGGGGAGGACTAAAAGTTTAGAACTATTTTAAAGTATGTACATTGAAAACAAAATTTATGCTTTATTACTGGAACGGTTCATTAGACATCGAATTTAAAAAAATATGTCAGATATTAAAATGCGATCCCCAAGGAACTATTCAACGAATTTTCGCTCAAATTGCTTATTTTGCTGCATAAAATAGCATTCTTTAAATCTTTGCGAAATCTGTATACCTTAATCAAAACCTTTTTTGACTATTATTAAGTAAAAAAAATAAAGAATGATAAAATATTATAAAAAAACTTTTTTTTGCAAGAAATTGCCTTTGAATAAAACACATTTTATAATATTTTGCACAAATTTTCAATTCGCTCAAAAAGCTTTAATTAATTCTCAATGTATTACAAAATGCGGGTAGTTATTTAACATTAAGGGTTACAACAAACCTGAACAAATTATTGGGATCTTGATTTAAATTTTGTGTTTGGTGTTTTGCTTTTGTTTTTGTATTTTGTATATCTCTTCTCCTTTCTGTATTTGTAATTTTCTTTTTCGATCTCTGTACGGCATTAGGATAATGTCTGTATCGCCTGCTGCATTGGAAATAAAAAAACAAATTATTGGAATGATATTTTCACAATAATCCCTTATATTTTGGGAGCAGAAATCACAATCAATAGAAAAAAAGTTATGTTTACTCAGAAAAAAAATATGCTTTTGTGTCTGACATAGTAATTGAAAATATCGTCAGAATTACCTGAATAGCCTACTTGAGGTCAATCTCTCGAACCATTATGTATTCGTAAAAACCCCGCCATTAGATTAAATTTATTCAGATTGTCTCTTTTTTTGCTCTTTTTGAGTTCTGTGCTGCAAATTTGATCATTTTATCTCTCTGTTAGACGAAATTATGAGATTCTGTATAAACAAAAGGAGTTCCGTTCTTATATATTAAAACTAAAATGGTCCATCAAGTATCACCGTCTTATTGAATTTTCGAATACCATGCATGCAGCTACACAGTAAATAATTACAAACCAAATTTCGGTAAACATGTTTCATTTTATGATTTTCTCTTGATTTTTTTATGTTCTGAACTTTGGTGTCGAAAAAAAAAATTATAATAAATTATTTTCATAGCGAAAATTTTAATTTCGTGTAATATTTTTTCATAAGTTTTTTAATGTAATATTATTTTTTAATCCTCTGTTTTAGACCACAACCAATAGTTTCGATAGTGAATGATTTCGTTTTCAGATCATTTAGTATTGCTCAAACTTCTTTTCTTTTCTACATTCATACATTTTTCGATTTTTTATTATATTTGTCTTACTTTGCATTGATATTCTTTTTCACTTCTTACTCTCTGAAATAAAACTCTCACTTTTGACGATTTAGCAATCCTTGGGCTGTATTTCGTTAGTTTTAAACATGATTTCGTCACAAAATCATGTGACTTATTAACTTGAATGACGAATCTAGAATGAAGTATAGACGATCAAATATTAAGTGTCGAAAAAAGGCCGTAAGGGCTGTATGATAGTCGAGAAGTTGGTCACGGACCAGAAAATACCCGGGTTCCACTCCCGCTTCAGCAATTGGGGTAATTTATCTCTGTATCATATTGGTCCCTCTTAGGGGGACATTGACCCACCTATAGGGTGTCTATGACAATGTGATTATTTAGATACATTAGGCACTACCAGCTTTTTTTTCTTTTTTCTTATAGAATTCGAAATATTGATTTAAATTTCATGAAATTCGTTTCCTCGAAAAAGTAACGATAGTTGTTTCGTCACTTGGTCGAAATTTTCGATCAGAGCACATACTAGGAAAAGGTTTCGTCAAAAACAAAGAAAATTTTGGATGGTATACAACTTGTAAAACCACTCAAATTTATGTTTATTTTTAAGTGAATAGATTTCGCATATTCACAAATTCATTTACTTCTCTAAAACTTGCATTCTTTACGTATTTTATTTTAAAACAGATTTGTAATCAATTTTTAAGCGTAATAAAAAAAACAAAATTTTAAAGTATTCTCTTTAAATATTCGTAGATCTTACTTATTTATTAATTACTTTATTTATATGTCTCATACATGAAAAATTAACATAGTAAAAAAAAATATATATCTTTCTTTCTTTATAAATAAATAATATCAAGTCTTTCAAAGTGAGAAAATGAGCGATGATAACTTTTAAGTATTAAGAATTCAAAAAAAAAAAAAAAAAAGATTGAAATTCACTTGATTGAAATGATTTTACTGTATTTTCTACCGAGACTAAATTTTTATTCTAATGAAAAGTAAAATTTATCAAGTTAATATTAATCATTGGATTGAATGATTTGAATAAAGAAACCTTAAGTCTCAAAATTATTTTATGCACTTAGTTTTCTTTCACACTAATATCAATGTTATCATTTTTGAATAATCGAACATTTCTTAGATTTATGCTCGCACTTATAAGCATTTTATCTACTTCATTTAAAAGAAAATATAACTTTGAGGAGAAGTAACTATGTCTATCAAAAAGAAAAAAATAAATATGATATAATGATCTATTTTAAGAAGCTTTTAATTTAATTAGTGATTATTCAAAAGACTAATTCTTCCCTAAGCGTTAATATCACAATTAATATATAACGCACTTTACTCTCCAAGAAATCAGGACTTTTTTTTAAAGTAGATATTTTACATTTGATTGATAGACATATTATAAATAATTTTTTTAGCTACAATATACCTAATTTTAGTAGATATGGTATATATTTATACTAAATCTGTCTGTTTGATATGGAATATATAAAATAAGACTGATATAAAATTCGAGGTTTTACATATAATTTTAATATAGATATCTGATAAGATATATCTACATTAATTAGTTATTCCTAATTTTATTAGATACTAGCTGAGTGCTCGTTTTTCGTACGGGGGAAAAGTTAGCTATCAATATATCAATGATAAAAATCACTACGAAATCCTGCCCCAACACAATTACTAAAGCTAAATTAATTACATTTTTAAATAATATCATAAATGCTCAATTCAGTGTCTCAGTTTAGCATCATACTATAAATACTCAATGCTATTCTTTACTATTTTTTGATGTTTTCCCCGCAGATATACTATGACTATTTAAAAAAGATGAAAACCTTTTTTAACAGAAAAAAAAAATTACTTGTCTAAAAAGAGTTTCTCAATTAATTCCTTTTAAGAACTTGTAAGCGTGACCATTTTAAAAATGTTAAGCAGGAAATCAGTCACTCAACCTTAAGATTTAAATGAAAACTATGCTACTCGGAAGAATAAAAAAAAAAATCAATCAACCACTCATCCAATTTTGAAATTCTTGCCTTTAAAAAAATGCATTCATTTCAAGATTCGCTTTTCCCCCATTTTTCTCTACTTTTTCCCTTTTACTCGAAAACGAGAACCGATGGATGAAAAAAAAAGGGGAAAAAATCTACCGCTCAGAGGCTGAGGAAGAGAGTAGGGACAAAAGACAAGAAAACGGATTTCGGAAGTTCGAAAGAAAAAATGGATGTTAAAATAGTCAGAAAAAACTATTTTGGAGACTATTTTTTCTAAATTTCCTTCAACCGCACGATACAAAACGTGCCCAGAATTTATTCTTCTTCTTATTTATAAGCACAGTAAAATTAAACAGCGAAGAATTTTTCTAATATTAGCTGATTACTTTTCTGAGGAAATAGCTTCTTTCAGATATATATATATATATCTATGTAGAAGCCAAAAACTTTTTATAGGTAAAATCTTAAACTTTTCCTCTAAAGCGAACGTTTTTTTAATAAAAAAAGTCAGTTTTTTCTGTAAAATAAAAACTAACAAGGATACATTACTGTTTTAAATCTTCGGACAAGTAAATTGTTATGCGTAAGAAAAACTTTTTGCATTATAAGTATTATAGACGTAGTATTATTTTTTTGACATATATATATTTTAAATACTGGAGAATAAAATATAAAAAATGTATTACGAAAGAAGCTGAACAAGAAACTTAAACAGGTTTAAAAATTTAGCTCTGAAACTTAACGTTTTTATTTCATTAAAGTTAAAAAAAACAGCGCCTCGATCTAATTCTTTTTTTATTTCATTTTTTTCCGAATATTTTAATGACTTTCATTCACAATGTTGTTCTTTTAGTTACTAATACTTAGTTTTCTCGGTAAAACCATCTCGATATTATTCAAGCATGTTATCCTCATTTTAAGAGGTCAATTAACCGAGAAGCATGATTTGGCTACGCCCTTGAAGAAGAATTACTAGTTTTTAATTTAATTTAATGCAGTGATTAATAAAAACTATTTTATTTAGATGACTATTTAGACTATTTAGACTATTATTAAGACAATTTATTCTTTTCTTATTCATAAGCACTGTAAAATCACTGTAAAAATGACTTTTTTCTAATAATAGCTGATTACTTTTCTGAGGAAATCACTTCTTTAGGATACATCAATCTGTGCAAAGGCCAAAAACTTTTCCTCTAAACCTCTCTCTCTCTCTCTCTCTCTCTCTCTCTATATATATATATATATATATATATATATATGCATATATATACACTGAGTGGCCAAATTATTATGACCACCTCAGAGTTTTATGCACATGAGCTATTGCTTCACAGCGCTGCCGCTAGAGGGCAAGATAACTATAACACGGGAATGCTGGACAAGTGAGTCATCAGTTATACTGTGTTGCTTGCTCAGATATGGGAAACAAAAGTGATTTAACTGAATTTCAAC